>JAQPPZ010016999.1:5711000-7127500 GCA_028583015.1 Wollemia nobilis
ATTATGTGTTAAACTTATTATGGTTTGTTTTAAATATTTTCAATATATATATATATATGTATATATATTTTGCTAATAATTGATGGAATGAAAGTTGCTAATTATGTTTATGCATTTAAGGTAAAGAAATATGGAAGTATTACTTTTATATATTGCAATAGAATATAGAATATGCAATTATCGTGTAGACACCTAAATCATGTCATATTGGAAAGGCTACCTAAATTGACCTCTTTGAGACCATATAACTCACTCTAGGCATTTTTAGGCCTAAAATAGCGTTTTTTACCACTTAAATAGGGTCATTTCCCTTTGTAGACCCCTTGGCCACTCAAATTGTTTCCTATGCTTAGCCCTTGGTCACCATATAACCACCCCTTCATACGTTGACCTTAGATGTATATAACCTAACCTAGGTTTAACCTAACCTAGGGATACCTCATCCTCCCCCTCACCTTGCCTCAAATGCTATAAATACCCCCTCTCATTTGAGAAAAAGTGTAGCAAGAAGAAAAGCAAGGAGAGGAGTTTGAAAGATCTAGAGGAAAGGAATGTTAGAGTTATACGGCTAGAATATTTATGCATGCATGCAAATGCTTGTTATCTATTTTTTTAGTGCATATTTTAGTTTTGTTTTGATCTATCTTAATAGGTGCTACTAAATATTTTTGTCTATTTGCATGTGTGTAGGTTTTCAGTTTCAAGGATTTTAGGTTCAACAAGATCACATCAATTCAAAGGTTCAAGATTGAAAGATCTAGATCTAATGCGATGATCATGATAAACCCACCTCTAATATTGAGTGTAGCAAGAAGAAGATCATGACACCATTGTTTGTTGTAAAAATGGAATCATTTCCTTGAGTAGTTGGATTGTAAAAACACCCTTTTCAAAGGGGTTTATTGTAACTAAGGATTTATTTTCAATATAATAAAAGGAATCATTTTTAGTGAATGGTGTTCTCTGTTTTTTGTATACAAAGTGGTGATCACAGTTCTTTCCCACTAATCCTTGTTTCTTTTATGATTGCAGGGGTTGTTGATTCACAAATCAAACCAACTGATGAGGTAGGTACCCTTCTGCTCATATGTCTATAATTAAGGTTGTTTGTCTTTCTCCATTTTAGTTAAAAAAAACCATGAAATTTTATGCATTACATGTTTGTTTTATAATAAAAATATATAAAAACCCAACATTAGTTTTAATTTTTTTTATTTATAAAAAATAATAAAAAATAGCCTTCCCTCACCTTGTGTAGAGGGCCACACAGCATGACCCCCACCCCTATCCCCTCTCCCACCCCCTTACCCTCATGTAGGTTGTACAACAAATCCCGCACCACCCCTTCCCCCCCTTCCCCCTTCCCCTTCACTCACCTCACTTTCCATTCCTCCCCCACCACCCTCTGCGCATGACCTTAGCCATTCATCCCTTTGAACACCTCGCCCCACCCTATCACCTACCATAGTAGGACTGTGCCCACCCCCGCCTACCACCACCCCATGCCCACCCTTGCATCCCAACACCTCAGACCCACCACACACACCCCTTCCTACCACAAGTCTGCATTAGTAGGCATGCCATAGTAGGCTCGCGTCAGTCGACCTACCATAGTAGGCCTACATCAATAGGCCTACCACAAGATTGGATCAGTAGGCCTACTACAATAGGCCCACACCATTAGGCATGCCACAATAAGCCTGTAGTAGGCTTGCCACAGGCCTGCATCAGTAGACCTACAAGCCTGTGGTGGTAGCAGGGCATGCATGCACCCCCCCACCCCTTTATTTTTTTAATTTTATATTTTAAATCTAGTTTTATTAAATTTTAAACTTTAAAAAACTTTAGAATTTTATTTTTTAAAATTTTTAAGTTTTTTAAAAAATAATTAATCAAAAATTAAAATGTTTTTCATTTTTTAAATTTTAATTTTTAAATAAAACCTTACAAAATTAAAAAAAAATTGTGTTTTAGTTTTCTTTTTTTTCAAAAAAACCTTAGCAAATTCAAAAAAAAAATTGCATTGTAATTTTATTTTTTTCATAAAACCTTAGAAAATTCAAAAACAAATTGCATTTTAATTTTCTTTTTTTTTTCAAAAAACCTTAGAAAATTAAAAAAAATTGCATTTTATTTTTTATTTTTGTTCGTGATCTATGTTTGCTACTTCTGGTTATCATTTTAGGGTGCATCTTAGCTTTTTGAAATTAAAACATTATTTTTCTTAGGATTTTGAATGTAAAACATCATTTATGCATTAGTATAAAAGTCATCACTTGCTCCTTGATTTTATTTTCTTTTGCATAAAACGAACCCCACACACCACATCCTACTTTAAACATCGGTGAGTTGGATTTCACCACCAACCGCCGATCAAGACCAACGGTGGACTTCATCACCACCTGGTTGGCTTGCATTATGGATCTTTGAACCCTATTTTTAGCCAAGGCTAGCTCCAAGAACCATCTTAGCCATGGAAAATAGCACACATTCCTCTTCGAAGGGTGTATCATTGCACATGGTGGACTAGGTGAGGACTGGTAGGACATAGGCTCATCATCGGATATGGGCTTCATCTCCATATTTTGGTGTGTGCGAGTATATAGGTGAAATCCTTTTAACATTGAGTATATCATCAACAAAAGAAAAACATGAACAAGAGAGACACAAGAGCAACAAATCAAAACACACCAAACATCTTAGGGATTCACATCTAAAACTTAAAGGAGATAATCACATTGTTTTATTGTGTATTTTATTTGATTGTTTGATTGTGTGTTTCTAAAATTTAAAGGAGATAATCACATGGTAACTACACATGGCCAAGCCCTCTCAAGGACTAGTTTCGTAGATGATTTCCAAGGAGGAAAGGAACACCTCTGCTTCAATCATAAATATTTAGTCATTCCTGCTTAGCATCCTGGTTTTTGCTTAGAGCCTATCCTAGAGGAAGCCCCCATCTCAAATGTATCTATTGATCCTTGGTACGATCACAATGATGACTTCCATAGCCAAGATAACTTTTCGTGCTCACCGTAGACAAACCTTATAGCATAGGGAAGATCCTAGTAGGGCAGTGCCACAAATCCACATTCCAACTCACCCTATATACCAAGTATAATGATCAACAATATACACCATGGATGAGGTTGGATGATCATGCCACTCCTTTCAACAATATACTCATGGTATTTCCACATTTTTACCCTGATTTTTAAATGTTTTTATCTTGTTACTCCTGGCTTATACCCGGTTTCATATGGCTTCTGACTTGGCTGCCCAAGTGGCAGAACTTGCACACATTGTGAATGCTTTAGCTGATAAAGCTAATGATACTACCATGGCAGAAGTTCTTTGTAACCTTGCAGTGAAGGTAAATGACATTTTTGTCCACAATGCTTCAACTTTTGCTCATGATTCTCGCCTAATAGTTCGATGTGAAGTGCCACTTTATGATGGATCCCAAAATCCTGAAGTCTTGAATAGTTGGATTCTTGACATGAGTTCTTGGTTTTCTTACACTCAACTGTCAGATGATGATTTAGTTCCATATGCTAAGCTAAAAAATTTTGGTGTAGCTAAAGTACTTGTCGAAAGGAAAAAGGGTCATGATGAGCTTACCACTTGGGATGAGCTTGTAGACTGTCTTAAAACCAATTTTCATCCTTCCAATTATTCTAAGGAATTGGTAATTAAGTGGTTTTGGTTTTGACAAAGTACTAATATGACTGTGCAGGAATATATCTTTCAATTCAACAGGTACATGATACTTTTGAACATGGAGGAAGATATTAAAGCTTTGATTCTCAAATTTCAAAGTGGCTTGTTAGAGAATTTGTACAGGGAAATTATGTTTGTTTCTATAGAAACATTGGATTCAATTTTCAATCAGGCGCAACTTGCGGAGGTCAAGTTCAAGGTGCATTCGCAGGGATTCCGCGCACCTGCTCCTCAAGTGGTTGCTAACTCATTAAAAGGGAATAATTATTTCTCACAAAAGAAGAACTTTGCCCAAAAGAAGAACTCCTTTTCTCCATATCCTTCTTCTCCTTCTCCTTTCGCTCCTACTGCTTCTTCTTCTTCTTCTTCCAAATCTTCTTCTTTCAAATCTTCTTCTTCCAAATCTTCTTCCTCTAAAAAGTTTTTTAACTATTGTAAGAAAAAAGGTCATGAAAAAGATGATTGTTTTAAGCTTAAGAAGAAGAGTTTAGTCATCACTACTCAAGAGGAGGATGCTTCCAAAGGTCCCCTTGAGTCAGTAGGAGAAATTAGGGTATACACAAAATTACGAGGTAAGATCAATGAGGTTACCTTGGTAAATGTAAGTTCATTAGGGGGCAATCGTGATGCTTTGTTCATCACTAGAGCTCATTTGCTCCATAATTTTGCAATAGATTGTATAGTGGATAATGGCTCATAGAAAAATCTAATTGCGAGGTCCATTGTCGAGTGATTCAAGTTACCTATTGAGCCTCATCCTCAACCTTATTCTTTGGGTTGGAAGGATAGTGGAAGGGGCTCAAAAATCACTCACACTTGCACATTAAAATTTTCACTTGACCCACATTTCATAGATCAAGTCACTTGTGATGTGACTCCTATGGATTATTGTGGGATTTTGCTTGGACAACCTTTTCAGTATGATCGGAGAGCTATTTATGATGCTTTCAAAATAACCTACACACTTCAAAAATATGGTAAGGTCTTTCTCATTAAAAGCACCAACACTCCTAACGTCATTCTAAATTCCAAGAAAACAAAAAGGGCAGTTAAAAAGGGTGTTGATGTTGCTCTAATTTTCATTCGCTCTCAAAACCATCCTACATCAACATCCGTTCCAAAGAAACACTCTTCAATGGATAAAATATTGCAAAATTACTCACACATATTTCAGGAGCCATAGTCTCTTCCTCCAAATCGCATAATTAATCACAACATTGAATACATTCCTAGTTCTTCACTACCTAATTCACCCATGTACAGACAATCTATTTTGCAAAATGAAGAAATTAAAAGGCAAATAGAATATTTGTTGTCTAAGGGTTTCATTAAGGAAAGTACTTTTGCTTGTGCCTCACCTATTTTGTGTAGAACACAAGCTTATACTAAGAGGGGGGGTGAACAGTATAAGACCTCTTTTTACTTTTCCTTTATACTTCAAAATAGTAAAGCAATATATCCAAAGCAATATCAAAACAATGCACAAGATCATCCACAAAGTGACACCAATTTTAACGTGGTTCACCCGCCGGGCTACATCCACAAAACTTTTCTCTAAAAGTTATCTCAAAGTTCTTTGGGAAACCTTCCCAATTACAATGTTTATGGGCACCAACCCAAAGGAGACACCAATCCCCCCACCTCGGCCCCTCCGCTCAAAGGAGACACCAATCCCCTAATCTCAATTTTTTGGGCATCGACCCACAGGAGACACCAATCCCCTAGCTCTGCTCTGGCTGGTGATTATTTAGAAGACCTATGCCTCCGCTGCCCTTAGCAAATGGAACTCTATCCATAGAAGACACCTGTCTTCCCTGTTCCGGTCGGAGACCTCTGTCCTCAACTCTATCACCTCAAAGCTGGTCCTCGAATTTGCACTAAACACAGTCCTTCGGTCTAGCACAAATGTCCGTCGTTCTCATAGAACCAAGCCCTCTGTCCTCAAGTTCTCTCGATAGAACTATCAAACTCAGCTTCACAAGTCCTCTGCTAGGACCTGTCCAAATCTGCTCACAAGTCCCCAAAGGAACCTGTCCAAAACCTGCTCACAAGTCCCCATCGGAACCTGTCCAAATATTCTTACAAGTCCCCAATGGAACCTAAAACCTGCTCACAAGTTCATCAAGAAAAACTTGCTTGGCATGAACCCACAAAGAGAATTGTTAGAGACCCAATGTGATTCATCAACCTCATAGAAGCATAAAGAGAATTGTTAGAGACTCAATATGTTCTATACTTAACTCCCAATCTCAATCTCAAATCTCATAGAAATAAGATAGATGTAATATGCTTTTCTCAAGAACATGAAACACAACCCAACAATTGCCAACCAAGCAATATCTCATATAACAATGATACTCATGTTCTTTCCAACAACCAATATCTTTTCTCAACCAATTAGGGCTTCAACAACAATGCTCAAAGACAAGGTTTAACCAACATCATTCAACTCAACATTAACCTTGAAGCATTCAACCAATCATCACAAGAAAAGGAAACAAGTAGAAATCCTTTTCCCTCCAAAGATATTTGAACAAAATAGCCACCAACACAATATCACCAAATGCAAAGAATAACTTGTTCAAATCAACTCAATGGAGTAAGCCCAATATCATGAATCAAGTAAAAGCAATAACTTGATCAAACAACCTCTATGGAAGCAACTCAACCATCAACCTCAAAATAGCCAACCAAGGGTTTCACCAACTCAAAGCAAGTAGCAAGACTCACAAACATAAACCCTAGTGCACAATGCTTCCACTACCTCAAACCAGAATTATGCATTCACCAAAACTCTCATCAATGATAACAATGCATAAGTAGTCTTCAACAAACCAGAAAATAGGATTTACACCCAACCAAAGGAAACCTTGTTGAATACCTTTTCACTCCAATCTTATTTCAGGAAAACATACACCAATCATACTCATAAGAAGAATGTGCCCATACCTTATTGAAGTGAAGAAACCCCTTTGGAAATCTGCCACAATCACAAAATTCTTTTGCCAATCTTCACAAGGGTTAGTAGATCACAAAATAATCAACATTACTCCACTTTTCAATAATCATCACCAAAGCCTTTAATTGCACAACTTCCTTATCTCTCCTAAAACCACTTGTACCCATAAAATAAAATAAATCACAACATTGCATAACCTTATAACTCCCAAATACCACTTATGCCATAAAAGTAAAATAAAACATTTTATATCATGCATAAACATTCCACACTTAGTTATACTCCCTAACCATTTCACTATACTTAAACATTCAAATAAAAATATATTTTATTTCCATTCACCTTATAACTCCTCAAATTCTAATAGTTCAAACAACAAAGTATTATCATCATTAACTAAAAAATGTGGGGCATACCTTAGTAGCACTTTAATCCTTCATCAATACTCGAACCCATGACCTCTCAAGTCGTACAAGCCCTAGCACTAGGGCCTCCACCATGTGGGCTAAGCTGCCCTGTGAACCAAAGAGCAATTTACTTTTTCTTCACTATTTCTTATTACCATGGAGACAAAAAAACTTTAATCCTCAATTGTCGCTTAGTCTCAATCTCGAGACCTACTTATTTGAAGACCCTTCATTGAAACCAGCACCTAACGCTGTTGTCATGGTGGATGAAACTGCAATAGCAGTTCGATTCTCTGTATCCATCGAAATGTGTACCAGTAACACTTTCTTGATTCCATGCAATCAAAAGATTTCACAATATTAGCTTTGATGATCTGTATTTTCAACTCTTTAAAATTTTCTCCATCTTTATAACAACGAGCATGGTATTCTTTTCACTGATCAATCTCAACATGTCTAAAGCACAAGTCATATTTTCTACCAATCTTCGACCTCCTTTTCTAATATTTCCTTTTCCTACCCATATCATGCACTTTCAATTCTTCCTAATGTCGTTCGCACACAATTTTTCGTCCTTTTGATCGAAATCGAGCACCCTTAATTGATTTCTCACATAAAACATTGCTCTTCCTTCAAATTACAAAATCAATATCGATGCATACACTTTAATGAGTTCCATTGCCTCATTTTATATGCACTAAGATGCATTTCCAAACACGTCGGCTTTTCCAAACATGTCGAAAATACTTTAATTTAATTTTAAAATTTTAATTTAAATTTTAAATAAATAAAATTTAAACTAAATATTTAAAATTAAATATCTTCATCACCGGGGCACCTTTTTCAACGAAACGAAGAGCCAACTTGGGTTTTAAGAAAAACCCATTTCAAATCTGTTGTCCATGGTTTTAAATAAAACCTTTTATTTTGTCTGCCTTGGTTTTCACAAAAACCCTTCCGCTTCTTGACATCAATGACAACATCAACACTTGAGCAAAGGCAATGTACCCAAGGTACCCAAAATTGCCAACAATCTCCCCCTTTGTCATTGATGGCAAACCTTTACTAAAAACACATCTTCAAGAGCCAAAACTGAAACCCACAACTGAGAATCTACCTTTGAAGTTTTGCTCCCCCGAACTTGAAGCTTTCCTCTTCACTTGAAGCTCTCCCCCTTACTCATATCTCTCCCCCTTTGTCATCAATGGCAAAGGGCCACCTTTGGGGCTCGGGACTAAGAATGAGCCTCTTAGCTTAGTCCCTCCCCCACCTCCTGTTGAGGTGATTAATTCTGGGGTGGGAGTAAAACTCCCATTAGGCACTGATCATCATCAGCGTCTATAACTTCCTTGTCGGGCCTTCTCTTGAACTCTTTGTCCATATTCTTGTTCCTGTCATTGTTCTTGATCCTTGGACCTGATCATGCCACTGTTCCTGTTCTTGTATCCTGGAATTTCAACTCTACACTGTCTGACTATGTGACCTTCATTGTTGCACTTATAACAAGTAACAATGTTATTTCTTTTAGGCATACCTGTTCTTTGAATCCACAAGTTCTGACCAAACCAGTTCTGACCAAACCTGTTTTGACCAAATCTGTTCTGACCAAACCTGTTTTGACCAAGCCTGTTCTGACTAACCCAGTTCTTGTTATTTGCCTTGCAATAAACTGCCTTATGCCCAAACTGATTGCAAGAGTAGCAATACCCATGAAAGAAATTACCACTTCTGAAACTGTCATTTACCTTCTTCACTTGAGCCATGCAATGTACAGCCATGTGACCAAATCTGTGACATGCAAAACATCTACCTTGAAACTTTCCATTATTTGACCTCTTAGGTTCTGAAGACTTCTTCTTCTCATTCTGAATTCTGTTTTCTGTTTCTGTGCATCTATCATTCAAGGACTCATGATCTGAAATACTTTCCCCATCAGAACTCTCTTCCTTTTGGAGTCTCTTACTAGACTCTCCAACTTGTTCCTTGTGAGGCTTAACAAAACCGAGGCCTGTTTTGTCTGTTGTCTTTCTTTGACCTTTGATGAGAGACTTAACCTTTTTGGAGCTATCTTGAAACCTGTACAGCTTATCCTTGTACTCTTTAGTTTCCTCTTTCAAAGAAGCCATTTTTTGATCTAATTCACTATACTCAAGCACCTTAGATTCTAACTCATTCTTGAGTTCTTGTGCCTTAGCCATAGAGACGTCAAGACTTTCTATAAGTTTATCTCTCTCCATGCAACATTCATCTAACTTATCCTTGAGTCTAGCATTCTTCTTTCTTTCCTTTTTCAAGACACTAAGAGCATTAGTAAGTTCACATTCAAGATCCTCTATTTGATTGCACTTTGAATTATCAAGGCCTTTTTCAGATTTCTTATCACTAGAGGTGCTACCCTTTTCAAAAACCATACATGCATCTTCCTTATCACTTTTTGAAGCATCCTCATACATACTAGCAACCAAATCATTATTTTTGCAATTATCCTCAAGGTGCCCACACTTTCCATATCTAAGACATTTCGGTTCTTCCTCCTTTTTTGATATGAACAATATCTCATTTTTATAATCACCTGAAGAACTTTCACTATCACTACTAGAACACTTACTTGCTTTGTCAAGGTAGACGCTCTTCTTTTCTTGATTGTTGTGCTCATATTTGATTTTAAGAGTTGTATTGGCCTCTTCTAGTTGTTTCTTCAATGAAACAATCTCTTCTTTTTGTTTGCAGCAAACAGTCTCTTTCTCATTGATCTGATACCTGAGAGTTTCTTCACTCTTTTTGAACTCTTCTATTTTTAGCTTCAGATTGCTAACAACTTTGTTAGATTCCTCTTCATGTTTGTTGTATATACCAACTTTATTACTCATTTCTTCTCGTCTCGCATTCTTAAACCGTCAATTTCTTTTTCTAGCTTGCTGCAATATCTTGTTTTCCTAGATGATTGCATTTCGAGATCTTCAAAAATTTTCTTGTAATCTTCTGCTTGAACTTTCAAGCTGGTGATTATATCTTCTCGCATCCTCAACCTTTTTACTCAGGTCTGAAATCAGTTTCTGTTCCCAATTTGCTTCTCGCATCACTTCCTTCTTCATCACACTCTTGTTCTGAATCTGTTTCTTCACCAATTTTGAATGGATCATCTTCATCTTCACTTCTACTAAACCCATGGCAATGATGATCATTATGATAGAGTTGACCACAAACAAAACATTCTCTTCCTTGTGAGCAATCAGCTGCAAAGTGACCGGTCTTCCCACATCTGGTGCAAAACTTTATTAATCTGGCTTGTTCTCCACTGTTTGATTCATCTCTTGAATCTATTTCCATTCCCAAAGTAGCAACATTGAGATCATCTTCATTTTCTTTCATGACCATGTGAGATTTCTTCTTCTTGTGTCTTATGGTTTTGCTTTTGCCTTTCCTTGCCATTTGTGTTCTTGTAAGATCTTCCTTCAAGCTGTTAAACTTTTCGAAGGAACCTCGCTCTGATACCAATTGTAGAACACAAGCTTATACTGAGAGGGGGGGGTGAACAGTATAAGACCTCTTTTTACTTTTCCTTTATACTTCAAAATAGTAAAGCAATATATCCAAAGCAATATCAAAACAATGCACAAGATCATCCACAAAGTGACACCAATTTTAACGTGGTTCACCCAAAAAGCCTGGAAAACATCCACAAAACTTTTCTCTAAAAGTTATCTCAAAGTTCTTTGGGAATCCTTCCCAATTACAATGTTTATGGGCACCAACCCAAAGGAGACACCAATCCCCTAATCTCAAGTTTATGGGCACCGCCCACAGAGACACCAAATTCCCTAGCTCAAGCTCATGAACACCACTTCTGCACCGACCCACAGGAGACACCAATCCCCTAGCTCTGCTCTGGCTGGTGATCCTCTAGAAGACCTCTGCCTCCGCTGCCCTTAGCAAATGGAACTCTATCCATAGAAGACACCTGTCTTCCCTGCTCTGGCTGGAGACCTCTATCCTCAACTCTATCACCTCAAAGCTGGTCCTCGAATTTGCACTAAACACAGTCCTTCGGTCTAGCACAAATGTCCTCTTCCTAACCTCTATCTTCAAGTTCTCTGATAGAACTATCAAACTCAGCTTCACAAGTCCTCTGCTAGGACCTGTCCAAATCTGCTCACAAGTCCCCAAAGGAACCTGTCCAAAACCTGCTCACAAGTCCCCATCGAAACCTGTCCAAATCTTCTTACAAGTCCCCAATGGAACCTTTCAAATGCTCACAAGTTCATCAAGAAAAACTTGCTTGGCATGAACCCACAAAGAGAATTGTTAGAGACCCAATGTGATTCATCAACCTCATAGAAGCATAAAGAGAATTGTTAGAGACTCAATATGTTCTATACTTAACTCCCAATCTCAATCTCAAATCTCATAGAAATAAGATAGATGTAATATGCTTTTCTCAAGAACATGAAACACAACCCAACAATTGCCAACCAAGCAATATCTCATATAACAATGATACTCATGTTCTTTCCAACAACCAATATCTTTTCTCAACCAATTAGGGCTTCAACAACAATGCTCAAAGACAAGGTTTAACCAACATCATTCAACTCAACATTAACCTTGAAGCATTCAACCAATCATCACAAGAAAAGGAAACAAGTAGAAATCCTTTTCCCTCCAAAGATATTTGAACAAAATAGCCACCAACACAATATCACCAAATGCAAAGAATAACTTGTTCAAATCAACTCAATGGAGTAAGCCCAATATCATGAATCAAGTAAAAGCAATAACTTGATCAAACAACCTCTATGGAAGCAACTCAACCATCAACCTCAAAACAGCCAACCAAGGGTTTCACCAACTCAAAGCAAGTAGCAAGACTCACAAACATAAACCCTAGTGCACAATGCTTCCACTACCTCAAACCAGAATTATGCATTCACCAAAACTCTCATCAATGATAACAATGCATAAGTAGTCTTCAACAAACCAGAAAATAGGATTTACACCCAACCAAAGGAAACCTTGTTGAATACCTTTTCACTCCAATCTTATTTCAGGAAAACATACACCAATCATACTCATAAGAAGAATGTGCCCATACCTTATTGAAGTGAAGAAACCCCTTTGGAAATCTGCCACAATCACAAAATTCTTTTGCCAATCTTCACAAGGGTTAGTAGATCACAAAATAATCAACATTACTCCACTTTTCAATAATCATCACCAAAGCCTTTAATTGCACAACTTCCTTATCTCTCCTAAAACCACTTGTACCATAAAATAAAATAAATCACAACATTGCATAACCTTATAACTCCCAAAACCACTTATACCATAAAAGTAAAATAAAACATTTTATATCATGCATAAACATTCCACACTTTAGTTATGACTCCCCTACATTCCACTATACTTTTCAAACATTCAAATAAAAATATATTTTATTTCCATTCACCTTATAACTCCTCAAATTCTAATAGTTCAAACAACAAAGTATTATCATCATTAAATAAAAATTTAGGGCATACCTTAGTAGCACTTTAAGCCTTCGTCAATACTCGAACCCATGACCTCTCAAGTCATGCAAGCCCTAGCACTAGGGCCTCAACCATGTGGGCTAAGCTACCCTTATGAACCAAGGAGCAATTTACTTTTTCTTCACTATTTCTTATTGCACATCATATAAAAAATCTTTAATCCTCAATTGTCGCTTAGTCTCGATCTCGAGACCTACTTATTCGAAGACCCTTCATTGAAACTAGCACCTAACGCTGTTGTCATGGTGGATGAAACTGCAATAGCAGTTCGATTCTCTTTATCCATCGAAATTTGTACCAATAACACTTTCTCGATTTCCATGTGATCAAAAGATTTCACAATATTAGCTTTGATGATCGTGTATTTTCATGTCTTTAAAAGGTTTTCGTCTGCATCTTTATAACAACGAGCATGGTATTCTTTTCACTGATCAATCTCAACATTTCTAAAGCACAAGTCATATTTTCTACCAATCTTCGACCTCCTTTTCTATATTTCCATTTTCTACCCTATCATCCTTTCAGCGTCTTCCAATCTCTTCGCACACTTTTTCTTCCTTTTGATCATCGACACCCTTAATTATTTCTCCCTAAAACATTCTCTCTTTAATTCAAAATCGATATCATGCATACACTTTAATGAATTCCATTGCCTCATTTTATATGCACTATGATGCATTACCAAACACGTCGGATTTTCCAAACATGTCGAAAATACTTTAATTTAATTTTAAAATTTTAATTTAAATTTTAAATAAATAAAATTTAAACTAAATATTTAAAATTAAATATCTTCATCACCGGGGCACCTTTTTCAACGAAACGAAGAGCCAACTTGGGTTTTAAGAAAAACCCATTTCAAATCTGTTGTCCATGGTTTTAAATAAAACCTTTTATTTTGTCTGCCTTGGTTTTCACAAAAACCCTTCCGCTTCTTGACATCAATGACAACATCAACACTTGAGCAAAGGCAATGTACCCAAGGTACCCAAAATTGCCAACAATCTCCCCCTTTGTCATTGATGGCAAACCTTTACTAAAAACACATCTTCAAGAGCCAAAACTGAAACCCACAACTGAGAATCTACCTTTGAAGTTTTGCTCCCCCTGACTTGAAGCTTTCCTCTTCACTTGAAGCTCTCCCCCTTACTCATATCTCTCCCCCTTTGTCATCAATGGCAAAGGGCCACCTTTGGGGCTCGGGACTAAGAATGAGCCTCTTAGCTTAGTCCCTCCCCCACCTCCTGTTGAGGTGATTAATTCTGGGGTGGGAGTAAAACTCCCATTAGGCACTGATCATCATCAGCGTCTATAACTTCCTTGCCGGGCCTTCTCTTGAACTCTTTGTCCATATTCTTGTTCCTGTCATTGTTCTTGTTCTTTTTCTCCTTGATCCTTGGACCTGATCATGCCACTGTTCCTGTTACTGTATCCTAGAATTTCAGCTCTACACTTGTCTAGATCGTGTGACCTTCATTGTTGCACTTATAACAAGTAACAATGTTATTTCTTTTAGGCATACTTGTTCTTTGAATCCACAAGTTCTGACCAAACCAGTTTTGACCAAACCTGTTTTGACCAAATCTGTTCTGACCAAACCTGTTTTGACCAAGCCTGTTCTGACTAACCTAGTTCCTGTTATTTGCCTTGCAATAAATTGCCTTATGCCCAAACTGATTGCAAGAGTAGCAATACCCATGAAAGAAATTACCACTTCTGAAACTGTCATTTACCTTCTTCACTTGAGCCATGCAATGTACAGCCATGTGACCAAATCTATGACACGCAAAACATCTACCTTGAAACTTTCCATTATTTGACCTCTTAGGTTCTGAAGACTTCTTCTTCTCATTCTGAATTATGTTTTCTATTTCTGTGCATCTATCATTTAAGGACTCATGATCTGAAATACTTTCCCCATCAAAACTTTCTTCCTTTTGGAGTCTCTTACTAGACTCTCCAACTTGTTCCTTGTGAGGCTTAACAAAACCGAGGCCTGTTTTGTCTGTTGTCTTTCTTTGACCTTTGATGAGAGACTTAACCTTTTTGGAGCTATCTTGAAACCTGTACAGCTTATCCTTGTACTCTTTATTTTCCTCTTTCAAAGAAGCCATTTTCTGATCTAATTCACTATACTCAAGCACCTTAGATTCTAACTCATTCTTGAGTTCTTGTGCCTTAGCCATAGAGACGTCAAGACTTTCTATAAGTTTATCTCTCTCCATGCAACATTCATCTAACTTATCCTTGAGTCTAGCATTCTTCTTTCTTTCCTTTTTCAAGACACTAAGAGCATTAGTAAGTTCACATTCAAGATCCTCTATTTGATTGCACTTTGAATTATCAAGGCCTTTTTCAGATTTCTTATCACTAGAGGTGCTACCCTTTTCAAAAACCATACATGCATCTTCCTTATCACTTTTTGAAGCATCCTCATACATACTAGCAACCAAATCATTATTTTTGCAATTATCCTCAAGGTGCCCACAATTTCCATATCTAAGACATTTCGGTTCTTCCTCCTTTTTTGATATGAACAATATCTCATTTTTATAATCACCTGAAGAACTTTCACTATCACTACTAGAACACTTACTTGCTTTGTCAAGGTAGACGCTCTTCTTTTCTTGATTGTTGTGCTCATATTTGATTTTAAGAGTTGTATTGGCCTCTTCTAGTTGTTTCTTCAATGAAACAATCTCTTCTTTTTGTTTGCAACAAACAGTCTCTTTCTCATTGATCTGATACCTGAGAGTTTCTTCACTCTTTTTGAACTCTTCTATTTTTAGCTTCAGATTGCTAACAACTTTGTTAGATTCCTCTTCATGTTTGTTGTATATACCAACTTTATTACTCATTTCTTCTATCTGCATTCTTAAACCGTCAATTTCTTTTTCTAGCTTGCTGCAATACTCTGTTTTCCTAGATGATTGCATTTCGAGATCTTCAAAAATTTTCTTGTAATCTTCTGCTTGAACTTTCAAGCTGGTGATTATATCTTCTGCATCCTCAACCTTTTTACTCAGGTCTAAAATCAGTTTCTGTTCCCAATTTGTTTCTGCATCACTTCCTTCTTCATCACACTCTTGTTCTGAATCTGTTTCTTCACCAATTTTGAACGGATCATCTTCATCTTCACTTCTACTAAACCCATGGCAATGATGATCATTGTGATAGAGTTGACCACAAACAAAACATTCTCTTCCTTGTGAGCAATCAGCTGCAAAGTGACCGATCTTCCCACATCTGGTGCAAAACTTTATTAATCTGGCTTGTTCTCCACTGTTTGATTCATCTCTTGAATCTATTTCCATTCCCAAAATAGCAACATTGAGATCATCTTCATTTCCTTTCATGACCATGTGAGTTTTCTTCTTCTTGTGTCTTATGGTTTTGCTTTTGCCTTTCCTTGCCATTTGTGTTCTTGTAAGATCTTCCTTCAAGCTGTTAAACTTTTCGAAGGAACCTCGCTTTGATACCAATTGAAGAACACAAGCTTATACTGAGATGGGGGGTGAACAGTATAAGACCTCTTTTTACTTTTCCTTTATACTTCAAAATAGTAAAGCAATATATCCAAAGCAATATCAAAACAATGCACAAGATCATCCACAAAGTGACACCAATTTTAACGTGGTTCACCCGAGACGGCTGGACGTCCACAAAACTTTTCTCTAAAAGTTATCTCAATGTTCTTTGGGAAACCTTCCCAATTACAATGTTTATGGGCACCAACCCAAAGGAGACACCAATCCCCTAATCTCAAGTTCATGGGCATCGACCCACAGGAGACACCAATCCCCTAGCTCAATTTCGTGGGCACCGACCCACAGGAGACACCAATCCCCTAGCTCTGCTCTGGCTGGTGATCCTCTAGAAGACCTCTGCCTCCGCTGCCCTTAGCAAATGGAACTCTATCCATAGAAGACACCTGTCTTCCCCGTTCTGGCTGGAGACCTCTATCCTCAACTCTATCACCTCAAAGCTGGTCCTCGAATTTGCACTAAACACAGTCCTTCGGTCTAGCACAAATGTCCTCTTCCTCTGTCCTCAAGTTCTCTTGATAGAACTATCAAACTCAGCTTCACAAGTCCTCTGCTAGGACCTGTCCAAATCTGCTCACAAGTCCCCAAAGGAACCTGTCCAAAACCTGCTCACAAGTCCCCACCGGAACCTGTCCAAAACTTCTCACAAGTCCCCAAGGAACCTGTCCACATGCTCACAAGTTCATCAAGAAAAACTTGCTTGGCATGAACCCACAAAGAGAATTGTTAGAGACCCAATGTGATTCATCAACCTCATAGAAGCATAAAGAGAATTGTTAGAGACTCAATATGTTCTATACTTAACTCCCAATCTCAATCTCAAATCTCATAGAAATAAGATAGATGTAATATGCTTTTCTCAAGAACATGAAACACAACCCAACAATTGCCAACCAAGCAATATCTCATATAACAATGATACTCATGTTCTTTCCAACAACCAATATCTTTTCTCAACCAATTAGGGCTTCAACAACAATGCTCAAAGACAAGGTTTAACCAACATCATTCAACTCAACATTAACCTTGAAGCATTCAACCAATCATCACAAGAAAAGGAAACAAGTAGAAATCCTTTTCCCTCCAAAGATATTTGAACAAAACAGCCACCAACACAATATCACCAAATGCAAAGAATAACTTGTTCAAATCAACTCAATGGAGTAAGCCCAATATCATGAATCAAGTAAAAGCAATAACTTGATCAAACAACCTCTATGGAAGCAACTCAACCATCAACCTCAAAACAGCCAACCAAGGGTTTCACCAACTCAAAGCAAGTAGCAAGACTCACAAACATAAACCCTAGTGCACAATGCTTCCACTACCTCAAACCAGAATTATGCATTCACCAAAACTCTCATCAATGATAACAATGCATAAGTAGTCTTCAACAAACCAGAAAATAGGATTTACACCCAACCAAAGGAAACCTTGTTGAATACCTTTTCACTCCAATCTTATTTCAGGAAAACATACACCAATCATACTCATAAGAAGAATGTGCCCATACCTTATTGAAGTGAAGAAACCCCTTTGGAAATCTGCCACAATCACAAAATTCTTTTGCCAATCTTCACAAGGGTTAGTAGATCACAAAATAATCAACATTACTCCACTTTTCAATAATCATCACCAAAGCCTTTAATTGCACAACTTCCTTATCTCTCCTAAAACCACTTGTACCATAAAATAAAATAAATCACAACATTGCATAACCTTATAACTCCCAAAACCACTTATGCCATAAAAGTAAAATAAAACATTTTATATCATGCATAAACATTCCACACTTTAGTTATGACTCCCCTAAACCTTTGATGTCCACTATACTTTTCAAACATTCAAATAAAAATATATTTTATTTCCATTCACCTTATAACTCCTCAAATTCTAATAATTCAAACAACAAAGTATTATCATCATTAAATAAAAATGTGGGGCATACCTTAGTAGCACTTTAAGCCTTCGTCAATACTCGAACCCACGACCTCTCAAGTCGTGCAAGCCCTAGCACTAGGGCCTCAACCATGTGGGCTAAGCTGCCCATGTGAACCAAGGAGCAATTTACTTTTTCTTCACTATTTCTTATTGGCGCATGGAGACAAAAAAACTTTAATCCTCAATTGTCGCTTAGTCTCGATCTCGAGACCTACTTATTCGAAGACCCTTCACTGAAACCAGCACCTAACGCTGCTGTCATGGTGGATGAAACTGCAATAGCAGTTCGATTCTCTGTATCCTTCGAAATGTGTACCAGTAACACTTTCTCGATTTCCATGTAATCAAAAGATTTCACAATATTAGCTTTGATGATCGTGTAGGGGTTTTCGACGTCTTTAAAAGGTTTTCGTCTGCATCTTTATAACAGCGAGCATGGTATTCTTTTCACTGATCAATCTCAACATGTCTAAAGCACAAGTCATATTTTCTACCAATCTTCGACCTCCTTTTCTAATATTTCCTTTTTCTACCCATATCATGCGCTTTCGAAGGGCGTCTTCCGGAATCTCGTTCGCACACAATTTTTCGTCAACTTTTGGATCGAAATCGAGCACCCCTTAATTGATTTCATGCACCGATAAAACATTAGCTCTTCCTTCGCTGGCGCAGACGATGTACGAAAATTGATATCGATACATTCCACTTTAATGAATTCCATTGCCACCTTTTATATGCACTAAGATGCATTAGAAACACGTCGGCTTTTCCAAACATGTCGAAAAATACTTTAATTTAATTTTAAAATATTAATTTAAATTTTAAATAAATAAAATTTAAACTAAATATTTAAAATTAAATATCTTCATCACCGGGGCACCTTTTTCAATGAAACGAAGAGCCAACTTGGGTTTTAAGAAAAACCCATTTCAAATCTGTTGTCCATGGTTTTAAATAAAACCTTTTATTTTTACTGCCTTGGTTTTCACAAAAACCCTTCCGCTTCTTGACATCAATGACAACATCAACACTTGAGCAAAGGCAATGTACCCAAGGTACCCAAAATTGCCAACATTTTGTTGGTTCTTAAAAAATATGGCACTTGGAGATTGTGCATTGATTTTCGTGCTTTGAACAAAATTTTTGTAAATAATAGATATCAACTACCACGCATTGATGATTTATTAGATCAGCTCCAAGGAGCTAAGTTATTTTCAAAATTAGATCTCAAAAGTGGATATCATCAAGTGCATATCCAAGCTGAGGATACATGGAAGAAAATTTTTAAGACGAAGATGGGCCTCTTTGAATGGTTGGTCATGCCTTTTGGTTTTACAAATGCTCCTACAACCTTCATGAGGTTGATGAATGATGTATTTCATGATGTCCTTGACAAATTTGTAATCATATATCTTGATGATATATTGATCTTCTAAAAAACTTGGGAGGAACACATTGGGCATATCCATCATACACTTGATCTTCTTGCAAAGAATTAATTATATGCCAATCCTTCCAAGTGTTATTTTGGCAATACTTTAGTTTCTTACCTTGGTTATGTGATTAATGAAAGTGGAATTTAGGTAGATCCCACTAAAGTTGATGTTTTACTTAAGTGGTCCCCTCCTTCTACTCTCACCGAGTTAAGGAGTTTTCTAGGACTTGAGAATTTTTATCGCAAGTTCATTCCTCAGTATTCCACCCTTGTAGCTCCATTACATTTTCTCCCTAAGTCTAAAGTCCCCTTTCATTGGGAGAAAAGCCAAGATGTTGCCTTTGAGAAATTGAAAAAGAAACTTTGTACCGCACCTATGTTAAATTTACCTGACCTCTCTCAACCTTTTGAGATTGAAACGGATGCCTCTAAAGTTGCTCTAGGTGTTGTGCTCAAACAGAATGGTCATCCAGTTGCTTATCATTCCGAAACATTTTTTGCTGCTAAGTTGAACTATTCTACATATGACAAGGAGTTGTATGCATTAGTTCAAGATATCAAGTACTGGAGACATTATATTTTGGTAAAGATACAGTAGTACACACTGATCATATGCCTCTCAAGTTTTTACAATCTCAAAGTAAAATTGAAGAATCAAGACATATGAAGTGGGCCTCTTACCTCCAACAATTTCACTTGGTGATCAAGTACAAAAATGGGAAGAGTAATACTTTTGCTTATTGTTTGAGTAGGCCTCCTACCACTCTTGCCTTAACAGTTATGTCCACTTCACACTTGGGATTTCAGACTTGGCCTAATCAGTATTCATAGGATCCTGATTTTGGGAAAATATTTGAGCAAGTGAGTAAGCCTTCTTCCAATTTGCGTCCTTTCCAAGATTTCTACATCAAAGAAGGACTTCTTTACAAATTGGACAAGGTTTGTGTTCCTTGTGAGCCTAGAGTGTCACTTCTTAAGGAATCTCATTCTACACTTTATGGTGGTCACTTTGGGAAGCACAAAACACTTCATCACTTGCAAATATTTTTTTACTGGCCTAAAATGTAGAGGGATGTGTTGTGATTTCTCAAACAGTGTGCAGTTTTTTGTCGCTAAAAACCATATAACAGGAAGTTTGGCTTAGGCATGACTTTGCCCATTCCTTCCCATCCTTGGGAAATCATTTCCATGGATTTTGTTAGTGGTTTTCCCATGACAGTGCAACAACATGATTGTGTGTTCGTGGTGGTTGACAGATTCAGTAAGATGGCTAAGTTTATTCCATGTCGCAAGACAAGTTCTACAACAAAATTAGCCCAATTGTTCTTTGAAAGCATTTGGTGATACTTTGGTCTACCTACCATCATTATATCGGATCATGATTCATGCTTTGTGGGTCACTTTTGGCATTCTTTGTGGAAAATTTTGGGAGTTTCCCTTAACTTTTCCATCACCTATCATCCGCAGTCTGATGGGCAGACTGAAGTGGTAAACCATACACTTGTTCAAAGTTTACGAATCTATCATCACACTTCACCAACAAAGTGGGACTTGAGTCTCACTCATATTGAGCATGCCTACAATAGGGCCCTACATTCTTCTACATGTCACTCACCTTTTGAGGTTTGTATGGGATTTCACCCCTTGGCACCTTATGAGTTACCTTTGTCTTTGCCTTCTCTTGTCACTTCACATCTTCAGAAGGAGAAAGACAAGGCACACTCATTTATTCATAACTTGCACAATCTTCAATCAAAGGTGATTGAGATTTTGTAAAAGACACAGTAGCAACAGAAAAATGCCATGGATCGACATCGAATTCCTCATCCATTTTAGGTTTGTGACAAAGTTTGGTTGCATCTTGACAAGCGACGTTTTACTGATAAGACTCATAGTAAAATCAAACCGATTCGCTATGGACCTTATACCATTCTTCAACAGGTGTCTGAGAATGCTTTCTGCCTTGATCTTCCTGCACACTTGGGTATTCATGACATCATCAATGTAGATCTTTTGAAGTTGTACTTTGACTCTACATTGGAGACCGCACCAGCTATCAGTGACCCTATGGACATGGTTCCTAATTCTCATTTACCTTTGGATTTTGATCATATCTATGACATGAAGACACGACAGACTCGCCAGGGGTCTACCACCTTGTATCTTATGGCTCGGCAAGGACAGCTGCCGCATCAGGCTCATTGTATTTCTTTTCATCAGATGTCTCGTGACTTTCCTACTCTTCTAAAAGCATTGGAGGCCAATGCTTCTATTATGGGGAGGCATGATGAGGATTGATGTTTGATCACTCATATGACCCCTCTAGTAGTTCCTAGCTAATTTTGCATAGTTTATTTTTTGCAAATTAATATTGTAAGTGAGTCTCTTTCTCACATACACTTGTGGGCACTAGTTGTCTTCTAGTTGTCACTTAGGAGTGTTAGTTAGGAAGAGTGAACTCAAAGTAGGAAGTGTGTACTTCAAGATAGCTAAAAGGATCTTCTAGTTAGCATCTTTCCTTTATTTCTTATCTTAGAAGTTACGTGCATTCTCCTTTGCACTATTATAGCTTATGGTTAAGCATATTGGATCAAATCCATGATTTTGTGGGTTTGGTTATGTATTTTGGGCCTTTAGAGCCTATAAATTGAGTTGTAAATAATAGAAACATTAGTTGGATTTTCAAACCTTTTCAGGGATGACTCAAAAATATGCCTTTTTAGATAGGTATGTCATTTTTTTCTTGCTCGAACACCCATTTTAGCTCACCCAGTCCTAATCACTAAGGAGGAAAGGTATTTTTATCATCCTCCAACTCCTCAAGAAGAGTATTCCATGCAAGCACGTTGTGCCTCTATGCCCCTTAAGTGTGTCAAGCTTACTTATAAGCTCAGGCCCCAAGTCAATGTGACTTCCCTTGATCATGGGAAACAGATAGCCAACCATTCTAGAGCTATATATCAGACCAAAGTTCTTCATATCAACACAAAGGGCAATCAGCCCCATACTATTGACAAACTAGAGCAAGCCCTTATAAATAATGTTGATAAACAAGAAATGTTGAACCAACTACTATTGGATAAACAACACTTGAATGAGTAGTATCAGCTAAGAAAGTAGAGACTACAATAAAATAGGATGTACCAAGAATATATATACAAAGAATATTTATAAAAAGCCATGCAAGAGGCGGTTCATACACCACACACACATAAGCCATATATAAAACAATAGTGCATGGTGCATAAGCAAAACTTGCCATATAGACCTAATCAAAAATATCCTCCTCATGTCCCCCTCAACAACATAGGTCTCAACAGCGTCAAATAAACAATGCTCCATAAAATCATGTAGTCTATGAAGAATTAGGATCAGATTACCAATATCAAGGGTACCTCGAGTCACATTATGAGGATATGGTAGAAGACCATGATGAACCACCTCACTCCACTAGGCATATTCTACCTCCCCCTTCTTGAGAGAAAGACATGAATATGAGTTATTTTCCTCTGAAGCTTACAAGGAGCTCACTGAGCGTATTCAATCACTAGAAAAATAAGCTTTGGGAATGGGTTACAAGAAACCCACACTAAGCTAACTATGTAACAAATTGCTACATCCTTATGTCCCATATACCCCATATCTAACGCATTTTGAAATACCCAATTTAGACAAGTTTAAAGGGGATGATGATGCACAGGAACATGTCACTAGTTTCATGAACCTATACTTTCAAATTCAAGATAACAATGCCTTGTTGCTAAAAACCTTCTTGATAACGCTCTCAGGCCCAACCTTGGAGTGGTTCAATCACCTTCCAAGGCAAAAAATTCATAGTTTGAACAACTTGCCAATGCATGCCTAGAATGTTTTGCATTCAATGTTAAGAAGAAATCTAACTTGACTAATTTGTATTATCTTTGACAATTTGATGATGAAAAAGTCTTGGACTATGGAAATAGGTGGTGAGCGGTCATGTCCAAATTACCATTTGCCTTACCTATAACTATGCTCACTCAGTTATTCGCAAAGAGTTATTCAAAATAGATTCCATTACTAGTACAACTCCAAAAATATCAAACCTTCACAAAAGCATTAGCTCGGGCTAAGATCATAGAGGATATCAAGATTTAGGAAGGAGAGCTCAAAATTAGAAAGAAGGAATGGAAAAAAAATATGAAAGGCAACCAAGTTAAAAAAAACCATAGTGGTTAATCAAGTTGTCTTAAATGTTCCAGGGCCCATAAAGCCTAATCCACCACAACTAGATAATTATCAGGTCCAACCCCCTCCTGTGTAGTACAATCAATCCCAATAGAATTAGGGGAAAATGCAACAATGTCATCCATCTCACAATTATACACCATTACCTGAGTCTTTGGAGTCACTCTTTAATTGATTATGTGAGGCGAAGGCTATCAAGTTGCTAGAAATCCACCCCTTAGATCCTAATAGGCCCAAACCAAAGTGGTATCGAGAGGATCAGTATTGTGCTTATCATTAGGTAAATGGACATGACATTAAATCATGTATTAATTTCAAGAATATAGTACAGGATATGCTCAACAAGGATGAAATCCAAATCACCAATATTCTCACCACCAACAATCAACATATGGGTATATTTAAGGATCCATTACCTACACATGAGGTACCCACGGGTTAAATCCCATAGGTTAATAAAATCCATACAACCTTACCCATGCATGGATTTGTAGAGATGATCAATATTGTGACATGGAATAGGAAGTACCCCAATCACTACACCACCTACAACTCCAATAAACATCCCTTTTACATCATAGCCTATGCCAAATACAAATCCTATCCTAGGTTTACCACCTCATCCAGTAATAACTATTAGAAGTAGGCTTACTTAGAGCCTACGAACCACATAAGATAGAATTTCCATTTATGAGCTAATATAGCAATCATAGCCACATCATGAAGATCTAATGGATATTTTGAAGTTCATTTAATTGCAAACCCAGGACCCCAACTCATTTATTAATTTTTTGGGGCATATTCAACATTGTAGAGAGTCTGTCATTACATTTCATGATCATGAGATCAAGGTAACTCCCACTAATGGGCTCAATCCTCCACTGCACATCATTGCTAGTGTGAATCATATTCCCTACAAGTGGGTGTTGATCAACATAATCTTATCAATAAATATTATAACCACTAATGCACTAGAGAACCTCAGCCTCCGAAATTTGCATATCGTAGCATCTACATTCACCCTTTAAACATTTAATGATGCTTTATGCTCCACTACTGACACAATAGTCTTTCCTATTCAGGTTGGGGTAAATACTATTCCTCCATTATGCCATATATTGGAGGGTGCAATGTAGTATAATATATTATTGGGAAGGCCTTGGAGGAGAGACATGAAATACATTCCATTCATCTTGCATCAATATTTCAAATACATACATGAGGGATAAGTCCATGTGGTTCATACCGACATTGAGCCCTTCAAGTACTGTAATATGGTCCATCACCTACAAGAGTCTACCTTGCCATCCATACATTTAGACATCAAACAAAATGATCCCATAAAGAGTCTAGATTAGGTGCCACACTCCACCATTAAACCATCTCCATCCCTGTCATTACCATCGGTTTCTCTAGATATCCCTTCTTCCTACTTGAATCCTCCAAGCAAGCAAAATTTGAAGGTACCAATTAAGGATATTCCCCCTCCATTTCCACCATACTGGTAGAATATGCTCCAACTCCTCTCAACATGGAAAAATCACCTACTACTATCAATGTGTTGGACCAATCTATCCATCCATCATCATCATCCACCCCACCGCAAGTCATAGTTCAGTTGACCAATCCTAGAATCGCTAATTATTTGGTATAAAATGTTATATTTACTCCACTCATTGAATCCATGCAGGACATGGATAGGCCCCACTTTCCATCGCTACCCATTAGTACCATTGTACCCTTGGGGCTCCTCCCAAATCAAATAAATGTTATCTATGGGGGCCTTGGTGAATCCACAAGTCTGTCACCTATGGTAGCGAACAATACTAAGCCATTTTTAGGGAATGTCATTTAACTTTCAAACCTAGATTTTATCCTATGATACTTTCATTACTACAATTGGCATGGGAATGGTCTTGTACAATTTGAAGAGGGTCTTCGAATGTCTTACCAGACACAGCATCAACTCCCTATAGATAAATTTGTCCTAGGGTACTTCATGCATATGCTAGGTGAAATCATTGCAAATTCCCTCTAGTACCTAACCTTAGTCTTTGAGTATGAGATCAATGAGAATAATTATGTTAACCCAAGCTATTTTCATCTGTTACAAGACCATATCCCTATTATAGTAGTTTTTATCCAACTTCCTTATTCTCTCAATGATACACCAAAATAATATGAGGATGAGATAGAACTTGCGTACCTCGGTCCTTGCCATAGTCAAAAGCCTCCTAATTTTATTAGTGCGATATCCAAATAATTAGAGGATGTGATAGACTTAGCCTATTTAGGTCCTACCCACATGTGATGGATTGGCAAACAAATTTGCATGAATTCTCGCTTGTCCTCTAATCGAGAATACATTAATAGTTTGATCTCTAATATAGAAGAAGAGACCAATTGGCTTGAAGATGGCATATCTAGTTATTCCTCTTACCATGAATCTGATGTAATATCCATTGCTTTAGATAGCTTCAAGGGTACAACAACTATTATTGTGCCTATTAATAACTTTGAGGAATTCTACCTTCGACTGTTCCCTATGGGGATGCCCATTTTGCAATAGCTACTACCACCACTGAAGAACACAAGCTTATACCGAGAGGGGGGTGAACAGTATAAGATAAAACTTTTTACTTTTCAATCCAAATGATAACAACAATAATATCAAGGTAGTAAATAATGCATAAATCATCACACACATGAGAGACATGGATTTAACGTGGTTCACCCAATGTGGGCTACGTCCATGGAGAAAATATTTCTTATAAATTTTCTCAACAAATCTCTTGGGAACCAAATCCCTATTACAATGTTTATGGACCTCTATCCAAAGGAGACACCAATCCCCTATGCTCAAGTTCGTGGACCTCTATCCACAGGAGACCTCTATCCCCACTACTCTAGTTTATGGACCTCTATCCATAGGAGAACTCTATCCCCTTTTCTCTGGTTGGCTCCAAAGCTTGCTCTCAACTCTTCTTAACTCTGATCAAATCTACTCAACTACCTATACTGATCTGTCTCACACATGCTCACAAATCCTACTTAGAACTGCTCACAAGCCTTCTCAAAAGGCCTTGCTCAAAACAGCTCACAATCCTGCTCTAATTTTCTTACTGTCTCTACTCAACTCTTCTCTAACACATGCTCAAAATTGCTCATAACACATGCTCAAAACTGCTCATAACACATGCTTTGATCATAATACTTCAGACATATTCTACCCATAATTCTTGTTCAAGAACACATAGAAAATGATATGCAATATAATTTCACAATATGTTCTTTCCAAATATCACTCAAGCCCAATGCACAAATTGCTTCACAAAACTAATTTCTAACACTTGCTCATTCACATTCAATATCACTCAAACCAATGCCCAAAAGCTTCACAAATTCATTCAAACAATGAAGCACAATTTTTTCACAAACTCTAACTCAAATATTTCCAACAATGCACATATATAATCCTTATTTCTCCACCTTATGATTCATAAATATTTTCTCAACCAAACACCTTAAAGAAGGAATAATATCACCATACATCTTAACTTGCTTTGATGAAGATGTGCCCTCAAAAACCTATCTCAAAAGAATTTCCTCTTCAAAGTGCCACTTCAAAACTGGTTAGTAGATTTCTCTTTCAAACCATCAACATTAACTTTCTTCTCAAAAAGATGTGCTCAATGAAATCTGAAAATGATGTTCAATGACTCTCCTTTTGTTCTCAAAAGATAGGGCATTAAAAATTATCAAAACCTCTCAAACTTACTTTTCACCATACAAAAATTTCAACCAAAAAATCAAACCACAATAACACCTTATAACTCCTACTTGTAAAAGACACAAATAATTTTCAATATCAATAATGTACCTTATAATCATCCAAAACCCTAAGTGCAAAATAATTTTAATTTCCCTTTCATAAACCTTATACCTCCTATTCTCACATGCAAAAATATCTCCTTTGTATTTTCTCTTTATGCTATTTGCAAAATAAAAACTTTATAAAACACCTTTATAATTTCTATTTGCAAAATAGAAAGATTTTATAACACATCCTTATAACTCCTTATTTGCAAAACAAAAATTTATTAATTCACACCCTTATGACTCCCTAATTGTTAAACAAAAACTTTATAACAAAATTTAATGCCCTTACCACTTCTACCGTCGAAGAGAGTCGAACATGAAACCTCACAGAGCCCACGCTCTAGCACGAGCTAGAGTGCAAGCTAGGTTGGCCCACCCACTGGAACCAAAGACATACAATCAAATAATATTTTCTTCTACCCAACCATAAAAAATCAACTGCCACTGTGACTCGAACCCGAAACCTTCTCAACATCAACATCTTGCATAGGGTCTGCCTACCACTTGGGCTAGTTGCCTAGTTGGAACCAATCGAGCGTTGCCTCCTATCTTGAGGTTCATGCACCATCCTCTTATTTCTCTGCATTTAAACTTTATGCGCTCTCCTTACTTCACTCTACCCTTGCATTCAACTTTGTGCACTCTCCTTACTTCACTCTACCCTCACGAATGGAATGAATGATGCATATGCCTTAATCTCCACAACCTTTGCAAATTAATTTTATTTCCTCCTTATATATGCAATTCAAAACTTAGGAAGATGTTGCTCTCTTTTCACTTGCCACCATTTGAATTTGAATTTTGGCGCCATTTAAAATTCAAATTTATTTTTATTATAATATTTAAACCTTGGTTTAAATATTATAATTTATCTTTTAATATTTTGTCTTTTGCTCTTGAAATATTTTTCAACCTTGCAATAAATAAATATTTTTCAATGGAACCTTGTCTACCTTGTCTTTTTCTTGCTAACATAACCATAGAGAACCTTGTATTTTTCTTGCAAACATAACCATGGAGAACCTTATATTTTTCTTGCAAATATAACTATGGAGAACCTTTTTAACCAAATAACACCTTGTCCTTTTCTTGCACACACAACCATGAAGAATGCTTTTACCTTGACAATTATTGTACCCTTGAAGATATTTGCCTTGCACTTTAATATTTCAACCTTGAAGATGATTTTCAACCATTTCACCTTTGACATCAATGACAACCAATGTACTCAATATTTCCAACAATCTCCCCCTTTGTCATTGATGGTAACCCTTTCTAAAAATTTCTTTTACAACCACTGAATTCCAAATCTGCTCCTCTGAGAAGCTGCTCCCCTTATTGATTTCTCTCCCCCTTACTGAAACTCTCCCCCTTTGACATCAATGGCAAAGGGACTCCTTTGGGGCTAAAAAATAAGACTCTTAGCTCAGTCCCCTCACCACCTCCTCTCCTTGAGGTGATTAATTTTGGGGTGGGAGTAAGACTACTCCCAACCTTCCTCTAAGATACTCAAAAGTTTCCTTTGGAAGTGGCTTAGTAAATATGTCTGCAATCTGTTCCTTTGTAGTAACATATTCCAATTTGACTTGCTGATCCGTCACCTGCTCTCTCAAAAAATGATATTTTATTGGAATGTGCTTGGTCCTTGAATGCATCACTGGATTCTTTGAAATGTTTATGGCACTTGTATTATCACATAGTATGGAGATGGGATGATCATGCTCTATTTTAAAATATTTTAAAGTTTACTTCATCCATAACACTTGTGTACAACAAGCAACTACTGCAATGTATTCTACCTCTACCGTGGATAAGGATACCGATGCTTATTTCTTGCTTAGCCAAGAGACTAAACAATCTCCAAGAAAGAATGCTCCTCCACTTGTGCTCTTCCTATCATCAATACTGCCTGCCCAATCTGCATCTGTATATGTTGTGAGAGTGAAATTGTTACTTATGGGATACCAAAGTCCAAATTCCATAGTTCCTTTTAAATACCTGAGGATTCTCTTTACTGCCTGTACATGTGTTTCCTTTGGTGCTACTTGAAATCTTACCACTAGTCCCACTGCCTGCATTATATCTGGTCTTGTAGTTGTGACATATAGTAAAATTCCAATCATGGATCTATACAATGTCTGATTTGCCTCAGGAGATTCATCATCTTTACTCAACTTGCATCCTGTAACCATGGGGGTACTCACTAGTTTGCAATCCTCCAATCTGAATTTTTTCAACATTTCTTTTATATACTTGGTTTGTGAGAGAAATATACCTTTTTCTAATTGTGAAATCTGTAATCCAAGGAAGAAGGACAACTCACCAAGCATTGACATTTCAAATTTATTTTGCATACACTTTGCAAATTTCTGACACATCTTATCATTACTACCTCCAAAAATGATATCATCCACATAGACCACCACAATCAACAAGTCATTTCCTTCATTTTTGATGTATAAATTATTGTCAGCTATTCCTTTTCTGAAACCCTATTCTTGAAGATACTTATCCAACCTTGAATACCAAGCCCTAGGGGCTTGCTTTAGTCCATAAAGAGCCTTCTTTAATCTACATACATAATCTAGCTTATCAATCAGGATGAACCCCTCAGGTTGCTCAATGTAGACCTCTTCTTCTAAGAAACCATTGAGAAAAGCTGATTTTACATCCATTTGATATACTTTGAAGTTTTTGAAGCTTGAGAATGCTAAAAATATTCTTATGGCCTCAAGTCATGCAACAGGAGCAAATGTTTCATCAAAATCAATCCCTTCAACTTATGCATAGCCTTTGCATACCATGTCTTGCTTTGTTTTTGACTACCTGACCATCTTCATTTAACTTATTTTTGTAAACCCATTTAGTGCCAATTATATTCTTGTCTTTTGGTCGTGGGACAAGTTCCCAAGTCTCACTTTTTTCTATTTGATCCAACTCTTCATCCATTGCCTTGACCCAAAATTTATCTTCTCTTGCCTCATTGAAATCCTTGGGCTCAATTTTAGATAGCAAAGAAAGATTTGCATGTTCACCTATTCCTATTATCTTCCTCCTTGTTTGTCTTTCATCTGGATTCCCAATAATCAGATCTCTTGGATGATTCTTTTGCACATACTTGGATGGAGTCTTAGGTGGTGTTCTTTGTGTTTCATCTTCTTCTGATTCTTCACCTACTTCTTCTTGGCAACTTTCTTCTTCTTGATATACAATTTCTTGAGTTGGTTCTCTTGACCCTATTTGTTCATCAACTGTTACATTTGTACTTTCCATAATTGTATGTGTCCTTTTATTATAGCATTTATAGGCTTTGCTCTTAGTGGAATAGCCAAGGAAGATACCCTCATCGCACCTTGAATCAAACTTGCCCAAATTTTTCTCTTCTCGTCTAATGTAGCATTTGCTTCCAAAAACTCTGAAATACTTCATAGTAGCTGGTCTTCCCTTCCAAAGCTCATATGGGGTTTTGTGATGATTTACTCTTACTTGAGCTCTATTGATGATATAGATAGTTGTATGAACTACCTCTCTCCAAAAACCATCTGAAATCTTAGACTCACTTAGCATAGCTCTGGCCATATTCTCGATAGTTCTATTTTTTCTTTCAACTACTCCATTTTGTTGTGGAGTCCTTATTGCTGAGTATTCTCTTTTGATTCCATGTTGTTCATAGAATTCTATGAATTCATTTGAAGTGAATTCTCCTCCTCTATCTGATCTTAGACACTTGATATTTTTACCTGTTTTATTTTCTACTAAAACCTTGAATACCTGGAACTTCTCAAAAGCTTCTGACTTTTCTTTTAAGAATGCCACCCAAGTCATTCTGGAGAAATCATCTATAAATAGCATGAAGTAACTTTCACCTTGTAAACTCTTTGTCCTTGTAGGACCACATAAATCAGTGTGAACTAGTTTCAATGGTTCGGATGAAGAAAATTCTTTTGACTTGAAACTTGTTCTTGTTTGCTTACCATGCTGACATTGTGCACAAATTGTGCTTTGGGGTCTTTTTATCCTGGGTAAATCTCTGACTGCCTATTTGTTTCTTATTTTCACTATGTTGTCAAAGTTCAGATGACCCATTCTTCTATGCCATAACCAACTCTCATCCTCTTGTGATAAAAAATAATTTTCTCCTTTAATTTCACTCAACATGTAGAGATTGTTTGTAGTTCTACTGGCATCTGCAATAAGCTTTCCTATCTTGGATTTCCTGATCTCACATCTATTTGGGTGAAAGGTGACTGTGTGCCCCTGATCACAAAGCTGACTTACACTTAGTAAATTGTGCTTCAATCCCTTAACATACAATACATTTTCTATCTTTGATTTTCCATTATCTAAACTCAAAGTCCCTTTTCCAACAATTTTTGCTGAAGCATTATCACCAAATTTTATTGATCCTCCATTGATTTCTTTAAGTGAAAGAAATTTACTTTTGTCACCTATCATATGACTTGAACAACCACTATCAACATACCATTGATTTCCCTTATCTTGTGCATGAAGAGATGTTTGTACCAACATTGACTTCTCCTTTTCTTGTTCCTCTTTCCTTTTCCAAACTTTTGAAGTTGTATTCTTTTGAACCTTTTGATCCTCCTTTTTGCTTGATTCAGGAAACATTGTTTTACACCATTTGGCCTTGTGCCCAAAATTATTACATTTGTAACAGATGATATTGTTATCCATGAGAGGTGCAAATGAATTGAAATTTCTATCAACATTATTTCTCACACGGACCATGCAATGTACAACTCTATGACCATATTTGTTACATGAAAAACAATAACCATGGAAGAAATTTTGTAACCTGTTAGATTGCCTTGAATGATATGGTCGCATGATTCTTCCTTTGTTGTTTCTGTAATTGACTTTTGTCCATGATGTTTCTCTATTTTCTTCCTCCTTGATACTTTTGCCTTTCAATATATCAACATAGGTCATGGGCTCTTCTTTCTTTGATATCTTTGTTCCTTTGGAGCTTGACTCCTCTTTCTATTTTCCTAACCTTATATTTTGTTGTAACTTATCCTTAGACTTTTCAACTCCCTTTCTTAGAGAGACAATTTCAAGTTCCAATATTTCACATTCTAACTCTTTTGCCTTTAACTATTCAGCCATATAATTTTCAATTTTCTTTGCCTCTTCAACCTTCACCTTTAAGTCTATGAGATTTTGTAGAAGCTTTGTCTTTGTTTCCTCATCCTCTTGAATTTGAGCCTTCAAACTTGAATTCTTCTCTCTAACTCTTTCCAAATTTCCAAGAGCAGCAATAAGTTCCTCTTTCATGTCAATCATGGCTTCTTCTCCATTTTTTGGATCTCTCTTTGATTTCAACCATAGGGACATCTTATTTCATTTCAGTGGTCATGTGTGTTCTTGTAAGATCTTCCTTCAAACTATTAGGCTTTTCATGAAGGAACCTGCTCTGATACCAATTGAAGAACACAAGCTTATACTGAGAGGGGGGTGAATAGTATAAGATAAAACTTTTTACTTTTCAATCCAAATGATAACAACAATAATATCAAGGCAGTAAATAATGCATAAATCATCACACACATGAGAGACATGGATTTAACATGGTTCACCCAATGTGGGCTACGTCCACGGAGAAAATATTTCTTATAAATTTTCTCAACAAATCTCTTGGGAACCAAATCCCTATTACAATGTTTATGGACCTCTATCCAAAGGAGACACCAATCCCCTATGCTCAAGTTCATGGACCTCTATCCATAGGAGACCTCTATCCCCACTACTCTAGTTTATGGACCTCTATCCACAAGAGAACTCTATCCCCTTTGCGTTGGTTGGCTCCAAAGCCTGCTCTCAAATCTGCTCAACTCTGATCAAATATTCTCACAACTCTGATCAAATCTACTCAACTACCTGTACTGATCTATCTCAAACCTGCTCACAAATCCTACTTAGAACTGCTCACAAGCCTTCTCAAAAGGCCTACTCAAAATAACTCACAATCCTGCTCTAATATGCTTACTATCTCTGCTCAACTCTGCTCTAACACATGCTCAAAATTACTCATAACACATGCTCAAAATTGCTCATAACACATGCTTTGATCATAATACTTCAAATATATTCTACCTAGAATTCTTGTTCAAGAACACATAGGAAATGATATGCAATATAATTTCACAATATGTTCTTTTCAAATATCACTCAAGTCCAATGCACAAATTGCTTCACAAAACTAGTTTCTAACACTTGCTCATTCACATTCAATGTCACTCAAACCAATGCCCAAAAGCTTCACAAATTCATTCAAACAATGAAGCACAATTTGTTCACAAACCCTAACTCAAATATTTCAAACAATGCACATATATAATCCTTATTTCTCCACCTTATGATTCAGAAATATTTTCTCAACCAAACACCTTAAATAAGGAATAATATCACCATACCTCTTAACTTGCTTTGATGAAAATGTGCCCTCAAAAACTTATCTCAAAATAATTTCCTCTTCAAAGTGCCACTTCAAAACTGGTTAGTAGATTTCTCTTTCAAACCATCAACATTAAATTTCTTCTCAAAAAGATGTGCACAATGAAATCTGAAAATGATGTTCAATGACTCTCCTTTTGTTCTCAAAATATAGGACATTAACAATTATCAAAACCCCTCAAACTTACTTTTCACCATACAAAAATTTCAACCAAAAATCAAACCACAATAACACCTTATAACTCCTACTTGTAAAAGACACAAATAATTTTCAATATCAATAATGTACCTTATAATCATCCAAAACCCTAAGTGTAGAATACAATTTTAATTTCACTTTCATACACCTTATACCTCCTATTCTCACATGCAAAAATATCTCCTTTGTATTTTCTCTTTAAGCTATTTACAAAATAAAAACTTTATAAAACACCTTTATAATTTCTATTTGCAAAATAGAAAGCTTTTATAACACATCCTTATAACTCCTTATTTGCAAAATAAAACTTTATTAATTCACACCCTTATGACTCCCTAACATTGTAAAACCAACACATACTTTATAACAAAATTTAATGCCCTTACCACTTCTACCATCGAAGAGAGTCGAACGCGAAACCTCACGGAGCCCACGCTCTAGCGCGAGCTAGAGTGCCAGCTAGGTTGGCCCACCCACTGGAACCAAAGACGCACAATCAAAATTTTATTAATATTTTCTTCTACCCAAACGTAACTCAAAAATCAACTACCACTGTGACTCGAACCCGAAACCTTCTCAATGTCAACGTCTTGCGCAGGGTCTACCTACCACCTGGGCTAGCTGCCCAGTTGGAACCAATCGAGCACTACCTCCTATCTTGAGGTTCATGCACCATCCTCTTATTTCTCTATTCTTTAAACTTCGTGCACTCTCCTTACTTCACTTTGCCCTCACATTCAACTTTGTGCACTCTCCTTACTTCACTCTGCCCTCACGAATGGAACGAATGATGCTTATTCCTTAATCACAAAAACCTTTGCAAATGAATTTTATTTCCTCCTTATATATGCAATTCAAAACTTAGGAAGACGTCAACTCTCTTGCCACCATTTGAATTTTAAATTTTGGCACCATTTAAAATTCAAATTTATTTTTATTATAATATTTAAACCTTGGTTTAAATATTATAATTTATCTTTTAATATTTTGTCTTTTGCTCTTGAAATATTTTTCAACCTTGCAATAAATAAATATTTTTCAATGGAACCTTGTCTACCTTATCTTTTTCTTGCTAACATAACCATAGATAACCTTGTCTTTTTCTTGTAAACATAACCATGGAGAACCTTATATTTTTCTTGCAAACATAACTATGGAGAACCTTTTTAACCAAATAACACCTTGTCCTTTTCTTGCACACACAACCATGAAGAATGCTTTTAACTTGACAATTATTGTACCCTTGAAGATATTTGCCTTGCACTTTAATATTTCAACCTTGAAGATGATTTTAAACCATTTCACCTTTGACATCAATGACAACCAATATACTCAATATTTCCAATAACCACAAGATATAATTATCTTAGATCCTCCTAGGTCTCATCCAGTCATCCAATTTCCACCTTATCCACCTTCAATGTAGTTGAGACCACACATTTTTGATAGGCTCCATCCACCTACCAATGGAAATAATCCACCATCCATCAATATGATTTCCATTTACCTAACCATACCACTTCATAATCCTAGTGACCCTTCAAAACCATTGCACCTCAACCATGAGGCCATCAATTTTTATCCCCACCATAATTTCCCAACACCCACAAAGTTCTTCCCTTGTGAAGAGATGTTACAGACATTTCATTTCTCCCAAGGGTCATCTGAAGATGTGTGTCAAGTTGAAGTCTAGCCTCATGAAAAAATCGATTCTCCAAATCTATCTAGTGACATCCATTTGATCCCTATGCCTCATCAGCTCAAGGAGGGATCCCACATATCAAGTGAGGAAAAAATTGACGTGGATATTAGAATCGATTCTACATTTCTTGAAAATTTCAAGTTGTGAATCAGTTTATCCCTAGAGGAATAAGCTAATATCACAACTATCCTAAAAGAAAATATAGAATATTTTTCCTGGTCATATAGGGACATGCCAGGTCTTGACCTGAGTTTGGTCATGGACAATCTAACGCTTGATCCAAAATTTAAACCGTTCAAGAAAAAGCTAATAAATATGCATCCAAAAATTGCATTAATGGTAAAATATTAACTTTCAAAAAAATTTAAATGCCAAATTCATCCAGCCCATCAATTATCCTCCTTGGGAATCCAATATGGTACCCATCAAGAAACCCAATGGGAATATTCACATATGCACAAATTTTTGATATCTCAATAAAGTAACTCCTAAGGATGAATTCCCCCCTTACTAATATCGATGCTCTAGTTGATGCAACTACTGGACATGAAATGTTATCCCTCATAGATGTTTTTTTAGGCTATAATTAGATTCGAGTAAATCTCGAAGATCAATCCAAAACAACCTTTACCACACCTTGGGATACATTTTGCTACAAAGTCATACTTTTGGTCTCAAAAATGTTGGTGCCACATACCAACGGGCCATGATGTACATATTTCATGACTACATGTATAAAATCCTAGAGGATTAAATAGATGATCTAATTTCTAAATCTCTATTGTATCATGAGCACGTCGATGTTCTTAGGAAGGTCTTTGATCACCTCATCAAACACAATGTTAGAATTGACCCCAAGAAATATCTCTTTGAAGTTACCTCTGGAAAACTATTGGGTTTCATAGTCTCAAAATAAGGGATCGAGGTTGATCCCACAAAATTCAATGTGATACTTGAAATGCTTCCCTCTACAATCCTTAAGGAGCTTTATAGCTTACAAGGAAAGGTCACATCCATCAAATGCTTCATAGTGCAATTATTGGATAAATATCAACCCATGAAGGGGGTCCCATTCAAATGGGATGATGAGTGTCAAAAGGCCTTTGACAAGATTAAGCAATACCTGACATCTCCACCATTTTTAGCTTCGCCTCGCTCTGGTGTGCCATTTTTACTATACATAGCAACTATCGATTTTTCTTTAGGGACCATGCTAGCCCTAAATAATGAATCACATAATGAAAAGCTATCTATTACATCAAGCGCACCCTAGTGAGCTTTGAGATTAAATATGCATACATTGAGAAAATTTTCCTAGTAGTGGTATATACCACTAAGAAGCTATGCCATTACATGCTCAATAAAACCACACGTGTCATATCTAAAGAAAACCCTTTGTGGTACATGATGAGTTAAATATATCATCATAGGTGTGCTACAAAGTGGATCATGTTATTAATAGAATTTGATCTTGAATTCATAATCCAAAAATCTATCGAAGGTCAAGTAACTACTCATTAGTTAGTAGAGGCTCCTCTTTTAGAAAATCAACCTCTTACCATCAAGTTTCTTTATGATACCGTGTTTGCATTATCTAACTAATCTGACCCAGAAGAACCAGAAAATCATGCTGAAATGATGTTGCTCTTTTATGGTTCCAAATGTGAGCAACGGGGTGGTGTGGGAATCATGTTTTTCATATTGCAAGGGGTTCCTCTTCCCCTATAATTTAAACTCAATTTCTCATACACAAATAATAATGCTAAATATGAGGCCCTTCTTTTGGGCCTTCAAAAAACCATTGCCATGTGAATCAAGAAGCTAAATATTCAACCAATTCAAAGATATATATCAATGTAGGTATCCAATATTGCAGTATTATAAAGCCCTTGTGGATAAGCTCTTATCTAAACTTGAATTATATAACATCGAGGTAGTTCCTCATACATATAATCATTTTGTGGATACCATGGCCTCTTTGGCATCCTTAATTCCACAAAACCCTTAATATGACCTTACAACCATTTATGTCAAAACACTTTTGCAAACAATGATTTCACGTGAAGCTTCCAAATATGATGAAGTTATCCACATGATTCATATTGAACCACACCATGATCAGTTCTCTCACATACATGAATTTTTGACATATGCTTCTTGGGGGTCCTTGATCCCCAATAATCCTTTTGAGAACAACACAATGATTCATATTAAGGTTATTTTCCAATCAGTATTTGTACAAGATGACCCTCAAAAGGAGCAAGCAGTTCATTAAGTCAAGACTCAACAATATCAATATTGGCTCACCCAACTCAAAGATTTCTTGAAGATTGGTACTATCACTCTGATATTGTTTCATGCCACCAAATGAACATTAAAGTAAAAGGTGACAAACTATGTCTTTTTGGGAGACATTTTGTATCATTGAGGCTACGATGGACTTCTCCTTCATTGTATAGATCCCCAAGAATTTGCTTGGGAAGTTTTGCAAGCTCATGATGGTACTTGTAGTGGCTATTTTAGTGGCATGGCTCTCACCAAGTGCATCCTTCAAATGGAATATTATTGGTCTACTATGGAGAGATATTGTTGCACCTATGTCAAGAAGTACATGAAATATCAACATCATGCTAATATTTCACACATACCTTCTTAGGTCTTGCAATCAATTCATTTAGTGTGGCATTTTTCATAGTGGTGTTTTTATTTAAATGGTAAAATCTCACCCCATATTCTATTAGTTACACATTTATCTTAACAACCACAAATATTTTTACCAAGTGGGTGGAAGCAATCCCCCATACCACTACGTCTGGACCAGGAATTTTGGAGTTCATACTTCATAATATCATATGTTGTTTTGGTATTCCATCCAATATTATTTCAGATAATGGGCCCTCATTCAAGAATAAATATGTGTGATCTTTGACTATAAAGTACAACATTCAACATAGCTTTTATATGCCCTACCATCCATAGGCCAATGGGTAAGCAGAGGCTTTAAACAAAATTGTAATTACCATCCTTAAGAAAATGGTCAAAGATAATCATAAATATTGGCATCTTCAATTGCCTCTCACATTATAGGCCTATAGAACTAGCATTAGGATGCACATTGGTACAACTCCTTTTTTGATGGTGTATGGCACAGAGGCCATTATTCCCTTGGAGTTATAAATTCCTTCAATGTGCATATCACTCCAAGAGTTCATTGATAATGATACTACGCGATAAGATCACCTTAATCAGTTGACCCTTCTTGATGAGTGTCATGTTAATTCTCTTGAGCACCTCCGTGTTTATCAATATTGCCTTAAGAAAGCTTATGACATGAAAGTCCATCTTAGGGAATTTCAAATTGGAGACCTTGTGCTTAAATAAAATTAGCAAAACTCCAACTTGCGACCGTACATGCAAGACAAATTTGCAATAAATTGGTTTAACACATTTATCATCACATAGAAGATAGGGCCTTGGACGTATCGGTTAGCATCTCTTGAGGGTTTTGTAGAGCTTGAACCTCTCAACATGCTTCACCTATGGGTATTTCATGCATAAGGCCTAGATAAAAAAGCTCCAAAGGTACTTAAGACCTTTGGTCAACTAATAAAATTATAAAAACAAAATCAAATTAAAAAATCAATCAAAAACAACCAAAAACATCAGAAAATTAAAAAACACAAAAACATCGCATCATAAATTGCATTGCATTTCATCATGCATTTCTCATCATTGCATTGATCTACTAGTCACATTAGGCATATTCATATGTCATTCTTGCATTTCCACAAATAAGCACCATGCTTGTATGATTGTCCTAAATATTAATTAGCCTTATCCACCATCATCATTTACGGTTTTCTTATGAGCTTTTGCTTCTTAAGGGGTCTTCGTAAGATAGGATAGATACCAGATGAACATCAACAATTATTTTTAGATGTCCACTAAATATTTTACACATTCATTTTACTTTACAAATGATCATATGGAAAGCCCCCAAATTCTACATATCATATCATCCACATTGCCCTTTGTGAGTAACTATGTTTTTCAACACAAAACATTAAAGTTGCTATAAGGTGTTCACTAGGGTTTTTGGTCATTTAGAAATTCCTAGTTTTATTTCATATTGTGTAGAAAGTTGTATTGATTTTTAAAGGTTGGATATTGCTTTGTTCATACCTTGCATATTTCAAAATCCCAACACAAAATCACATATTAAAATCCAATTATGAACAAGGAAGGATGAATCTACAACATAGTCCTTGCCACCTTAAGAAAAATGTCTCCCTTGATCATCCTATCATGTGCATGGTCTAGGATTATGAAAATTGAAAAAAGGACAAGATCCCCCTACCCAAATAAATAAAATTCCTTGCTCCACAAAAATGAGCAAGTATCCCACAAAAAAATTTAAAAAAAAGCAAAAAGTGGTTTTCACCACTAGAGAAAATAAATCCCCTTACTCCTCACAAAAATGGATCAAGAATACCCAATCAAAGAAATCAAAATAAAATAAGGGGGTAGTGAGCTTTAATCCTTGGAATCCTCAATTATTCAAAAACCATGGGATGATTTCCATTATAGCAATGGGTTGAATGAAACCCACCTAGAAATGGGGTAATATTATGCATGGTGATATGTATATCATATTAGCAACATTATTTTGTACAAACCAATTCCTACTTGTGATTGAGCTAGCTTTTGATGTCTTGTATTACTTTGTAGTCAAGTCCAACTACATCCAATATCAGGATCATGATGACTATGAGGTGATCCTCATTACAACAATGGGTTGAATGAAACCTGTCTAGCAATGGGATAGTCTTATTCATCATCTTAATGAACATCATATGCACACACTGAGATACTAAATATCTAGGTCTTCCTAGTAGAATTTTATCTTTCAAAATCTTGTATAGTTAGTATGCATCTTTTAACTAGTTAACTAGGGAGTTTGAGTCTCCTAAAAACCATGTTGTTCCCTTATAAATCTTGTTGGTCATCCCTCCATAATCTATATTTTTTATCACCTTCCATATGGTTGGCATTCAAATGTATGACTTTGTTAAAAAGGTTAACTTTGTAATTGATAACTTTTATACATCCCAGGGTGCTTACATTTAGGCTCTATTGCATCTTACAATATTTAGGCATACATTCATCATCCACAATCACATCCATCAAGTGCATCCATGCATCATATAAAAAAAATCCCCAAAGGCACCTAATCCCTTTGGTCAACTCACCATATAAAAGTCTCAAAGGCATTTAAGCCCTTTGGTCACAATAAAAAAAATCCAAAGGTACTCACATTCCTTTGGTCACAGTAAAAAAGGCTCCAAAGGTACCAACATTCCTTTGGTTAAAATTCATCCAAAATTCCTCAAAGGCATTTAAGCTCTTTGGTCAACATCAAAAAGCTCCAATGGTACTCATATTATTTTGGTCACAATAAAAATGCTCCAAAGGCATCTAACCCCTTTGGTCACATACAATTTGAAAAATTTGAGTGAATCTTGTATCCCATAATTTACTCTATAAACCTGGTGATTGCAACAATTAGTTATCCATGCAATTTGGTAGGATGAGTGAATTACCATAAGATCACTCACAAAAAATAATAATACATGGGCCAAATCAAGGTTATAATGGGGCATGTTCCCTCTAAATTTTGTAATGATCCCAAAAAGCCTACATCAAGTCATCTTGGTCAAGCGACTCATCGCTTTCATCATTTTATTATTTCCTCATCAAATCGTCGCTTGAGAGGGTAGTAATACATCATATAATCAAATCAATAATCAAACACTCAATCATGCAAGTCGCATTCATTTAAGAATAATTTCTAGAGACTATCATACATTTTCCTATTTACTAGGGCAAAAACAAGCATTTAGATTAAAAAAATTGTTGGCATTTCATGTAAGCATGGAGGCTAATGGACCCATAGTGTATCCCATAATTGAAAAGTCTACCAAGGTCAAGTATACCTCAAAGTCATAATATTGGCTAAAAGGTTTACTGAAACCAAGTTCTTTGAATTTTCAAGAGAAATGGTTTGAAAGTGTATGCTCCTTTCAGAATTAGGGCATTTAACATTTATTAGATCCATGAATATCATCAACTCACAATTTGACTCAAGGTCATCTAATTTTTCTCCACGTTGTGTTTTCACACAATGCATCCCAAAAAGGGACATTTGTAGACACCTAAATCATGTCATATTGGAAAGGCTACCTAAATCAACCTCTTTGGGACCATATAACTCACTCTATGTAGTTTTAGACCTAAAATAGTGGTTTTTACCACTTAAATAGGGATATTTCTCTTTGTAGCCCCCTTGGACACTCAAACCCTTTCCTACACTTAGCCCTTAGTCACCATATGACCACCCATCCATAAGTTGACCTTAGGTGCATATAATTTAACCTAGGTTTAATCTAACCTAGGGAAATTGCATCCTCCCCCTCACCTTGTCTCAAAGGCTACAAATACCTCCTCTAATTTGAGAAAATGTATAACAAGAAGAAAAGTGGGGAGAGGATTTTGAAAGATCTAGAGTAAATAAATTTTTGAGTTATGTTGTTCGAATATTTATGCATGTATGCAAATGCTCGTTATCTATTTTTTAGTGCATATTTCAATTTTTTTTTATCTATATTAATAAGTGATACCAATTTTTTTTGTCTATTTGGATGTGTGTAGGTTTTCAATTTTGAAGATTTTAGGTTCAACAAGATCACATCGATTCGAAGGTTCCATATTGGAATATCTAGATCCATTATGGATGTCACAATAAACCCACCTCCAATATTGAGTATAGCAAGAAGAAGATCACGACACCATTATTTTTTGTAAAAGAGGAATCATTTCCTTGAACAATTGGATTGCACAAACACCCTTTTCAAAGGGGTTTATTGTAACTATAAATTTTTTTTCAATATAATAAAAGGATTTCATTTTTAGTGCACGGTGATCTTTTTTTTTTTATACATATGGTTTAAAATGGAATGAATTAAAAATGAGTAATAATTTTTTCTATATTCACCTTTGAGTTTGGGATAATTTCTTTAATAGATATGACAATAGAATGCTAGAAACTTAGTAAAGACCCCTAAGGACCAAAACTAAGGGAGAAGTAATGAGACAATCCATTAGAGTTACAATGGCACTTTAGTTCTGGATAACTGAAGTGTACTCCTAAAAATAGTGAGTTTAAAATTCCATTGTAACTAAATCCTTGTGATGGATTATCCAATAGAAGTGAGATACACATGTGGAATAGAAAATTCATGCAAGTGATAGTCATAGAATCCCAAAATAATGTGGATGGACTCCTATGGGAGATGTCATTTGGTGTGGTAGTCATTAGAAACCCAAAATAGCTGATGGACAACTAAATGGGAGATACCACATAAGGTGATAGTCACCTCCATTAAACTAATTGAACAATAGTTTAATGGTGCATAATAGTTTTATACTAATTGAAATGTATGTAAAACTATAAGAAGCTTACACCTAAATACTAGTAAAGACTAATATACACTAGTGAGGAAATTGGTGTCCCTTTTCTCAATTGAATGAGAAAGGGTGAACCCTTGCACTATGGTAAAAAAGTCCTTCAAAAGGAATAAAGGAAATGGAGTGACCACATAGTTGTATGGGTAGTGTAGAAGGTAATCCTAAACATTTATACAAGATATTGATCACTCCTATCCACATGAGGGATGCTGCAACATATAGAAACTCACAATGTGGAATAAGCTTATGTGGAATTTATCTAGACTATCTTAGATAATTTTAAACCTAGAAAAAAATTGGGGTAGAAAATAGGGTTGTTCTAGTTGGTATCAGAGCATGGTTATAGATCTTTTAGCTCTCCTAGGTTGAAATCTGATATAGGGATAGAAGGCTACCTTGGAAAATAACCTAGCCATGATTGGTTGTTGATGTACACATTAGGAAGGATGGAATATTCCCATGGGAATAATGGTTTAAAGAAATAAAACCAACCATTGATCAAAGGACTGATCTTACTCATATTAAAATATCTTTCTAGAAGTAAGTGTGATAGGTGTTACTCTTGGATGATTGATAAAGAGTAGATAATTTTGTTATGAAAGATAAAACAAACTAATTTGAAAGGATTATATGGAAATATACCTAATAAAGTTTGTTGGTGTGGCTAGGGGGGATGGTTCCTACATGACGTAGAGGTAGAGGTAGAGGAAAAACCCCTCTACAACCACTAACAATTACATCAAATAATAGTCTGATAGGATGTCATGTTGGAAATGAGGCAAATCCCATTTTAGATGCAACAAATCTCAAAGTGGTTGTGTCTCTTTTGCAAGAACAATTAGAACAATCAATATAGATGTTAGAAACTTTAGTCAATCAAAATTCTTAAAATAGAAATTCTGAAGCATGATAAGAAAGATCCGCATTATTAACAAAATAAGAGGCTAGGGCTCAAATTGAATTAGAGTTGGATAAATATTTAAATAATGTCAAAGTATCTAAGTTCAATGGTAAAGGATGTGGAGATGCAGTCAAAGCTTTGCTAACTAAAATTGAGTCATATTTTACCACAAGAACTATTCAACAGTGACTAAGACTATTTGGGCTACTCTACATCTCTAGGAAATAGGATTGGATTGGTGGGAAACCTTTAGAAAAGGACATGGGATAGAAGAAATAAATCTAAATTGGGAAGGGTTTTTGAAATCTTTTTGAAAGAGGTTTCTTATAGAACAGTTTTATGTGAAGTTTTCAAAATTTACTACACTTGTCCAAGGGATAAAAATTGTCAAAAACTATTTTCAGAAATTTTTTAAATTTCTTAAGTATGTGCTTACGTATGATATAGATGAAAATATGAAGGTGCACAAATTTATTCTAGTATTAAACCCTAGAATAAGATCGATTGTCAATATAAATAATCCATATGTGATACAAAAATCTTACGACATGGATTGTCAAGAAAAAAAAACTAGTCATATGAAGATTATTTGACTTTGAAGAAGAGAAATAGTGTAGGTTTCATGCAATGGGAAATAGAGCAAAATAAGAAAATAAAAAATGACCCACAATATGAAAGTAAGAATGATATAAATCAAGGAGAAAATAAAATAAAGTTTCAAAAAAAGAATAACAACAACAACAATACCTCTCATCCATAGAGACAACTTGACACAAGACCGAAAAAGAAACCCAATGATCAGCATTGAAATAGGCACCTTGGACCTAGGATGATTTTCTATGATTGCAGGGATCCACATTATGACATGAAATGTTTACATAAAGCTAAAATTGGTAAAAAACCTAAAGAGCCAAACCATAAAATCTATGTAGTAACAAGTAGTCAAAATCTATATGGAAAAGCTACACCACTGCTTCTAAAAGGTATCGTATTTAATAAGAATGTGAAGATTCTATTAGATAGAGAACCAACAAATAGGTTTATTTCATCTAGTTTAGTAAAGAATGTACTGGAAAGATTTGGATTCTTGGCAGAAGGGTGGAAAATAGAGTATGATTCTAGATAAACTTGCTCCATGGATCAATGCTATCACAATGTACAAGCCATCTTACATAATGGTTCCATAGAATGGTACCTATATGTAGCACCTCTCCATACTTCAAGGACAAGTTTGTAAAAGAAAAATATTTTAATAGGAATAGGGAAAATATGAGAAAAAATAAAGTTCAAAATGAAAAAACCCATCAACAATAAGGTTAATATAAGAATCCTTAGGAATACTAGGATGGTAGATATGAAAGTAAGAAAGGGCACAAGGGTGGATGTTATAATTGTGATGGGAACACTATGCAAATAATTTTCCAAGAATAAGCAATGGGTCAAGTGAAAAATCACCAACCTAAAACTATAATAGATCCATTGAAGTCATGTGGTCATGGATAACCGATAGGTGAAATATCATAATATACCCATCTAAACATCAAGTATATTTTATGGTACACACGTTTCTATTTTTATTGATAGAGGAACAACTAAAATTTTTATTTCATGAAATAATTTAACAATTAAAAATAGAAAATGTGTATATGTTTTAGAATCATTGAATGTTTAATATTGGAATTGGACAAAAAAGAGAGTGGAGCAATACCTTTTTATGAGTAAGTTAAAACTTTCTTACTTCACCATAGAAGTAAATATTTATCTAGCTCCCTTAGGATCCTGTGATATCATCATAGGTATTTATAGTATTTGGTAGCATAGGGCCAAGGATACTATTTTGATAAAATAATATAGCTCCTAGATGGTGAGTGCTATAATACCATCCTCCAAGGAAAAACAAGGCTATCAATTTATGATAAATTCTAGAAATAAAATTTAAAAAGATTATGAGGAAGGGATGTCTTTTGTATGTAGTGCATATAGAGGATATGGTTGAGAAGGAAGCTCCTACCTATGAGGACTATCCTTTTCTAAATAAATATTGAGATGTTTTTGCTAGAGGAACTTCCAAGGTTACTTCCCCAAAAAAAGTTTGAATTTTTTTTGTTGATATCTTGCTAGGAGTTGAACTATAGTCTAAATCACCATGTAGTATGACTACATGTGAGATTTTCAAATTAGAATATTAACTGAATGATATTTTTATCAAAAATATTGATTTGACCTAGTATATCACCATGGGGTGCTCTAGTTATCTTTGTGAAGAAGAAAGACGAAACCTTATATCTTTGCATTCATTATCAAATTCTCAACAAATCCATAGTGAAGAACCAATACCATATCCCATAGATTGGATATTTGACCAAATGATAAAATCAACCGTATTATCTGAAATAGATATGATATTAGGGTAAATAAGACAAAATTCCTAAGAAAACCTTCATAACTAGGTATGGGCACTATGAATTTATAGTAGTACAATTTGGTCTTATGAATGCACCTACAACCTTAATGAATTTAATGAATAATATGCTCTATAACTTTCTAGATTAATTTGATATCATATTTCTAGATGAAATTTTTATTTACTATGAGAATGATAGGAATTATTTTGAGCATAACCAAATGGTCATGAATAGGCTAAGGGAATTCCAAATTTATTGAAAGTTGTCCAAATGCACCTTTTTTCAAAAGAAGATACACTATTTGAGCCACATAATATCTGTTAAGGGAATAACAATGGATCCTACAAAGAACAAAGCCATTATGGAATGGAAAACTTTAAAAATTATTCATGAGGTGCACAATTTTATGGGGTTAGGAGGATATTACAATGGAAGGATTTTCATGAATAGTTATCCTCATAAAATTTCTTTAGTGTGAAAGGAAAATATTTGAATTGTTCAAATGATGTGATAAAACTTTCCAACTCCTTAAGAAAATGTGCACAACAACCCTAATTATAAAATGTGTCTAAACCCAATGAAAAATTTATAGTCACCATAGATGCTTCAGAAGAGGGGTTAGGAAAAGTACTCATGTAGGAGGGTCATGTAATAACATATGAATCCCACAATATCAAGACTTATGTGTTGATCTATACCCCTCATGATTTAGAACTGGTAATAATAGTGCACACTTTGTTGATATGGGCACTATTTGACGATAATTTTATGAACTTGTTGACGATTGGGATTCCCTTATCATCATTAGAACATAGAATGATAAGGAATTAATGGAATAATCCTATGTGAAATAACTAATTTATTTTTGTAATTAATTAGGATTATTTAAAATCATAATTAGTTTTAAAAATAGAGCTATTTTTGTGATATGAAAATAGGGATAACATGACACCAATTGATCAAGAAATGCATTATATGGTTAGTCAACAAGAATTCTATATTTTTGGTATGATGCTTGATTGAAGGCTTATCCTAATATTTCTAATTCAAAATTACAATCACTAGATTAGCTTGTAAAGGTGAAAAGGTCAAATATTATATTAATATGGGAAAAAAAATTATATCATGGATTTCAAATAGTAACCTAGTTGAAGGGAAGGAACTCAAACAAAAAGCATATAACCTTCAAAAGATGCTTCATAAATTCTATTTGTCTATTTTTATATGGAATGATAATTAAGTTTGGAATCTATAAAAGGATGGTGGATACTCAAAAAAGTTGGTATATGAGGATTTAGAGCAATCATAATTTCCTACTTTCAATGATTTCCATTGGAGGAATGTTTGGTTATTGGAGACCCTCTAAAAAGCCTCAATATTCTTTTGGTTAGCAATCCAAATCTATTGAAATTAATGGCCAACATCAACATTGTATGATGTATTGGATAGACCTAAGGGAATTTCATCGTACGGTATATTAATTTGTTGTAATATTTTATTATGTAAGCCCTATGGACTATGGTTAACTTGTTATGATTAAACCCACTTTATAATTTGTACTTTATCTATATCCCTCTTGTTATTTTGGATTAGATTAGACTTTATCATGTAATTTAGGTTTTTGTATTTTTATAAATACCACTTCCACTCATTATTTTATCATATGAGTGTTGTAAAATATTGTTTATGGATAAAGTGATTATTTGTGGTACCTATGGGTGCCCACCATATCTCTATATTTTTCATCATTGTTTCCACTTTCTATATATTTGAGTAGATGGATTGCTTATATTACCTTTTGGAAAGTATTGTAAATTATAACATGGTATCAAAGTGGGTATGGTGAAACACTGCTTGGTCATACAAAAGGTCTTCTCAATGCCTCCATTTTTTTTTCTAGATTTAGGGTGAATCTTCTATCAAGGCTTCATAAAATATTTCCATATAAGTTTTTTTATTCCACTTATTTCCATCCATAATTTCTCTATTTCTAAAGGATTCATGGTTTCTCCTTTTCTATTGTTGCTCTCTTCAAAAAAAATTCTCAAGAGTACATCATATTTTTTTGGGTGCTAACTAAGAAAATGGTGAGAGTTTAAATTTTAAAAGTACACATGCATACCATAGAAGGTTCTAAGTGCTTTCATGAATGAGAAAAATGGGGAATGGTATATTTGCTCTCCTTTGTAAGTAGAACCCAAATAGCCAAATTTGTGTGCAAAAATGCATAAAAATGGAGGATTATTTGGTTCATGTTAGGGGATGCCTACCTTTTTCTTAAAACAAACAATACTGACTAATGGTCTAGCACTACTTCAGATAAAATGATACACTTGATGCAATGGAAGTGGTTGATAATTTGTGCATGAGTAGGGAGGGTGTAGAGTTTAAACCCTACACATATGTCATTTTACATCCACCATGACTAGAACATGTGGGTGGTGTATTTCAAGGAGATGCTAGCACTAAAAAACCAAAGAATCTTGCTATTGCATTATAAAATTGAAACATGAGGATTGGGACATCACATGTTCAAATACTACCACTAATTTTTGGTTATCTATCACCTCATATTAAAATAACAAAAGCTATGCTTTGGATCAATACGTCAATGGGAAATTTATCATTGTAGTTAGCATAAAATCCCTTTTTTATTAAATATAGATAAATGTAATGGATATTAGGATGATAAAATAGCATTTGTTGACTAGGAAGCTAATGTGGTACTATTGTATGTCACTAATCACCATTTGTTTCTATTTAAATACTCTTCTACAATAAAAGAAAGCAAAGTGTTATGGTCATATGAGTTTAGAGGAGTTGACATAATGAAGAGTATGTTAAAAGCACTAATAAATATCTAATCACCAAGTTACAATAGGCAAATAGATCTCATTTTTCTAAGGTTTGGAGATTTATATTTTAATTTTTTAGGGTCCATTAGGGTATTTTTTAGAGGCCATAAATTTTCCATATAGAAGCATGTTGAGGCCGTTTATTTTTCAAATCACAAAATTTTTTAAGTGAAAGATGCAAAATGCAACACTACAAACAATGCTTTGAGCAAAATAAATACAAGATAACACAAGTTTGCACAATAGAATAAATTATTTATTAATGGGGGGAGCCTAGAAACTCCATTGTTACAAGCTTGAATCCTTGAATACTTTTTGATACAATAATATAACAATTCAGGGTTCTTCAAAATCCTAAGAACTAAGGTTGTGGTGTCTTCAATTATGTCTTGATCCCAACAAGGTTGAGTGGGCTTTTTGGATATCCAAGGTTGGGCCACTCCAGATGCTGATGTAATTCTCCAAAAATACATACAATGACACAAAAAATAGTTAGTAGTATATGCAAGGGCTCCATAGTGTGAGGCCCTATATATGCAATAATAAAACACTAAGTGTTGTAAATAAAATGGACAAAAACAAAAATACGTACAATGAAATAAATAAAATTTAGGGATGATTTGTTTTACCTTTTGGTTGTCTTCTAATGTGTGATGTTTGATGTAGGTGGTTGGTGTGACAATGCCCTAACGTCACTCGAAGGCTAGAGGAACTTCAAGAATAGGAGCGTAAAATGCCCACGGGCACCTAGCGATTGCAAGAAACACCCATGGGCACTTGTGGCTGATGAGGAGGTACCTGTGGGTACCTGGCAGTTGATGGGAAATTCTACAAAAGTATATCAGGTGAGGATGGAGGTTGCGGTGGTGGATATGGTGAGTGAGGGAGGTGAAATACAATGAATGTAATGGGTTTAGGGCACCAAAGGCTTGATATAAGACTCAAGCACTTAGGGAACTTAGAATCAAGGATCGAGAACTCAAGGCATCAAAAATCTAAGGGTTGAGCCATAAAAATGGCTCCTATTTATAATCTACCCTAAGACATACTAGGGTTTCAATGACACTAATCGTTTGGTTGAGATTAAATCATATCCAATGGTAGGTAATAAATCTAGGGTGTGGCATGTATTGATGTAAATGGATGGTCGAGATTAAATGAAATTGGATGGCTAAGAATAATTCACTTAAATAAACACACATTTATTAAATATATATTAAAATATAATATAAATTATTATATTTAAATATATATAATAAATATATAAAAATAAATGTGAATAATGATTGAAAATGGTGGGAAAATGGGAATAGTGGGCAAATTGGCTAGGATTTGGTGGTGGAAATGGTGGGAAGGCTAATATGGAAGGCAAACGACTAGGATTTGGTGTCTACAAATGCCCATTTTTGTATTGCATTGCATGAAACATAATACAATGCAAAAACATGAGACACCTATTTTGGCCAGGTGCAGAAGCATCTTCTATCTCTTGTTGGAATACGAGCTTGAAGACAAAAGAATAAAATAATTTAGAGTTTTGCATAGCTTACCCCCTCAATTGGTGAATGAGATTATAGATGAATCTCATGAGCCAATTGAAAAATATGTGCAATTGAATTATGGACAATGAGATACCATTTTTTCCCCAATGGTGGGAAGGGGGTTGGTGGAAAATGTGATATGATGTGTTTGTTTTTGTCCCAACTGATGAAGGGTTTTGTGCAAATGTGATGTGATCAAGACGATATGAATCATGTAAAAGTTGGACCATTTATGTCCCAACAGTGGGAAAGGATTTTTTCCAAGTGTAGATGCCATGATCATGTAAGATGTGTCCCATTGTGGGAAAGTCATAACCAAGAATGGTTGTCCCCAAATTTAGGGTGATTCGATGTTGTTGAAACACTTTGCCTTTTCAACGTCATTGATATGCAAAAGAAAAAGAATCAACCCTGGATGGCCTTCTAGTGACTTTTTGGATAATTCCCTCAATTGGAACCAATCATCCTAGCTAGTGCCTATCTCAAAGGTGTTAAGGAGATTTTGAATGATGAAATTTGAGTTTTTTTCATGTTTTAAGCCTCACGAACTAGGCCATCAATGAAAACGATTGTGCAAATTATTCTTGGTATTGTTTCACTCTAAATATGAGGAAGTACCAAATATGATTACAATTTTGAGGAAGGAGATAAGTGATGATGATCATGGTCAAATGTCCTTATTGTAATTTGTTCATCTTACCAAATTACATGGACCCAAATCACTATAATCACCAAGTGTGTAGAATAACCCACTAGATACAATATTAACTTGCTTGTAATGTGAACTTGGCAAATATAGAAACGATGATGTGAAATGAGGTGGAATTGATGTATGAGTGATGATATGAATGATGATGGCTATTTTGTGAATATTTGGGCCGCTTTAGGCACTTTTGGAATTTTTTTGGTGAATTATGGTCAATGTGGTCACAAATGAGATTTATTTGTCCAAATCAGTTATAATCTTCACAAAACCTAATAAAATGATGGAATGCATTGGTGAGTGAAATTTGGAGCGATTTTGTTGGGGGTAACTACTGTTTTGGGCTAATTTGGATTTTGTCTATTCTGACGTAAAATTCTTATGGGTGCTTGTGATCCACATAAATTCTCGTAGGTGCTTTAGCACACCAAAAAATACCCATGGGTGCTTCAAAGCATCTGAAGTAGCTATAAATAGCTTGTTGGGTGAGATTAAAGCTCATTTGTGCATCTATGGAGTTTGAGAAGTTGTGTCTGAGGAGTGAAGGGTGAAGTGAGGTGAGGATTTTGGAGTGCAAGATCTATGGTGGTAGAGGGATTTGGTGTGGAGGTCGAGGTTGTTGCTGGGGTGTGAATTATTGAGGTAATTCTTTTTTTATTATTTATCATGCAAATTTTTTATTATTGTTTTTTTTTGAATTATTAACAAATGTTTTGTGTTGTGTTGCAACTTAGAGTTTTGGAGGCTCAACACCATTTTTTGCCTTACATCCTTAGGATGAGGAAGGTGATTATGAGGGATGAGTGGGAGTTACTTAAGGATGTGGGGCTAGCGGAGGTAGCCTAGTTGGATGTGGTTAGGGTGGATGAGGGGTACCTATCTACCTTGGTAGAGATATGGGATGCTGATAGGGGGACGTTTTAGCTCCCCATGGGTGAGGTAACTGTGACCTTGGAGGATGTGTATCACATCCTCAAGGTGTTGATGGAGGGTCTCCGGGTTGAGGTTGGCCTCAAATAGAAGATGGATATGAGAAGGATAATTAGGGATGCTTGGGAGGGGGTGAAGATGGAGATGAGGAGGATATTTGGGGATGCTTGGGAGGGGGTGAAGGTGGAGAGCGAAGTTATCCCATATTTGTCCATGTAGATGGACAATGAGTTAGATCCCATATAGGCTTTGGTGATGTTTGTGTTGGCCAACATTATGGCCCTAAAAAGTATCGGGTGCAGGTTCCCTTGGAACCTGATAGGGGTGGTGAGCGATATGCTCATGATCAGGCAGGTGTACACATGGACTCTTACCTTATTAGTGTATGTGTATCAAGAGCTTTATGATATGAAGACATAGGGATGGAAGGGATTAGGGTGTATCCTATTGCTACAATTCTAGGTATGGGAGCACTTTAGGGTTTCTCAATCGAAGGGTCTAACTATGGAGGAGTTTGGTAGGGATCAACCCTACACTAGGTGGTGGGCATTGTTGGAGAAGGTGCAGTCGTGTCATCCTGTGAGGATGAGTGATTGGTACATAGACTTATGGGTAGGATTGACATTCACCCAAGTGGTATGGAGGCCATGGTTGGGTCCCTAGTGGACTGGGGACGACAAGAATCTATGATGAGTGCATTAGGATAGTATATGCCTGAGGAGCCGATGTACTACAGGAGGCATCGAGAGGAGATAATGCTACCATGTACAAAGCCATGAAGGATAGATTTGGATGATGATGAGAGGATGGATATCTTAGATGTGGAGGATGTGGGGATGATTGTGGAGTAAGATACATGGTTTATGGCACAACCAGCATGGATGCCACCTCGAGTAGAATATGGTGGAGATGTAGGTGGAGAGTTTATGGATGAGGCTACCCAAGGGACTCAGGATGAGGGTGCCCTAGATATGCAGGGCATGAGGACCTAGGATGCTCGTAAGAGGTAGTGGCACCTTCGCTCTAATAGTAAAATGTGGAAGGCAAAGGGTGTGACACAGTAGGAACCTAAGGTTGGGGAAGATGGTGGATATGGGGAGGAGATGTAGGAGATTCCATATGTGCCCCCAAGTTGGAGCGAGGAGGAGTAGGTGTAGCTAGAGTAGTAGGTGATGGAGCAGGATGCAAGGATTACGACTCTCTAGGAAGAGCTAGCGAAGTGGAAGTGGTGGCATGATGTTAACATATGATGCCTTCACTCTCGATATAGATACATTGAGGCATTGGAGGATAGGTTGATGGAACATCATATTCCACTTCCAAATCCTCTAACCTCTTCTGCATCCAAGGGTGCTAGGCATAGTCAGTCTAGGTCTAGGGATCCTACTAGGTTTGAGGCTCCTACTAGGTCACAGACTCTTGCTAGGTCATAGGGGTCTTCTTGGAGGATGTAGCTAGTGCTTAGATGCACTTTTTGTATATGAGCCTTGGTGCTCCATTGTATGTAGCCTTTTGGCATTCATTGATATATATATACATGGATTTTACCTTTTGTGTTATATATTTGTGTGAATGCTTTTTTGTGGAATGCATGTTTATGTTTATGAGTAATGCATATGAAATATTATGGATGATTAATGCAATATGGCATGTGCTAATGATCATTTGTAGTTCAACTCTTTGTTTTGGCTATTTTATAGCATTGTTGTTTAATCAAGGGCACCAAAATTGGTGGCATATGGGATGAATTACTTATGGAGTGATATGGACGTTGACATGGAAGAAGACATGGATGTTGACATGGAAGAAGACATGGATGTTGATATGGAAGAAGATATGGATGTTGATATGGAAGAAGATATGGATGTTGATATGTAAGACTACCTATTTTGTAGAGACTCAAACATCCTAGTGGCATCAAACAAACTCATTAAAACTACCTAATCCTTCTAGTACCAAATGTGTGTGTAGTAGGTTCATTTATCATGTCAAGAGCAAGGTAATGACCCTAGAAAATCAAGAACCAGTGTGTGTGCAAGTGATTTCATTAACTCATCTTGAGTAAATTGGGTAAACTTATTATGGATGAAACCAAGAAGCTAGCTTGTCTATATGAGTGATCAGAGGTCTCTTTTAAAAGAGATATGTCATGATGCATGAGCGTAATTCACTGCCAGTCAAGCACATATAGCTTTGGTGGAGTCTAAATCCATAGTCCATGACTTTTATTTTTTATTGTAGACACCAAATCCTAGTTATTAATCCTTCATACTAACCATCCTACCACCCACTTTTCCACCATCCACATTTCCCACCACTCATTTAGCCATTTCATGTCTTTCTCACCTTCAAAAGGCCCACTTTAGCCCTTTCCTACCACTTTTTGACCCCTTTGGACTTAATTTATATTTATTTTATATTATTTATATTTAATATAATATTTTATTATTATATTTTAATATATTTATTATAAAATATATATTTAAACCCAATTAACCTCAACCATTAGATTTAATCTAATCTCAGTCATCCATTTTCATTAATCCATGCCACACTTAAAGTATAATCTTAGCCTTAGGATTTGATTTAATCTTATCCACACGATTAAAAATGTTAGGCTAAAACCCTAAAGAAAACCCTAGGATTGATTATAAATAAGAGTATCCTCAATGCTCAACCCCTGAGTTTCCTGAGTCCCCAGGATCTCCCAAGTCTCTAGAATCCTTGATTCCAAACCCTAGCCATCCTAAGTGCCCCGAGGCTACCACACAGCCTTCTATGCCCTAATCCCCATCATTTTGCTACATTTTGTATATTTCTGCTACCGCCATCATCTTCCATCCACCACATTCTTTGCATCCCTGTGATCTACTATCTCATATCAAACACTAACTCGCAAGCTCGCAGCAGATCCTACCAAGCGTATTCTAGAGCTTACCAAACTCACTACAGATCTTACCAAGCACCTGCCAGAGCCTTCTACATCCTACAGGCTCGATCAAGAGCCTACCAAGGACCCACCAGAGCCTACCGCATCTTGTAGGCTCGATCGAGAGCCTACCAAGAGCCCACCAGAGCCTGCCATATCTGTAGGCTTACTCCAGAGCCTATCGCATCTTTAGGATTTCTCCAGATCCTTCCACATAAAATCATCAGGTGTTGTTAGGGCATAATACAAACGGACTTAGAATGAACCATCATCAAGTTTAGCAAGGTAAATCACCATCGGTTTTTATTTCATTACATAATATGTAGGTTTTTGTATGCTATTATATTCATTCATAGTTAGGGTTTATTTGATAATTGAGGGTCTCACGATGTGGATCCATCATAGGTATTACTGATCCCCTTGTCTATTTGTGTGTATGCAGATCTACAGGTTCTCATTCAATATTGGATAGATGTTGAAGCTAGAGTGGCCCAAAATCAGATATCTCACAAGTCCACTCATTATGTTGGGAGTGAAGCGTAGTTGAAGACACTAATATTTGTATAGTTGGGGTTTTGGAGAACCCTAGAAATTATAAATATTGTATCAAATCAACTCTATCAAGGCAGAATAATTGTAATAAGGAGTTTTTCAGCTCCTCTCCCATTTATTAAAATATATTCTATTTTGTGCAGTTATTTGTCTCTTCGAGTTGATTTCCTTATTGCTTTCATAGTGTCATGTTTTTAGCTCTAAAAATGGCAATCACGGTGGGATCCCATAAGGGTTTCATTTATTAATATAATTTACTTTGTTGATTTCATTTTTATTTCTGTCTGTTATACGTTTTTTAGAAGTGAAAAATCAGTTGAATCCAAAGATTAGGATTTCTGGAAGATTATGTAATAGTTGCATAAGGTGCATAGGCACTCTACAGAACATGTTTATCATCACAAGCACCTTAACACACATGCATAAATTACTTTCTATGCTTGGTAGGCACCCTGCTGCGCCTGGAATTGATCAGAGATGTCCTGCTACGTTTCCTACACAAACTACCCCGACTGTTTCAACCATATATCACTCATACAGAGTCGTATTGAGCTAAAATTTTTAGGGTAGGTTTTTGACACAGTTTAGAATGTATCCATAAGTTTTTATATTAATTTTAGCAGCATAAATTTCATAAAAACCTCATCAAATGTAGGATTTTTTGTAAGTCCTTCATCCATTTCTGCTCATTTTTTTGCTTTAATTTTTTTTTTTGAGTTTTATACTATGTTTTTCAGATTATGGATATAAAATAAATATAAACTAAGTAATATAGAAAAAATAAATTATAGTATATTGCATTCAGGGTATTTTGTGCATGCATTCATAACACATTTTGAAGTTTCTGTTTTAAAAAGAAGTGCAAATTCAAATAGTTCCTGCATATTACTGTCTGCATTTGAAATTGAAAAGAATAAACTAGAACTTGCATTTTAGGAGTTAAATATTTCTTATTTTGCATATATAAATAGGAACAATATTTGAATGCAAAAAGTACTCTTGCCCTTGGGTGGCACCTTTGGCAGAGAGATGGACGAACCCTCCGGTTTCTATTTAGGTAAGGGGTTTTAAGTGGTGTACTTCACACTCTTTAGATGAAATTTTGCATTCATATGTTGTATTATGATTTAGATGTATAAAATTTGTTATCTTTAACCTTGTTTGATAACAATAGAAAACAAAAAGACTTTAAAATTAATCACACACTGCATGCTTCACTCTAAAATAGTAGTGGCTAGATTTCATCACCAACCATTACTTGAGATTTGGTGATGGTGGCTTTAATTTACATCCACCAATATCTACCCTAGACACCATAGAATTACCCCCGAGAAAACTTGTTGTAGGTCATTACCAATAAGAATCTCGCTATCCTTTCCAACCTTAGTTTTTACCTTTGTTTTTATTAAGTAATATTAGAACATCAAAACACACAAACCTGTCACTCTAAAAAGAATACACATTAATGAAGAAAATAATTAATGTATTAAAGTAAGCCACACAAGGTAACAACTTAGCATTGATTGTTTATTTAATTTTTAATTATGTACGAATTTCAGTTTTGTGTTCATTTTGATAGTTCTAAATTGTTGGTTTATTTACTTTATGGTATTAAAAAGAAATCAAAATAAAGCAATAGACAAAAAAAATTAATGAAAAATACATCCAATTAACCCACCACTTCAATGGCAAACCCTTATCCATCCCTACCACAAGTAGGATACATCACCAATAAAAAAGCTCCAAAGGTACCTAATACCTTTGGTCACATTTTAACATGGCTCCACAACAACCATTCCATCATTAACATGGCTTAACATTAGCCATTTTATCATTAACATGGTTCAACCTTAGCCATTTTATCATTAAAATGGCTTAACCAACAACCATTTAATCATTTATATGGCTTAACCAATAGCTATTTCATCATTAAAATGGCTTAAAATTAGCAATTTAATCATTTACATGGCTTAACCTCATCCATTTCATCATTTACATGGCTTAACCTTAGCCATTTCATCATTAAAATGGCTTAAACTCAACCATTTCATCATTAAAATGGGTCAACCTTAACCATTTCATAATTAACATGGCTTAACCAATAGCCATTTCATAATTTACATGGCTTAACCAACAACCATCTCATCATTAACATTGATTAACCTTAGCCATTTCATCATTTACATGGCTTAACCTTAGCCATTTCATCATTTACATGGCTTAACCTTAGCCATTTAATTATTAACATGGCTCAACCTTAGCCATTTCATCATTAACATGGCTCAACCTTAGCCATTTCATCATCAACATGGCTTGACCAACAACCATTTCATCATTAATATGGCTTGACCAACAACCATTTCATCATTAATATGGCTTAACCTTAGCCATTTTATTATTAACATGGCTTAACCTTAGCCATTTCATCATTAACATGGATTAACCTTAGCCATTTCATAATTAACATGGCTTAACCTTAGCCATTTCATCATTAACATGGCTTAACCTTAGCCATTTTATCATTAACATGGCTCAACCTTAGCCATTTCATCATTAACATGGCTTAACCTCAGCCATTTCATCATTAACATGGCTTAACCTTAGCCATTTCACATTAACATGGCTTTACCTTAAGCCATTTCATCATTTACATGGCTTAACCAACAACCAGTCCATCATTAACATGGCTTAACCTCAACCATTTCATCATTAACATGGCTCCACAATAGCCATTCCATAATTAACATGGCTTCACAATATCCATTCCATCATTAACATGGCTTAACTTTAGCCATTTCATCATTAACATGGCTTAACCTTAGCCATTTTATCATTAACATGGCTTAAACTTAGCCATTTCATCATTAACATGGCTCAAACAATAGCCATTTCATCATTAACATTGATCAACCTTATAAATTTCATCATTAACATGGCTCAACCTTAGCCATTTCATCATTAACATGGCTCAACCAATAGCCATTTCATCATTAACATGGCTCAACCTTAGCCATTTCATCATTAATATGGCTCAACCATAGCCATTTCATCATCAACATGGCTTAACCAACAACAAGTTCATCATTAATATGGCTTATTGTTGTAATCACAATGACACTGAGAGGGGGGGTGAATCAGTGTGTTCTTTAAAAACTTAAAACAATTTAGACTTTTAAATAAATTGTAGCAGATTAAAAAAATAATAATAAAAGTACTAAGAGCATCACACATAACACGGCATTTTAACGAGGTTCACCGATGTGGCTACTCCTCAAAAATACTGCTTGGACTACCATCCAAATCCACCAAATGCAAAGCTACAACTTTACATAATCATTCACCAAGACTAACCGGTAAGAGGCACCAACCTCTAAATTTTATCTACTACAATAGAATGGAGCACCAACTCCAATTTTTCCAGCACCAACTGGAAAGAGGCACCAACCCCTTTTTCAAGCTACAACTTGAAGATAATAATAAAAATTGCAAAATGTAAACTTTCACCTCAATTATCACGATCTGCTATTTTTTTGCGATCTGCTGCTTGTCGGCATTCGACTGCTGCTGTGAAAAATGATTCACACTTTTTCAACCACTCCTCTATATCTCTCCGCGTTCTCTGCTGCAACTTCACAAAAATATCACTTCAACCATCTACGTATTTTTGCCTCGGACTTTAAACACATCGTCTGCATATCACTCTCTTTGTTCTCGATCAGTCGATACGAACTCACTCACTATCTCCTCGCTGTGATCTCTTTTATTTAACTCCAAAGAACTATCACTTTGCTCATACTCGAGATCGAAACGACTTACACTCTGCTGCACACGAAATTCATTCACATAGATCGCATCACTCTCCACACTTTAAACTCGAAGAACCCTTGCTTTTGTAGAAGAAATTTTAGAGGCAAACCCTAGAAGAACGTCGACTGAGAAACCCTAGAATTTTTCAGCTGCCAAACCCTAAAATCCGTCGACTGTAACCCTAAGAATGTCGGCTGCAAAACCCTAAAATCCATCGGCCCAGATTTAACTTTGTCGGCGTCATTCTCCACCTTCGTTACCTTCCTGTAGCTTATTTTCATGAAATAGTAACACGTCGGCCCTTTTAATTTAATTTAATATTCTAATTTAATTTTTTAATAAAATAAAAATTTAAACTAAATATTTAAAATTAAATATCTTCATCACCGGGGCATCTTTTTCAACAAAACGAAGAGCCAACTTGGGTTTTAAGAAAAACCCATTTCAAGTCTATTATCCACTGCATCCTTGGACCTAACTGCCTGCATCTTTGGATCTAACTGCCTGTGTTGACAACAATGACAACCTTCTGGCAACATCTTGCTCAACAATCTCCCCCTTTGGAATTGTTGGCAACACCTGTATACCTTCCTATAACTCTTCTCCCCCTTTGTCAATAATACCAAAGGGCTGCTGCAGACTCTCCTTGTGACCATTCTCACACTTTTCATGCACAATTTTGACTCTCCCTGAGTCCATCCTCACACTTCTCAGGCAAAATTTGACTCCCCCTAAGTCCATCCTCAAACACTCAAGTGCTCCCCCTGAGAAGGTGATCCCTGTAGCTAGTCACTTCTTAGGAAGTGTGACTACTCCTAATTTGCTTTGAAGATACTCAAATACTTCCTTGGGCAAAGGTTTTGTAAAAATGTCTGCTACCTGTTCTGTAGTTGGGACATAGTCCAATCCGACTTCTCCTTCTGCAACTTTGTCTTTCAAGAAATGATACCTTATAGCAATATGCTTTGTCCATGAGTGCATTACTGGATTCTTAGAAATGTTGATTGCACTGGTGTTGTCACACTTTACTGATATTGGTTCACTAAAATTAATACCAAGATCTTTCAAGGTCTGTTTCATCCACAAAACTTGTGTGCAACATGTTGCTCGCTTGCAATATACTCTGCCTCGGCTATAGATAAAGACACTGACTCTTGCTTCTTACTGTGCCATGCAACCAATCTATCCCCTAAATAGAATGCTCCTCCACCGGTACTCTTTCTGTCATCAACACATCCTCGCCCAATCTGCATCTCGAATATGATATAAGAGTGAAATCTTTGCCTCTTGGATACCACAATCCATACTCCATGGTGCCTTTGAGATACCGAAAAATCCTTTTAACTATCGTTACATGAGTCTCTTTGGGACCGGCTCGAAATCCGGCTACCATGCACACCGCCCACAAAATATCGGGTCCGGTTGCGCTTAAATATAGTAAGCTTCCTATCATTGATCTATACATGGTTTGATCTACGGTGGAGATTTGTCTTCTTTACTTAACTTACGACTCGTTGTCATGGGAGTACCTGATCGGCTTACTATCCTCCATAGTGAACTTCTTTAACATCTCTTTCACATATTTGATTTGGGAAATGAATATACCTTTCTCATTTTGATTAACCTCGTAGTCCCAAAAAATAAGACAGCTTCACCAATCATTGACATTTCAAATTCATTCTCGCATCTTGTTTGCTAGGTCTTTACAAGATTCATCTTTGTTGCTACCAAATATGATGTCATCCACATAGACAACAAGAACAATGAGATGCCCATCTTCTGTTTTCACATACAGATTGTTGTCCACTAAACCTTTCTTGAATCCCTATTGAGAGAGATAATTATCTAGCCTAGCATACCAGGCCCGTGGTGCTTGTTTTAATCCATACAATGCTTTCTTTAATTTACAGACAAGGTTGGGATCTTCACTGATTTGAAAGCCATCTGGTTTTTCAATATAGACCTCTTCTTCAAGTTTCCAATTTAAAAACGCAGATTTCACATCCATCTGATAAACTCTGAAGTTCTTGTGAACTGCAAGTGCCAGAAACATTCTAATAGCTTCTAGTCCGGCCACCGGTGCGAAAGTCTCTTCAAAGTCAATGCCTTCGACTCGTGCATAGCCTTTACAAACCAGTCTTGCTTTATTTCTAATAACTCGACCGTCTTCATTTAATTTATTACGAAATATCCATTTGGTGCCGATTACATTCTTGTTTGCGTGTCTAGGTACTAACTCCCAAGTTCTCGTTCTTTTCAATTTGATCTAACTCTTCATTTATTGCCTTCATCCAGCTGTCATCTTTGCTTTCTTCATCTATGTTTTTGGGCTCAATGTTGGATAAAAGAGAGTAATTACTTATTAATTTCTTTCTTGTCTGAATGTCAGCTGTGGGATCTCCAATTATTTGGTTTTTAGGATGATTTTTCTGCCAATTGCTCATTCTAAATTTTTTGTTTTCTTGTACCTTTGAGTCATCTGATAAGTTACCTGCATCAGCCGTAGACATATTTTCTGTGTCATGTACTTCATCTCCTTCAATGACTTCTTCATAGATTGGATAGTTTTCTTGGAAATTAACTATTTGTTTCCTCCCTTCATCGAATTTAACATCTGCACTATCCACAATTTTCTTGAGTCTCTTGTTGTAGCATTTGTAAGCTTTGCTATGTGGAGAATAACCAACAAACACACCTTCATCTGCTCTATCTTCAAAATTTCCAAGGTTGTCATCAGTTTTTCTGATGTAGCACTTGCAGCCAAATACTTTGAGATGTTTTGCTGTTGCTTTCCTACCAAACTATAGCTCATATAGAGTTTTGCATTCATGAGTTCTTAACATATACCTATTTTGAATGTATACTGCTGTGTGAACTGCTTCTTTCCAGAATCTATCTGCTATTTTGCTTTCTACCAGCATGGTGCGTGCCATTTTCTGAATTGTTCTATTCTTCCTCTCTACTACACCATTCTGCTGAGGAGTTCTGGCTGTTGAATATTGTCTCCTGATGCCATATTTTTCACAGTATTCTAAAAATTCATTCGAAATAAATTCTCCTCCTCTGTCTGACCGCAAGCATTTAATTATTTTCCCTGTTTCATTCTCTACTAGCTGTCTGAAAGTTCTGAACATTTCAAATGCTTCTGATTTATCTTTTAAGAAGAATATCCAAGTCATTCTGGAAAAATCATCAATACATAGCATGAAGTATTTGTCGCCGTTTATGCTTTGAGTCCTCATTGGTCCGCATAAGTCAGTATGAATGAGTTCCAAAGGCCTGCTAGTGTGATGTTCTTTTGTTTTAAATGAAACTCTGGTCTGTTTTCCCTTCTGACATGAAGCACACATGCTATTTGCAGGTTTCTTAATGATTGGAATATCTCTCACTACTTTTTTAGAGCTAATTCTTACCAGATTATCAAAAATTATGTGTCCAAGCCTCTTATGCCACAACCAGTTCTCTTCTTCTTGTCCCATGAAGCACATACCTTCTGAAAATTTTGAGAGTGTGTACATATTGCCAGACATCCTTGAGCCGGTTGCTATTAATTTCCTGTTCTTTGTTTTTCTGACTTCACAACCCTGCTTCTTGAACACCACTTCATGTCCTTTGTCACAGATCTGACTCATACTTAACAGGTTATGTTTCAGACCATCCACATATAGAACTTATTTTGACTTGATTTTCCCTTCACTTATTTTGACCGATCCTTTACCTATTATTTTGGCTCCATCGTTATTGCCGAACTTCACAGAACCACCCTCATATTTCTGAATATTCTCAAATTTTTGTCTATCACCTATCATATGACTTGAGCAGCCACTATCAAGAATCCATGGTACATATTTATTCTGAGCTCTAAAAGCAGTCTGCACTATTAAGGATTCTTGTTCTTTCCTGAGCTATTCCTTTTGTTTCCATTCTGTCTTAACTATGTTGTTGGGTTCTAGCTGTGACTTCCCCTTTTTAGAATTTTGCACATATCCTTCAGTATAAATTCTATTTTGTTTTGCTCTATACGGTTGAAATCTACTTTCCTGAGGTTGATATGAAACGGACATACTACGACAATTTCTGGCAATATGCCCAAAGTTGTGACACTTAAAGCACTCTACTGCATAATTCATTAAAGGAGCAAACACATTTCTACTAGTGAAACTTCTTGGACCTATATTGTATTTGCAATCAACAATTTTATGCCCATAATTATTACATTTAAAACAAAAACCATAGAAATAATGAGTAAACCTGAAATATGGTCTTGGCCAGGTTGTTGCTGGAGCCTTGGATCTTCTATTCTTTTGATGTGTGACCTTAGTAAAGCCATCATTGTCAGCTGTCATTTTAGGTCTGGCATTATATCTTTCTTTTGCCTGATTCGTTTTACTTTCCATAGCTTGTTTCTTGTCTTTGTTCTTTTCACTTTCAACATTGCTTGTTTTTGGTTCAATTGATGATTCTCCTTTAGTAAAGCCGAGACCAAATTTGATGCCTGTGGATCTTTGATCGCTCAAAATTTTGTCCAGTTTCATCGAGCTTTCTTCACGTTTTAGATGACAATTGATTTTTCGATCCAGACTCTTGTATTTGTATTCGGAGACTCACATTTTCTTCTTCCAATTTGCAGCGAGTGGTCTATCTTCATAGAAACCTGTATTTCCAGATCTTCAGACATTTTCTTGTATTCTTTAGTCTATGTTTTTAAACTGGCAATAATGTCGTTTGCATTCTTAAGTTTCCTTGTCAGTTTTTCATTCTTATTTTTCTCCGATTCCCATTCCGTAAGAGCAGACACTAGCTCACCCTCTAAATCAACTTCAGCCTCAACATCTTCAACTTCAGAGTTCATCCCCTCTATGTTTTCTGATTTGTCTATTTCAAACGCCATAAAGAGAGCCTCACCTGTTCCTTCTTCAGAGTCTTCACTAGAACTGTCCTCTGAAGATTCTGCAGTGTCTGTTGGAGCAGTGGCAAGAGCTTTGTAACCATTGACTACCGCACCCCAGATGTCAAAGCCCAAAGCACTGAGATAAGTCTGCATTCTAATTTTCTAGAACGCATAATTTGTCCCATCAAACAGCGGTGCTTTGTTTGAAGAGAATCCTTCACCACTTGCCATTGCTTGATTTCCAAGATCACCTTAGCTATTTAAGCCTCTTCAGGTACTTGGCTCTGATACCAATTGTTGTAATCACAATGACACTGAGAGGGGGGGTGAATTTAGACTTTTAAATAAACTGCAACAGATTAAAACAAAAATAATAAAAGTACTAAGAGCATCACACATAACACGACATTTTAACGAGGTTCACCGATGTGGCTACTCCTCAAAAATACCGCTTGGACTACCATCCAAATCCAAGTCAAATGCAAAGCTACAACTTTACATAATCATTCACCAAGACCAACTGGTAAGAGGCACCAACCTCTAAATTTTATCTACTACAACAAAATGGAGCACCAACTCCAATTTTTCCAGCACCAACTGGAAAGAGGCACCAACCCCTTTTTCAAGCCACAACTTGAAGATAATAATAAAAATTGCAGAATGTAAACTTTCACCTCAATTATCATGATCTGCTATTTTTTTGTGATCTGCTGCTTGTCGGCATTTGACTGCTGCTGTGAAAAATGATTCACACTTTTTCAACCACTCCTCTATATCTCTTCGCGTTCTCTGCTGCAACTTCACAGAAATCTCACTTCAACCATCTGCGTATTTTTGCCTTGGACTTTAAGCACGCCGTCTGCATATCACTCTCTTTGTTCTTGATCAGTCGATACGAACTCACTCACTTTCTCCTCGCTACGATCTCTTTTCTTTAACTCCAAAGAACTATCACTTTTCTCATACTCGAGATCGAAATGACTTACACTCTGCTGCACACGAACTTCATTCACATAGATCGCATCACTCTCCACACTTTAAACTCGAAGAACCCTTGCTTTTGTAGAAGAAATTTTAGAGGCAAACCCTAGAAGAACGTCGACTGAGAAACCCCAAAATTTGTCAGCTTCCAAACCCTAAAATCCGTCGACTGTAACCCTAAGAATGTCGGCTGCAAAACCCTAAAATCCGTCAGCCCAGATTTAACTTTGTCGACGTCATTCTCCACCTTCATTACCTTCCTATAGCTTATTGCCGTGAAATAGTAACACGTCGGACCTTTTAATTTAATTTAATATTCTAATTTAAATTTTTAATAAAATAAAAATTTAAACTAAATATTTAAAATTAAATATCTTCATCATTGGGGCATCTTTTTCAACAAAACGAAGAGCCAACTTGGGTTTTAAGAAAAACCCATTTCAAGTCTATTATCCACTGCATCCTTGGACCTAACTGCCTGCATCTTTGGATCTAACTGCCTGTGTTGACAACAATGACAACCTTCTGGCAACATCTTGCTCAACACATGGCTTACAACCATTCCATCACTAAGTAGCAGGAGGGTTTGATGTGTTTTCAATTAAGTTATTTTGACTTATTACTTTTGTTTAATTTCGAGTTAGTACCATAACGTAAGTAAATAAAAAACTATAAAATTAAAAAAAAAAATTGTCATTTTAAAAAGGAATACACATTAATAAAATAATAATGTATGAGGTAAGCCCCACATGGTGAAAACTTAGCATTGTTTTGGTTTCTTTTATTTTCAATCAGTTCATGCCAATCCCAAAAAGCCCCAAAGGTACTCAATTCCTTTGGTCACATTCCAACTTCAAAAAGCCCCAAGGGTACCTAAGCCCTTTGGTCACATCAAATTTCAATTTCAAAAAGCCCCAAAGGTACTCAATCCCTTTGGTCACATCAAATTTCAATTTCAAAAATCCCCAAAGGCACTTAAGCCCTTTGGTCACATATCATTTCAACTTCAAAAAGCCCCAAGGGTACCTAAGCCCTTTGGTCACATCAGATTTCAATTTCAAAAAGCCCCAAAGGTACTCAATCCCTTTGGTCACATCAAATTTCAATTTCAAAAAGCCCCAAAGGCACTTAAGCCCTTTGGTCACATATCATTTCAACTTCAAAAATCCCCAAGGGTACCTAAGCCCTTTGGTCACATCAGATTTCAATTTCAAAAAAAGCCCCAAGGGTACCTAAGCCCTTTGGTCACATCAGATTTCAATTTCAAAAAGCCCCAAGGGTACCTAAGCCCTTTGGTCACATCACATTTCAATTTCAAAAAATCCCCAAAGGTACTCTATCCCTTTGGTCACATCAAATTTCAATTTCAAAAATACCCAAAGGTATTCAATCCATTTGGTCACATCAAATTCCAATTTTAGAAAACCCCAAAGGCACTTAAGCCTTTTGGTCATAAGCTCCCAAGATAGGGGGAGTAGAAAAACCTGAGCCAATGAACATCATACACTTAAAAGCATTCCATGCTTACTGTGATTACTATATATATATATATATATATATATATATATATATATTATATATATATATATATATATATATATATATATATATACATGGCTAAAAAAAAACAACAAACAAAACAAACAAAAACAAATCATTCACATAGGCATATTCCCATTGTCTACATATTACATTTACATATAAGCATATTTACATGCATTTTTCACATTACATTCATACATATTGCATACACATTTCATTTGCATTCATTCCACATGCATTCCACTACACCCCTACATTTTATAAATTGCATTCATCCCATCCCACGTTCAATGATATTTTATAGTAGTGATGATATGGCCAAAATCAAAAATTCAAGTTTCCACAACTAGGGGTACCTATTTGGGAGCATTTATGCAATCCCCTCCAACAATCCCATTTGTCCAAAGTCGCAATAAGCCAAAATTTTCATTCACTTAGCCACTACTAGTGTATCTAGCAGTCTTCAAAAGATGTCCAATTTTCTTTAGGACAAAAAACACTTTTTCCACACTAATAAAGTCTTGAGTATGGTCAACTGATTCCAAAAAGCAATCTTGCACCAACCACACTCTTTCACATCTTAAAAATATTTTGATTAAAAGAGAGATAACACCATACTTGGGGAGCACCTTGAAGTGAAAATAATATTCTTCACTTCTCCTATCATGCAACATAGTCCAAAATCAAAAATAGTGGTTTTCACCACTATCACAGTTGCTATCCAAATATACACACATAGAGTATTAAGGATAGGGTCACATTCTCCTCACACTTCGATGGAGAATCTGATTTCCCAAAGATCTATACAAAAAATTACCAACTTCTATTCACCCACAACAGATCATTAGAGCTGTAAGGATCGTACTACATGTCCCCTCAGAAGGATAAGTAGTCATCCCCAAAGCTCTATTCAAATACTTAACAAATTCCACATACACACTTCTAATCCCTAAAGCTATAAGGATCATACCACATGTCCCCTCAAAAGGATAAGTAGTCATCCCCAAGGTCTAAAAGATCAAATCATTGTACTATGGAGTGACTCTCCATCGGGGCTATAGATGCTTGATTGGCAGTGGAGTAATATCATGCGAGGCGACATGTCTCTCTTCCAAAAAGGGAGACCTCTAACCACACATATGGACAATCTAACTTCGTGGTCCTCTCCATAACATGTCATGCCTAATTTACTCATAATGAGGTAATGAACTTCACATGCACACACATTGGTACTTGATTGTCTAGGGTCATTGTTATGCTTAAGATTTGGTACATGAACTTCACTTGCACACACATTGGTCCTAAAGAAAGCTAGACAACCTTTAGTGAGTTTAGTTCATAGCACTAGTCTATTTGAGTCTTTGAAAATTCTGGAATATTTCATATCAACATCCATATCAACATCCATGTCTTTATCATGGATCAACTCACATAAAGCCACCAAGATCGGTGCCCTCGATTGCAAAATAATGAACAAAATGGCCAACAAAATTCTGAACTAGAAATGATTATTTTAACATCATGTATTCCTCTCATATAGTTTACATTCATATACATGCCATTTCACTTGCATTAATCATCCATAAGCATTACACATACACATCATGATTAGCTTGCATTAATCATCAATAAGACATGCATAAAAATATTTTTCATAAACATGCATTCCACAAATGCATTCACTTAAAAGCACAAAAATAAAAAGCCATGTATGTATATATATATATAACTCACATATGCAAATATCGCTAGAAAGTGAGAACATCATCACAACTTGGGGGTGTTCAAGGTTTCACACCTTTTCCCCCAATAAAGCAAACATCTTCACAACTTGGGGGTGTTCAAGGTATCACACCTTCCTCACCAATTCAATAAATAATTCAATAATTCAATCACATTACATCATCAAAAATTAAATTTCTAGGTTCAAAAGGTTGTATCCTTTTATCAAAGGTTGAGCCCTTTGGCTCACATACATCAAATTCAAAAGGCTCCAAAGGAACCAAAACTCCTTTGGTCATAATTAAATCACATCATCAACAAATAAATTGCTAGGTTCAAAAGGTTGTGTCCTTTTGTCAAAGTTTGTGCCCTTTACCTTGCATTCAAATCATCCACATCAACTTATAGGTTCAAAAGGTTGTGTCCTTTTGTCAAAGGTTGCACCCTTTGCCTTGCATTCACACCATCATACATCATCAAAAACCCCTTCATATGTTAGGGCAAAAACAGATACATTTCATCACATTTCCACATTTCAAAAACCCCTTCATCTGTTAGGGCAAAAACATATACATTTCATCATATTTTCCTCATTTCAAAAACCCCTTCATCTATTAGGGCAAAGAACATAAACATTCATCACATTTTCACATTTCAAAAACCCCTTTATCTATTAAGGGCAAATAATAGACACAATAATTTCATATTTCATCATCAAAAACCCCTTTTATTTGTTAAGGGCAAAGAACAGACACAAATCATCAAAAACCCTTTTATTTGTTAAGGGTAAATAACAGACACAAATCATCAAAAACCCCTTTATTTGTTAAGGGTAAATAATAGACACAAATATAAGTGAGCCTTGTATTTAGTGGTTTACCCTATTTCACCTAGTGGTTGTAGTGATTGGTTATCCATGCAATATGATAGGATGGATAGATCACCATAAGGACACTTACATCATCAAAAACCCCTTCATCTATTAGGGCAAAGACCATAAACATTTCATCACATTTTCACATCATCAAAAATCCCTTCATCTGTTAGGGAAAAAATAGATACATTTCATCACATTTTCCTCATTTCAAAAACCCCTTCATCTGTTAAGGGCAAAGAATAGAAACATTCATCAAATTTCCATATTTCAAAAACCCCTTCATATGTTAGGGCAAAAACAGATACATTTCATCACATTTTCAAATCATCAAAACCCCTTTATCTATTAAGGGCAAAGAACAGACACAAATCATTTCATTTTACATCATCAAAAACCCCTTTATCTATTAAGGGCAAAGAACAAACACAAATCATCAAAAATCCCTTTTATCTATTAAGGGCAAAGAATAGACATAAATCATCAAAAAACCCTTTATCTGTTAAGGGCAATGAATAGAAACAAATCATTTCATTATACAAAAACCCCTTTATCTGTTAAGGGAAAATAATAGACACAAATCATTTCATTTTTGTTCATCATCAAAAACCCCTTCCTCTGTTAAGGGTAAAGAACAAACACAAATACAAGTGAGCCTTGTATTTAGTGGTTTATCCTATTTCACCTGGCGGTTTTAGTAACTGGTTACCCATGCAATTTGGTAGGATGGATATATTACCATAAGGACACTTTCATCATCAAAAACCCCTTTATCTGTTAAGGGCAATGAACATACACAAATCATTTCATTTTTTCATCATCAAAAATACCTTTATCTATTAAGGGCAAAGAACATACACAATCATTTCATCTTTTATCATCAAAAACACCTTTTTCTATTAAGGGTAAAGAATAGACAAAAATATTTTCATTTTTTTCATCATAAAAAAACCCCTTTATCTTTTAAGGTCAAGGAACAAACATAATCATTCCATATTTCATCATCAAAAACCCCTTCATCTATTACAGTAAAAATAGATACACTCATCACATCTTCCAAATTGCAAAAATCCCCTCATCTGTTGGGGGAAAAATTGAATCAATAATTGAATCCACACACATTTCATCCATCAATAAAATTTTCATCACCACGCCTTCATGTCACCATCAAATCCATAAAAAAATTACAATATTTGTCAAGTTCAAGTAGCATGAAAGTGAATCTTGTATCTAGTGGGTTATTCTACAAACTTGGTGATTGCAGCGATGAGAATCCATGCAATTTGGTAATATGAATAGCTTACCATAATGAAACTTGACCATGATCATCATCACTTATCCCCTTGATCAAGATCACAATCATATTTGGTACCTCACATTGTAATTGAAACCTTACCAAAGAACAATTTGCATAACTGTTGTCATTGATGGCCTAGTTCGTGAGGCTTAACACATGAACAAAAACTTAAATTTTCTCATTTTTCTTCAAAAACATAATGATAGGCATTGGCTAGGATGATTGGTTCCAATTGTGGGAATTATCAGAATAGTCATTAGCAAGCCATCCACGGTTATTTTTCTTTTTATCTGCATCATAATACTTGCATATCATCAGAGAGCACATTATTCAATAGCATTGAATCATCCCAAAATTTGGGGCAAAAACATTTTGATTTTGATCCTCCCAAAATGGAGTACATCTTACATGATCATGACATCTACACTTGAAAAAACCCCCTTCCCATCATTGGGGCAAAAAAGGTATCACATTTTACATCATTTATATCATTTACAATCACATTGCATTTATCACCACCCCCCTTCCCACCGTTGGGACAAAAATGGTGTACATCATTCATCATTTGCAAAAAAAATTCAATTGGCTTGTGAGATTCATCTGCAACTCATTCACCAATTGAGGTGGTAAACTACACAAATTCCAAAATTATTTATTCTTTTATCTTCAACATCAGTGCTCAAATCCAACAACAGAGAGATGTTGCTTCTACACCCATAGCCCAAGCAAGTGTCCCATATTTTTGCACTATATTGTGCTTCATGCAACATGGTACAAAAAGGGGAATATATAGACACCAAATCCTAGCCATTAATCCTTTATCCTAACCATCCTACCACCCACTTGTCCACCATCCATCTTTCCTACCACTCATTTAGCAATTTCATGCCTTTCTCGCCTTCAAAAGGCCCACTTTAGCCCTTTCCCACCACTTTACGACCCCTTTGGACTTAATTTATATTTATTTTATATTATTTATATTTAATATAATATTTTATTATTATATTTTAATATATTTATTATAATATATATATATATATATAAACCCAATTAATCTCAACCATTAGATTTAATCTAATCTCAGCCATCCACTTTCATTAATGCATACCACATTTAAAGTATAATATTAGTCTTAGGATATGATTTAATATTAGCCACACGATTAAAAGTGTTAGGCTAACCGTAAAAAAACCCCTAGGCTTGATTATAAATAGGAGCATCCTCAATGCTTAACCCCTAAGTTTTCTGAGTCCCCAAGATTTCCCTAAGTCTCTAGAATCCTTGATTCCAAACCCTAGCCATCCTAAGTGCCTTGAGGCTACCACACAACCTTTCGTGCCCTAATACCTATCATTCTACTGCATTTCATATATTTTCACTGCTGCCATCATATTCCATCCATCGTATTATTTGCATCCCCGTTATCTATTATCTTAGATCAAACCCTAACCAGTAAACTCGTAGCAAAGCCTACTAAGCGCATTCCAAAGCTTTCCAAACCCGTTGTAGAGTCTACCAAGCGTTTGCCAGAGCCTACTACATCCTGAAGGATCAATCCAGAGCCTACCAAGTGCCCGCTAGAGCCTACCGCATCACGCAGGCTCAATCCAAAACCTACCAAGCACCCACTAGAGTCTGTCGAATCTATAGGCTTGCTCTAAAGCCTACCACATTCGTAGGCTTGCTCTAGAGCTTGCTGTATCAAATCATCAGGTGTTGTTAGGGCATCATACCAATAGACTTACAATGAAGCATCATCAAGTTTAGCAAGGTAAATCACCATCGATTTTTATTTCATTGCATAATCTATAGGTTTTTGTATGCCATTGTATTCATTTGTAGTTAGGGTTTATTTGATAGTTGAGGGTCTCACACTATGGAGCCCTCATAGGTATTACTGATCCCCTTGTCTATTTGTGTGTATGTAGATCTATAGGTTCTCATTCAATATTGGATAGCTACTGAAGCTAGAGTGGCCCAAAATCAAATATCTCACAAGCCCACTCATTTTTTTGGGAGTGAAGTGCAGTTGAAGACACTCATATTTGTATAGCTAGGGTTTCGGAGAACCCTAGCAATTGTATCTATTGTATCAAATCAACTCTGTCAAGGAAAAATAATTGTAACAAGGAGTTTTTCAACTCCCCCTCCATTTATTGAAATATATTCTATTTTGTGCAGTTATTTGTCTCTTTGAGTTGATTTCTTTATTGCTTTCATAGTGTCACGTTTTTAGCTCTACATTGATATTTTAAGTTTTGGGGATGACTACCTAATCGTCTGACTAAAAATGTAGTACGATCCTTACAACCCAATTTATCAATGGTGAGTGATAAAAATATTTAGAGTTTTTGTTAGGGATTTGTCCCTAATATTTCTTTTATTTTTATAATTGTGATAGTGGTGAGAACCACTATTTTTATGGACTATATTGCATGATGTGACTAGCAAGGATGACCCTTTTCACTTCAAGGTTTGTACCAAGTATGGTGTTATCCCTTTTTGACACAAGATTTTTTAAGGTGTGAAAGTTGTGCTTAGTTCAAGAATGTTTTTGGGAATCTGTTCCCAAACTCAAGATTTTTCTTAGTGTATATGTGTAATGGTCCAAAAAGAACTTGACATGTACTTTTGGAGGTTTCTTAAAACATTAGGGGTGGCTGAGTGATCGAAAACACCTAGGAGTTTGTGGAAATTTAACTCATGCTGATGGCAATTTGACTTTATGGAATGGTGTGGATGACTTTGTGAAGGTGATCCTAATTAAGGCAATATGACTTTTGTAGGACCAATTAAGACCTTGAACTGAATAAATTATCCCTAAATATGAAATGCAAAATGTGGAGGTGAATGCAATGTATGATGTGTAGTTTTGTGAAATGTAGGCGAATGTATTGTTTGGGATGAAGTGTATGCAAGTGAAATGCAATGTTATGAATGAAGTGTATGCAAATGTTTTTGTGTATTAGCCATGTATATATAATAATAAAATTATGAATAGAATTCTCTCAAGTGTATAATATTTAGTGGCTCAGATTCTTCCTCTCCGTCTAGACTAGAAATCCTATAAGTATTGTTACCCGCTCTTTGTGTGATAATGTATGGACCTGTTGGTCACGAATCTACCACAGGAAAGGATTTTATAGAAAAATGCACCCTAGACCCGGCCAACATTGAAAGGCTGGGAGAAAGAAATGTCTCCCAGACCAATCTCCAGAGTGGGTTGGTTCCCTTACTATTCTAAGCTTGTTTTTAGATCAAAGTTACAGGAAAGAAATTGTAAAGATGCAGAAAGAAATGGGAAATATGGCCGTAGGCCAAATTTATCTGATCGGGAAAGAACAACAACAGATAACTCTAAGTATGCAAACAACTAAAAATAGAAGACAGTGACGTGATTTACTCACAACCTTGCATAGATGACCTCCAAAATAACATTCTAGAACTCACTCCCTTACTAGCAAATGTTAAAACTCAATACATAATTAAAACTAAGCAGCAAATAAGAAATGCGAGCATAAATTAGGAATGCAGAATACAGAAGGGAAAATACACAGAAAATTGCTTGCGAAACCAGAGAGCCGAATGTCTTATATTCATGCAAAGTACTTGAAAAGCTTTCAACAAAAGTATCTCTCAAACTCCCGATACTTGTTCTTGAGATTTACATTGATTTATATAGAGGTCTTGCCTCTCTGCAGCATTTAAAAATATGAAATGGACCTCCTCGAGATCTACAAATTATGCAACGAAAACAAGGAGATGATATCCTTAAACAACCTCGGAGAAACCAGAAATTAAATGCCATAAGGAGGAGTCGACCATCTTCATTAAATGGTTGTTCTTGAAAATGTGCATGAAACCGTTAGAAAAATCGTGAACAGTAGCTTCGAATAATGGAAATCTTCAATTTTGGTAGCTTGGGCGCGTTCTTCTACCTTGACCGCATCGGAAAGTAGCAACACATTTAATTCTGGAGTGCTTTGAATCATCGAAACTCACAAAACTACATCGGGCTGTTTGAACCGCTTTCTGGCACGAAACTGTAATAGGTCGTGAAAACGCGACAGGTCATGAAATCGCGACGTCTTTCTGCTCCGTATGCTTCTATTCGCTTTTGAACCCATGAAAACCAACCATGTCACGAAATCGCTACACATTCGGCTTCTTTATCTCCTTCGCAACCTTGCACCACGAAAACACGACGCTGCACGATTTCGCGACGTCCGTACAATTATGCTCCTTCTCTACTTTGTTTTTGCGAAAATGCGACAATGCACGATTTCGCTACATCCTTCATCTCTCTATTCTCTTCGCTGCATCAAATCGCAAAAACATGACATCGTGTAATTTCACTGCATCTTTCGTCTGGCAGCTTCATCATTCTCTCCATGTCGCGAAAATGAGACAATGCATGAAATCGCTACACTATCTTCTCACTGCTCAGTCTTGGCTTTTACATCGTGAAAATCTGACATGTCATGATTTCGCTACCACTTTTCTACATGCTGTATGGTCATACTTCAAAACCATGAAAATGTGACATTCCTGCCTCTACGTCTCTTCAACTTCCACCATGTCGCGATTTCGCTACATTTCCCTACACTTAGTCTTTCTGCAACCATGTGTCACGAAATCGCTACCATTTCTTGCCTTAAGCCTTTCTTGCTCACTGTGTCACGAAATCGCGACGTTTGCTTGCATTCTTCACTGTTCCCACTTCCTGTCACGATTTCGTGACGTCTTCGTCTTGCTTGGACTCTTTCTCAAAAGTGTCACGATATCGCTACGGTTTTCTGCCTTAGACTCTTTTCATTCACCTGAACCGCGATCACGCAACACGTAGCGATTTCGCTACATTCTTTGCTTGGCTTGGCTTCATCATTCAACTGGCATGAAATCATGACCATTTTACAACTTGAGCCTTTCTATCCACCCATGTCGCGAAAATGTGACGCATCGCGATTTCGTGACGTCTTTTGCTTTATGTGCCTTGTGCCATATTGTGTCGCGATTTCGCTGACCTTTTTGAGCCTCATCGCCCATCGCTCAGTTATGTCATGATTTCGCGACAATTTCTAACCTTATGCTTCCTGGCCGTCGCAAGCCGCGAAAATGAGACGCTGCACGATTTCACGACAACTTTGTCGCTCTGCCCTCCGTTGACCATTTTGACCGTGAAAATCTAACACGTCGCGATATCGCGACGGTTTTGCCCCCTACTGCCGTTGACTGTGCTGACCATGATTTTTTGACACATCGCGAAATCGCGACAATTTTGCGTTTGTTTTCTCTCTCCTCATCTGACCCACGATTTTGTGACATGTCGCGATATCGCGACGGTTTTCAACTTTGGCTCTCCATGCTATTTTTTTGTCACGATTTCACGACAGTCTTCGGACTTAGTCATTTTTTGCATCAAAACCTATAGAGGAGTTAGAATTTCAATAGCTTAAGCATGAATAATCAGCAATCAAATAAATGTGGCAAAAATGCCAACATTCTTGGTGGCTCGCGGGGTATACAGTTCGCTGTATGCAAGAATCCTAGGCTTGAATCCATTGGGCAACAGAGTCATGAAAACTTAGAACAAAAAGCTGGCTGCTAGGGTTCATCTCGATGGACTGCTGCAACAACTTTTGCTGAATAACTGAAACTTAAAGAATCTGCATTTGGCTCAACTGATCAGGTGCTGTAAAATAATCTCCATGAAAGCACTAGGGATACAAAAACGGAAATGAATGGAATGAGATCCTATGGATGCACAGGCGGTGAAATGCAAATGGAATAGTGATATGATGGAATGGTGTAGTGGAGGAGTGATGCGGTAGATACAGTAACAGAATGCTTCTATGCTACCAGATGCGATGGAAGGGGAATGGAAGTAAATGAACTAATGGAATGGAAGTGGAATAAATGATGAAAAAGGTGTGAACCATGGATAAACTGTGATAAATGCTAAAAATGACAGAAAACTTAGAAGAAAGGGATAAGAAGAAGCGGGAATAACAGGAAAGGGGAAAAGAAACAACAGCAGTGGCCCTTTTTTTTTTTACTACAGAAGAAAAAGAAGTAGAAGAAGGAGGAAAATGAAGAAGGGAAGGGAAGAAAAAAGGAAGGAGAAGGAAGAAATTGCTAGAAAGCCACTAACTGCTGGGAAGGGAGAAGAAAAAGAAAAAAAATAGGCACCTACGGCTCGCATGCAAAAAGAGCCGAAGTGGACAAATAAAAACAATATATTTTATATATATATATATATTTTGCTATATACAATAGTTTACGACATGATTGGCATGTCGTCACCACAAACCCAGTCTCAGAGGGTTATCCGATAAATCGACAGTGTCCTGACCAGATCCGATCATACTTGAGTCGATCCTTAAAATTAGGATGACCCCTTCCTAAAGTCCTCCATGTTGCAGACAGGGGCAAGTTATCCTACATGCCAATACCCACACAATCGACAAATAATGTAGCAAAGAAATTTGCCACATGGAAAGCTCTTGTAGGTACCCATTGTAGTAATGACTGAAGCCAATACCACCATCTTGGAGGGTTCCCTGGTTGTGGACTGAGAACAGGTTCCTCCAACTCCTGGATCCGATCACAAAAATTGTCCAGCGACAGTCCTTTCTCCAGGATCTCTTCAGGCTCTTCCTCTTGATGAGGCATGCTCTATTGAATGGTTCTAGCTAAATACTTGCGTGTTGTGCAAAGTTATGCCCTCAAGTTCTGGAACTTGAATCTGTTCTTCTTCTTCGCTTATATCCTCTTGATCCATCTCTTGATGAAAACTGCAAGCAACCATATGGTTCATTGTTGGGACAATGCTTGCATATGCCCATCGTTGGCCTTGGATGAAACCTAGCTCGCATCTTAGGTCTCTGCACAGTATGTGGGATCTGCCATGATGAATACTATTTAGGGTAGACAAGAACATCAACTACCGGATAAGGTGATGGAGTTTCTTCCCACGGTAATTTTCTTGATAGGAGCAGAAGTTGTTCCACTTGCACTGCTTCCTCAAAGATTTGAGGGAACCTTCGTTCACCTGATTGCAGCAAGATGAGGCCTATATCTGGATGAAAAGCTCGAACATAGAAGAGGTGGGCTTGGGTGGGTGTCGGTCGGATCTTCTCTGGAATTCTCTTCCAGCTTCTCAAGAATCAGACATTGAAGTCCGTGATGCTCTCTAGAGGTGCTCTTGTGATGTACATTAAGAACTGAAAGGGATCCTGAGAGCCGTTGAAGGGATCTTCATCAAATATTCTGATTAGTGCTCTCTCTAGGTCATCCCATGAGCTGATGCTTTGACGCCCGAGCAGTCTGTACCACTGCAACGCCCTTCCTTCCAAAGACAGAACCAGAAGTCTGATCATGACATCTTCATGATTTATGCCATGGATGGTTGACAAAGCAGCAACATCTTCAACATGCTCCAGAGCCATGCCCTCGGTGCCATCATATTTTGTTAGGGCTTTCAAGGCACTTTTGGGAATCTCATGCCGGATTTGGAGATTCAGAGGGCCAGGATCATCCCATCTAGGACAAACCCTCGCCATTATAGCAGTGGTCTACGAGATCATGGCTATCGCCATTAAGTCAGAGTCACCAAGTGAACATTCTTTTAGCTTGATAAGGCAGGTGTCTACGATTAAGAAATTCGGATCTTCAACTCAGCAAAGTCGCCAGATGAACTTACAAATCTTCGCTATGAGGTCAAGACAGCTCATCAAAATCTTGATACCTCCGGGTGTTAAACAATGAAACATACAATCTCACCGATTATGGATCTTTTGAGACAGAAGAAGTCTGTCCCACCGGGCATGCCAAAAACTGTTGGTCACGAATCTACCACAGGAAAGGATTTTACAGAAAAATGCACCCTAGACCCGGCCAACATTGAAAGGCTGGGAGAAAGAAATGTCTCCCAGACCAATCTCGAGAGTGGGTTAGTTCCCTTACTATTCTAAGCTTGTTTTTAGATCAAAGTTACAAGAAAGAAATTGTAAAGATGCAGAAAGAAATGGGAAATATGGCCGTAGGCCGAATTTATCAGATCGGGAAAGAACAACAGCAGATAACTCTAAGTATGCAAACAACTAAAAATAGAAGACAGTGACGTGATTTACTCACAACCTTGCACAGATGACCTCCAAAATAACATTCCAGAACTCACTCCCTTACTAGCAAATGTTAAAACTCAATACAAAATTAAAACTAAGCAGCAAATAAGAAATGCGAGCACAAATTAGGAATGCAGAATACAGAAGGGAAAATACACAAAAAATTGCTTGCAAAACCAGTGAGCCGAATGTCTTATATTCATGCAAAGTACTTGAAAAGCTTTCAACAAAAGTATCTCTCAAACTCCCGATACTTGTTCTTGAGATTTACATTGATTTATATAGAGGTCTTGCCTCTCTGTAGCATTTAAAAATATGAAATGGACCTCCTCGAGATCTACAAATTATGCAACGAAAACAAGGAGATGATATCCTTAAACAGCCTCGGAGAAACCAAAAATTAAATGCCATAAGGAGGAGTCGGCCATCTTCATTAAATGATGTTCTTGAAAATGTGCATGAAACCATTAGAAAAATCATGAACAGCAGCTTCGAATAATGGAAATCTTCAATTCTGGTAGCTTGGACACGTTCTTCTACCTTGACCGCATCGAAAAGCAGCAACACATTTAATTCTGGAGCACTTTGAATCATCGAAAATCACAAAACTGCATCGGTCCATTTGAACCGCTTTCTAGCGCGAAACTGTAACAGGTCGCAAAAATGCGACAGGTCACGAAATCATGACGTCTTTCTGCTCCATACACTTTTGTTCCTTTCAAACCACGAAAACCAACCATGTCACGAAATCGCTACACATTCGGCTTCTTTATCTCCTTTGCAACCTTGCACCGTGAAAACGCGACGTTGCACGATTTCGCGACGTCCGTACAATTATGCTCCTTCTCTGCTTTGTTTCTGCAAAAATGCGACAATGCACGATTTCGCTACATCCTTCATCTCTCTGTTCTCTTCGCTGCATCAAATCGCGAAAACATGACATCGTGCGATTTCGCTGCATCTTTCGTCTTCTGGCTTCATCTTTCCTTCTACATCGTGAAAATGAGACAATGCGCGAAATCGCTACGCTATCTTCTCACTGCTCAGTCTTGGCTTTTACATCATGAAAATCCGACATGTCACGATTTTGCTACCACTTTTCTGCATGTTGTATGGTCCTGCTTCTAAGCCGCAAAAATGAGACACTCTTGCCTCTGCGTCTCTTCAACTTCCACCATGTCATGATTTCAATACATTTCCTTACACTTAGTCTTTCTGCAACAATGTGTCATGAAATCGCTACCATTTCTTGCCTTAAGCCTTTCTTGCTCACTATGTCGCAAAATCGCGACGTTTGCTTGCATGTTTCACTGTTCCCACTTCCTGTCGCGATTTCACGACGTCTTCATCTTGCTTGGACTCTTTCTCAAAAGTGTCGCGATATCGCTATGGTTTTTTGCCTTGGACTCTTTTCATCCACCTGAACCACGACCACACAACACATAGTGATTTCGCTACGTCTTCCACCTTGCTTGGCTTCATCATAAAATCAACATGAAATCATGACCATTTTACAACTTGAGCCTTTCTATCCACCCACGTCACGATTTTGCGACGTCTTTTGCTTTATGTGCCTTGTGCCATATTGTGTCGCGATTTCGCTACCTTTTCAAGCCTCATCGCCCATTGCTCAGTTATGTCATGATTTCATGACAATTTCTAACCTTATGCTTCCTGGCCATCACAAGTCATGAAAATGAGACGCTGCGCGATTTCACAACAACTTTGTCGCTCTACCCTCCATTGACCATTTTGACTGCGAAAATCCAATGCGTCGCGAAATCGCAATGGTTTTGTCCCCCTGCTACCGTTGACTATGCTGACCACGATTTTTTGACATGTCACAAAATCGTGACAATTTTGCATTTGTTTTCTCTCTCCTCATCCGACCCGCGATTTTGCGACATGTCATGATATCGTGACGGTTTTCAACTTTGGCTCTCCATGCTGTTTTTTTGTCGCGATTTCGTGACAGTCTTCGGACTTAGTCATTTTTTGCATCAAAACCTGTAGAGGAGTTAGAATTTCAATAGCTTAAGAAATGAATAATCAGTAATCAAATAAATGTGGCAAAAATGCCAACAGGACCTAACCAATTAACCATGAATTTATCACAAATATGCACAAATGCATTGGTGTTTTGTTGGTTCTCTTTGAGGATAATATATCCTATTTGGAATTCATATGGATGAACCTTGACATTGTAAGCATGTTTAAGGCGGTCTTGATAGACTTGTAAATGATCTAAAGCATTGACCTGCCTCTCATCAAGAAGTGAGAGCTGGTCAATATGTGATTGACTAGCAGTGTTGTCATCTATGAATTTCTGTTTTGCAAATAAATTCGTAAGGGATCTCAATCTCAAGAGGTATGATTGCTTCGGCTCCATAGACCAATGAAAATGGTTTTGTCCCTATAGGCGTGCAGATGCTTATTCGATAAGACCATAATGCTAAGGGAATTTATGTATGCCAATCTCTATAATTTCTTTGACAAATTTCTTGAGAATAGCAATTAAGGTCTTGTTGGAAGCTTCAAATTATCCATTTTCTTATGGGTAATAAGGAGTTGAGAAACTATGTTGAATGTTATATTTCTCACAAAGTGCTCAAACATTCTTGTTCTTGAAAGACTTGCCATTATCTAAAATGATGTTCTAGGGGATACCAAAATGATAAATGATGTGATGAAGTATAAACTCCACAATTCTAGGTCTTGTTGTGTTGGTTAGAGGAATTTCCTCAACCCACTTTGTGAAGTATTTAGTGACTGTGATGATGAAAGTATGTTGTCCCGATGAAGGAGGTGAAATTTTGCCAATTATATCTTGGCCCAATTGTGAAAATGTCCAAAGGATTTGAATAGGTTGTAAATATTGTGATGGTACATGAGTTAGATTAGCATATTCTTGAAACTTTTTACAATATTTGACATAGGTGCAACAATCACGTTCCATTATGGACCAATAATAACCCATGCATAGAATACTCTTTGCAATGACCATTCCATTAAAATGACTACCACAAGTACCACCATGGGCTTCATCTATGGCTCTTTGATCTTTTCTAGCCTCGAGACAATGAATGAGGACTCCATCATAACCATGTTTATACAACATGTCCCTTAAAAGAATTAAATGGGCTACCTTTTTCTTGAAAGTTCATTTGGATATTTGAGACATATCATATGGGAGTGTTCAAAAATTGAGAAAGACTACTATTTGGCTCGACCAAAGCTCATATGAATCCGATTGGATAAAGAAAACATCATTTTCATCTCTTGACTCAATATGGGAAATTTTAGATTTAGAAATCGTTGAATTGATAAAGGGTTGTACCTCTTCAAATGAGTCTTTTGGAATCAAGGATCCAAGGGAGGCCATTGCATCTGTAAATCTGTTAGTCGAATGTAGCAAAGTATTTATTTCATACCAATTAAACTTAGAGAGCAACTTCATTGCTACTTCATGATAAATATTAATGGTAGGTTCTTTGTATCGGTATTCTCTGTTGATTTATTTGAATACAAGTTGAGAATAACCAAATATCCTAATACACTTAATGCTCATAGCTATAGCTAATTGAAGGCCTAATATTAAGGCTTCATACTCTGTAGTGTTGTTTATGCATTGGAAGTCTAGTTTGAATGACAAGGGGATAGGTACCCCCTGTGGTGTGTGAAATACGACTCCATCACCTTGACCTTTCATGCACTTAGAGCCATCAAAGAATAGTGTGATATCAACATATTCCTCAAGAATGATATCTTCTTCTTGTTTAGTGATAGCAAATATCAAATCATCCGAGAGCTCAATAATCAACGGATGATCACTAGGTAGTGGAGCTTTCACAAGTTGATCATCTATTACCTGCCCTTTAATGGATTTTTGGCTAATGAATTCTAGGTCAAATTCCATAAGGAGCATTATCCATTTAGCAATGTGGGTATTATTGTAAGTGCGAGACATCATGTAACGTAGTGGATTTTCTCTAGCTATGACGTAAGTTATTTGTCTAAGCATATAATGTTGAAGTTTCTTAGTGGTAAAAACCACTGCTAAGCACAATTTTTCTACATAAGTGTATTTATTTTCATAGCTTACCAATGTTTGACTAATGTAGTAGACAACTTGCTCTCAATTTTCTTCATTCTTTTGTGCAAGCATTGTCCCTAATGCAAAGTTAGTTGCTGAGATGTAAAGATAAAATGGGACACTTGGATGAGGAGGAACTAAGACTAGAGGAGAAGCTAGGTATTGCTTAATGTCATCGAAGGATTTTTGACATTCATATATCCAAGAGAATGACATCCCCTTTTGTAGTAGGTGATTGAATGGCCTACATTTATCAAAAATTTGTGTAATAAAACTATGGATTGATTGAATCATTCCTTGTAAACTATGCAATTCCTTTAACTTATTTGGGGGGGAATATCGAGGATAGCCTTAACCGTGTTAGGGTCCATATCAATGCTTTTTTTGGAGACAATAAATCCTAGAAGTTTTCCCGAGGTAACACCAAAGACACATTTCTTGGGATTCAACCTTACATTATGCTCTAAGAGCCGATAAAAAACTTTCTCCAATACACCAATATGTTCTTGTCGAGTTTTGGATTTAGCCAAGATATCGTCTATATAGTCTTCAATAATCTTATGCATGTAGTTGTGGAAAATGTATGTCATGGTATGTTGATAAGTAGCACCTACATTTTTGAGGCCAAAGGGCATCACCTTGTAACAAAAATTTCCCTAAGGAGTGAATGTTGTTTTATGTTGGTCATCAAGATTTATTCAAATCTGGTTGTATCCTGAAAAACCATCCATGAGTGAAAGCATTTCATGGCCAGCATAGGTATCAACAAGAGTATCAATGTTTAGGAGAGATAATTCATCCTTAGGACACACTTTGTTAATATCTTGAAAATTAGTGCAAATGCATATCACCCCGTTAGGCTTGCAAACAAGTACCATATTTGAGAGCCACTCAAGATAATCAATAGGAACTATGAAGTTCATGTCTAGGAGTTTTTGAAGCTCTATTTTTACCAAGAGGGCCACGGTAGAATGCATTCTCCTAAGATTTTTTTTGTCTGGCTTAGCATCAGGTTGTAAGGTGAGATTATGGACCACTAGACTAGGGTTAAGACTAGACATGTCCTTGTATGACCATGCAAATATATCTTTTTTCCTCTTGAGGAGAGCAATAAATTGCTCTTATTCATCGCGTGATAAAAAATTTCCAAGCTTGAAAATTTTGGGATTGTCTTTGTCTAAACTAAGGTCCACATTGATAGTATCTTCAATAGACATGTGGGAACCTTCCTCAAGTTGATGGGGTATAGGGATAAAATGAATATCATCTAAGGTATCATAAAAATCTTATGTCTTATCCTCATCTATATCTGCTTGGAAAACCTCAGGATCTAAAAGTGAAGGTGAAGGCAAAGGCGGAGGAGAGGGAGGAATGTAGTTGGTGAAAGCCCTTAACAATTCCTTAAATAAGACAAATTTGGCAAATGTTGGAGGTAAGGAAATCTAGTCCATATCAATAAGGCTTATGTTAATTGGAATTGGTTTAGCCATATCATATGGATTGTGGAGCAGGGTGAATAAATCAACATGATTCATGTTGACTTATGGGCAAGGCAAACAAGGCTAGATGGAATGTATGGAACCTAGGAATCTGTGCTAGGAGCTTGGTTAACCTAAAAAACAATAAGCAACACAAAAAATGTTTTATTAAATGGTATATTTACATATAAAATGCAAAGAAAACATATTTTTATTTTTTTTATTGGTATTTTTTGGTATTTTTTATTTTTTTGGTAGTGGTGATAACCACTGTTTTGAATTATGTACATATGTTACAATTTGGCCTATGGAATGGCTTCATGGAATGGAGGTGGTTGTTCACTGGTAGGAGTGGCTCACTCTTGTGGAAGAAGAAAGTGAAAAATAGGCTCCTAGATGGGGAACATATTGAGGTAAAACTCATCTTGTTTGGTATGGGGAATGATGGGCTCTGATTCTTCTTTAGATTCATCCGAAATAATCAACATAAGCTCAAATTCTTCATAGATTTCCTCATCATCATTATTGGAATGGAGGGATTCTTCTCCTAAATTGAGGTTAAGCCTTTGGAAGACTTGTTCAAAAGAAGATATGGTAGGAAGTGGGTGGAAACCTAGACCTGAATGGTCATGCACCTCTTGATATGGAACATTGATAGGTTGATGCACACCCTGTTCATGCAATCCTAGGCCATGGCATTGCCAATTGAAAATGTGGAAGTATCGAGATGGAAATATTGACATGTTTGAAATATTGGCAAGTTTTGGTTCTTTGGTCTCTTTTATGGGTGTTGGACTTGATGAAGATTCAATTCCCCCATATACAAAGTTAATTCTATTTGGAGCTGAACCCATATTGTAAATTGCTCCTATTGCTAAAGTTTGGTCATGTGGGAAACCAAAATACTTAGAACTAGGGATGGTGAGGGGTGTGATGGTGATGTCATAAACCATGTATTCATCAATACCAATATTGGTGAGATGGACTTTGACTTGGGATGATATGGTAGGATCATGGTCAGGCGATGGATTGGGAAATGGTGGAAATGGAGGTATCTCACAATCCATCAATTCAACTTGTGAGACATTAGGTGAAGGATATGGATTGGATTGGGAAGGCTATAAAATATTTTATGATGAAGTAGACAACAATGATGTTGATGATGTGGATGGACCATGAACACATGTGCATGTAGTCATTGATGATGATGATGGGGGAATGAAGGTTTATTGAGGCTTGGTTATGGGGAAATATTTAGGGATGATATCCTTTGATGAGGAGGTTGGTGGAGTGGTGGATGGATTGGATGATGGTGTCAGGAAAATATGAGTGAAAGGGAGCATGGACTCATAAGGATTTGAGATGAGATTGAAATACTTAAACAACTCGATGTCCACTAGTATGCAATGTACCTATCCCTCATGGATATATTTCAAGCATTGATGTAAAATGGAGGGGACACATCTCATTTCCCTCATCCAAGATCTTCCAAGGAGTACATTGTATGCCATGGATTCTTCAAAGACATGGAACATTATGTGCAACGTTTTAGCCCCTACTTCGGTGGGCAAAATAATAGTTCCAACTATGGAACACAAAGCGTCGTTGAATGATTTGAGGGTGAAGTATGATTTGGTGATGTTAGATGGAGGAAGGTTTAAATTATGGAAAGCAGATGTGGCGATAATTTTGATAGAGGAACCAGTATCAATGAGGACTCTCTTGAAAGGTTTATTGTCAATTAGAGCCATTATATGCAGTGGAGGGTCTACTGATCCTGATGAGATTGGCTTAATATCAAAGTCATAAAATGTTATGGAAGGCTCCATGCATGTTTGAATGCTTCCCACAAAGTTTTTGAAGGCATTAAGATCTTGCGATTGCAATTTTATGGATTTTAGAATTTCTATTAATGCCTCCCGATGTGGGGGAGATTGTTGTATTAGCTCATATATTGACAATTTTGTGGATGTCATTTTCAAACTTGTGGTTAACCAGCTACTCAATGAGATGACTGGTGGGGGTGTATGATTGATGGGTAGATTTTATGGATTCTATTGACTAGGCATATGAATGGGTGATGATGGATTAGGGGACACTTGGATGGGTGGAAATGTATAAGGTTGTGAGACACTTGCTTGAGGTTGTTGCCTTTGTTGGTTATTCCATTGACCTCTAGTGACCACATGAATGACCCCTATAAATCCTTGGTAGTGTTGAATATGGTTGACTTGGTTAGGGGTAATTTTAGTGTTATATCCATCTATGTTTGGTTGCACCTCCTCATGATGAGGAAGTGGTGTTTGAAATATACCAAGGTCTTGGTTTTGTTGAGCAAGAGGACTATTAACTTTAATTGCCCCAAAATTAATGAGGTCTTGGACTACATTTTTAAAGACATTGAAGTTGTTGATATCAATGCTCATTTTGCCTATGATATGGGTAAAATAGGTATTATCGGTAATATTTACCATGTTTGGTGGGATCATCTGGTCTAATGTTGGGTAAAGCAATTTTTTTATCTCATAAAACCTTCTCAACAGAGAGGCATATGACTTATCTATTAGGGTATATTTACGATTATATTGGAAAAACTATCATTGGGGATGATTTTCCATAGGTGGCACTATGTTTTGAACTATTGGAGCTTGTGTTGTTGAGGGGACTGCATGATAGGAAATTTGTTGTGGTACTTGTTGCATAGGTTGTTGTTGTTTAGCCATTACTAGCTGGATCATGACCACTTGATTGACTTGATTGGATTGGGTGGTTGGGGTAGCCTGTGTTGATTTTTGTTGGCTGGAATAATTATTTTTGTATTGGCCCTTGTTTTGCCATTATTTCTTCTTGGGTTTAATGATGCCTTCTTGAATTTTGATATCCTCAATGAAACTAGCCTGAGCTAAAGCTTCTTCAAAGGTTTGATAGATTCTTAATTGGAGCATCCAAGATATGAGTTTTAGAAAACTCTTGGTGAAGATATTAATTAGCTCATCCATTGGTAGGGTGAATAGAAATTTAGTGATGATAACCCTCCAATGGTTTCTAAAATAATAGATAGATTCATCATCCTATTGTCTTAAGGCATAGACATCAGATAATGAGATATTCTTTTTGACATTTAGGATGAAGCATTCAAAGAATTGCTCAATCAATTGGTCAAAAGTATAGATACTATGGCTTGGTAATTGATTGTACCATTATGTGGCATCCCCTCCTAATGTTTTAGGAAAATTTTGAAGCATGAGAGCATTATCATCTTTAATTCTAAACCATGCATGAAAAAATGTGCTCACATGTTATTTGGGATCCTTAATTTCCTTAAATTTATCAAAATTCGATACCGTAAAGTCTGTCGGATATGGTGGGGTTGGTACTAAAGGATGAATTCATTGTTTGATCAATTAGTGTAAAGTTAATTTATGGTTTGACAAGCCAAGAGTGAATTGCATAAATTGATATATTTGTTTCTGCATGGACTCAATTCGAGGGTTTTCCTTAGGAATGTGGAAACCCTAAATTAGTTGATGGATTTGTGGAGGTGTGGAAAGATGTTGTGGAGCGACTAAATTATGAGGAGATTGGTATTTATTTTTTTTTGAAAATTTTGAAAAAAATTGTATTAAAACAAAGATCAATTACAAATTGGGAAGGGAATTTTCCCATTCGACATCAAAGAGAACACCAGCTTACAAAAGGAAGGAAGATTTGCAATGGGGCCAAATCTCCCAAACCATTAACTAGCAACCAAGGGGGTCAGATTGGTTTGTAGATGCTATTTGTTGTGAAATCGCGACCCTCTTGCCCTCTTCTCATTTGGCCATGAAAATGCAACATGTCGCGATATCGTGACACTTTTTTCCTTTGGATGCGACCATGCAATATGTCACGATATTGCGACACTTTTTCCTCTTCTGTCTGTGACATTGCAACATGTCGTGATATCATGACACTTTTTTGTCCTATGGCCACGACAAAGCAACATGTGATATCGTGACACTTTTTCTCCTTGGGTAGCAGTGTAGCAACATGTCATGAAATCATGACATCTTTTCCTCATTTTGCTGTGACAAAGCAACATGTCACGAAATCGCAACGCTTTTTCTCTTTCGGCCGCAACGAAGCAACATGTCACGATATCACGACACTTTTTCTCTTTCGGTCGCAATGAAGCAACATGTCGCGACATCGCGACACTTTTTCTCTTTCTTCCGCAATGAAGCAACATGTCATGATATCGTGACACTTTTTCTCTTTCGACCGCAACAAAGCAACATGTCACGATATCATGACACTTTTTCTCTTTCGGCCGCAATGAAGCAACATGTCACGATATTGCGACACTTTTTACATGTCATGATATCGTGACACTTTTTACATGTCGCGATATCGCGACACTTTTTACATGTCGCGATATCGCGACACTTTTTCTTTCTCGACCGTGACGAAGCAACATGTCATGATATCGTGACACTTTTTCTTTCTCTGCCACAACAAACATGTTGCTATATCACGACACTTTTTATCTTTCGACCACAACGAAGCAACATGTCGTGATATCGTGACACTTTTTCTTTCTCGGTCGTAATGAAGCAAACATGTCACAATATCATGACACTTTCTCTCTTTCGGTCGCGACCAAGCAACATGTCATGATATCGTGACAAATTTCCTCCATTGACAGTGACAAAGCAACAAGTCATAAAATCGTGACATCTTTCCTCCCTTGGTTGTGACCAAGCAACAAGTCATGATATCACGATGCCTTTCCTTCCTTGTCCGTGACCAAGCAACATGTCATGATATCACAACACCCTTCCTCCCTTGGCCGTGACCAAGCACCATGTCATGAAATCGCAACAAATACCCTTTCCTCCCATGGCCCCGACCAAGCAACATGTCACGAAATCATGACAACAATCCTCCTTTGGCTGCGACGAAACAAAATATTGCGACACCTTTCCTCTAGTGACCACGACCAAATAGCATGTCATGATATCATGACAACTATCATCCCTTGGCCACGACGAAACAAAATGTCACGATATCATGACAACTTTCCTCCCTTGGTCATGATGCAACATCATGTCATGAAATCGCGACACCATTCCACCCTTTGCTTTTTCCTTGATCATTAGCTCAAGGACCTTTCAAGGCCCTGCCTAATCGCCTTGTCCTCAGTAGCCATGTCACTATGCAACTGAACCCCAACCTCCTTCTTAGCACTAATCTTAGCCAGGAAGTTAGCCACTTTGTTTAAATCTCTACTCATGTAGACTAGAACCACATCATCTAATTGCCTCCATAGTTCCTTAATTTTATTGACAAGAATTCTCAACCTCCAAGATTTCAAGGCAAAGTTCCTCATGCAATCTAGAGCTCCGACCATTATTTGAGAATATGATTCATGTATTATCCTCCTATGGCCCTGTTTAACTGCCCAAATAGAAGTAGATTTGATAGCTATGGCTTCTGCTTCATTGTTTGTAGCTCTTCCCAAGCCTTGCAGTTCCCAATAAAGCACTGCTCCAACATGATTACGATAAACCACTCCAATTCCAGCTCTACTCAGGTTGCCTTTTGCAGCACCATTAGTATTAATTTTAATCCAACCTACTGGGGGTGGTTTCCAACTAGCTTTGATCTGTTCCTCTTGCACTTCAAGTCCTTCTTCCATTGTCCCAACATCCACCTGAGTTTCCTCTTTAGCATAGACGACCACAGTTTCAGTGACTTTGCTCCAAATGACCTTCCAAACTCCATCTAATGAAGAAAAATTTTCTCTCAAGATTCTAGCATTTCTCTCCAACCACACTTGCCACCAAATGAAGTTTAATCCAAGCTCCCAACCAAGACGAAGAGCTTTAGATTTAAATCTACCCCTCTTCCATATTTCCTAGATATTAATTTGGTTCAAGTCACTATTAACTTGAATTTTAAAACATGAAAACCATCTCTTCCAGATCTGGCACGTGAAAGAGCACTCAAACATCAAGTGGTCAGCTGTTTCCTCACTCTTGTAGCATAAAACACATTGGGAAGGGCCAATTATTCCTTTACATATGATATTATCAAAAGTGAGAATTCCATTGTGCATGAACTTCCAGGCAAAAAAGTTAACTTTCAGCCACCCTTTGGATGGCCAAATCTTTCTCCAATCCTCAACCAGAAAAGTATGCGAGGGAGGCTCCAGAAGGATCTTGTCATATCCATCCTTCATCGTGTAGACACCAAGGTTCCCATAGCCCCAAGCTAATTCATCCTCCTCGTCTCTACCTGTAAGGAATATTTCTGTCAAGATTTTAGTCATGATGGGTACCAAATTCGGAGGGATTGAAATTGGCCACTCGTCCAACTTCTTAAGCTTCTTAAACTTATAATCCCCAAATGACTAGTGGTGAAATAAATTTCAATTTGAACCCATCCCTTGGTTTCAATGGTTGCTTTTAAAGGTTGTAATTCAAGAAATTCGACAATGATAGGTGGGTATTGATCCCAAGAATCTAACCAAAAATGTGCCTTCTCCCCTCTCCCCACTTTCCAAAATAATTGATCTTTTACAATCTGAGATCCTAGCTTGAGAGCCTGCCACACTAAGGATCCAGTACCCTCCAAAGGGAAACGACCCACATCATTTGGGTTAACATGTCCCAAATATTTACTGGTAAGGATTCTGCTGAATAAGGAAGTTGGCTAGGAAATCCACCTCCAGTAGAGCTTTCCAGCCAAAGCTTTATTATTTATCTTAGATCTTCTCAAACCCAAACCTCCTTTTACCTTGGGTTGGGTCACTTTGTCCCAACCAACTAAGGCCCATTTCCTCTCACCTTTTGCTCCTTCCCATAGAATTTTTTTGGCCATCTTGTCCAACTCTTTCCATATAGAATGCGGGGCAACCAGGATGGAGAATTTATAAATTGGCATGGCCTGAATGACTGACTGTAGAAAAGTTAATATACCCCCATAGCTTAACCATTTGTGATACCAATGATTGATTCTATCCTTGATACAATCCAAAATATTCCTACAGATCTCTATTTTTAGTTTTTTGAAGTACAAAGGGACCAAGTAAACCACTGGGAGAGAAGTCCTTGTGAATCCCAATATCTCTAAAATTCTTCCTTGAAGCCTCTGATCAAGATTGAAAAAGACCACTTTGGATTTTTTATCATTGATGACTTGGTTTGAAGCCCTAAGGTAGAAACTAAGAGAATCTCTGATCATTATTGCTTCCCTGAAGTTGGCAACTCCCACCAATCCAGTTCATCCAAAAACTGTAGGTGAGTCAAAAATTCTTCACCCACCTTGATACCTGTTAGCAAACCTTGTTGTCTTCTTCACAAGAAAAGTCTACCTAGTCATTAATCCAATATGAGAAACAAATAGGGAGAGTAGGGATCCCCTTGATGAAGGCCATAGGTGGCTCCAAATGGTTGTGAGGGGAGACCCTTGATTAACACTGAGTATGTCAGAGTTGAGACACAACTCATGACCCATTCTATCCAATCCTGAGAGAAACCAAAGGCTGCCATCATTTTTGCCAAGAAGCTCCACTCCACCCTATCATAGGCATTTGACATATCTAATTTTATGAACATTCCTTTATTACCAAAAGTTTGCATTGAATGGATTGCCTCCTGAGCTAGAACCACCCCATCCAGGATCTGTCTACCCTCAACAAAACCCCCTTGTTCTGAGGAGATAATGTTATGTAAAAGAGGTTTTAGACACTCAACCATTAACTTTGTGATTATTTTATATATCACATTGCATAAGGCAATAGGTCTATAATATGAAATATGAACCCCTTCTCCCCTTTTGGAATTAAGGTTATGAAAGTATGATTTAATGCTTTAAGCATTCTTTTATTACCTCTGGACTCCTCTATAACAACCATTACATCCTCCTCCAAGTTATCCCAAAAGGCCTAAAAAAAATCAATTGGAAAGCCATCTAGACCTGGAGTTTTTTTGGTGCTCATTACAAAGACCACATCCTTTAGTTCCTCTCTTTCAATGGGTTTGAGAAGGGACTAATTTTCTTCTTCAGAGATAACAGAAGGTATGGCATCAAGAACATCGTTTTGAGCCTCTTCATCTTGCACCATACTTTCCTTAAAAAGTTCAAAAAAATAATCCATTGCATGGGACTGCATACCTGGAAGAGTATCAAAGGAGTGTCCATTCTCCACTTGAAGGGATTCCATGTTATTCATCTGTCTCCTAGCACATGTAGTCCGATGGAAAAATTTGGTATTTCTATCACCTTCTAATAACCAAGTGGTTCTTGCTATCTATTTCCAGAAGGTCTCCCCTTGGTTGTCAATGTCCTCAACCACTTTATGCAAGGCATCATCCTCGGCTTTGAGCTGCTCAGTAATAGTTCCTTCCTTAAATTATCTTTGGACCTCATCCCATCTGGCCACCAAAGGAGCTTTTTGGACCTGGAAGTCTGTTTTGTTAGCTCACCTCCATAGTTTCAGTTGAGCTTTGACATGATGAAGTTGTTTGTGGAATCTAAACATTGTTGTCCCATAGGCTGGGTGACCCTCTTCCCACCACTGAGGAATTTTCATTCAAAGTTCCTCTTTTTGTAACAAAAAATTCTCAAATTTAAATGGTTTGTGATGCTGCTCTGTCTTAGTCCCTCATTCAAAAAAATTGGGAAAATTATCTGAAACAGGACCCTCAAAAATTTGAAATTTTGTATTCCATTTTACAAATGCCTCCTCTGAAACCAAAAAATGGTCTAACTTTACCTTCCTACTATGTGGCTCCCTCCTCTTATTAGTCCAAGTATAGTTGGTACCATGGCTTTTGATATCCACTAAGTGTAAAGCCTGGACTTGAGCAATCATATGTCGATCCCATGGGTCCAAAATTGGGGTTCCCCCTTCCTGATATCTAGAGGATAATTTAGCATTAAAGTCCCTAGCAATAATCCAGTCTAAATATTCCCTTGAGATTCTCATGTTATGCACAACTTTCCATTGGAGCCGCTAACCATCAAGGTTTTGAGCCCCATAAAAATTTGTGACTAAAACATGTTCTGCTATGACATTATTCCTAAAATGTGATGTGAGAACACCCCTCTAGGCTAGATGTTCTATTGCAGTCCAGTCAAGAGAGTTCCAGAGAGTAACAATCCCCCCTGAGGCCCCTTGGCTAGCCACATCCATATGACCAACACCCCTCCAAATTTTGTTAACTATTTTACACATAAGATCTGACATTTTTGTCTCTTGAATAAGCAAAAAGTCTGTTCTATAGTTTTCTAAGAGTCTTCGAATAGCAGATTGATGGGTTCTACTGTTTAAACCCCTAACATTCCATGATTGTATAATCATTAGTTACCTTGAGAACAATAAGAATCTATTGGCCTCACCGATCTTCCAGTGATCAATTTGTCTCCTTGAGCTGCTAGCAATTCCTTATTTTCTACCCACTCCTTGAGAGTTGCCATTCTTTGACCTCTTTTCCACCTGAGTTATCCCTAAAGTTGGACTTTCTCTGTTCTTTTCTGCTATTCCCATGCTGACATCCTTGATCATTGGATGCTCTTGGTTATGAACTATCAATGCCCCAACACTCTCAGACTGCGGTAACCCACTGTGGTCAATTACCTACTCTATGACGAGGGGAGAAGAAAGAGGAGCATGAACGAGAATGTTATTATTTTCACTATTACCATCCACACCTTCCATGGATTGATCCTCTTGGTCCACTAGCGTCTTAAATATTTCATACCTATTGGCGGGTTTGAGGTGAGTTTGCTCCTTGCCATATTTTTTCTTTTGCCTTTTCCTTCTTTTAGGCTATTCAAAACTATCTCTCTAAGCTTCATTGACCTGGGAGGTATTGGATTGTTCTTTGTTTAATGATGCCTTACCCTCCTTAGGAAGATTCGACATTCCTAGAGGAGCCTCCATTTTGGTGGTACTATTATTTGGGTAAAATTGGGCCAAATGCTCGTGTTTGTGGCAAACTCTGCATCTAAAGGGCAGAGCCTCATAATCCAGCTGTTGAATCCATGATAGTCCTGCAAGTTCAAGTTCCACCTCTGCTGGGAGAGGCTGGCTAAGATCCATTTCCACACATATTCTTGCATAAATAGCTATGTTCCCTTCTATTGTATCTTTGGAGACACCCAAATGTCTTCCAAGGGAATTACCGATCATCTCCAAAACCTACTCACTCCAAAACTCCATTGGAAGTGCATACAGATGAATCCAGATCGGGACAAAAATGGGTTCAATTCAGGGATCGAATCCCACTCTCCAGGGTTGAACAAATAAACCTGTTGGACCATAACTCCTCTTCTCTAATTCAAAAGACCTGTTTCTATCGACCAGAGAAGAAAAACTAACAATAAAACACCCATTGCTAATAAACCACAAAGAGTACTCACCATGAGGCTCCCAGTTTTGCCGGACCCAGGAGTGCAAAAAATTAAGTGTAGGGCAAATACCCATGAATTTGCAGATCAGATTATGATTGGCTCTGTATAAGACTATTTCTTCGACCATCCTTGGCTCAATGACAATCTTGGGCTGTGAATCAGACTATGGTAGGCATCCATTGACCTGATGCACTGTTGATATGTTTCCTGTGGTCATAAAGAGCATTTTAAAGGCAGATATTTGAGCTTCGTCCATCTTGGAAGGATATTTATCTTTTAGCATATCTGCATAAGAGTTATTCTTCTCTAGGAGAGGATCCAGAGAAGCCCCCATTGGACCCTCCTGGAGCAGCAATCTTGCCTTCAAATCCACAATAACCAGAGATCTATTTGAAAACCCAATTGATGCCCTAGATTTTCCTTAGCTTCAGAAACCCTAGTTCATCGCTTCCCGCCTCAGAGCAAGTTTTTTTCCATTCAAAAAGCCGATGACCAGAGCTCTCTGGAGATTGGTATTTATGATGAGGTGAGTTGGATGGAATATGATGAATGGGGCATTATTGATGAAAATATGGAGAATTATGGAATTATTTTGATGGATGAAGGTTATGGCTAGGTTGGCCAATGGTAATAGGATGGGTAATGGTATGAGTTTAGGGGGGAATTAGAATAGAGACCACTAAAGACTGAGGTGCCCATGATGGACCCTGATTGACAAGGGCAATATGAGTAGAGTTATGTAAAGGCATAGGGTTAACCTATACTTGCTATTGAGCATTTTTATGTTGTCTAAGCAATTTGTTCAGGTGTTCCCATGCTTCACTAATATCTCTATCAAAGGCTAGGGGTATGGAGGTAGATGGTATGATGGGATACAAGTTACACCAACTATGGTAACTTGTGAGGCTAGAACTTGTGAAGCGGCATTAACTTATGCTTCATACAAGGGATTGGTGTAGGTGAAGGTATAGGAAGTGCTAAGAGCACCTGAGGGTTGAAGGATGGATGTATGAGATGAAGGTGCAACTGATGCCTCAAAAAGAGGCTTAGTATACACCTGGGTAAAGGTGTATGGAGGTTGGGAATAAATAGGCTCTTGTTGTAAAGCATAATTCTATCTAGGTGAGTTGGGGATAGACTCTAAGACATAATTATAAGACTTCATGAAGGCTTCTACTTTTTCCATGTCTATATGGGTGATATGGTGGTTTATGGTAGGATATTTTGACTCCTATTAGGGAATTTCCATGTGGGAGGATGTGGAATATGAGGGACCAGTAGACAAATTTGCTTATGTCACATTCAGGGTATCTACCACTGAAGTGGTGGGGAAGGTGGATGAAGGTTCCATTATTTTTTCTTGACTTATTGCATTATTTTTATTTTGATTTAATACCATTAGCAAAGTAAAATAAGATGCAAATTATAATACCAAATGTAATATAAAAATTGGAATGCTTAAGGAAATAAACAAACAATGCTAAGGCTCAACCAATGTGGCTTACCTCATTCATTAATTATCTCCTTTTAATGTGTGTTCATTTTATGTGCCAATTTTGTGTGTTTTGATTTTCTAATATTTCTTAATGAAACAAAGGTGAAAAAATATGGCTAACGTAGGGCAATGAGATTTTTGTTTGTGATGAAATCCAAAAATTTTGCTCGGGGGTATTCCTAGGGTATCTAAGGGTAGATATTAGTGGATGGAGATGAATGCCACCATCACCAAATTTAAAGCAATGGTTGGTGATGAAATCCAACCACTACTATTTTGCATGAATTGTGTTGTGTGTGGATTCTTTTTAAGGTTTATGTTTTTTATAGTGTACAAAAAATGTCAAAAAAAAAAAACCTAAATCAAAAGCCAAAAAAATATTTCCAAGTTATCCAAAGTATGTGAAGTACATCACTTAAGACCCCCTGTCTAAACAACAACCAGAGGGTTCATCCACCCCTCTGCCTGGAATCACCCAATTGGTAGGGATACTTTTGGCAATCTAATATTGTTCCTAATTAGATATACAAAATAAAATATATTTAACCCTAATATGCAATACTAGATTATGCAAGTTTCAGTTCAAATGTAGACAAAATGCAATAGTTTACACCCAAAAAATAAAAAAACCTTAATCCGAATGTGTAAATGAATGTAGATCTAAAAATACAAGCTAATATGCATTAATTTTCCAATTTTATTAATGATGATTCATTTTACTGTTTAAAATCTGAAAAATACAGAAGATACCCAAAATACATAAATAAAAAAACTAGGGTTTTTAAGTAGTTGACTTACTGGAAAGCCTATGTTTTTACTCCTAACTCTGTAAAAACCTTTGGGCACTTTTGAAAACCACTAAGACACCCATGGGCACTTTTGGATGGCTCTGAATACCTCTAGGTATTTTTGGATTGCCTTCAGACATCGTTGGGTGCTTCATGCACCTTCTGCAACCTTCTACAGACTTCAGAAACCCTAGATCTGGTAGAATCTATGAAATCCATGCTTCTGAAAAACATGCAAGATGATAGAAAATAGAAAACAAATTAGTGAAATAGATCACAAATATAAACCCTTAGGGGGTCCCACCATGATCACCATTTGAAAGATGCAAAATGCAACACTACAAACAATGCTTTGAATAAAATAAAATGCAAGATAACACAAGTTTGCACAATAGAATAAATTATTTATTGACGGGGGGAGCCTAGAAACTCCATTGTTACAAGCTTGGATCCTTGAATCCTTTTTGATACAATAATACAACAATTTAGGGTTCTCTAAAACCCTAAGAAGTAAGTTTGTGGTGTCTTCAATCACGTCTTGATCCCAACAAGGTTGAGTGGGCTTTTTAGATATCCAAGGTTGGGCCACTCTAGATTTTGATGTAATACTCTAGAACTGCACACAATGACATAGAAAATAGTTAGTAGTATATGTGAGGGCTCCACAATGTGAGGTCCTCTATATGCAATAATAAAACACTAAGTGATGTAAATAAAATGGACAAAAATAGAAACATATGCAATGAAATAAATAAATTTAGGGTTGATCTATTTTATTTTATGGTTGTCTTCTAATGCATGATGTCTAATTCAAGTGGTTGGTGCGGTGATGCCCTAACATTTCTCAAAGGCTAGAGGGACTTCAGGAATGGGAAAGTAAAACACCCACGAGTACCTGACGACTAGAAAAAATACTCGTGGGCACTTGGGACTGATGAGGAGGCAACCATGAGCACTTGGCAACTGATGGGGAATTCTGCATAAGCAGATCGAGTGAGGACACAGGTTGTGGTGGTGGATATTGTGAGCGAGGGAGGTGAAATGCGATGAATGGAATGGGGTTAGGGCACCAAAGGCTTGATATAAGACTCAAGCACTTAGGGAACTTAGAATCAGGGATCAGGAACTCAGTGCATCAAAAATCTAGGGGTTGAACCATAAAGATGGCTTCTATTTATAATCTACCCTAAGACATACTAGGGTTTCAATGACACTAATCATGTGGTTGACATTAAAGCATATCCAACGGTAGATAATAAATCTAGGGTGTGGCACAGATTGATGTAAATGGATGGTCTGGATTAAATAAAATTGGATGGATGAGATAAATTAATTTAAATAAACACATATTTATTAAATATATATTAAAATATAATATAAAATATTATATTTAAATATAGATAAAATAAATATATATAAATAAATGTAAATAATGATCAAAAATGGCAGGAAAATGGGAATAGTGGGACAATTGGCTAGGATTTGGTAGTGGAAATGGCAGGAAGGCTAATATGGAAGACAAATGGCTAGGATTTTGTGTCTACATTAAGATCTATGCATTGGTGGCATCAATTTATGGACTTGTTATGGTGTTAGGGGTTGGATTGCATAAGATGGATCATAAAGCCTTGGTTATTATTTTCTATTAGGTTGGAATAAGGGGTTTTGAAAGGGAACCCAAACCTTTTACAAGAAAGCATCTATGGATCTTATAATAATATCTAATTTGAAACATCACAAACAAGATAGTCTATAAAACTAAAACAAATCGATGCGCAACAGTCCTTAAAGTGTAACAGTCTACTATGACCAAACAAAACATGAACCCACAAGCCAAAAACACCCAGAAGCAACTAGAATAACATCACAAAACACTCCTAATCAAACTTACATGCTAGCTAAAAAGTTAGTTCTACTTTTAATATCCTCCAACTAGGTAACATACTCTTCAAGTTATGAGCCAAAATCTAGCTCAATCTCATCCTAGACTCAAGCATGTCTTGAAGGATAAAATAACTTTGATGCAAATTTTCTAGTGAATGCTCCATTGATATACCCCTAGTCAAGTAATTTTTAATTTTGATTCTTTTCCCTAAACATCCTTACTTCAATTCCACTGATGCTTTTGGGATAAGTGGACCTCTATTCTCAAACTCAACGTGGTCCTCATTATATTATTTTTGCTCCTACCCTAAATTCACTTTTAAGCATGATTTAACCATTCCATGATGCTTGATAGTGCACTTTGGTAACCTCGGTTGATCAACATAACGTTCCTTTCCTTTCTAGTATCCCTCATTAGAAATAAGACCATTCTTAATAATAACATACACAAAATTCTTCTGAATGCAATCCTTTGGAATATAAGAGCAAGAAAATCTTGGGTGTCAATCCCAAAATGGCTATACTCCTAATCGTTATCTCCCTAATCCAAAAGATCAATCACTTATTTCAAAACCAAACTTTACATATGTTGACATCTAAAGGTCCTTTTAGTAATTTGTGATTGGTCAACCTTCCATTTTCTACCAAGGTAGAGCTCAATTATAGGAGCCAACCCTTTTTTGATAAACATAGACTTCTTCTTTGACTTATCAGAGTTATCCTCTAAGGAACAATTATTAGAATCAATGGTCCCTTGCTTCTCCTCTATCATTGCCTCCATTGAATCTCCCAAGCCCTGTAACTTGGGCTCCCAAATGACTTTACCCTATAATACCTCCTTGGCCAAAACATGTTTAAAAATAATAAGAAATAGATCCTGATGTAGTAGAGTAGAAACCTTCACTTTTTACACATCTATAACCATTTTTTGCACATATATAACTTTCCCTAGCCAATCCATTCTCCTCCTTGTGGGAATGCTCATCATCATCAAAAAATTTCCCCATTTTAGTCACTAATGAGTGTTTCTCCCTCCTATTGCATTCTCCATTGGCAACAAAACTAGTAACCTCTTAAAGAAATGTCAATTTTATCATGAATTCACTATCAAAAGCCTTCACTTTCCTAGCCAACAAACTAAGGTTAATTTGTTTGGACAAGTCCAAATGAAATCCCTCAAATTTCTTCAAGAAGGGTCATAATCCACCTTTTTCTAGAATAGACTGGACTTCACTATCCACATTCAATAGCAAAATGTTTAGATGAATATTTTTATTATCCATTTCAACACCCTTATTCCACATAGGCAAAGTCTTCTTAATTTCCCAAATATAGCCACACCACCCTCAACTAGAACCTACCCATGAAAAACATGATTACATTTATATAATGTATTTATCTAACCTAAGGATTGTGAGATCCTATGGTCATTGAAGCCTTCATATTGGGACTTGGAAGAGCCCCAAAATTCCACTCAATTTCATAAGAATACATATAAGACAACCTGTGATTCATGAGGTAGTGAATAGAGACATACCTATGCTTTTTCCTACTTAAACTCAAACTAATTTTAGATCTATTATAGGTTACTGTGCTTCTTAGAGTCCAAAATATGTTATCGACCTCTTCAACATACCAAGAATCATAATAATAATTAAAAGAGCCTCTAATTTCAATAATATTATAATTTCCAACTTTCATCATTTTTCTCTCATTTCGAACATGCCTATCCCTTTGGTAAAAATCATCTAATGCATTAATTAAACCTTTCTTGATCCTATACCTACCTGAGCTACCTTTCAACACATTTATGAAAAAAAACAAAAGACTTGATTAAAAGAATATAATAATTATATCCAAAAGGATCGGCCTTCCCACCATGCTAAGTGAGATAAGAATAAATGCAAAAAAAATTGAATTCTATACTGTTATAAATTTTAAACTTCTTCAAAAAGCCCTCTTTTAGATGTGCTTATTCATTTTGGTGCCACTTGTCATTTTTAATCTTAATACTTCTCCCAATTGGGTTCCCTTTGACCTACTTAATGGATAACTCCTAGGATATATCCAGATAGGATAAAACAATCATCCCAAAAACAATGGTCTCCTTGGTCCATTAGACAATGGAAAATATAATGCAAACACCCCTAAAATTCAAAATAAACTTCTTGTAAAAATTAACTGATCAAATGAACTATATCTTTGAAGCCTCTCATCATTTTTATTCCATATTGACAATCCATTCTTAACTCTACATCCAACTGGGATCCCATTTAGTTCCTATATGCCCAAAATGGCCACATATGCTTAGAATTTTTTTGAAAATTTTACTAAGGCATGAAAGCTCCATTCCGCACTCATTCCAATGTATTTTGGAGCGGATCTGTTACACAGTTAAGAAGTCCACCCACACTTAGTCAAATTTTGCACTTGGTGAAAATCCGCATCGCGTCCCTTGTTTTTAAATTCGCAAAAGTTTTTGGAGAAAGGTGATGTAAGCATAAAATTTGTGTGGATTGGCGATCACTTTGCATTTATAAAATATTTCAAAGCGGCTAAGTGTTGGAAGATTGTTTTCGGAGGACTCATAGAGTATTTTGGCCTGGAATGGCGACATAAGGTGGAAGATGATGTAAAGATGTGTGGATTCATGAAAAGGTAATTTTGTCTAATTCTCCAATGGAATGGTGACAAGTAATGTTTATCTAAGGCCAGTGTGGAATGAAAACATAGTTGTTTACACTATGGCGGGGCCAGAATTGAAGTTCATGACTAATGCTCTTGTTTGGGTCTGGAATGGAATCTGTAAGATTTTCAAGGGAAATGTGACATCATCAGATGGTTTGTGCGGATTCACTTCAGTAGCAAAGCCAAAGGAAATGAACAAGGAATAAGTGGTGGATTCTATCCCACCCTATTTACAATGCATTTTTGTGCGGATTGGCATTCTGAGGTTTCTAAAGCATGGAGGATGACATCATCAAATATTTTAAAGTGGAATGGCACAATGATCTCTTCCTATCATTTATAAAAGCTTATTTCAAATAGATCATAGCCATACGATGGAAGAGATCGACGAATGAGAATTACTGAGTAGAATGAAATAAAATAAAAGCTTTCTTGCCGGGACTGAAGAACGGTTAGTTGGAGAAGGAAGCCAAAGCACCGAGGCTTTCAAGAAGATCAGAACCAAATATGGTTGCAGATCAACAATGATAGGAGGTTTCCAAGAAAGATCCATGATGCAGATGAGATCTCCAAAAAATAGAACTCCAATTTGAGCCAACAACCAACAAGTTGCAGAGGTTTCTAGTTGCCATGGCGGTTTACTTGTAGCGGTTTTCTCGGAGATCGAACCAGTAAGATGATGCCAACTAAGAACTCTCTACTGAGTTGTGAAAAAACTAATCTTTGTAATGTTCCATATTATTTTTAATTTTACAAACTATAAATAGAGGTCGAACCCTCATTTTTCAAGGGTCGGCTCTAGCGTGTTTGCCTGTACCACTATAAATTTTCTAGAAGTTAATGAAAGGAGCATTACATTGATTTTCACCTCAAAGCTTGTGTCTTCACCATATGATATCAGAGGTTCTAATCTTAAAGTTGCATTTCTATGAATACTTGAATAGTTAGTTTGACAGGCTTACTGACTAATAGAGTAATTGAAATCTACTTTGGATTGGTTCTATATTATTAGGAGCGTATTTTTGTTAAATATGGATAGTGATTAATTTTGTTATTTGGATTATCATTATTGGGGTATTGGAATTATTTTCTACAATATTTCTCTATTGTTATTATAAATGTGTGAGGGTATTCAAGATTTGTGATAATGTTGATCTAAGTAATGTGTTTTGATATGATTTTTGGAGTTGTTTGCTGTGATATCAATGTTTTTAACCTAACCATCCAACTATTGTTCACTTTTCTAACCCTAATCTCTCTCTCTAACCCTAATCTCAAAACCCTAAGTGAGCATAATAGCATCAACATATTATTTAAGTTGACAAGGAACCAACCTACTCTGGAGGTTAGATCGAGAACTTTGCTCTGGTCTATACCAATGTTGAGTGTTGAGCTGCAACTATCGGGTGCATGCCTGAATAGAAAATAGGAAGATAGACAGCTACAATGTTGAGTAAATCTTAAATGCAATTTAGTGCCCAACAGTTTTTGGCACGCCTAGTGGGACCAATTCACAAGGAACACTAAGACTCACCATCTGATATATGGTTTTACCTACCCAAAGGAATCAAGAGTTGGTGAATTATCTTGATCTTATTAAGCGAAGAATAGGAAATTCACTTGGTGACTCCCTAGTCTGTGAACCTAGAAAAGAATCACCCTTGTAGATCAGTACACTTTCATGTATACCAGGTCATTCAAGAGAAACAACCTAGATTATTTCTTCTTTCTTGAGTTACCTTATAGAGGAACGACTGTGATAAGGAGCCTACATAGATATTTTCAAGAAGAGGTTGATCACCCTGAAGAGAATCCCATTGAATAAAATCCCACAGTTGATCAAAACCCTTCCCTAGTAGTAACTCTACCTGGAAACATGGCAGCAAATGCAAATCAAAATCAAGAAAATGTTGCACCAAATCAGCCTTTACAAAAGTGCCCCAATTAGGACACAACTGGCCCACTTCGGTTGCCTCACATGCATGCCATCCCTCAAGCTCTATCCAAAGCTATACCCACATATGATGGATTAGGGAAGATGACATATGAGCATTGTCAAGATATCCTCAATATGGCAGCTATCCATAACATAAGAAATGAGGATGTTATTGTAAGGATTCTAGCCCTGTCTTTCAGAGGTAAGATTTTGCATTGGTTTAGGACTCTTGAGGATAGTTCCATTACCTCATGGATTTCATTAGATGAGCCATTCATAGAGGAATTCAATGAATATGTTGACCCCTTCTCCCTGCTCAATCAGTTTACTTCCATGTAGAAGGGACCCCAAGAATCGGTCTCAGATTTCAATCTAAGGTTCAGTAGGACATGGAAAATAATTCCCCCTATGGCAAGACCAGCCACAAGTTTAGCCTATATGTATTATATCAGAGCTCTAGGATCAGAACTGGGTTTACAAACCCAACAATCCGAGATTGAATATTTTCCTTGAATATATAACGTTGCAGTTCATGTAGAGAATATTTTGATCAATGTAGGGATATTACCCCCTAAGACTGTGTTGCCTTATGATCAAGAAATAAGCAGTTTCCAAGGCCAAGAAGTTACTGCATCATACATAGACCCACCCTCATTATCATCTCCATTCCCATAGATGGCTCCCATTCCTCGGTCAAAATCCACTCCAATCCCTTTTCCTCCACTTCCCACTCAAGTTCCCCAAGAAAGCTCCCTACTCCTTGACATTCAAAATACTTTGAAAGCCCTTAGTAACAAGATGAGTTCTATGGAGAAAATAGAAATGGAAAGATCACAAAAAAGAAGATTCCCATATGTAAATAAAGATCAGATACCTGGTCCTAGTAATAGTACTAGGGTTAGAGTCAATGCAGTATATGAGGAACCAAAATGCTCTTCAGATACTACTCTTGCAAATATATGGTGTTTGGTCTGTAACATCCCTCATGATTCACAATCTTGTGTTATGCATCAACATCATGTACAAATGGCCATGGAGCAAGTTGAGAGAGATTCAAAGGGAAGAATAAATATGCTCTGGTAGCAAGATCATATTATGGTAGGAAAAGACTCTGAGGAGGATGGCCCAATTGTTGTTATGACAAGGTCTGGGAAAAAGACCCTCCAAGTAGATCCTCAGAATATGGGACAATTCCAAGTTCCATCACGATAGAAAAGGGATCAGCTTTCGCAAAATAATGACACATTCCCCATTCCCCAAGCTAAGGGTAAAGAGAAGACAGATGGTCTTCCTAAGATATTGGAAAAGGAAACCGAAGGAGACAAGATGAGATCTAAATATGAGGCTCAAGAAAGGCTTAGATTCCCCTCTATTACTAAAAGATAAAGAATAGAGGCCACTCAACAATACAAAATAAAGTATGGTGAGCCAGAAAGAAGACTTGAAAAACCTATACTAGCTAAGTCTGAATACAATATTGTTGAAGAAATGAAAAATATCCCATCAAAAGCCAGTTTGTATGACACTTTGTTTATCCCTGGTCAGATAGATCTGCTTAAAGCTTCTCTTGACAAGTATCCACACAATAAGCAGACTACCACAATCTTGAGTATGTCCCCAAAAAAAAGGCAATGTCACCTACTAAACTAAAAAACAAACCTCCCCCATTCTACATATCTTTAAGGATGGAGGGATGGATAGTTCAAAATTGTATGATAGATTCAGGAGCATCAACTACAGTTATGCCTAAAGTAGTCTGTGAAGATATGGGTATGGAGTATACCCAATATTGTCCTGGAGTATTACAATTGGATGGGACACCTATCAAGACAGTTGGAGTCATTAAGGATGTTTTAATGAGGCTACACAGAGCCCCTGAGGTGACTATAGTACAAGAAATAGTTGTGGTTGACCTAGAACCTTACTTTGGATTATGTCTCTCAAGGGAGTTTATTGCAAAACTAGGTGGATGTATGTACATGGATTATTCTAGTATGGTAATTCCTTTCAAAGGAAAGAGAATAAAGATAACACCTAAAAAACTAGTAGCTTATCATATCAAAAAGATCGAGGAAGACATGTGCAATATTAATCCCCTAGAAGAACTTGAGTTGGTGGAAAACATTGAGGAGTTGGATATTGAAGATGAGTTACCTTTTAGAGAAGATTACAGTCATTTTGGAAATGGTATGGGAACATATAGTATCTCAACTTAATTAGAGAAGAAAATCCTTACTATATCCAATCAGTCCTTGAGGGAAAAGGAAACATGGACCATGCACTTTGATGGTGCTAAATACAGAAATGGTGCAGGAGTAGGGGTAGTTTTATAGTCCCAATTAGAGGGGACAAATAATTTTGCCTACAGACTAACATGGTCATGTACTAATAATGCTATAGAATATGAGGCCCTGTGTCTTGGATTGATTTAGGTAGAAAGCATGGGCATTAAGATCTTGAACATATATGGTGATTCTGAGCTAATAGTCCATCAGGTAAGAAATAGGTGCAGCAGTAAGCACCATTACCTAAAAGCTTATAGAAATAGGGTATGGGATCTGATGGAATCCTTTGATGCCCTGAATTTAAATTTTATTCCCAGAGAGAAGAACACTCTGGAAGATTCCTTAGCAACAAAGGGAGCTAACTTCAACCCTTTTATAGACTATAGAATCAAGAAAGCCAAGGGAATAAAAATGATTTTTAGACCTACAATACTAGACAAGCAGATTTTCTGGCAGGTCTTTGAAAGTGATGAGCAAATAATTAACTTTATGGTAAGAGAAGCATGTCTCTCTACTATCCAAGAAGAAAATATAGAAGAAATTGATCAACAAGATATTATTCAACTAAGGAACAATCACATTCCTAGAGGATTGGTCACTCTAGAAAGCTTATTTGACAATGAGGATAGAAAAAAGATCAGAACCATGAAAGTCAGTGAAAAGATCTATAAAGAAGTGGAAGTCAGTTTTGAAAAGAAGCTCAATGTTGGAATTAAATGTTCACCTAGAGGAAGCTGAAGATGTCAAAGCCTTATGCTTAAAATACCAAGATATTGTGGCTTGGTCATATGAAGACCTCAAGGTATATGACAAGAAGGTTATCCAACATACTATTGAGCTAGAGCCTGATGCAAAGCCTTTTAGGTAGAAGCAAAGGCCTGTGAACCCAAGGATCGAGGCCATCATGAGAGAGGAGCTATTAAAGTTACTAAAGGCTAAGATCATATACCCAATAAAACATTCTACCTGGGTAGCTAACTTGGTACCCGTAAGAAAAAAGAATGGTGATATACGCTTGTGTGTAGACTTCAGAAATCTTAACCAAGCATCCCTCAAAGATCACTATCCCCTCCCACAGATTGATCAGATCTTACAGATAGTGGTAGGGGTAGAGAGGTTCTCATTGCTCGATGGTTACTCTAGATACAATCATATTTGGGTGAAAGATGAAGATCAGTATAAGACAACATTCACTACCAAATGGGGCACATTTGCCTACTAGAGAATGCCTTTTGGGCTATCCAATGCGGGAGCCACATTTTAGAGAGCCATGGATTATGCCTTTGGTGCACTAATCAACAAAGTCATTCTGATTTATTTGGATGATATGACTATGTTTTCCCATGATAAGGAAGACCACCTATCACACCTAGAACAAGTTTTCTAGAAATGCAAAGAATTTGGTATTTCACTCAATCCTAAGAAGTCATTCTTTATAGTTCATGAGGGAAAACTGCTAGGTCATGTGGTCTCAAAAGAAGGTATGGCCATAGATCCAGATAGAATCAGATCCATTCTTGCTCTTCCTTTACCTACAAACAAGAAGACTTTGCAGTCTTTTCTAGGCCAGATCAATTTTATCAGGAAATTCATTTCTGACTTTGCATAGAAAGTCAAGCCTATATCTGAGTTACTCAAGAAGAATGCTGAGTTCAAATGGACTGAAGTTAGAAAATAAGATTTTCAAATTATCAATAAATCCATTGCAATAGCACCAGTGCTGATAAATCCATATTTTAGTAAATATTTTATCCTTTATGCATATGGAGCTAAAGAAAGTTACGCCTCAATACTTACTCAAAAGAATGATCAAGGTGAAGAGCATCCTGTATTATTTTGGAGCCAGACACTCCATGATTACCAGGTCAAATATAACTTCATTTAAAGACAAGTATTTGCTGTGATGAAGTCACTAAAAAAATTTAGGTAGTACTTGGTACAGAGTAAGACCCTGGTATATGTGGTTCATCCAGATGTAAGAAGTTTTATCCTTCAGGGTGAACTAGGAGATAAAAGAGCTGGTTGGATTACCAAAATCTAAGAATATGATGTAGAAATACATCCCACCAAGTTGGTGAGGGGCAGAGCCCTATGCCAAGGTCTAACAAAGGCTACAACATTAGTAGAAATGATAGCTTGCCAAACAGCAGATGAAGATCAGGTGGAAGAAGCACAAACTGTAGACTCTGATTGGGTAGACCAGATGATCAAATATTTCCAAACCGGAGTGTGCCCCCCAACCTAAATGCTTCCCAAAGGAGGAGATATAGGCTTCATGCTTTAAAATATGTATTGCTACCAGAAGGCCTGTATAAAAGGAATTTGGATGGAGTTCTTCTAAAGTGCTTAAAATATGATCAACAAAAGAAGGTCATGGAGGAGTTCCATGGAGGACCAGTTGGTGGACATAGCTCAAGAAGAGTTACAACTTTGAAAATCATAAGAGCAGGCTATTATTGGCCTACTATATTTATTGATGCTTTCAAGATCACCAGGGCCTATGACAAATGTCAGAGATATGTTGGAAGGACAAGGAATGCTTCATTCCCCCTCAAGCCTATACAAGTTGAAGAACCTTTTCAACAATGGGGGTTGGACTTCATTGGGGTCATCAACCCTAATTCCTCAATAGAACACAAGTTTATCCTAACTACCATAGATTATCTCACTAGATGGGTAGAGGCTATTCCTACCAAGAAATCAGATCAAGATGTTGTGATCAATTTTATGGAAAATTTGATTTCAAGGTTTGGGGTTCCAGAAGCCTTGGTAAGTGATAACGACCCAGATTTCATAGGAGCCAAGTATATTGAGTTTTCCAGAAAGTATGGCATCACTCTTAAGAATACTTCAAATTATTATCCATAGGGTAATGGACTTGCAGAATCTACCAACAAAAACTTGTTAAGGATTTTGAGGAAATCACTTGAAGGAAATAAAAGAAGTTGGCATCTTTTTCTGGACCAAGCTCTGTGGGCAGACAAGATTACTATAAAAAAATTCCATTAAGACTTCTCCTTATGCACTAGTATATGGCAAGGAGGCAGTGTTACCCATCCATTTGGAGATCCCAACACTTAAGCTTGTCAATACAGAGGAAGAGTCAGAGGAAGATCCGGTAAAAAATAGGTTGACCCACTTGCTGCAATTGGAAGAGAATAGAGCTCAGGCCTATGACAATTTTCAAAAGCATTCCTCAGATATCAAAGCATGGTTCGATAAGAAGGCCAGATTCAGAAAATTCCAAGTTGGAGACTCAGTTCTCAGGTGGAATGTTGATAGAGCAAAGCCAGGCAAGCATGAAAAGTTTGATTCTTTTTGGGATGGTCCTTTCAAAATAGTAGAAGCCAAGGAGTCCAATGTGTTTCAGTTGGAAGATCCGGAGGGAAACATACAACCGATTCCAGTGAATGGCTTTCATCTCAAGCTCTACTATGTGTAAAATATGAGCTCACTGTAACATATGTATATACATTGTATTATTATTTCCCCTTCTTTCTGCACTTTGTATTTTAACTTCTTTCTGCACTTTGTAATCAGTATTCTTTGAAAATTCTTGAAAAAAGGAAAAATTTGCAAAAAATGACTAAGTGTTGACAAAGTATCCAACAATGTTCCATTCCGCACTCGAATACATGTAAATTCTTCTAGAATGACGAGCGCTTTCAAATACGCATCACAATACACTAAGATCCCCATGGATTGGTGTAAATGTTCTTATCCCACGTGATGAAGAGAGCCAGATATTGAAAGAAGCAAAGGCATCTCCAATATGGGGACCTTTTCAAAGCTAAAGTATGATGGAGCAAAACCGAGGTGATAATTCACGCGTGAAATTTGCTAAGTGTCAGCGGAATCAAAATAGTGTCTTCGACCCGCCAAGTTTCAAAAAAGCTAAGGGGAAGCCGAGCAGTGTTTTCGTGACCATGCCACATGGAGATACAAGGAAGACCCCACAATAAATGCTAACGAAATCTCACTCGAACCAAAGAGTAGCCGAAGAGGCGTAGTGAGGTGGCAGCATAGTTTGAATTTTTGGCCAATGAAAATTTAGAATGCCACCATTGAGCCGCCAAAAGGAATGAGTGGAGGTTGGAAAGTGTGCCAGAAGGAAGATCACGCAACGGCCACATTAATGGTAGAAGATACGCACACTCCAGGAAATAAAAGAACCAAAAGGGCACACACAAAGTTCATTTGCTAGTCAATTGCGTCCACAAAGCAGTGAAGGGTGAAACGATACTCTGAAGTTTTTTACTATGAAATACAAAGAACAAAGTCTTACTGCTATCAAAATGGCTTTAGAGGATGTTCAAGAGTTTGAAACCCCTAGAGAAAAGGGTGGTGGCATCGTACATCGACCGAGCAGAAGCTGTGGTAGATACTGAAATGGTCCTCACAGAGAGAACAAGGCTTAGAAGGAGCGTCAATGATAGATACAAGAAGAAAGTTGCTTTGTCTATGGAAGGTAGATGCACTGTGCTTTCTTATCTCTCTTTTTACATATATGATTTTGTTCATCCCTGTCCAAAGTTAATAGCTACAATAGTTAAATTTTACGACCCATTAACCAAAGCAATAAAAACCTCTAAGGGCGAAACCCTTTTCAGTGTCACTACCTCTTTTTGTCATAATATTTTTGCCCTAGGATCCAAACCATCAGTAAGGCCAAAAATATTTAAGGTGACTGACCAGGCTGGGTTTTACTCCTTGGAGAAGTGAGCCAATGATGGAGAGTCATTTAAGATATGGGTTTATAAACAGCTTGATGCAAAGCCCAAGAAGAAATTACCTGAGGTCCCAATCTCTATCGATAAATTTACAAACCCTATGCTATTTTCTATGTTGGCCTGCATGGAGGGTTTAGACTCTGATAGAATGGTATATGGCTAGAAAATTGTCATGACTTATTGTATTTCTAACGAAAGAATGTATGAGAAAGATGCGGGAGAAAAGGGGACTAGGGTAATTTATTTTGACTGGCCAACTTTTCTTGCATAGAGGATACATGAACAATTAGTAAGTATGAAAAGGGGCTCTGATGCTCCTAGTTTTAGGTATTGCTCAAGTCTGGTGTGGATGTTCTATGCTGCCACTAAGGATAGAATGCCTTGGATTTCGGTCAAGGACAAAACCAATGATGGGGAACCCTTGCCGGTTTATTACTGGACAAGTCACTTGAGAAGTAGTGAGTCTTATTATAGATTCAACTTGGAATTTCTTGGACCTACCCTAAGAATAATGTATGGAAGATGCCCTAGATTGCCACCCCTTGCTAAGAAAATTCTCAGAATAGAGGGTGTTGAGGAAGGAGATTGGTATTTTTTGACCGAGGGCACAATTATTAGATTGTATGGTTTCATGGGAAAACCTTTTCTCTTGCCCCATTTTGTTACAGAAAGGCTTTTTGCCTTAGAATATTTGAGGTAGGCAGAATATATTGATTTGAATTATGGTTCTAGGAGAAAGAGAAAATATTTGCTTACACACCACACTATGGAGGACATTACCATCACTAAGAAGGGGTAGAGTCAGCAAATCGACCAATACCTTGATAGGTTAGGTCTATTTTATATCCCCAAAATATGGAGTTATGACCTTGATGGTATCTTTACTACAAGAAATATAGCCCTAAATGGAGAAAAGGCTTATAAATTTGAAAAGAGGCCTAGGGCTCATTTTGAGCAAGGAAGAAATAATGATGAGACCGCTCTTCTAGAGTGGAATGTTGCAAAAATGGGTCAACTGCCTCCATGGTTGGATTTCTATGAATAGATTATTGATTTTGACCCTGATAATAAGAAGAGTCATCGGATTACAGAAGCCACCATCAGTGACATTGAAGGAAAAACTTCAAAGAAAAAGGACCCTCAGCCCGAGGAGGATGCTGATGAAGAAACTGAGGAAGAAGAGCAGTGGAATGTAGTGAAGATATCATATTGGTGGAGAATGAGGGTTGAGATTGGAAAAACTAAGTCCAGGTTCAAAATGAATATTGATAAGGAGTTTTCAAAAAGATATAATGAAAATATCAAAACCTGGAGGTAAAAGGATGTCAGGAACATAGTGTTGATAGTTCAAAAGCCCCAAACTAGTTCTAAATATCTCTCTCCACCCGTAGATCAAGAAGCTCTAGTAGAGGAGTAGGAGACTCCTTTGACAGTAGTTGAAGTTTCAAAAAAATTTCATCCTACCACTGAACAAATGGACAAGTTTCCTAAGGGAGCTCAACTTATGAGCAAAATGCAATATTCCAGTGAAAAGGTTGTCAATACTCTAGTTATTGAAATAGTATCTAGGCCTAAATGCTTAGCTCTGGGAGGTCAGCCTCTAGACACAGATATTGACTAGAAGAAGAAGGATGAGAGTTTCAAGTTCACCCCCTTTCTTTTACCCCTGCAGCATCAGTACAATTACGTCCTATTTTTGAGCAAGTTCTACTTTCTGGAGCAGTACAAGGAGATATATCAGAAGAAGACTCTGAGAGTGAGATGGCTTCCTTTCAATTAATCCATAGAAGAACTAAAAGAGCCCTAGAGAGAAGGGAAAAGGAAGTTTCAAAGAAGCAGAGATTAGATATGGAGGAGATTGCAAAAGAAGTAGCTATTGCTGCTGAAGAATTGACTCACCAAGAACAAGTAGCAAGAAATAGAAGAGGAGCAGGAGCACCCTACATCTGTAGGTGAAGGTATGATTTCTAACCCCTCTTCTCCTCTACAACATTCTAAATCCCCAAAGAAGTCTCCCTCCCTTTCTGGTCAAGAAAATGTGACAAAGGTACTTTCTCCCTCTCACAGTCCACCCCATGTTTCCTTGGTTGACATTGAAGAACAAGTCACTTATGTTCCCTCACAGTCACCCCAAATCCCACTTCCAGCATCTGAGGTTCCCACTTCATCATCTCCCATCATTTCATCTTCATCATTACCACCACCACCATCAATGGGACACAATGTTCCAAGTACCACCATTCATCCAATTGATAGTCTTGTGTCGATTTCTATGAGTTTACCAATAGCAACAACAACAGTAGTCATAGAGTCCACTATCATTACAGAGACTACTGTGAGCACTCCCACACCCCCATTATCAGTAGTTCAGTCTGCCCTATCATTTTTGGTATCTTCATCTCCTCTAGTTGCTATATTTTCAATCCCTGTCACCTTGCCAAAAGAGCAGGCAGCCACACAAAGATCAAATAATTTTTGGGTAGAAAAGCTTTCTAAGCCTTCCTACAGGATGGCTGTCACAAGAAGTATATTTTTTGATCCAGTGGCTAGGCAAAGAGTATCTAGATCTATGACTCCACTTGTAAATAAGCCCAAAAATGAAATGACTATCCAATATTATAGAGTGGAGGAGGTCATAGAAGATATTGATAACCTTCCTGAAGAGGATGAACTGATTATGGCCAGAGCCCATTTAGACACCTTCTATGTGAAAAATGATATATTTAGAGAGAAGGTGAGCAAGCTTGAGAAACGAATTGAAAAGCTTTAGAAGACTCTGAGCAATCAAAAGGAAGTTGAAAAGGCTCTAAAAAAAGAGGTCAAGGGTTGGCAAGAAAAATTTCAAGAGGCCAACAAACTCAAGGATCAACTAGGAGAGCAAAAGAAGTTGAATGAAGAACAAGTGAAAGAAATTCAGAGTTTAAAGCAACAGATTCAAATAGAAAAGGGCTAAGGCCTCTAGATTTTCTAAAGCTAGACTAAAAAGGATTAGAAAAGAAATGCTCTCCGAAGTCCAAGAGAAATTTTTAGGGCTTCAATTCATGATTGATTTTCTTGATGAGGCTAGCCGCCTACTTCCCAATGTTCAGAGAGACCTAGATCAGATCACCGAAGAGTTGTAGCCTATGGTGATTCCGGTAGAACAAATGTACAGGTTGGTTGATAGCAGACTCAGTGATTCTACTAAACCAATTCCTAATAAAGAATGGAATCTCACTAGAGTTACCACCAAAATCATGGTTAAGAAGCACAAGGCACTTCAAAGAGCCTGGCTATTGTTTGATAAGATTGGAGGTGTGATTTGGGATGTTGTAGATGTAAATAAAGAAATGATTCAAGTTGGCTTCAAAGGCCTATGGATGGAGGATCACAGCTTGCTATCCATGGAAGAGATCTAGAAAAGCATTAATGAATATTTGAAGAATGAATCTAGAATTGATTCTCTTGAAGAGCCACTACCCCAAGAGCAAGTTGTCCAATTAATTGTTAATTTTACCAGATTAAGAGATCTCATGGAAGATCTAGTTAACAGAGGGAATGTTGCTAATTATGAGGACATTGGAGAATTGCAATATGTTTATAAGCAGCTCAAAGAGACATCAAACCCCTCTGAAGTAGCCTAGAAACAGGCTTTACAATCTCTAAAATTGATGATTCAGTTGTTTGGTGATTCTTCTGGAGGAAGGAATCAGAAACCACCTTCTCCAGAAGAAGAAGAAGAAGAAGAGAATGAAGAAGAGGTTGAGAGAGAGGCCCATGAAGAAGAAGAGCAGGATGGAGTGGTTATAGGCCCGGAAGGGGCCCACACTTAGTTTGTTTTTGTTGTTTGTACGTATGCATGAGTTTTGCATTTTTGTTTTTTTCTCTGACAATTGTCAGAAATGAGCAATAAAGGCATGAAGCCTACAGAGGCATAAAGAGTAGTAGACTGTGTGTAAAGGCATTTTGTAGCAAGGCCTTATAAGAGGAGTAGAGTTACACCTAGTTTTTGAAGACAAAGGCAACAAGCCTATATTTTTGGTATAGTCTCTCATAAATGGATGAGCCATGATGTTTTTGGCATGATTTCCATATGAACCTTTACCCTCTAAGTAGATTGTTAGATTTTCATAGGGTAGTGTTTATATGGAAGTTATTCTTTAAAGCATATTTTTAGAGATGAGTATTTTTTGACTCCCAAGACCCAATGGATAAGACTCTGAGTTCGATGGCTTTGCAAGCAAATCCACCTAGGAGGCGCCAGAATGTATGCCCAAAATGGCCACATATGCTTAGAATTTTTTTGAAAATTTTACTAAGGCATGAAAGCTCCATTCCGCACTCATTCTAGTGAATTTTGGAGCGGATCCATGACAAAGTTAAGAAGTCCACCCACACTTAGTCGAATTTTGCACTTGGTGAAAATCCGCATCGCGTCCCTTGTTTTTGAATTCACAAAAGTTTTTGGAGAAAGGTGACGTAAGCATAAAATTTTTGTGGATTGGCGATCGCTTTGCATTTATAAAATATTTCAAAGCGGCTAAGTGTTGGAAGATTTTTTTCTGGAGGACTCATAGAGTATTTTGGCCCGGAATGGTGACATAAGGCGAAAGATGATGTAAAGATGTGTGGATTCATGAAAAGGTAATTTTGTCTAATTCTCCAGTGGAATGGCGACAAGTAATGTTTATCTAAGGCTAGTGCGAAATGAAAACATAGTTGTTTACACTATGGAGGGGCTGAAATTGAAGTTCATGACTAATGCTCTTGTCTAGGTCCGAAATGGAATCCGTAGGATTTTCAAGGGAAATGTGACATCATCATATGGTTTGTGTGGATTCACTTCAGCAACAAAGCCAAAGGAAATGAACAAGGAATAAGTGGCAGATTCTATCCCACCCTATTTATAATGCATTTTTGTGCGGATTGGCATTTTGAGGTTTTTGAAGCATGGAGGATGATGTCATCAAATATTTTTAAAGTGGAATGGCACAGTGATCTTTTCCTATCATTTATCAAAGATTATTTCAAACAGATCGTAGCCATACGATGGAAAAGATCAATGACTGAGAATTGCTGAGTAGAATGAAATAAAATAAAAGCTTTCTTGCCGAGACTGAAGAATAGTTAGTTGGAGAAGGAAGCCAAAGTACCGAGGGTTTCAAGAAGACCAGAACCAGAGACGGTTGCAGATCGATGGTGATAGGAGGTTTCCAAGAAAGATCCATGATGCAGATGAGATCTCCAACAAACAGAACTCCAGTTCAAGCCAACAACCAACAAGTTGCAGAGGTTTCCAGTTGCCATGGCGGTTTACTTGCAACGGTTTTCTTGGAGATCAAACCAGTAAGATGATGTCAACTAAGAACTCTCTACTGAGTTGTGAAAAAACTAATCTTTGTAATGTTCCATATTATTTTTAATTTTACAAACTATAAATAGAGGTCGAACCCTCATTTTCAAGGGTCGGCTCTAGCGTGTTTTCCTGTACCACTATAAATTTTCTAGAAGTTAATGAAAGGAGCATTACATTGATTTTCACCTCAAAGCTTGTGTCTTCACCATCTGATATCAGAGGTTCTAATCTTAAAGCTGCATTTTTGTGAATACTTGAATAGTTAGTTTGATAGGCTTACTGACTAATAGAGTAATTGAAATCTGCTTTGGATTGGTTCTATATTGTTAGGAGTGTATTTATGTTAAATCTGGATAGTGATTAATTTTGTTATTTGGATTATCATTATTGGGGTATTGGAATTGTTTTCTACAATATTTCTCTACTATTCTTATAAATGTGTGAGGGTATTCAAGATTTGTGATAATGTTGATCTAAGTAATGTGTTTTGATATGATTTTTGGAGTTGTTTGCTGTGATATCAATGCTATTAACCTAACCGTCCAACTATTGTTCACTTTTATAACCCTAATATCTCTCTAACCCTAATCCCAAAACCCTAAGTGAACATAATAGCGTCAACATCTTGTTTAAGTTGACAAGGAACCAACCTACTCTGGAGGTTAGATCGAGAACTTTGCTCTGGTCTATACCAATGTTGAGTGTTGAGATGCAGCTATCGGGTGCATGCCTGAATAGAAAATAGGAAGATAGACAACTACAGTGTTGAGTAAAGCTTAAACGCAATTCAGTGCCCAACAGTTCATTTTCTATAAAATTAAATACCCTGTCCATGAAGACACAAACATTATTCCCAAAAAGAAACTCGCACTCTAATTCTTTCTTCATTCCTACAAATAGAAATAATATGATGTGGGAAATATTGATCATAAACCTTAATCCCTTCTTGATGAACACCTAAATTTTCCATGAAACTGATCCCACTATTGCCTTCTCTGTAAATGTGAGTAAAATATTCCACTTTCTTGAGCTCAATCACTTCCAGGATTCCTCTTTCATATTGGCCAAATTCTAGTTGACATCTAAAATCCTTTTTAGAATCTTAATCACATTGAGGGAATCCCTTTCAATAATGATCTTCTTGGCCTAGATATCATTCAGTTGTTAATTCCTTTTTACATAGCCCAAATTTTAGAAAAATTATTGGATTGGGTTCCTAGAGCTTCAACAAAAATTCTCATAATTTTACTAGTTTCTTCCTTGATTATCCCTCCAACTCCATCTAGGCTAAGGTTACCTTTCACAAATCCATTAAAATTTAGCTTAAGTCATTCGTCAGGAGGTGGATTCCATTTAGCATTTTCTCTAGAATTATTTGAAGTTGAAACAAACTTGACACTAATAAGAGTCATATTCCAGTCACTACCAATTTTACTTTCTTGCTTAGATTCTTCAATTCCTTCCCTATTAACAATATCAAAATTTTCTAGAGAAAAGAATGACCTTTTCCTCAATTAGCTTACTATCATTTTTCTTCCCTTTAAAAATATAACCATTTCATTCCTTATAGATTCCCTACAAGGCATGAGGGAGACTGAGGTTCCAAAGTATTTATAAACTTTTGCTTTTAAAGGAGGAGCATAATTGAAGAAAAAAATCAGCTAAAGAATATGAAAACACCTAACCTATTTGAAATTTTCTCATAATAGCCAAGAGGACCTTCTGGGTAAATGGATAATGTAGACAAAGGTGGTTCAAATCCTCCAGGTCACTTTCAAAAAGACTACATTGATTAGGATATTAAAATCCCCTTTTTTCTAAGTCATCCATAGTCAAAATATTATTTTGAACAACAAGCCAGTAGAAGAAAGAGATTTTAGGGATAAGGTTTTTCACCCACACCTTAGACACTAGTAGCCATTGCATTTCTTCATCTTTGATAAAATAATAACCTAACTTAACCAAATAGAGGCCATCATAAAGCCTTAGTTATTTGCGTTAATGGAAAAATTACATTATTTGGTCAACTCAAATGATTGGATTCTTAGATAGTAAGAAGTTATGGTGAATTTTTCAAGAGGATAATGAAGTTGTTCTTGATGAAGACGTTCTTGGCCTATTTTCCTTACTAATTGAACTAGAGTTATTTTTTTACGTCAAATATGAGAATGACCCTATCAAGGTATGGTAAAAACTACATGAATATTTTGGGAAAGTAAATACTAATAAAGTAAGTCTCTTGGAATTGGATCTCTTCTCTTTTAAGTTGGTTGATTTTGATAACGTTGAAGACTATATTGCAAGATTCAAGGCATTGAGGAAAAATATTACATCTTCTAGAGGCAAAAAGGAAGATGATGTAGAATTTATATATATTATACTTGCTAATCTCTTCCTCTATTTTCACATGTTGAACCAATAGTTCATATGGTTTCTATATTTTTTTAATCTCAAAAGACTTACTCTTGATCAACCTTTTTATATCCTAGTTCATTTTTAGGTGGTATTGGAAAATTGTGATGAGACTCCATAAATATAGGCTTATGCAAAGGGATTCAAATGTAAGGAGAAAAATACCCAAGGGATCAAGGGCTAAGCTAAGGACTAGGCTAAGTATTCAAATAATTCAAAGACCACAGGCATATACTATAGGAGTGAGGGACATTAATGAAGAATTACCTCCTAAGATTAAAAATGATTGAAGCTAAGTTATTGATGATTTGTGGACATATTCTAGATGATGAGGAAGATTCTAAAGGATCTACCACAACTATAGAGGCCCACTAGAGCATCTATTATGGAGGGAAGATATTATTATCACTAAATTATTATCTCCTTGGCCTCTCAATTCAAATTATGAGGGGTGTTGAAATAGTAATTTGATTCATCACCAAGGATGATATTATATGATGTATTGGATATCACTAAGGGTATTTCATTATACAATGTATTGGTTTATTATAATATTTAATAATGTAATCCCTGTGGGTTTTAGATAACCTTGTTATGACTAAAATCACTTTATAACTTGTAATTAACATAAAAACCCTCTTATTATGTCATCTTAGTTTAAAAATTATCAGATAATTAGGATTTTGGTGTTGGTACAAATGCTTCCTTCCATTCTTCAATTCATCATCAAAGTGTTGTGAAACTATATATAAAAATATAATGACTATTTATGGTGCCTATGGGTGATCCACTATCTCTCTCTTTTTTGTCATTTTTGCTTTATGTATAAGATTTTATTGTGTGGATTGCTTATGTTCATTTCTAAAAAATATTATTAATTCCAAAAAATGAAATATTTTTACAAGAGAAATTCTATAATGAAAAGAATACCATGGACCTTTTAGTTGTGCCTTCTGTGCAAAGGTTTTAAAAACATCAAATTCTTTACTTCTTTATTGTCACTTTGTTGGAAAACATTACATTATTTGGTACATGATAATGTACCCCATGGTATCTTCATGGTAAATCTTGTAAATATTAGATTAGGGTTGAGTTTTAGTTTCGAGTATGAGTAATATTTTATGTAATGTTGTAATATGTACGAAATGCACAAGTGCTATGTAAGTGTGTATGTGTAGGAAATGCACAAGTGTCATGTGAGTGATTGTACAAGTGTAATGTGATTTTATGTGCACAAGTGTCTTATATGTAAGTGTACACAAGTATTCTTAGATTAGAGTATGCAAAGTGAAGAGTCATGTCTAGGTGTGCATACAAGATAGAGTCATGTGTATGCAAGTGTCAAGTAGAGAAGCCAAGAGTCACAAGACTTGGCATATGGAAAGGAATAGTCAAGTATCCAAAGAATAATTCTACAATGGCTATATATTACTCCATGGAGGATCATCAAGATATATGGAGTAGTTATCAATATCATTATCACAACCCAAAATATCACATTTTTTCATCTATTTATTTATGAATGATTATCTCTAACCTAATTATCAAAAACTATTTAATAGATTCGACTTATCATAATGATATTTAACTAAATTATCCATTCTTTCCATTAGGGAACAAATTATCCCTCCAAAGTAATTTTAAAAGGTACACTCATCACTACTCCTTACATAAATCATTCTATGCGAGTGCACTAAGTGTCTCATATGATAGCTATCAATTTTTGATCTTTGGTCTAGAACAATCCCTTTTACATCCATTAAAAAGGTACACTTATCCCTTCCCCTACATAAGTCCTTTTTTGTAGGTAAACTAAGCACAATAATTCTAGACTATCCCTCTCATCTCTTTGATGAGCTAATATTTCATGAATAAGTTGTTTTCCCATCCTTAGTTTATATAATCAATATTATAGGTTTATTCTCATTCTATTGAGATCCTATTTTTGCACTTGCACAAAACGTCCCAGTATGGACTGTGGGTCCCCTTGAAATTTTTTGATTTTATGTTCAAATTTTGTTTTTGGAAAAAATTTAAATTTCTCTTTGCCTCATTTTGAATTTTATTTGCATGAAGGTGTTGAATTTGCATGCCTTGATAATTTTGAAATGGATTGCATTGAAAATTTTGAATTTTGGCCCTTTAAGTATATTATTTTAGATTAATATTTAAGAATATTGATTTTCAAATGTTTATCCTAAGGTTAAAAATTAATTAAATTTAATTTTTAGGGTTCTTTGATTTTTCACTATCTTGCCCTATTTTGATGTAAATTTGAAATTATCATATCTTTTGAGTGGAAAATCTGTTTCAGGAGATTTGAAGCCTGGTAGGAATATTTTGAAAATATATCTACAATGATGACAAATGTGCAGATTTTCAGACAAGAATTCTTTCCAAATAGCAGTTTCTCTATTACATCTTGTGAACTTCTAAAGAAAATATCTCATGATATAGAGTGAATTTTTGAGTTTTCTTACCATATTTGGATACCTATTTGGTCCATTTAGATACATAAAAAATCTTGAAAAATTTTGGGCACTTTCATTTTTAACCTATTTTTCAAGTCACGTGAAAACAAGTGAAATCCAGGAATTCTAAAACCTATGGAACCAATAAAAAACAAGGAGAAATTCATAAATTCACTGAGTTCAATGGAAGAGAAAGAAATTTGTAACACATGCTTTTCATGAGGTGGATTCCTCGCAAATGGCACGGTGAAAAGAAAATCTTTGAAAAGTTAAATTTACACAAATACGCTAAAAATGAGTGAAAACAAGAATGCGCTAAAAATTGGGTAAAATTGAGAAGTTTTTAAGTTTCTCTTGCTCCCTTGTAAATGGAGGTCAAACAATAATGTGCTAAAAAATGAATGAAAACAAGAATGTGCTGAAAATTGGGTAAAATTGAGAAGTTCTTAAGTTTCTCTTGCTCCATTGTAAATGGAGCACAAATAAGAATGCGTTGAAAAATGAGTGAAAACAAGAATGCACTGAAAATTGGATAATATTGAGAAGTTCTTAAGTTTCTCTTTCTCCCTTGTAAATGGAGTGCAAACAAGAATACGTTGAGAAATGAGTGAAAACAAGAATGCATTGAAATTCGTTAAAATTGAGTTCATAAGTTTCTCTTGCTCCCTTGTAAATGGAGCACAAACAAAATGCGCTAAGGAAAAGAATACACTAAAAAATGAGTGCAAATGAAATTTCGCATATTTAATATTTCATTGTATTTTCATTAAGGGAGCACAAACAAGAATGTGCTCAATTCTCAATTGTGTCAATTGCGCTGAAAAATAAGCTTTCACTAGAAAATGAGCTTTCAGGGGAAATTCTTAAGTTTCTCTTGCTCCTTTGTAAATGGAGTACAAACTAGAATGAGCTAAAAAATGAGCGTAAATGAGATTTCATGGATTTAATATTTCATTGTGATTTCATTAAGGGAGCTAATTTCAAATTTTCTTTGTATGAGCACATATTTGATAAAAGGAAGGGCATTGGAATTGAATATTAAATATAATTTTTGCCCTAATATTAAATTTTCCAACCTTAGAGATATTTTTAAATTGAGAGAATTAATTAATTCAAATTAATCAAAGGTTCAAACTATAAAAGAATATAATTGAAAAATCAAAGGTTCCAAACTATAGAAGAATTAATTAATTAATAATGGAAAAATCAAAAGTTCAAACTATAGAAGAATTAATTAATAATTAAAAAATCAAAGGTTTACACCTTAGGAAAATTGATTAATTAAAATTAATTATAATATTAATGTTCTAATATTTGCCTTTCGAAACATTTTGCAGAAAACATGATGATGGGCATGAATTATTAAATGCAAGTACAACCTAGTAAGGTGGAAGAAGCAGGAAATCAATGATCAACACAAATTTTGAGGGATAAAGAATAATTAATGATGAAAAATGATGGTGGCAATGAATTTTCAATGCAAGTACAACCGAGCAATATGAAATATGCAAAAAATTAATGATCAACCCAGATTTTATGGGATAATGAAGGATTAATGAGGCATGGTCATTCTAGAGTTCCTGAGCATTGTGCAATTTGAAAATTAATGAAGTGTAGTTTTTGTAGGGCTCACTGTAGATGAAGACATCATGATGCATTTCCTAAGTGATGCACATTCAACGGAAGCATGGTCACAGTATGGTAGAATATTTAATTTTAGGGAGCTCATCCTAGAATCAGAGGAGAATAAATTACAAGATGTAATTCTAGGTATAGGTCAAAAATTTGTATAAATAGTGGATCACTAGCCTATTACAAAGGTCAGGAACCATATTTAAGCTTAGTCCCCTTTAGTTTTTTTGCTTTTCCCTTTGTAGTTGGATGGTTTTTTCTGAACCAAGTGGCTATTGTTTTTGAGCTCTACTCTTTGTAATACATCAAAGTGGATGAACCTAAAATAATGTACTCTGACTATCTTTTACTATAAGGCTTTGAGATTTACTGTGTCCAATATGCACATGCTGATGGTGGTTGCAATTAGTCCTTTTCATAGTCTATTGTCCCTTTGAATATTGCACCATATTGGAGCTAAGGTTGTTGAATACTGGTCGTGTTGGCAATTTTGGGTACTTTGGGTACATTGCATTTGCTTAAGTGTTTAAGTTGTCATTGATGACTAGAAGCTTTCGAAGGAATTTGATTTGATGTCAAATAATTTGTTTTGATGAAGGTTACAACATGAAAGTTTCAAAGGTCTCTGGCAAACCCCAAGCTGACAGGTTCGAAAGAAAAGTGTAAGTTGGAAAAGTGAGTAAGTTGGAAAAGTGTCACGATATCACGACATGTCACAGTTTCACGACTTAAATAGGAGAGAGAAAGCTTTTTGAAAAAGTGTCACGATATCGCGACATGTTGCATTTTCATGACTTAGGCAGGAGAGAGAAAGCTTTTTAGAAAAGTGTCGCGATATCGCAACATGTCGTAGTTTTGCGACTCAAAGAGGAGAGAGAATGTACGGAGTCAGAAATGTTGCGATTTCACGACATATTGCAAGGAAGATTGTACGGACGAAAAAGTGTCACGATTTCGCGACAAGTTGTAGGAGGAGTCCAAAAGAAAAAGTGTCATGATTTCACGACATAATGCAGAAGAAAGAGTCCGTAGTGTGAATTGTCACGATTTCATGACAAGTTTGAAGAGAGAGAAAGTAGCAAGATAAAGTGTCACGATTTTGTGACATGCTACAGAAGTCAAAGTGAGAATTGTCATGATTTCACGACATGCTGCAGAACTCGAAGTGAGAACTGTCATGATTTCGTGACATGTAACAAAGGGAAGAGTCTAAAATGAGAACTATCGTGATTTCACGACAGGCTGAAAAGAAGTCGTATGAATGCAGAAAGTGTCACGTTTTCGTGACAGATTGAGATGGCAACATTCAGTTGGAGATAGTGTCATGATTTTGTGATAGAGACAGTAAGCAAGTCTTCAACAGAAGAAGCGTCACGATTTCATGACGAATTCAAGAAGGAAGAGCTCAAAGGCGAAAGCATCATGATTTCATGACATATTCCAGTTTTGCAGGCATAAGGCAGAGAAAAGCATAAGGCAGCGAAAGTGTCACGATTTTGCGACATGTTCCATTTTCGCTAGTGCAAACCGAGAAGAGTGCAAGGAAGCAAAAGTTTCATGATTTCGCGACATGTTCCATTTTTTCTAGTGCAAACCGAGAAGAATGCAAGGAAGCAAAAGTGTCACGATTTCATGACATGTTCTGCTTTCACGGGTGCAAGCCAAGAAGAGGTTGAGAAAGCGAGAAATGTCACGATTTCATGACATAAGTGAAGATGACGTCAGAAGAGGCAGAAGTGTCATGATTTCACGATAAAATCCAAAAGAAAGTGTTTGGAGGCAAAGGTGTCGTGATATCATGACATGTAGTTTTGCGGGAAAAGCTACAAAACCACAGAGACAGTGAAGCTGACAAAGTTAAATTTGGGTCGACAAATATTAGGGTTTGCAGTCGACGTAGTTTAGGGTTGTGTAGCCGACCAAGATCAAGGTTTTGATCTTGAAAGTATTAGTATAAACGGAGGGTTGTTTGAAGAGTTAAAGTATCAATTTTGTGTGTGCGTTCAAAGTGCGACATTCACAGATAGAGTGTGGGGGAGAAGTTCGATCGCTGAGAGCAGAGTGCAAAATTTGATAGTAGTGTACAAAGTGCATTTTGTCGAATCGTCTAAGTGAGAGAGATCACAAGGAATCAGAGTGCATGAAGACGATGCTGCTAAGTTTGTGCACAGAGAGCAAAAAAGCGCAAAGCTATGAGGTGCATCATTTTTGTGACGTTCGGTGATAGTGCACAGGCTTTGATAGTTTTGGACAAGTCATTGAGAGTGATTGTTGCACAAGTTTGAGCAAGTTTTTCTTGAGCTTGTGAAGCAGTTTGGGTAGGTTCTAGTAAGAACTTGCAAAGCAGATCTGAGACAAGTCTTGGTGAAGACTTGGGTGAAGATCAAGCAAGCTTTAGTGAAAGCTTGTGAACCAGATTTGAGGACTAGTTGAGGATAGAGATTGGTGCAGATTCAAGGACATTTGTGCCAGACCGAAGGACTATGTTTGGTGTAGATCAGAGAAAGATAATGAGGACATTTGTGCTAAATTGAAGGACTGTGTTTAGTGCAAATTTGAGGACCAGCTTTGGAGGTGATAGAGTTGAGGGTAAAGGTCTCCAGCCAGAGCAGGGAGGATAGGTGTCTTCTGTGGATAGAGTTCCATTTGGAAACGGCAGCAGAGGCAGAGGTCTTCTAGAGGATCACCAGTCAGAGCAAATCTAGGGGATTTGTGTCTCCTTTGGGTTGGTGCCCATAAAATTGTAATCGAGAAAGGTATTCCTAGAATTTGATTTGATAAAATTTAGTGGAAGATTTTATCCGTGGAGTAGCCCACATTGGGTGAACCACGTAAATTGTTGTCTCTATTGTGGATGGTGTTTTATGCATTGCTTTGATTACGACTATTGATACTGCTATCTATTCACTGCATAATATTGAATTGAAGTATAAAGGAAAAAGTAAAAAGTGGTCTTATACTATTCACCCCCCCTCTCAGTATAAGCTTGTGTTCTTCAATTGGTATCAGATCTAGTGCCTTCGAAAATTTTAATAGCTAAGGAAAAGCAAGTAAAGAACACAATGGATTATTCAAGTGGCAATGCAACATCTATTCTTGATGGATCAAATTTTGGTCTTTGGAGTGCAAGGATGAAGGTTTATCTAATGGCACTTGGTAATGAGGTATGGGAAGTAATTGAAGATGAATACACTATTACTGTACATGGTCCAAATACTAAAGAAGAAAGGCTCCTACATCACAACAATTCAAAAGCAATGAATGCAATCCTGAAAAGCCTTTAGAAAGCAGATCTCACCAAAGTGATTCACTGTAAGATAGCTAGTGAAATGTGGAAACAGTTGCAGGTGGTTCATACCGGTGATACAAATGTCAGAAAGGCCAAGTTGAGACACTAAAAAGGTATGTTCGAACAACTCAAGATGAATGATGATGAAAAGATTAGTGACTACATGCTTCGTATGGATGAGGTTGTTAACTCCATGAAAGACTTAGGTCTTGAGCTTTCTGAAAATGATGTTTGTGATAAAATTTTAAGATCTCTTCCTAATAGATTTAGTGAAAAAAAATTTGCTATTGAGGAAGCTAAAGATTTGGATAAATTGAAAAAGGATGAACTGCATAGTATACTTGCAGCATTTGAGTTGAGAACTCAGGTGAAGGTTGATGTCAAGAAAAAGGCAGCTTTCAAGGCTACCAAAAAATCCAAGGGTAAACAACTTCAAGAGAGTGATGAGTCCTCTAGTGATGAAGAGGCATATTACAACAAGAAAGTAAAATTCTCTAGAAAGCACAAAAACATGAAAAAAATAAGATGTTTTAATTGTAGAAAGTTTGGTCATTATGCTACAGACTGTACTGTTCCCAAGGATGAAAGTGATGAAGATAAACATGATTCAAAGAGTAAGGATTCTGAAAAGCACAAGCATCATAGAAAGAACAAAGATGAGCAGAAAAATCAAGGAAAGAGGTATTCTCACAAGCACAAGAAGAGTTTTTACCTAGACAAAGCAAGTAAGTGCTCTAGTAGTGATAGTGAAAGTTCTTCAAGTGATTATGAAAATGAGATGTTGTTCATATCAAAAAAATAGGAAGAACCGAAACATAGATTCATTATCATGAAATGTCTTAGATGTGGAAATTTTGGTCACCTTGAGGATAATTGCACAAATAATGATTTGGTTTCTAGTATGTATGAGGATTCTTCAAAAAATTATAAGGAAGATGCGTGTATGGTTTTTGAAAAAGGTAGCACCTCTAGTGATAAGAAATCTGAAAAAGGCTTCGATGATTCAGAAAGCAAACAAATAAAGGATCTTGAAAGTGAACTTACTAACGCTCTTCATGTTTTGAAAAAGGAAAGAAAGAAGAATGCTAGACTCAAGGATAAGTTAGATGAATGTTGTATGGAGAGAGATGATCTTATAGAAAGTCTTGACCTCTCTATGGCTAAGACACAAGAACTCAAGGATGAGTTAGAGTCTAAGGTTCTTGAGTATAGTGAGTTAGAATAGAAAATGGCTTCTTTGAAAGAGGAAACTAGAGAGTACAAGGATAAGCTTTACAGGTTTCAAGACAACTCCAAAAAGGTTAAGTCACTCATCAAAGGTCAAAGAAAGACAATGGATAAAACAAGCCTTGGTTTTGTCAAGGAACAAGCTGTAGAGTCTAGTAAGAGACTCCAAAAGGAAGAGAGTTCTGATGAGGAAAGTATTTTAGATTATGAGTCCTTGGATGATAGATGCAGAAAAATAGAAAATGAAATTCGAAATGATAAGAAGAAGTTTTCAGGACCCAAGAGGTCGAATAAAGGAAAATTTCATGGCAGATGTTTTGCGTGTCACAAGTTTGGTCACTTGGCTGCACATTGCATGGCTCAAGTGAAGAAGGTAAACAAAAATTTTAGAAGCACTAGTTTCTTTTAAGGGTATTGCTACTCTTGTTAATAGTTTGGGCACAAGGCAGTCTATTGCAAGGTTAATTACAGGAATAGGTTTGATCAAAATAGGTTCGGCCAGAACAGGTTTAGTCAAAACAAGCAGATTCAAAGAACAGGTATGCCTAAAATAAATAATAGTGTTACTTGTTATAAGTGTAACAATGAAGGTCACACAACTAGACAGTGTAGAGCTAAACTTCCAAGGTACAAGAACAAGAATAGTGGTATGAACAGGTCCAAGGATCAAGGCATGGATAAGAACAGGAATGATAACAGGAACAAGAACAGTGACAAGAACAGGAATACGGGCAAAGAGTTCAAGAGAAGGCCCAACAAGGAAGTGATATACGTTGATGATGATTAGTGCCTAATGGGAGTTTTACTCCCACCCTAGAATTAATCACCTCATCAGGAGGTGGGGGAGGGACTAAGCTAAGAAGCTCATTCTTAGTCCCGAGCCCCAAAGGTGACCCTTTGCCATTGATGACAAATGGGGAGAGATATGAGTAAGGGGGAGAGCTTCAAGTGAAGAGGAAAGCTTCAATTCAGGGGGAGAAAAACATCAAAGAAAGTTTGTCGGTTATTAGCACAGTTGGTTTCAGTTTTGGCTCTTGAGTAGTGTTTTCAGTGAAGGGTTGCCATCAATGACAAAGGGGGAGATTGTTGGCAATTTTGGGTACTTTGGGTACATTGCATTTGCTCAAGTGTTTAAGTTGTCATTGATGACAAGAAGCTTTCAAAGGAATTTTATTTGATGTCAAATAATTTTTTTTGATGAAGGTTATGACATGACAGTTTCAAAGGTCTCTGGCAAACCCCAAGCTGACAGGTTCAAAAGAAAAGTGTAAGTTGAAAAAGTGAGTAAGTTGGAAAAGTTTCATGATATCGCGACATGTCGTAGTTTCGCGACTTAAATAGGAGAGAGAAAGCTTTTTGAAAAAGTGTCGCGATATCGTGACATGTTGCATTTTCGTGACTTAGGCAGGAGAGAGAAAGCTTTTAGAAAAGTTTCGCGATATTGCGACATGTCGCAGTTTCGTGACTCAAAGAGGAGAGAGAATGTACGGAGTCAGAAATTTTGTTATTTCATGACATATTGCAAGGAATATTGTATGGATGAAAAAGTGTCACGATTTCATGACAAGTTGCAGGAGGAGTCCAAAAGAAAAAGTGTCACGATTTCGCAACATAATGCAGAAGAAAGAGTCTGTAGTGTGAATTGTCGTGATTTCACGACAAGTTCGAAGAGAGAGAAAGTATCAAGATAAAGTGTCACGATTTTTCAACATGCTACAGAAGTCAAAGTGAGAACTGTCATGATTTTGTGACATGCTGCAGAACTCGAAATGAGAACTGTCATGATTTTGTGACATGCAGCAAATGGAAGAGTCTGAAATGAGAACTATCGTGATTTCACGACAGGCTAAAAAGAAGTCGTACGGATGTAGAAAGTGTCACGTTTTCACGACAAATTGAGATGGCAGCATTCAGTTGGAGATAGTGTCATGATTTTGTGATAGAGACAGTAAGCAAGTCTTCAACAGAAGAAGCATCACGATTTCATGATGAATTCAAGAAGGAAGAGCTCGAAGGCGAAAGCATCACAATTTCACGACATGTTCCAGTTTTGCGGGCGTAAGGCAGTGAAAGTGTCACAATTTTGTGACATGTTCAATTTTTTCTAGTGCAAACCGAGAAGAGTGCAAAGAAGCAAAAGTGTCACGATTTTGCGACATGTTTTGTTTTCGCTAGTGCAAGCCGAGAAGAGTGCAAGGAAGCAAAAGTGTCATGATTTTGTGACATGTTCTGCTTTCACGGGTGCAAGCCGAGAAGAGGTTGAGAAAGTGAGAAATGTCACAATTTTGTGATAGAAGTGAAGATGACATCAACAGAAGCAGAAGTGTCACGATTTTGTGACAAAAGCCAAAAGAAAGTGTTCAAAGGCAAAGGTGTCGCGATATCATGACATGTTGTAGTTTCACAAGAAAATCTATAGAACCACAGAGGCAGTGAAGCCAACAAAGTTAAATTTGGGCCGACGAAGATTAGGGTTTGTAGTCGACATAGTTTAGGGTTGTGCAGCTGACTAAGATCAAGGTTTTGATCTTGAAAGTATTAGTATAAAAGGAGGGTTGTTTTAAGAGTTAATGTATCAATTTTGTGTGTGCATTCGAAGTGCGACATTCATAGATAGAGTGCGGGGGAGAAGTCCGATCACCGAGAGCAGAGTGAAAAATTTGATAGTAGTGTATAGAGTGCATTTTGTCGAATCGTCTAAGTGAGAGAGATCGCAAGGAATCAAAGTGCGCGAAGACGGTGCTGTTGAGTTTGTGCACAGAGAGCAAAAAAGTGCAAAGCTATGAGGTGCATCATTTTTGCGATGTTCGGTGATAGTGCGCAGGCTTTGATAGTTTTGGAAAAGTCATTGAGAGGGATTGTTGCATAGATTTGAGCAAGTTTTTCTTGAGCTTGTGAAGCAGTTTGGGCAGGTTCTAGTAAGAACTTGCAAAGCAGATCTGAGACAAGTCTTGGTGAAGACTTGGGTGAAGATCAAGCAAGCTTTAGTGAAAGCTTGTGAACCACTTTTGTGAACCAAATTTTAGGACCAGTTGAGGATAGAGATTGGTGCAGATTCGAGGACATTTGTGCCAAACCAAAGGACTGTGTTTGGTGCAGATCAGAGAAAGAGAACGAGGACATTTGTGCTAAATCGAAGGATTATGTTTAGTGCAAATTTGAGGACCAGCTTTGGAGGTGATAGAGTTGAGGGCAAAGGTCTCCAGCCAGAGCAGGGAGGATAGGTGTCTTCTATGGATAGAGTTCCATTTGCTAAGGGCAACGAAGGCAGAGGTATTTTAGAGGATCACCAGTCAGAGCAGAGCTAGGGGATTTGTGTCTCATTTGGGTTGGTGCCCATAAACATTGTAATCGGGAAAGGTATTCCCAGAATTTGATTTGATAAAATTTAGTGGAATATTTTATCCGTGGAGTAGCCCACATTGGGTGAACCATGTAAATTGTTGTGTCTTTATTGTGGATGGTGTTTTGTGCATTTCTTTGATTATAGCTATTGATACTGCTATCTATTCACTGCATAATATTGAATTGAAGTATAAATGAAAAAGTAAAAAGAGGTCTTATACTGTTCACCCCCCCCCTCTCAGTATAACCTTGTGTTCTTCAGGTCAATTCGAGATTGGTTTAAGTTTTGGTTTATTGCTTTATAGGATCTGAGCTAGAGTTTTAGGGTACTATTAGTTTGTTTTATTTTATTTTCTCTCACCCTTCAACCTTTGACTTTTATTTGAAACTGTGTTATATTAGGAGTAGATTAGTTTTCATTCGAAGTAGTGAAGCCATTTTATATAGCATATTCTAATATTTTATATAACTTCAATATAATCGTTGCTTTCATATACGTGATATATCTTAAGGGCAATGAACAATACTATATGGGAAACCATTGTTTACATAGATTAAAATTTAACTTTTTTGTCCATTTTTATTCTGTTTAACTCATTTATGCGAAGATATCTGTGTATTAGAATTATTTCCATATAGTCAAGCATTTTATTTTCAAGCATTGTACCAAGAAATTTGTATTTTTCAAGCATAACCAACAAATACCCCTTAAAAGGAATAGTTATCATCAGCCTATGAGTCTATCCACATTGGAAAATACCTGGCATACTCGAACCTTAGGGGAAAGAAATTTCTCTTTCAATAGGGAACAAATCCCTGTTCCAAGTAAGTAGACATGCCCTTGAAAATGTGTCATTTGCACACTCAACAAAACTAGTTCTATAAGGAGGGCCTATGAAAGGTAAATTTTTTCTTGGTGCATTGTCTATATCACACATCATGACTGCCTAAGTTAGTACCAAAGGTCCATTAATGGCAGCTCTTGCTCCATGGATGGTAAGAAGTAACCCTCTAAACATACTTGGGCCTGCACATGATATACCTATAAATGTTGAAATATATCTTCCCCAATATAGGCATGATGGAATGAGATTAGCTAAAGAACACATTTAGGCATACAAAGACACCATAATCTGTTTACAAATTATACATGAATATGTTGTCTGTATAATGTTTCCATACACATTATATGAGTTTGCGTATGATTTGTATATCAAATTACCTTCAGGCTCTATCACTTCTTGGGCTTAACTAGAAGCAACATTTATTAGCCATTTTAGAAAACTTTTCGACCTAGTTATGATATACCACTAGTTTACCTTCACCCGTAGAGAAGCTGATGAACCATTGAGACTTTTCAATGATAGGTTTTATAAGTTATACACTATACTGGTGACACCTTACATACTTACAAAGGAAGCAACCATCTAGATGTATTTTGGAGCCTTGGACCCATTAACCTCCATGTTTTTCAAATTACATCCTTGCCCAATGCATATAATGAGGTAGTAACATTTGAACAATAATTATTTCCTCAAGGTTTTGTATGGGTCAATTACCATCACTTGGACAACCTAGAGCCTACAATCATATTCCACAAATAAACCATGCTCTTGCACAACATTTTACCATGCCAAAATCATTTCCAAGAGTTATGTATCCCAACTAATACATACCATTCAATATGGCACCCTTGAATCAAACGATACTTAATGTGAACAATCAATATACCATCCCAACACATTAAAATAGTCAAGTGACCATGAACAATATTCTTAATCATACACTTCTAGCAAATGATCAACCAAGCTTATCTACACTTTTGAACACATTTGCATCCACAAATAATGTAATAGCTCAATCGGGACCAAGTCAACTTAATAACATAAATATTGAGTTAGAAAAATTAGAAAAATGGTTTAAAATTTGAAAAATGACATGCTTTAGTGGCAAAGGCAAGTTCCTAAAAACTCACCTGCAAATAAAATTCAAAATAGGAAACTTGACTTTCATTCCACTACTCAACACGGTGAAACTGACTACCGAGAGTTAAAAATTGCATTGGATATTGTCCAAAATGAGGTGAAAGTTTTAGAGTTAGTACCTACCAATGAGGATTGTAGGAATCAAGCTAGTAAAAATGCAAGGATAGCCTTAGTATTAGAAACATATGAATCTTCAAAAGTGGAGGAAGATAAATCTAAAGAGGAATCTAAAGATGGCATGGAAGAAGAGATGGAATCTCACCAAATGTTTCATAAGGATAATGATTATATTCTTCAAGATAGAGAAGGGGAATCACTCACTTATTTTGTACCTCCCAAGGAAATATCCACCATGCCTGATGTACAAGAAACTGAAATCCCTATTCCACATAAGGATCCTGCAATGCCTCTGCAACTAGAAGTCAATATGCCATTACCACAGATAGAGAAAACTCTAGAATAAAATAATTTTGAATATGATATCATTCAAGACCTCAAGGAAACCAAGGAAAATGTTGCTCTATTTGAGATAACTCAGGTGGTTGACCAAGAAGATTTGTTGCTTAAAACATCCCTTGACCAAAAGGATGGGTTGATTGAGAAAGAAGAAATTATAAAGGTTATTGATGATCAGGTGGCTATACACAAAGAAAAGGTAGAATCTCCACCTCCATTGTTGACTACTAGAATTGCTAGTAAAAGTTTACATAATTGCCTTGTGGATTCAAGTATTTTTGGTAATGCAATACCATATGTTGCTAGAAAAAGGTTAGGATTGACCCATGCTCCCTCAAGAAATAAGGAGGTTATATTGGATAGGATGGTGGTCAATAAGGTTGGCTTATTACAACAAACTCCTATACAGTTTGTTGTTGAACCTAAGATGCAAGAATATATTGTTATTCAGGTTGTGGATATATCAGATGCCTATGGGATGTTGCTCAGTCATGATTGGTTAAAAATATCAATGAGCTTTTGTGCACTCAGTTAGAATGGGAATTTTACACTATGGGGGTGGAAATCATAACTGAAGGTAATTATTTGATATTGGAGACCCCACATAGTAAACAAAAAATATTTCAAGACCAGTTGTGGGTCCTTGAGTTTAATGGATCAAATTCCAAGCATAGTAGTGATGGGACTAAATTGAGTTGGTGAGGCAAAAGAGGCAAAATGAAGGTATTTAATATTTTAGATCTAATATTTGTATGGGATGATACCCATAAGAACTGACATGCTTGTTATAATAGGCATATTTCAAATTATGGTAATCATGTTTGGGATCCTAGAAAATTTAATTATGAAAAATTGACTATTTTGGCTAAGGACCTATTTCAAGTATGATAAATCCCAAGTTCTACCTTGTAAATAACCTTTGCACATTGTTTATTGATTTTAGTTTTTGGTGTGTTGTTTTTCTACATTTTATTTATGTTGTGCTTTATTTTTGCTTGGTTGTTTTTTTTTTAAATTTGGTTTGTTCAATTCTTTTCTTGGGGTTGGTCTAAATCATCCAAGTGTAACCTACTTGTGGTTGCTCTAAGCTGGAAGGTTTCTACATAATTTTGGGTAAAAGTTCCCACACTGAGCTCATTGAAGCTAAAATTAGCTTAACCAGTTGTTTGAAGTTTATTCATTGTTTGGGATGAAGCAGATGAATCTGAAAGTAATGCAAAATGATGTTGCAACTCCACATTGAAAACACACTTTAAGGAAAGTTCCAGGTCAGGATAAATGAAACCATCATGGTTTAGTATTTTATTGTGAAGTCTATTCAAGTGTTTACCCTCCTATTTGCCATGGTAATCCCCAACCCAGAAGCAGAACCTAGTGCTTATTGAAAAATTTTGGTATAAAAAAAATAAGAGAATTTATGTTCAAACAAAAAATAAAATAAAAGGTTTGAGTGCTTGGGTGATTCAGAAAACCTTTATCGGGGCTATGAATGCTTGACTGGTAGTAGAGCAAGGTTTAGAGTGGGATTAGAGATAACTTAGTTAGGGCTATAGATGCTCGGATGGCAATGGAGCAATGTCTAGGAAAATTGGTGACATGTCTACCTGTGTGATGAAACCTATCATAAGTAGAGCAATGTTCACTTAGCGATAAACTAGACCATTTTTACAAACCATGGTGGCAAATTTTAACCGATTCTAGAACAAAATGAACTCACATGCACATAATTTTGCTAAAACAAAATGGAGTATTACTTTCAGATAAAATTGCCTAACCCCGACCTTGGGTGGATGCCAAATTTTTGGTTTTGCTAGTTTGGAAGTTTCATATTTCTTTTAGAGAGGGTTATTTCTATTCCAAAAATACTCAAGATAATTTTCCAGTAAAGTTGTCATTTGTTGTTGCACTTGCACAACATGCCCCATTCTGGACTATGGGCCTCCCTTGATTTTTTTATTTTATTTTAAGTTTAAATTTTATTTTCAGAAAAAAATTAAAATTTTCCTTGCCCCATTTGAATTTTTTTTGCATCAAGGTGTTGAATTTTCTTGCCTCAATCATTTTGAAATGGATTGCATTGAAAATTTTGAATTTTGGCCCTTCAAGAACATTATTTTGGATTAATATTTAAGAATCTTGATTTTCAAAGGTTTATCCTAAAGTTAAAAATTAATTAAATTCAATTTTTAGGGTTCTTTGATTTTCACTATCTTGCCCTATTTTGATGTAAATTTGAAATTGTCATATATTTTGAGTGGGAAATCCATTTTAGGAGATTTGAAGCCTAGTAGGAAGATTTTGAAAATATCTCTACAATGATGACAAATGTGCAGTTTCTTTATTACATCCCATGAACTTATAAAGGTAATATATCATGATATAGAGCATAATTTTGAGTTTCTTATCATATTTGGATACCCATTTGGTCCATATAGATACATAAAAAATATCGTGAAATTTTGGGCACTTTCATTTTTGACCTATTTTTCAAGTCATGTGAAAACAAGTGAAATCTAGGAATTCTAAAACCTATGGAACCAATAAAAAACAAGGAGAAATTCATAAATTCACTGAGTTCAATGAAATAGAAAGAAATTTCCAACATAAGCTTTTCATGGGGCGGATTCTAGATTCCTCGCAAATGGCACGGTGAAAAGAAAAGCTTTGAAAAGTCAAATTTGCACAAATGCACTGAAATATGAGTGAAAACAAGAATACGCTGAAAATTGGGTAAAATTAAGAATTTATTAAATTTCTCTTGCTCCCTTTTAAATGGAGTGCAAACAAGAATGCACTAAGAAATGAGTGAAAACAAGAATGCACTGAAAATTGGGTAAAATTGAGAAGTTCTTAAGTTTCTCTTGCTCCCTTGTAAATGGAGAACAAACAAGAATGTGCTAAAAGATGAGTGAAAACAAGAAGGCACTGAAATTGGGTAAAATTGAGAATTTCTTAATATTCTCTTGCTCCCTTATAAATGAAGCCCAAACAAGAATGCACTAAAAAATGAGTGAAAACAAAAATGTGCTGACATTGGGTAAAATTGAGAAGTTCTTAAGTTTTTCTTGCTCCCTTGTAAATGAAGCGCAAAAAAAATGTGCTAAGAAAAAGAATGTGCTAAAAAAAAAGTGCAAATGATATTTTGTGGATTTAATATTTCATTGTATTTTCATTAAGGGAGCACAAACAAGAATGTGCTAAATTCTCAATTGTGCTGAAAAAAAACTTTAGTTAGAAAATGAGCTTTCAAGAGAAAATTCTTAAGTTTCTCTTGCTTCTTTGTAAATGGACCACAATAAAATGAGAATGCGCTAAAAAATGAGTGTAAATGAGATTTCACTAATTTAATATTTCATTGTAATTTCATTAAGGGAGCGCATTTTGAATTTTCTTTGCATGAGTGCATATTTGATGAAAGGAAAGGCATTGGAATTGAATATTAAATATAATTTTTGCCCTAATATTAAATTTTCCAACCTTGAAGATATTTTAAAATTAAAATAATTAATTAATTCAAATTAATAAATGGTTCCAACTATAAAATAATTAATTAATTAGTAATTGAAAAATAAAAGGTTCCAAACTATAGAAGAATTAATTAATTAATAATGAAAAAATAAAAAATTCAAACTATAGAATATTTAATTAATAATTGAAGAAACAAAGGTTTATATCTTAGGAAAATTGATTAATGAAGATTAATTATAATATTAATGTTCTAATATTTGCCTTTCAAAAATTTTCTAGAAAACATGATGGTGGACATGAATTTTGAATGCAAGTACAACCGAGCAAGGTGGAAGATGCAGGAAATCAATGATCAACCTAGATTTTATGGGATAATGAAGAATTAATGAGAAAATATGATGGTAGGCATGAATTTTCATTGCAAGTACAACCGAGCAGGATGAAAGATGCAAGAAATTAATGATCAACACATATTTTTAAGGATAATAAAGGATTAATGAGGTATGGTCATTCCAGAGTTCTTGAGCATTGTGCAATTTGAAAATTAATAGTGTAGTTGTTGCAAGGCTCACTGTAGATGAAGACATCATGCCGCATTGCTGAAGTGGTGCACATTTAATGGAAGCATGGCCGCAGTATGGTAGAAGATTTAATTTTAGGGAGTCCATACCAGAATCAAAGGAGAATTAATTGCAAGATGTAATGCTAGGTGAAGGTCAAAAAATTGTATAAATAGTGGCTCACTAGACTATTACAAAGGTCGAAAACCATATGTTAGATTAGTCCCCTTTAGTTTTTTTGCTTTTCCCTTTGTAGTTGTATGGTTTTTCTAAACCAAGTTGCTATTTTTTTTGAGCTTTGCTCTTTTTAATCCATAAAAGTGGATGAACCTGAAATAATGTACTCAATGACTATCTTTTAATATAAGGCTTTGAAATTTACTGTGTCAAATATGCACATGTTGATGGTGGTCGCACTTAGTCCCTTTTAACAGTCTATTGTCCCTCTGAATATTGCACCATCTCGGGCCTAAGGTTTTATGAGTACTGATTGGGTCAATATTGGTTTAAATTTGGATTTGTTGCTTTATCGGATTTGAGCTAGAGTTTCAGGGTAGCATTAGCTTGTTTTATTTTATTTTCACTCACCCTTCAACCTTTGAATTTTATTTGAAACTATGTTAGATTAGGAGTAGATTAGTTTTCATCCGAATTAGTGAAGCTATTTTCTATAGCATATTCTAAGATTTTATAAAACTTCAATATAATCGTTACTTTCATATACGTGATATATCTTAAGGGTAACGAACAATACTATATGGGTAACCATTATTTACATAGCTTAAAATTTAACTTTTTTGTCCACTTTGATTCTACTTAACTCATGTATGTGAAGATATCTATTTAGTAGAATCATTTCCATACAGTCAAACATTTTATTTTCAAGCATTGTACCAAGAAATTTGTATTTTTCAAGCATAACCAGCAAAGGTCCCTTAAAAGAAATAGTTATCATCAACCTTTGAGTCTATCCACACTAGCCAATACCTAGCATACTCGAACCTTGGAGGAAAGAAATTTATCTTTCAAGAGGGAACAAATATTTGTTCCAAGTAAGTTGACATGCCCTTGACAACGTGTCATTTGCACAGTCAATAGATCTGGTGCTAGAAAGAGGGTCTATGAAATCTAATTTTTTCTTAGTGCATTGTCTATATCACACATCTTGATTGTCTAAGTTAGTACCAAAGGTCCATTAATGGCAGCTTTTGCTCCATGGATGGTAGGAAGTAACATAGCTGGGCTTGCACATGATATACCTACAAATTCTTAAATTTATCTTGCTCCTTTGTAAATGGAGTGCAAACAAGAATGCACTAAAAAATGAGCGCAAATGATATTTCATGGATTTAATATTTCATTGAATTTTCATTAAGGGAGTGCATTTCAATTTTTCTTTGCATGAGCACATATTTGATGAAAGGAAGGGCATTGGAATTGAATATTAAATATAATTTTTGCCCTAATATTAAATTCTCCAACCTTAGGGATATTTTAAAATTGAAAGAATTAATTAATTCAAATTAATCAAAGGTTCAAACTATAAAAGAATTAATTAATTAATAATTGAAAAATCAAAGGTTCCAAACTATAGAAGAATTAATTAATTAATAATGGAAAAATCAAAAGTTCAAACTATAGAAGAATTAGTTAATAATTGAAAATAAAAGGTTTACACCTTAGGAAAATTTATTAATTAATATTAGTTATGATATTAATGTTCTAATCTTTGCCTTTTAAAATATTTTCTAAAAAATGATGGTGGGCATGAATTTTCAATGCAAGTACAACCGAGCAAGGTGGAAGATGCAGGAAATCAATGATCAACCCAGATTTTGTGGGATAATGAAGAATTAATGATAAAACATGATGTAAGGCATGAATTTTTAATGCAAGTACAACCGAGCAGGACAAAAGATGCAAGAAATTAATTATGAACCCAAATTTTGTGGGATAATGAAGGATTAATGAGGTTTGGTCATTCCAGAGTTCCTGAGCATCATGCAATTTGAAAATTAATGAAGTGCAGTTGTTATAGGGCTCACTACAGATGAAGACATCATGACACATTGCCTAAGTGGTGCACATTCAATGAAATCATAGTCACAGTATCATAGAATATTTAATTTCAAGAAGCTCATCCCAGAATCAAAGGATAATTAATTACAAGATGTAATGCTAGGTGAAGGTCAAAACATTGTATAAATAATGTCCTACTAGACTGTTACAAAGGTCAAAAACTGTCTGTTAGCTGAGTCCCCTTTAATTTTTTTGTTTTTCCCTTTGTAGTTGGATGGTTTTTTGAACCAAGTGGCTATTGTTTTTTAGCTTTGCTCTTTGTAATACATCAAAGTGGATGAACTTGAAATATTGTACTCAATGACTATATTTTAATATAAGGCTTTAAGATTTATTGTCCAATATGTGCATGCTGATGGTGGTTGCACTCAATCCTTTTCATAGTCTATTGTCCATATGAATATTGCACCCTCTTGAACCTAAGGTTGTGTGAATAATGGCCAGGTCGAGATTGGTTTAAGTTTTGGTTTATTGCTTTACTAGATCTGAGCTAAAGTTTTAGGGTAGTATTAGCTTATTTTATTTTATTTTTTCTCACCCTTCAACCTTTGATTTTTATTTGAAAATGTGTTAGATTAGGAGTAGATTGGTTTTCATCCGAAGTAGTGAAGCTATTTTCTATAGCATATTCTAAGATTTAATATAGCTTCAATATAATTGTTGCTTTCATGTACGTGATATATCTTAAGGGTAATGAATAATACTATATGGGCAACCATTGTTTACATAACTTAGAATTTAATTTTTATGTCCATTTTGATTCTACTTAACTCATGTATGTGAAGATATCTATGTAGTAGATCATTTCCATACAGTCAAGCATTGTACCAAGAAATTTGTATTTTTCAAGCATAACCAGCAAAGGCCCCTTAAAAGGAATAGTTATCATCAGCCTGTAAGTCTATCCACACTAGCCAATACCTAGCATACCTGAACCTTGGGGGAAAGAAATTTATCTTTCAAGAAGGAACATATCCTTGTTCCAAGTAAGTTGACATGCCCTTGATAACATGTCATTTGTACGCTCAATAGATCCCTTAACCAAGGTTCTACATTATTAGAATTTCCTAAGAATTTTTTAATTAATTTAATGGTTAAAGACCAATGAATTCTACCACATAACAATCCCACTTTTCTTGTATCATAAAGAAATCATTATTTTCTTATTTATTTAGGACAACCATTAGCTAAACCCATAAAGATCCTTCATGATAACTTGGATATTATTCTAGCTTGTTGCAAATCAATAGTGAGGAGCGAGTGATCATTCATGAGTCAAACTATTCCATGGGGTCATAGTCAAGCAAATAAGATTCTATAATAAAGTTTCCATATCTTGAATAGCATTAATGTTCCATTAATACTTTATTTTATTTCCAAAACAAAGTACAACTATTTACATGCATTACTAATATTTAACATTCAAAAAATATAATCATCACATAGTTTCCATCACAAATATTATTTAAGCAAGTATATTCAATAAAGAAGATACTCCATTCAAATCACACAATAGTATATTTACCCTAGGAAAAACCTCGAAGGGAAAACCCAACCTTGAAACTTTCCTTGCTTTATTTATTAAATAAAGTGATCAGTCACTTACATAGAACTAAATACATCCTTTAATCATTTAGAACCATCTAGGAAAGTTTCATAATCCCTAGGATTTACAACATGATTTATTCCTTCAAATAATATGTACCTTTGGTTACATATTCTAGCAATGAAGGTACTTCAGGTAACCTTCCTTATTCCCATGATTTTTCTGTGTTACAATATTATAAAACATATTTAGCTCTAAATGTATAAACTCAGCTTGATTCTAAGTGTAACGTTCATCGTACATAATCTTGAACTATCAGCAGGGTCTTTAAGAAGATTTAAATTTATTTCCAATAATCATACTGTGATGGAAAAGAGGTAGAGAGTAACTTATTAATAATATCTTCGCTCTTTGACTTCAGCATCAAATTAAAATACCCAGAGAAGTTTATTATCTATCTTACAAAATTTATTTCTTGGAGCATAAAATTAAATTAATCCTCACGTCCTCTTAAAGACATTTTAAGATTGACAAATTTATATCATAAACTCTAGTAAACCATACTTAAAACTAAAGTTATAAGTTAAGATCGCTTATAAGATATAGTAGCTTTAGGTATTATAGATCAACAAAACCCATCCATTTCACTAGAATATTTTCAGTCATAAGATTATACCTTATTTAAGTGGTATTCCAAATATTTCTAGAAAATAAGGTTCATATCAATGTATTCTTAAAAAGTTTTTTCCACTAGCATCATAATTTAACACAGGTTCAATAGAAATTTATGTTCCCAAATTGTGAGATGTACCCATCATCAACCGTCACTCGATGACACCTTAAAAACTACTAAGCTCTGACATAATACAATAATGGAAAACAACCAAAATGAAGTGTTATACTTAATGAATGTTCATTCTTTGCATAATACAAAAAGTTTCTAATTATTTTTCGGGTTCAATAACTATTTTAGAAAATCACATTCAAAATAAGTTATTTTCATTGTACAACTATGACTTTAGTTTCCAATAATTATCACTCTATTTCATGGAGTGTGGAGCTTCGTTTTAGAGCGTTGGATATTCCTCAACTTAGACTATGGAAACACCAAATGTTCGGTAACACTCTAAGCCCAATTCATTTATCTTTCTATGATTAAAATACGTTGGTGATGTCGATTGAGACAAAACAACAATAGTAAGATATCTCAACTTGGTTGGCTATAATCATACCAAATCGTTATAATTCTGCAAGCACCATTAAATGTTAGTAGTCACCTTTTTCCATGTAACTCATAACATAGGCATGATCAACGATCCAAAATCACTCAAGAATGGGTAGCATATTCAATAGTTTGGAAAACCAAATCCACAATACATTAAAAGCCTCAACCAAGGTGTGTAGATGTTGAACGTAAAAATAAATTTTAGGCTCTATAATAAGTGAACTACTAAGTTGTATTATTTTGAGATCTATCTCATTACCAGACTACAAGATTTATTTTGCAAATACTAAATTCCAAAATCCCCTTCTACTACAATTATCTATCACAAGAGAAACTCACCTCCAATACCTCTTATGAAAAATAAAAAAAAAACGAGGAAAATAATACACATTTTAAATAAAGGATATCTCCATTTTAAAATATTTACCATTCCAAGTAGTACTCGGATGACTCTAAAAGTGATAATTCATGAAACATAAATTGTCAAGTTCACAAATAAAGACTTCAACCAATTATTCTAACTTGTAAATTCTATATCTTAATGGAAGTGGGATATTTGAAAAATAGCAACATAAGTCCTATTCTACAGAACCAATCTCAAATACCTACCTAAATGTCCGTAGTTTTGAATTCCAACAAGACTATACAAGAATTCCATCCAAGCTCTCCATATCTATCTATCTCTTTCAACATCTCCTCTCTCTTCCTCCTCAATGATGCAGTATGATTTTGTAAAACAGACCAAGAAATTGTGCTTTATCGATTAGCTTCTATATTCTCCCTTGCTTTCCTCCCAAAATGAGGTCCTTGTTTTCCACTACCCAAATATTCTGGGAGGTTTTCCACGAATCGTACACTATCTCCATGATGCACACATGTTATCCCTCATTCGGGGTGATGGTTGAAGTTATAAACTGACATATTATGGGGCAATCATCATGGTTTTCCTTCTTCTATGTTCTAGGAATAACTTTTAACATTTTTGAGCTCAAATAAAAAATTAATACCTCCAATAGTCCTTCCACCTTATTGTCTAAACGATAATGATAATAATAAAAAAAACTATCTTCATTTTATCTAAATAAGGAAATAATGAAAATATGAACATACATCCTTTTGGCAAAGAATCATTTCCATCAAATGAAATCACAACTTCAATAATATTATCACATAAAATCTTATATAAAAATAACTATTAAATAGTAACATCATTACTTCCAAATCTTAGTAAGTGATTCTTATGTAAATCATGATCCAACTATATGAAAGAAGCATTTATCCTCGATATATGAAGTTGTCCCATACATAAATCATCACATCATTTTCTATCATGCACAAGGGGAGCTTATTCATGCAAACATGTAAATCCATTGGTGATATTTCATTTTTTCACAAATTGTATGTTCCTACAGGGATAAAATAGGAAATCATTAGTCCTTCCAATGATACAAAACATCATATTCTTCCCTTCAATATATATATATATATATATATATATATATATATATATATATATATGTGTGTGTGTGTGTGTGTGTGTGTGTGTGTGTGTGTGTGTATGTATTTGCAAAAACTAAATATAAAATTTCTAATAATTCTAATGACAAAATATTTATGCATTTATTTCAAAACACTATATGTCCTACATAATAAAATCATGAAATAGTCAATCATTCCATTCACAAAATAGCATAGTAAATCAAGAATCCATCCATAGAAAATTCTACCAAGGGAGGGTCATGACATCCTACCCCCCTTAGGATTAATAAAATCCTCTGTGTTTTAAATAGTTCAACATAAATTAACAATTACTTATTTTTTTAAAATAAGAATGGAAAGTGTCTCTGCATATCTGTTACTTTATTTCAAGTAGCATTTGTCTTGGAGTAGCAGTCCCACTAGACATTGCATTGCTATAGTGTCCCTTTCCTCACTTATTTGGAATGAAACTCAAGGAATTTTAATGGATGCACCTTTATAGCCTCTGGATTCACCATATACAAATTAGATAAGTCCCACACATGATCAGGGTTGGCAATATATTTCCCAAGGATATATGAAAGGTGTAGTAAATATTCAAAAAACTAGGTGGTAAGGCAAGTCGATATGCCATAAGATTAATTTTCTTTGTAATATCAAAGGATCCAAAAAAACAAGGATCAAGTTTTGTGGATTTAATAGCACTCTTCATTGGTCTCACCCTCAAAAATACCTTGTCACCTATAGAAAATTATCTTGGTGACCTTTTAAGGTTGGCATAACTTTTTTGGTGGTCAGTAGCTTCCTTAAGCCTTTTCCTAATTATTCTTAACTGACTCTCCATATCCCTTACCATGTCTTCGCCCAAGCACCACCAGATCCTTTGTATTATCCCATGTCAAAGGTTTCCTACATATCCTACCATATAAAGCTTCGAAAGGAACCATGCCCAAAGTCGAATGATATCCATTGTTGTATGTAAAACCAAATGAAGATAATCTTCCCTTCAGGTCTTTTTATCCATATAATACATATAGAGCATGTCCTCTAACACCTAATTCACCATTTTGGTTGGTCCATAATTTTTTGGGTGATAAGCTAAACTAATTTTTGGCCTAGTACCAATGGTACAATGTAAGGCTTACCAAAACTTGGATGTAAATCTTGATTCTCTATCCAAAATAATCACTTTTAAAAAAGCATGAAGCCTAAATATTTTCTTAGCAAATAGAATACCCACAACCACGATATCATACTTGGTATTCTCAAGTATAAAATATGTAACCTTGATCAATATATCGACCACAACTAGGATTGCATCATGCTAGAATATGGTCCTTGGCAAACCTACAATAAAATCCATTGATATCACCTGCCATTTGTGCGCAGGCACATCATGAGGATACAGTAGTCCTATAGGATGTCTATGTTTAGCCTTAAATTTCTTACATTTGAGACATTGAGTGATAAATTTAGTTATGTCCCTCTTCATTCCTATCTAGAAGAAATTTTTCTTTATATTCCCTCTCATTTTTACCCCTCATGGGTGAGCAGAATATAGATTTTTGTGCGCTTCATTAAAGATCATTTTCCTTAGATCACCAACCTTAGGAATTACAACTCTATCATTTAAATATAGGAACCTATATTTGATGCCAAAATCCTTAGTTTCCTTGGGCTGTATTTCCATCCTAACCCAAATTTGGTTGCAATACACATCCTAATACTGTATTTCCTTGACTTGTTCTATCAATTCTACATGGATGTGAGTCAAAACAGTTGTGTCTTCTCCTATTGAGTGCATCAACGATTTTATTTTCCTTCCCTTTGATGTAATCGATGCCAAAATCATACTCGACAAGAAATTCCATACACATTCTTTGCCTAGCATTAGCAAAGGTTAAGTGAATGTGTATTTCATATTTCTATGGTCTTTTTTCAACTCAAAAGGTCTTCCCACTAGATAATGTTACCAAATTTTAAGAGTGAATACCATCACTGTTGGTTCTAGATCATGGGTTGCATAATTGACCTCATGTCATTTTAGTTCCCTTGAATCATAGGCTACCACTAGTCCATCCTATGAGAGAACTCCTATGTGTCTTCTCCTATTGAGTGCATCGACAACTTTCTTTTCCTTCCCTTTGATGAACTCAATGCCAAAGTAATACTCAACAAGAAATTCCATACACCTTATTTACCTATAATTTAACAAATATTGAGTGAATATGTATTTTATATTTTTATGGTCTATTCTCAACTCAAAGGGTCTTCCCACCAAATAATGTCATCAAATTTTAAGAGTGAATACCAACACTACGATTTCCAGATCATGGGTTGCATAATTGACCTCATGTCATTTTAGTTTACTTGAACCATAGGCTACCACTGCTTCATCCTGTGAGAGCACTCCTCCCAAACCTTCTAATGATGCATCTATATATACAAATAAACTACCTAGAGGATATGATATCTTTAATATGGAGGGTGTAGTGAGTTTTTGTTTGAGCAGATTAAAAGTTGCTTCACATTTATCCATCCATTTGAACTCTTTTTCCCTTCTTTGAAGGTTAGTTATTGGAGAGTTTATCTTGGTGTAATAATTTACATAACATCTATAGTATCCAGTCAAACCCATGAAAATATGAACTTCCATCACATTTTTGGGTGGTGGCCAATTTAGAATAACTTTTATTTTCTTAGAATCCATTGTGATCCCTTCTGCTAATATAATATGCCCTAAGTATTGCACTTTTGACACATAAAATTCACACTTGGAAAAATTCCTATATAACTATTTTTTTCTTAATAGATCCAACATGATCCTAATGTGTCTGTCATGCTCTATGTGATTCTAGGAATATATCAAAATATCATCCAAGAACACAAGAACAAATTGGTCCAACTGCTTCCTGAAAATGCTATTCATCAAATTTATAAATGTTTCTAGAGTATTCGTTAGACCAAAAGGCAAAACAATAAACTCATAATGTCCATAACAAGTTTTAAAGGTTATCTTATGGGTATCCTCTTTATGGATTCTCAATTGATGGTACCCAAATTTCAAATTGATCTTCGAAAAAATAGTGGCATCTCTAAGATGATCGAAGAGGTCTTTGATTCTGGGAAGAGGATATCTATTCTTGATAGTTACCTTGTTCAAAATTCTATTAACTATGCATAATCTCAAGGAACCATCCTTTTTCTTTACAAACAACACAGGTGCACCCCATGGTGACACACTCAATTTGATTAACTATTTCTCTAGCAATCCCTACAATTGTACCTTTAGCTCTTGCATTTCTATGGGATACATTATGTAATGAACCCTATGTATAGGATATGTTCTCCTACTTGTGTAAAACAGACTTAGAACTTGTGCTCCATTGGGTAGCTGCTATACTCTCCCTTGCTTTCCTCCCAAAATGAGGTTCTTATTTTCCACTACCCAAATATTTTGAAAGGTTTTCCATGAACTATGCACTATCTCCATGATGCAGACACATTCCCCCTCATTCGGTTGATGGTTGAAGTTATAAACCAACATATTATGGAGCAATCATCATGGTTTTCCTTCGGTTTGCCAATTTTTTAAATTTTTTTTCAAAAATTAAGATAATTCGCCATGTCCTCCAACATGAGTTTGGTCTGGATTTGCTAGGGATTCACAACAGATTCACAATTTTTTTACAAGGACATTTCGATTCCGATACCTTATGCATAACCCTACCTTTTTCTATGTTCTAAGAACAACCTTTAACATCGTTGAGCTCAAAACAAAAATTAATACCTCCAAATGTCCTTCCACCTCATTGTCTAAACAATAATAATAATAAAAAACTATCTTCCTTTTATCTAAAGAAGGAAATAATTAAAAGACGAACATACATCCTTTCTCCAAATAATCATTTCCATCAAATGAAATCACTTAATTGCTCCAAGTGGAGACCAATTGCTCAAAGTAATAAGTTATTTGGTTGCTAGTCTTTTTTACAAGAAAGAAGGAAATATAAAAGTTGGAGTTGTGTGTGTGTGTATGCTTCAATTATATTTATAATTTATTTTAGATATTGAAGCACCTAAATTTATTTATATTAAATTCAATGATTATTTTTGGGAGACTTCGAGATGGTTCTATGTCCTTTGAAAAATATGGATGAATTTATTGGGTAGTACATATCCAAGGAGAATTTTACTTCCTTTCTCAATTCAAACTATCAAGTTATATTTGGTTTGATTGACCTATAGCAAGTGCAATGCTTTAATATTTTTTTTATTATTGTGGCCCCCAAAAAAGTCAACATATACCTTATTAATAAGACATAATATGTGTTAATATTTTATTTGCAAATCTTTTGTGCATAAAGTATACTAAAACCAACATTCATTATAAAGTCAATCAAACCCAGTTTTTAATGTGGAAAACACATGCAATTGGGCCCTTTTATAGTTGTGAGTACTTCAATAAGGATATCGTGGAAGGAATACTAAGGTTTATGCATAATATTTAGTTGAAAATATATCTAACTAACAAATTGAATTATATGAAATGATTTTGTGATTTATTTGTTCTTTGTAATTTATGATTTCTTTTTATGGTCATTTGTGTTGATATTTAGTTTATATACCAAATTTCAACTATAGAAAATATGTGGACCCTATAATTATGGACATGAACCTATTAGAGAAGTTTTTCAAAGAATATTTGGATATCCTCTTAAAACTCTCATATTTTAATTTATCTTTGGTTCTAAGCCATGCAAGTGCATTGAATAATATGGTTATGGTAATTTGACATAGGAGTATTTGAGAATGATATGAGCAACTAAAAATCTAATTAAAATGGAGTGGATAGGATTGATATATAAAAATAAAGTAATATAAAAATAAATGCAAGGCAAAATTAAAAATAGATCCAATTGATATTCCCTTCTATTTGGATATTGTTGGTGATTTGTATGTGGGATTCCAATAATTATGTTTAGTTTTAAAACATAGTGATGACTTCCAAGGACCATGTACAAGGAAACAATTATTACCATTATCATTGAGTAAATCCTCAACAAATTTTGAATTGTAGTAATAGTATTCTTGTCTCTATGATGATGTAGAAGTATAGTATTCTTGTCCGTCTCTCTCTCTCTCTCTCTCTCATTACATAACTCATTACATTTTTTATATTTTTTAGGCATTTTAATAGTTTTTTTTAAAGCAAAAAAAACTCTTTGCGAGGTTTGCTTGTTTTTGAGAGACCACGATCAGGGAGTTCTACACTGTCAAAGTCATCCGGGAGTCACGCCTGGTTTTGTCTGCATCAACATTATCAATTGGATTTTGGATACCAATTCAACTTTCTGGTAGAGTGGAGATTCAACTTTTTTTCTAGTATTTTTTAAATTTTAATAGTAATTTAAAAGTTAGGTTATTTATACATCATAGCTAGTTATCTCTATCACTTCTCAATTTATCAAACAATATCCTTTAAATCACTTACTTTTTAGTTTTTTTTAAAAAGTTGCTTTATATGTGCTTTTCTTTAATTGGAGTGTATTAATCCCCATATAGATATTTGGACCAACTATAATGCATTACCCTCATTAAATTTATGTACTAAGCATGCACCTAAGTTAATATTAAGTGTTTCCTTTAATAGAATTAAAGTAGGATGTGAAATAACATTAATCCATGAATTACCTTCTAAAATGATATTTTTATCATCATTTTTTTTTAGTTTGGAAGACATAGATAAAAGCCAAGCACAATGGATAATAGCCAACTTATTTGAAGTTTCAATAAAAATAGGTTTAACGATGGAAGAGTAGGGGAGTGGTGGAGGAAGTGGCAAAAGTGGAGGAGAAGCGAAGGTGGCAGGCGGGAATCTCAAACATGCTGAAGGAGAGGATCCAGAGGTAGGTCAGCAAGCTATAGCAGGACAGGATAGGATTACCTAGTAGTGCAGTTTGAAAAGGCTAAAGGGATAGATACTTCAGATAAATTTTTAGAAAAAGGGTCCCATTGGGATACAAGATCCATGAGTAAGGGCCCAACCTTTCTGGAAATGTTGAAAGGGAAAAGGAAAGAGCCGGTCGATGAAATTTTACCCCTAATGCCAAACAATAATAGGATAACAACCCTTGTGGAGATTATGGAGAGATTTTTGGATATGGAGGCGTCATCCCTTGTAGGAAAGTTTTTGGGAGGAAGGCCGGACATCGAGATAATCCATTCATGGGCTGTGGCAAAGTGGAAAAATTTAGAAAATTTATAAATTCTTGCCATGTCAAGAGGCTTTTTCTTGATAAGACTCAACAACAAAAAGGATGCAAATCATATATTAATGGGAGGACCCTAGTTTATAGGGAGGTGCAGTCTCTTTCTAAGGAAGTGGGGGGAGTATTTTGACCCTGAGAAGCAAAACATTAACATAGCGCCCATTTGGGTTCATTTGCCAAACCTCCCAACTTAGTTTTTCAATGAGTACTAGCTTAGAGGAATAACAAAAATGATAGGGAAACTAGTGGCGATAGACCATCCGACTCAGGAAAGGACTAGATTGATGCATGCTAGGTTTTATGTTAATGCAAACCTGGACTCCGAGCTTCCTTCCCAGGTGGAACTAGAATATGGAGAGTTTTTGAGGATCCAGTCGATGGAGTATGAGAATAGGTCGACATTCTGTAATGTATGTAAAACTCAAGGCCATATTCAAACCCAATATCTGACGATAGTAGCACACAAAGAAGCTTCGAGAAAAGGTGATGTGGGTAAGGTTAATGGGAGAGGGATCCCTAAGTTTCTAGGTCTACATCCTAACTTACAAGGATACAAACCAGTCAAGAATAACCAGGCTAGTCAATCTAATGCAGGACAACCCAAAGTCTAGGAGAAAGGAAAGCAAATTAGCGAGGAAGGCAAAAATACTAAGGTATGTAATAAAGACCCCAGTTCAAATAAATTTGAAGTTCTAGCTAACCTAGAAGAGGAAATGGAAAAAATTAAGGATGAAACTCCATGTTTTGAGTTTCCTGAAACCCTAGAATCCCCATCCAAATCGGGGCCATCCATAGTCACCAAGAAAAATTCTAATAGATTTTCTCAAAGAAAAGAAGAAATGTCAGGATGATATAGCCTAAACATGGAAGGATTCAAGTCAAGAGTTGAAGTAGTTGAAATAGGGGTTAGAAATACAACCTCCAGTCCTGTTGTGGAGTAGATTATCCCATATCAGAATGTTTCCTCGAAGGAAAGCCCTCTGATCAAGGAGGACCATATAGGAGAGGCCAACCAAAATAAGGATGAATATGAAGAGGAAAATGAAAACCTCCAAAATGGTGAAAGAGGATCCAACCCCAAATTATCATAGTATATGCCCCCTCATTTTATTCTAAAAAATACTAGAAGCACCACCAAGTCTCCCATAGATTATGGCAGTGAAAGAAAGAAAGGGAAAATATCTGCTGCAAAGCATTATAGACTTAGGATCAATGATAAAATTGCAAATGGGAAGCAAAGAAAACTTTTACAGCAAGCTATTCCTTGCTAGGATTATAGCAAAATTGATAGACCCACTCTTACTCAAGGAAGGGGGTAGGGAAAAAATAACAAATAGGAAAAATGAAGGTTCTATCATGGAATGTGAGAGGTCTAAATGACCCACCAAAATAAAGGGTGGTTAAGTCAATAAGGAAGGATTGGAATCCTACCATTATTTTTCTTTAGGAAACAAAAATAGATGTGACACAATCATCATTAATTGCAAGAAGGATTTGGAAGCAAGCAAAAGTGACCTTTCAATAGGCGAGAGGAGCATCTGGAGGCCTCATGATCCTGTGGGATATAATTAAAATAGAAGGAAGTATTATTCAGGTGAATGAAAGTGTTCTAAGTGTGTTATTTCATGATATCAATAACAATAAGTCTTGGATCATGTCAAATGTCTATGCTCCCACCTCTATCCAAGGGCGATCTGAAGTATGGGAGTATTTGGGTCATTTAAATAAAGTATTCATAAACATTCCTTGGGTGATTGAGGGTGACTTCAATACTCCCCTTTACCCGTCTGATAAAAAATGAGGATCTAGGTTACCTTCTAGGAGCATGGAGGACTTCAATGAATTCATTAACACAAATGACTTGATGGATGTTAGACTAAAAGGGGCCAAATTCACATGGAGTAATCGAAGGACATGGAGTTAGCTGATTTAGGAAAGGTTGGATAGATTCTTTTTATCTAAGGAAGTCATAACAACTTTTGGTGATTCATTATTACAAGCCCTTCCCAAATGTGCTTCATATCATAACCCTATTATTTTGGAGTCTATGCAAACTAACCCCTTCAAAAAGTCATTCATATTTCTGTCGATGTGGGTAAAACATCCGGACTTGAGGAAATAAATTGAGGAATAATGGCAGTAGCCCATCCAATGTTGAGCAAGGTGCAGCGACAATATTGTCATTGTTGTCAACACAGTCAGATAGATCGGTTGATGCAGTGGACAGGAGTTCAGAGGTTATTCAGAGTATGTACAGTGATGTTAAATGCTTATGAGGATGTTTTTGATGTTTGGGTGAAGTTGTTACAGGTTGTTTGTGCAAAGTTGAAAAAATCGTCATGTTGTGGCTGCTCCACAACGTACCCCAAAATTGGGGACCCACCTTTTTGCATATTTTCCAAGAAGACCGAAGTGGCCCATATGCTAAAGATCAAAGAAAAAGCAAAACACCGCAAAGAAAAAAAAGTGTCGCGATATCGCGACATGTTGCATTTTCGCGGTCCAAAGAGAAGAGAAAAAGCAAGGAGAAAAAAGTGTCGCGATATCGCGACATGTTGCATTTTCGCGGCCAAAAGAGAAGAGAAAAAGCAAGGAGAAAAAAGTGTCGCGATATCGCGACATGTTGCATTTTCGCGGCCAAAAGAGAAGAGAAAAAGCAAGGAGAAAAAAGTGTCACGATATCGCGACATGTTGCATTTTCGCGGTCCAAAGAGAAGAGAAAGAGCAAGGAGAAAAAAGTGTCGCGATATCGCGACATGTTGCATTTTCATGGGCCAAAGAGAAGAGAAAGAGCAAGGAGAAAAAAGTGTCGTGATATCGCGACATGTTGCATTTTCACGGTCCAAAGCGAAGAGAAAGAGCAAGGAGAAAAAAGTGTCACGATATCGCGACATGTTGCATTTTCATGGTCCAAAGCGAAGAGAAAGAGCAAGGAGAAAAAAGTGTCGCGATATCGCGACATGTTGCATTTTCATGACTCAAAGAGAAGAGAAAGAGCAAAGAAAAAAAGTGTCATGATATCGCGACATGTCGCATTTTAGTGACTCAAAAGAGAGAGAGAGCAAGGAGAAACAAAAGTGTCACAATATTGTGACATGTCACATTTTAGCGATCCAAAAAGAGAAAGAGCAAGAGAGAAAAAAAGTGTCACGATATCACGACATGTCGCATTTTCGTGACTCAAAAAGGGAGCAGGCAGAGAAACAAAAGTGTCACGATATCGCGACATGTCACATTTTCACGACTCAAAAAGGGTAGGAAAGAAACAAAAGTGTCACGATATCACGACATGTCGCATTTTTGTGACTCAAAAAGGGTAGGCAGGCAGAGAAACAAAAGTGTCATGATATCGTGACATGTTGCATTTTTGCCAAAGGAACAGAGTAGTTGACAGTGCGTCTGATATTAGTGATGAACACCAGGATAGTGAAACTGAAGACTGCATAGTGACGTGGACCTATAAGGAATAAATCGAAGATTGAATAAGGTAATTTGTCACATAAGGACAAAATTCAATGAATAAGACAAAACATTACATAAGGAATATTTAATGATTTGAAATCATTTAAGATGGTCATTACATATGGAAAGAAGCGGACGCATGCCCATGTGGAGAAAAGGAAATGAAGGGCCACAAAATAGAAATGAAAAGCCTTTTTGGAAACCAAAACACATGCATGCACAAGGGAAGGAGAAAACGAACAGTCATGAAAAAGAAAATGAACAGTCATGAAGGAGAAAATGAACAGTCATCGAAGGAGAAAATGAACAGTCATCGAAGGAGAAAACGAACAGTCATCAAAGGAGAAAACGAACAGTCATCGAAGGAGAAAACGAATAGTCATGAAGGAGAAAATGAATAGTCATCGAAGGAGAAAATGAACAATCATCGAAGGAGAAAATGAACAGTCATGAAGGAGAAAATGAAAGTCATATGAAAGAAGGTGTTACAATTGACAAGTGGCATATGAGAATATGAAAGGAGTTACAATTGGAGTTACAAAGAGAAAGGATAGTTATAAAAGGAGTGTTGCTTGGAGAATTTTATTGGGGATTTTATTTTGTGAAGTGCGATAAGTGTGTGTGTTTTGTGAATTGTGGGAGACGTTGGGTAAGCAATAGACCAATGAGGGTCTTGTAAAAGTGAAGGCATTTTTATGTCAATCTTCTAGTTTCAAAATTGAAGTCCAAGTTGGTGCTTGGCATCAGGGGTTGGTGCTCCTTCTAGTTGGTGCTGGTAAATCAGGGGTTGGTGCTCCTTCCAGTGGGTGTTGGTAAATTGATTGTAAAGTTGGTGCTTTGCAAAGGCTGGATTTGGATGGGAGTCCAAACAGTCATTTTGAGGAGTAGCCAAATCGGTGAACCTCGGTACATCTTATGTTGTGTGATGTTATCTTGTTATATTTGCTTTATTTGGTTTTAAGTTTTCATTGTTTCGGCTTTAAGAGTTGAAGATTTAAGTAACAAGAGATACACTGATTCACCCCCCCTCTCAGTGTCATTGTGATACTAACAATTGGTATCAGATCCAGTTTCCCTTGTCAGGCTAAATCAGCTAGGGTTGATCTTGGATTAGTACGCAATGGGTAAGAAGAATAGATCCTCCTCCAATAAGGCATCTCAGTCAGTTTTAGTTCCTGTGGAAGAGAAAATTGAACTAGAAAAGATAGAAGGAGTGAATTCTGAAGTATGTGATGAAAACCTTGAGGTTGAAGTAGATCTAGAAGGTGAGTTGATCGCTGCACTTGAAGAGTTGGATATAGAAAGGAAAAAGAACAAAATACTGTCCAAGAAGTTGGAAGAATATGGGGATAATATTGAAGATCTCTTCTTACAAATTCATAAAGCCAAGAAAATAGAAGAAGCCTTGAAGTCACACCTGGATGATAAAGGCGATGTATGTAGCAAACGTGAAGAGGAATCTAACAAAGTTATTAGTGATCTAAAGCTTCAAGTAGAAGAGTCCAAAAGGATTGAAGAAACTCTCAGGTCACAGATCAATGAGAAAGAGATTGTTTGCTGCAAACAAGAAGAGGAGATTGTTTTATTGAGGAAACAACTAGAAGAGGCCAATACAAATCTCAAATTTGAGAAGAGCACAGAGTTGCTAGATAAAATGATAAGGCAACAAAGAAGCTCCATGGCTAAGCTTGGTCTTGGATGTGAAGCTGAACAACCTTCATCTTCTAAATCTATAGAGAAGAAGAAGTCCACTACTGAAGGATCAAAGCAAGAAAAGTTTGAAGCTGAATCTTCAAAAGGAAGAAAATCTCAAAGGAGATCTACAACAAAGCAACCACAACAAAAGAGGTTCTATCACTCTCACTTTATTCATAATAATGCTTTTAATGGCTATTGTTTTAGATGCAACCATTATGGTCACAAGGCAATTTATTGTGGATTGAATAATAGATCAAAGAGTTATACTGGTAGAAATACATCTATTTTTTCGATTGAACACCATGTGCAATGTTTTAAATGTAATGGTCATGGGCACATAGCAAGGTTTTGTCCAAGAACTTTTGTATCTAATCTAAGGCAAGACAGTAGATTTCATCAGACACAAAGAATGCAACACAGAAAGGGAAGAAATCATGTGCATCAAAGAAAGGAAAATAATCATCCATCAAGGATGCACAAGAGACAACCACCCAAGAGAAATGTTCAAGTTCACGAAAAGGTTCAAAATAGGGATGCAGTTGAAAAACTCAAGCCCAAGTTCAAGAAAGTTTGGAGAAAGAAAGAAGAGAGGAAATCATGTCTCCTTGGACTGAAGGAGACTACTCCTCTATTGCACTAAGCAACTCCAGTTAGCACATCCTCAGGGGGAGCAATCTTAAAGTTTTATTTTAATGCTCCTATGTTTGTTTGGTTATCTGAGGATGAAAGGCAAGTAGTTAGGGGGAGTTGTCGTATAGTTGTCAAAGTGTGTTTTAGTTCATGTAGTTGTTTGTGGAGGTGCCATGGAGGGTGGTGATTAAGTTGAGACTTGTCACCATTGGTAGTATTGCTATATGTCAGTGTTGTACTTTTGATGGTTCTTACTGCCATGGTTCAAAGTTATGGATTATAACAGTTCAGATAATTTGGTTTAGTGAAAGAATGTTGCCCTAAGCTGCATAGATGTGTTTTGATAAAAGCAGTGTGTATTTGTGTTGCACATTGATGTGAAGATTGTTAGATCTATTATGATGCTTTGGTGAAAATATTTAATTCATGTGCAAAATCAGAAAGCTCACATTTTATTATTGCATTCAAGGTGCCTACATGAGCAGGAAGTTACATCAATACAAATTGAGTACAAATATTTAGGGAGACAAATTCAGATCGATCCACATTTGATCGTTACACATTTTCTCAACTGCGTGTGTAATGTTTTGTTCAATCACCATCGGGTCACCAATATCCGGGTATCCGATTTCTTCTGATTTGTATGAAGCAGGTTCATAGCCATTGTCACTATCATCACTGATGACAATGAAGGTAGGTTCTTCAGGTTCATAGTTGTTCTCAACTACCTCCTCTTCATCATCACTAATGATGATAAGTTTAGGCTCTAAAAATGAAGGAAAGTACTCAACTACACTGTCACTATGACCATTAGATGCATCATCACCTTTGTTATCAGTCACTTATTGTGGAGTAATTTCATTCGGTTCGTAGTCAGTCTGTTTCTCGATCACATGGTTCTGCAAGCTATGGAATATAGCATTGATGTCGAGTGTCTCGACTGCGTGATCAAATGCATGAGGATCCCAACTATCCAAAAATGTCAATGATTGGTGAACTTTCATATTTCCTCGGGTTGCAAGTTAATCAAAATGAGAAGGGCATATTTATTTCTCAAATTAAATATGTGAAAGAGATGTTAAAAAGTTCACAATGGAGGATTGTAAGCCAGTTAGCACTCCCATGATGATAGGTTGCAAGTTGAGCAAGGATGAAAAATCTCCACATGTTGATCAAACCATGTACAGATCTATGATTGGGAGCTTACTGTACTTGAAAGCTACCAGACCAGATATTTTGTAGGCAGTATGCATGGTAGCACGATTTTAGGCTAGTCCCAAGGAGACTCATGTGACAACAGTGAAGAGGATTCTTCGGTACCTCAAGGGTACTATGGAGTATGGGTTATGGTATCCGAAAGGTAAGGACTTCACCCTTATTGCGTATTCAGATGCAGATTGGGCAGGATGTGTAGATGATAGAAAGAGTACCAGTGGAGGTGCATTCTATCTTGGAGATAGGTTGGTCGCATGGCATAGTAAGAAACAAGAGTCAGTCTCCTTATCCACAACAGAGGCAGAATATATTGCAGTGACAACGTGTTGTACGCAGGTATTATGGATGAAACAAACCCTGAAAGATCTTGGTATTAACTTCAGTGAGCCAATTTTAGTTAAGTGTGATAACACCAGTGCCATTAACATCTCAAAGAATCCGGTTATGCATTCTCGCACAAAACATATTGCTATCCGGTATCACTTTTTGAAGGAGAAAGTTGTGGAAGGTGAGGTTAAGTTGGATTTTGTTCCAACAATAGAGCAAGTAGCGGATATCTTCACAAAACCATTGCCCAAGGAAGTCTTTGAGTACCTTCACAATAAATTGGGAGTGGTCACGCTTCCCAAGAATTGACTAGCTATCGGGACCACATTCTCGGGGGGAGCATTTGTGTATTTGTTTATCTTTTTGCTCATGTTTGTGATTTTTGCTAAGTGTAATAATTTTTGCCTGAGAATGTTGTGCATGGACTCAGGGGGAGTTTGCAGTAGCCCTTTGGTATTGTTGTCAAAGGGGGAGAAGAGTTACAAGAAATTGCACGTGTGTTGCCAACAATTCCAAAGGGGGAGATTGTTGAGCAAGGTGCAATGACAATATTGTCATTGTTGTCAACACAGTCAGATAGATCGGTTGATGCAGTGGACAGGAGTTCAAAGGTTATTCAGAGTATGTACAGTGATGTTAAATGCTTATGAGGATGTTTTTGATGTTTGGGTGAAGTTGTTACAGTTTGGTTGTGCAAAGTTGAAAAAATTGTCATGTTGTGGTCGCTCCACAAAGTACACCAAAACTAGGGACCCACATTTTTGCATATTTTCCAAGAAGACCGAAGTGGCCCATATGCTAAAGATCAAAGAAAAAGCAAAACACCGCAAAGAAAAAAGTGTCGCGATATCGCAACATGTTGCATTTTCGCGATCAAAAGAGAAGAGAAAAGCAAGGAGAAAAAAGTGTCACGATATCACGACATGTTGCATTTTCACGGCCAAAAGAGAAGAGAAAAATCAAGGAGAAAAAGTGTCGCGATATCGTGACATGTTGCATTTTTGTGGTCCAAAGAGAAGAGAAAAGCAAGAAGAAAAAAGTGTCGCGATATCGCGACATGTTGTATTTTTGCGGTCCAAAGCGAAGAGAAAGAGCAAGGAGAAAAAAGTGTCGTGATATCGTGACATGTTGCATTTTCACGGTCCAAAGCGAAGAGAAAGAGCAAGGAGAAAAAGTGTCGCGATATCGCGACATGTTGCATTTTCGTGGTCCAAAGCGAAGAGAAAGAGCAAGGAGAAAAAAGTGTCGTGATATCGTGACATGTTGCATTTTCGTGGTCCAAAGCAAAGAGAAAGAGCAAGGAGAAAAAAGTGTCGCGATATCGCGACATGTTGCATTTTCATGACTCAAAAAGAGAAAGAGCAAAGAAAAAAAGTGTCACGATATCGTGACATGTCACATTTTCATGACTCAAAAAGGGTAGGTAGGAAGAGAAACAAAAGTGTCGCGATATCGTGACATGTCGCATTTTCGTGACTCAAAAAGGGCAGGTAGGAAGAGAAACAAAAGTGTCACGATATCGCGACATGTCGCATTTTTGTGACTCAAAAAGGGTAGGCAGGCAGAGAAACAAAAGTGTCACGATATCGCGACATGTTGCATTTTCGCCAAAGGAACAGAGTAGTTGACAGTGCGTCTGATATTAGTGATGAACACCAGGATAGTGAAACTGAAGACTGCATAGTGACGTGGACCTATAAGGAATAAATCGAAGATTGAATAAGGTAATTTGTCACATAAGGACAAAATTCAATGAATAAGACAAAACGTTACATAAGGAATCTTTAATGATTTGAAATCATCTAAGATGGTCGTTACACATGGAAAGAAGTGGACGCATGCCCATGTGGAGAAAAGGAAATGAAGGGCCACAAAATAGAAATGAAAAGCCTTTTTGGAAACCAAAACACATGCATGCACAAGGGAAGGAGAAAATGAACAGTCATGGAAGGAGAAAATGAACAATCATGGAAGGAGAAAACGAACAGTCATGGAAGGAGAAAATGAATAGTCATCGAAGGAGAAAATGAATAGTCATCGAAGGAGAAAACAAACAGTCATCGAAGGAGAAAATGAATAGTCATGAAGGAGAAAATGAACAGTCATCAAAGGAGAAAATGAATAGTCATGAAGGAGAAAATGAACAGTCATCGAAGGAGAAAATGAATAGTCATATGAAAGAAGGTGTTACAATTGACAAGTGGCATATGAGAATATGAAAGGAGTTACAATTGGAGTTACAAAGAGAAAGGATAGTTATAAAAGGAGTGTTGCTTGGAGAATTTTAGTAGGGGATTTTATTTTGTGAAGTGCGATAAGTGTGTGTGTTTTGTGAATTGTGGGAGACGTTGGGTAAGCAATAGACCAATGAGGGTCTTGTAAAAGTGAAGGCATTTTTATGTCAATCTTCTAGTTTCAAAATTGAAGTCCAAGTTGGTGCTTGGCATCAAGGGTTGGTGCTCCTTCCAGTTGGTGCTGGTAAATCAGGGGTTGATGCTCCTTCCAGTGGGTGCTGGTAAATTGATTGTAAATTTGGTGCTTTGCAAAGGCTGGATTTGGATGGGAGTCCAAACAGTCATTTTGAGGAGTAGCCAAATCGGTGAACCTCGGTACATCTTATGTTGTGTGATGTTATCTTGTTATATTTGCTTTATTTGGTTTTAAGTTTTCATTATTTTGGCTTTAAGAGTTGAAGATTTAAGTAACAAGAGATACACTGATTCACCCCCCCTCTCAGTGTCATTGTGATACTAACATCCAAGGTAGTGCTTCTTTCAAACTTTCTTAGAAACTAAAGATGGTAAAAGATAACCTTAGGGTCTGGAATAAAGAAGTTTTTGGAAATATTTTTGAGAACAAGAAAGCAGTGGGGGAAAAACTAAAAATAATAGAAGGCAAAATTCAACATGGAACTTATGATGAGGCAACAAAGATTGAAGAGAAGGAAACCCTTTGTGAGTACCATAATATCCTATCCTGTGAAGAGATGTATTGGAGGTAAAAATCAAGGGCATTATGGATGAAGGAAGGCGATTCAAATTCAAAGTTTTTTCATGTTACAAATTTGAGGAATAGAAGCAAAAATAATATTAGAATTTTAATCAAGGATGGCTCCTCAACCCAGAATATCCAAGAGATCAGGGATGAGGCTGTGAATTTTTTCAGCTCCTTTTTAGGTGAAGGACCAACTTGCAATGCCTGAGAAAAGGATTCTCTTCTTCAATTTATCCCCCAACTTATTGAAGAGATGACCAATGAGTCCCTCACAGTGGCCTTTTATGATGAAGAGATCAAATATGTCCTTTTTATCATGGATCCTTACAAGGCTCATGGGCCAGACAATTTCTCACCTCATTTTTACCAAGTTTTTTAGGATATTGTTGGTGCAAAAGTCATCGCTGCCATTAGGGAGATCAAAACTTCTAATCACATTTCTAGGGGTTTTAATTCAATGTTTATAGCTTTGATACCCAAAGGCCCCAATCCTAAGACCATGGATGATTTTATGCTGGTTAGCCTATGTAACGTATCCTATAAAATACTGTTCAAAGTCTTAGCTAACCACTTGAGGAAGGTCTTACCTATTATCATTGATCTAATTCAGGGAAGTTCAGTTCAGGGGAGATCAATATTATATGGAGTTATCACATTTCATGAGGCTATCCATACGACTGCCCAGACTAAGAAGACAGTCATGGCCTTAAAGCTAGATATGAACAAAGTTTTTTACAGGATAATTTGGGATTTCTTGGAGGCAATTTTAGTAAAATTCAGTTTCCACACTCAATGGGTCAAGCTGGTCATAGAATGTATTTCGAAGGCCTGGTTTTCAGTCTTGGTAAATGGGTTTATAGTAGGATTTTTCAAAGTAAATGAGGACTGAGACAAGGAGATCCCATTAGTCCCATGCTTTTCATCATTATAGCAGAAGCCTTAGGAAGAAACATAAATGCAGCAGAAGCAACTAGACTTATATCAGGCATAAAGGCAACTTCGTTAATAGCCCCAATGACCCATCAATAATTTGTTGATGACACATTGTTGCTTACATTGGCTTCAATGGTTGAGGCAAGAAGGATCAGACACATTCTTAAGATGTATGAGGAGGCGATCGGACAGAAAGTGAATTTTAATAAGAGCAAGTTGTATTTTATAAATACCCCCATTCCCAAGAAAAACAACATTGCTAGAATTCTATAATGTTAGATTGCGTCCCTTCCTACCTCCTACTTAGGCCTTCCCATTTTTTATGGGAAACCAAAAGGGTCAATGTGGAATATTATGTTGGAGATGATCCAAAAAAAGCTAGCAGGTTGGAAAGGACATTTATTATCTCAAGTGGGTAAATCAATCTTAACAATGACCTCCCTACAAAGTATACCTATATATTTCTTTTTGGTTTTTAGAGCTCCAAGCAAGGTGTATCATAAAATTGAGAAATTTCAAAATAACTTTCTCTGGTCAGGGACCAAGGACAAAAAAAGGATCCATTTGTTAGGGTGGAATAAGGTTTGCAAACCTAAGGTACAGGGGGGGCTAGGGCTGAGGAGAGTTTTTAATCTCAACATAACTCTGCTAGCCAAACAAGCATGGCAACTATTAACCAAGGTCGAAAATGAATGGACGATAATAGTCAGGAGGAAACACCTCCAAGGATCGAATTTCCTCATTGATAATATGGTGAGTAGGGGGTCAGCTTTCTGGAAGGTAATACTAACAAGTAGAGATCTAGTGAAGAGAGGGATTAGATGGATCCTTGGGAATGGGCAAATGATAAAATTTCGGAAGGACCGATGGGTGAGAGCTGAGGAATTATCCCAGAATCTCGGATTGGCTAGGATCCAAGAACACATGGAGTAGTAGATTGGGCAAAGAGTGGCTGATTACATCTGGTAGGATATGAACACCCCTAGGTGGAAATACATCAGAGTATAGGGTTTTGAAGCTGAGTCCAAAGAACTTCATAATATTTTAACACAACAAATTCTTCCCTCTAGAGAATATGAGGATCACATTTCTTGGGATGAGACTAAAAGTGGAGATTTTATGGTAAAATCTACCTATAACTTGCTCGTCAACAATGAAGACCAACAATTTCAACCAAATTTGGTCTGGATCAAGGGTTTAATCCCTAAAATATATTTTTTCTCATGGCTGGTGATCCAAGGAAAAATTCTTACCATGGATAATATGTTGACCAAAGGTATGGTTATTGCTAACCGTTGTCATATGTGTAGGGTTGGGTGGGAGTCAAAACAACATTTTTTCCTTGATGAACTTTTCCAGGATTTTAGGATCTTGTGGGTCAAGCGGGCTTCAATTTTTAAAGTGTTACAACAATGGTCTCAACCCTTTGTTAGTCTAAAATTTAAGTACCTTTGGTAAATCCATTGGCACCATTTCCTGTGGCAGATATGGTTAGAAAGGAATCATAGAGCTTTTAAGGACACAAGTCATTGCCTTAAAACAATCCTTAATAGAATACTTGCCTTTGCAAAAGAAAATATTAGTATCCTTGCTGAGGTGAACCATATAATCCCTCCCCAGTAAAGACAATTTGCTTTAGACCTAGGCATTGAGGAAAAGCATTTCATCCCTCAACCCAATCCCAAAAATGAGGTCTCTTGGGAGCCACCCCCTAGGGGTTGGTTCAAATTTAACTTTGATGGTGTAGCTAAGGAGAACCTGGGAAGAGCAGGAGCTAGAGGAGTAATAAGATATCATCAAGGAAACCTAGTTAAGGCCTTCATTGAACCATTGGGAATTATAACTAATAATGAGGTGAAATCTAGAGCCCTTTTGATAGGGTTAAAAGTTGCCCAGGAGATTCATGGAAATTTGATGATTGAAGGCGATTCCATGAATATCATCAACCTATTAACCAATGGCAGAAAAACTCCATGGAGGATTGAGGTCATCATCCATGAGGTAAGGATCCTTTTTATGGCAAGACAAGATAGGAGGATTTACCATGTGTTTCGTGAGGCCAAAAAAACGGTTGACAAATTAGCCAATGTGGGTATTGATGTGAGAAGTTTGATGATGTGGACACAAGGGGTACCACATGAAGTGGAAGATATTATTAGACATGAAAATCACACTACTGATTAAGGATAAAGGTGGAAGGGTGCTTTTTCACCAAGTTTTTCGTGATAATCATAGAGTTTTTTCTCTAAGTCAACTCAAATGGCTATCGTTGTAAGTAATGTTAATTGTCATGTTGAACTGTCTTTCTACAGTAAGTGTAAGGTGTTGTAGGATAACTAGCACAATTTTTGAAAATAATGTTCTAAGGATGACCAAGATCCGCAATCTCAGCATAAGGCTAGATTTTGTATTAGGTTTTGGGTTAACCTGCAAAACCCGATAATTAATGACGACTTTTATTTACCAAAAAAAATAAAAATAGGTTTAACGTTAATCCATGACTTCCCTTCTAAAAGGATATTTTTTTCCATCATTTTATCTAGTTTATAAGGCATGGATAAAATATTGTGTGGAAAAAATGATAAAAAAAATATCCTTTTAGAAGAACGTCCTATATTTAAGACATAGAGTGAGAATTTTTCCATGAAGAAAGTAAAATTTAAGAGGCTTCTAGTATGTTTTAGGATTTTTGAATTTCAATATTGTCTTATTGATATAGACATTTTGAAAAACATTAGTAATATTCCAAGTGAGTTCATCGATGATGGGTCAACTATTGAGGAGCGAGGAGCAAAAGCATCTTAGGGTATCTGTTGTTGTGGATAGTTTAAAACCTTTTTCAAAATTTAATAATATTAAATAGGAATTAGATCCACTATCTCTATGTTTTTTTAGCAATTTGTGTTTAATTGATCTACTTAGCATAGACTTTGAGGTGTGATTTTATATCCATCAATTTTTTTTTGTGAACTAGAGTACTATATTTATTTTCTAAAGTAATATAATTATTGCAAATTTTTATTAAAAAAAAATGAATTAGATAATTGGATCAACAAGTGGATTATGAAACATTACGTTTTTGTATTAGAAATATTATAAGATGAGACACATAACAAGACATTGCAAAGTAAAAATGTTTGACATAGAAATTATTATTATTTTGTTATGATACAAAGTCAAAGATGAAGTAACGAGATCCTATTATAATTTAAAGTGGGTTAGATCAAGAATTTTCAACTTCACAAGGTAAATAAAACCCATCTATCTTATCAAATAGTGAAGGATATTATGGTTAATTTCTATTCACTATTAGAGAAAACTTAGGAGGATGTATAAAATGAGGAATTGAAAGGTCTAAATTTTAATTCAAAAGGAAATAAATAAACAAAGGAAGATGTGGAAGATAAATTTAAACTAAAAAATGTGGAACAAGCCAAGTCTATCCTTGAAAATCATTTCCACTTTAACTCTATAATAGAAATTCATCTCCTTGTGACAATAACAACAACAAAAATATGGGAATACTATAGAGTTATTTCCTTGCATTTTTATAGTATATGGGGCAACATAATAAATAAATTAGTATGTAGGACATCCATTACAATTTAGGGTTTCAAAGAAATCCTAAAAACATAAGTACTATGGTGGATGCTCCTTGTAGTTTAGGCTTTCATAAGGAACAAAAAAAGGGAATGGATTTGAGGTTATCTCTTGCATTTAAGATTCTCTAATGCAACATAAAACTATAGCTTATACGTCAAGTTATGAACACTCTAGGAAAATGGAAGAGATTGATAAGGATAAAAGTAATGATGGAAATGGAAAAAGGAGAGGAAGACACTCAAACAAAAAATAAATAGAAAAGAAAATCCAAAGTGATATTGATTTGGGCAGCTAGACAAAAATATTGCAAGTGTTAATAAGTGGGTCTAAGACCATTTTAAGATAAAAAATTTATGATGATAATAGTATTCTAAGCCCACAAATAAGAATTTAAAATGATGATGAATATGGAATGCCCTTAAAAATATATACCAAGTTATAGTTTTAAATTTAATTTAATTTAGGAAACAAAAATAGGTACTTATATTGTGATTTGGGAGCAAGTGTGAGCCAAGAAAAAACATAACCTTTTCTTACTTTATAAATCTAGTGAGTGTTGTGAATGCAAGTTGGAAGCAAACACGAGTAAGGAGCATGAATCACCTTTTATTATTCTAATTCCTCGAGTATATTTTAAAAATAAAAAAGTATTGTAAGCAAAATTTCAACAACATGGTAGGAAAGTAAATTTTGCAATTCCTAATTAGAAATAAGGATGCCTTCTCTAGAAGTTTGGATGCCATCATTGGGGAAAAGAGTAAGGTCAAATATATGATAAACCAAATCTAGATAGCAAATGTTACATGAAAATTGATTATCAAGGATGAAATGATTGAGCATGACATATAGCATTATTAAGAGTAGAGGGTTAATATGCAACGCTCTAGGTTTTTTGAATATTTAGAAGGAATTAAGATGTAAATTAAGATGGGGAGGTAAATACTAATGAAAAGGAGGTAAAATATGTTAAGAATAAAAGCGTAAATGAGTAAATCATTTTCATTTTCCTATATAAAATCCTCTCCTTGTAATAAAATTAAAGTAGTATAGAGTGTATCCCTTGCACATTAGGGTTTCAAGAGCAACATAACAAATAAATGAATGTGGAGAATATATTAGAGAAAATATTTTTTTCTATGGCAATATAAGTAATCACTATGGAGGTTCATCCTTTAAAATTATGGTCTCTAAGGTAGCATTTAGGAATTTTAGAGTAACATAAGAAAGTAGCTACTATATAGGATCATCATTAATATTTAGGATTTATAATGAAACCTAAAGAAGAAAGTGTTTGTGAGTCTATTACTTCCATCCTAGATTCTCTAGGGTAACATAAACCTTTAGAAGATAAATTTGATTATGAACAACATGGAAAAATAAAAGAGCTTAATGAACATTTATGTGTTGGATAGAATGGAAGAAAGGGGAAGATCCTTAAGAGAAAAACAAAGAGGAAAGGGAAATAAAGGGATAGTCATTTGAGATACCATATAGTGCACCTTATAATTGTAAGAGAATTCGAAAAATTATGAAATATGGGGGATTGTTTGGTAGTTTCTACTATAGAAGCTTGCAAAGGTCTTGCAACAATGTGAAACAACTATAAACGAGATGGACAATTGCTAAAAATAAAATGTAATTGTGTTATGGGTCTACTTTGTAGGAAACATGAAAAAAATCAAAGTAGGAATTGTAAATATATATGCTCCAAAAATACTTACTCCCCATGAATAATATTGGAAGGACCTTGACATATATTTATAAATACAATGATTTTTCATAATTATGATCTATGGATTCTTGGAGGACAAATTTTAACATAGTTTAATTTTATTTAGAAAATAAGAGTGGTACTTCTATATGGTCTAAAGTAATGAAGGATTTTGCTTCACTTTTCAATTCAAATTACCTTTGGGATGTTATTCCTTTTAACTTTCATTGTACATGGGATAATAAATGCATTGGGAAAACTCATAGCAAAAAATATTTATATATTTTTTCTACCCAACACATGGTTATAAAAAGCATGTAATATCTTTAGATATTTTATTATGAGCAAGATTGTATCACAAACCTATTCTCTTGAAATATGATTTTCTCAATAGGGTCATCCAAAGCTATTTAGATTTAAGTTATGTGGCTTTAAGATCTTGATTTCCTTTAGATGGTTATATTATGGTGGGATAAAGAAAATTTTGAAGAATCACATATGTATAGGTTTTCTCAAAAGATGAAATATCTAAAAATAAAAATGAAGATGTCGAATTCCAAATTATTTGGTAACGTATTTAAAGAAAACAATAAAATTGAATCCAAGCTAAAAAAATATACAATAGATAGTAGAAATCAATGAAATGAACCTAAATACTTATGTGAAAGCAAAGCAATTACTTTATTATTATTATAATATATTGAAAATTGAGAGGTTATATTGGTCTCAAAAATCTAATGAGAGATGGTTCAAGAAAGGAGATAGAAACACCAATTTATTTCACCCAAAACTAAAATAATTTTTTCTCTTCATAAAATTAAAATTATTTAAACTATAGATGGAATAAATATTAAGGGAGAATAAGATATTAGAAAGGAAGAAACAATTACTTATTTAAAATATATTAGTCATATGCTAGGCAAGATAAGCAAGCTCAAGATAATATTTCGCAAAATATTCAATCAATTATCACATGGGGACAAAAAGAAATTTGTATTAAGAAGATATGAGGCCATAAATTACACAAGAGGCCATACATTCTTTTCATTCTATAAAAAATCCATATATGCTTATGAAAATAGATTTGAACAAAGCATATAATAAGGTTTTTTGGAGTTTTCTACATATTATTCATAGAAGTTTTTAGTTTTAATCAATGTTGGTGTGAACTGATTGGTTCTTGTTATAAAATTATAAAATATTCTATTTTGATCAATGGATCCTCTATTGGATACTTTGAGTCATCTTGTGAATTTTCCAAGGGGACCCAATATCTCCTCATATATTTATTATTATTGCAAAGGCATTAGATAGAGCATTCTGAAAAGAAAAAAATAGAAGGAAATATCAAAGGTGTTCAAGTTGAAATAAATGGTTCCATAAAACTCATCTCCAATTTATTGATGGTACTTTGGTCATCCTTTAGTGAGTGAAGCCATGGAGTTTAAAATATTATTATCATGATATGAGAAGGGTGTTGGATGATTACTACAAAATATCATTTTCATTAAAACTATCCTATATTTACAATAGATTATTACAAATATTTTAGGGGTTTAAAATTGAAAAAATTACATTAACTTAGCTGGGCATTTCTTTGATAGGTTGGAAAGGTAATTTATTAACCATGGTTGGAGGTCTAAAACTCAAAAACACTACATTATAATTCATTCCTATACATGTGACATCACTTTCAATATTGTCAAGAGTTATAGCATCAAAATTTTATAAAATATTAAGAAATTTTCTTTGGAAAGGATGTGGAGAAAAAATTAATTTTCATCTTTGCAAGTGGGACAAGGTTTACAAAGGAAATGGTAATGAAGGGGACCTCCCTTAGAATTTTAGTCTTATGATTTTGGTATGAGGAGAAAAACTTGGTTGGAGATTTCTTAAAGATCAAGGAAAGAGTTGGGTTAAAAATGTTACTTCAAAAATATATGGGTTTCCATGATGTAAAGAACTATTTAGGAAATGAAGCCTACCTAAAGGATAGTCAACATGGAACTTCATATCAAATAGTTTGAAAGTGTCACATCCCAAAAATTATTAGATTATATAAAATTATTAGTTTTATAAAATTAATGACTTATCATGATGAGTAATTAACAATTAGTCAATTTTGATTTTTAAATATCAATTATTAATGATTATGAAAATTTGATTGACCAATTTGAAAATTTTATACAAGTGTTGATAGGTCACCCTATAGGTAGTAGAGGAGGGAAGGTATTATCTAGGAGAAGGTGATAAACCCAAAAGAAGCAATCAACCTGGAGAGATTGTACACATCACTAACATATGTATGAAAACAATATAAATTAACTCAAATGCATAATCGTCTACTTGAGCACTTTAATGATTCTTGATAATTGTCCACTTGACCATTCTATATTATAAGTAGGATATCTGAAGGAGCACATAGAGTTGAGACATCACCATGATTTTTTGCAATAAACATAAAAGAGTTGGTCACTAAAAAACTAGAGCATGTAGGAGGTGAATGTTAGAGAATATTAAGTCAGAAGGGTGAAAACAATGAAGAGAGAATATTGGAAATCAAAGGTATTTATATTTCTTGGTTTATTTGGTGAATGGCTAAATTGTATATTAGAAGAAGATATTATTAAAGTTAAATATTAGCGAAAGATATTTATTATTTAAGGGAGTTATAAGAAGATAAATGTGAAGATTAAATATTTGAAGAAGAAAATTATTGATTGCAGAAAGGACTAATGTTGAAGGAAATTAATTTGGGAGTTATAAGAAGAATTTAAAAATATTAAAGAAGAAAATTTATTATTGAAAGTGAAAAATAAAAGATTAAAAATTGAAAAAGAATGATTGAAGCTATACAAATATAATTAATTAAATAAAAATAATATTATTGATTTAAAAAAATTAGATTAACAATTTTGAAACTAAAGAAAGAGAATAATTAAAAGAAGTAAGAAAAAGAATATTAAAATTGAAGATTGAAGAAAATTGAAGATGAATTGAACTGAAGAATTATTTTAAGGAAAATAAATTGAATAAAGAGAAGAAAAGTGAAGAATTATTTGAAGAAGGAAATTGTTAAATTAGGAGATAAAAGGATTTGGAAAAATAAATTAATTTATTAATGGTAAATACAAATATTTTTCTTTCTAAATATTATCTACTAAAAGGACCTAACTTTATCCCATGGAAAATAATATTAGATAAATATTTATTGCTAAGAGACTTTGGAAAGTTGTAAATGGAGAGAAAGACATTCCATAAGATATAATAGAAATATAGAAGTTTAAATATGATGATTTAAAGGCTCTTATGTTAATCACATTTGGTATATTAGATGAAATTCAGGCATACATAAGTGAGGTTGAAACTTCAAAAAACACTTAGGATAAATTATGCACAATATTTTAAGGAAATAATGGAGAGACTATTTTACACTTGCAATCATAATTATATTCCCTAAATTCTTATGATGGAGAGAATATAGAACATTTTATTTGAATGGTAGTAGAATTGAAATCTAAACTACAAACTATGAGAGAGAAAGTGGAAGAAAAGTTCTTTATTCATGTTACACTAATAGCACTTTCAAAAACATTTATAAAATTAGTCACATTTCTTCAAGTGCTAAATAGAACCATTTCCTTTGATTAATTTGTCAACATACTTTAAGAATGTGAAATAGAAAACCAATCTAGAGATGAAATGGTAAATAATGCTTTTATCTCAACAAAAGAGATGCCAAATAATATTGCTTCATCATCACAACATCAAATTGAATGGAGAAAAAAATATTATTACATATATGATAAGGAAGGTCATAACACTAGTTATTGTAAATACATTTATTTAAATTAATAGATTGAAATGTATAGAAATTTCCAAAGATACCAAAATAGATAATATCAACCTAATCAACAACAATACACATTAGCACAACAACATCCAAATTGAGAAAATCAAAGAGAAAATATGGCCCAAGAAGTATAGGAAATAGAGAACATAAATGAATAAAAAAATAAAACAATTCATAGGGATCTCATGGAAAGAATTATAAATATCTCCATCCTTGACAATACAGGGTTAGAAAATGAATGTATGGATCAAAATAAGAAACAATGTGACAAGGATAGTAACTCAAAAATTCTCAATAGTAATGGCATTGATAGTATTAAAAATAGTAATGTTACCCCATAAAATCTAAAGTGTAAGGGAGGAACTCTATAATGTTTCTATATTTTTGTTATTGCCATAGGGAGAAGCATTTATACTATAGAGCTAAAGTGGAGACAACTTTCTTGGAGTGGGCTTTGCCTCTTCCAGCTTAATTAGTTTAAATTTATTTACTACATCTTCCTCCATCAATTTATTTCCTTTTGAATTTTGATTTACACCTCTTAATTCTTCATTATATACACCCTCCTATGTTTTCTCTAATATTTGATATAAATCAACCATAATATCCTTCACTATTTAATAAGATAGATGGGTTTTATTTTCCTTTTTTTTAGAAGTGGAAAATACTTTTTTATAACCCACCTTATGTTATAATATGATCTCCTTAATTCATCTTTGTGCTTGTATCATGACCAAAAAAATTATTTCTTTCTCAATCATTTTCACTTTACAATATCTTGTTATGCATTCATATTATAATATTTGTAACATCAAAAATAATATTTTCATACTTCACTTGTTGAACCAATTATCTCATTCAAATTTAAATATTAATGGATTATAGAAAACATTTTAATATATCCATGGAAAAACATATCATAGCATGCTTTCATTCCTTAATAGTTGGCCCATTTTGGATGAAATCTCTCGAAGTATTACTAATGTTATTCAAACCTCTTTATTTTTTATTCCATATTAAAATTAAAAAATCTTGATGCACACTAGAAGCCTCTTAAAATATCTTATCTTCATAGAAAAATTCTCACTCCATCATCTTAAATATAGGGAATTTCTTCTCCTAAAGCATGACCTACCACACAAAATTTTATCCCTATTTTATAAACCATAGAAAAATATCCTTTTAGAAGGTAATTCATGGAATAATGTTAAATTAAACCCTACTTCTATTGAATCTTTGAATGTTGGCTAGTATCCATCATGATGCAATCACAAAGACGAAGTTCAAGAAAGAATTGGATCCCTTAGTTGCATAAATTCTTAGCAATATATTTAAATGAAAATCAACTAAGGATTTAAAGATGGGTAATCATACATCACTATTTATTAATTTGAATAATAATGGTAGTTACTTGCATAATAGGGTGAAACTTCCACTTGAATGACATAGTGCAACTTCCACTTGGATATGGTGTAACTTCCACTTGAACGATGTGGAGCAACTTCCACTTAAACGGTGTGGTGCAACTTCCACTTGAATGACATAATGCAATTTCCACTTGAATGATAGTTATTACTTTTTGGCCAATTTGAATGATAATTGCTTTGAACACCAATGTTTCCCCACTAAATGATGCTTTACACATTCACTTGAATAGTTATTATTTCTTCACCTAAATGGTTTTGTATATGAATGACACTCTTAAATTATAAGAATGATAATCAACATACCTCACTTGAATGACCCCAATACCCATATTTATTTAAATGATGCTTCTCTTTGAACAAATTTCACTCCCTCACTTAAATGGTGTCTTAGTTCTTACTGAAATGATACTAGGTTATTTCTTTGAATGGTGAATCTATTTTGTCTATCTTCTACACAATGGAATGATGCCTCTACTTGGGCTACAAACACTCTCTATTTTCTCATGTATTCCTGTAATCCTACACACAAAATTGTATTCCACAACATGCAAATCCAATACCATATTACATTCACCATTCAATGTGTAGAAAATAGATTAGAGTAGAATATAATATTTTTTATTGTTTATGACCATCAACAATGGATTATTTTTAATCTATATTTATACAGTAATCCCTACTCTCAAATACATTCATGTAGACACTTTCTATGTTTCTCTCTATTATTTCCTATCCTCCTTACAGACTTGTCATTCCTTTCCTCTTATTATTTTGTGCACACACCATTTATCCTTTCTCTTCCTACTTTATATACAAAATACAACAACTATCCATATGGTTCACCAACAATTCTTTAATAAATTATTTATCAAAATTTTTAGTTTGAATGCTCCCACATCATACTCTTTGGGTAAGAGGAAATATTTCATGAGTGAAATCTCAAGAACATTTCTCAAAATCTTAAAATGAGATGCAATACTTAGCAATATCAAAAACATTCATCCATGATGTTACTTCAACTACTTGATCCTTCCACATAACTAGATACTCATAATATACTTTACCTCTTGTCCTCTTGGACACTATAGAATCTATTACTACGTCTCATGCATATGAGGATCATAAAGATGATATGCCTTTGAGGTGTCAAAATACCCCAAAAAGATACACTTATGGATCTTTGATACCTCCTAAAAATCCTTATGTATGTGAAACCATGTTGTGGATCCAAAGTTATAGAATTGGGACACATTTGGCTTATTACTTGTCAATCTCTAAAGAGGTGTCATACCCTATACTTCCTTGGTATAAAACCTATTGATGATGTATGTTGTACAAGTTATAGCCTCACCCCACGTATTATTATCCATCCCCTTTCATTTTTTAGTAACAATTTCCTTTGTTTCATTGAGAAATTATTGGTGATGCCTTCAATAGTACCTATAAATTTTTTATAATGAGGATGAAAATTCACCACATTAAAAATTTATGAGATGCCTACACCTTTTGGGAGTCCAATTTTAAAGGCATTTTCTACAAATTTCTTCAAAACCTTACAAGGTTCAATCTTCTTCCAATTGAGCTTATTGTAAGTGGAGTTTTAGAATATTTCCTTGTGTAAATGTACCAAAACTAAGTCTTCCACCTAAAATTATTATATCCTTCACTTGAGATCAACATGTTGCTTGTATTTTATGGCACTCTTTTCTAAATCAACCTTTACTTCCCAATGTAAATCATGCATGTAATCAACAAAATATTTTACTATAGCAATAGTTCTTTGTAAATTAGTTGTACTTTGTAACTCATCTACTCCTCTTGGATAGATCCCATGAATAATTTAGAATTAAATATTGGTTATGCTTCTATTTATCAAATATTTATATGCAAACTCTTCCTATGCCAATATGATATCCCATAATTTGATCTCTTGCCGACTAAGCACCTCAACACATTTCCAAGGCTTCTATTCATAAATTTAGTATGTCCATCTATTTGTTAGTGATAAGTTGAACTAAAACTCAATTTTGTGTCCAAAATTTTCCACAAAGTGTGCCAAAAGTAGCCTACAAACTTAATATCTCTATCCAACATAATGCTTTTTAGAAAACCATGTAGTCTTACAATTTCTCAAAAGAACAAGTAAAAAATATGAGGAGCCTCATTAGTTTTTCTGCAATGTATGAAAAATGTCATATTCAAAAATATATTGGCAAGAACAAAAATAGAATCATTACCTCTTTGTGTTCAAAGTAATCCAAGGACAAAGTCCATAGTTATATCCTCCCATGACCTTTGTAGTATTGGTAATGACTAATACAACCTAGTGTTTTGGATTCTGCCCCTTGCATGCTGGAAAATTTGACAACCCTACATGAACCTTCTTACATTTGCACTCATTATTGGCTAGTAATAATTGTTATAAAGTTATCCCATGGTCTTGTTTACTCTAAAATTTCAAACAAGTCTGCCACTATGTTTTTCTCTTATCAAATTCTCTTTCTTTGAGATTTGTGGTATGCATAATCATTGTCCCCTTAATAATAATCCTTCATATTAAATACAAAGCAATCATCGTATTCTATTTTCTATAGTAGGATTATTACATGCTTCCTAAGATTCTTTGAAGTCCAAATCATCAACATAAAGCTCTTCCATTATATCAAAACCTGCAACTTCAATCTTCATTACATTCACCAACAAACTTCTACTCAAGGTATTTGCTACCGGTTGGAATCAACACTTCTATATTTCAAAATAAATGATTAAATTTGGAGATACTCAACCTATTTAATATGTATTTGGTTTAATTTCTCTTGAATTTTAATAAAATACAAAGCATGATGATCCATAAATAGCACAAAAGTCCTTTGGCAATAGGTAATGTCTCTATTTCTTTAGTGCTTGCACAATTGCATAAAAATCCTAATCATAAACTGAATTTTTTCTCTTTGCTTCATTTAAATTTTAACTAAAATAGGTGATGGGTCTATCTTATTGACTTAAAACTTCTCCAGTGGTTGTTTTGCTTACATCATAATATACTTGAAAAACCTTGTTAAAGTTTGGCAATGCCAAAACCAGTTGCTTTACAAATTTCTCCTTCAATATTTGAAAGCTCCTTTCTACTATGTATGTCCATTGGAATTCATGTCTACCTCCCTTAATTGTCTCTATTATTGAAGCACAAATTACACTAAAATTTCTAATGATTTTTTCATAAAAGCTATCCAAACCATGGAAATTTATAGCTTCAGACATACTCCTTGGTGATGGCCACACCACAATAGCCTTGACTTTTACTAGATCCATTCGTAAACCATCCTTTGCTATGAAAAAACTGAAACATGCCAATTCCTTCTTCATAAACCTAAACTTCTTCAAATTAATCAACAATTATTCCTCCTTCAACATTTACAAAACTAACCTTAGATGCCTTAGGTGTTTGTTCTTTGTATTTCTAAAAATTAAAATATCATCCAGGTAAACCACTATAACATTACCAATAAAAGGCTTCAAGAAATCATTCATAATTCACATAAAAGCGCTATGTGAATTTGTCAATCCAAAAGACATGACCATCCATTCATACAAGATTTCTTTGGTCTAAAAAACAATCTTCCATCCATCTCCTTATTTGATTCAAATTTGATGGTAACCACTCTTCAAATAAGTCTTTGTTAAGTAATTTAATCCACTAAAAACATCCATAAAGCCATCCATACAAGGTAATGGAAATCTATATTTTATTATAATCTTATGGATTGATTGATAGTCTACGAACATATGCCATCCTCCACCTTTTTTGGTGCTAGTATGACTAGTACTGCACATGGGTTTAAGTTTTCCCTATTCAACCCCAAATATCTCTTGGACTTGTCTTTTCATCTCTTAATTTTCCAAGGATTTCATCCTATAGGTTGTCTTTTTTGTTAATCTTGAGCTAGGTATAAAGTCTATTTGATGACTAATACTTCTCATAGGTGGAAACCTATCATGTAATTTTTCTAAAATAATCTCAACATATTCTTCTAACAAATTCTTTATTTCATGTGGAATTTTGGAAATCTGATTTGTTTTCCCATATTTTTTGGGTTTAGTAATGAATTAAAAACATTCTTCCTCCTTCATCTTCTTCAAAAATTGTTTTTCAAAGATTAAGAAAACTTTACAACTATTACCCACCTCCTATTTTGTCCTTGAATGGACTCAATGCATAATTTTTACCATCCTTAGCATTTGAATAAGTTTTAGTCATCCATAATGTATTACTTTTCTATAAAATTACCATGGTCTACCTAATAAAATATGGTATACATCCATTAATATAATATCACATAGAATCACATCCTTGTAAGAATTTATTTAAAATTCACCATATAGTGTTCAATTACCAAAATTTGGTGTCCATTTTGTAACCATACCACCTTGTATGGATTCAAATGATCAATTATTTTCAAACCCAATTTCTCTACCATATATATTGATACTAAATTATTTGTGCTTCTTCTATCCACAACCACCTTACAACATTTACCTCTTAATTTACAAATTGTCCTAAATAGTTTCCTTCTTTGCTCAAGTTCATGCACCAGCTTTATTGATTTCAATGATAATATTTTCATCATAAGGGATTCTCCTTGTTCTTTTTCCTCAATGTGCTTTAGTGAAGCAATACTTTCTTCGTTTTCTTGTGTAATATGGTTTCTATATTACTTTCCTTTACTACTACTCTATTGTAGTATTGGACATTCAAATTCGTAATGGCTAGCTTCTCCACATATATAATAATATTTGAGGTATCCTATACCCCTTCCTCTACCATAAACTCCTATTCCTCTTGAGAAATATATCTTTTCTCTATTATTCTGAGAAGTACTAGCTTCTCCCTCCTACCTTTGTTGTCCTCTTCATCTAGCATTTTTTGAAACAAATGTATGTTTAAAAAAATTACACTTTATAACACACATTTTAAACATCAAAATAATATATAAGTTGAATATATTAAGAATTTATCACTACCAAAAAATTAGAAAAAAACATTGTGTATTATCAAATGATGAAGGTCATCATGGTTCACCTAGATCAAACATTAGATGAAAGAAGAATTATAGAAGTTATGAGGAAATACAATGTGTATGTTCAAGTCCAAAATGAGATAAATATGCTAACAAAGATGTGGGATACAATTTTAAACCTATATATCATAAGTCTCATTACAATTTGTCTAGAAAAAAGAAGATATTGGTGAAGAAGAGTGTTAGTAGAACATAAAAAGGAGAGGGAAACCATTAAATAAATACTAAAGAGAAAAAGAAAATAAAAAAGAATCTTAGTGGGATATCTAGATGAAAATATAAAGTTAATATCATAAGTGTTAACAAGAAGTCGATCTATCAAATGGTAGTAGCTCAACCAGTTAGATTCCTTAAGGTTAAATAAGGAGACTCAAGTTCAAATATTGTCAATAAATACATGGATTATATTCAATTTGTTGTGATACTAGTATATGGTGATGATGAAATATGGGTGGGGCTCATTTCAATCCCCTAAAAACAAGAAGTGGGTCTAAGATGATAAATAAAAATAAAACATGACAATAAAAATGGTAGCTTGGAATCAAGTGGCATTAGCTCAATTAGTTAGATTCCTCAATATTTAAAGAGGAGACCAAGGTTCAAATATTACCAAATGATATATGGATAATATTCAAGCTTTGTTGAAATACCACTATGTGGTGATGATTTAATATGGTTTGGGCCCATTTTAATCCCATATAACCAATTGAAGAAACCAAATGGCAGCTTGGAATGTTTATTGTATGATTAACACCTCTAAAAGAATTACTAGAAAATTAATATGTTTTGATAATCTTGAGTTATTTTAATACAAGAAATAAACAAATTAGTGAGGAATGCAATTTGGATAAATTCAAAAATATTTTAAATATGGGAGATTCTAATAGGCTAAAATTGGGGTAATTTAACATAGTTTTAGAATATTTTATAATACTATTAAAAAAAAATGTAGTATGCTCAACTTCATTAAGGAATTAGTGCTACTTTGTTTGAGAACTAAAGGAAGGTATAAATTGACAAAACATTGTGAATGAAATGTAGAATAGAAATATAATCTTTATTTTCAAAATATACATATACATATATAAAATATATATTTTGGTCTAGGTTATCCTTTTCTAAGCATTCATTAGGACATATTGATCTAATGCATGCATAATTCTATATAACATGAGTACTTTGACGAAACATTCTCTAAATATATATTCTACACATAGATCTAGTGTAAGATATCATCTTTATAATTTTATTACCGATATTTTAACTATTATTATTTTTAAATTAAGAATCATGACATTATCAATAAGTTATTGTACCCACGTGTTGTAGGTGAGTTGGAGAGGGTAGCACAATCCTTCAAGGGAGGTCCCTGGTTTGAATCTCCACCCTACCAAATGCATATTGGGTACCCAAAAATCCAATTGATAATGCTGGTGTAGTTAGGGCCAGGTGCAACTCTCGGGTGATTTTGATAGTGTAGAATCCCTTGGTTGTGGTTTCTTAGACCAAGGTGGCCTTGCAAGGGATTTTCACTAAATTAAAAAAAAAAAACTATTATGGGGATATATGTTGTGGTACTAAACATAAATAATTTTTTATATAAAATGAAAGTAGGTAAATAAACCTAATTAAAGGAAATTATGTATAGCTTTCTATGTTTTTTAAATTTGTGTGTTTTCCTAAAGAGAAGAGTGGCTTTTCTTTCGAACATACTTTAATATAACCAATAAATAAAAAACATGAAACAATAATAAAACTAAATAAAATTTATATAGATAGAATCTAAATTATAATACCAGTTTTTACATAAATTTCATTGTAATGTGATATGATTTAGCCCATGTGAGACCTCTAAAGTTGTGTTAGTAACCCTCTCAACATAAAAATGACATAAATGTATATGTAATTATATTAAAATTAAACAAAATTATCAAATTACATTAGCTAGACTGGTTAAATGCATTCACTTTAATGAAGAAGAATAAGGCTTGAATCTTTCCAAGCAATACATGCACAATTGCCAAACTATTGTAATACCACTTTATGGTAACTATGCAATATGGGGGGACTAGTCTCAATCCCATATAACCCATTAAAAAAATCAAAATAAACAAAAAATTTATAACACTATGCAAATTCTTAGTACAAAATTATATGATTTGATCTTATTTTGAGGTGTTCAAAGTCATACAAGTCACCTATCAACAATAAATTTATGTATTGTTAAATTATGTTTAAGCACCCTATTTTAATCCAATAAATTCTATATAGGATCTTTGAGAGGTACTACAACAATATGGGATGAACATAAAAAGGATGGTTAATTGCTAGAAATAAAATGTTACTGGGTTGTTGGTATTTGTTTTAGGAAAAATAAAAATATCAAAGTTGGAGTTACAAATGTAAATGCTCCAACTATAGTTACTCCTTATAAAAGATACTGGAAGGATCTCATTTTATTTATGTCAAGTTCAATAAAAATTCAAAATTATGATCTATGGATTCTTGTGGGGTACTTCAACATAGTGCTACCCCCTTCATAAACAAAGGGTGGTACTTCTATATAGTCTAAATTAATGGAGGTATTTCTTCATTTATTGATTTAAATAGTACTTGGGATGTTATTCCTTCCAACTTACAATATACATGGGATACTAGATGCATTGGACAAACTAATATAGCAAAAATATTGAATAGATTTTTGTTATCTAATACATGGTTACAAAGATGAGGAATCAAACTCTAGAACAATGTAAAGTCCAATGGGATTGGTACTCAAAAAATAATGCTACTTGGGAGAAAGTAGCTGAGATGCAAATATATTTTCCAAATTCATTTGAATGAATAAATGTAATTTTAGTCTTATTGTAGGATACTGATGAAACACAGAGGATTGTGTTTAGTCCAAGGGGGATAGTATGTCATAACTCTCCCTTGGACAACCTTCTAAAATAAAATATTTATGAATTTATGTATGATCATTAATAGCATATTATGTAGTTTTATGAGGTTTTGATGATAAATGATAAGGTACTAACAAACTTGTCCTTTTTACATGAATAGACATATCCACAAATGGATTGATAACTAATGACTATTAGAATAAAAATGATTTGACTAATGATTCATCTATTGTAAAATTCATCCATGTCTTTGCAAATTATTATATTATTACTGTATTTACACAATAGGTAGAGTTAAGTGGAATTACTATAATGCTTCACAAAGATTTAATATTGCTTTACTAAAACCAAGGTATAATATTTAGTTTTGTTTATTAACATTATTGTTAATATACTAAAAGCATAATAAGAAAAAAGGGCATTTATTAAACAAAAATGCAAAGACTATAAAGTCAAAATAAAATCCTTCTTGTTGAGTTGTTATGCTAGGATAGTTTGGAAGTTAGTTTCGTTCGAACGAATCTCTTGAGGGTGTTCTTTAAACCCTTATGGAAAAATGAAGAAAGGGAGAATTTTATTTGGGATTTTTCATTTGGAGAAGAGGATCTTCAAGAAGAGAGTACACAGGTTAGAGATATCGCTAGAAGACTTGGTAGACAAGAATACCAAAAGATATATTTCTTTGATGAGCATTCGAAACACCTACAAATAAGTGCCTTCAAATACATAAGGTACCCTTTATGTGATAAGTTTGGGGAATTAGTTTTCAAACCAATAAAATAATGTAGGTTCTCAAATTATAGATCAATTTGTTTAATGAAAATGTAGAACCCTGCGTTGTGATTAGTAAGGCACCAAGATACCAAAGGAAGAATGTGCCTTTACTCCAACATAGGCAATGGGAAGAGTTAGGTGTAACCCTTCTACCACAACACCCTTTCAAGTGATGAACACATGTCTATGTTGAGTGCATTCATTTGCACCAGTTACACATAGTAAAAATAGTAGGACTATGCTCATATTATGGATGATATCACCTCTAAAATATTTTTGGAATCACTGTTTTACTATAGAAATTCATTGTTGGATGGTCATTGTGGTGTACATGCACCTACAATGTAAAACTAAATTAAGTTACAATGACTACATGGGAGAAAAGACACGATCTATATTTTGAATCATGAAACCAAAAATGAAACTCATAGAAATGACACCTAGAGTTATTTGAGTTATAAATTCCACCTTTGGACCTTTGTGATTACATAATGATCAACTGATAAAGTCATCCCTACAACATAGCACATTGTGGTAACATCAGTAAGACCACCTACATTAGAATCAACTCTAGAACCCGAGTTGTGACACACTTTTTATAATGTGCGTAAAATTTGAATGGTTGATAGGCTGAATGAATTTATAAGAAGATAAAAATCTAAATAATTGAATGTGTTAATGATTATATGGTAGCCTTGAATTGGAAGGTATATGATGTGTAGGATATGGTGTACATTAGTTTGTTGATTGGATAATACTAAATGATTCTTTGAGTGCACCTTGGATAAAGAGATAAAAAAATTATGTATGGTAATACATTTGTAAATTTTAGATATTTTGGAATATAAATAGTGTTCCTTAGATAAAATGTGTTTTCCTTTGAAAACAAAAGAGGATTGACCATAAGGAAATAAATTCCCTTAAAAAAAATAGTTATAAGAATCTTAAAGAATAACCAACTATCACCTTTAGATATTAATTGAATCTTTATATTGGAACTATGGTTAAGGAATATTAATATGAATATATTGGGATGCAAGATATTTAGTGAAAAAGTAATTATTATTTTATACTTGAAATGGTTCATGATTTATGCTTATACATATACTACTTTAAAAATAATAGTGGAAATATTTTAAATTAGTAATGATATACATGTATAGTTTAAGATGTTTCTTATGGGAATATGGATGGCTTTATATTACTAAAGGATATATCTTTCTATAGGAAGTTTACTTTATGAATTTTGAAAAAATAATATTGTGTCATAGGAAATTTGAAGTATTTACTTTACTGATCTACTTAATGAGAAATATCATCTAAGTTATTTAAAAGCATAAGGATTAGGCATAAATCCAATGAATAGAAAGGAACTTATGGGGGTTCCTTATCCTATATTTTGTAAATAAATTATTAAGGGAGTATTCTAGAGAAATTTTAGATTTATGAATGAAAAGGATTTTAGTACGAGGGAAGTATGGGATTCCCTCGCTTTGTAAAAGGGATATTTACAATTACTTGTAATGAAAATGAAACATAGGAGTTATGGAGACTCCAATGCAATTAGTAAAAATTGTAGAAAAAAATGGGACAATGAATCCCTTTTGTTAATTGGCTAAAGGATTGGCAATGAAAATAAATATGGACTATTTTAAGGTTGGGTTTACTCTCAAAAAGGGTTCCTAGGATACATGGTGTGTCTAATGGATTATATTTTGTGTTTCTTGTTATGGAATTGTTATGTACATTTAATGCTTTATTGCTATAAGTATGAATGAAGAAGGAATGAAAATACTTTTACTACTTTTATGAAAATTACATAATAAAGAATGTTTTGATGTTGTAGAATATCTCTTTATTTCTTGCAATAGAATATGGAATAGATAATGATGGTAATTTTATATGATATAAAAGGATAATGATATTTCATATGTTTCATATTTGGTTTTGGGGGGTATTCTTAGATATATCTTAACAATAGAACAACAAATAAAAATATACTAAATCCCTAAGGTTAGAACTGGAACTAAGGGAGATGTGATGGGATAATCCCTTAGGGTTACAATGGGCACTTTAGTAGAGGATCACTAAAGTGTTCTCCAAGAGAAAGTGAGCTTAGAATTCCATTGTAGCTAAATCCTTGTGATGGATTCTCCAAGAGAATGAGAGATACCCATGTGAGGTAGAGATGTCATGCAAATGATGGACATAGGAACCCGAGAGACTATGGGTAAATTTCTATGGGAGATGTCATTTGGTGTGGTAGTAATTTGGAAACCCTGAATTAATTAATGGGAAACCAAAAATGAGCTACCTCATAAAGGGGAAATCACCTCCATTAACTATTTGAAAATTAGTTTAATGGTGCATAGTAGTTCTTACCTAAAAAAAATGTGTAAAAATACAAGAAGCTTATACCTGAATACTAGTATATAATGGTAAACACTAATCAGGGATTTGGTATCCCTTTTCTTAGATGATTGAGATAGGGTTAACCCATGCATCGTGGTCAAAAGGTCCTTCAAAAGAAAGAAATAAAATTTTGGGGTGATCACACAAAGGTGTCCTTTAAGCTATATGGGTAGTGTATAAGGTAAACCCTAGAATTAACATGGGAGATTGGCCACTCCAATCCACCCAGGGGATTGGCCACTTCAATCTACCCAGGGGATGTTGTAGCATTCAAAATCTAAAAGTGGAAGAAAAGCTTCAAAGGAATATATCTAGAATATCTAAACTTGTTTGTGAACATTTTAAAGAATTTTTTTAGGTATATTTTAGGGTTTTTACAATTGATATCAGAGTATGGTTGTATGTATTTTGCACCTTCAAAATATAACCTCTGATGTAGGAATAAAAGTAAGCCTTGGACAAAACCTATCCATAATTGGATTTGATGTGCACCATAGGAAGAATGGAAACATCCCATGGGAAAGGTGGTTTATAGAAAGACCACTGATCAAAAGACTGATCCTACTCTTGGTAACACACCTCACAAAAAGTAAACATGTCAGGTGATACTCTTGAATGATTAGTGAAGAATAAATGTTATCTTTGTTTAAAATATTAAATAAACTATTGGAAGTAGATGGAATAATAACTAATATGAGACACTTGAATAGCCAGGAGTAATGGCACCAAGAACAAGATGAGGGAGACAAGGAATTTTTTGACCTTTTGAGATGACAAAGGGATCCCACCAAAATCTTGATGAAAGCATGACCTATGAGATACCCCTACTCCAACAACTGCACAGGAAAATGACACAATTAGATTCTATAATAAGCGTATTGCGAGAATAGATAGACCAAAATTAGTTGATACTGTAAAATCATAGCTAAACAAGGATACTCTCGACAATGGTATCATGAGAAAGATAATTCAAGAAAACCTTATAATAAAATAAGTTGTTACACATGTGGAGGACCTCACTATGCCAGTCAATGTCCATGCAAATTTGAATCAAGTAAACAATCAAAAGAGCCAAACAATGCGAAAATAGATGGATCAACTACCTCATTTATTTTGAAAGGTATGATCTTGCATAAAGAATGATACAATATTGACATTTAGAAAAATAACAAATAGCTTCATTTCTACTAGTTTAATTAAGGATGTACCAAAAAGACTAATATTATCGGTAGATGGGTGGGAAGGAGAGTGTTTCTATTCAAACCTACTCTATGGATCAATGTTATTCCAACATACAAGTCCTTTTACATAATAGTTTCATTCAATGAAACCTTTATGTAGCTCCTCTCTATGATTTTGACATAATTTTAGAGATAGATTTGTTAAAATCCCGTGAGATAGTAATCAATTTTCATGATAGATGGATTGATTATATAGATAGTGATAAACAAAGAAGATGAATTGTTAGTGAAGAGGGATATTTTTGACCTCAGTTACTATCAAATATGCAACTGAAGAAAACCATGAAAAATGATGGATTGATTTTCATGGTCAAGTTTAATGAAACAGAGATGAGTAAAAAGGAAGAGGTGGGTAAACATCCAATATTACAAGAATATAAGGATGTGTTTCCTAATGATTTTCTTGATATGCTATGAAGAAGGAAATTTGACTTCACTATATAATTAATACCCAAAAGAGAGCCAATACATGGAACTACTTATAGAATGAATTCTATAGAAATTCAAGATTTGAAGGTACAACTCCAGGGATTTTTAGAGAAGGGATTGATAAAACCTAGTGTCTCACCATGGGTGCACCTATCATGTTTGTAAAGAAATATGGATCACTAATATTGTGTATTGACTATAGATTTTTGAAAAAATAAACCATAAAAAAATAGATATCTCTTACCTAGAATAGAGGATTTGTATGACCAATTGAAATGGGCAACCATGTTCTCCAAAATCAACATGAAATCAAGATATCATCAATTGAGAATTTTTGAGGAAGATACTCACAAAACTACCTTAAAAACTTGATATGGACACTATGAATTCACTATATTTCCATTTGAACTATCTAACGCTCCAATGACCTTCATGAATCTAATGAAAATTGTGTTCAAAAGATAATTAGATCAGATTATCTTGATATTTCTAGATGATATTCTAATATATTCCAAGAATAGGGAAGAACATGATAAGTGCATAAGGATAATTATTGAGTTGTTAAGGGAAAACCAATTGTTGGCAATTTTGGGTTTGAGATCCTAGCTTCTTGTCTATGAGTTGTCATTGATGTCAAAAGGAAATGGCATTAATGTTAAGAGGATGTGTTGGCTTCAAAGGTGGAAGATTCCAAGATAATCTTTTTAAGAGAATCCAGAGAGATTCCATTGGCAATGGTTTTTATTAAAACCAATGGAGGTTCTCTTTATTATTTATTTAATTATTATTTAAAACCCTTCAAGGTTTTAATTAATTAATTATTTAATTAATTAAGGGAGAAATTATTTTTAATTTATTAAAAATACTTAAAGGTTTTTAAACCTTTTTTTATTCTTAATTTATTAAAATTATTTAAGGGTTTTTAAACCCTTTTTGAAAAGACTTTTGATTAATTTTGAAATGGTATTTATTTTCGTCGACGTCAAGGTGTCTTCGAAGAGACTATTTATTCTCCAACTCCTAAGGTTGGAAGGCTAATGAATTTGAAATTCCTCAAATGCAATTTGCGGTGTTTGTGCTCTGTATTCACTGCGATCGAAGGAAGACTTAGAAGCACATGCGGTTGAAAAGTCTTCGGGAGTTTTTTCGAGGGTGAAGTGGAGGGAAGTTCACTTGTGAACTTCATATCCCGCATGGGCTAGTGGCAGCGAAGGCTACTGTTGGGCACTGCATTGGCGGAGGTCACCATTTCGAGTCTCGCGGGGGTGCTTTTCTAGAGTAACACACGTTTTTATTAAAACGTCTTTATGCCATGAAATTCAGAGTTTCTTGGACAACGATTTATAAGTTTGAGAGTTGTGTGTGGTGACAGCTTGAAGGTTCAATTATCTTCTACTCCAATAAGGTATGGGCACATTATTCTTATAAGTATGATTAGTGTATGTTTTTTGAAATAAGGTTGGAGTGAAAAGGTATTCTACTAGGTATTCTTTGGCTAGGTGTAAATCCTATTTTTTGGTTTGTTGAAGACTACTTATGCATTATTATCCTTAAGGAGAGTTTTGGGTGAATGCATAATTTTTGGTTTGAGATAGTGGAAGCTTTGTGCACTAGGGTTTATATTTGTGAGTCTAGCTACTTGCATTGAGTGGGTGGAACCCTTGGTTGGCTGTTTTGAGTTTGATGGTTGAGTTGCTTCCATAGAGGTTGTTTGAACAAGTTATTGCTTTACTTGATTCATGATATTGGGCTTACTCCATTGAGGTGATTTGAGCAAGTTATTCTTTGCATTTGGTGATATTGTGTTGGTGGCTATTTTGTTCAAATATATTTGGAGGGAAAATAATTTCTACTTGTTTCATTTTCTCATATCTTTGGTCTTTGGAGTGCAAGGATGAAGGTTCATCTAATGGCACTTGGGAATGAGGTTTGGGAAGTGATTGAAGATGAGTACACTATTCCTAAACATGGTCCTAATACTAAAGAAGAAAGGCTCCTACATCACAGCAATTCAAAAGCAATGAATGCAATCCTAAAAGGCTTACAGAAAGTAGATCTCACCAAAGTGATTCACTGCAAGACAACTAGTGAAATGTGGAAACAGTTGAAGGTGGTTCATACAGGTGATACAAATGTCAGAAATGCCAAGTTGAGACACTTCAAAGGTATGTTTGAACAACTCAAGATGAATGATGATGAAAATATTAGTGACTACATGCTTCGTATGGATGAGGTTGTTAACTCCATGAAAGACTTAGGTCTTGAGCTTGCTGAAAATGATGTTTGTGATAAGATTTTAATATCTCTTCCTAATAGATTTAGTGAAAATATTTCTGCTATTGAGGAAGCTAAAGATTTGGATAAGTTGAAAAAGGATGAGCTCCATAGTATACTTGCAGCATTTGAGTTGAGAACTCAAGTGAAGGTTGATGTCAAGAAAGAGGCAACTTTCAAGGCTACCAAGAATTCCAAGGGTAAACAGCTTCAAGATAGTGATGAGTCTTCTAGTGATGAAGAGGCATATTACAACAAGAAAGGCAAGTTCTCTAAAAAGCACAAAAGTATGAAAAATATAAGATGTTTCAATTGTGAAAAGTTTGGTCATTATGCTATAGACTGTACTGTTCCCAAGAATGAAAGTGATGAAGATAAACAGGATTCTAAGAGCAAGGATTCTGAAAAGCACAAGCATCACGGGAAAAACAAATATGAGCACAACAATCAAGGAAAGAGGTATTATCACAAGCACAAGAAGAGTTTCTACCTATACAAAGAAAGTAAGTGTTCTAGTAGTGATAGTGAAAGTTCTTCAAGTGATAATGAAAATGAGATGTTGTTCATATCAGAAAAAGAGGAAGAACCGAAACATAGATTCATTATCATGAAATGTCTTAGATGTGGAAATTTTGGTCACCTTGAGGATGATTGCACAAATAATGATTTGGTTTCTAGTATGTATGAGGATGCTTCAAAAAACTATAAGGAAGATGCATGTATGGTTTTTGAAAAGGGTAGCACCTCTAGTGATAAGAAATCGAAAAAGGCTTTGATGATTCAAAAAGCAAACAAATAGAGGAAGATATAGAGGAAGGTGAAGTATATCTTGAAGGTGAACTTATTAGTGCTCTTAGTGCTTTGAAAAAGGAAAGAAATAAGAATGCTAGACTCAAGGATAAGTTAGATGAATGTTGTATGGAGAGAGATGATCTTATAGAAAGTCTTGACTTCTCTATGGCTAAGACACAAGAACTCAAGGATGAGTTAGAGTCTAATGTTCTTGAGTATAGTGAATTAGAACAGAAAATGCCTTCTTTGAAATAGGAAACTAAAGAGTACAAGGATAAGCTTTACAGGTTTCAAGATAGCTCCAAAAAGGTTAAGTCTCTCATCAAAGATCAAAGAAAGACAACAGATAAAATAGGCCTTGGTTTTGTTAAGCCACACAAGGAACAAGTTGGAGAGTCTAGTAAGAGACTCCAAAAGGAAGAGAGTTCGATGAGGAAAGTATTTTAGAAAAGGAGTCCTTGAATGATAGATGCACAGAAATAGAAAACAGAATTCGGAACGAGAAGAAGTTTTCGAACCTAAGAGGTCAATTAAAGGAAAGTTTCAAGGCAGATGTTTTGCTTGTCACATGTTTGGTCACATGGCTTCACATTGCATGGCTCAAGTGAAGGATGTAAATGACAGTTTCAGAAGTGCTAGTTACTTTCAAGGGTATTGCTACTCTTGTCAACAGTTTGGGCACAAGGCAATTTATTACAAGGCAAATAATCGGAACAAGTTTTGTCAGAATAGGTTTGGCCAGAATAGGTTTGGTCAGAACAGGTTTGGTCAGAATAGGTTTGGCTAGAACAGGTTTGGTCAGAACAGGTTTGGTCAGAACTGGTGGATTCAAAGATCAGGTTTACCTCAGAGAAACAACTTCGTCAAGTGTTTCAAGTGCAGCAATGAAGGTCACATAATCAGATAGTGTAGAGCTAAAATTCTAGAATACGAGAACAGGGAATAGTGGCATGATCGGGTCCAAGGATCAAGGCATGGACAAGAACAGGGGATGAGAACAAGAACAAGAACAATGACGGGAACAAGAATATGGACAAAGAGTTCAATAGAAGGCCCGAAAAGGAAGTTATAGACACCGATGATGATCGATGCCTAATGGGAGTTTTACTCCCACCCCGGAATTAATCACCTCATCAGGAGGTGGGGGAGGGACTAAGCTAAGAGGCTCATTCTTAGTCCCGAGCCCCAAAGGTGACCCTTTGCCATTGATGACAAAGGGGGAGAGCTTCAAAGTGAAGAGGAGAGCTTCAAGACAGGGGGAGCTTTTTATGTTGAGTTTCTGTGTTGTTGAGAAGCATGGTTTGCCATCAATGACAAAGGGGGAGATTTTTGGCAATTTTGGGTTTGAGATCCTAGCTTCTTGTCTATGAGTTGTCATTGATGTCAAAAGGAAATGGCATTAATGTTAAGAGGATGTGTTGGCTTCAAAGGTGGAATATTCCAAGAGAATCTTTTTAAGAGAATCCGGAGAGATTCCATTGGCAATGGTTTTTATTAAAACCAATGGAGGTTCTCTTTATTATTTATTTAATTATTATTTAAAACCCTTCAAGGTTTTAATTAATTAATTATTTAATTAATTAAGGGAGAAATTATTTTTAATTTATTAAAAATACTTAAATGTTTTAAAACCTTTTTTTATTCTTAATTTATTAAAATTATTTAAGGTTTTTTAAACCCTTTTTGAAAAGACTTATGATTAATTTCAAAATGGTCTTTATTTCCATCGACGTCAAGGTGTCTTTGAAGAGACTATTTATTCTCTAACTCCTAAGGTTGGAAGGCTAATGAATTCGAAATTCCCCGAATGCAATTTGCAATGTTTGTGTTCTGTATTCACTGCGATCGAAGGAAGACTTAGAAGCACATGCGGTTGAAAAGTCTTCGGGAGTTTTTTCAAGGGTGAAGTGGAGGGAAGTTCACTTGTGAACTTCGTAGCCCGTGTGGGCTAGTGGCAGCGAAGGCTGTTGTTGGGCGCTGCATTGGCGAAGGTCATCGTTTTGAGTCTCGCAGGGGTGCTTTGCTAGAGTAACACACATTTTTATTAAAACATCTTTATGCCACAAAATTCAGAGTTTCTTGGAGAGCAATTTATAAGTTTGAGAGTTGTGTGTGGTGACAGCTTGAAGGTTCAATTATCTTCTACTCCAATAAGGTATGGGCACATTCTTCTTATGAGTATGATTGGTGTATGTTTTCTGAAATAAGGTTGGAGTGAAAAGGTATTCTACTAGGTATCCTTTGGCTAGGTGTAAATCCTATTTTCTAGTTTGTTGAAGACTACTTATGCATTGTTATCCTTAAGGAGTGTTTTTGGTGAATGCATTATTTTTGGTTTGAGATAGTGGAAGCTTTGTGCACTAGGGTTTATATTTGTGAGTCTAGCTACTTGCATTGAGTGGGTGGAACCCTTGGTTGGTTGTTTTGAGTTTGATGGTTGAGTTGCTTCCATAGAGGTTGTTTGATCAAGTTATTGCTTTACTTGATTCATGATATTGGGCTTACTCCATTGAGTTGATTTGAGCAAGTTATTCTTTGCATTTGGTGATATTGTGTTGGTGGTTGTTTTGTTCAAATATATTTGGAGGGAAAAGGATTTCTACTTGTTTCCTTTTCTTGTGATGATTGGTTGAATGCTTCAAGGTTGATGTTGAGTTGAATGGTGTTGGTTGACTAAACCTTGTTTGATGAGCATTGTTGTTGAAACCCTAATTGATGGTGAAAAGAACATGAATATCATTGTTATGTGATTCTTTGCATAGTTGGAAATTGTTGGGGTTTCATGTTCTTGAAAGAAAGCATTCTATCCTATCCATTTCAGATATTGAGTTGAGTTTTCAAATTTGAGATTGATATTAAGTTGAGTTGATTTGAGTTGAGTTTTGAGATTGGGAGTTGAGTATAGAACATATTGAGTCTCTAACAATTCTCTTTATGATTCTATGAGTTTGACAAATCACATTGGGTCTCTAACAATTCACTTTGTGATTTCCTACTAAGAAATTTTTTCTTGGTGAGCTTGCTGAGTTTTGGACAGGTTCCAGTGGGGACTTGTGAGCATTTTTGGACAGGTTCCGGTGGGGACTTGTGAGCAATTTTTGGATAGGTTCCGGTGGGGACTTGTGAGCAGTTTTTGGACAAGTTCCAGTGGGGACTTGTGAGATGAGTTTTTGGACAGGTTTCGATGGGGACTTGTGAGCAGTTTTGGACAGGTTCCGGTGGGGACTTATGAGTAGTTTTTGGACAGGTTCTAGTGGGGACTTGTGAGCAGATTTGGATAGGTCCTAGTAGAGGACTTGTGAGCTGAGTTCGATAGTTATATAAAAGAACTTGAGGATAGAGGTGCATTGGTTCTATGAGAAGAACCTGAGGACAGATTTGGCAAGTCTTTGAGAAGGCTTGTATGCAAAGGATTGATTTGTTCAAGAGTTGGAGAGATCTGACAGACAGAGGAAGACTTGTACTAGACTGACTAACTGTGTTTGGTATAGGTTGATAAGCTACTGTGGACATGATCATAGAAGGTAGAGGTCTCTTAGGCTAAGCATTGAGGATAGGAGGTCTTTGATGGAAAGGAGTTCCACGTGCTGGAAAGAGGTAGAGGCAGTTGATCTTTTGAGGGATCATTTCCAGAGCAGAGGGGAAGGTATCTCCTTTGAGCAGAGGCTCATAAATTTTGATTGGGGGAAGGTATATCCTTTGGGACGAGGCTCATAAACATTGTAATTGGGAAGGATTCCCAAAGAACTTTGAGATAACTTTTAGAGAAAATTTTTATGGACGTAGCCTAGCCATTCTAGGTGAACCACATTAAAATTGGTGTCACTTTGTGGATGATATTGTGCATTGCTTTGATATTGCTTTGGGTATATTGCTTTACTATTTTGAAGTATAAATGAAAAAGTAAAAAGAGGTCTTATACTATTCACCCCCCCCTCTTAGTATAAGCTTGTGTTCTTCACCAAATTTATGGTAACCTCTTGAAATGTGACTTTTATATCCTTAAGGTATAATATATTGGGAGTATTATTTTTTTCTAACAGAATAGTAGTATATCTAAAGAATATTGAGACCATTATGAGTTGACCACGAACCACCAATGTAACTGAGTTACAAAGTTTTATGGGTATTACATGTTATTATAGATGTTTTGTAAAAGGTTACTCCAAGTTTAAATGGATAGATAAGTGTGAGGTAACCTTTGAGTTATTAAAATAAAATCTCACTACTGCACCCATTCTAAAAATTCCAAACCCTAGGAAATATTTTCAGTATGCATAGATACATCAATAGAAGGTTTATGAGGAGTCCTTTCCAAAGAGGATTTAGTGGTAGCATATGATTCAAGGAAACTCAATAAACTTGAAGTAAATTACACTACACATGAATTGGAATTTGTAGCAGTGTTACATTCCCTTAGGATGTGGTGACACTACTTATTAGGTAAACCATTTGATATTAGAATCGAACATTAGATATTGAAAAAAATGTTCACTCAACCATTGTTGAATGTAAGATAGAGATTATGGATCAAGTTCTTAGTAGAATACAATTTTGGTATAGAATATATCAAAGGTAATGAAAACAAGGTTGAATATACCTTGAGTAGATGAAGGCATGTGGCCGCTATAACTCATAGCCATGTAGATTTGATGGACCAAGTAAAAAATATGCAAACCTAGGATGAGTTTTTTAATGATATTAAAGAAAAATAGAAAGAAATATAGATGAAAATAAAGAATATAGAAATAATTATGCACTCTTGTATTTTAAATATAAGGTGATCATACCAGAAAAAGGTGATTTAAGGAGAATGATTATGCAAAAGGTGCATAAATATCCTTACTTAGCTCATCCAAGAGGGACCAAAATGAGGGAAAACATGAAAAATAACTTATTATTGAATAGGAATGAAGATAGACATAAATGGATTTATTTCTAGGTGTATGGAATGTCAAAAAGTGAAGGCTGAACATCGACATCCAATAGACTTTTTATACCCACATGATATACCTATTCAAAAATGGTAGGTAATATCCATGGAATTTATTGTGGGACTACCTAAGAATAGATTCCAACATGATGTAATCCTTGTTGTAGTGGACAAGTTGACCAAGGTTGCACATTTAAACATAATACGTACAAATACCCCCCTAAGGACATAATATGTTCAAAATGTTTCTATGAACTCTCACACTTATTTCTTAAAATCAATCTTTTTATGAACTCTCACACTTGTAACTTTCTCAAAATCAAGAAGACAGGTAAGCCTTTACTGCTTCCATATGCCTTTGAAAGGCCATTAAATTCGTTCGAATTAAAAGAAAAGGTTAAAAAGGTAAAGTAGTTTTTAACGTCCACTCGTATCACTCACACCCTCGAACAGCTCCCTCCACCTTGCTCCACGTCTATGTGCTCCTGCCAAGCTCTTTGTCGGTTTTGTGTGTTGCCAAGTTGCCGTATGTTGCCAAGTGCTGTGCCAAGTTGCCGTGTGTGTTGAGCAAGGTGGAGGGAGCTGTCCAAGGGTGTGAGTGATACGAGTGAACGTTAAAAACTACTTTACCTTTTTAACCTTTTCTTTTAATTCGAACGAATTTAATGGCCTTTCAAAGGCATATGGAAGCAGTAAAGGCTTACCTTTCAAAAAATAGGGACTGTTTTTTGACCAAGGTTGCACATTTCACAATAGCAAGTACAAAGGATGATGCAGTTGTAGTAGCTAACAAATTTGCCAAGGAAATTTTTAGACTACATGGATTTCTTAAAGTAACTATATTAGACAAATATTCTAGATTCACATCTACATTCTAGTAAGCCTTACATTAGGCTATAGGTATAAAATTAAATATCAATTATGCTTATCATATAGAGATCGATGGTCATATTGAGAGAGTTAAACATATTTTGGAAGATATGCTTTGCATGTACCATATGAATCAAAAATCTAAATGAAAAACTTTTCTACACGTAGTTGAATTTACCTATAATAATGGTCATCATGATTATTTAGGAATGGCTCCATTCAAAGTTTTGTATGACAAAAAATTCCAAACACCTCTCTCATGGGATAATATAGAATATTGGATTACCATTGAACCAAATGTGGTTCGAGAGATGGAGGAACAACTAAAAATAATTAGATCAAGGTTAAAATAATATTTTGATCATGAAAAATGTTATGCCAATAGAAAGTGAACACCTAGAGAATTCTCTATAAGAGATAGAGTATTTCTTAGAGTAAATCCCATGAAGAGTTTTGTCAAATCCACCAAATTGGATCCTAGCTATGTCAGACTCTTTGAGATCATCAAGAAGATAAGTCCAGTTTCCTATCATCCCTCCTTGCTGCCCAATCTGTCCAAGATCTATGATACTTTCCATGTATCCCTGGTTAGGAAGTAAATAACTAATCCTGACCATGTATAGAATTTGGATAACTTATAGATAAATTACCCAACAATAATTGAAGTCCAATTGGTGAACATTTTGGAGTTCTATTCCAAATAGATGAGGAATCAAACTCTGGAACAATGTAAACTTCAATGGGACTGGTACTCAGAAAATAGTGCTACTTGGAAGAAAGTAGTTGATATGCAAAAATATTTTCCATATTTATTTAAATGAATAAATATAATTTTGGTATTATTGCAGGATACTAATGAAACATAGAGGACTGTGTTTAGTACAATAGGGATAGTATGTCATGACCCTCCCTTGGATAACCTTTTCAAATAAAATATTTATGAATTTATCTATACTCATTAATGGTAGATTATATGGTTTTATGAGATTTTGATAATAAATGATAAGGTACTAATAGACTTGTCCTTTTTGTATGAATAGACATCTCCACAAATGGGTCGAGAACTAATGACTATTAGAGTCAAAATGATTTGACTAATGATTCATCTGCTGTGAAATTCATCCATGTCTTTGCAAATTGTTATATTATTGTTGCATTTACATGATAGGTAGTGTTAAGTGGTATTACTACAATGTTTTACAAATATTTAATATTGCTTTATTAAAATTGTAAAGCAAAAATGTACAACACCAAGATAACAATAACATATCCAACACAAGAAATATTGGACAATAATGAAATGATATTATATTGATATGGTGGGAGCCTTGATCTCCACTATTACAATGTAACTTGTGTTGATACAAATGATTACAATCAGAGGGTTTGGAACACTCGTTCAAATGAATATTCAGTGCTTCTAGATCATATTCACTTAAAACAATTTATGAATGGGCTTGTATCCCTGCAGGGCCACTCATGGCTACCATAGTCATTAATGTAAATACCTCCTATAATTTGTACACAAGCAAATAAAAAAATAGGTTAGTAACACCTATAGGGCCTTGATAGTTTGAGGCCCACTAAAATCATAAAGTGTGCAATATTGACCCTAACTAAAATATTTGATGAAATAAAGTGAAAATGTACCAAAAATATAAGTAAAGCAATAATAAATTATACCTTATAGAAATGATGCATGCATTACTAATCCACACTTCTACTTCCTTGATATAGTGATGCATGAATGCTCATGAGCATTCAAGGGTTTATCAACTTCAAACTGGATGATGGGAAACACCCTAGAGCGTTCAGGGATGGCTATGGATGCCCTATAGTGTTTTAGAAATGCTCTACATAATTCTAGAAATGCTCTGCAGTGTTCTAGAAATGCACTGGAGCATTCAAGGGTTGTGCGGAGGTGTTCTACAGAACTAGATCTAGTTTGCAGAGGTTTTAGTGGTGGATATGGAAGTGAGGGTTTTGAGCGACGATGAATATGGGAGGTGTTAGCAAAATGCTAGGATTTTTGAGTGGGAAAATGATCAATGTTCTTAGAATTTAATTTTTGGGGCCTTGATTCATAAAAAATGAATCATATTTTATAATTTCTCCTTGATCGTGTTAGGGTTTTGATGACACCAATGGACGACCAAGATTAAAACATGATGAAGGGTTGAGATTGAGATTGAACAAGTGACACGGATCATGATGAATGAATGGTCAATATTAAATCGTGATGTGCGGATGAGATTTATTCACATATATACAAATGTATTTATTAAATATAAATATATAAATAAATATATATATATATATATATATATATATATATATATATATATATATATATATATATATATATATATATATATATATATATATATATATAATGAATGGTTGTGATTTGAGGATGCGAATGGATGACAAGTGGCTAGGATTTTGTGTTTACACATACCCCTTTTGTATCGTGTTGCATGAAACACAATGCGATGAGAGATACCTAATTTGGTGAAGCAACTTCTTTTCCTTGGTGAACAAGAAGATCCAGAAGACAAAAATTATTGTTGTAGCTTACCCCCTCAATTGGTGAATGAGGGAAGAATAATTATCATGAGCCAATTTACAGAAATAATGATGATATGAATGATATGAGTGAATGATGTAGTGCATGGGAATGGTGTAATTGTGAATAGTACAACGGTTGATTATGTTTTTTCCCCAACAGAGAAAGGGATTTTTGAAATGAGAATGATATGAATGATGTAAATGAATATGCAATGATTATGAAAGGTGCAATTATTGATTCTATTTTTACCCCAACACAAAAGGAATTTTTGAAAGTGTGGATGATATGAATTATGTAAATGAATGTGATGAATGATTCTACTTTTGCCCCAACAAAAAAAGGTTTTTTGTCAGTGTGGATGATATGAATGATGTAAATGATTGTGAATATATGATTTATCCTGATGTGGGAAAACAAAATCAAATTAGGTTACCCCAAGTTTGGGGTGATTTTATGTTGTTGAAAAACATGTTTGTTGGCATCATTGAAATGCAAAATGATGAAAATGCAAAACACGAAGTAACAAGAACCAATAATCCTAAGATCGAGTTACTGCTAGTAGAGAAAGTATTAGTGACTATGCATAATTCCTGCATGTGAAAGTGAATGATGTAGTAATATTTATCCATGTTTGTGACCCCACAAAAAAAGGCTTCAATGATGGTTTTTTTAGCAAATTAGTCTCAGCACGGTCTCACTCAGAAAATGGAGGACCAACAAGATGTTGTTTTCAAACAAGAGGATATTGGATGATGATATGGACAAGCATCCTTATGGTGATCTACCCATCCTACTAAATTGTATGGATAGCCAATCACTACAAATGCCAGGGGTAATAGTAGAACACTAGATACAAGGTTCACTTGGATGATATAAATAATATAAAAAAATGTGAATGAACAAGTGTCCTTATGGTGATCTACCCATCCTACCGAGTTGCATGGATAACCAATCACTACAATTGACATGTGAATAGAGTAAACCACTAGATACAAGGTTTGCCTAATAATGCAAGTGACTAACAATGTTGAGTGGAATGCATTAAATTGTGGATGATATGAATGATGTAAATAAATGTGAATCTGAATGACATCATGAATGTGAATGTTGAAATTATTTATGAGTGAATTTGATGATTTTTTGAAATTTAGAATTTGATTTAGGATATTTTGAAGCAATTTAGGGTATTTCTGTGACTTTTGGTTGCAATCAAGAATTAAATGCCTAAATCAATCCAAATTATCACAAAATATGATGGAATGATGTGATGAATGTTTAGAATAGTGAATGTGGTAGTTTTGTGAAATTTTGGACTGTTTTGAGGTGTTTGTACATGATTTAGGTATTTTCGTAACTTTTGGTTGCAATAAAAAATGAAACATCCAAATCAAAATGTATCTTCGCAAAACAGAATGGAATGATGTAATGGATACATGGGTGGAATTTGAGGTAATTTTATGGGATTTTACTACAGTTTGAGGCCCTTTGAGTCCTTTTGTAACATTATGGAGAAAAACACTGGCCAATGTCTACATCATGCACAAACATGAGAGAGCATTTGATACTTGGTAGAAATAGGGGGGCATTTGAGTGTCCTAAGAATATGCCAAAAGAAATTTGAGAGCACAAACAATAGTTACAATAGGGCTACCGATCTAAAATTTAATTCATTCTTGCATTTACGAGTTCGAAAAGTGACATTTGAAGATGGTTGAGTGGGTGAGTGAAGGAGTGTGGTGATGGCAATGGAGGGAGTGGATGCAACATAAGTAGTTAAGGTACAAGTGGTTGAGGTAAGTGCCCTTAGATCTCTTGTTTGGATTTTGCAATTTTTTTTCTTGCAATGCATGTGATGGTAATGTGTATTTATTATTGTGTAGTGTTGTAGTTGAGGATCTTGGAGGTCTGACATCAACTCTTTCCTATCATACTAGGGGTGAGAAAGGCATTGCAAAAGGACCATTGGGACTAGATGGAGAAGGTGGTATTGGCGGAGTGTACCCATATTGAGGTGGTGAGGGCTGATGAGGAGTACATCTCTACCTTGGCTGAGAGGTAGGATCCAGATAGGAGGACCTTCCAGATCTTGATAGGGAAAATGATAGTGACACTAGAGGATGTATACCACATCTTCAACATGCCACTATAGGGGTTGAATGTCCAGGTTGGGAATGATAGGTAGTATAATATGAGGTGGATGTTTGGATATGGATGGAGGGATGTAAAAATCCTAGGTGGAGGGATTGGGTACTTGGATATGTATGTGGCAAAGTATTTGGAGGTACTACAAACCTTGGTCATGTTCCTACTGTCCAATGTGTTGGTATCTAATAGAATCAGCTACTAGTTTCCATGGAACATGATTTAGTTAGTGTATGATATGATCCATGAGCCTTGAGTATATGCATGGGTACATGGATCATAATGTATATGGAGTTATATGAGGTGAAGAGGCAACGGTATAAGGGGTTGGATTGTAGTGTGCTATTGTAGATCTAGGGCTAGGAGCACTTTGGTGTGGCTCATACTATGGAACTACCATGCGAGTGGGATAGGGATAAACCCTATGTATTGAGATGGTGGGAAACTAAGGAGCTACAACCAAATCATCCTAGTAATAGTTACCAAGAGTGTAGAGATATGTGGCCAGGGCTGACACCTGATTAGGTATATTAGGTTTCCAGAGAAGACTTCCTCCTCCCTAGCAAGTTATGTTAGGTGTAGTGACTCTAGGTATAACATCTCTCAGTCTAGGGCTCCATCAAGGTCATGGGGATCTATCTATAGGTGCTAGTTAGTGTTGTGTGGCATTTTTTGTATATGATCCTTGGTGCTTCATTGTATATAGCCTTAATGCATTCATTGTACATACGATATATGTATACATGAATTTTATTTTGTGTTATGATTTTGTGTGGATTTTTGTGTGAATGCATGTGTATATGTGATGGATGACAATGTAATGATGATGTGTATGAATTGTGATAATGCAAATGAACTAACTCTATAATGATCATTTGTAGTAGTTTATATTTTCTTAAGCATTTTTATCATTTTTGCTTAATTAGGGACACCAAAATGGTGGTATGTGAAATGAAAGACTCATGTAGTGATGTAATAATTATATGGATGTTGGTTTGGTTTATGGATGACTGATTGTTTTGTAGAGACTCAAACATACTAGTGATTTCAAACAAACTCACTAAGTTCTATCTAATTTCTCTAAGACCAAATGTGTGTGCAGTGAAATGTTAATTTACAAATCATGAGCATGGTGATGACTCAAATCAATCAAGAGCCAATATGTATGCAAATGGGTTCATTTACCCATCTTATGCAGATTGAGATGAAACCTATCATGGAGGAGAGCAAGAAGCTAGCTTGTCCTTATGTGTGGTCAGAGGTCTCTTAAAGAGAGATGTGTCACTACACATGAGCATACTCCACTACTAGTCAAGCATCTATAGCCCTGGTGGATATTAGATCCATAGTTTGATAATATGATCTCAAGCTTTGAGGACTTAGACTACCTAACCATCTAGATGGAAATGTAGTTCTATCCTTACTACTTAAGGATCTATGATGTGTGATTTGTAAAATAATTAGAGCTTTGGGGAACAAAATTCCCAACCTAGGTGTGATGATAAATTTACCCTATACTTATCATTATTTTATTTGGAAGTGTTGATAGTGGTAAAGACCACTATTTTTTATTTTGGACTACGTGCATAATGGGACAAGCAAAAATGACTTTTTTACTTTGAGATTCATTCCAATCATGGTATTATCCCTCTTTGACACAAGATGTTTTTAATATGTGTAAGGTGTGTTTGGTTCAAGAATGTTAGAGTCAACTCCTAGAACTCAATATTTTCTTTAGTGAAAATATCTCTTGGTCCTAGAGAAAATTCAACATGTATTGGAGGTTTCTTGAAACACTAGTAGTGGTTGAGTGACCAAAAATACCTAGGCATGATGGAAACTTGCGCAAATGATGACTGGACGTATGAAGTGGTGCACTGGAATGGATTTTGACTTAAATGTGCCCCTGATTAAGGCAAAAAGACTTATTGAATCAATTATTTTCTAAAATTGGCAAATGACCCCGAATATGGTGGATGAAATGCATCAGAAGAATGTGATTATAAAAAATGAATGTGTGAAATACAATGTGTGAATGATGTTTTTATGTATTAACCATGTATATATACCTATATAAAATACATTAAGCATAGAATGCTCTCAAGTGGATAATGTTTAGTGGCTTGGGTTCTTCTAATCCCCCTAGACTAGCAAGCCTATAAATTCCTTGATCCATCTTTTGTTTGATAATGTATGGGCCCAACCAATTGGTTGTAAATTTATCATGAAGATGTGGTAATGAATTGGTTTTTTGTTGATTCTCTTTAAGGACAAGATCTCCTACTTGGAATTCTTGTAGATGGAATTTGGTGTTGTAAGCATGCTTTAAACGATATTGATATACTCGTGAGTGATCCAAGGAATTTATTCACATTTCATAAAGAAGCATGAGTTGGTTGAGACATGCTTGTATAGAAGTGTCATCATCTATGAATTTTTGTAATGAAATACATAGTAAAGGGATCTCGATATCAAGAGGCATGATGGCTTCGACACCATAGACCAATTAGAATGATATTGTCCCACTAGGCATGCAGATGCTTGTTTGATAAGCCCAAAATGCCAAGGGAATATAAGTATGCCAATATTGATGATTTTATTTAAATAATTTCTTGAGAATAGTGATCAAGGTCTTATTGGTTGTCTCAGCTTGTCCATCGTTTATAGGTAATAAAGAGTCAAGAAACTATGTTTGATATTATATTTATCACAAAATACTTGATCATCCTTGTTTTTGAAAAACTTGTTGTTGTTAGAGATTATTTTTGAGGGGATACCAAAGTGATATATGATATGCTGAAGTATAAACTCCATAATTCAAGGTCCTATCATCCTGATTAGAGGAATTTCCTAGACCCAGTCCCGAGGAAGGAGGTGAGATTTTACTAATCAAGTCAAAAACCCATTGTGAAAATGGCCAAAGACTATGAATAGGTTGTAAGGCTTGTGATGGTACATGAGTTAAATTTACATATTGCTCACATTGTTGACATTTCTTGACATAAGTGCAATAGTCGCATTCCATGGTAGGCTAATAATAATCCATGCATAAAATACGCTTCACAATGGCAATTCCACTAAAGTGACGACCACAAGTACCATTACGAGATTTTGATATTGCTCTTTGGGCCTCTACAAGCTTGAGACAACGAAGGAGGATTCCATCATCACCATGTCTATACAACATGTCCTCCAAGAGAATGAAATGAGTTACCTTTTGTTTGAAAGTTTATTTAGTAGTTTGTAACATATCATATGGAAGTATTCCAAACTTGAGGAAGGCTTTTATTTGACTAGACCAAGGCTCATATGACTCTGCATGGATAAAGCAAACAATCTTCTCATCTTTAGACTTAGCTCAAGAAATTACAAATTTAGATATTGATGTGATAATTAATGGCTATACCCCTCCTTCAAATTTCTTTGGAATTAGTGACCTAAAAGGGACATCAGATCTATAAATCTATTAGTCAATTTAGGAATGTTATCAATCTCATACTAGTAAAATTTTGCAAGCAATTTCATTGCTACTTCATGATAAAGTTTTAATACTGGTTCTTTTCATTGGTATTCTTTGTTTACTTGATGAATGACAATTTGGGAATCACCAAATATCCTGATATTATTTATACTCATAGCTATGGTTGCTTGAAGTCCTAATATTAAGGTTTCATACTATGCATTATTGTTTGTGCATGAGAAATTGATTTTGAATGATAATGAGATATTTACCCCCTATGGTGTGTGAAATATGACTCCATCACCTTGTCCTTTTTTGTACTTAGAACTATAAAATAAGAGTGTAATATCTACATCCTCTTTAGGAATGACATCTTTTTCTTTTTCAGTGATGGTAAATAATGAATCCTCTTGGAGCTCAATAATCAATGGTTGATAACTAGGAAGTGAAGCTTTTGTAAGTTGATCGACTATTACCTAACCTTTAATGGATTTTTGGCTGATGAAATCAAGATCAAATTTTTTTAGAAGCATTATCCATTTTGTGGTGCATATGTAATCGTAAGTGTGAGACATCATGCAGCAAAAATAATTTTCTTTAGCTATGACATAAGTGGTGTGACTTAACATTTAATGTATGATTTTATTAGTGGTAAAAACCACTACTAAGCAAAATTTTTCTATGTAAGTGTATCTAGTTTCATAGCTTACCAATGTTTAACTAATATAGTAAACTACTTGCTTATGATTATTTTCATTTTTTTTTGCAAACATTATCCCTAATGTAAAATTCGTTGTTAAGACATAAATATGGAAGGAGATCCATAGGTGAGGTGGAGTTAAGACTAGTGGAGAAGCCAAGTATTGCTTGATGTCATCAAAATATTTTTGAAATTCATTTATCCATGAAAATGTCACCCCCTTTTGTATTAGGTGATTGAAAGGACTGCAATTTTTAGATAATTGTGAAATGAAATGATGGATAGATTAGATATTTTCTTGTAAACTATGCAACTATTTCAATTTTTTTGGGGAGGCATATCCATAATGGCCTTGGACCTTGTTTGGGTCCACTTCAATACCTCTCTTGGAGATAATGAATCCTAGTAGTTTTCTTGAGGTGACACCAAAGACACACTTCTTGAGGTTCAACCTTACATTATGCTCTAGAAATCGATCAAATACTTTTTCCAAGACACCAATGTACTCTTATTAGGTTTTAGATTTGGCCAATAGATCATCGACATAGTCTTGAATGATCTTGTGCATGCAATCATGGAAGATGTATGTCATGAAATGATAAGTTCCACCTATATTTCTAAGGTCGAATGACATTATCTTGTAATAGAAAGTCCCCTAAGGTGTTGTGAATGTTGTTTTATTTTGGTCATAAGGATTTATTCAAAGCTGGTTGTATCCTAAAAACTATCCATTAAAGATAACATTTCATGGCCAACACAAATATCGATAAGAGTATTAATTTTTGGTAGATAAAAATCATCCTTAGGACATGATTTCTTGAGATATTGAAAGTTAGTGCAAATGTGTATCATCCCATTAGGTTTACAAATGGGCACCATGTTTGAAATCCACCCAGGATAGTCAATGGGTTGAAAGAAACCCATGTCTAATAGCTTTTGAAGCTCTTATTTGACCATGAGGGCAATGGTAGGATGTACTTTTCTCAAAAAAAATTTATCGGCTTAGCATCAGGGTGCAAGGTTAAGTTGTGAACAACCAAGTCCGAGTAAAGACCAAACATGTATTTATAGGACCATACAAATATTCCCTTCTTCCTCTTGAGGAGAGCTATCAATTGTTATTTTTCATCAATGAATAATCTTTTTACAAGTTTAACGATTTGTGGATTGTTCGCATTTGTACTAAGGTTCATAGTTATAGTATCTTCAATGGCCATGTGTGAACCTTCCTCAAGATGATGGGGCATTGGGGTTAGATGAATATAATAAATGATATTGTCAAACTCTTCTAGCATGATGGTGAAGGCGAAGGTGATAGAGAAATGTAATTTGTTGAAGCTTTGAATAATTTATTGAAAAGGATGAATTCAAATGAGGATGGTGGTGATGGAATCCGTTCCATATCAATAAGGCTTATGTCAATAGAAATTGGTTTTGCTAAATTGTATGGATTATAGAGTGGGGTGAATAAGCCAACTGAATTTATGTTGACTTAGTGGGAAATAATGGTTGGTAATATGAAGGGTGGGTTGGTCTTGTATCCTAGAATTGATGAAAGAACCTTGGGAACCTGAATAGCAACAAGAAACACTTGTAAATGCAAATGACAAGGCCATGCAAATGCAATGCAAATATATATATATATATATATATATATATATATATATATATATATATATATATATATATATTTATTTATTTCATTTATTTATTTATTTATTTTAATGTACATATGTTACATGATGTTCCAATGAAGTGGATGAGGTGGAGGTGGTGGTTCACTGGTTGGTTCAACTCACTCTCTTGGGAGAAGCAAATGGAATATGGGTTGATGAATAGGGAACATTCTGATATAATGCTCATCCTATTCGGTGAATGGAGTGATTGGGATTGATTCCTCCTTGGATTTATTTGAAGCTATCAACATGATATCATATTCTTCATTGAATTCATCAAAATCATCATTGTCATTAGTTTCCTCTTCTGAATTTAAATGGAGGTTTTTAAAAGTTTATTCAAAAGAGGAAATGGAAGAATGAGAACGACAACCCAAACCTGAATGGTCATGTACTTCTCGATATGGAGTTTAATTGATGTGCATACCTTGTTCATGTCATCCTAGGCCCTATCCTTTCTAGTTGACTTGATGAAAATATCATGTTGGGAAGCTAGATATGTGCTCTATGTTGGCAAGGACTGGCTGCTTAGGTTTGGATGGGGAAAGTGGATCGGATGATGAGTCAACCCCCACATATATAAAATTGATCTTGTTAGGCACTAAACCCATATTATACACCACTCATATGGATAAGGATGGGTCACATGGATGACCATAATACCTAATAGTTTGGATGCTTAACGATGTATCTGTGACATCTTGGATCATGTACTCACCAATTCTAGGATTAGTGAGGTAGACAACAACTTGTGTAGGTGATGAGATGGATGGAATGAATATGGAGATGTGGGGCTCATGCATGGCTAGTGGATCCAATGAGGGAATATATGTATGATGAAATGACATCTCATAATCTATTAAATCAACTTGTGAGACATAAATTTGTGGATATGACGATGAATTTGGTTGAGGTTTTTGATGGATTTTTGATGATGCTGATGTGGATGGAATGATAGTGGATATTTATGAAGTTGATTGGATGGATGATGATGAATGAGTGGTGCTAATGGGTTATGTTGATGTTGATTTGTGGATGAGTTTCCTACTGATGTGGATGTGGAATGTGTGGATTAGGTTTGACCACATGTACATGTAGTCAGCTATGATGAAGGTGGGGGAGTGGAAGTGGAAGCTTTATGTGAGGTAGTTATGGGGAACTCCTAAAGAATGGGAGATTTTGATGAAGAAGTGGTGTGTTGTGATGTGGATAGTGTGGTTTATGGGATTAAGAATGGGTGAGTGGATGGAATTATGGATTTGTATGGATTAGAAATGAAGTTGTAGTACTTAAATGGTTTGATTTCTTCTGGTATACACTGAACTTGTCCCTCATGTATATATTTTAAACATTGATGCAATATTTAAGGGACACATTTCATCTCCCTTATCTAGGGATATCTAAGGAGTACATTGTAAGCCATTGACCCATCCATGATATGCAACATGGCATGCAACATCTTAGCCCCTACTTCTATAGGTAAGATGACAGTGCCAACTGTAGAATAAAGAGCATCATTGAATACTCTCAATGTGAATGTGAATTTTGTTCTGTGTGAGAGTGGAAGATTGATATGTTGAAGGGTGGAGGTGGTGATGATGTTGATGGATGAGTCGGTTTTAATAAACACTCGTTTAAAGGGCTTCCTATCAACTTGAGCCATAATGTGTAATGGAGGGTATGACAATTCTGATGATATTGATTTAATCTCAAAATCATATAATGTGATATAAGATTCCATACATGTTAAAATACTCCCTACAAAATTTTTAAAGGTATTAGTGTCTTTGGATTGGAGTTCAATGGATTTTAAAATCTCCATTAATACCTCATGGTGTGGGGGAGATTGTTGTATGAGCTCATAGATGGATATTTTTGCTAAAGCTATTTTGAGATTGGTTGTTAGATAGCTACTCAATGACATAATGGGTCTTTATGGACAACTTTAGGGATGTAAATGTTGAGATGAATGACTTGGAAGGTGGATTTATTGAGATGAATTATAAAAAAAGTGGATGGGTGATTATTAATTGGTAGGTTGTGGAGACACACTTGCTTATGGAGCCATAGGAGGTTGAACTACCTCTTATTTTTTATTTTGTCGATTGGTGCTTCTTTGATCTCAGGTGACAACATGGATAGCCCCCATACAACCTTGGTACTATTACACATGATTAAATTGGTTAGGAGGAGTTATGGTATTTTTTACCCCTATAATTTGTTGTTTTTTCTCATGATGAGGAAGTGGTATTTGGTATATACCAAGGCTTTGTTTTTTTTGTGCCAAGGTACTATCAGACTTAATGGCCCCTAGGTCTATTAGGTCTTGCACAATGTCTTTGAATGTGAAGTAGTTGTTAATGTCATACCCATTCTATCGATGGTAAGGGAAAAATAAATGTTCCCTATAGCCCTTGCTACATTTTGTTGGATAATATGGTTTAACTTTGGGTAAGGCAACTACATTTGTATCATACAACCTATAGAATATGGATGTATATGACTCAGATAAAGGGGTATAGGTATGATTTTATAAAACATATTTTTGACACTGATGATTATACATAGTTGACACTATGTTATGAAGTTGTTATGATGGGGGAAACCACTTGATAAGGTTCTTATTGTGGTTTTTGTAATGATTTTTTTTGTTGAATGTGGGGTTGTTGAGCCATTTGGGTTTGAATCAAAACCACTTGATTCACTTGTTCTTGTTTAGATGGGCCAGAATAATTTTTTTTAGATTGGACCTTATTTTACCATTCTTTTTTTCTTTGGTTTTATCTCTTCAATTACGTAAGTCTGGGTGAGAGCTTTATTGAATTTTCTATATTGCTATAGTTTCAATAACAAGGAGATGGGTTTTAGACAACTCCTTGTCAAAAATTGGGTCAATTTTTCCATTGGTAGGGAGAATGTCAACTTAATGATAACTACCCTCCAATGGTTTCCAAATTCGTAGACCGACTCTTCTTCAAATTGTTTAAGGTTGAATAGGTTGGTCAATGTGTTTTTCTTAAGGATATTGGGAGAGAAAATTTCCAAAAAATTATCCACCAATTGTTTTAATGTGTAAATGCTATGGTGTGGAAGATTATTATACCAATCTAAGGCATCTCCCCCAATGTATGAGAAAACATTTTGAGCATCAAAGCATCTTGATCTTGAATTCGAAAGCATGAGTGGATGAAAGTACTGATGTGCTCTCTAGGATTCTTAGTCCCTTTGAATTTATCAATTTTTTGGTATTGTAAAGTCTATTATATAAGGCAATGATGGTACCAAAAAATAATAGGTTGATTGATCAACAATCTCAATATAGGCTTTTGGTACATCATACCAAGAGTATGCATAATCAAGTTGTCAATCTATTATTGCATGGCTTGGATATTAGGGTATTCCATATGTGTATGAAAGCCTTAGATTATTTGATGATTATGTGGAGATGGGGTGTGTGGAGTTGTGAATTGTTGATATGGAATGTGATGCTCATGGCTTCATAAATTGATGGGTATTTGATGATGTTGGGTGTATTTTTGAGCTTGGTAGTGGAATAATTGTTGTTGTTGGAGTGGAGTTGATGTTTGGGGAATGTGAGTGTATTCTATTATGGAAGTGGTGTTTATGTGACTTAATATGGTTGTGGGTATAGAAACCTAAGAATATTGTGATACCTAATATGGATCAAAAGTGAAGTAGATATGTTGGTTTGAAATGAAATGGGGATTGAAATTTACCACCTATGATTATTTTTTAGATAAAGAATGAGCATCTTGTTGGTCCATGAGTAGTTGATTGAGGTTATGCCATGCTTGTTGTATAGAAATTTATGAAGTAGATTGTGTGGTGGTGCTAGAAGTGAATGTGGGTGAGATGTGAGTGTTGGAAATGTTGGTTGCAGTTAATAAATGGTAATTTATGAAGGGAATTACAATTTAATGAGGGATGGTGAATGGAATGGTGGATTGAATCTATGAAGCAACATTGACTTGTGCTTAATAGAGTGGATTGGAATAGGTAGTGGTGTAGGTAGATGGGATGGAGGTGATTTGGTTGTATTGTGGTGTAGGAATTTTGTATGAAGGGGTAGATGTTGCCTCAAAAATAAGGTTTGTGTAGACTTGGCTAAAGATGGTGGGATATAAGTGAGCAAGTTCTAGCTAAGAAGAAGGAACTCGTTCATGTGGAATGTGAAGTCATTATAATATTGATTTGGTTGGTATTAAGTAAACTCTAACTTTATGAATGTCTATTTAGGTGATGCAAGAATCAGTGGGTGTCGATGGATCAATTTATGGAATGAAGGTGTGAATGTCTCTGTGCATCACATTAGCATTTGAAGTGAAAACTATGTGTGAGGTTCCTATAGATAAACCAAAATAGCTTATCTATGTTGAGGTAGCTGGGTTAGCCACAAACGTGGATGAGGAAGGAGTGGAACACTCCATGAATGAGGTTGATGCTTAATTCATATCTCTGGCTTGATTTCTAGTCAATACTATACAATATGAGCAAGAAAGGGTAGTGGATGTGAGGTATGTGTGTGGAAAAGTGAAATGATAATTACAAGCACACAAAATCAAACAAACAATTAAATCTTGTCTTGAAACAATGTTTTTAATTTTGATTTTTTTTGTGGTTGTGTTTTGATGTACAAACTCTCTAAGCCTAAGATAACTATGTAAGGTGGCTTCCTGAGGTGGATATTAAGTGAAGATTTTTCTGGTGATGAAATCCAAAAAATCATCCATGGGCTACTAAGGTACCTATGGGGTGAGCCAATGGATGGAGATGAAGCCCACCATCACTATTATCGATCAATGGCTGGTGATGAAATCCAACTCACTGATGTTGAAAGTAAAACATGCAATTGTGTGTGATTATTTTTAGATTTTTGTTATCTATGGTGTTCAAAATGCAAAGAAACCCTCTTTCACTCCACCAAGTTGGTGACTAAGAACACTAATACCAAGTTCCTCAAAAGAATATAGGGTACACCTCTTAAGATCCACTCTAAATCAACAAGTGATTCCAACAGTGGAGGGTTCTCTTAGCTCTTCCACTTTGAATCAACAATGTGTTTCCAATAGTGGGAGGAAGCTTGAGTACCAAATATAGTTTGTAGAGGTTTTGATGATGGATATGGTGGTGAGGGTTTTGGGTGACAATGAAGATGAAAGGTGTTAGCATAATTCTAGGGTTTGTGAGTGGGGAAATGATCAATTCTCTTTGAATGTTAATTTTCAAGGCTTTGATCCACAAAAATGAATCATATTTTATAATTTACCCTTGATCACATTAGGGTTTCGATGACACCAATAGGCGATCGAGATTAAAACATGATGAAGGGTTGAGATTGAGCTTGAACAAGTGATACAGATCATGATGAATGAATGGTCAAGATTAAGTCGTGATGGGCGACTAAGATTTATTCACATATATACATATATATTTATTAAATATAAATATAAATATTATATATATAGATATATATTGAATGGTTGTTATTTGAGGATACGAATGGATGACAAGTGGCTAGGATTTGGTGTCTATAAAAACCAAGGTATAATGTTTAGTTTAGTTTTATTAACATTATTGTTAATATACTAAAAGCATTGAAATAATAAGAAAAAATGGCATTTATTAAACAAAAATGCAAAGACTATAAAGTTAAAAGAAAATCCTTCTTGTTGAGTTGTTATGTTCGGGTAGTTTAGAAGTTAGTTTCTTTCAAATAAACCTCTTGAGGGTGTTCTTTAAACCCTTATGGAAAAATTAAGAAAGGGAGGATTTTCTTTGGGATTTTTTGTTTGGAGAAGAGGAGATTCGGGAAGAGAGTACACAATTTAGAGATATTGCTAGAAGACTTGGAGGACAAGAGTACTAAAATTTATATTTCTCTAGAGAGAATTCAAAACACCTCTAAAAATGTGCCTTTAAATACATAAGGTACCCTTCTATGATAAGTTTGGATAAGTAGTTTTTAGACCAATAAAATAATGTAGGTTCTCAAATTATAGATAAATTTGTTTAATGAAAATGTAGAACCCTGCATTATGATTTATGAGGTAAAAAGATACCAAAGGAAGAAAGTACCTTTACTCCAACATAGACAATGGGAAGAGTCAGATGTAACCCTTCTACCATAACACCCTTTAAAACTATGAACGTACATCTATGTGGAGCACACCCATTTGCATCAGTTAGATAGTAAAAATTATAGGACTATGCTCATGTCCTAGGTTATATCAGATCTAAAATCCTTTTAGAATCACTATTTTGCTATAGAAATTCACTACTGGGTGCTTCTCATAGAGTATGTGGAACTAAAATGTAAAACTTGATTGAGTTGCAAAGCCTACATCTGCAAAAGTACATGATCTATTTTTTTAATAATGAAACTTGTGAATGAAAAAATGAAACACCAATGCAATAAATAAAGTAACAAAAACACTATAAATGACACAATATTGCATAGAATAAATACTATTTTATTGAATGGGGTAGATCTCTTGAATTTATAAATAATGTGCCCCAATGTGGGGTCTTTAAATGCTCTTGATACAATTGTTATAATTTTAGGGTTTTTGATGCCCTAATCCAATGAATGGTGGTGTCTTCTTGCTCATATTTGATCCCAACATAGTGGTGAGTGGGATTTGGTATCCTATGTAGGGCCACTCAAGCTTCAGATGCTACCAATAAATGTGATATCACACCTACAAACTACAAACAATGATAAGAGTTAATAATACCAATGAGGAATCCACTATGTGAGACCCTCAAAAATGAAATCACTAACCCTAATATTCCTTGAAAATTTGTAAATAAATTATAAGAACATAAAATGATGTGCACAAAAATATTTACCTTGTCTTCTCTATCTTACCTTTGTTGTCTTCGTTGTTGTTGTAGAGGATGGTTATGTAGATGTCCCTAGCAACACCTAAGGACCATAGGGCTACAAAAATGTGATGGGAAACACTTGTGGGTGTTTTATACTAATAGGAAATAGTCAGAGGTTCCTAGTAGGATCTGATGGGCACTCTACAGACTCTAAAGGGCACTTGAGAGGCTTTGGGGGGTGTTTGATGACTAAGGAGAAGGTCGCAAGCCCAGATATGGTTCACAAGGTGGATGACGATGGATGCAAAGGATGCAAGAGGAAGCGATGAAGGATAGAAGTAGTGAGGGTTCCTGGGAATGCTTAGGACTCCAATAACCTAGAGAAATTATGAAATTTGAAAACCTAGCAAACTTAACAAACTTCTTAGGGGTCGAGTCATCAAAATGACTCCTCTTTATAATCTTCCCTTAGGCACGTTAGGGTTTCGATGACACAATTTTTATGGCCAAGATTAAAACATGATGGAGGGTGGAGATTAAAGTGGGGCAAGTAGCACATATTAAGGCATATGGATGGCTATGATTAAAACATGATGGATGGCTGGGATTAATTTATACATATATGCATATATTTATTAAATATATATAAATATAGTATATAAAATATTATTATTTAAATATATATTAAACAAATATATATAAATAATGGATAATGTGGTGGAAAAATAAGGATGGATGACAAGTGGCTAGTTTTGGTGTCTATAGATGCCCCTTTTTGTACCACATCACGTAAAACACAATGTGGTGCAAAAATACAAGACACCTAGTTTTGGCCTGATGAAGACAACAATTTATCTTATTGGAATGCAAAGATGAACTTGAAGATAAAAGAATTTTGATTGTGTAGCCTACCCCCTCAATTGGAAAATGAGTGACAGATGCATTCATGATCTAATTGACATATTTGTGCAAATGATTATGTGAAATGCATGGTATAATTGTGGACGATATGAATGATATAAATGTGATGTCATTTTTTCCCCAATGGTGGAAGGGGGTTGTTGCAATTGATTGAGACGATTTTTGCGCTAACAGAGAAAAGGGGTTTATGCTAAGTGTAGATGCCATGATCATGTAATATGTATGTCATTGTGGGAAAATCAAAGTCAAATATGGTTACCCTAAGTTTGGGGTGATTCCATGCTATTGAAGAAATTGTCGTATGGCATCATTGAAATGCAAAGTGATGAAGATGCAAAATATTAGGAACCAATCACCCTCAGATCGAATTATTTCTAGGAATGCATATCCTAGTTGACTCTATGCAATTCCTAATTGTTAAGGAGAATGATATATTTTCCATGTTTCAGGCCCCATGGACAAGGCCATCAATGATAGTTGTTGACAAAATTCGTGTTGGCATAGTTTCACTCAAAAGGTGAAGTTACAAATTTTATTTTGTTTTCAAAAAAGGATATAGTGGATGATAAAAAATTGCCAAATGTTCTTATTGTGATTTATTCATCTTACCAAATTGCTTTGGATGCAAATCACTGCAATCGCCAAGGAGATAGAACAAACCACTAGATACAAGGTTCACTTGAAATTATATATGAACTTGGAAAATGTGCAAATGAAATGATTTATTATTGAAAATAATGTTGGAATTAAGGCGTGGTGATGAGAAATACATTTGATGATTAAATTGAGTGAATTTGTAAAAAAAATTATTGATTTGGAGTATTTTGAAGCAATTTTGGACAATTTCGCTCCTTGTGGGCACAAATAGAAATTAGTCATCCAAATCAATTCATATTATGCAATTATGGGATGATTTATGAGAATGATGAAAATGGTTTTTTTGTGAAAATTTGGACTGTTTTGAAGCGTTTTGTAACTTGTAATGTGATTTTGCGACTTTTTGTCTCAGACAAAAATTATGTGTCCAAATCAATTTTGGTTTTCACAAAACATGATATTATGATGAGATGGATGTATGAAATAAAATTGAATGATTTTTTGGAGGTAATCTACCTTTTTGGGTCATTTTTATATTTTGGTCAACTTTGACAACAAATACTGATGGGTGCCTGCTGCATGTGCAAATGTTTGCCAGATTTTTCTATTCTTCAAATGAAGGAAAGCATTTCAATGTGCCTGGAAGCACCCATGGGCATTTCAATGCACCTAAAATAGTTATAAATAGCCTGTAGAAGGGAAAAAAGTTCACTCTTGCATTTGTAAATTTTTGAAGTTACATTTGAGGGAGTGGAGTGAGGTGGAGTTAGTGGGTGAAGTACTACATAAGCTATGGTGATGGAGGATGTGAATGCAGGAGTGGGAGAAGATTCACATTTTTCCAAGGTAAGTACCTTTGAAGCTCTATGTTTTGTGCAAATATTTTTGTGAATGGGTGGTAGGATGTTGAGATAGCTCAATTATGGGTAGAGCTAGAGACATGACCAGGTGGAGGCAAGGATAGGATCGTGAGGCTTCAAGTAGAGCTACTACAAAAGATTCATCGATAGAGGCATGATGTATAACACCTTCAGGATTGGGATGGATACATCCAGTTGTTGAAGGATCAATTGATGCAACACGACATTGGGCTTCCAGATCCTCCCTATTCATCCATCTCTAGGTCTTTTAGGCCTAGCGAGTCTAGGTATAACTCTAGGTATAGCACTCATTCAGGGTTACAAAGGTCCTATTATAAGAATTAGCTAGTGCTTAGATGCATTTTTTGTATATGATCCTTTGTCCTCCATTGTATCTAGCCCTTTGGGTATTCATTGTATATGTGGTATTTATACATATATATACATCGATTTTACTTTTGTGTTATGATTTTGTGTGAATGCTTGTGTGTGGATGCAAATATATATGGATGATTAATGCAATGATAATGTGTATGAATGCAAATGTATATGTATTATTAATGCAAGTGATGATGTGTATGAATGTAAATGTTCTAATTATTATTCATAGTTTAGAATTTTCTTGGCCATGTTTTTAACATTGTTGTTTTAATCAGGGGCACCAAACTGGTGGTATGTGGGGTGGAAGAATCATGAAATTACATGGATGTTGATATAGAAAAATATATGGATGTTGATATGGAAGAAGATATGGATGTTGATATGGAAAATTGACTATTTTGTAGAGACACAAACATACTAGTGGCATTAAACAAACTCACTAAATACTGCCTAATTTTTCTAGGAATAAATGTGTGTCTAGTGAATTCATTTACCAAATTATGAGGATGGTAATGACTTGAGGTAATCAAGAACCAATCTATGTGCAAGTGATTTCATTAATCCATCTTGAGTAAATTGGGTGAAACATGTTATGGGGAATACTGAGAAGCTATCTTATACTTATGTGCGACCATAGGTCTCTTTGAAAGAGATGTGTCATCATGCGTGAGTGTACTCCACTGCTAGTCAAGCATCTATAGCCCCGATGGAGATTAGATCCATAGTCCAAGAATTTAATCTCTAAGTTTTGGGTATGAATACCTAACTGTCTAACTAGAAATGTAGTACTATCCTTACAACTTGAGGATTAGTGGTGTGTGATGTGTAAAAGATTTAGAGTTTTTAGGGATTTTACCTACTCTTTCTTTTATTTTGACATTTATAGTAGTAGTTAAAACCATTGTTTTTGTGGACTATGTTGCATAATGGGACAAGCAAGGAATACCCTTTTTACCTTAAGGTATAACCCAAGTATGGTGTTATCCCTATTTGAAACAAGATGTTTCTAAGATGTGAAATTGTGTTTGGTTCAAGAATGTTTTGGAGTCAATTCCCAAAACACAAGATTTTCTTAGTGAAAATGTTTCATGGTACTAAATAAAACTCGACATGTATTTGGAGGTTGATTAAAACATTAAGAGTGGTTGAGTGACCAAAAACACCTAGGAATTATGGACATGTGGTGGAAAATTATAATTTTGACTTTAAGAAATGATGCAATGAAATGGATGATGCTTGAAGGTGCCCCTGATTAAGGCAAGATGATATTTTTGGATCAATTATTATCTAAAATTGAATAAATGATCCCTAATATGAAATGTGAAATGTGTGAAAATTATGGTGTGGATGCAATGTATGAAATACAATTTTATGAAATGAAATGAGTTTTATGCAAATGTGTGAAATGTAAGGTGTAAAATGCCATGTATGGAATGCAATATGTGAAATGAAATGTGTGCAATGCAATTTTTTTTGTGTAATAGCCATGTATATATACATATATAAATCACATTATGCATAGAATGCTTTCAAGTGTATAACATTAAGTGGTTCAGGGTCTTCAACTACCTCTATACTGGAAAGCCTATAGGTTCATTTACCCACATTTTGAGTAACAATATATGGAACTAACTAGTTAGCTATGAATTTATCATATGTGGTAAATCATTTGTATTTTGTTGATTCTCTATAAGAACAAGATCTCCTACTTGGAATTCATGTAAATGAAATTTGGTATTGTAAGCACACTTTAGGTAGTCTTGATATAATCGTAAATACTCTAAAGCATTGACTCACCTCTCATTAAGGAGTGTAAGTTGGTCAAGACATGCTTGTCTAGAAATATTGTCATCTATGAATTCCTACAATGAAATTCATAATGAGGGGATCTAAATCTCAAGAGGCATGATTGCTTCAGCTCCATAGACCAATGAATATGGTGTTGCCTCAGTAGGCATGTGGATGCTTATTCTATAAGCCCATAATGCCAAGGGAATTGTGTATGCCAATCTCTATGATTTTATTTAACGAGTTTCTTGAGAATAGTAATTAAGGTCTTATTGGTAGCCTCAACTTATCCGTTTTCTTGTTTCTTGTGGGTAATAAGGAGTCGAGAAACTGTGTTGGATATTATATTTCTTGCAAAGTGCTCGAACATACTTGTTCTTGAAGGACTCACAATTTTTAGAGATGATTTTTGAGGGAATACCAAAATGACAGATAATATGATGAAGTATAAATCCCACAATTCTAGGTCATGTCATACTGGTTAGAGGAATTACCTCAACCCACTTTGTGAAGTATTTAGTGGCTATGATGATGAATGTATATTGTCCCAAGGAAGAAGGCAAGATTTTCCCAATTAAATCAAGACCCCATTATGAAAAGTGCCAAAGGATTTGAATAGGTTTTAATGCTTTTGATGGCACATGAGTAAAATTATCTTGTTGTTGACATTGCTGACAATGCTTGATATAAGTGAAACAGTCTCATTCCATGGTGGGTCAATAATAACCCATGTGTAGAATACACTTTACGATGACCATTCCACTAAAATTACCACCACAAGTATCATCATGAGCTTCATCTATGATCATTTGTGCCTCAGTAGACTCAAGACAATAAATGAGGATTCCATCATAACCACATCTACACAACACATCGTCCAAGAGAGTAAAACATGATGCCTTTTTCTTGAAAGTGTGTTTAGCAGTTCGTGACATATCTTATGGGAGTGTTCCAAACTTGAGAAAGACTATTATTTGGTTTGACAAAGGCTCATATGGTTATGAATGGATGAAGCAAATATCCTTTTCATCTTTAGATTTAGCACAAATAATTGCCGATTTAGATATTGTTGTGATAATGAGTGGTTGTACCTATCCTAAGGAGTTCCTTGGAATAAATGATCCAAAAGAGACCATCGCATCTTCAAATCTATTAGTTGAATGTGAAAAACTATAGATTTCATACAAATCAAACTTAGAGAGCAATTTTATTTCTACTTCATGGTAGATTTTTATGGTAGGTTCTTTGCATTGGTATTCTCCTATGATTTGTTTAACAAGTTGAGAATAACCAAATATCCTGATATGCTTTATTACTATAGCTATAGCTACTTGAATACCTAAGATTAAGGTTTCATATTATGCATTGTTGTTATGCATTGGAATTCTAGTTTGAATGATAAGGGGATAGACACCCCCTAGGGTGTATGAAACACAACTCCAACACCTTGAACTTTTTTGCACTTAGAACCATCAAAGAATAGAGTGATATCAACAATTTTTTTGCACTCCAAAACCTTGACCCCTACCTTCTTCTTCTTGTTCAGTGATAGTGAATACCGAATCATCTGGGAGCTCAATAATAAAAAATAGATCACTAGGAAGTGGTGCTTCAACAAGTTGATTAGCTATGACTTGACCTTTAATGGATTTTTGTCTAATAAAATCAAGATCAAATTCAATGAGAAACATTATCTATTTAGTGATGCAAGTGTTATTATAAGTGTGACACAGAGGATTTTCATGAGCTATTACATATGTGTTGTGACTAAGCATGTAATGTATGAGTTGCTTAGTGGTAAAATCCACTGCTAAACACAAATTTTCCATGTAATAATATCTGGTTTCATAGCTTACCAATGTTCAACTAATGTAATAAAAACTTTCTCTCAATTACTTTCATTCTTTTGTGCAAGCATTGTCCCTAATGCAAAGTCCATTACTGAAATATAAATATGGAAGGGGATCCCCGAATGAAGAGGAGTTAATATTGGTGGAGAAGTCAGGTATTGCTTGATATTATCAAAGGCTTTTTTATATTCATATATCCATGAAAATATCACTCCATTTTGTAGTAGGTGATTGAATGGCCAGTATTTTTCAAAAAGTTACGTAATGAAATAATGGATTGATTGAATATTTCCTTGTAAACTATGCAACTCCTTTAGGTTTGTTGGGGGAGGCATCTCCATGATGGAATTGACTTTGTTTAGATCCACCTCAATGCATATTTTGGAGATAATGAACCCTAGTAGTTTTCCAGAGGTAACACCAAAGACACATTTCTTAGGACTCAACCTTACATTATGCTCTAAAAGTCGATCAATTTTTTTTCCAATACACCAATGTGTTCTTGTTGAGTTTTATATTTTTCCAAGAGATCATACACATAATATTTGATGATCTTATGCATGTAATCATGAAAAATGTATGTCATGGCACGTTGATAAGTGGCACCTACATTTTTGAGGCCAAAGAGCTTAACCTTGTAACAAAAATTTCCCCAAGGTGTACTGAATGGTGTTTTGTGTTGGTCATAAAGATTTAATAAAATTTGGTTGTATCCTAAAAAACCATCCATGAGAGAAAGTGTTTCATGGCTAGTGCAAGTGTCGACAAGAGTATCAATGTTTGGAAGAGGAAAATCATCCTTAGAACACAGGTAATATCTCAAAAATAAGTGCAAATGTGTATCACCCCGTTAGGCTTATAAACGAGTACCATGTTTGAAAGCCACTCATGATAGTCAATGGGAACAACGAAACCCACATATAATAGCTTTTGAATCTCTTATTTGACCAAGAGGGCAATGGGAGGATGCATCCTTTGAATTTTTTGTTTAACTAGCTTAGCATCAATGTTTAGGGTGAGATTGTGGACAACAAAATTAGGGTCAAGACCAGGTACGTCATTATAAGACTGCAAAAATGTCCTTCTTCTTCTTGAGAAGAGCAATTAATTTCTTTTATTCATATATGGATAAATTTTTTCCAAGTTTGATATTTTGAGGATTGTCTGTGTCTGAACTAAGGTTCACATCAATGGTATCTTAAATGAACATGTGAGAACCTTCCTCAAGTTTATGGGGTGTTGGGATCAAATGAATGTCATCTATGAAATTATAAAACTTTTCTAACTGAACTTCATCTATGTTTTCCTAGAAAACCTTAGGATCTAAAGGTGAAGGTGAAGGTGAAGGTGAAGATGAAGGTGGGGTGATGGAGGAATATAGTTGGCTTAAGCCCTTAATAATTCCTTAGATTATACAAACTCATAATAGGATGGTGGTGAGGAAATCTAGTCCATATCAATAAGGCTCATGTCAATTGTAATTGGATTTGCAAAATCATATGGATTACGGACTGGGATGAATAAGTCAGTAGGATTCATGTTGACTTAACGAGAAAATGGATGGTTAGCAAAGGTGAATGGAAGCGTGAATCCTATTTGGTATAACCAATGCTAGAACTCTAGGAACTTGAATAACAAAAAGAAACACAAATAAATGAATTGTACATGTAATGCAAAATATTTTTGTTTTTTTGTATTTGTTTTTTATTTTTATTTTTTTATTTTTTTTGAAATTTTGATTTTTTTATTTTTATTTTTAAATTTGAGTTATGTACATATATTACAATAAAAATGGTCAATGATGTGGATTAATGGAATGGAGGTGGTGGTTCACTGGTTGGATCATATCGTTCTTGTGGAAGAAGCAAATGAATGATGGGCTGATGGATGGGGAACATTTTAAGGTAAAAATCACCTTGTTCAGTGTGTGGGATGTTGGGGTCTGATTCCTCTTTAGAATCATTAGAAGCTATCAAAATAAGATCAAATTCTTCATAGATTTCATCTTCAGAGTCATCGATGTGATGGATATCTTCTCCTCAATTTAAATTTAAGCTTTGGAAAGCTTGTTCAAGAGAAGAACTAGATGAAAGTGGATGATAGCCTAAACCTGAATGATCATGCATTTCTCGATATGAAACATCAATAATTTCATGCGTTCCCTGTTTGCACCATCCTAGGCCATATCCTTGTCAATTAACAATGTGAAAATATTGGGATGGAAAACTTGATATATGTTGTATATTGGTAGGTGTTGGTGATTTGGGTTCATCTGGGGTAACTAGATTGGATGATGAATCAAGCCCCCCATACATAAAATTAATGTTATTAGGCACTAAAACTATGCTATATACCACTCCTATAGTTAAGGGTGGGTCACATGGGTGACCATAATATTTTGTAGTTTGAATTTTGAGAGGTGTAACTATGATGTCTTGGACCACATATTCACCACTAATAGGATTAGTGAGGTGGAACTCAACTTGGAATGATGTGTATGGATTGGATGTAGATGTGGATGACTCATGGTTGGATTATGGTATCTCATAATTCATCATTTCAACTTGTGAGACATTGGATGATGGGGATGGAGATGGATTTGGTTGGGTGGATAATGATGATTTTGAAGTATTAATTATGGAAGGTGATGATGTTGATGATGTGGCTAATGTAGATTAAGTTTGACAACATGTGCATGTAGTAAATGGTGATGAATATGGGGGTATGGAAGTGTATTTTTGATTTGAAGTGGTGATGGGAAGATCCTCCGTAATAGGGACTTTAGATGAAGATATGGATGGGGTGGTTGATGTAGTGAGGAATAGATGAGTGGAAGGTAACATGGAATCATAGGGGTTTGGGATAAAATTGTAATACTTGAATGGTTCAACATCCATTGGTATGCAATGTAGTTATCCCTCATGTACATTTTTCAAGCATTGATGTAGTATAGATGGAACACATCTCATTTGTCTCATCCAATGTCATCCAAGGAGTACATTATATGTCATGGACCCTTCCAAGATGTGGAAAATGGTATGCAATATTTTGATCCCCTATTTAAGGGGTAAAAAAATAGTTCCAACTATGGAGCAGAGAGCATGTTAAATGCTTTTAAGGTGAAAGTGGATTTGGTAATGTTATTTTGTGGAAGCTTGATATTTTGAAGGGCATATGTGGTGATGATGTTGATGGAGGAGATGGTGTCAATTAAAACTCTTTTGAATGGCTTACTATTAATTTGAGACATAATATGTAATGGAGGATCCATTGATTCTGATGATATTGGTTTTATATCAAAATTATAGAAAGAGATGGAAGGTTCCATACATGTTTGGATACTACCCACAAAATTGCTAAAGACAAAGGATCTTGATATTGAAGTTAAATGGATTTTAAAATATCCATTAATACCTCATAATTTGGGGGGATATTATTGAATGAGCTCATATATGGAAAATTTAGCCAAAGAGATCTATAAGATTGTGGTTAACCAGCTACACAAGGAGATGATTGACCTTGATGGATGATTGATGGGATGAATGGGGGGATTTGGATGAGTTGGAATATGGATGGGTTGAGATGGATTGGCATAAATTTGAAATTGTGGTGATGATGTGGCAGGTTGAGACACACATGCCTATGGTGCTATGGGCGGTTGAATAGGTTGCTATTGTGCATTTTTTTGATTTGTGCGTTGTTGTTGACCTTGGGTTACTACATGAATAGAACCCAAAAAATATTGGTGTTGTTGCACATGATTGACTTGATTTGGGGGAGTCTTGGTGTTAGACGCTTCTGTTGTTGGTTGCACTTCTTCATGATGAGGAAGTGGTGTTTGAAAGATACTAAGGTTTTGGTTTTGTTGAGATAAGGGACTATCAATATTGATTTCCCCTAAGTCAATGACATATTGCACTCTAACTTAAATAATTGGTAAATCTTAATATCATGTCCATTTTCCCTGTGTTAAGGGAAAAAAAAATGCTCCTAGTAGTGTTTACTACATTTGGTGGGATCATATGGTTTAACCTCAAGCAAAGCAAGTTGGTTAGTATCATATAACCTATGAAATATGGAAGCATAAGGTTAGGCTAATGGGGTGTACTGATGAGGTTTTCAAATATATTTTTGATGTGGTCAATTTTCCACAGTTGGCACCATGTTTTGAATTGATTAAGTTGTTGAACGAACCGCATGATATTCAAATTTTCATGGTTGTTGTTTCACAGTTTGTTGTTGAGACATTAGTGGTTGGATAATCACCACTTGATTAACTTGGTTATCTTGGATGATTGGATTGACATGGTTTAATTTTGATTGGGTAGAATAGTTACTTTTATATTGAACCTTACTTTTCCATTATTTATTTTTTGGCTTGAGCACTCCTTGTATTTTTATCTCCTCAATTATGCTGGCCTAGGTAAGAGCTTCCTCAAATTATCGGTATTGTTGCAATTGTAACAACCGAGAGATGGATTTTAAGAAACTCTTAGTGAAAAATTTAGTAAGATATTCCATTGATAGGGTAAATGGAAATTTGGTGATAACGACCCTCCAAAGATTTCCAAATTCATCAACAAAATCATCATCATATTTTTTTAGACCATATATATCATATAATGAGATTTTATCTCTAACATTAAGGGAAAATATTTCAAGAAATTGATAAATCAATTGCTCAAAAGTATAAATACTATGGTGAGACAAATGGTTATACCACTCTACAACATCTCTTCCTAATGTCTGAGGAAATATTATAATCATAAGAGCATCATTGCTTTGGTTTTGAAGCATGAATGTATGAATGTGATCACATGTTATTTAGGGTCCTTAGTCCCTTTAAATTTGTTAAACATCGATACTATGAAGTTTGTTGGATATGGTGGTGATGGTACCAAAGGATGAATTGGTTGATTGATCAGTTGATATAAAATGGGCTTCTAGTTCATCAAACCAAGAATGTGTTGCATCAGATTGATACATTCCAGGGTCTTCCCCTAGAATGTAAAAACCCTAAATCACTCAATGATTTTGTGAAGTTGGGGTGGAAATATTTTGAGGTGTAATAATATTATGATGATGTGGCGAAGTGAATTGAAATTTTTGATAGTGAGGTTGGCGAATAAATGATGATGAATTTTAAAATGGTGATGATGTATGAGTACTGTGATTGTAATGATTATTGATGGAAATGGCATGCGTATGGGTTTATGGTGGTGTGGGGATGGAAACCACAAAAGAGTGTGGTACCCATGATGGACTCTAGGTGATAAAGGTGGTTTTAGTGGAAATATGTTGAGACTTAGGATTGACCACCTTAACTTGATGTTGAGTGTTATGTTGCTTCTTAAGCAATTTTTTATTGTGTTTCCATGGTTCATATATTTCCATATCTGAAGTGAAATGCAAGTATGTAGATGGAATTGATGAGGTAGGTAGATGACAAGTTGCAACAAGAATTGAATTGTATTTGTGATATTGGATGAGGTGGATGTTGGCATTTGTGAAATAACATTGACATGTGCTTCATACAAAGGATTACTATAGGTAGTGGTGTAAGATGTTTGGATGGATGTGCTTGGAATCCATGATGATTGGGGTATGGAAAAATGTTTGGAAGGTGTAGTTGATGCCTCAAAAAGAGGATTGTTATACACCTGGGTAGGGCTTTAATGCTGGGAGGAGATAAGTTTCTACTAGAAATAAGGATTATACCTAGGTGAGTTATGCACTAATTCTATGATATAATTAGCAGACATCTAAAGAGCTTCTACTTGGACTATATATATATGGGTTATGTGGTGACCAATGGTAGGTGAAGATGATTCTATTTGTGGAATGCCCATGTGTAATGACTATGTGGATAACATAGTGAGTGAGGGACCCACAAAAAAATCTGAAAGACTTACCTAAATCACACTAGTGGGATTGACCATAAAAGTGGTGGGGAGGGATGATGAATTATCCATGGATGCAATGTGTTGTGGGATGAAGATTTGATTTAGTGCTTCTTTCTTTTTCTGATTTCTAGTTAAGACCATAAGCTATATAAATCAAATGTATGCAATGTGCACTACAATAATGTAAATAAAAACTTCACATAAATCAAGTAAAACAACTCAATTCTAATTTTTTGCAACAAATTTGTCTTACCTTTTATTTTTTTTATCTCATATTTAATGTTTTTTTTTTTTTTTTTGTGTGTTTTGATGTACTAATATGAATTATGATGGGTGAAATCTATGGCTTGGCTAGGCAATGAGATTCTTCTTGGTGATGAAGTCCAGAAATTTTACTTAGGGGTATCCTATGGTGGCTAAAGGTAGATATTGGTGGATGGAGATGAAGCCCACCATCACCAAATCTCAATAAATGGTTGGTGATGAAATCCAACACATTACTGTTTAATGTGATACGCGTTGTGTGTGAAATTTAAAAAAAAAAATTATGTTCTTTATTGTGTTTTCATACAATATCAATAGTAACAAATTTTGCAAGTATAAATCAAAAGCCAACAATAGAGATACCAATTTCCTCAAAATATGTAAGGTACACCACTTAAGACCCACTTTGAATAGTGGAGGGTTCGCTTACTCTTTCACTCTTAATCAGCAAGTGATTCCAACAATGGGAGTACTTTTAATATTCTGATATTGTTCCTACTTAGGCAAGAAAAAGAGGAATTCTTGACCCTAATGTGCAAACTATTTTATGCAATTTTTACTTTACATGAAAACAATATGCATATTTTTGAATGAAAAACACATCAAAAAGCAACAAAATTTTAAATTTGAAAATGTGCACTAATGTGAGTATGAATGCAAAGTGAATCTAAATGCAATGTATAAATGAATGCAAATTCCTAAAATGCAGATGTAATTTGATTGTTTTTAACAAATATTGAATAATGTTCTTTTAACAATTCATTTGTAAAAATGTAAAAAATGTAAAATAGAGGGGTTAGGGTTTTGAAGTAGACTTACAAATAAGCCTACATATTATTCTTATCTCTTTGTAAAATGCCTCTGGGCACTTTTAAAACACACTAATACACCTTCTAAACTCTGGAGGGCACCCCTGAGTATCGCAGGGCATTAGCGTAACTTCCACAATTCTTTAGAAACCTTGATTTTGTGAAATTTGCACGATCCATTTTTCTAAAAACCTAAAAAACAAAGATAGAAAAAAACAAGTGATAAGATAATTTAAAATTTAGAACCCTTTGTGGGTCTCACCATGATCATCATTTGTGAATGCAAAAAAGAAATATCAATGTAATAAATAAAGTAACAAAAGCACTATAAATGACACAAGATTGCACAAACATATATTTTTTTACTGAATGGGATAGATCTCCTAATTGTATAAATAATGTACCTGAATGTGGGGTCTTTACAATGATATTGATATAATTATTATAATTTTAGGATTTTCGAGACCCTAATCCAATTAATGGTGGTGTCTTCTTGCTCATATTTGATCCCAATAGAGAGGTGAGTGTGATTTGGTATCCTATGCAGGGCCACATGAGCTCCAATAGATACCAATGAATATGATCTCACACCTACACACATCAAAAAATGATAAGACTTAATAATACCTATGAGGGCTCCACTATGTGATACCCTATGAAATGAAATCACTAACCCTAATATTGCATGAAAATATGTAAACAAATGATAAGAACATAAAATGATGTGCAAAAAAATATTTACCTTATCTGCATTGCCTTACCTTTTCTATCTTTGTTGTTGTTGCATAGGATGGTTATGCAGATGTACCCTAGCGACACCCAATGGCTGTAGGATTGCAGAACTATGATGAGAAATACCCGTGGGCACTTGGTACTAATAAAAAATACCCAAAGTCACTTGGTAGGCTTTGGTGGGTGCTCTAAAGACTTTGACAAGTGCCTGAGAGACTTTGGAGGGCATTCAACGGCTAAGGGGAAGGTCGTAGAACAAGATCTAGTTAACAAGGGGGACGACAGTGGATGCAAAGGATGTGAGGAGGAGTGATGGAGGATGGAAGTAGCAAGGATGCATGGGAATGCTTAGGACTCCAAGAACCTAGATGACTTAGGAAATTTGAAAACCTAGAAAACTTAGGAAACTTATTACGGGTCGAGTCATCAAAATGAATCCTCTTTAAAATCTCCCCTTAGGCATGTTAGGGTTTCGACGACACAATTTTTGTGGATTAAAACATGATGGATGGATGGGATTATTTCATATATATATATTTATTTATTATATATATAAATATAATATATAAAATATTGTTATTTAAAAATATATTAAACAAATATATATAAATATATATAAATAATGGATAATGTGGTGGGAAACTATGGATGCATGACAATGGGTGCTTCTCACGGAGTATGTGCACCTAAAATATAATACTTGACTGAGTTGCAATGCCTACATGGGCAAAAAGACATAATCTGTGTTTTGAATCATGAAATCAAAAATGAAACTCATAGAAATAACACTTGGAGTTATTTGAGTTACAAATTCCACCTTTGGACCTTTGTGATTACATAATGATCAACTAATAAAATCATCTCTGCAATGTATCACATTGTGGTAACATCTGTAAGATTGCCTATATTAGAATCTACTCTAGAACCTAAGTTGTGACACACTTTTTATAATGTGTGGAACATTTGAATGGTTGATAGGTTGAATGAATTTATAGGGAGATGAAAATCTAAATAATTGAATACATTAATGGTTATATGGTAGCCTTGAGTTGGAATGTAGATGATGCATAGGAGATGGTGTACATTAGTTTACTGATTGGATAATACTAAATGATTCTTTGAGTGCACCTTGGATAAAGAGATAAGATAAGAATTATGTATGGTAAAACACTTGTATATTTTAGAAATTTTGGAATGTAAATAGTGTTCCTTAGATCAAATGTGTTTTTCTTTGAAAACAAAAGAGGATTGACCATAGGGAAAGAAATGCCCTTGAAAAAGTTAGTTATAAGAGTCTTAAAGAATGACAAACAATCACCTTTAGATATTAATTTGATCTTTATATTGGAACTATGTTTAAGGAATATTAATATGAATATATTGGGATGCAAGTTATTTAGTGAAAAAGTTATTATTATTTTATAATTGAAATGGTTCATGATTTATGCTTATACATATATTGCTTTAAAAAGAATAGTGGAAATACTTTGAATTAGTAAAGATATACATGTATAGTTTAAGATGTTTCTTATGGGAATCTAGATGGCTTTAGATTATTAAAGGATATATATTACTTTAGGAAGTTTACTTTATGAATTTTGGAAAAAGAATCTTGTATCATAGGAAATTTGAAGTATTTACTTTACTGATCTTGTATCATAGGAAATTTGAAGTATTTACTTTACTGATCTTCTTAATGAAAAATATCATCTGATTTATTTAAAAGAATAAGGATTAGGCATAAATTCAATGAATAGAAAGGAACTTATGGGGGTTCATTATCCTATATTTTGTAAATAAATGATTAAGGGAGGATTCTAGAGAAATTATATATTGATGAATGAAAGGTATTTTAGTATGAGGGAAGTATGGGATTCCATCGCTTTGTAAAAGGGATATTTAAAATTACTTGTAATGAAAATGAAACATAGGATTTATGGAGACTCCAATGCAATTAGGCAAAATTATAGAAAAAAAATTGGACAATGAATTCTTTTTGTTAATTGGTTAAAGGATTGACAGTAAAAATAAAGATGGACTATTTTATGGCTAGGTTCACTCTCAAAAAGGGTTCCCAAGATACATGGTGTGTCTAATGGATCATATTTTGTGTTTCTTGTTATGGAATTGTTATGTACATTAAATGCTTTATTGCTATAATTATGAATGAAGAAGGAATGGTTATGTTTTTACTACTTTGATGAAAAGTACATAATAAAGAATATTTTGATGTTGTAGAATATCTCTTTGTTTCTTGCAATAGAATATGGAATAGACAATGATGGTACTTTTATATGATATAAAAGGATAATGATGTTTCATAAGTTTCACCTTTGGGTTTGGGGGATCTTCTTAGAGAGATCTTAACAATAGAAAAAATAAAAATATACTAAATCCCTAAGGTTAGAACTAGAACTAAGGGAGATGTGAGGGGACAATGTCTTATAGTGGACACTTTAGTAGAGGATCACTAAAGTTTGCTTCGAGAGAAAGTGAGCTTAGAATACCATTGTTGCTAAATCCTTGTTTTGTATTCTCCAAGAGAATGAGAGATACCCATGTGAGGCATAGATGTCATGAAAATGATGGACACAGGAACTTGAGATATTATTGGTGAATTTTTATGGGATATGTCATTTGGTGTGGTAGTAATTGGAAACCCTAAATTAATCAATGGGTAATGAAAAAGGAGCTACCACATAAATGGGCAATCACCTCCATTAAACTATCCAAAAATTAGTTTAATGGAGCATAGTAGTTGTTACCTAAACAAAATGTGTAAACCTATAAGAAGTTTGTGCCTAAATACTAGTATGGAATGACAGACACTAGTCAGGGATTTGGTGTCCCTTTTCTCAAATGTTTGAGATAGGGTTAACCCATGCACCATGGTCAAAAGGTCCAAAATAAAGAAAGGAAAAATTGGGGTGATCACAAAAATATGTCCTTTAAACTGTATGGACAGTGTATAAGCTAAACCCCATAATTAAAATGGGATATTAGCCACTCCAATTTATCTAGGGGATGTTGTAGCATTTGAAACATGGAAGTTGAAAACAAATCCTAAGGAATTTATTTGGAATATCTAAAATTGTTTGTGACATTTTAAAGAATTTATTTTCGGTAGATTTTAGGGTTGTTACAAAGTTAAAAATCAAATGTATTAAAGTAGTAACAAATAATCCCTTCAAATATCATCACTAATTTATTCATGATAATTTTATTTTGAGTTATCAATCAATTAACAAGGTCATGAAGTTTAAAGCAATATATCATGCTATGATAAGGTTGTTGGATAATTGGTCAATATTAAAAAACCCAGGATGTTTTTCATTAACAATATACCCTAGATTTATAATGGATTATTTTGAATATTTTAGGGTATAAAGTTAAATATTTGCCATCAACATATTTATACATTCCTTTATCTAATAAATGATAAAATTAGGACCTCTAGGACTTAATTTGAATAAAATAAAGTCTTGTTTGGCAAGTTGGAAAGGAAAGTTCTTACTAATGGCTATAATAATACAACTTATAAATACTACATTACAATTTATTCCTTTATATATGATGCCACTTTCAAGATCATCAAACATAACATCCAAATTTTATAAAATTCAAAAGAGGTCTTATTTGGAAAGGATGTGAGGAAAAATTAGGTTTTCTCTTTGTAAGTGGGATAGGGTTTTCAATGAAAAAAATATTGTAGGGATAGGCTTGCAAAATTGTAAACTTATGATTTTAACATTAGGTCTAAATATTGACTCTATATTATTCAAACATTAAGGAAATATTTGGTAAAAGTGCTGCTTAAAAAATATGTAGGTTCTATTGAATAAAATTATTGAGAAAATGAATGCTACCTAGAGGCTTGACAACACAAAATTTCATATTAGATAGTTTTTTATTGATCAAACATATATTAGATGGTCAGTCAATGAGGAGGATTTTGCAAAATATTGGTTTGATACTTGGTTGAAGTTTTATCCTCTTATTTCTAATGCAAAATAGCAACAATGGGCTTGAACATGTTTAACTTATAAAGGTTCAAAGGTCAAAAGATATATTAATGCAAAAAATAATTCCAAACATGGATTTCTATTGGCAACCTTGTTGAAGGAGTGTGGTGGATGTGATCAAATTTATACATATTAAATATTATATTATATTGAATAGTTACTGATTTGATTGTTGATACCTTTTCTAAGGGTGATTACTCAAGTTATATAACTTGTATGGTCTGTTATGTATAGACACAATGATTCACAAGTCCTCTTGGCTAAGAATATTTTCATCTCAAAGCATAGGAAGGGAAAAATAAGTAGTAGTGAAGGATTGGGATTCTTGGGAAGCTTTTTCCTCAAAATATTATTTTGACTAATTAGGTATTTGGTGATGTTTTGAGTATGTAAAGATCATGTACATATATCTCAATTACTCATGGTTTTATGTATGAGTTGACCTTCCTCATCCAAAATTAGGATATTAGTTAAAATAGGAGTAAGGGTACCAAAATTTTGTTTTATGTATGAGATATAAAAACATCATCGATGCCACCTTTTTTTGGAAGTTCAAGATCATAGGCAACATGGATAATTTTCCTTCTTATATGTTTTCTTGTATGGTTGAATAAGCACACAAAACTAATCATTTGATTGAAATTTATATTTATAGTGATGATTATCAATATGTTGCATCATCCTATTTTTAACATGTTCTAAGTTACTCTTTAAAGTACATATGATTTCATTAAATTCTTCAAGATAATCATGTAAAACTAGATCCATTAATTTATTAAACACAATATTTAGATCATGGAGGTTTGTAGTCATATAATGTGGTGAAGGGAATCATATTGGTTGATGTATGGTACATTCTATTAAACCATAATTGAGCTAGAGATAACTAGTGCGCCCATTGATACGGTTAATTTGAGATAAAACATCATAATTAACCTTTTAAGCACTTATATATGATATTTGTTTGCCCTCTCCACTCAAGTTTATGGATGATATATTTAACTCATTATTTATAAAATTATTATTTATTTAATTCTTTTTAAAATTTACTACTAAATAATGGGTCATGATCAGTTATGATTACTTTTAAAAATCCTTGAAGTTTATAAATATGGTTGATAAAAATCTTTGCCACCTGCGATATGGATCAAGTATGCTTCATTGAAATGAAATGGATAAATTTTGTGAGATGATCCACCACCACAAAAGAATTATTACATCCATTAAAGATAGGTAAACCATCAATAAAATCCATGACTATTTCCCCCATATTTTGTTGTGCTATGTGTAATTGTTGCAAAAGTCTTGAGTATGTGACATGCTCACTTTTATTTCTTTGGCATGTATCACACTCCATGTCCTTTTACATACCCCCCTAAAAATATAATTTCCAATAATTATAATAGGTTTTAAATAAACTAATATGTCTTGAAGTAGGAGAATCATGACTATATGTAAGGAATTTTAGTAATAAACTTAAATCTTGAGGCACACACACACACATATATATATATATATATATATATAATTCATAATATTAGATATTATTTCACCATGTAAATTGCAGATGTGCATCTATTTATAATGATTTCTCAACACTCATCACTTTCGGCATACTCAACTTGCAAATATATAATCCATTCAATTATGATTATTGAAATTGCATATGTGATTGCTTCTTCATCCTTCCTAGATAAGGCATCTATGACCTCACTATATTTTCCTTTGTTATGTAAGATTTCAATATTAAATGAATGAATTTTGACCATCTATTTCTATTGTTCAATTTTTAGTGTCTTTTGTTGGATTAGATAAGGCTATCATGGTCAATTTTAATTGAAAATTTGTTACCCTAATTAAATATTGTCTCTATTTTTCTAGGGGTATGCATAAGTGCAAACATTTTATTATCATAAATATAATTTATTTACTTGTTTTTTTTAAGCTTTTGATTCTCATATGCGATTAGGTGTCTATGTTATATGATATCAAACCCAAGACCCACTCTAAAAACATCACATTATAAGATAAATGATTTGGAAAAATTAGAAGTTGTAAATATAGGTGCTGAGGATAACACATGCTATTATTTTAGAAATATTTGATCAGCTTTTGGAGACCATTCAAATGAAATTCTATTTAAAATATATGATAATAGAGCTACAATATATGCATAATATTTAATAAACCAATAATACTATCCTAATAAACTAAGGGATCCTCTAATTTTGGACATGGTTTTAGGTTTAGGCCATTCTATTATTGATTTAATTTTGGTAGGATTGACTTTAACACCATATTTTGATATGATACTGCCCAAATATTCAATTTTTGTCTTTCCAAAACTACATTTAGATTTTTTACATAAAATTTATAATCTTGTGATATTGCTAGCACCTAGTACACATGCTTAAGACAATCGTTCCAATTTTGGCTAAAGATAAGAATGTGAAAAAATAATACTAGGATAAACTTTCATGCACAGGGATGAAATATTTTCTTCATGGTAGCTTGAAAGTGAAAGCATGAGATTTCGGAAAGAAAAAAAGTATTGAGATGCAATATAAACAAAGACTAACTCGATGCATGAAATAGGAAGAACGTAATCAAATCGAGACAAAATATAAAGAGAAAGCAGGAGCACAACCCTTTTATATTAATTCCAAACTCGGTTACAATCCATCTCCTCCCCTTTTAGGGGCTAGGAGTGTTAGCATGTCTTGGTTACAATCGTGATCAATACTCCTCCTTCGCATGCCCACATTTAAAATGGGCGGGCCAGAGTGTTGCCGCCTGATGATGATGAATCCTTGCTTGCTGCTTCTCCTGCGATCAAAGAAACACGGAGACGTTAGTAGCACCTGTAACAAAAGGATAGAACGTTTGACTTTAGAAATCAATAAGAAATACGTGCAAAAGATTGATTAAATACGTGCAACTCTGATAGAGACCCGAAAACATCACCAAAAAGTTGCTTCCAGCAAAACAGTCGATGAATCTGATTGTTGTTACCTGCAAGTTAGTATTTCATTGCATCGCATGATATATTCGATAACTATCTTATGAAATATATATTCGAACACTGTTAACTACAGGATATATTCGAACATAAAGCGTAAACTATTTAAACAACATAAATTAAATTGAAACTAAGAACGTGTGGGGTGCCCAAGCGGGCCGCCCCCGTTAAAACTTGACTTTGATGCCAATCCACTAGGGATGGGCTCAAAATCTCAGAGAATGTGGTGTCGTCGAATTGATGGATTACTGTGGTCAAATGTCGGGTTTAGGTCCGGATCCACCTTTTAATAGCCACCCAATAACCTCTCTTGCGAAAGAGATTACGGATGTAGAAGAGATGAATCGAAAAGGAATGCAATCGGGTGTTTGGTTTGGCAGCACTTCGTTGCTTGAAATGTCTACCAACTTGTTTTTTGGGTGGGAAAGTCCACCATTTTATAGACCCATGGGGTCTCTTTGGAAGGGCACGCAGGGATGCCACATGGCGGCCATGCCTTCCCAAGAGGGAGGAGACTCCTCCTTGACTTGGGCTTACATGACTGCCCTTGTGACAGTCCCCTAACTGCCAATCTGCCCACCTACGCGCGCATGCACAGCAGGCGGCAATAATTGACTGTCCTCGGCTGCCACTCGTTTAATGTCTGCTTTAAATTGTTTTAATGTTTGCTTTTAAATGTTTTAATGTCTGCCTTTGATTGGTTAAATTCCGCCTTTGATTGGTTAACGTCCGCCTTCGATTGATCAATTTTTGCCAGGCGCAAATGCAAAGTTTGTCGCGATATCGCGACACTTCGGCCAAGGCTTTCCTTTGGGCTTTTGAAGTGTCACGATATCGCGACTCGCGATATCACGACACTTCGGCCAAGGCTTTGCTTTGGCGAAGTGTCACGATATCGCATCGATATCGCGACACTTTCGCCAAGGCTCTTCCTTTGGGCATTGAGTGTCGCGATATCGCGACGTCGCGATATCGCGACACCTTCGATTTCCCATGTCACGATATCGTGACACTTCGCCAAGGCTTTCCTTTGGGAGGCACTATATCGCGACACTTCGCCAAGGCTTTCCTTTGTGATAAACACCTTGCAAGTTTTTTTAAGCTTCTTTTGATTACACTTTTTGTTTAAGGCTTGCTTTTGATAAAGGCTTGTTAAAATGACCAGCTTTGCTTTGTTTACTTTTCGACCTTCTAAATCGCTGTGTAAGTGGCTAGGACCACTGTTTGACCTCTGAGGGCTGCCCTGAAAGCTGTGTGTGTCAATGCGATCAGTGTTTGTAGTCACATAATCGGATTGGTGCTGTTTTGGTGTCTACAGATGCCCCTTTTTGGGAAGCGCTGTGGGTGACGCAGTGCTGAGCAAAAATAGATAACCAAAGCACTAATGATTAGGGTTTCTTGGTAACCTAACCAACTTTTGATGCCCCAAGTATGGAAAGGGCATGCATTCTTGAATCCTTGCTTCGACGAGCTAAGGAATTTGATTTCAAGTGTTAACCTATTTTGGTGAGGTGTGACTTGAGCTTGGACATTGATCAGTCATGATTAGGCAAAGGGCGCAACCTTTTGTCCATAGGGGAACCTTGTGTTCATGCTTCGGGAATGCCAAGTGTTTGATCAATTTGATTGTTGCTTGTTTATCGCCCCAAGCAGGAGCGTGATTGTCTTTGTCAATGATTCTTTGAATGCATGTCATTGCTTTGATTGGGTGTGTGCTTGTTGATTGGTGACTAAGTGTGACTACCCCCTCAAGCGACGAATCGATGAGGGAATGACCTTCATGAGAAAAGCGACGAGTCGCTTGACCCAAGATGACTTGTGCAAGGGTGCCTTTAGATGTTTTACCATTAAGCATGTGCAATTTCCCGACATTTGGACCTATTTTTGGTGGGTGTTAACCCTTTTGGTGATGCCATAATGGGGTGAAATCGTCGAAAACCCGTCTTCCCGTGGAGCGGTCCGGCTATGGTAGCCTTCTTGGGGAAGTAGGAGAGTGACAATTTGAGCCCCGACATCGATTTTCTATGCCAAGAGGTTAAGTGCAAGAGCACTTGTGTCCGGCAATGCTTATTGCTATGTTTTTGTGTTGCATTTTTGTGATGTTTTTGTTGTTTTGATTTTCTTGCTTTGTGTATATGTCATGATTTTATGTTATGCACAATGATTGATGTTGATGGATGCATGCTACTTTATATTGATGTATGCACATGGTATGATAAATACGAATGTTTTTGATATATATGTGATATGCAAAATGTAATGGATGAAATGAATTTGTGTTGTTTGGTTAGGGCACCATAGACTGTTTAGGACTTTGTGATTTTGTTTTTATGCGATTGCTGTAGTGGATGACTTTGTATGTATACATGTGGTTTTTATTTTTTTGTATTTTTTGATGGTATTGTAAGGATGAAAAGTAGCGCAGTTGGTTTAGAAATGTAGCTAAGGTTTTTCGAGACTCAGACGGTTTTAACTTACTAGCCATGATTGTACTTTATCTTACAAGACTTTTGAACAAGGTATGAATCGGACTTGTTTTTGACCAAGCTATTTCACATCCCTGTGTGTGCAATTGAGTTCATTTATGTGGTATTTGTCGGGATACCGCCGAGTGCAGATGGGCTTTCAACCGAACCTGTACTCGAGGATCACCTAATTAGCTCCACTAACTCCTTTGTTGTATTTAGTTAGATTAATCTGCGGTGTTATCCAGGATACCATAAGCTAGCTCATCCTTATGCAAACATTGGTCTGCACACATGCAAAGCGAATGTGACAGACATATCGTCATGCGGGTAGGATACCACCATTGCCAGATAGGCTATCAACCAAACCTGTAATGAGGATCACCTAGATGGTTTTCGAATGTTGAGAATTTTGGGGATTCAAGTTCGGGATATTTGTTGGCTGAATGATTTAGAAAGTTGCTCGTCTATATAGTGATGAAAATCACTGTTTATTTTCTATTAATTCTTTTTGAGCAAGGATTTTGAATAGTGGTGATAACCACTGTTATTTGATTTTGTATTTTGAGTATTGTGAGTTTGGGTCGGTGAGTGGTCTTGATCCTTGTGGCCTTGGGGACGACTACGCATCCTTTGCGGGGACGTGTAGTACGAATCCTTACGACGTTGGGAACCAAGGGGGTGATGGAGATTATGGAGTAAGGGCATTGATCTTTTAGGCCTTGGGGATGACTACCCATCCTGGTTAGGGGCGGATAGTACGAATCCTTACAACTTGGAGACCAAAGGTGAATGGAAAGTGTTAGGATGATGATTTGTTGGAATTTTGTTTGTGAATGGCGTTGATCCCTTTTGGGTCTTGGGGATGACTACCCATCCTTGGCAGGGACGTGTAGTACAAATCCTTACAACTTTGGGAACCAACTATGATTGGGATTTGGTAGTGGTGAAAACCACTTGTTTATGGAGGTGAATGGATAGGAAAGAGCTCGTCCTTTTGTCAATTCTCCAGCATTCTCGGAACCATTCGCACAGGGGGATGAGCAAGATAACCGTTTCACTTATGGTGACCTGGATTACTGTGCAGGTTTCATCTTTCGTTCACACAACTTGGGAATTTTTATGTGTTTTAATTTGTGTTGGGATGTTACGTAACAAGGCGTATTTCAAGTGTAACTCTACCTTCGTAAAATCTGTCTGACTCGGTACATTACGTAGCTAAAGAGCAAAATGATGACTGAATCACGAAAACTCTTGATACATTAAAAGACCACCGACTCTAGTGTGGTAAAAAGCAATGCATGGTGTTTTTGTTGTTTTTGTAAAATGGAACAGTGTGGAACAAGATGGACTAGCAGAGCAATTACAGACCTATGGTGCCTTTGACCTGTACGACCACAAATATGCAATGTATGGATGCAATGCTTTAATGCAGCTATGTATTTTTGTATTTTTGATGGATTGATTTTTGTGAATATGAAGATGAGGTGCGAGAAGAGCTCTCTATTGATGAATTTGAGTATGCCTAGAAATGAGATGCAAAAATTTTTTTTTTTTTTTGATGATTTTTGAATTTTAACTTTTCTTATTTTTGACCAAGCGATTGTGGAAATCCTTGGAGCATTTTGGGATTGACCAAGCGATTTTAGGGATCCTTGGAGCATTTTTGGGATTTGACCAAGCGATTATAGAATCCTTGGAGCATTTTTGGGATTTGACCAAGCGATTGCGATAATCCTTGGAGCATTTTTGGGATTTGACCAAGCGATTGCGATAATCCTTGGAGCATTTTTGGGATTTGACCAAGCGATTACTAGAATCCTTGGAGCATTTTTGGGATTTGACCAAGCGATTTACTATAATCCTTGGAGCATATTTTGGGATTGACCAAGCGATTATAGAATCCTTGGAGCATTTTTTGGATATTGACCAAGCGATTACATAAATCCTTGGAGCATTTTTATTACCCAATTATAATCCTTAGCATTTTGGGATTGACCAAGCGATTACGATAATCCTTGGAGCATTTTGGGGTGACCAAGCGATTACGATAATCCTTGGAGCATTTTGGGATTGACCAAGCGATTACGATAATCCTTGGAGCATTTTGGGATTGACCAAGCGATTCTAGAATCCTTGGAGCATTTTGGGATTGACCAAGTGATTGCGATAATCCTTGGAGCTTTTGGGTTTGACCAAGCGATTGCGATAATCCTTGGAGCTTTTGGCTTGCTCTTCAGGGGATAGAGGTACCCCGATTGATGGTCTTTGCACTCCAGATCTGGCTCTAGAGGGATGGGCACGAATGGATCGGCCCTATGCATGGATAGGAGGACGGGGTCTACCCTCGGTATCGATATTGCTATGGGATCTCTCGGGCGGAAATTGATATTTGTATGCCCAAAGTGGCGGATGTAACGCTTGGTCCCACTACGGTGGGTTAACGTGCCACTCATGCCCTAGTATTATGTTTATCTGTTGACATGCTTCATCGATATTTATGGGATGTCGATGTTGTCGCATGTGATTGTTGTGGGCTATCTCTGTTTTATCCTCACCTTCGACCAGTGAGTACAGCTCATCATAATCTAGAGATTCTGAGACATGGAGGACTCGCATCATCAGGTAGCCCTACGGTTAAAGGTTGATCCTCTTCGAAAGGAGCCTCATGTAAGTTGGGCCTTGGGAGCTCCAAAATCTTGGTCTCTATCGACTCTAAGTGCTCTAGCGCTTTGCATGTATCGGGAGATTTGAGCTCCTCCTCTTTGGTTGGTTCTTGTTGAGGAACTTGGGGCTTATGGAGGGGTGGCCAGATAGCACCCCCCATGCCTTGGTAGGGCAGTTCATCCCGCTCTTCTTCTCGCTCTGATTCCTTAGAGGCTTCTTGATGAATTTCTAAAGGTGGCCCATAAACCTGAGTGGGTTCCTGAGGAAGGCGCCCATCATTGGTTATAGGATTAGCCTCCCGCTCATGTCTAGGAGGCATCGAGGGCGGTGCTTGATGAGGTCATGGAGACTTGTCTCGCACCCGGGGGTTGTGCCTCTCATAATGTTTTGTCTTATGTGTGTGAGGGGTTGGAGTCCTCTCCTGCATAGTGTGTTGGAACAACTCATCCTTCTAGTGCAGAAGGTGCTCTTTATTTAGAAGATACCATTGCTCTAACTATTGTCGTTCTAGCTCAAGTTGCGTGAGTTGCATCCGGTGTGCGAAATGCTTGACAGATTCTAAGATAGTTGGTCTTACCGCCTCATGTCTAGAAGGCCTAGATGCCTCTCCTAGATATCTATCTCGGTCGTAGTGATCCAAGATCTCTATAGGCCGCCTCCCTCTGTTGGAGGTAGTGGCATTTATCCGAGGCTCTAGCCTCGGTAGGTGATCCCGATAGCTAGCATTTGCGGAGGCGTCTTGCTCCCGCGATGTATATTGTTCTTGAGGAAGGTAAGGGTTTTCCTCTTGCTCTTTGTCATAAGTGAAAAAGGAACGGGTGGAGTTGGCTCGCCCCGCTTGAGGAGCCTTGTGCTCTGGATTTGTCTTTGTAGTCCCGACAACTAGAGGGGGTGAAGGAGGGATAGTGTAATGATGTGGTTCCTCCCGTTGAACCCTATGTTGACCTAGCGCTTCATCGCGCGGTGACCGCTCATAGCGAGCATCTAAGGGAGCTCTCCTATGACTGTACCCCTCATGGAAGGGTGTGTGCTGAGTGCTATGCTGAACAGGAGTGCTCCTCGAAGAGGTGCCCCTATAGTCCCATTTCGTCGGGGCACGGAGGGGACTGCCTTGTGTGTCAGGCCGCCAAGGTGGTATGACCAAATCCTTGGGGCTATACCGGAGGTGACTTGTGCCTCCTTGGATATTCCCCATAGCATCCGCCCGTGATTGGGCTTGGCTATGGGTGAGCACCATTGTGGTGCTCTTCTACTAGCTAAGCAGATTTTTATCTCGTTTATGATGATTTTTCTTTTTGTTACACTAAGAAAAAATGAACACACACATACACAAACAGTGATTATCTCTTTTAAGGATTAATAGTGTGTCCTAAACTGGTTTAGTGCATTTTGATGTTTTGTTTTGTTTTTGCAAGTTTTGAAGAACGTTTAAATGCATAATGTTGGCTCATATGACTCCCATAAATGGTCGCCCCTTCAATATACCATTGTCGGACCGATATACCAACCTCTCTATATACCCGCCCTTACGAGAGGGAAACTATAGGTACGTGAGAGCAGATGGTACGTGGAACATAGGCGGTACGGAAGGGGGATTGTCCTGTTAATGACACCTACCATAGAAGACTTATCCTCGTGCGCATGGGAATCACCCCAGCGAACACTCGGTCAGCTTTCGTCAGGATTTACGCCTAACAACTAGTGACAATCGGGGTGATGGATGCAAAATCAAGCCAAGGTGGTGATGAACCCACCGATGGTCTTGATCAAGGGCTGGGGTTTTACGACCAGCTCCTTGGTTTAATTTTACCACGTGATGTGTGTGGGGTTCATTTTATTTAATGAAAATGAAACAAGCATAAACAACTTTCCCTAAGCAAGTAAAAGTTGACAGAAAAATAGAAACAAAAAATAATAATAAAAATAAAATAATAAAAAAAATGACAGGTACAGTTTTGGAACCTTACCTCTTTTCTGCTCAAATCGGCTATCTTTTCCGCCCAAATCGATCTTTTCTGATTCGGCCCGGTACCTTTAAGCACAAAAACATAAATTTCAATCAATTTCTGAATCTAAAAAAAAAAAGGGGACAGGGTCCCACCGTGATCGCCACTGAAAGCATGAGATTTCGAAAATAAAAAGAGTATTGAGATGCAATATAAACAAAACCTAACTCGATGCATGAAATAGGAAGAACGTAATCAAATCAAGACAAAATATAAAGAGAAAGCAGGAGCACAACCCTTTTATATTAATTCCAAACTCGGTTACAATCCATCTCCTCCCCTTTTAGGGGCTAGGAGTGTTAGCATGTCTTGGTTACAATCGTGATCAATACTCCTCCTTCCGCATGCCCACATTAAAAATGGGCGGGCCAAAGTGTTGCCGCCACTTGCGATAATGAATCCTTGCTTGCTGCTTCTCCTGCGATCAAAGAAACACAGAGACGTTAGTAGCACCTGTAACAAAAGGATAGAACGTTTGACTTTAGAAATCAATAAGAAATACATGCAAAAGATTGATTAAATACGTGCAACTCTGACAGAGACCCGAAAACATCACCAAAAAGTTGCTGCCAGCAAAACAGTCGATGAATCTGATCGTTGTTACCTGCAAGTTAGTGAGAACATTACAAAGTATGATAATATTTGATTAAATCTTCTGAAATATATATTCGAACACTGTTAACTACAAGATATATTCAAACATAAAGCGTAAACTATTTAAACAACATAAATTAAATTGAAACTAAGAACGTGCGGGGCGCCCGAGCGGGCCGCCCCCGTTAAAACTTGACTTTGATGCCAATCCACTAGGGATGGGCCCAAAATCTCAGAGAATGTGGTGTCATCGAATTGATGGATTACCTGTGGTCCAATGTCGGGTTCTAAGGTCCGGATTCACCTTTCAATAACCACCCAATAACCTCTCTTGCGAAAGAGATTACGGGTGTAGAAGAGATGAATCGAAAGGAATGCAATCGGGTGTTTGGTTTGGCAGCACTTCGTCGCTTGAAAATGTCTACCAACTTGTTTTTTGGGTGGGAAAGTCCACCATTTTATAGACCCATGGGGTCTCTTTGGAAGGGCACGCAGGGATGCCACGTGGTGGCCATGCCTTCCCAAGAGGGAGGAGACTCCTCCTTGACTTGGGCTTACATGACTGCCCTTGTGACAGTCCCCTAACTGCCAATCTGCCCACCTACGCGCGCATGCACAACAGAGGCAATAATTGATCGTCCTCGGCTGCCACTTGTTTAACGTCCGCTTTAAATTGTTTTAATGGCACTTTTAAATGTTTTAATGTCTGCCTTTGATTGGTTGAATTCTGCCTTTGATTGGTCAACGTCCGCCTTCGATTGGTCAATTTCTGCCCAGGCGCAAATGCGAAGTTTGTCGCGATATCGCGACACTTTGGCCAAGGCTTTCCTTTGGGCATCGAAGTGTCACGATATCGCGACGTCGCGATATCGCGACACTTCGGCCAAGGCTTTCCTTTGGGCATCGAAGTGTCGCGATATCGCGACACTTCGGCCAAGGCTTTCCTTTGGGCGCCGAAGTGTCGCGATATCGTGACACTTCGGCCAAGGCTTTGCTTTGGGCATTGAAGTGTCGCGATATCGTGACGTCGCGATATCGCGACACTTCGGCCAAGGCTTTCCTTTGGGCGTCGAAGTGTCGCGATATCGCGACGTCGCGATATCGCGACACTTCGGCCAAGGCTTTCCTTTGGGCTTTTGGTGTCGCGATATCGTGACGTCGCGATATCGTGACACTTCGGCCAAGGCTTTCTTTTGATTAAGGCTTGCTTTTGATTAAGGCTTGCTTTTGATTAAGGCTTTCTTTTGATTAAGGCTTGTTAAAATGACCAACTTTGCTTTGTTTACTTTTTGACCTTCTAAACTGCTGTGTAAGTGGCTAGGACCACTGTTTGACCTCTGAGGGCTGCCCTGAAAGCTGTGTGTGTCAATGCGATCAGTGTTTGTAGTCACATAATCGGATTGGTGTTGTTTTGGTGTCTACAGAAAGGTAGTAGGTGCATTAGTTAATCCAAATGGCATCACCTTGAATTCATAGTGTCCTTCATAAGTTATAAATGTCATTTTTGGAATATATCTTATCTTGATTTGTATTTGGTAATATCCTTATCTTAGAATTAAGTTAGTGAAATATTTAGCACCATTTAGTTCGTCCAGCATTTCATTGATAAATGAAATAGGAAATCACTTTTTGATCGTAATTTTATTTAGGCATCTAAAATCAATACATATGCAATAAGATCAATATTTATTTTAAACAAACATGACTAGTACTAAGTATACAATATTACTAGGTATGATAACACCTAATTCTAATAGTTTTTAGACCAAACATTCAATTTTAATTTTATGGTGAAATGGGTAATGATATAATTTTATTTTAACTAGAGGTGCATCTGATTTAATTTCAATAACATCCTTGATTTCCCATTTGGGGGTATTCTTACAAGTGAATCCTTGAATACCATTGCATTTTTATTGATGATTTCATTCATTTTGTTATCCCAAACATATTTTACAGGTGTAGGGTCAATGGTAAAACATCAAGAAATAACTATAGATGCTCCTTTTATAATTATCTTTTCCATTTTGTATGAAAATATTAGCCATGATTGAGGAGCATGTAATCCTTTTAAGGCGTGCTTTTGGCCTTGCCATTTGAATTTTAAAATGCCTTTTTTAGGACTATATTTAAAAAATTATAGGAGATTTAACCATTCTACTCTAAATACTACATCTAATCCTCCTAATGGCATAACATAGGATCTATTTGGTATTTGTAATAATTCATGCTTGGATCCACTTTATGTAATTTTGACTGCAAAATTACATGATTATCTACTAGGATTGCCACATTGAATTCTTTTGTTGGATATATAAATAAATTTTATCACTTAATAATGGCTAAATCAATAATATAATGCATACTACCTAAGTTAATTAAGACCTTAATTATTTTATAACACACCCTTATATTTTGAAGGTTTTTGGATATTAGATTCTTCTTAATGTAGCTTATGGAGATTATAGGTTCACTTCTTGTACAATAAAAAAATATTATATGTTCATTTGGTTTGGCTAAGCTTCTCTTTTTATCTGAGATACGTCCTCACTATTAATACTACTTGCATCCTAATTTTTCTCTTTAGGGTTCCTTCCATCACAATTATATTTTTTTTTAATCTCTAAAGTATGATGGGTTTGGAGGCTCTTTCTTACCTTTTCTCAATTGATATTTCTTGTAATTAGGTTTTCATTGATGTGGGGGTTTATATCTTATTGATTCTATTGCATTTTTGTTTCTTACATCATGAGAAACTTGAAACCATGTGTTTTGATTCTCTTTTACCTTATTATCATACTTTTGAGCTAATTTCATAGCTGTAGGTAGGGTCAAATTATCCTTAACTTGAAGTTCATATTTTATATCAGGTTTTGATCCACCCACATAATATTGAATTAAATGACCATCTATTATATTAGTTACTAATATTGATAATGAATCTAATTCAGAGGTGCATTCCTCCACCTACGTTCGTTGTTTTGTTCAAGTAAATTAATTGAAATAATTGATCTCTATTAGTTTAAATCCTTTATGAAAATCAACAAAGAATCCTACCCATGTTCATGTAATCCATTATGTCTTTTCATGCCACCAAGTACACCACTTTCATTACATTCCTTTGAAATGGATGGATGCTTCTTCAATAGCATCTTCCTCATTATTGACAAGATTTAATTCAAGGTAATTCTTAATGCTTACACCCCATTCAATAGATTCAAATAGATTTTTACCATTAAATCTAGGCACATTAGTGTGATCATTTGTTTTGAATAATGATATCTATATATTATAATGTTGATTATATTGTTGAAGAGTATAAATAATTACATTATTTGGAATCTAGTTAGGATCTGGTTATGACACTTATGTAATAAGAGAGGTTAACACTTTTGAGGATATTTTTTATTGATAAATGCTTGGGTGTTGTCTTCAATATTTTTGATAGCTTCCTCTACCTTGTTGAACCTTACATATATTTATTGCATGTTTGACATCTTATCTTTTTTTATTTGATTTATATCATTTGTAGAATACATTATGACTTTTGTATTTCATTTTGTAAATTATTATGTGTTAATTTTAGAGACTCCACCATTACTTGTGGTTAGATGTTATTCATTCTCAAACTTTTTATAAGTTATATGCACTCTTAGAATTATTGTTTGAATCCTTTACTAATTTTTATACTTCTTATTAGTGATTTTTTTGTAATAAAAATAGATTTATATTTATTATTATTTAATTATATAAATAATATATAGTTTATATTTTCTATCAAATCTTTGGTTCAAGGGTTGGGACAAATAGTTAATGTAGCCCACACCAAGGTTTAAATCTTGATGACACCAAATAGCTCAATGTAACTAAATCAATGTAAAAGAGAAAGGACAACCTTTTCAAAACCCTACTATAAATTATGTATAATTATAAAATAAGTTGTATAATATAATGTATTTTAATATAAATTTTATATAATATTAGTTTATATTATATAAATTATTAATTTGCCAGGGAGTGTGTCCATGTACATTTCAATGGAGTGAGGTTACCTAGAAGGGAGCATAAGAGTGATTTTTTTTATACACAAGGGAATCGGTCACAACTACAGTCCTTTTTTACTACCAAGCATGATTCAAATTCTAGGGCTGATCCCATAACCCTTATTCCATCTAGTTATCATTTAACATAAGAATTAATTTTTTATCAACTACAGTCCTACCAAGCATGATTCAAATTCTAAGGCTGATCCCATAACCCTTATTCCATCTCGTTATCATTTAACATAAGAATTGAATTTTTATTATAATATTGAAGTTAATATGTTGTTTAAATATTTATTAAAAATAACAAATTTTAATTATAAAAAAATCTTTGTTTCTAAATGTGTCTTTTAATTTTATTTTCTAATATTAATATAAATATTTATTACGTGAGCAGAATGAAAGGGAGGGAAAGGAGTTGGGCACATGGCAATGCTATCTTATGGGCATAGTGGAAGTGAGGGCTTAACATGGCGTGGGAGATGGGGGTCAAGGATTAGGAGTTATTTTTTTCAAAATATTTTTAGCATGAACTTTGGTTTTCGCTTATCTTGGCGCACAATGGAGATACCAGATCTCGGTGGTTATCAGAATTCCCAAAAGTGGTTTTGATATTTCTTAAATAGTGAAATAATGATCAAATTGTTCTTGCCACAACTGAACACGTTTTAGAACATCTATGTCAATTGAAAATACCAGACAAAGCTATTGAAAGAAATAATAAGAAAATAATGTACAAATCTTTAATGGAGGTACCCCACAAATCTTTAAATTTTTTAAGGGTGCACAACTTGTCCGGAAATTCGGATTCCAACGTCTGTACAGAAAACAAATCTACGTACACTGGGTCTACGTTAGCGGGTGGGGTGAGTTGGTGAGCATGTGAAGAGAGGTAGGAAGCTTTTCCTTTTTCAACTTTTTTTTTTTTTTTTTTTTTTATATTAATTTTTGTAAGTAAGATAGGGTTTTCAAAGGAAACAATATTGTAAGGATAGGCTTGTAAAATTGTGAATTTATGGTTTTAATATTAGATTAAATCTTGATTAGATATTATTCAAACATTAAGGAAATATTTGGTAAAAGTGCTATTTCAAAAATATATAGGTTCTATTGAATAAAATTATTCAGAAAATGAATCTACCTAGAGGCTTGACAACATGAAATTTCATATTAGATAGTTTATTATTGATCAAAAATATATTAGATGGTCAATAAATGAGGAAAATTGTACAAAATCTTGGTTTGATACTTGGTTGAAGTTTATCCTCTTATTTCTAATCCAAAATAGCAACCATGGGCTTGAACATGTTTAAACTCTGAAGGTTCAAAGGTCAAAAGATACATTAATGCAAACAATAATTCTAAACATGGATTTCTATTAGCAACATAGTTGAAGAAATGTGGTGGATGTGATCAGATTTATACATATTAAATATGATATTATATTGAATTGAATTTGATATTGATATGATTTATAGTTATTGATATGATTGTTGATACCTTTTCTAACCGTGAGTACCCAAGTTATATAACTTGTATGGTCCATTATGTATGGAAACAATGATTCACAAGTCCTCTTGGCTAAGAATGTTTTATTCTCAAAGCATAGGAAGGGAAGAATGAGTTGTAATGAAGGATTGGGATTTTTGGGAAGCTTTTTCCTCAAAAAATTGTTTTGACTAATTAGGTATTTGGTGATTTTTCGAGTACTTAGGGAATATGTACATATATATCAAATAATCATGGGTTTATGTATGAGTTGACCTTCCTCATCCAAAATTAGGATATCAGTTCAAATAGGACTAAGGGTATCCAACTTTTGTTTTAAGTATGAGACATAAAAACATCATCAATGCCACCTTTGTTTGGAAGTTTAAGATCATATGCAACATGGATGATTTTCCTTCTTAGATGTTTGCTTGTATGGTTTACTAAGCACACAAAACTAATCATTTGATTGAAATTTATATTTATAGTGAGGATTATCAACATGTTGCATCATCCAATTTATAACACGTTCTAAGTTACTCTTTAAAGTACATATGATTGCATTAAATTCTTCAAGATAATCATGTAAAACTAGAATTGTTAATTTATTAAACACAATATTTAGATCATGGAGGTTTGTATTCATATAATATGGTGAAGGGAATAATTTTGGTTGATGTATGGTACATTATATTACGCCATAATTGAGCTAGAGACAACCAGTGAGCCCATTGATAGGGTTTATTTAAGACAAAACATCATAATTAACCTTTTAAGCACTTATATATCATATTTGTTTGCCCTCTCCCCCCAAGTTTATGGATGATATATTGAACTCATTGTTTGCAAAATTATTATTTATTTACATAATTATCTCTAAAAATTACTACTAAATAATGGGTCATGATCAATTATGATTACTTTTAAAAATCCATGAAACTTATAAACATGGTTGATAAAAATATTTACCATGTGCAATATAGATCAAGTATGCTTCACCAAAATAAAATGGAATTTTTTTGTAAGATGATCCACCACCACAAAATAATTATTACATCTATCAAAGATAGGTAAACCATTAATAAAATCCATGACTATTTTCCCCATATTTTGTTGTGCTATATGTAATGTTTACAGAAGTCTTGAGTATGTAACATGCTCACTTTTATGTCTTTCGCATGTATAAAACTCCACCATGTCCTTTTACATACCCCTCTAAAGATATAATTTCCAATCATTATAATAGGTTTTAAATAAACTAATATGTCTTGAAGTAGTGGAATCATGACTATATGTAAGAAATTTTTGTATAAAACTTAAATCTTGAGGTATATATATATATATGATTCATAATCGATTAGATGTTGTTTCTCCATGTAAATTGCGGACTTGCCTTCTCAACACTCATCACTTTCGTCATACTCAACTTGCAAATCTATAATCCATTCAATAATGATTATTGAAATTGCATATGTGAATGCTTCTTCATCCTTCCTAGATAAGGCATCTATGACCTCACTATATTTTCCTTTGTTATGTAATATTTTAATATAAAATGAATGAATTTTGACCACCTATTTCTATTGTTCAATTTTTAGTGTCTTTTGTTGGATTAGATAAGGCTATCATGGTCAATTTGAATTGAAAATTTGTTACCATAATTAAATATTGTCTCTATTTTTCTAGGGGTATGAATAAGTGCAAGCATTTTATTATCATAAATATAATTTATTTACTCTTTTTGTAAGCTTATGATTCTCATATGCGATTAGGTGTCTATGTTATATGAGATCAACCCCAAGACCCACTCCAAAAGCATCACATTATAAGATAAATGATTTGGAAAAATTATAAGTTGTAAATATAGGTACTGAGGATAACACATGCTTCAATTTTAGAAATATTTGATCAACTTTTGGAGACCATTCAAATGAAATTTTATTTAAAATATCTAATAATGGAGCTACAATATATGCATAATATTTAATAAACCAATAATACTATCCTAATAAACTAAGGGATACTCTAATTTTGGATATGGTTGTAGGTTTAGGCCATTTAATTATTGATTTAATTTTGGTAGGATTGACTTTAACACCATATTTTGATATGATACTACCCAAATATTCAATTTTTGTCTTTCTAAAACTACATTTAGATATATTTTATATAAAATTCAAATTCTTGTGATATTGCTAACACCTAGTACATATGCTTAAGATAATCCTTCCAATTTTAGCTGAAGATAATAATGTCAACAAAGAATACTAGGACAAACTTTCATGCATAGGGGTGGAAGATATTCTTCATTGTAGCTTGAAAGGTAGTAGGTGCATTAGTTAATCCAAATGGCACCACCTTGAACTCATAGTGTCCTTCATAAGTTCTAAATGTTGTTTTTGAAACATCTATTATCTTGATTTATATTTGGTAATATCATTTAGTTAAATATTTAGTGTCATTTAGTTCGTCTAGCATTTCATTGATAAATGAAATAAGAAATCAATTCTGATCATAATTCTATTTAGTCCTATAAAATCAAAACATATGCAATAAGATCATTATTTATTTTAAACAAGTATGACTACTATTGAGTATATGATCTTACTAGGTGTGATTACACCTAATTCTAATAGTTTTTAGACCAAATGTTCAATTTTAATTTTATGGTGAAATGGATAATGATATAATTTGATTTTAACTAGAGGTGCATCTGGCTTTATTTCAATAAAATTCTTGATATCTCATTTAGGGGGTATTCTTACAAGTGAATCCTAGAATACCATTGCATATTTATTGATGATTTCATTCATTTTATTATCCCAAATGTATTTTGCGGGAATAGGATCAATGGTAAAACATCAATAAAATAACTATATATGGTCCTTTTATAATTATCTTTTCCATTTTGTATGAATATATTAACCATGATTGAGGAGCATGTAATTATTTTAAGGTGTGTTTTTGGCCTTGCCATTTGAATTTGAAAATTCATTTTTAAAGACCGCATTTAAAAAATTCTAGGGGAGTTAACAATTTTACTCTGAATACTACATCTAATCCTACTAATGGCATAACATAGGAGCTATTTGGTATTTGTAATAATTCATGCGTGGATCGAATTTATATAATTTTGAATGGATATTTAGGTTATTATCTACTAGGATTACCACATTGAATTCTTTTGTTGGATAGATAAATAAATTGTATCACTTAATATTGGCTAAATCAATAATATAATGCATACTACCTAAGTTTATTAAGACCTTAATTATTTTTTAACATACCCTTATATTTTGAAGGTTTGTGGATATTGGATTCTTGTTAACGTACCGTATGGAGATTATAGGTTCATTTCTTGTATAATTAAAAAATATTATATGCTCATTTGGTTTTGGCTAAGCTTCTCCTTTTATCTTAGATACATCCTCACTACTAATACTACTTGCATCCCAATTTTTCTCTTTAGGGTTCCTTCATTCATAGTTATAAAGTTTTTTTAATCTCTAAATTATGATCATTTAGGGGGCTCTTTCTTCCTTTTTTTCAATTGATATTTCTTGTAATTAGATTTTCATTGATGTGGGGGTTTATATATTGTTGATTCTATTTCATTTTTATCTCTTACATCATGGCCAACTTGAAACCATGTGTTTTGATTCTATTTTACCTTATTATCATACTTTTGAGCTACTTTCATAGGTAGAGGTAGGGTCAAATTGTCCCTAACTTGAAGTTCATATTTTATATCAGGTTTTGGTCCACCCACATAATATTGAACTAAACGACCATATATTATATTAGTTACTAATATTGATAATGACTCTAATTCAGAGGTGTATTCCTCTATCTACCTTTGTTTTTTTGTTCGAGTAATTTTTTTGTTCGAGTAAATAAATTTAAATAATTGATCTCTATTATTTTAAATCCTTTATGAAAATCTACAAAGAATTCTACCCATGTTCATGTAATCCATTATGTCTTTTCATGCCACCAAGTATACCACTTTCATGACATTCCTTTGAAATGGACGAATGCTTCTTTGATGGCATCTTCCTCATTATTAACAAGATTTAATTCAAGGTAATTATTAATGCTTACAACCCATTCAATAGATTCACATATATTTTTACCATTAAATCTAGGCACATTAGTGTGAGCATTTTTTGAATAATCTATTCTATATACTATAATGTTGATTCTATTATTTTTTTTGAAAAAACTTGTATTAAAACAAAGATCATTTACAAGTTGGGAAGAGAATTTTCCCAGCCATAGTCAGAGAGAACACATGCTTACAACAATAAAAGAAGATTTGCAATGGAGCCAAATCTCTTAAACCATTAACTAGCTAACAGGGAAGACGACGAATCTGACATTCAAGAGTGGAGAGACTCCTTCCTTGCGACACTTTTTCCTTCTTCTCCTTTGGCCGTGAAAATGTAACATGTCACGATATCATGACACTTTTCTCCTTTGGTCGCGAAAATGCAACATGTCATGATATCATGACACTTTTTCCTCTTCTGGTCGCGACGTTGCAACATGTCACGATATCGTGACACTTTTTCCTCCTTTGGCCATGATGAAGCAACATGTCGTGATATCGTGACACTTTTTTCTTTTGACCGCAATGATATCGTGACACTTTTTCCTCCACTGGCCGCAACAATGCAACATGTCGTGATATCGCGACACTTTTTCTCTTTTGGCCGCGATGTTGGAACATGTCGCGATATCATGACACCTTTTTCTCCTTTGGCCGTGACAAAGCAACATGTCACGATATCGCGACACTTTTTCTCTTTTGGCCGCGACCATGCAACATGTCGTGAAATCGTGACACTTTTTCTTCTTTGGCCACGACCATGCAACATGTCATTATATCGTGACACTTTTTCTCATTTGGCCGCGACCATGCAACATGTCACGATATCGTGACACTTTTTCTCCTTTGGCCAGGACCATGCAACATGTCGCTATATCATGACACTTTTTCTCCTTTGGCCGTGACCATGCAACATGTCGCGATATCGCGACACTTTTTCTCCTTTGGCCGCGACCATGCAACATGTCACGATATCACGACACTTTTTCTCCCTTGGTCACGACCATGCAACATGTCACAATATCATGACACTTTTTCTCCTTTGGCCACGACCATGCAACATGTCGCGATATCGCGACACCTTTCCTCCCTTAGCCATGACCATGCAACATGTCACAATATCGCAATACCTTTCCTCTTGATGCTGTGATGGTGCAACATGTCACGATATCGTGACACCTTTCCTCCTGAGGCCACGATGGTGCAACATGTCATGATATCGTGACACCTTTCATCCTGAGGCCACGACGGTGCAAAATGTCATGAGATCGTGATACCTTTCCTCCCTTGGCCATGATGAAGCAACATGTCATGATATCATGACACCTTTCCTCTTGTGGCCGTGACGGTGGAACATGTCATGAAATTACGACACCTTTCCTCCCTTAGTCACGACGAAGCAACATGTCGCGATATCACGACACCTTTCCTCCCTTTGCTTTTTCTTTGATCATTAGCTTAGGGACCTTTCAAAACCCTGCCTAATCACCTCATCTTCAATATCCATGTCACTGTGCAACTGAACCCCTACCTCCTTCTCAGCACCCATCTTATCCAAGAAGTCAACCACTTTATTTAAATCTCTACTCACATAAAATTGAATCACATCATCTAATTCCCTCCATAATTCCTTAATTTGAGTGACAAGAATCCTCAACCTCCTACTTTCAAAGCAAAGTTCCTCATGCAATCTAGAGCTCCAACCATTATTTGAGAGTCTGATTCAAGTATTATCCTCCTATGGCCCTGTTTTACTACCCAAATAGAAGCATATTTGATAGCTATGGCTTCTGCTTCATTATTTATGGCTCTTCCCAAGCCTTGCAGTTCCCAATAGAGCACTGTTCCAACATGATTTCGGCAAACCACTCCAATACTGGCTCTACCCAGATTGCCTTTTGCAGCTCCATCAGTATTAATTTTAATCCAACCTTCTGGGGGTGGTTTCCAACTAGCTCTGTCCTATCCCTCTTGCACTTCAACTTCCTCTTCCATTGCCCCAATAACAACCTGAGTTTCCTCTTTAGCATAGATGGCCACAGTTTCTATGACTTTGCTCCAAATGACCTTCCAAACTCCATCTAAAGAAGAAAAAATTTCTCTAAAAGTTCTAGCATTTCTCTCTAGCCACACTTGCCACCAAATAAAGTTTAATCCAAGCTCCCAACCAATAAAAAGAGCTTTAGATTTAAATCTACCCCTCTTCCATATTTCCCAGATATTAATCCGATTCAAGTCACCATTAACTTGAATTTTATAAAATAAAAACCATTTCTCCCAAATCTGGCACATGAATGGGCACTCAAACATCAAGTGATCAGCTATTTCCTCGCTCTTGTAGCATAAGACACATTGAGATGGACCGATGATTCATTTACATCTAAGATTATCAAAAGTGAGAATTCCATTATGCATGAAATGCCAGGAAAAAAAGCTTACTTTCGGCCAACCCTTGGACTGCCAAATCTTTCTCTAATCCTCAACTTGATATGTATGAGGGGGAGGCTCTAGAAGGATCTTATCATATCCATCCTTCACTGTGTAGACACCAAGGCTCCCATATCCCCAAGATAATTCATCCTCCTCGTATCTACCTGTGAGAAATATTTTTGTCAATATTTTAGTCATGATGAGTGCCAAATCCAGAGGGATTGAAATTGGCCACTCATCCAACTTCTTAAACTACTTAAAATTATAATCCCCCAGCTAACTAGTGGTGAAATAACTTTCAATTTGGAGCCATACCTTGGTTTCTATGGTTGTTTTTATTGGTTGCAATTTAGGAAATTCAACAATGATAGGTGGGTATTGATCCCATGAATCTATCCAAAATTGTGCCTTCTCCCCTCTCCCCACTTTCCAAAATAATCGATCTTTTACTACTTGAGATCCTAACTTGAGAGCCTACCACACTAAGGATCCATTACCATCCAAAGGGAAACGACCCACCTCATTTGGGTTTACATGTCCCAAATATTTACTAGTTAGGATTCTACTGAATAAGGAAGTTGGTTGGGAAATCCACCTCCAGTAAAGATTTCTAGCCAAAGATTTATTATTTAAATTTGATCTTCTCAGTCCCAAACCTCATTTTACCTTGGGCTGGGTTACTTTGTCCCAACCTACTAAGGCCCATTTCCTCTCTCCTTTTACTCCTTCCCATAAAAATTTTCTAGCCATCTTGTCCAACTCTTTCCATATAGTATGTGGGGCAGCCAAGATAGAGAATTTATAAATTGGCATGGCCTGAATGACTGGAATATAAAAAAGTTAATCTACCCCCATAGCTTAGCCATTTGTGAGACCAATGATTAATTCTATCCTTGATACAATCCAAAAGATTCCTCCAGATATCTATTTTTAGTTTTTTAAAATGCAAAGGGACCCCCAAGTAAACCACTGGGAGAGAAGTCCTTGTGAATCCCAAGATCTCTAAAACTCTGTCCTGAAGCCTTTGATCAAGATTTAAGAAGACCACTTTGGATTTTTTATCATTGATGACTTGGTTTGTAGCCCTAAGGTAGACATTAAGAGTATCTTTGGTCATTCTTGCTTCCCTAAAGCTAGCCACTCCCACCAATCCTATGTCATCCACAAATTGTAGGTGAGTCAAAACTTCCTCACCCACCTTGATACCTGTTAGCAAACCTTGTTGTCTTCTCCTCAAGAAAAGTCTACCTAATCCTTCAGCCAATATGAGAAAAAGATAGGGAGAGCAAGGATACCCTTGACGAAGGCCACAAGTGGCTCCAAATGGCTGCAAGGGAAGACCCTTGATTAACACTGAGTATGTTAGAGTAGAAACACAACTCATGACCCATTCTATCCAATATTGAGAGAAACCAAAGGCTGCCATCATATTTGACAAGAAGCTCTACTCCACCCTATCATAAGCCTTTGACATATCTAATTTTATGAACATTCCTCTATTACCAGATGTTTGCATTGAATGGATTGCCTCCTGAGCTATAACCACACCATCCAAGATTTGTCTACCCTCTACAAAACCCCCTTGCTCAGAGGAGATAATGTTATGTTAAAGAGGTTTTAGCCGCTCAGCCATTACCTTTGTGATTATTTTATATATAACATTGCATAAGGCAATAGGTCTATAATCTAAAATATGTACCCCCTCCTCCCATTTTGGAATTAAGGTAATGAAAGTATGATTTAATGCTTTAAGCATTCTTTTACTACCTCTGGACTCCTCTATAACAACCATTACGTCCTCCTCCAAGTTATCCCAAAAGGCCTAAAAAACTCAATTGGAAATCCATCTGGACCTGGAGTTTTTTCGGTGCTCATTCCAAAGACCACATTCTTCAGTTCCTCTCTATCAATGGGTTTAAGAAGGGTCTGATTTTCTTCTTCAGAGATAACGGAAGGTATGGCAACAATAACGTCATTTTGAGCCTCTTTATCTTGCACCATACTTTCCTTAAACAGTTTAGAAAAATAATCCATTGAATGGAAATGCATACCTGGAAGTGTATCAAAGGAGTGTCCATTCTCATCTTGAAGAGCTTCCATGTTGTTCATCTGTCTCCTAGCACAAGCAGTGTGATGGAAAAATTTGGTATTTCTATCACCTTCTAATAACCAAGTGGTTCTTGCTCTCTGTTTCTAGTAGGTCTCCTCTTGGTTGTCAATGTCCTCAACCACTTTACGCAAGGCATCATCCTCATATTTGATCTTAACTGTAATTGTTCCTTCCCTAAAGTGTTTTTGAACCTCATCCCATCTGGCCACCAAAGGAGCTCTTTGGACCTAGAAGTCTATATTGTTAGCTCGCCTCCATTGTTTCAATTGATCTTTGACATAATGAAGTTGTTTGTGGAATCTAAACATTGTTGTCCCATATGCTGGGCGACCTTCTTCCCACCACCGTGGAATTTTCTCTCGAAGTTCCTCTTTTTGTAACCAAAAGTTTTCAAATTTAAATGGTTTGTGATGCTGCCATGTCTTAATCCCTCCTTCCAACAAAATGGGAAAGTGATCTGAAACTGGACCCTCCAAAATCTAAAATTTTGTATTCCATTTTACAAATGCCTCCTCTAAAACCAAAAAATGGTCTAACTTTACCTTCCTGCTATGTGGCTCCCTCCTCTTATTAGTCCAAGTATAGTTGGTTCCAAGGCATTTAATATCCACCAAGTGTAAATCTTGGACTTGGGCAATCATAAGTCGATCCCTTGGGTCCAAAATTGGGGTTCCCCCTTCCTGATCTCTAGAGGATAATTTAGCATTAAAATCCCAAGCAATAATCTAGTCTAAATCTTCCCTTGAGACTCTCATGTTATGCACATCTTTCCATTGAATCCTATGACCATCTAGGTTTTTAGCCCCATAAAAATTTGTGATTAAAACATGTTCAGCTGTGACATTATTTCTAAAATGTGATGTGAGAACACCCTTCCAAGCTATATGTTCTATTGCAGTCCATTCTAGAGAGTTCCAAAGAGTAACTATCCCCCTGAGGCACCTTGGGGAGCCACTTCCATATGACCAACACCCCTCCAAATTATGTTAACTATTTTACACATAAGATCTAACGATATTTTTGTCTCCTGGATAAGCAAAAATTTTGTTTTACAGTTTTCTAAGAGTCTTCAAACAACAGATTGATGGGTTCTACTGTTTAAACCCCTAACATTCCATGATTGTATAATCATTGGTTACCTTGAGAGAAGTAAGAATCTATTGGCCTCATCAATCCTCTAGTGATCAGTTTGTCTCCTTGAACTGCTAGCAATTCCTTATTTGATTTTCTACCCACTCCTTGAGAGTTGCTATTTTTTGATTTCTTTTTTGCCTGAGTTATCCCTAAAGTTGGCCTTTCTCTGTTCTTTTCTGCTATTCCCATGCTGAAATCCTTAATTACTGGCTGCCCTTGGTTATGCACTATCAATGCCCCTACACTCTCTGACTGAGGTAACTCACTGTGCTCAATTACCTGCTCTATGACAGGGGGAGATGAAAGAGGATCTTGAACGTGGATGTTATTATTTTCATTATTCCCATCCACTCCTTCCATGAATTGATCTTCTTGGTCCATTAGTTTCTTAAATATCTCATACCTATTGGTGGGCTTGAGATGGGTTTGCTCTTTACCATCTTTTTCTTTTGCCTTCTCCTTCTTATGGGCTGTTCAAAACCATCTCTCTGTGCTTATTTACCCTGAGAAATATTGGTTGGTTCTTTTTTTATTGTTGACTTACCCTCCTTAGGAAGAGTTGACATTCCTAGAGGAGCCTCCATTTTTGTGTTCATATTATTTGGGCAAGATAGGGCCAAATGCCCATATTTGTGGCAAACTCTACATCTAAAGGGCAGTGCCTCGTAATACAGCTGTTGAATCCAAGATAGTCCTACAAGTTCAAGTTCCACCTCTATCGGTAGGGACTGGCTAAGATCCATTTCCACACATACTCTTGTATAAATAGTTGTGTTTCCTTCTATTGTGTCTTTGGAGACACCCAAATGTCTTCCAAGGGAATTACCGATAATTTCCAAAACCTGCTCACTCCAAAACTCCATTGGAAGTGCATACAAATGGATCCAAACCGGGACAACAGTGGGTTCAATTCGAGGATCAAATCCCACTCTCTAGGGTTGAACACATAATCTTTTCAGACCATGATTCCTCTTTTCTAATTTGAAAGCCCTATTTCTATCAGCCAGTGAAGAAAAACTAACAATAAAATACCCATTGCTAATAAACGATAAAGAGTACTCACCAAGAGGCTCCCAGTTTTTTCGAACCTAGGAATGCAAAAAATTCAGGGTAGGGAGAATACCCATGAATTTATAGATAAAATAGTGATTAGCTCTATATAAGACTATTTCTTCAACCATCCTTGGTTCAATGACAATCTTTGACCTTGATTCTAACTACGGCAAGCATCCATTAACTCGTTGAGATGTTGATCTATTTCCAGCAACCGTAAAGAGCATTTTTAGTGCAGTTCTTTGTGCTTCGTCAGTCTTGTATGGAGATTTATCTTTTAACAAATCTACATAAGAGCTATTTCTCTCTAGAAGAGGATCCGGAGGTGTCCCCATTGGACCCCCATGGGGCAGCAATATTTCCTTCAAATCCACAGTAACCATAAATCTCTTCGGCTACCCAACTGATGCCCTAGTTTTTCCTTAGCTCCAGAAACCCTAGTTCATGTGCTTCACTCCCCTATTTGGTTTTTCACGTTGATTCTATTATTGAAGAGTATGAATAATTACATTATTTGAAATCTAGTTAAGATATGGTCATGACACTTATGTAACAAGAGATCTTAACACATTTGAGGCTATTTTTTATTGATAAATGCTTGGGTGTTGTCTTCAATATTTTTTATGGCTTCCTCTGCCTTGTTGAACCTTACATATAATTATTGCATGCTTGACCCCTTATCTTTTTTTATTTGATTTATATCGTTTTGTAGAATACTTTGTGACTTTTGTATTTCATTATGTAAATTATTATGTCTTAATTGTAGAGACTCCACCATTACTTGTCTTTAGATGTTATTCATTCTCAAACATTTTATAAGCTATGTGTACTCTTAAAATTATTGTTTGAATCATTTACTAATTTTAATACTTCTTTTTAGTAATTTTTTTTCTAATAAAAATATATTTATATTTATTATTTTTTAATTATATAAATAATATATAATTTATATTTTCCAATAGGTCCTTGGTTCAACATTTGTTTTTATAAGTTATATGTACTCTTCACATTATTGTTTGAATCCTTTACTAATTTTAATACTTCTTATTAGTAAATTATTTTCTAACAAAAATAGATTTATATTTATTAATTTTTTTTTGAATGAAATGTAAACTTTGTATTAAAGTATAAACATATCATACAAAAAGAGGGTTAGGTGGACGAATCACACCCCAAAAGGGCAATGCTTGCAAAAAGACAACCAAACAAATGCCACTTGTCCACAAAAGAGGCTGCCACTACAACTACGAAAACCAAAAGCAAAAAACATTCATAGTCTAAAACATCATACCGCCAAAGGCGGGAGCACCAAGATCAATAGTTTCATAATTATGCATTAAAACCCAAAACCACCAAGCATTAACATCTCAAGGTGTTACAAAGTGGGAGGAGTTGCATCGCCCGAATTATCAGGATCCTCATTATGGTGCCACACATTCTGGGAGATATCTAGAGTAATGAGGTCAGGTAGGCTGTCGTACACTTCATGCCACTTGGTTGGCTGATCATCGATCATAGCCGATTATGTCCATCCATTCCCTTATACATTAACTTTAAGGCCAATGCCAGTATCATTCTAGCCATCATTTCCTCCAACTACTCCATTGGTCCAAACATCACCCTATCCAGAAGAAGTCATGCGATCACCCTAGCCACCACCATGGCGGGAAGAGCTCCATTCGCCTGAGCGTGACACGGACGGGAGCAATACCTTGGATGAGCATCATGCTTAGGTGGTTCAGAACTAATAGAACAAGGGGTATTCCCCAATGATCAATGAGCTCCTACAAATGGCTGAGCTTTATGTACACCTTTCTCGCCCTGCACATTAATCTGAAGCCACACATCATAAAATATAGAAAGCTTATCAGCAATAGTAAAATCAGAAGACTGGGGCTTATCATTAAATACAATATCATTCCTGCATTTCCAGAGATGGAAAAGGATTTTGAGTCGAAACAAATTCCAAACTGCAACAAGAGGCTCTAAAAAAATGGGCTTATCACCAAGCAGGTTATGGAACCACTGTAAAGGCCTTTGAAGAAAAGGACTGAAAAAGGACTCAATCCATGTCCATGCTTGTCGAGCTTTAACACAGTGCCAAAAAACATGCATAACTGATTCCTCCTCCCCACAAAAAGCACAAGTGGGATGAACAATACCCAAATGGGTAAGCAGATGACCAAGAGGAAGACCATGATACAACAAGCTCCAAGCAAAACATGCTTGTTTGGGTTTCACATAGCTGGCCCAAAGCATTCAAAAACGATCCCACCATTTAGCTCTGGAAGAGAACAAATCCCAGCGATCATTGAGCTTGGGAACCATAGAAAAATTTGGCGAAAGCCAACTATAGCCATTCTTGGTTCTGTAATTAAAAAAATGAGTGCTTTTGAACCAATGCCATTCAGACCACCAAGGTCTCTGAGCCAATTGCCCCATCTTGGGCCAAAGAGAGAAAGACGTACAAGTAACCACTATATCATAAGTGCTCTTATCTGACTGTTTAAGGGTCAAATTCCTCTTGAAAATATCCCAAGGGATCCAATCCCACAAAGAGAGACTGAAAAAATTAGAGAGGGATGAAATCCCTTTTCTAAAAAATTGAGAAGCATGAATCCACTGAATGTTAGCTAACGGTTGTGACTGAAATTGAATAACAGGAGACCACCACACATAGCAAGGGAAGAGGAGTGCCTCCACCCTTTGCCAGGCTTATTATATAATTTATATTTTCCAAGTCCTGGTTCAAAAGTTGGAACAAATAATTGATATAGCCCACACCAAGGTTTAAATCTTGATGACACCAAATAACTCAATGTGACTAGATCAATAAAAAAAAAAAAAAGAACAACCTTTTCAAAACCTTACTATAAATTATATATAATTTTAAAAAATTATATAATATAATGTATTTTACTATAAAATTATATAATATTCATTTATATTACATAAATTATTAATTTGCCGCGGAGTGTCCATTATGTGAGTGGTTTGTACGTTTGGATGGAGTGAAATTACGTAGAAGGGAGCATAAGAGTAATGGGTTGTTACAGTTTTTTTTTAATGTATGGTTTAAATTTTAGGTTGATTTTTTAATTTTTATTTATCTTTATTATTTAATTATTTAATGTAAGAATTAATTTTTTATTATAATATTAAAATCATTATGATTTTTTGAATTTTTATTAAAGGTAGTAAATTTTAATTATAAAAAATCTTTGTAATTTTTAATTTTATTTTTTAATATTAATATAAATATTTATTACGTGAGCAGAATGAAAGGGAGGGAAAGGAGTTGGGCACATGGCAATGCTATCTTATGGCCATAGTGGATGTGAGGGCTTAACGTGGCGTGGGAGATGGGAGTCAAGGATTGGCAGTTTTTTTTCAACATATTTTTAGCATGAACTTTGGTTTTCGCTTATCTTGGCGCACAATGGAGATACCAGATCTCGGTGGTTATCAAATGTGGATTCAATTGTCCCAAAAGTGGTTTTGATGACGATTTATTCTTTAAATAGTGAAATAATAATCAAATTGTTCTTGCCACAACTGGACACGTTTTTAGAACATCTATGTCAATTGAAAATACCGGAGACAAAGCTATTGAAAGAAATAATAAGAAAAAAATGTACAAATCTGTAATGGAGGTATCCCACAAATCTTTAATTTTTTTTAAGGGCGCACAACTTGTCCAGAAAATCAGATTCCAGCGTCTGTACAGAAAACAAATCTACGTACACTGGGTCTACGTTAGGGGGTGGGGTGAGTTGGTGACAGCATGTGAAGAGAGGTAGGAAGCTTTCCTTTTCAAGTCTATTTCACCGGATAAATGTTTGAAAAATTCCGTGTTGAAAAGGGAGAGGTACTATAGAATTTTTAGCACCTTGCCAATCAGCATCAACATTGAAAAAGAGAGCTCGGGAGCTTTCTTTTTTTTAATATGTATCATTTATTTTATTTTTTATTTTTTATTTTTTTGATATGTATCAGTCTTTTTTAATATGAATCAAACATAATATTATTTTTTAATATTAAAAAACTATGGTTAAAAATAATATCTTAAATAACTAATTATTTAACTAATGATAATGTTGATTTTTGTTTAAATAAAATTTAAATTATAGGAAAAACTACTTAAATTTTCCCTCTTAATGAAAATCATATTATTGCAGAAATAAATTATAATTAAAAAAATCTTTTAAAAAATATATAATTTAATTAATATCATAATAAAAATTAAATTTTATTAATTTGTCATTTATGCAAATTTTTTGATTTAAAGGCATCTGTCGAATAACACAATACACGTTTTATATATTTTTAGGGAATGTCTCCATTAAAGTCTTATGCAAATGTTTTGATCTTAAGGCATCTTTCGAATTAAGTAATACACGTTAGAAACAACCATTATAACCAGTGGGTAAACATTTACTATCTTCTATTGGATTATTTCTATAGAAAACCATCATTATAATCATTTGGTTAAACATTTATGTTGAAGACATCAATATATTTATTGTGTATATATTCAATACTTTTTATATATATTTAAAGTGGGGATTGAACTTGGATTTTATTATTAATAATATAAGTGAATTTAGATCTTATCACTAATAATGCATATGACATCCTTATCTATAAACAATATATAAATAATACTTATATTAAATACGAAAGATCAAATTATCCTAAAATTTGGATTCTTTAAGTAATTTTGACTAGAAGTTGCAATGAGATAGAGACCTATACTATATTATAAAGTTATATTGAAAAATGTAATCAACTTTTAAAGTATGATATATAATTTAATTTATTTTTATTTTTATTTTTTAAAAAAGCTGTCCCATCACAGTGCTTTTCCACTACTTAACTTTCTTTAATTGCAAGTGCACAGGGTTTAAGTCTCGAAAAATCATAGACAGACGAACACGGCAACTTCCACGTTCACGGAGATCCAACATGGAGACACAGAGCAGCAAAACGATGGAAGAATCAAACGCCAAGGGACACTTTGTCCTAGTTCATGGTGCATGCCACGGAGCCTGGTACTGGTACAAGCTCATCCCTCTCCTGCGAAATGCCGGTCACACCGTAACTGCCATCGATCTGGCTGCATCCGGAATTCATCCACAGGACGCCGACCAGATTCGAACTTGGGCGGAGATGAATCAACCCCTCGTTCACTTCTTCCACTCTCTCCTTCCCCACCAAAAGGTAAACTATTACCAGTCACAAAATACATGATTGCCATTAAATGTTGTGTGCTTGAGATTCAATTACTTGATTTTGAGTTGTGTTATGGGTGTTGCAGGTCATATTGGTGGGGCACAGCATGGGGGGTATGAATCTCAGTCTGATGATGGAACAGTTTCCGAGCCAGATTTGTGCGGCTGTGTTTGTTACCGCATTCATGCCTCTCACTGGAACGTCAGCCATTGAGATGGTAAATGAGGTGGGAGACAGAATTGGGTCGTGGGGAGATACTCAGTTTATCCATGGACAAGGACCGCACAATCCGCCTACAGCCTTCATATTTGGTGGTAATTTTCTGCGGCAGATGTTGTACCAAAATAGTCCCCCTGAGGTAAGATTTCCTCTCGTTTCACAGGAATTACAAAGCTATTTTTTGGGTTCAGTTTCGTCTTTCTAGTTTTTAGATGATATGTCTGTATTTGCTTTGAGGAGGAGGAAATTACCCATATAATATAACGCAGGATATAGCGCTGGGGGAATTACTGTTAAGAAAGTTTCCGTTGATTGAAGACAAGGTGCTGTTCAGCCAGGAGAGATATGGAAGTGTGAGGCGCGTCTTCGTTGTAGCCAATGATGACAAGGCCATTACGGAAGAACTGCAGAGGAAGATGATAATCGACAATCCTCCTGACAGAGTGTATGAAATGGACGGTTCAGACCATATGGCCTTCTTTTCCAATCCTATCCGCTTAGCTCACATCTTGCAGGAAATCTCAACCATTTACGGGTAACCATGTCCTACCATTTGGAAAAGTAAATAGCGTGGTTTCGGGTGTAAATGATGTAGATCATGTTTTACTGTCGCAAATATTAGGAAACAGAATCGATTTTATTACACAATCTGGCCAGAATTATTACAAAATCTTAGCAGGAAAATATTATATTATGCTCCGATTCGAATATGAGATAATATCCATCGATGGCGCACATAATTTTAAGTTATTTGGGGTGTCCCGACTTAAAGCGTGGTGTACCTTTTGTGCATAATTTCTAAGAGTATCTGCAATCTCTCAAGTCATGTCTCCTCCAGTAACTTCACTTCTCTTCTAAATATTCGTAATGTATTTTGTGTTTTTTTCTATAATTATTATATAAAATAAATGGATGAACACACCCACTTTTTCACACATTCTCCCACGTTATTATTTGAACCTTGGACCTATGAAAAAAGAGCCAAAGCCCAAACTGTTGTAGTGACCATTTTATTATTATTTTTATATTGTATTTAACTTTATTTAAAGATTTTGCCTTTTCACATTATTAATGTGATCTTAGCTTTTATATTCAAATCTTGCTAAAAGATACAGGTATAATTATCATGTTGTTAAAATACTTTCATGTTGTTAGAATATATATTTTTAGAAAAAAAAAAAAAAAAAAAAAAAATATATATATATATATATATATATATATATATATATATATATTAGTATTAAATTAAAGAGAGGGTTTTGAAAGGGTCCTCACAACCTTATACATACAGCCAAACTCTCAACCATAATAACAATCTCCAAAATATTATACTTATTAGGAATAACCGAGAGAGTTAAATTCCTAATAACCATAATGACTCTGGAAAGAACTTAGAAAAGCACAACGCTTTGTAGGCAAAACAAACTCTAACAAACTCTGGTCAAAGGGCAAAGCGAGACCGAACACCCCTTCCAACGAGACTACATACAAAAACAAAGCATCATGAGCCTCTTTCCTAGCAAGGGAGACTACATAATTTGGGACATCGTTTTTCCACACAGAAAAAGCAGCACACACGGTTGGCCATCATATCGGCCAGTGTATTCCCCTCATGGAAAACATGGTGAATGTTCACCTGTTCAAAAGCATACAACAATCTCCTAGCTTTGACAATAAGATTGAGAACGTTCTAGCTAGGTGTACACTCCCCTTTGAGCATCTTGATTATGTTCAATGAGTCACCTTCGATTTCCACATTTTGACACCAAGATCCACTAACAATTTCACCCCCATATAAGCTACACGAGCCTCCACGAAGTGTGAATATTGGGAATCAAGGGGTTCAACAAATTCCATGAGGATGTCACCATTCTTGTTTTGCACAACATCGCCTGCTCCAGCCTTGTCGGGGTTACCCTTTGAGGCCCCATCAAAGTTGAGTTTCAACCAATTGGGAGTCGGATGGGCCCACTTAATTCCTGCTCTAGGATCAAGTTCAGGGGGGGGCAAGGAAGAGAGCTCCAACCCAATTTAAATTCCAAATCAACTTCATCGGAGGAGGAGGGCACCTTGGGCTGTTTACCCACAAAGGCAACCAAGACATTCTCTGAAGCTCTGTTAATGATCTTAGTACCCACCTTGATAGCATCGGTGTCAATGTCATTAAAAACATAGGCATTTAGTTCTTTCCACACCCCACACCACGCATGGGGAAGCATAATTTTCCACAACCAAGATAGTTGTTGGGACACGAATGGCAAACACCATTGAAGGATGATGTCCATCAACATACCTGGAAACACCCAATAAAAGTTAAACCAATTAAAAATAAACATAAATGCCTGCCATGCGAACGGGTAGCTGAAGAGCAGATATTGCATGGATTTCCAATCCGATTTGCACAAATATCATCTATTCATCATAATGTGACCCCTATTTCGAATATTCTCCAAAGAAAGTATTTGATTTTGAGCCGCCAACCAGAAATAAATATTGATATTTGGGATTAGTCTTTTAATACAAATAATATTCGCTAGAAAAGGAGCCTCATCTTCTAGGAGAAGGAAGGAATAAGTTGATTTCATAGTAAAGTCACCTTCAGATTCCCCGCTCCAAATCAAACAATATCTAAAATCGTCCTGTATGATCGCATACCTATTAAGTTCCACTAAAAGTCTTTGCCAACTAACCAATTTGTTCTGGTTGGACACCCAATAGGGATGCGAATTCCACGAATGCCTACCATTGACAATAGACATATATTGGGAAACCTAAATTTTGCCTTCCTCCATCGCTTTCAAAGCAAGAGACCTGAGATTTGGGTCATCCAATAACGAATCTTCCCTCAACCAATGGTCTTTCCAAATCTTGACGTTTCTCCCATCACCAATGATCCACCTACTTTTAGCCTTCACAAAGTTCCTGATCTTCATTAAGATTCTCCAAAAAATGAAGCCTATTAGGGAGAGATTGTCTAAAAAGAAAGAGTTAAATTTGTATTTCACTTTAAGGATAGAACACCAAGGTATCTCGATGTTCGAAGCAACCAACCACCCTGATTTACCAACCATGGATCTATTCATAAGTGCTGCTCTTTTCAAATTAAGACCCCCATCCTTTCTCCTCTTGTAAATCTGATCTCAAGTGACCAAGTGGTACTTGCCTTTTAAATCCTATCTAGCCCAAAGGAACTATTTATAAATACGATTAATTTTGTCCATTACTTTAGCAAGGATCATGAATAAGGACATGAAATAAATGGGTATGCTCTAGAGCATGCTTTGAACAAGTATCGCCTTCCCTGCTTGGATCAGTAACACCCCTTTCCAAGAGGCTAATTTACATTGGATTCTTTCAATCAAAGGATCCCACAGTGAGTCTTTCATTCTCCCCATGAAGATAAAATGTATTATATTATGATTTATAGTTTTTTTTTAGTAATACTTCTTATACACATCCACCATGGGGATTGAACTGGGGTCACATCACCGATAATTATTTATAGTTTTATGGACATTAAAATTAATTTTATTATTATTATTATATAGTATTTAACTTTAATTAAAGATTTTTAATGCCTCTTATTATTATTGATGATACCTTAGCTCTTTTTTATTCAAATCTTATTAAAATATACACACATAATTGTCATGTTGTTAGAATATATATTTTTGGAAAATGTATTATATTGTGATTTATAGTTTTATAAACATTAAAATTTATTTTATTATTATTTTATATAGTATTTAACTTTAATTAAATATTTTTAACGCCTCTTCTCATTATTGATGCCACCTTAGCCTTTTTATTCAAATCTTGCTAAAAGATACACCCATAATTGTTATGTTGTTAGAATAATGTTATGCGATCATCATGTAATATGGGTGAATCCAGTCCAAATGTATATAATCCATTGAAAACTAAAAGAAAGAAAAAAAAACTTAATTAATTAAAAAAACATAACTAATTATCTATTTAAAAATAAATTTAAAAAATAGAATACAATAAATATTAATATTATTTAATTCATAAACAAAATAAAGTGAGGAATAAAAACCTAATTCAAATAAAATATGCACAAAATAAATTATAATGATAAAAATGAAATTAAACAAAATTAATTATATAACATTCTCCAACAAAGATAAATTAAACTACCACAACAATCTCCTAAAAATAGAATGGAGGAAATCTTGAGACAGTCAAAATAGGGGATGATCCTGAAATTACCAAAACATGGAACCAAAAAACCAAAAAATTCCATATTAGGTTTTCTTTGCCTTATTTTTTTCTTCATGAAAGCAAGAAGCTTGGATTCCAAGAGTAGATATTTGACTTGGTCCGAGATCCTACCCCCTTTTATTTCACTACCAATAACTACATTCCCTATTATTTGAATTCTAGAAACAAGGTGAGGAGAGCAATGTTTGCCACCAACATTTTATTTCATGATATTTGGAATTGGATCTTAAGAACACATGGGCTCTAGAACATTTAGGGTTGGGATCCTCGATTGAATTAAATAGAAATTGTTGTACTTATAGGGTTTTCTAGTTGGGGCTCCATGTATTCCTCTAACATTGAAAGAGTCTATCTCACTAGGAAAGAAAAGGGATTTTCTTGCAGGGGGAAGTTAGGAGGGCTTACTAGGGTCGAGGAATATCGAGAAATATCAAGTACATTAGAAGAGGAATAGGTTCCTGAGGAGCAACTTGAGAGGACATCTTCTTGGACTCTATAGCGATCTTGATATCTTGGATAGTCATTGAGTCCTCCACAATACATTGTTAGACAACAACAAGATCAAAATCCTAATATATAACAAGGACTCCCAAATAATTCTTTAGCAGAGGGCATTGGTGAGCAAGGTGTCCCTAGGAATCACAAGACGAGCAAAAATATGGCTTATTTTCATATTCAATATCTTGATACTAGCCGGAGATATCAGAGACAAGCTCAATGGATTGAGGGAGCTTTACCTACAATTTAACACTAACACACATTCTAGCGTATACCATATGTGATTTTGCTTTAATGGTAGGTTCAAAGTATATTAAATACCTTATAGCTCTCACAATCCCCTTGAGGATATTTTTATGCTAAAATTCACTAACAGACTAGGTAGGCTAACACATAATGGAGCCCAGTTGATGCTTTGGGTATTTTGATTAAAATTTAGACCACATTATCTTAGGAAAATATTATGCCTACCATAGAACCAAGGTCCTCCTTCAAGTATGCAGGGGGAAGTTAGGAGGGCTTATTAGGGTGGAGGAATATCGAGAAATATCAAGTACATTAGAAGAGGAATAGGTTCCTGAGGAGCAACTCAAGAGGACATCTTCTTGGACTCTATATCGATCTTGATATCTTGGATAGGCATTGAGTCCTCCACAATACATTGTTAGAGAACAACAAGATCAAAATCCTAAGATATAACAAGGACTCCCAAATAATTCTTTAGCAAAGGGCATTGGTGAGCAAGGTGTCCCTAGGACTTACAAGAGGAGAAAAAATATGGCTTATTTTCATATTCAATATCTTGATACCAACTGGAGATATCTACGACAAGCTCAATGGATTGAGGGAGCTTTACCTCCAAGTTAACACTAACACACATTCTAGTGTATACCATATGTGATTTTACTTTAATGGTAGGTTCAAAGTATATTAAATACTTTATAGCTCTAGCAATCCCCTTGAGGATATTTTTATGCTAAACTTAACTAATAGACTAGGTAGCCTAACCCATAATGGAGCCCAGTTGATGCTTTGGGTATTTTGATTAAAATTTATACCACATTATCTTAGGAAAATATTATGCCTACCATAGAACCAAGGTCCTCCTTCAAGTATGTAAGTAGAGTCTTTAGTGTAGAGTAGCTTGATAATGAAAAATTCTTTGGGGAGTGCCATTAGTTCCATATGTCCCTAGGGTTTCTACTTAGAGAAAACCTACCTTCTAATGGAATTGAGGTCTAGTCAAGAGCTAAGGAATTTCCCAACCAAAGAGTTGGCCATTTGGGCCACCAATAAATTCATGAGCACCGATGACATGATGATCTTCCCCTTGTTAGGAATAAGAGTGAACATACTAATTTTTCCAAATATAGACAACTTCTGCAAAGAAAATATGACCTGAGATCTTTCCAAAGATACTTTAAGAAGTCCAAAATCAAGGGGTGGACTCATATTGATACCATATCTAGAGCTTTCCCTTATATCATCCAAATTCCTACTCAAATTTAATTCAACTATTTTTGAAAAAAATCCCTCTTAACCCATAAACCATGTTTCCAAGGTTTTCTTGCAAGGGTTTCATTGAAACCAAATTCATAGGGTTTTTCTACAAGGGTTTCCTTGGAACCGCATTTCCAAAGTTTTTTGTTAAGGGCTTCTCAAAATCCATGTTTCCAAGGTTTTCCATTATGGGTTTCCTTAGATCTTTGTTACCATGGATTTCTTGCATAGAATTCCTTTGAATCATGTTTCCAAAGATTCTCTACAAGGGCTTTCCTGAATTTATTTTTCCATGATGCATAAGATTCCTCGAAATGCTAATGCTAGATATTCCCTGTGAGGGCTTCCTTGGATCCATGATCCTAGGGTTTTCTTAAAATTTCTTCTCTATATCCATGATCCTAGGTTAGGCTGGATCCATAATCTTAGGGTTTCCATACAATGGCTTCCTTGGATCCATGCACCTAGAGGGGTTTGGATCCACCTAGATTCTCATGGGCTCCAACCCACCTAGAATACCAACACCATCTCTAATGGAACCCAAAAAAATATCTTGATCCCAATGGGATTAAAGTAAGTAACATCCCATACCCTCTGATTTAGGTGTATTCCACATCCATTCATTAAAACCACTCCATTTTTCTCCCTCTCCTTCTCCCTCTCCCTCTTTTTTTCTCATAAAACTAATAGATTTCAACTCCATATTTGCTTCTATTGCAAATATACCTATGATGCTTCCTCCTACCATGGTCAAAGTGTGGCCTTTAAACACTTCGTTTATGGTAAAGATAGTCTTACTTGATAAAAGGAAAAATATCTCCATCCTTAAAAGAGTAATGAGTAATTGGTAAGAACTAGATGATAAGGATGTTAATAAACACATTACTAGTGTTAAAAATGTTTAGAAATATAAGTTTATGTTTACTTACTACTTCGATTTGATTTATTTAAATATTATTACTTGAAAAATATGTGACAATATTGCTTTTCTTATTTATTATAATATTTATCTTGAATATACATGATTGAGATTGATTTCTCATCAAAATACGTAGCTAACACAATGGGATCACAAATTTAATGGTTAAAAAAAATATATTTAATAAAATCTAGTCAATATATTTTTTAATAATTTTATTTAATGTTTTTTAAAAGTAATAAGTATTAATTATAAAACCTTTAAGAATTTAATAGGTAAAATTATAAAGCTTTGTCTCTTCTTTCTCACTAATAACCTTCAAAATTTTATACCAAAGTGAAAAGACCCATTAATGTTCATCCTGAAAACCATTTTGTTAATATGGAAAAAAAATCAAATATGATATTCTTCACTAATACACTCTCGAAGTGAAAGGATTGCAAATTTCTAATGCACTTATTACCTAAATATATTAGTATGATATAATTATTATATATGAGAAACAAAATATTGGTAAACATAGAAACAAAACAAGCAAGAGATTTAATTCACCACTATTGTAATCAAAACCGAAATGACGAAAATGAAATAAGGGTGAAATTTTAAGGGAACAAAAGAAGAAAAAATTTAAAAACAATTAAGAATAATAAAATGAAATAATCATTAAAAATAAATAAAGCATACTTATGTAAAGGCCACATGCTACACTTTGGTTGAGCTAACTCATCCATTGATTAATGTTTACAAATTATTCCTTTTGATTGAGAGAGAGACTAACTTATCCGTTGCTTCTCCTAACATTACTCCTATTCATAAATTATGGCTTACTAATTTTTAAGTTTAAACCCCTATTAAAAATTTTACATATTCATAGGCGCAAGAAGATAAAGTTATATTACTATAATGGATTTTTTTTGTGTATTCACTTAATTATAATGGTACTAATGACTATTTTATTATACAATGGTTCTTGCATTCACCATTATGTTATGAAACCAAATATAATTACTAGAATCCCACATGGTTAACACCAACAACATTCAAGAGAAAGGGAACATCAATTGGATCCATTTTCAAAATTTTCCAAATTGATATTTATTTATCCATCACTTCATTGTTTCATATTACCGCCATCCACTCTATTTTAATCAAATTATTGGTTTCCCGTATCATCCTTAAATCCTCTTATATAAAATTTCTAAAACCATAATATTCAATGCACTTGCATGGCTTAGAACCAAATAGAAATTGAAATATAAAATATTTAAGAGGATATCTAAAGCGTCTTTGAACAAATTCCATAGTAGATAAATATCCATAATTTGAGGGTCCACACCTTTGATATAGTTAAAATTTTAATATAGCAACTAAGTATCAACACAAATGACTACAAAAAGAAATCATAAATTACAAAAAAATAAATAAATCACAAAATTATTTCATAGGATACAATTTGTTGGTTAAATAAATTTTCAATCAAATTTATACACAAGCCTTATAATTCCTTCCATGATATCCTCATTGAGGAATTCATGACTATAAAAAGGCCTAGTTGCATGTGTTTTCCACATGAAATATTGGATTTGATTGACTTTATAGTGAATTTCTACTTTCATGTGCTTTATGCACAAACCATTTATAAACAACATCTTTGATACATACTATATCTTTTTAATAAGATATATATGGATTTTATTGTGGCCACACCCATAAAAATATTAAAGCATTGCAATTGCTATAGGTTAATTAAACCAATTCTAACTTGAGAATTTAAGTTAAGAAAGGAAACAAAAACCTCCATTGATATGTATTATCAGAGAATACCACCATTCTTTTCCAAAGGATAAAACTATTTTGAAAAACCCAAGAAAAATTTCATTGAATTTAATATAAATAACATTAGGTGCTTATCACATATACCACAAAGTGTAAATATAATTGTATAGTTAACAAACACACACTCTCATTCACTCTCACACACACACACATACATACACACACACATATAATATATATATATATATATATATATATATATATATATATATATATATATATATATATATATTTTTTTTTTTTTTTTCTTCTTTCATTTAAAAGGATTGGCAACCCGATTACTTACTACTTCTAGCATTTATCTATTTTATTTCTAATTCTCATCAATATATTTCTGAAAGTATTCATATGGTTCTTACTATCTATATTTTATTTCAATAATTTATGTAAGAATTAAATTGGGGGCCACTCTCATCAAAATAATAAGCATCACAATTGTTTTCAAGTGAATTAAATCATATCTAGCTTATTTTTTTATTAAATATATTCTTTATTTTTTTTATTAAATATATTCTTCATCTTCCTCAAACTGATATATTTTTGCAATTAGCTCATTGACATCATTTTTATTAAGAGAAAAAATCAAACTCAAGTAGTTGACTTCTAAAATTTGAATTTCACGGCGACAAAGATCAAAGATCGGTATAATGATTGGTTAAGTTATATACTATTGAATTTCCTTCTCTAGAGAAATGGTCAAATTTTCAAAAGGCCAACTTTAATAATAGTTTATGAACATTGGTAATAATATGTTTTTACCTAGTGCCACATGCTTTTTTGTTGATAGCATTAATGATAATTTTAGAACCTCCCTCAATTGAAATATATTTTCATTCATTTTCAATTGAAATTTTGATCCCTATAATAATTTTAAGCAAGGTTTTTAGTTGCAATTCCATATTATTTTAAGTGAGGAAAACTTTTCTTTAATTATTTTTAAAAATACACCTACACTAACTTTTTCATAGATTTACATTGAAAGCACCATCAAGTCTAATTTTGAGAAACCTGATTTTTGAACATTTTAGTTTTACCATAGATCAAAATAGATTCTTTATGTTAACTCCATTGTCATAGATGACCTTTCCATGTATATTAAAATCCTATATCCAAAAGGCTATCACCTATTTTTTTTACATTTGATACTTCTTATGATGAGAAACATGTCTATAAATATTCTGCAAGAAATACAATAATATTATTCCAAACTTGATCATGATACTAAGATTTATTTTAATAAACCCATTTTTTCATTTCAAGCCATATATTCAAAAAAATATTGGGAAGTTCAATCCTCCACATAGTACATAAAGATTTATATTTTAAGTAATTAGTCTAACATTTCATCAATTCTTTCAATATTGATGGAGCTATCCAATATCTCACATTAAACAAATGGTGTAAGCAAAGGGACAATGAAGAAGTAAATAATCTATTTTTTTATATCTTTATCACATAAGGCACAACTAAAAATTCCATGTTATTATTATTTTACACACACTCTTTTGTAATAATATTTCTTTGGGGAGAGGGGAGAAGGCCCGTTTCTGGACTGATTCTTGGGATCAGTACCCACCCATCATTGTTGAATTCCCCGAGTTACTTCCAATAAAATCTGCCATAGAAATCATGGGTTGGGTCCAAATTGAAATTTATTTCAACACTTCTCAGCTGGGGGAGTATAAGTTTAAGAAGTTTAAGAGGTTGGAGGAGTGGCCAATTCCAATCCCCCCGGAGTTGGCACCCATCTTAACCAAAATCTTGACAGAAAGGTTTCTCATAGGGAGAGACGAGGAGGATGAATTAGCTTGGGGCTATGGTAGCCTTGGTGTTTATCTAGTGAAGGACGGATATGACAAGATCCTCCCAGACCCTCCCCCCCATTATTTTTCGGTTGAGGATTGGAGAAAGATTTGGCACTCTAAGGGCTGGCCGAAAGTAAACTTTTTTGCTTGGCAGTTTATGCATAATGGTATTCTCACTTTTGACAATCTCAGATGTAGAGGAATCATCGGCCCTTCTCAATTTTTTCTATGCCACAAGAATGAAGAAACAGCTGATCACCTGATGTTTGAGTGCCCTTTCACGCATCAGATTTGGAAGCGATGGCTCTCTCATTATAAAATCTAGGTTAATGGTGACATGAATCGAACTAATATTTGGGAAATATGGAAGCAGGGTAGATTTAAATCCAAAGCTCTTCAAATTGGGTGGGAGCTTGGTTTATACTTCATTTGGTGGCAAGTGTGGTTGGAGAGAAACACTAGAATTTTTAGAGAAACCTTTTCCTCACTAGATGGAGTTTGGCAGGTCATCTGGAGCAAAGTCATAGAAACTGTCACCGTCTATGCTAAAGAGGAAACTCAGGTTGTTCCTGGGCCAATGGAAGAGGGAGTTGAAAAGTGAGAGGGATAGAATAGAACTAGCTGGAAACCACCCCCAGAAGGTTGGATTAAAATCAATACTGATGGAGCTGCAAAGGGCAATCCGAGTAGTGCCGGTATTGGCATGGTCTGTTGGAATCATGAGGGATTAGTGCTCTATTGGGAACTACAGGGTTTGGGTAGAGCCATAAATAATGAAGTAGAAGCCATTGCTATCAAATTTGCCTCTATTTGGGCAGTTTCTTAGGGTCACAGGAGGATAATTCTTGAATCTGATTCTCAAATTCTGGTTGGAGCTCTAGAATGCATGAGGAAATTTTCGTTGAACGCTTGGAGGTTGAGGATTCTGGTCTCTCAAATCAAGGAATTATAGAGGGAATTAGATGATGTGATTCCAGTATATGTGAGCAGAGATTTAAACAAAGCGGTCGATTTCTTGGCTAAGATGGGTGCTACGAAAGAGGTAGGGGTGCAGATGCACAGTGACATGCCTATTGAATATGAGGTGATTAGGTAGGGCCTTGAAAGATCCTTGAGACAATGATCAATGAAAAAGATAAGGGTGGTTTTTGTCATGATTTCATGACCTGTTGTGCCATCGCGGCCATTGGCGGTAAACTGTCATGATATCGCGACATGTTGCATCATCACGGCTGCTAGAGAAAAGTTGTCATGATATTGTGACATGTTGTGATATCGTGGCCGATGGAGGAAAGTTGTCACAATATCGCAACATGTTGCACTGTCGCGGCCGATGTGGGAAAGTTGTCACAATATCGCGACATGTTGCATCGTCACGTCCACCGAGGAAAAGTTGTCGCGATATCATGACATGTTGTGTCATCACGGCCAAGGAAGGAAAGTTGTCGTGATATCACGACATGTTGCATTATCGCTGCCATCGAGGGAAAGTTGTCATGATTTCATGACATGTTGCATTGTCGCGGCCAAGGGAGGAAAGTTGTCACGATTTCATGACATGTTGCATCGTCACTATCATCGAGGGAAAATTGTCACGATATTGCGACATGTTGCGCCATCGCGGCCAAGGGAGGAAAGTTGTCATGATTTTGTGACATGTTGCGCCGTCGCTGCCACCAAGGGAAAGTTGTCACGATATCACGACATGTTGCACCATCGCGGCCAGAGGAGGAAAGTTGTCATGATTTCATGACATGTTGCGCCGTCGCTGTCATCGAGGGAAAGTTGTCGTGATATCGTGACATGTTGTGCCGTCATGGCCAAGGGAGGAAAGTTATCACGATATTGTGACATGTTGCGCCATCACTGCCAAGGGAGGAAAGTTGTCGCGATATCGTGACATGTTATGCCGTCGTGGCCGCTAGCGAGTAGTTGTCGCGATATCATGACATGTTGTTCCATCGCAGCAAAGGATGGATTTTTGTCACGATTTTGTGACATGTCGCAATTTCACGACATGTCATGATTTTGCGACAGGTTGACTTTTTTGCGGTCAGAGGAGTCTTGTGTCATGATTTCGTGACTTGTAGCTTTTTTGTGGCCAGAGGTGAAGTTGGTGTTTGCTGCGCATTTTCGCGATAAGTTGTTGTAACATACCTATCAGCTCTCTCAGCTAGCTTGGTATTGGTTCAAGAGATTTGGATCCAGTGCAAATCTTCCTCTTCTCTTGTAATCATGTGTTTTCATTGTTTTCGGCTGGGATGTGTCTTCTCCCAATTGTAACTGATATTTGTTTTAATACAAGTTTTTTTCAAAATTTTCAAAAAATCCTTCTAATGGCATCTCATACTTGTTTGACCATTTATTTTTAAGGAAAATTAATGGCATCTCAAAATTTTCAAAAAATCCTTCCTACATGATTGATATGTTACGAGCATATTTTTAAGGAAAATTAATGGCATCTCATACCATTTTGACCATTTATTTTTTTCCTTTATAGTAAAGAGATATTATGAGGTTATCTATTTTATAAAATCCTTCTAAAAACCTCATATAATACCCTACTAACCTCATAAAACTACATACCTCATGAATTGTTTTTAAAGTTGATCATTCCATCATGGCTTAGTTAATTATGGGACCACTGTTATTCACTCAACATATATTATGTGGCATAATTAGGTTATATTCTTTTTAAAAATGGTGCAATTGGACAAATTTCACTAAATTCGGTATTCCCTAAGCTATTTCATCACCATACATATATGCTCAAAATACTCTCTTATTCTCAGAGTAAATCAAAATTTTATCTAAAAATATGATAACAAAATATCTAAAAATTTCTAGAATATATTGTTCATTAAATTAATAAAGGCTACAAGTGCATTCATAATATCAAATGGTACCATTGCAAATTCACAATATACATTATTCTAAAGATAGTTTTAGGAATGTTCTTTTTTTTATTATTAACTAGTGATACCATAATCTAAGATCTATTTTTATAATATAGTTGCTTCCCTCATTTAGTTAAATTAATTACCAATTCAAGGGAGAAGGTATTAGTTCTTCACTATGGTTTTGTTGAGCTTTCAATAATCAATGTAAATCCATAAGTTTCCATATTTCTTCTTCACAAATATGGATGGAGTGTCCTATAGTGAAACACTAGGTTAGACTAATTATTTTGATAAAAACTCATTCAACTAAGTTTTTTATTTGAAAATCTTAGTTGTAGTCACCATGTATGATTCCTTAGACTACTATAAACTCTTGGAAATGTATCAATATAAAAGTTGAATTTCCTTTAGGGAGGTAATATTGGAAGTTACTCTAGGAAAACATCCTACTCATTATTTAGAAAAGTATAGTCTTCATAGGTAGGAGTTTTATCCTCTATTTCCTCTATATATATTCATACAAAATAAACCCCGTCCTCTAATAATTTTTAAGTTGAATTGCTAAGATTTTAGTAAAATTGATAGGCTTGTTTTTACTTTGAATGATGGTATTATAGCCCTCACCATCCAAACACTATTATTTTATCAAAATAGTTGTCCTTAGCTCCATGCTACTAAATATCATAGGTACATTTGTAGTAAAGGAAGTTTCAACTCAGCCATAAAAAGGAATCGGTCCACTCTCTTCTTTATTTATTTCCCATATTAGACATTCTATTGTTCTAATGTTATATATATATATATATATATATACATATATATATATATATACATATATATACATATATATATATATATACATATATATATACATATATATATATATATATATGTATATATACATATATATATATGTATATATACATATATATATATATATATATATATATATATATATATCTTTTCTATTTATCTTTGTTAAAGTATGTTTTGAAATAAAACTTCTAATTAATCCTCTATCAATAAAAATAGAAACATGTGTACCACAAAGTATACATATATTTGTATGGATAGATTCTAATATTTCACCTTTTGATTGTCCACAACCACATGAATTAAATGGGTCTACTATGGATTTAGGTTGATGATTTAAAACTTGACTCATTGCTTCCTTGTGGATATTTATTTGCATAGTGTTTCCCATCACAATTATAATATATACCCTTAGGCCATTTATTACTTTCATATCTACCATCCATACCTTTTATATTGACATTGTTGTTGATGGGGTCTACATTTTAAACATTTTATTTTTCATATTCCTATTAAAATTGTTTTCATTTTGGGAAATTTTCTTTGAAGGATGAGGTAGGTTGTTGATGAGTTGTCATTTAGTTTTCTTTTAATTATTTAGGTAAGTATAGATAGATTGAATTTTATATGTTTTCTTGATAGCTTTATCAAAAATTTATTACATAGTCAAAGGACTATGTAAATCCATATTAACCCCTATCCAAGGGTATAAATCCATAATGATCTTTTGAATCCTTAACCTCTCATATTGTTGATACTATGAAATATGTTGAAATATATGGTGATTAAGCTTCACTTGAGGCTATGAATAAATTTATCTTATGCTCATTATATAATTCCCTTTGGTTCCTTGATAGGTCATTTTTTGTGATATTTTATTATTTGACCTCAAGGTTATTTTTTTAACCTTGACCTAAATGTCACTTTAATTGAGTATAAATACACCCTCATATAATTCTTCTCTATCATCAGTTAGAATGTATTATATTTTTCTTTAATGAGATATTTTTGTGTCCATGGCCATCATCTAATATTATGTATTTTCTTTTTGTAAGATTCTTTTGCATTTCTAGGTATGTTGATTCTTTTTATTTCTATAAATTACAAAAAAATCCAACATGGTATCAAAGTTGGTGTGTGTTGAAAATGAAAAACTTCTTATTATTCTATGAAAGGGACCTTGCTTAAATAGCAAAGGTGTACAATATGATCCATCAGATCATAACAAACTGAGTTGATCTCAACCACACAAAACTATCCTAGTAAAAACTTAGAATATACTCTAACAACTCCCTTAAGTTAGTCAAAAAATTGTTTTTTTTTGGTAAGATTAAAAGGGAAGAGGGTTTTAATGGGATCCCACAACCACTACAAATAAAACCACAAAGGTGAGAAATACATAATAGAACCTGAGAAGACAGACCAGAGGCAGATAAAAAGAACTGCAAACACCCAATCCTCAAGGTCTAAAATTAGGGATAAGTGACATAGTTCTACACTAGCTTCTCCAATCCTTGATCAACATCAGTAGCTAAATGCATTACATTCTCAAAAAAATCCAGGGCCAACTTCAAAGAACACTAGATCTTACGTTGATTGATATCAATAAGTTTTAAGTCACAAAAAATAGCATGTTTAAAATCCTCAGGAGCAACCGAAGCAACCAGAGCAAAAACTTCCTCCATAGATTTCTCTCGAGAGTGATCCCTAGGAAGAACATAAAAATCAGAAAGGGAAAAAGGAAGGGAGGGATAGTCACCCTTTCCACTTTTACAGTGTAACCATTTGGATTTACGATGAACCCCAACAGTGATAGAACATAAAGGCTTCAAATATGGTTCAAAAATTTCTTCCATAATTACTTTAGATGATAGGTCAAATTTTACAATGGGACCAGTCAAATGGGAAATGAATTCCACATCCAAAGCCCTACCCCAAACCCCTCAAGTTAGTCAAAAAATTGTTACTAAAAGCCTTCAGGTTGAGTACAATTAGCCTACCTTGTTTGCATATGCTTTTGAAGTTGTTAAAGCATGTGATAAATGTTAGATGTTTATAAGAAGGAAGAGTCTTACATTGCCCCTATGACCAATAATTTTATAAGTTCCCTTCCAACAATGGGGTCTTGTTTGTATTTGGGTAATAAACCCACAATCATCCACTAGGAACATATTCATCTTAATTATAACAAACTGCTTTACCAGGTGGTTTGAGGTAGAAGCTAATGAGCACATACATTAGGATAGTGTTATTATTATTTTGGAAGGATTAATCATCCACTAGGAACATATTCATCTTAATTATAACAAACTGCTTTACTAGGTTGTTTGAGGTAGAAGCTAATGAGCACATACATTAGGATAGTGTTATTATTATTTTGGAAGGATTAATCACCAGGTTTGGAATTCTAACAACCATAGTCACAGATAGTGGTTTGTCATTTATAGGTTCTAAGATCATATATTTTTCTAGAAAACATGACATATATTGGAAAACTTATTTCAATTATTATTGATAAGGTAATGGGCTAGCTGAATCCACCAACAATAATTTAATGATAATAATTAAAAGTACCATTGGGTATAATCAAATAAATTGGTAATAAATGCTCAATTAGGGACTATGGGTGGATAGAATCATAATCAAGAAAGCCTTGAAAATAACCCTATATTCTTTTTTTTATAACATGTAAACTATATTACCTATTCACCCAGAGTTATTGGCTATGAAGTTTATAGACCATGCAAAATTAAAGAACACAAGGTTGGTTAAAAGAAGGATGGCATAGTTGCTTTTACTAGAAAAAAAGAGAAAGAGATAGCATATAATAGCTTCCTACAACACCATAAGGTAGTTAAATGATGGTTTAACAAAAAAGCTTCTCCCAAGCTATTTAAAGTTGGTGACTTAGTTTTAAAGTGGGATGAGGATAGAGCCAAACTAGGAAAGCACAAAAAGTTAGAATTATTATGAGCCAAACCTTACAAATATTTCAAAAGCATGAATTAAATGCATACAAGCTAAAATATATGGATGGCCACCATTTCTAATTATAGGAAGTGACTAATATTTAAAATATTATGCATAGATATGTGTGCCTCAAGTTGTATTATATGTAAATAGCAACATGTGTAAATATGAAAGTAGTGGTCATGGTAGTTTTGAGTAGCTAAGAGTTGATTGGCAAAAATAATATTTGATCACTACCAAATTTTGAAATCTTATTTTAATTTAATTGTGAAATGGATGATGATAAAATTTAATTTTAACTAGAGGTTCTTCTAGTTTAATTTCAATAACATGCTTGATATCTCAATTGCAAGGTAATATTATAGGTGGATCCTGAAATACCATAGCATATTTATTGATGATTTCATTTATTTTGTTATTCTATATATCTTTTATGAGTATAACATCAATGCTAAAACATCAAGAAATAACTATCGATGTTCATTTTCTAATTGTCTTTTCTATTTGTATGAAGATATTAAATATCATTAAGGAGCATGTAATCCTTTTAATATGTGCTTTGGTATTTGTAATAATTCATGCTTAGATCCACTTTATGCAATTTTTATTTGAGAGTTAAGTGATCATCTACTAGAATTGCCACATTGAATTCTTTTGTTGGATAGATAAATAAATTACATCACCTACTAGTGTCTAAATCAATAAAATAATGCATACTACCTAAGTTAATTTAAACCTTAATTGGTTGGTTTTTAACATACCCTTATATTTTTGAAGGTTTTAGCATACCCTTATATTTTGAAGGTTGCATGTTGGATTCTCGTTAATGTACCTTATGGTGATAATAGGTTCATTTGGTTCTATCTAAGCTTCAGTTTTTATCTTAGATATGTCCTTAGTACTAATACTACTTGCATCCCATTTTTTATATTTAGGGTTCCTTCCTTCACAATTATAAAGTTCTTTTAATATCTAAAGTATGATCATTTAGGGGGTTCTTTCTTCCTTTTGTTCAATTGATATTTCTTGTAATTAGGTTTTCATTGATGTGGGGGTTTATATCTTGTTGATTCTATTTCATTTTTATCTCTTACATCATGGTCAACTTGAAACTATGTGTTTTGATTCTATTTTACCTTATTATCATCCTTTTGAGATACTTTCATAGCTAGAGGTAGGGTCAAATTGTCCCTAACTTGAAGTTCATATTTTATATCAGGTTTTGGTCCACCCACATAATATTGAACTAAACAACCATCTATTATATTAGTTACTAATATTGATAATGACTCTAATTCAGAGGTGTATTCCTCCATCTACCTTTCGTTGTTTTGTTTGAGTAAATAAATTTAAATAATTGATCTCTATTAGTTTAAATCCTTTATGAAAATCTACAAAGAATTCTACCCATGTTCATGTAATCCATTATGTCTTTTCATGCCACCAAGTATACCACTTTCATGACATTCCTTTGAAATTGACGAATGCTTCTTTGATAGCATATTCCTCATTATTAACAAGATTTAATTCAAGGTAATTATTAATGCTTACAACCCATTCAATAGATTCACATATATTTTTACCATTAAATCTAGGCACATTAGTGTGAGCCTTTTTTTGAATAATCTATTCTATAGACTATAATGTTGATTCTATTGTTGAAGAGTATGAATAATTACATTATTTGAAACCTAGTTAAGATATGGTCATGACACTTATGTAACAAGAGATCTTAACACTTTTGAGGCTATTTTATATTGATAAATGCTTGAGTGTTGTCTTCAATATTTTTGATAGCTTCCTCTCCCTTGTTGAACCTTACATATAATTATTGCATGCTTGACCCCTTATCATTTTTTATTTGATTTATATCATTTTGTAGAATACCTTGTGACTTTTGTATTTCATTATGTAAATTATTATGTGTTAATTGTAGAGACTCCACCATTACTTGTCTTTATATGTTATTCATTCTCAAACATTTTATAAGCTATATGTACTCTTAAAATTATTGTTTGAATCCTTTACTAATTTTAATACTTCTTATTAGTAATTTTTTTTTTAATAAAAATAGATTTATATTTATTATTGTTTAATTATATAAATAATATATAGTTTATATTTTCCAATAGGTCCTTGGTTCAACATTTGTTTTTATAAGTTATATGTACTCTTCACATTATTGTTTGAATCCTTTACTAATTTTAATACTTCTTATTAGCAAACTCTTTTCTAACAAAAATATATTTATATGTATTATTATTTTTTTGAATGAAATGTAAACTTTGTTTTAATTTATAAACATACCATACAAAAAGAGGGTTAGGTGGACGAATCACACCCTGAGTGTTCAACAATTGCAAAAATACAACCAAACAAGTGCCACTTGTCTACAAAAGAGGCTACCACCGCAACTACAAAACCCTCCAAAAATTGAAAGGTAAAAAAAAATCATAGACTAAAACATCATATTGCCAAAGGCGGGAGTACCAACATCAACAGTTTCATAATTATGCATTAAAATCCAAAACCACCAAGCATTAACATATCAATATGTTACGAAGTGGGAGGAGTTGCATCGCTCGAATTATTAGGATCCTCATTATGGTGCCACACATTCCGGGGGATGTCTGGAGTAATGAGGTCAGGTAGGCTGTCGTACACTTCATGCCACTTGGTTGGCTGATCATCGACCATAGCCGATTATGTCCATCCATTCCCTTCTACATTAACTGTAAGGTCGACGCCAGTATCATTCCAGCCATCATTTCCTCCAACTACTCCATTGGTCCAAACATCACCCTATCAAGAAGAAGTCAGGCGATCACCCTAGCCACCACCATGGTGGGAAGAGCTCCATTCGTTTGAGCATGGTGCAGACGGGAGTGAGACCTCGGATGAGCATCATGCTTAGGTGGTTCACAACTCATCGAACAGGGGGTATTCCCCCAATGATCAATGAGCTCCTGCAAATGGCTGAGCTCTATCTGCACCTTTCTCACCTGCGCATTAATCTGAAGCCACACATCATAAAATATAGAAAGCTTATCAACAATAGTAAAATCAGAAGACTGGGGCTTATCATTAAATACAATATCGTTCTTGCATTTTTAGAGATGGAAAAGGATTTTGAGTCGAAACAAATTCCAAACTGCAACAAGAGGCTCTAAAAAATGGACTTATCACCAAGCAGGTTATGAAACCACTATAGAGGCCTTTGAAGAAAAGGACTCAATTCATGTCCATGTGTTTCGAGCTTTAATCAATGCCAAAAAACATGCATAACTGATTCCTCCTCCCCACAAAAAGCACAAGTGGGATGAACAATACCCAAATGGGTAAGCCGATGACCAAGAGGAAGACCATGATACAACAACCTCCAAAAAAAACATGTTTGTTTGGGTTCCACATAGCTGGCCAAAAGCATTCGCAAACGATCCTGCCATTTAGCTCTGGAAGAGAATAAATCCCAATGATCATTGAGCTTGGGAACCATAGAAAAATTTGGCGAAAGCCAACTATAGCCATTCTTGGTTCTATAATTTAAAAAGTGAGTGCTTTTGAACTAATGCCATTCAGACCACCAAGGTCTCTGAGCCAATTGCCCCATCTTGGGCCAAAGAGAGAAAGGCATACAAGTAACCATTGTATCATAAGTGCTCTTATCTGACTGCTTAAGGGCAAAATTCCTCTTGAAAATATCCCAAGGGATCAAATCCCACAAAGAGAGACAGAAAAAATCAGAGAAGAATGAAATCCCTTTTCTATAAAACCAAGAAACATGAATCCACTGAATATTACTTAACGACTTTGACTGAAATTGAATAACAAGAGACCACCACACACAACGAGGCAAGAGGAGTGCCTTCGCCCTTTGCCAAGCTTTTTATATAATTTATATTTTCTAGGTCGTGGTTTAAAAGTTGGAACAAATAATTGATGTATCCCGTACCAAGGTTTAAATCTTGGTGACACCATATAACTCAATATAATTAGATCAATATAAAAAACAAAGAACAACCTTTTCAAAATCTTACTATAAATTATATATAATTTTAAAAAAATTGTATAATATAATGTATTTTAATATAAATTTTATATAATATTAATTTATATTTACATAAATTATTAATTTCTCGCGGAGTGTCCATTATGTGAGTGGTTTGTACGTTTGGATGGAGTGAGATTACGTAGAAGGGAGCATAAGAGTAAATGGGTTGTTACAGTTTTTTTTTTATAATGTATGGTTCAAATTTTAGGTTGATTTTTTTAATTTTTATTTATTTATATTATTTAATTATTTAATGTAAGAATTAATTTTTTATTATAATATTAAAATCATTATGTTTTTTTTGAATTTTTATTAAAGGTAATAAATTCTAATTATAAAAAAATCTTTGTAATTTTTAATTTTATTTTTTAATATTAATATAAATATTTATTACGTGAGCAGAATGAAAGGGAGGGAAAGGAGTTGGGCACATGGCAATGCTATCTTATGGCCATAGTGGAAGTAAGGGCTTAACGTGGCGTGGGAGATGGGAGTCAAGGATTAGCAGTTTTTTTTCAACATATTTTTAGCATGAACTTTGGTTTTCGCTTATCTTGGCGCACAATGGAGATACCAGATCTCGGTGGTTATCAAATGTGGATTCAATTGTCCCAAAAGTGGTTTTGATGACGATTTATTCTTTAAATAGTGAAATAATGATCAAATTGTTCTTGCCACAACTGGACACGTTTTTAGAACATCTATGTCAATTGAAAATACCGGAGACAAAGCTATTGAAAGAAATAATAAGAAAAAATTGTACAAATCTGTAATGGAGGTATCCCACAAATCTTTAATTTTTTTTAAGGGCGCACAACTTGTCCGGAAATTCAGATTCCAGCGTCTGTACAGAAAACAAATCTACGTACACTGGGTCTACGTTAGGGGGTGGGGTGAGTTGGTGAGAGCATGTGAAGAGAGGTAGGAAGCTTTCCTTTTCAAGTCTATTTCACCGGATAAATGTTTGAAAAATTCCGTGTTGAAAAGGGAGAGGTACTATAGAATTTTTAGCAACTTGCAAATCACCATCAACATTGAAAAAGAGAGCTCGGGAGCTTTTTTTTTTTTTTTTTTTTAAATATGTATCAGTATTTTTTGTTTTTTTGGAAAAAAATGAAAAACTTATATTAATACAAAGAACTAATACAAACGGGAAAAAACTCATCCAATCAAGAGCAGAGACCAAAACAACAAGTGCAGAGCAAAAAGTCAAAACTTTCCAACACAAGGCACAGAAGTCAACAGGGCGCAAAACAGTGACATGTCGCGAAATCGCGACTATCAACCCCGTCTTGGCCGCATCGGAGCCACCAGTCACGAAAATGCGACATGTCATGAAATCGCGACAGCCAAAGCCCTTGGCACCCGTTTGCCAAAAAAGTCGTGAAATCGCGACGGCAGCTCCCTCCGGCGCCCCATCGCCAAAGGTGTCGCGAAATCGCAACTAGAAATCCAAAAAGCTCCATATCGCCGAAAAGGTCGCGAAATCGCGACGAAGTGTCTTCGAATCGCCCAGCCAGCAAAAGCGTCGCGATATCGCGACGAGTTTTCCATTTGGCGCCCTGGCCGCAAAAGCGTCGCGATATCTTTTAAGATAATTATAATTTTAAGTCATTCTAAACTATTTTAATAATAGATGAGTTATTTTATGTAGGATGGTTTCAATAATGGATTATCATTCTATGTTTTAATGGTAATGAGGGAATCTAAATCCTTAGCAAGTTCAAAATATTTACCTATCAAATAGTTCCTTCAAATCTATAAAACATCCATTATTGCTATAGTTCTAAATCATGAGGGCAATAGTTCACATTATTAATCTTGAGTTTGTGGTATTCATGTTTTATTATGTGTCCTTGCTACATGATTACATCGCATCCCATGAGGCATCTATAGTGACTATAAATTCATCACTAGGATCATAAACATTTAATATTTGGTATGTTGCGAGCATATTTTTAAGGAAAATTAATGCCTTCTCATACCATTTTGACCATTTTTTTTCCTTTACACTAAAGAGATAGTATGAGGTTATCTATTTTATAAAATCCTTCTACAAACCTCATATAATACCCTACTAACCTCATAAAACTACATACCTCATGAATTGTTTTTAAAGTTGATCATTCCATAATGGCTTAGTTAATTATGGGACCATTGTTATTCACTCAACATATATTATGTGGCATAAATAGGTTATATTCTTTTTAAAAATGGTGCAATTGGATAAATTTCACTAAATTTGGTATTCTCTGAGCTATTTCATCACCATACATATATGCTCAAAATACTCTCTTATTCTCAGAGTAAATAAAAAATTTATCTTAAAATATGATAACAAAGTATCTAAAAATTTCTAGAATATATTGTTAATTAAATTAATAAAGGTTACAAGTGCATTCATAATATCAAATTGTACCATTGCAAATTCACAATATACATTATTCTAAAGATAGTTTTAGGAATGTTCTCTTTTTTATTATTAACTAGTGATACCGTAATCTAAGATCTATTTTTGATAAGATAGTTGCTTTCCTCATTTAGTTAAATTAATTACCAATTCAAGGGAGAAGGTATCCGTTCTTCACTATGGTTTTGTTGAGCATTCAATAATCAATGTAAATCCATAAGGTTCTATATTTCTTCTCACAAAGATGGATGGAGTGTTCTATAGTGAAAAACTAGGTTAGACTAGTTATTTTGATAAAAACTCATTCAACTAAGTTTTTTCTTTGAAAATCTTAGCTATAGTCACCATGTATGGTTCCTTAGACTGCAGTAAACTCTTGGAAATATATCAATATAAAAGTTGAATTTCTTTTAGGAGGTAATCTTGGAAGTTACTCTAGGAAAATATCCTACTCATTATTTATAAAGTATAGTCTTTATAGGTAAGAGCTTTATCCTCTATTTCATACAAAATAAACCCCTTCCTCTAATACTTTTTAAGTTGCATTGCTAAGATTTTAGTAAAATTGATAGGCTTGTTTTTACTTTGTATGATGGTATTATAGCCCTCGACATCCAAACACTTTATTATTTTATCAAAGTAGTTGGCCTTAGCCCGATGCTACCAAATCCCATAGGTACATTTGCAGTAAATGAAGTTTCAACTCAGCCTTAAAAAGTAATCGGTCCACTCTCTTCTTTATTTACTTCCCAGTTTTTTTTTTTTTTTTATAATGTATGGTTCAAATTTTAGGTTGATTTTTTAAGTTTTATTTATTTATATTATTTAATTATTTAATGTAAGAATTAATTTTTTATTATAATATTAAAATCATTATGTTTTTTTTGAATTTTTATTAAAGGTAATAAATTCTAATTATAAAAACATCTTTGTAATTTTTAATTTTATTTTTTAATATTAATCTAAATATTTATTACGTGAGCAGAATGAAAGGGAGGGAAAGGAGTTGGGCACATGGCAATGCTATCTTATGGCCATAGTGGAAGTAAGGGCTTAACGTGGCGTGGGAGATGGGAGTCAAGGATTAGCAGTTTTTTTTCAACATATTTTTAGCATGAACTTTGGTTTTCGCTTATCTTGGCACACAATGGAGATACCAGATCTCGGTGGTTGACAAATGTGGATTCAATTGTCCCAAAAGTGGTTTTGATGACGATTTATTCTTTAAATAGTGAAATAATGATCAAATTGTTCTTGCCACAACTGGACACGTTTTTAGAACATCTATGTCAATTGAAAATACCGGAGACAAAGCTATTGAAAGAAATAATAAGAAAAAATTGTACAAATCTGTAATGGAGGTATCCCACAAATCTTTAATTTTTTTTAAGGGCGCACAACTTGTCCGGAAATTCAGATTCCAGCGTCTGTACAGAAAACAAATCTACGTACACTGGGTCTATGTTAGGGGGTGGGGTGAGTTGGTGAGAGCATGTGAAGAGAGGTAGGAAGCTTTCCTTTTCAAGTCTATTTCACCGGATAAATGTTTGAAAAATTCCGTGTTGAAAAGGGAGAGGTACTATAGAATTTTTAGCAACTTGCAAATCACCATCAACACTGAAAAAGAGAGCTCGGGAGCTTTTTTTTTTTTTTTTTTAATATGTACCAGTCTTTTTTAATATGAATCAAACATAATATTATTTTTTAATATTAAAAAACTATTGTTAAAAATAATATCTTAAAAATATTAATATAAATCAAATAATTAATTATTTAGCTAATGATAATGTTGATTTTTGTTTAAATAAAATTTAAATTATAAGAAAAACTACTTAAATTTTCCCTCTTAATGAAAATCATATTATTGCAAAAATAAATTATAATTTAAAAAATCTTTTAAAAAATATATAATTTAATTAATATCATTATAAAAATTAAATTTTATTAATTTGATGAAAATAAGTTCAGTAATAATCATTTGTCTTATGCAAATGTTTTGATATAAAGGCATCTGTCGAATAAAACAATACACGTTTTATATATTTTTAGGGAATGTCTCCATTAAAGTCTTATGCAAATGTTTTGATCTTAAGGCATCTGTCGAATAAAGCAATACACGTTAGAAACCACCATTATAACCATTGGGTAAACATTTACTATCTTATATTGGAATATTTCTATAGAAAGCCATTATTCTAATCATTTGGTTAAAGATTTATGTTCAACACATCAATATATATTTATTGTATATATATTTAATACTCCTACCGTTTAGGGGTAACCATGTCCTACCGTTTGGAAAAGTAAATACTGTAAATACAGGAAATCTCAACCATTTACGGGTAACCATGTCCTACCGTTTGGAAAAGTAAATACTGTGGTTTCAGGAGTAAATGATGTAGATCATGTTTTAATGTCGCAAAGATTAGGAAACAGAATCGATTTTATTATGGCCAGAATTATTACAAAATCTTACCAGGAAAATATTATATTATGCTCCGATTCGAATCTGAGATGATATCCATCGATGGCGGACATAATTTTAAGTTATTTGAGGTGTACCGACTTAAAGCGTGGTGTACCTTTTGTGCATAATTTCTAAGAGTATCTGCAATCTCTCAAGTCATGTCTCCTCCAGTAACTTCACTTCTCTTCTAAATATTCGTAATGTATTTTGCGTTTTTTTTTTTTAAATATTATATAAAATAAATAAAAGCTTTTAATATATTCTGCATTAAATGGAGTTTTTATTTTCATTGGATGAACACACCCACCTTTTCACACATTTTCCCACGTCACTATTTGAACCTTGGACTTATGGAAAAAGAACCAAAGCCCAAACTGTTCCGGTGACTATTTTATTATTATTTTCATATGGTATTTAACTTTATTTAAAGATTTTGCCTTTTCACATTATTAATGTGATCTTAGCTTTTTTTATTCAAATCTTACTAAAAGATACATGCATAAATATCATGTTTTTAAAATACTTTCATGTTGTTAGAATATATATTTTTAGAAAATATATATATATATATATATATATATATATATATATATATATATATATAATATATAATATATAAAATTAAAGAGAGGGTTTTTAAAGGGTCCCCACAACCTTATATATATAGCCAAACTCTCAATCATACTAAAAATCTCAAAAATATTATACCTATTAGGAATAACCGAGAGAGTTAAATTCATAATAACCATAATGATTTTGGAGAGAACTTAGAAAAGCACAATGCTTTGAAGGCAAAAAAAACTCTAACAAACTCCGGTCAAAGGGCAAAGTGAGACCAAACACCCCTTCCAACGAGAGCCAAAGGGATGTCCGACTCCTTACAAAAACAAAGCATCATGAGCCTCTTTCCTAGCAAGGGAGACTACATCATTTGGGACATCGTTTTCCACATAAAAAAAGAAGCACACTGGACACCACGGTTGGCCAGCATATCGGCCAATGCATTCCCCTCATGAAACACATGGCGAATGTTCACTTGTTCAAAAGCATACAATAATCTCCTAGCTTCGACAATAAGATTGAGAACGTTCTAGCTAGGTGTACACTCCCCTTTGAGCATCTTGATTATGTTCAATGATTCGCCTTCAATTTCCACATTTTGACAGCCAGGATCCACTAACAACTTCACCCCCATATAAGCTGCATGAGCCTCTACGAAGTGTGAATATTGGGAATCAAGGGCTTCAAAAAATGCCATGAGGATGTCGCCATTCTTGTTTCGCACAATGTCGCTGGTCCAGCCTTAACGGGGTTACATTTTGACACCTCATCAAAGTTGAGTTTTAGCCAATTGGGAGCCAGATGGGCCCACTTAAATCCTACTCTAGGATCAGGTTCCGGGGGGGCCGAGGAAGAGAGCTCCAACCCAATTTAAATTCCAAATCAACCTCATTAGAGAAGGAGGGCACCTTGGGCCGTTTACCCACAAAGGCAACCAAGACATTCTTCGATGCTCTTTTAATGATCTTAGTACCCACCCTGACAACATCGATCTCAACATCATTAAAAGCATAGGAATTTCATTCTTTCCACACCCCCACCACGCATGGGGAAGCATAATTTTCCACAACCAAGATATTCATTGGGACACGAATGATGAACACCATTGAACGATGATGTCCATCAACGTACCTGGAAACACCCAATAAAAGTTAAACCAATTAAAAATAAACATAAATACCTGCCATGCGAATGGGCAGCTGAGGAGCAGATATTGCATGGATTCCCAATCTGATTTGCACAAATATCATCTATTCACCATAATGTGGCCCCTCTTTCGAATATTCTCCAAAGAAAGTATTTGATTTTGAGCCGCCAACCAAAAATAAATATTGATCTTTGGGATTAGTCTTTTAATCCAAATAAGATTCGCTAGAAAAGGAGCCTCATCTTTCGGGAGAAGGAAGGAATAAGCTGATTTCATAGTAAAGTCACCTTCAGCTTCCCCGATCCAAATCAAATGGTCTCTGGAATCATCCTATTCAATCACATACCTATTAAGTTCCACTAAAAGTATTTTCACAGTAAAGTCACCTTTAGCTTCCCCGCTCCAAATCAAATGGTCTCTGGAATCATCCTGTCTGATCGCATACCTATTAAGTTCCACTAAAATTCTTTGCCAACTGACCAAATCATTCTGGTTGGGCACCCAATAGGGATGTGAATTCCATGAATGCCTACCATTGACAATAGGCATATATTGGGAAACCTAATATGGGTCATCCAATAACAACTCTGCCCTAAACCAATGGTCTTTCCAAATCTTGATTTTTCTCCCATCATCAATGATCCACCTGATTTTAGCCTTCACAAAGTTCCTAATCTTCGTTAAGATTCTCCAAAAAATGAAGCCTCTCGGAGAGAGATCATCTGACAAGAAATAGTTAAATTTGTATTTCACTTTAAGGATAGAACACCAAGGTATCTCAGCATTTGAAGCAACCAACCACCCTGATTTACCAACCAGGGCTCTATTCATAAGTGTTGTTCTTTTCAAATTAAGACCCCGATCCTTTCTCCTCTTGCAAATCTGATCCCAAGCGACCAAGTGGTACTTGCCTTTTAAATCCGATCCAGCCCAAAGGAACGTTTTACAAATACAATCAATTTTATTTGTTACTTTAGCAAGGAGCATGAATAAGGACATGAAATAAATGGGTATGCTCTGGAGCATGCTTTGAACAAGTACTACCTTCCCTGCTTGGATCAGTAACACCCCTTTCCAAGAGGCTAGTTTACGTTGGATTCTTTCAATGAAAGGGTCCCACAATGAGTCTTTCATTCTCCCCATGAAGAGAAAATGTATTATATTATGATTTATAGTTTTTTTTTTTAGTAATACTTCTTATACACATCCACCATGGGGATTGAACTCGGGGTCACATCACCGATAATGATTTATAGTTTTATGGACATTAAAATTAATTTTATTATTATTCTTATATAGTATTTAACTTTAATTAAATATTTTTAATGCCTCTTCTTATTATTGATGATACCTTAGCATTTTTTTTTTTCAAATCTTATTAAAATATACACACATAATTGTCATGTTGTTAGAATATATATTTTTGGAAAATGTATTATATTGTGATTTATAGTTTTATAAACATTAAAATTTATTTTATTATTATTTTATATAGTATTTAACTTTAATTAAAGATTTTTAATGCCTCTTCTCATTATTGATGCCACCTTAGCCTTTTTATTCAAATCTTGCTAAAAGATACACCCATAATTGTTATGTTGTTAGAATAATGTTATGCGGTCATCATGTAATATGGGTGAAGCCAGTCCAAATGTATATAATCCATTGAAAACTAAAAGAAAATAAAAATAAAAACTTCAATTAATTAAAAAAACATAACTAATTATCTATTTAAAAATAAATTTAAAAAAAAGAATACAATAAATATTAATATTATTTAATTCATAAACAAAATAAAGTGAGGAATAAAACCCTAATTCAAATAAAATATGCACAAAATAAATTATAATGTTAGAAATAAAATTAACCAAAATTAATTATATAACATTCTCCAACAAAGATAAATTAAACTGCCACAACAATAGAATGGAGGAAATCTTGAGACTTAATGAAAATAGGGGATGACCCTAAAATTACCAAAACATGGAACCAAAAAACCAAAAAATTCCATATCAGGTTTTCTTTGCCTTACTTTTTTCTTCATGAAAGCAAGAAGATTGGATTCCAAGAGTGGATATTTGTCTTGGTTCGAGGTCCTACCCCCTTTTATTTCACTACCAACAACTACATTCCCTATTATTTGAATTCTGGAAACAAGGTGAGGATAGCAATATTTTCCACCAAAATTTTATTTCATGATATTTGGAATTGGATCTTGTGAACACATGGGCTCTAGAACATTTAGGGTTGGTGATCCTCGATTGAATTAAATAGAAATTGTTGTACTTATAGGGTTTTCTAGTTGGGGCTCCATGTATTCCTATAATATTGAAAGAGTCTATCTCACTAGGAAAGCAAAGGGATTTTATTATAGGGGAAAGTTAGGAGGGCTTACTAGGGTCGAGGAATATCAAAAAATATCAAGTACATTAGAAGAGGAATATGTTCCTGAGGATCAACACGAGAAGACATCTTCTTGGACTCTATAGCAATCTTGATATCTTGGATAGGCATTGAGTCCTCCACAATAGATTGTTAGACAACAACAAGATCAAAATCCTAATATATAACAAGGACTCCCAAATAATTCTTTAGCAAAGGGCATTGGTGAGCAATGTGTCCCTATGACTTACAAGAGGAGCAAAAATATGCCTTATTTTCATATTCAATATCTTGATACTAGCTGGAGATATCTGAGACAAGCTCAATGGATTGAGGGAGCTTTACCTCCAAGTTAACACTAACACACATTCTAGCGTATACCATATGTGATTTTTCTTTAATGGTAGGTTCAAAGTATATTAAATACTTTATAGCTCTCACAATCCCCTTGAGGATATTTTTATGCTAAACTTCACTAACAGACTAGGTAGCCTAACCCATAATGGAGCCCAGTTGATGCTTTGGGTATTTTGATTAAAATTTAGACCACATTATCTTAGGAAAATATTATACTTACCATAGAACCAAGGTCCTCCTTCAAGTATGCAAGTAGAGTCTTTAGTGTAGAGTAGCTTGATAATGAAAAATTCTTTTGGGAGTGCCATGAGTTCCATATGTCCCTAGGGTTTCTACTTAGAGAAAACCTACCTTCTAATGGAATCGAGGTCTAGTCAAGAGCTGAGAAATTTCCCAACCAAAGAGTTGGCCATTTCGGCCACCAATAAATTCATGAGCACCGATGACATGCTGAGCTTCCCCTTGTCAAGAAGAAGAGTGAACATACTAATTTTTCCAAATATAGACAACTTCTGCAAAGAAAATATGACCTGGGATCTTTCCCAAGACACTTTGAGAAGTCCAAAATCAAGGGGTGGACTCATCTTGATACCATATCTAGAAATTTCCCTTCTATCATCCAAATTCCTACTCAAATTTAATTCAACTATTTTTGAAAAAAATCTCTCTTAACCCATAAACCATGTTTCCAAGGTTTTCTTGCACGGGTTTCATCGAAACCACATTCATAGGGTTTTTCTACAAGGGTTTCCTTGGAACCGCGTTTTCAAAGTTTTTTGTTAAGGGCTTCTCAAAATCCATGTTTCCATGGTTTTCCATTAAGGGTTTCCTTAGATATTTTTTACCATGGATTTCTTCCATAGAATTCCTTTGAATCATGTTTCTAAATATTCTCTACGAGGGCTTTCCTGAATCCATTTTTCCATGATGCATAAGATTCCTCGAAATGCTAATGCTAGATATTCCCTGTGAGGGCTTCTTTGGATCCATGATCCTAGGGTTTTCCCATAAGGTCTTCTCTATATCCATGAGCCTAGGTTAGGCTGCATCCATAATATTAGGGTTTCCATACAAGGGCTTCCTTGGATCCATGCACCTAGAGGGGTTTGGATCCACCTAGATTCTAATGAGCTCCAACCCACCTAGAATACCAACACCATCTCTAATGGAACCCCAAAAAAGCTCTTGATCCCAATGGGATTAAAGTATGTAACATCCTATACCCTTTTATTTAGGTGTATTCCACATCCATTCATTAAAACCACTCCACTTATCCCTCTCCCTCTCATTTTTCATAAAACTAACAGATTTCAACTCCATATTTGCTTCTATTGCAGATATACCTCCGATTCTTCCTCCTACCATGGTCAAAGTGTGGCCTTTAAACACTTTGTTTATGGTAAAGATAGTCTTACTTGATAAAAGGAAAAACATCTCCATCCTTAAAAGAGTAATGAGTAATTGGTAAGAACTATATGGTAAGCATGTTAATAAACACATTACTAGTGTTAAAAATGTTTAGAAAGATAAGTGTATGTTTATCTACTACTTCAATTTGATTTATTTAAATATTATTACTTGAAAAATATGTGACAATATTGCTTCTCTTATTTATTCTCATGTTTATCTTGAATATACATGATTGAGATTGATTTCTCATCAAAATACATAGCTCGCACAATGGGATAAAAAATTTAATGGTTTAAAATATATATTTAATAAAATTTAATCAATATATATTTTTAATAATTTTATTTAAGGTTTTTTAAAAGTAATAAGTATTAATTATAAAACCTTTAAGAATTTAATAGATAAAATTATAAAGCTTTGTCTCTTCTTTCTCACTAATAACCTTCAAAAGTTTATACCAAAGTGAAAAGACCCATTAATGTTCATCTTGAAAACCATTTTGTTAATATGGAAAAAAAATCAAATATGATATTCTCCACTAATACACTCTCCAAGTGAAAGGATTGCAAATTTATAATGCACTTATTACCTAAATATATTAGTATGATATAATTATTATATATGAGAAACAAAATATTGGTAAACATAGAAACAAAACAAGCAAGAGATTCAATTCACCACTATTGTAATCAAAATTGAAATGACGAAAATGAAATAAGGGTGAAATTTTAAGGGAACAAAAGAAGAAAAAAGGTAAAAACAATGAAGAATAAGAAAATGAAATAATAATTAAAAAATAAATAAAGCATACTTATGTAAATGCCACATGCTACACTTTGGTTGAGCTAACTCATCCATTGATTAATGTTTACAAATTATTCCTTTTGAGTGAGAGAGAGAGAGAGACTAACTTATCCATTTCTTCTCCTAACATTAATCCTATTCATAAATTATGGCTTACTAATTTTTAAGTTTAAACCCCTATTAAAACTTCTACATATCCATAGGGGCAAGAAGATAAAGTTATATTACTATAATGGATTTTTTTTGTGTACTCACTTAATGATAATGGTACTAATGACTATTTTCTTATACAATGGTTCTTGCATTCACCATTATGTTATGAAACCAAATATAATTACTAGAATCCCACATGGTTAACACCAACAACATTCAAGAGAAAGGGAACATCAATTGGATCCGTTTTCAATTTTTTCCAACTTGACATTTATTTGTCCATCACCTCATTGTTTCATATTACCCCCATCCACTCTATTTTAATCAATTTTTTGGTTTCCCATATCATCCTTAAATCCTCTTATATCAAATTTCTAAAACCATAATATTCAATGCACTTGCATGGCTTAGAACCAAAGAGAAATTGAAATATAAAATATTTAAGAGGATATCTAAAGCTTCTTTTAACAACTTTCATATTAGGTAAATATCCATAATTTGAGGGTCCACACCTTTGATATAGTTAAAATTTGAATATAGCAACTAAGTATCAACACAAATGACTACAAAAAGAAATCATAAATTACAAAAAATAAATAAATCACAAAATTATTTCATAGGATACAATTTGTTGGTTAAATAAATTTTCAATCAAATTTATACACAAGCCTTATAATTCCTTCCATGATATCCTCATTGAGGAATTCATGACTATAAAAAGGCCTAGTTGCATGTGTTTTCCACATGAAACATTGGATTTGATTGACTTTATAGTGAATTTCTACTTTCATGTGCTTTATGCACAAACCATTTATAAAAAACATCTTTGATACATACTATATCTTTTTAATAAGATATATGGATTTTATTGTCGCCACAACCATAAAAATATTAAAGCATTGCAATTGCTATAGGTCAATTAAACCAATTCTAACTTCAGAATTTAAATTAAGAAAGGAAGAAAAATCCTCCATTGATATGTATTATCAGAGAATACCACCATTCTTTTCCAAAGGATAAAACCATTTTGAAGACCCCAAAAAACATTTCATTGAATTTAATATAAATAACATTATGTGCTTATCACATATACCACAAAGTGTAAATATAATTGTAGAATAAACAAACACACACTCTATATATATATATATATATATATATATATATATATATATATATATATATATATATATATATATATATAATTCTAATTTTATATTTTCTTCTTTCATGTAAAAAGGATTGGCAACCCGAGCATTTATCTATTTTATTTCTAATTCTCATCAATATCTTTTTGAAAGTATTGATATGGTTCTTACTATCTATATTTTATTTCATGTAAGAATTAAATTGGGGGCCACTCCCATCAAAATAATAAGCATCACAATTATTTTCAAGTGAATTAACTCATATCTAACTTGTTTTTTTATTAAATATATTATTTATTTTTTTTATTAAATATATTCTTCATCTTCCTCTGCTATTTTTTTGCAATTAGCTCCTTGACATAATTTTTAAAAAGAGAAAAAATCAAACTCAAGTAGTTGACTTCTAAAATGTGAATTTCACGATGACAAAGATTAGTATAATGATTGGTTAAGTTGTATACTATTCAATTTCCTTCTATAGAAAAATGGTCAAATTTTCAAAAGGCTAACTTTAATAATAGTTGATGAACATTGGTAATAATGTTTTTTTACCTAGTTCCACATGCTTTTTTTTTAATAGCATTAATGCTAATTTTTTAACCTCCCTCAATTGAAATATATTTTCATTCATTTTCAATTGCAATTTTGATCCCTATATTAATTTTAAGCAAGATTTTTAGTTGCAATTCCATATTATTTTAAGTGAGGAAAACGTTTCTTTAATTATTTTTAAAAATACACCTACACTAACCTTTTTGTAGATTTACATTGAAAGCACCATCAAGTCTAATTTTGAGAAACCTGATTTTTGAACATTTTAGTTTTACCATAGATCAAAATAGATTCTTTATGTTAACTCCATTGTCATACATGACCTTTCCATGTATATTAAATCCTATATCCTATTTTTTTTACATTTTATAGTTCTTATGATGAGAAACATGTCTATAAATATTCTACAAGAAATACAATAATATTATTCCAAACATGATCATGATACTAAGATTTATTTTAATAAACCCATTTTTTCATTTCAAGCCATATATTCAAAAAAATATTGGAAAGTTCAATCCTCCACATAGTACATAATGCTTTAGATTTGAAGTAATTAATCTAACATTTCATCAATTCTTTCAACATTGATGGAGCTATCCAATATCTCACATTAAAAAAATGGTGTAAGCAAAGGGACAATGAAGAAGTAAATAACCTATTTTTTTTAGATCTTTATCACATAAGGCACAACTAAAAATTCCATGTTATTCTTCTTTTACACACTCTCTTTTGTAATAATATTTCTTTGGATTACTAAATAAATAAATGTTGAGTCTTTATGGAAGGCCTCAAGTGACCAAACATTATTCCAATGGAAATTATTGAGACTAGGAAATTATTATTGCTCTAATTCCTTATATCCCAACTTTATTGTGTATCCACCATCTTTTGATTGATTCCAAACTAAATAATCCTTCTACATTAAAATAGCTAAATAGAACTCATGAAACATATTTTCAAGCTTATGTGTTATTTTTTTGAGTTCTTCTCCTTGTAATATAAATCCATGATCTAGATTTTGTTGCTCACATTACTATAATATTCGACCTTTGCACCTTTACAAGATAGACATGCCAGCCAATGATTTCCATTTTGAATTAAAAATAAGAGGATAATCCTTCAACCAAGCATCAAACCAAAAACTATATAGAATCCTTATGAAAAAACTATATAATACATTTCTTAATCAATTATTGTATCATTAACCCTATATTTATATCATAAAATAACTATTTTTTAAGATAATTATAATTTTAAGTCATTCTAAACTATTTTAATAATAGATGAGTTATTTTATGTAGGATGGTTTCAATAATGGATTATCATTCTATGTTTTAATGGTAATGAGGGAATCTAAATCCTTAGCAAGTTCAAAATATTTACCTATCAAAAAGTTCCTTCAAATCTATAAAACATCCATTATTGCTATAGTTCTAAATCATGAGGGCAATAGTTCACATTATTAATCTTGAGTTTGTGGTATTCATGTTTTATTATGTGTCCTTGCTACATGATTACATCGCATCCCATGAGGCATCTATAGTGACTATAAATTCATCACTAGGATCATAAACATTTAATATTTGGTATGTTGCGAGCATATTTTTAAGGAAAATTAATGCCTTCTCATACCATTTTGACCATTTTTTTTCCTTTACACTAAAGAGATAGTATGAGGTTATCTATTTTATAAAATCCTTCTACAAACCTCATATAATACCCTACTAACCTCATAAAACTACATACCTCATGAATTGTTTTTAAAGTTGATCATTCCATAATGGCTTAGTTAATTATGGGACCATTGTTATTCACTCAACATATATTATGTGGCATAAATAGGTTATATTATTTTTAAAAATGGTGCAATTGGATAAATTTCACTAAATTTGGTATTCTCTGAGCTATTTCATCACCATACATATATGCTCAAAATACTCTCTTATTCTCAGAGTAAATAAAAAATTTATCTAAAAATATGATAACAAAGTATCTAAAAATTTCTAGAATATATTGTTCATTAAATTAATAAAGGCTACAAGTGCATTCATAATATCAAATTGTACCATTGCAAATTCACAATTTACATTATTCTAAAGATAGTTTTAGGAATGTTCTTTTTTTTATTATTAACTAGTGATACCATAATCTAAGATCTATTTTTATAATATAGTTGCTTCCCTCATTTAGTTAAATTAATTACCAATTCAAGGGAGAAGGTATCCGTTCTTCACTATGGTTTTATTGAGCATTCAATAATCAATGTAAATACATAAGGTTCTATATTTCTTCCTGACAAAGATGGATGGAGTGTTCTATAGTGAAAAACTAGGTTAGACTAGTTATTTTGATAAAAACTCATTCAACTAAGTTTTTTCTTTGAAAATCTTAGCTGTAGTCACCATGTATGGTTCCTTAGACTACAGTAAACTCTTGGAAATATATCAATATAAAAGTTGAATTTCCTTTAGGGAGGTAATCTTGGAAGTTAATCTAGGAAAATATCCTACTCATTATTTATAAAGTATAGTCTTCATAGGTAGGAGCTTTATCCTCTATTTCATACAAAATAAACCCCTTCCTCTAATACTTTTTAAGTTGCATTGCTAAGATTTTTGTAAAATTGATAGGCTTGTTTTTACTTTGAATGATGGTATTATAGCCCTCGACATCCAAACACTTTATTATTTTATCAAAGTAGTTGGCCTTAGCCCGATGCTACTAAATCCCATAGGTACATTTGCAGTAAATGAAGTTTCAACTCAGCCATAAAAAGGAATCAGTCCACTCTCTTCTTTATTTACTTCCCAGTTTAGACATTCTATTATTCTAATATATATATCTTTTATATTTATCCTTGTTAAAGTATGTTTTTAAATAAAAATTCTAATTAATCCTCTATCAATCAAAATAGAAACATGTGTACCGCAAAGTATACATGATATTTGGATGGATAGATTCTAATATTTCACCTTTTGATTGTACACAACCACGTAAATTAAATGGGTCTACTATAGATTTAGATTGATGATTTAAAACTCTGACCCATTGCTTCCTTGTGGATATTTATTTTCATAGTGTTTCTCATCACAATTATAATATATACCCTTAGGCCATTTATTACTTTCATATCTACCATCCATACTTTCAGATCATAACCAACTGAGTTGATCTCAGCCACAAAAACTATCTTAGTAAAAACTTAGAATATACTTTAACAACCCCCTTAAGTTAGTCAAACAACTATTTTTTTTTTGGTAAGATTAAAATGGAAGATGGTTTTAATGAGATCCCACAACCACTACAAAGAAATCCACAAAGGTGAGAAATACAGAACAAAACCTTAGAAGATAGACTAGAGGCAGATAAAAAGAACTACAAACACCCAATCCTCAAGGCCTAAAATAAGGGAGAACTAAGATAGTTCTACACCAGCTTATCCAAGCCCTGAGCAACATCAACAACTAAATGCATTACATTATCATATAGATCCAGGGCCAACTTCAACGAACACCATATCTTACATTGATTGATATCAACAAGTTTTAAGTCATGAAAAATAACATGTTTAAAATACTCAAGAGCAACTGGAGAAACGAGAGAAAAAAAATCCTTCATAGATTTCTCGTGAAAGTGATCCCTAGGAAGAACATAAAAATTGAAAAGGGCAAAAGGAAGGGAGGGATAGTCACCATTTCCACTTTTACAGTGTAACCGTTTGGATTTACGACAAACCCCAGCAACAATAGAACAGAAAGGCTTCAAATCTGGTTCAACAATTTCTTCCATAATTACTTTAGATGATAGATCAAATTTTACAATGGGACCAGTCGAATGGGAAATGACTTCCACATCCAAAGCCCTACCCCAAACCCCTTAAGTTAGTCAAAAAATTGTTGCTAAAAGCCTTCAGGTTGAGTACTATTAGCCTACCTTATTTCATATACTTTTGAATTTGTTAAAGCATGTGATAAATGTTAGATGTTTATAAGAAGGAGTCTTACATTACCCCTATGGCCAATAATTTTAGAAGTTCCCTTCCAACAATGGGGGCTTGTTTTTATTTGGGTAATAAACCCACAATCATCCACTAGGAACATATTCGTCTTAATTATAAAAAACTACTTTACTAGGTGGTTTGAGGTAGAAGTTAATGAGCACATACATTAGGATAGTGTTATTATTTTTTTGGAAGGATTAATCACTAGGTTTGGAATTCTAACAACCATAGTCATAGATAGTAGTTTGTCCTTTATAGGTTCTAAGATCATACATTTTTCTAGCAAACATGGCATATATTGGAAAACTTATTTCAATTATTATTGATAAGGTAATGGGCTAGCTGAATCCACCAACAATAATTTAATGATAATAATTAAAAGTACCATTGGGTATAATCAAATAAATTGGTAATAAATGCTCAATTAGGGACTATGGGTGGATAGAATCATAATCAAGAAAGCCTTGAAAATAACCCTATATTATTTTGTTTATAACATGTAAACTATATTACCTATTCACCCAGAGTTATTGGCTATGAAGTTTATAGACCATGCAAAATTAAAGAACACAAGGTTGGTTAAAAGAAGGATGGCATAGTTGCTTTTACTAGAAAAAGAGAGATAGAGATAGCATATAATAGCTTCCTACAACACCATGAGGTAGTTAAATGATGGTTTAACAAAAAAGCTTCTCCCAAGCTATTTAAAGTTCATGACCTAGTTTTAAAGTGGCATGAGGATAGAGCCAAACTAGGAAAGCACAAAAAGTTAGAATTATTATGATCCAAACCTTACAAATATTTCAAAAGCATGAATTAAATGCATACAATCTGAAATATATGGATGGCCACCATTTCTAATTTTTGGAAATGACTAATATTTAAAACATTATGCATAGATATGTGTGCTTTGAGTTGTATTATATGTAAATAGCAACATGTGTTAATGTGAAAGTAGTGGTCATGGTAGTTTTGAGTAGCTAGAAGTTGATTGGCAAAAATAATATTTGATCACTACCAAATTTTGAAATCTTATTTTAATTTAATGATGAAATGGATGATGATAAAATTTTATTTTAACTAGAAGTTCTTCTAGTTTAATTTCAATAACATGCTTGATATCTCAATTGCAACGTATTCTTATAGGTGGATCTTGAAATACCATAGCATATTTATTGATGATTTCATTTATTTTGTTATTCTATATATCTTTTATGAGTATAGCATCAATGCTAAAACATAAAGAAATAACTATCGATGTTCATTTTCTAATTGTCTTTTCCATTTGTATGAACATAATAAATATCATTGAGGAGCATGTAATCCTTTTAATATGTGCTTTGGTATTTGTAATAATTCATGCTTAGATCCACTTTATGCAATTTTTACTGGAGAGTTAGGTGACCATCTACTAGAATTGCCACATTGAATTCTTTTGTTGGATAGATAAATAAATTACATCACCTACTAGTGTCTAAATTAATAAAATAATGCATACTACCTAAGTTAATTCAAACCTTAATTGGTTGGTTTTTAACATACCCTTATATTTTGAAGGTTGCATGTTGGATTCTCATTAATGTACCTTATGGTGATAATAGGTTCATTTGGTTCTATCTAAGCTTCAGTTTTTATCTTAGATATGTCCTTAGTACTAATACTACTTGCATCCCATTTTTTATCTTTAGGGTTCCTTCCTTCATAATTATAATTTTTTTTAATATTTATAGTATGATGGTTTAGGGGGCTCTTTCTTCCCTTTGTTCAATTGATATTTCTTGTAATTAGATTTTCATTGATGTGGGGGTTTATATCATGTTGATTCTATTGCATATTTTTCTTACATAATGGCCAAATTGAAACCATGTGTTTTTATTCTCCTTTATCTTATTATCATACTTTTGAGGTAATTTCATAGCTAGAGGTAGGGTCAAATTATCCCTAACTTGACGTTATAATTTATATGAGGTTTTGATCCACCCACATAATATTAAAATAATTGACCATCTATTATATTAGTTAACAATAACTTTAATTTAGAGGTGTATTCTTCCATATAGCTTCATTGTTTTGTTTGAGTAAATTAATTGAAATAATTGGTCTCTACTAGTTTAAATCCTTTATAAAATTATGCAATGAATCCTACCCATGTTCATGTAATCCATTGTGTCTTTTCATGCCATCAAATACACCACTTTCATGACATTCCTTTGAAATGTAGGGATGCTTCTTTGATAGCATCTTCCTCATTATTGACAAGATTCAATTCAAGGTAATTCTTAATGCTTACACCCCATTCAATAGATTCACATAGATTTTTGCCATTGAATCTATGCAAATTGGTGTGAGCATTTGTTTTGAATAATCTATTCTATATATTACAATGTTGATTCTATTGATGAAGATTACGAATAATATATTTTTTGGAATCTAGTTAGGATTCGATCATGATACTTATATGATACTTATGTAACAAGAGAACTTGACACTTTTGAGGATATTTTTTATTGACAAATGATTGGATGTTGTCTCCACTATTTTGATAGCTTCCTTTACCTTGTTGAACCTTACATATATTTATTGCATGCTTGATCCCTTATCTTATTTTATTTGATTTATATCATTTTGTAAAATACCTTGTGACTTTTGTATTTTATTTTGTAAATTATTATGTGTTAATTGTAGATACTCCACCATTACTTGTTTTTAGATGTTACTTATTAAGTTATATGAACTCTTAGGATTATTTTTTGAATCATTTACTTATTTTAATACTTCTTATTAGTCCTCGTAGGAATGAACGCTTTTCCTTTCCCTGGTGCTTTCAGCGGCGTAAAAAGTTTAAAATGATTGTGGCATGGTGGTTATAGGGGTGGACTGCGTGAAGATATGTGTGGCGGCTTCTGGGGCGGACAACGCAGAATACTTTGGCGGCCATAAAAAGTTGGATAGTCTGCCCGAATTCGTGGTGGCTACCGATTCCACCATGTAAATTTAAAAAAACAAAAAAAAAATACTTCTCATTAGTGAATTTTAAAATAATATATAATTTATATTTTCCAAGATGTCTTTGGTTCAACGATTGGAACAAATAGCTGATGTAGCCTACACCTAAGGTTCAAATATAAGTGACATAAAATAGCTTAATGTAACTAAATCAATATAAAAAGAAAATAACAACCTTTTCAAAACCACACTTTCCTTTTCAAATCCTTTTAATATGTATCAGTCTTTTTCACCGGATAAATGTTTGCAAAATTCCTTGTTCAAGGCGGAGAGGTAATATACAATTTTTAGCACCTTGCAAATCATCATCAACGTTGAAAAAGAGAGCTAGGAAGCTTTCCTTTTTTAATATGTATCAGCCTTTTTCACCGGGAAAATGTTTGGAAAATTCCGTCAAAGGCTGAGAGGTACTATAGAATTTTTAGAACCTTGCAAATCATTATCAACATGGAAAGAGTTAATACAATTATTTATTAATTATTTATAAGTTAAAGTAATACTTATTTTTTCAAAATCTAATATTTATGGTTTAAAAATAGTAATAAAATTTTAACTTGTTCAAGTTAAAATTAATATTATTACCTCTTTAAAAATATTTATAAATATGCTGCTTAATATAAGAAGTCTCAAGCGTGCAATGAGTTGCTAGTCCCTAGTTATATGATTCGAACATATATGAAAAAGCTACAATGAAAACATCACAAAAGATAATATGTCAATCTAAAATAAAATAAAATATTCATAACTTTCATTTAAAATTAAATTTGATGGTATTTCTAAAAAAAAATATAAAAATAGGATAAAAGTGGTATTTTTAGAATAAGAAAAGTAAAATTTTTATGAGGATCAAAATTACCATTAAAGGATAAAAACACATTTTATTTAATGGGGATTTATAAATCATTATTAATGCTATTAAGAAAAATGTATGTAAGAATTGAAGCATATTTAACATTATTTTTTAATGTAGTAAACAATTGTTAAAAGTAGCATCTGAAAATATTAATATATATTTAGAGAAGGAAATCTAGTAACAATTTTTTTAATCAATCATAATGTTGATCTTTGTCTTAATAAAATTTAAATTTTAGAAAGAAACTATTTAAATTTTCTCTTTTAACAAAAAAATATATATTAAAAATGAAAAAAAAATAATAGAAACAATTGATTTTTTTATTAAAGATTAATAAAATATAATTTAATTATTTAATAATAAATATAATATTTTAATATTTTGATCGTTAAGTAGTATTAGCTCAACCAATTAGATTCTTCAATATTTAAAGAGGAGACCAAGGTTCAAATCTTACTAGATAGTGATGATGCAACCAATAGAAAAAATATTTTAATATTTTGATGAAAATAAACTCAATAAAAATCATTTTAAATAAAGTAATACACAAATTAGATTTTGTTGGACCAATGTTGTCAGCTACTTTAAAAGTGTTCCTCATATATAATAAATAAATTAAAATTATACACACTTTATTTATTTATTTATTTTTATATATAAATAATATAATATAATATGTCCCATCTTAAAACCACCAAGGACTTGAAAAAACATTGAGACATCAATATACATTATTTTATATATATTTATTTATTTATTATTGTTTACCTTTTGTATATTAAGTACTCCAATTTTTGAAACATCAAATTGTCCTAAAGTTTGGATTCCTTAAGTAACTTTGAATGGAAGCTGCAATGAGATAGACACCTATACTGCATTATAAAGTTATATTGGGGTCATATTGGGAAATGTAGTCAACCATGTATAACTTAACTTTCCTTTAATTGCAATTGCAAGTGCACAGGGTTGAAGTCTCGGAAAAACATAGATAGATGGTCACGGCATCTTCCTCCTTCACGAAGATCCAACATGGAGACACAGGGCAGCAAAACGAGGGAAGAATCAAACGCCAAGGGGCACTTTCTGCTAGTTCATGGTGCATGCCACGGAGCCTGGTACTGGTTCAACAAGCTCATTCCTCTCCTACGAAATGCCGCGACACCGTTACCGCTATCGATCTGCCTGCATCTGGGATTCATCCACAGGAAGCCGACCAGATTCGAACTTGGGCGGAGATGAATCAACCCCTCGTCCATTTCTTACACTCTCTCCTTCGCCATCGAAAGGTAAACTAGCACCAGTGACAAAATACATGATTTGCCATTGAATGTTATGCGAATATGAGATGATATCCATCCATGGCGCACATAATTTTAAGTTATTTGGGTGTCCTCCTAAAAGTATATGCAAGCTCTCAAATTATGTCTCCTCCCAGTAACTTCACTTCTCTTCTAAATATTCTTAATGTATTTTTGTGTTTCTTTTAAATATTATTTAAAATAAATAAAGTTTTAAAAATATTTTGTATTAGATAAAGTTTAGCCTTAGAGATTAAAATTCATTTTATAATTATTTTTATAAAATATTTAATTTTAATTAAATATTTGTAACATCTCTTCTTCTCATTATTGATGTTACCTTAGCTTTTTTATTCAGTCTTGCTAAAAGACATAGAGCATAATTGTCATGTTGTTAGAATATTGGAATGTGATCATCGTGAAGCCATTCTAAATGAAAAAAAAATTAAATTAAATTAAACTAATTAAAAAAACATAAATAATTATTTATTTAAAATAAAATAAATTAAAAACAAAATAAAATACATTAAATATTAATATATTCAATTCATAAACAAAATAAAGTGAGAATAAAACCTTAATTCAAATAATAGTAAAAATAAAATTAGTTAAATGACATACTTCAACAAAAATAAATTAAACTATTAAATATTGAATAAAAATGATAAGAGTTTTCCAACTAACAATAAAATAGAAAATAAACATTAAAATTATAAAAACATAACAAAAAAAAAAAAAAAATTGAAAATTTATAAAAACAAAATAATAATAATAGATTTACTCAACTAATAATACAAACGAAATTCAAATATAATCCAAAAAAATAGATATGAATAATAAAGTAAGATTGAATAATAAACTTACAAATAAAAACATCTACTTTAAGTTATTAAAAATAAAAGTATAGAAAAAATTAAATAATTTAAAGGAAAATATAAAAATAAGGTTTGTAAAAGCTATTCATACCAATAAAAATAAAAATTCAGAGCATAATCTAAGGAATAAAGTAAGGTAACAACAAAACCCTAGTATCAAATATCATGTAAGGAAACTACCTTTTGGGTTGATAATACTTCAAATGGGTGGTCACCATTTTGTATTAGCTTTAATCCATCATTTGTATCCCTTTGTATAGTTTTGGCACTTTAGAATAAAAGATAGTTGTTTATAGAAATCAAAACCTTGTCATCATTCTAGATGGTGTGGATGTTGAAAAACACATTACTAATGTTAAAAATGTTCAAGATGAGAAGTGTATGTTTATCTGCTATTTTAAATTGACATTTTAAATATGATTACTTGAAAAGATGTGACAATATTGCTTCTCGTATTTATTCTCATATTCATCTTCTAGATACATGATTGAGATAGATTTCTCACCAAAGCATATAGCTAACACAATGGGATCACAATTTTAATGGTTATTTGCATTTTAAGAAAATTTAATCAATTAAAAATTTTAATAATTTTATTTAAGGTTTCATTAATGTAATAAGTGTTAATTATAAAATATTTAGGAATTTATTAGGTAAAATTCTAAAGCTTTGTATCTTCCTTCTCACTAATAACCTTCAAAAGTTTATACCAAAGTGAAAAGACCCATGAATGTCCATCTTACTCTTTACCTAAACATATTAGTATGACAGAATTATTATATATGAGAAACAAAACATTGGCAAACATAAAAGAAAAACAAGCAAGAGATTTGTTCCACCACTTGTAACCAAAATCAAAATGATGAAGATGAAATAAGGAATGAAGAAGAAGAAAACAAAATAATCATTAAAAAATAAATAAAGCATACTTATGTAAAGGCTACATGCTTGCATGTTGGTTGAGAGAAGGGATATAATTATGCTATAAAATAAATCTAAAATAAAATATTATTAAGTCTAAAGAATGACAATGAATTTAGACTTAATGTGCAAGATTGATGATTCAATATATATAACTACAGATAACATATCTGATTCTTGTTATGGGATTGTGTATAATTTTATTATTAAATGCTTGATATACTTAAAAAAGATGATAAAGAGTTTATTGTACCAATATGCACAAAAATTACGTGAGCTTACAAATTCTTCCTTTTGCCAAATATGAGAGAGAGAGACTCATTCGTGGCTTCTCCTAACATTACTCCTAGCACAACCTTCTTTCCCATGCAATTCATCAATTATGACTTAATATAAATATGTAGACTTTATGGCCTTTTCATTTCTTGATATATCATTTTAAAAAAAATTAAGTTTAAGCCCTTGTGATAGCTTCTTTATGATGAGAATTTATTTATATTCAAAGTACGAGCAAGAAGGTAAAGGAGTATTACTATAATGGATATTTTTTTTTTAGGATTCACTTAATGATAATGGTACTAATGATTGTTTTCTTATACAAAGGTTCTTGCATTCATCATGATGTTATTAAACCAAATATAATTACCGAAATCCAAAACGATTAACACCAACAACATCCAAGAAGAAGGGAACATCAATTGGATTCATTTTCAAAAAACTTCAACTTTATATTTATTTTTATATCATTTCATTGTTTTATATTACTCCTATTTACTCTATTTTAATCAAATTTTTGGTTTTCCATATCATCCTTAAATCCTCCTATGTCAAATTTCTAAAATCATAATATTCAATGCACTTACATGGCTTAGAACCAAAGATAAATTAAAATATAAAAGATTTAAGAGGATATCTAAAGCTTCTTTGAACAACTTCTAGAGTAGGTAAATTTTCATAATTTGAGGGTCCACACATTTTCTATAGTTAATTTTTTTTATAGAAACTAAGTATCAACACAAAATGACCACAAATAAATTACAAAAAAACAAATAAATCACCAAATTATTTCATAGGATACAATTTGTTAGTTAAATAGATTTTCAATTAAATTTATACACAAGCCTTGAAATTCATTTGATGATATACTTATTGAGGAATTCATGACTATAAAATGTCCTAGTTGCATGCATTTTCCACATGAAGCATTGGATTTGATTGACTTTATAATAAATGTTGGATTTCATGTGATTTATGCACAAACCATTTATGAACAACATATTTGATACATAATAGATCTTTTTAATAAGATATATATGGAATTTTTTGGGGGCCACACCCATCAAAATATTAAAGCATTGCACTTGCTATAGGTCGATTAGACAAAATCTAACTTTAAATTACTAAAGGAATCATAATCCTCCATTGATATGTATTATAAAATAATACCACCATTCTGAAATGATGTCATTTTTTGTACCACTGTTCTTCTTAGAATATTGGGGAAGAAGGTGGCACAGTTGTGTCATCTCTCTAATACTTCTCTATGTAATGAGCTTGCACAAGCCTCCTTCCATATTGAGGCCTCTCCTTTTGACTCGCCATTCAAGCCCATGTCGCTCAGCTCCGACATGAGCTCAAAGTGGCTAAAGTGTACGAGGCCAGAGAGGCTCAGATTAAAGCCATACTACATTTTCTCAAAGTGGGTGATTGTGTTTCCAAATATTTTTTCTAGAGGCTCCGACCTCTACGTCACTCCACTCAATTTAAAGCTTTAGTGGTTAATGGGGTTTGCGCCACCTCTTTTCCTGAGATAGCAGTCAAATTTACATGAAATTATTCTAATATTTTTTGTTGCTCAGTCGTACACCCCTGAATGAGAATTAGCCCTTCAATGTTGCAAAGAGGTTATCCCAACTTACCTATCCTCAACATAGTAGAATGAATGTGAATGGCTCCTATCAGAGTAGGATCTTGCAGATGCCTTGTTTCAAATGGAAAACACAAAGGCCCCAGGGCTTGATGTCTTCTCCTACAAATTTTATAAAACTTCCTAGGAGTTTGTTGGTCCTGACTTGCATAAAGTATATTTAGAAACCCTGCAGTCTAGCTCCTTATGTGCTATTATCAATATGGGCAATATCAATTTTATTCTAAATTATGGGGATCATAAATCATTACAAATTGGAGGCCAATAACTTTGCATAATGTAAGCTGCAAGATCATTGCCAAAGCACTTGCTTTATGGATTAGGCACTTACTTCCCTATATTGTGAGGCCTGAGCAAACTGGATTTATCCAGAATCGATATATTTTGTACAATGTTCTCGCTATTTGTGAAGGGATGGAATGGGCTCACAGGTCCAGTCAACAGACCCTCTTCCTCAAGCTTGAATTTGAAAAGTCTTATGATCAAATTGAGTCGGTTTTCATTCTTTACATGTTGGAATCTCTTGGATTTTATCCTCAATTTATTTCCGCTATAATTTCTCTCAACAAGTTTCAAACTGATGCTATTGGCTTGCATAGGTCAATAAGGCAGGGCTATCCTTTGGCCCCCTCACTATTCATTTTAGTAGTAGAAGCATTTGGTTATATTTTGGTTCATCATGCTTCTTTTTGGATACTTCGAGGTATTTCCCTTCTTGGGAATACTGGTCAACTCATTAACGTCCATTTTTCTGATGATTTCTTTCTTACTTTGAATGAGGATGAACAATCCCTTTCTAAAGTTGTTTCTTGTGTTGATATTTTTTGTAAAGCCTCCGGGTCTAATATCCAATGGAGGAAAATCTCATGTTATAGGCAATCCCTAAAACCTCTTCCCCATTGGATTCAAAATGTGCACTAGAGTTGGATTCGGCCTGGAGAAATCTTCAAATTATTGGGTATTGCTTTTACCTTTCAAGGCTCTCCATACCAATTATGGTCTAACATTATCAACAAAGTAGAAAGCAAGTTGGAATATTGGAATGCTAAGAAGCTATCTCTTATTGGCTTTCATGCATGTTTATTACTTGTCTTGTTGGGTCCCTTCCCAAGCTTGTTACAAACGGCTTTAAAATTACTATGAGATTTTCTATGGTCTAGTGGGTCTAAGCAAAAGGGCTTTCACAAAGTGTCTTGGGATATTTTTATCTCCCACGGTAAGCAGGGGGTATGTTTTTGCTAGACTATAAGCATCAAGGGTTAGCCCTCTATGCTAAATGGATTGTGCAGGCTCTCAAAGGACCTGAAGCATGGATAGTTCTTATCATACATTTCATCTCTACTAGGCTTCCCCTCAACCACCAAGCTTGGGTAGGAATGGATTTTCCCTCTCTAGTGCTGGCCCCAATTTTCATTAAAATCCCTAGCTCCTTTGCAATCAAAAGCATATGGATGAACTGGCAACAATTAAATCCTTGGATTGTTTGGAAGGGGGTCCTTTCACATAAAGGCATTTCCAATAATATTATCAATGTCTGGTGGTCCCCTGTATTCAAGCTTTAGGGTAAGTCGTTGGGCCAAGTTCCCTGGGTCCACGTCTAATTTTTTTTTAAGCAGTGCATTGATGCCATTGTAGGTTTTTACTCTAGGGATAATAAATACTGAATTCCTTGGAAATATTTTAAAAGGATGTTTCGTTTGTACAACATTGACAAGGCTACATATGAAGCTATTTTGGACCATACATATTTTTCATTATGGCATAAATTAGGTGTCAGATCCCAAAAACCTTGGTGGAAAGATTGGGCTTGGTATAAGAGCACTTCCTTGCTTATCTACAAAGCCAGGTAGGGTTATGACTGGCTTACGCCAACCGCACCCATGGTGCCCAAACTCAATGTCAAATGGGACCTTCTTTCATTACCATCTAGTTGTAAAACCATATTTCATTAAGCCTAGGAATCTTATCTGGAGCCAAAGAAAGATTTTTTCTCCTGGAGCTTACTGTATCAGGGTTTACCCCTTGGTTGCAGACTTTCTTATATGGGGGTGTCTAAGCCCCGATGCCCATTTTATTAAGAACCAGAGTCTTGTATACATATTTTCTGGGCATGTAGACATGCCAGTCTTGCTTGGAGTTGGGTGGGTTCTTTCTTTACCCCATTTATGTCCCTACAACTTTCCTAACATCATGTCCTTTTGGGTGATCCCATTCAGTTTTCTCTCCTATTGAGGGAAGTGTGGCAAATATTCAGATTCAACCTTCTATTTCACATTTGGAAATCTAGAAACAAGATTATTTTCAAGCAGGTTGATTCATCTCAAGATTTTTCATTTACTAACAAGCTCAAATTTTTTCATGATGTGTGGTTTCATATCTATGACCAGACTAAAAATATGGCAATGGAGCTAGACAATTTGTAGGATTTACTAAAATATTGAGGTGATTCCCCTTGTGTTGTCAATAGATAGACCCTTGATCATTCGCTTCCTCACCCAGCCATATCCCGTTTAAGTCGATGCCCTGATTGTGCATGGCGTCAGCCTCATTAGAGAAGATCTTGTGACTATGAAGATATGTTGCAGTAGTTGGATATGTACACGTCCCAGAATTCTATGAATGTGATCACTTCACAATCTACGCATGTGCCTAATAATGGTTGAGGGGCTTCAGGTAGCCATGAACATATTTCTAGCTAGTCTCGTTCTTCTTCTCCAATTACTTATGCTTCAGGTTGGGATGAGGAGCAATTTTATGGGTGGGGGGAACCACCCACTTCAAATGGATAAGGCCCTGTCTGCCACAAGCCTCCTTATTTAAAAAACCTTTCTGGATGTATATTGTTTCTAGTTTGTTGTTGATGGTCGTGGTGCCTATATGGTGTAGTTTATTTTTCTTTATCCGCTATTAGGATAAGTTAGTGACATTCAGGGTGTGATTTTTTTCTCCACCCAAACTTTTTTTTGGCTGTAAAGGACTTTTATTTTTATACTTAAAATGGCCTTTTATCAAAAAAAATACCACCATTCTTTTCCAAAGGATATAAAACCATTTTAAAGACCCCCAAAAATTATAATTAACTATAATATAAATAACATTAGGTCCTTCCCACATCTACACAAAGTGTAAATCTAATTATAACATAGACACACACATGCACATGCACACGCACACACACACATCTATATATAATTCTAATTTTATATTTTCTTCTCTCAAGTAAAAGGATTGACAACCCAATTACATACTACTTCTAGCAATCATATATTTTATTTCTAATTGTCCTTAATATCTTGTTGAAAACATTCATATATTTTGTTTCAATAAGCTATGTAAGGCTATATTGGGGGCCACTCCCATAAAAATAGTAAACATCACAATTATTTTCAATTCAATGAAATCATATATAGATTGTCTTTTTATTAAAGATATTTTTCATTTTCTTTTAAATAAAATATATTCTCCATATTCCTCAAACTACTATGGACATCATTTTATTAAGAGATAAAATTTAACTCAAGTAGTTGACTTCTAAAATTTGAATTTCATGATGACAAATATTAGTATTACAATTGGTTAAGTTATATACTATTCAATTTCCTTCTCTAGAGAAATGGTCAATTTGTTTTTAAAATACTAACTTTAATAATAGTTGATGAACATTGGTAATAAGAATTTTAATCCCTATAAGAATTTTAAGTGAGGTTTTTAGTTGATATTCCATATTATTTTAAGTGAGGAGAACTTTTCCTTCATTATTTTGAAAAATACCACCTACACTAACTTTTCATAGATTTACATTAAAAACATCATCAAGACTAATTTTGAGAAATTTGATTTTTGAACATTTTGGTTTTACCATAGATCAAAATAGATTCTTTGTGTTAACTCAATTTTTGTAGATGACCTTTACATGTATAATAAAATCCTATAACCAAGAGGTTATCACCTCTTTTTTTTTGTATTTGTTACTTCATATGATGAGCACCATTTCTATAAATATTATACAAGAAATACAATAATATGATTCTAAACATGGTCATGATAATGAGATTCCCATTAGTGTTTGTTGTACTTTTAGAGGTAGACATCCTTATATATCCCTAAATTAGTGCTAAAGTGTTTTGATAGTGCCTGTATCTTAGGAGATAGAATCTTCTAAGTAGTCAAGATTATAACTCCCTAGTAGATGATGTGTAGTATTCTTCTTGTAGAATACTACATCTTTATATGTTTTAATTTAATGAACCTATCCAATGCTTAGGTTTTGTAGGATTCCTTATATCTCCATAGTTAAAAGATATGAATATATATTAAAAAATAATAATCATAAGTTCAATCCTCCACATAGTACATAATGCTTTAGATTTTAAGTAATTAATCTAAAATTTCATCAATTCTTTCAATATTTATGGATTTATTAAATATCTCAAATTAAAAAAAAAACAAAGAGACAATGAAGAAGTAAATAATCTATTTTTTCTAGATCCTTCTCAGATAAGGCACAACTAAAAATTCCATGTTTTTCTTCTTTTACATACTCTCTTTTGTAATAATCTTGTTTTGGATTGCTAACCAAATGAATGCTGATTCTTTATGAAGGGCCTCAAGTGACCAAACATTATTTGAATGGAAATTACTGGAAGTAGAAATTATGATTGCTCTAATTACTTATACCCCAACTTGATTGAGTATCCACCATATTTTGATTAAATCTAAACTAAATAATACTTCTACATTAAAATAGCAAAATAGAATTCATGAAGCATATTTTTAAGCCTATATGCTATTTGTTTGTGTTCTTCTCCTTCTAATAGAAATCCATAATCTAGACCTTGTTTCTCACATGAATATAATATTTGACCTTTGCAACTTGAAAATATAGGCATGCCTAAGCCAATGATTTCTATTTTGAATTAAAAATAAAAGGATAAGCCTTAAACCAAGCATAAAATCAAAAACTATATAGAATCCTTATGAACTAACTATATAATATATTTCTTGATCAATTGTTGTATCACTAACCCTATATTTATATCATAAAATCACTAGTTTTTAATATAATTACAATTTTAAGTCATTCTAAATTATTTTAATAATAGATTAGTTATTTTATGTAGGATGGTTTCAATAATAACTTGCCATTCTCTACTTTATTAGTAAATATAGAATCTCAATCCTTAACAAGTTCAAAATATTTACCTATAAAATAGTTCCTACAAATCTATAGAGCGTCCATTATTGCTATAGTCCTAAATCATGATGCAATAGTTCACACTATTACTCTTGAGTTTGTGTTATTCATATGTTATTATATGTCCTTCTTACATGAGTACATCACCTAACCCATTCCATGAGACATCTATAGTAACGATAAATTCATCACTAGGATCATAAATAATTAAGAGGGGGATGTTGTGAGCATATTTTAAAGGAAATAGAAAGCCTTCTCATACCATTTTGACCATTCAATTTGTTTTATTTTACACTAAAAATATATTATGGGGTTGTATATGTTAGAAAATCCTTCTACAAACCTCCTATAATTCCCTTCTAACCTCATAAAACTACACACCTCATGAACAATTTTTATAGTTGATCATTCCATAATGGCTTAATTCTTTGTGGGATACATTGTTATTTGATCAACATATAGTATATGGCATAAATAGTTTATATTATTTGAAAAATGGTGCAATTGAGAAACCTTCAATAAATTTGGTATTCCCTAAGCCTATCATCACCATAATGATATGCTCAAAATACTCTCTCTCATTCTCAGAGTAAATCAAAATTTTATCTAAAAATATGATAACAAAATTATCTAAAAAGTTCTAGGATATATTTCTCAATAAATTAATAAAGGCTACAAGTGCATTCATAAGATAAAATGGTACCATTGTAAATTCATAATATACATTATTCTAAAGATAGTTTTAGGATTGTTCTCTTATTTTATTATTAATTGGTTATATCCTAACCTAATATCTATTTTTGAGAATATAAATGCTTCCCTCATTTAGTCAAACAAATTGCCAATCCAAGGGAGAGGGTATCAATTATTCCCTTTGGCTTTGTTGAGCATTCAATAATGCATGCAAATTCATAAGATTCAATATTTCTTCCCGACAAATATGGATGAAGCACCCTATAGTGAAACACTAGGTTACACTAGTTTTTTTTTTGTTAATTTGAGATATATTTACAAGTCAAGTTTTTAAAGGAACCCAAAACCTTATTACAAACAAGGCTAGACTACTATACTTAGAAATAATATTTTCAAAATAGTGCTCCCACATACTTCAAAAGCCCTCACCAACTTAGAGGTGAAACCACTACAATAGGAAATCAACAAGGGAAAATAGATACTAATTTAAAAACCCATAAAAAGGGTCCCAGATACCTTCAAACAATGGTAAAACCCAGCAACTTGATGAAATAGTTACAAAATTTCTACTTGAACACTGATAAAAAAATGATCTTTACCATCAGACCAAATCCAACCATCATGCCTGCATCCTAGGAAAAGGGTCCTACTTCTTTCAATTTTTGCTATCTCCCTTTTTCTTTGCAACATAGTGGGTCAGAATTTTAGAGGTGTCCTCCATGTGCTTTATCAAGGTACAGATGGTGGACGCCACTAGCTCTAGAAGTATCTAGGAGCTCAGATCCTCCCTGTCACTCATAGAGTTAGAAATGATATGGGTGGAGGACAAATATGGCTCCACCTTAGGCTTTTAAATTCTACCCAAAGATCTTCCTGTCGGGGGTGTATTAGAAACCGTTGCTCACTTCTTATGTCTCATGCTCTTAATAGGGGAGCCTTTGGATCACCCTCCCACTATACTAGAGTGACCAAGGGACTCACTAGGGTGGTTGGGTGATGGAGGAGCCTCCTCAAGGGGGCTAGCAAAAACTAGTTTGATGTTATGGACTAGAGGCTTGTTGGCCAAGGCATGTCTATAGATAATTCCTAATAGCCCCTGGTGTAGAGACTTCCCTCCTAAATTTTGATACTTCTCTAGGGTTAGTGATAGGGATTATAATAGATAGTTGAGAACACAATGGGCCTACCATCCCTGAGATGGTTGACAAAATCTAGATGAAAGCTTCTCAAAGGATTCCCCTAGTCGTCACATATAACAAACTTCATAATGGGGAATATGGTGACGTTCTAGGGGGCTAGGAGGGATGAAACATGTAAGGTAAACTTCTCCCACCCAAACACTTCTCTTTTTCATTGAATTGGTCTGTCTCCTCTTCCTAATTATGCTTGTCTCACCTGATGAATCACCTAGACAAATGTAAGCCTATGATCTCCATAATCAAATCAATAGAGACCTTAAAATGGACCCCTTGGATAGAAACCTCACCCTGGTTCCAAGTGGAAATGAAATCTCTGGTAATGTTATCATCATCTCTAGAGAATTTCATCAGGAAAGGGGTAAACCTCTTGGTATCCATAAAGACTTTGGTAGTAGGATCAATATTTAGCTGGGTAGACTCAACAAAATCCATGCTAATAGGGGGAGAAAGGCATAAATAGGTAGACCAACAGAGCCAAAATAGGGAAACTAGATGGAAAAAAGACACTAAGGAGACCAACAGAGACTAACCAGGGAAGCCAGATGGAGATTAGGTGAAAATACTAGGGTCAGGCCTAGTTAAATGGTGATGGACTGATCTAAGGTGGCTATCAGTAGTTGGAGTAGATTAGATGAAATAGTAGTGGGAGGCACGATATGCCCCTTGATGGAGAATGGATGAGTGCGAACAATCATTCCCAACCATGGCTAGATCAACCTTGGTCGGTGCAAGATACAAAATATCAAAAGTCACATGCAAGGCAAAGGAAGTTTCCAAAAACAAATCTACAATGAGGAGGGGAGATTGCTGGGAAAATCTAAAGACAGCTTGGGAAGGAAGCAAGGAATAGAAAAAATGCCATGATTGGTGGGATAGATATGAACACACATTTTTGTATTATAATGCTTCACTGCATGGCAATAAGAGTACCTGGCACTAAGAACTTGGGTAGCAACATCTTGGGAGGTTTATGTGTCAATGGTCTTGAAATCTGGACAGCATCTTAATTTAGCCCAGTGGGTAGTGTGCCAGTTTCCCAATAGTTTGCCATTCCAGTACATGATACGAGTATGATTGGTCCACACATGGCAAATACCTACAAACTAGGAAAAATTTCTAGCAAGCCCACCCATGGTGATAATAATCCCTGCACTTAGCATTGGTTTAAGCATCAACTCCTTGGGGCCTACCATCTTGGAATTTGCTTCTTTCTCGACTTGTTGCATTAGATATTTCCTTGGGAAAGTTCTCTCTCTAGATTCTAAGGTTGTTTGACGTGGCTGCCAGGTTGGCCATGATATTAGCTAGTTGGTTAGCTTCCCTAAAATTGTGACATATGGTCGATTAAGGGAGGCTTTGAAGTATTTTCCTAGACTTTTGGATGGTGTTGAAGACTTTCTAGGATGAAGTCTTGTTGCTAGTCATGTAGTTGATAATGTTTAGGGAGTCACCCTCAATGATGGCCCTTCTGGGGTCCTCCTAAAGTAGGACAAGGCCTCACCATAGAGCCATGGCCTCCATAAAATTGTTGGTCTGATCCCCGAGGAATTCTACATATGCAAGGATTATGGTGCCTTCATGATCTCGGATGACACCTCCTACCATCGTAATCCTAGGATTTCCCTTGGAGGTTACGTCAAATTTCAGCTTGACCCACCCTTCTAGAGGTGGCATTCACTTGAGATTGACTTTGGGGTTGGGCCATGGTTGAGCTTCAAGGTGTTCATCAGTGATGCCAAGGGATTTGAATAGGGCTCAATCACTAGCCTAGGGAGTTGTCGAGGAATAGGGAATAAGCCAGATATTTTTTATAATGTAGGCAATGGATTTGGTAGCCACAACTATGGGGTCCCTAGGGGAGGATGAAAAGACCCTGTTGTTGCATTCTAACTATTTTCCTAATAAAATGGTGGAGGTAGAAGGACCAGAGGGTGCGAATATTGGGATTTCAAAATGTATTTGGCCACTGGAAGAATATGTCGATAATGGAGTTGGGCTGAACCCATTGAATGTGAAAGGATTTGAGCAAGTGGTCAAGGGCTATGGATGAGAAGGCATAGTTGGTGAAAAGGTGATTCATGGATTCCTAGCTTGAAAGGTAAAGGTAGCACCGGTTTGGGATCATGAAACCTCTTTTGGTTAGATTCTCAAGTGTGAGGATTTTATTCTGAATGGCTATCCAAGAGAAGAAGCTAATTTTGGGGATGATTTTCTTCCTCCAAACAAGGTTGAAAGGGATGTTAGCCACTTATGTCACCTCTTGGAAGGTATAGTTTGACTTAACAAAGAATGACCCTTCATCAGTTCCTCTCTATATGGGTCTATCCTTTGCCTCCACTGTTGGTATGGTGACTAAATTGAGTAATATGGAGAGGCCAGTAGATTGGCAAGGAAAGTTACTCTCATAGATGGGTCTCCACATGGGCTTTCCATTGTGGTTGGTGATAAAGTTTACAAACTTACTTCCCATGTTGGCGTCAGTGGATGGTTTAAGAACTCTCAACTCCCTATCCTCACTCAAAGGTTCTTCTTGAAGCCACATATTGTGCCAGAAGTCAATGGTGCTCCCATTCCCTAGCATTCATCTGCTACTTTTTTGAATGATACTTCTAGTCTAGGTGATGGAATTTCAAAATGTTGAACCATTTTTGGGTCCTTGATCACTTAATAAATGATATTTCTTTTGATGAGGTTGATCTTCTATCCTACAAAATTCTCATAGATGCAGAGAATGTGGTTAATGTTCTTATGCTAGGCAACAAAAGCTGATGTGACCAATATTGTGTCATCAATGAATTGTTGGTGGGTAAATGGATTGAGACTAGAGGTAGTTTTAATTATAGATATGAGCTGTATTGTACCAGTACTTGTAATGGTCCTCCCTAGAGATTCAACAAGGATGATGAAAAAATAGGGGATAGGGGATCTCCTTGCCTCAACCCTTTGGAGCTAGGAAAGAACCCAATAGGGGATCCATTGACTAATACGGAGAACCACGAAGAGGATATGCATATTTTTAGTAAATCAACCCAGGTTGGGTGGAATCTAAATTTAAGGATCTCAATAAGAAAATTCTATGTCACCCTATCGAAGGCTTTGTTCATGTCCATCTTGAGAAGGAAAGCTGGTTTCTTGGCCAAGGTGAATAAATACATAATCTCATGGATGGTGATCACTCCGTTTGTAATAAATCTCCATTTGATAGAGCTACCCTAGTAGGGATCAATGATGACGGGGATGATTCTCTTGAGCTTATTAGCTATAGATTTGATCAAGATTTTATAAAGGACATTACAGAGGCTGATAGGGTGGAAGTCAAAAAGAGATTTTGAGACTTGGACTTTGGGGACCAAGGTTATGAAGGTTTAGTTGATTCCTTGGGAAATGTCCTTAGCAAATTGAATATCTCTAACTACAGTACATACCTCAACCTCTATTAGGTCCCAAAATTCTTGGAAGAAGCATGAAGGGAATCCATCTAGACTAGGGGACTTGTCAGGCTACATAGAGAACAAGGCCCTTTTGATCTCTTCAACCGATGGAGGGATGATGAGTATCTCATTAGTGGTAGGAGGAATGGAATGATGGATATGATCTAAGAGAGACTTGTCATCCTAGAGGACTAAGAGGGGGTTCCTAGGAGGGACTAGAAGAAGTTGGCTGACTCATCCTTGATCTCAAAGATTTCCCTTGTGACCCTGCCATCATTGCATGTGAGTTCTAAGATTTTTTTGGAACTCCTATTCCTCAGGGTAGAGGCATGGAATAATTTGGTGTTTGAGTCACCATCCCTAAGCCACAGGACTATTGATTTTTACCTCTAATACATTTCTTATCTAGCTAGTATATTGTGTAAATATGCTAGTAGTTTTCTCTCCTTAGCCCTGGAGTTATTGTATTGAGTGCCTTCCTAGAATTGTTTTTCTATGAGCTCTAACTTCTCTTTGATCATCCTTTTATTTTCAAAACTTTTGCCAAAAGTTTCTCTTTTACATACTTTGAGATTATCCTTTATGAACATAAGTTTTTGATATAATTTCCCAGATGGTGATCCTTTGAAGGGCTACTACCACCACCGGGTGACTTGGCCTCTAAAGTTTAGATGGTGGAACCACATCACCTCAAAGTGTAATGGGATATTGAAAGATGGATCTTTGCTAGCTTTAAAGAGAAGAGGACTATGATCAGAGCTAATTTTGGTAAGGGGTTAGAGGTGGCATCTGCAAAAATAGGGATGGCCTCTCTCGAGAGCATAACCCTATCTAATTTGACTTGAATAAGATTTGTTCCAACCCTTCTATAGATCCAATTTAACTTAGCCCCCTTCATATGAACATCCACGAGTTTGTTCGCATCTATAAATGCCATAAATTCCTCCATGCTTCTGGTAATCAAGGTGTTTCCTCCTTTATTTTTTGAAGGGAACATGGCACTATTGAAATCTCCTATGAGGATCTAGCGGATGGTTTTGAATAAGTTTCTCATGTTTCTAATCGATTCCCATAACATGGCTCTTTCCAAAGGGTTATTAGGGGCATAAACATTGGAAAGGATCCAAGTAATGTTGTTTTCTTTACAATAAAACAACATGTCGATGATTTTGTTGGAGGAGGAAATAAGTCTCCCTTCAACTATAGATGTATCCCACATGCATAACAATCCTTTGGATATTCCTTGGGCCGGGGTGAAGACAAATTCACCACTATTTTTTACAAGATGAGGATTGAGGGATTGTGTTCTTTCCTTAGGTTTGTGGCTATCCACTTCTTGGGGGCTCCATTAAGCCCTCTCACATTCCAAGTGAGAATCTTCATTTAAAAATTTTTGAGGGATTTTTTGCCTCCCTTCCCCTATTGGGAAGGAGGTTTGGATTTTTTTGGTTTGTCTCTTATCAAATTGAGAGAGTCAGACAATAATGTGGCTTGAAAGTCATTTGCTATATCATATTCCACCTCTTTCCTTCTCTGTTCACCAAGGGTTGGACATCCTCTCTTCTTGTCACTTCCAAAATTGGTAGTGGATTTTTTACTCCAGGTCCTATTGGCGCTGAAGCATTCCAGGACTGACTAGAATGAGATACAACTTCCCTCATCATCATCATTGAACTAGTAGGAAGCTAGTTCAAAAGTTACAAGCAGGGAAAGAGGGACATAATTTATAATGGGATTCAAAGAGAACTATTTCTTCTGACTGGGGAGGATCAGAAAGGAAATGGGGAAGAGGATCATCTAAGGGGGTACACATTCTCCTCAATGTAACCAGGATTAGATTCAAGAGGAGGACATACCTGATCAAGTTTTGGGGCTACAGGAGGATTGAAATTTTACTTACCTTTGTCCTATGAGGGCTCACCTGTCTTTCACCTAGGAGCTTGGTTTGATTGAGCTATTGGAGTGATTTTTTGGAGAGCGGGTTACTTGTTATTTGGATGATAGGATCATTGTGGAAGGAACCAATTATGGGATTAGGGAGGAGACTTGGGAAATATTCACCAACATTGGTTTCCTCTTTAGGTTTAAATTTGAGGAGAGGGCATTGGTTTTGAAGGTGGCCTTGCATGTAGAATTGGACATATAAGGCTGGTTTGTTTTCATATTCTAGTGTTTGATACCATATAAAGGACCTCAAGATCAGGTTAAAAAAGTATGAGAGCTCAAACTTAATATTGGTATTTATCAAATGCAAGAACGAACCATTCTGGAACCTGCTTTTGTTGCAGAGTCAATGGCCACCACCTTGCCAATTATTTCTATAATAGCTTTAAGGACCTCCTCTTGCCAAATATGGAAAGGTAGATCTAGGATGTGAATCCATATGGGAGAAAAATTTGTGATCTAATTATTTTGATTGAATTCCACCACCCATTGCTTGACAAAAGGGATCCTCTTACCTAGGAACTAGAGACCTCCTATTAGAATACAACTTATATCATCGTGGTTGCCAAGTTTTATGATAAATAAACCCCTTGAGAGGGCTATGATCTCCATGTTTCCTAAGGTATTCCATTTGGAAAAGACCCAGTGCCTTATGGTCTCCATGTCTTGTCATCCCCTAACAAACTTCCCAATCAGGGAGTAAGAGGCCTTGGAAACATAGTTGGAAAAAACCTTTGTTGGGATGATGATATCAGGTCCTACCTAGGATAGGTGGGCATCTAAGGTTTTTAATGGGATCGTCTTGCTGGAAGTAACCTACACGTAAGATGACCTACCAGGGCTCCTAGGAATGGGGTCCTCATTCGGTATTTGATTGGGAGGATCCTTGTCCCAAGGGCCCATGTCGAACGTTCCTCAGGATCCTACTTCACCTTCATCATTCTTGCCTAAACCTGGTCCTCCTGCTCCTTGCATTGTTCCTGCATTTTGGATCCCACTACCACCATCGCTGCCCTCCATATCCATCATCGCTTCCAACATCTCTATCATGATAGTTAGACTAGTTATTTTGATAAAAGCTATTCAACTAAGTTTTTTGTTTGAAAAGCTTAGTTGTAGTCATCATGTATGGTTCCTTAGACTATAGTAAGCTCTTGGAAAGACATCAATGGAAAATTTGAGTCTCCTTTAGGGAGATAATCTTGGAAATTCCTCTAGGAAAATATCCTACTCGTTATTTAGAAAAGGATAGTCTTCATAGGTAGGATATTTCTCCTCTATTTCCTATATATATATTCATACAAAATACATCCCTTCCTCTAAGCCTTTTCAAGTTGCATTGTTGAGGTTTTATTAAAATTGATAGACTTTTTTTTACCTTGGATGATGGTATTATAGACCTAACCATCCAAACACTATTATTTTATCAAAATAGTTGGCCTTACCCCTATGCTACTAATTCCAATAGGTACATTTGTAGTGAAGTAAGAAATTTTCATCTCAACCATAAAGAGGAGTTTCTCCACTCTCTTATTTATTTAATTTCCATATTATACATTCCATGATTCTAACATAGATATACTTTCTAGTTATCCTTTTTAAAGTATTTTTTGAAATAAAAAATTAATTTTCTCTTCTATCAATAAAAATAGAAACATTTGTACCAAAAATTTTACATGATGTTTGGATGGGTAGTGTTGGGCATTGAATTGCATCAAGTTTTACTCAATACTGTGGATGTCTATTTTCCTACTTTCTATCCAAGCTTGCACCTGATAGCTATAGCTCAGAACTCAACATTGGATGGACCAAAATAGAAGTTTTTGATCCAACCTCTAGAGTAGGTTGGTTCCTTGTCAACTCAAGAGGGTGTTGACACAATTATGCTCACTTAGGATTTTAGATATTAGAGTAAAAAAAGTATTAGGGTTATAAAATATGAACAATAGTAGACAGATAGGCTAACAGTATTGCACTACAACAAAAAAATTTGAAAAACCAAATTAAAGACACATTACTCAGATCAACATTATTCCAATTAAAATGTACTTACATTCATTAAAGAACAATAGAGAAATATTGCAGACAACGATTTCAATATCTAAACAATGATAATCCAAATAGCAGAATTCACCAATATCTAGATTTTATAGAAATGCACTCCCTAGCAACAAATATCTAATTTAGAAGTAGATTTCAATTACCTAATAGCTAGTAATCCATTAATTTGGCATAAACTAACCATTTAAGTATTTAAAAAAATGCAACTAAAGAATTCAAACCTCTAATGATGAATTATGAAGACACAAAATTTGAGGCGAATATCAATGTAATGCTCCTTTAATTAGCCCTTGGGAATGCTTATAATATCATAGGCAAACACACTAGAGCCGACCCTTTAAAATGAGGGTTTGACCTCTATTTATAGTTTTGAAAAATTAAAATAACAAGGAACATTACAAAGATGAAATCTTGACAGCTCAGCAAAGAGTTCTTGCTAGCATTCTCTTACTGGTTTAACCTTTGCTAAATCTGCTACAAGTGGACCACCATGGTAGCTTGGAACCTCTACAACATGCTGGATTTTTGGCACTAACTATAGTTCTTACCATTGGAGATTGTATTTCCATCATTGATCTTTCTTGGAAGCCTTCCACTGTCATCGATCTCCAACTGTCTCTAGTTTTTTTTCTTGAAACCCTTGATTCTTCAGCTTCCTCCAACTAACTATTTCAACTCTAATGAGAAATCACTTTTATATAATTCAAAATTCTTAGCAAAGACTTGATCGTTGATCTCCACCATCATATGGCTACGATTAAATATGAAATAAATTTTATGTAATAGCAAGGGAGAACACAATGTCATTTCACTTTTAAAATTTGATGATGTCACTTTTCATGCTTCAAAAACTATTGAACACCAATCCAGTATCAAAATGCTTAGAAAGTGAAGTGGGATGAAATCTGCTCCTCATATTTTATTTTCCTTCCTTGGTGATGAAGAATTCACCAATTCGGAAAAAAATTTGATGACATCATATCTCTTTCGAAACTTTTGTAGATTCCATTCTGGACCTGAGCAAGTGCATTAGCCTACAAACATCATTTCGTGCCAGTTGTAGTTTAAAGTGACTCTTCCTCCATTCCACACTGGATTTCGAGTAAAACATTGTTTGTCGCCATTCCATAAGAGAGTTAGTCAAAATTCCTTCATCATGAATCCGTATAGTTTGTACATAGCACTCCGTCTTATGTCACGATTTTGGGTAAAACTTTTCTATGTGCTCTCTAAAATCAGGCTTTCCAATACTTAGTCACTCAAAATATGTCAAGGAATATGAAGCGGTTGCCAATCCACATTTATTTTATGTTGACATCATCGTTCTTCAAAATGTTTTGCGGATTTAGTATGGGTCATCGACCCAGAGCCGAATACATAAGAAACTATGCGAAACTGGTCCAAGTGCAAAAATTTACTAGATATTGGGAGGGTTTGTCACCTTTGTTATGGATCTGCTCCAAAATACACTACAAAGTGTGTAGAATGAGAAATTTATAACATAGGAAAAATTTTCAAAATTTTCCTAAGCATGTTGCCATTTTGGGCCCGCATTTTGGCACCTCCCAGTTGGATTTGCTTGCAAAGCCATAGAATTCAGAGTCTTATCCATTGGGCCTTACGAGACAAAAAAAATGCTCATCTTCACAAAAATATTCTTTTAAGAATAACTTCCATATAAACACTACCCTCTAAAAAATATAACAGTTTGTTTAGAGGGTAAAGGTTCATATGGAGACTATGCCAAAAAAACACCATGACTCATCTTCTTATACAGATATTATGCCAAAAATACAGACTTGTTGCCATTGTATTCAAAAATTAGGTATAACTCTACTCCTCTTATAAGGCCTTATTGCAAAAATACCTTCACACAAAATCTGCTACTCTCTATGCCTCTCTAGACTTCATGCCTTTATTGTTTATTTCTGACCATTATCAGGGCAAAAAACAAAAACGTAAAATTTGTACAAGTTTGTTTTTGTTTTTGTACATATGTACAAAAACAAAAACAAACTAAGTGTGGGCCCCTTCCAAGCTTATGACAGTTCCATATTGCTCTTCTTCTTCATGGGCCTCTTCCTCGACCTCTTCTCTATTTTCTTCTTCTTCTTTTTCTTTGTTTTCTTCTTTTGGAGAAGGTTGTTTTTATTCCTTCCTCCAAAATCATCACCAAATAATTGAATCATCAATTTCAAATATTGTAAAGCCTATTTCTAGGCTACTTCAAAGGGGTTTGATGTTTCTTTAAGTTGCTTGTAAACATATTGTAATTATTCAATATCTTCGTAATTAGCAGCATTTCCTCTGTTCACTAGATCTTCCATGAGATATCTTAATCTGGAAAAATTAATTATTAATTGGGTAGCTTGATCTTGGGTTAGTGGCTCTTTAAAAGAATTAATTTTAGATTCATCTTGCAAATTTTCATCTATGCTTTTCTGAATATCTTCCATGGAAAGTAAGTTGTGATCCTCCATCCATAGGCCTTTGAAGCCAACTTGAATCATTTCTTTATTCACATCCACAACATCCCGAATTACTCCTTCAATCCTATAATAAAATGGCCAAGCTCTTCGAAGTACCCTATGCTTCTTGACCATGATTTTTGTAGTAACTCTGGTGAAATTCCATTCTTTATTGGAAATTGGTTTAGCAGAATCATTAAGTCTATTGTCAACCAACCTTTACATCTACTCCACTAGAATCACCATAGGCTACAACTCTCCAGTGATTTAATCTAAATATTTTTTAACATTGGAGAGTAAGTTGTTGGCATCATCAAGGTAGTCTATCATAATTTGAAGCCCTGAACATTTATCTTGGACCTCAAAGAGCAATTATTTTCTAATCTTTGAGGGTTTGATGAGGAAAAACTACTCTGCTAGGGTTTTATGAAGAAAAATTGCTCTGTGGGGATGGCAAAAACTTTCGGAGGAGGTCTAAAAAATTGAAGGAATGTCATGATGGCACCGGGTCTGGCACAGAGAGTGCATGCTTGTGATATTTTTTCATTTGAAAATGACTGAAAGGAACAGGATTTCCAGTGCATATCAAGAACTGCTTGTTAAAGAACAATGGATGTTTGGAACGATGTGAAGTAAGGCCAATTCTAGTGGTTTAACCAGACTCGATGGCAAAATATGTGGAGTATCTAACCAAACATGCCCTTATTGGCAAATTTTTGGGCATCCAAATTTCTCTCCCCTTTGTGGAGGCTTGGGTCAAGAAGACTTGGAATCCTAAAGGTGATGTGGAGGTGATGTTGAGTGCGAACAACTATTTTATGGTGGTTTTCTCTTGTATTACATATCGTAACAAAGCATTTGAAGGGGGTCCTTATTTATATAACCAAGTGGGAATATTTCTTAAACCTTGGCATGTGGGTTTCAACCCATCAGAGGAGCGACCATCGTGGGTTCCAGTATGGGTGCGGCTTCCATGGCTCTCGTTGGAATTATGAAGAACTGATATCTTGTATAATATTGCCCTTCTGCTTGGGAAGCCAGTTGGATCGTCACAATAGAAAATGGATAAAAAGGTAATCTCTATTGATCGTATTTGTGTTTAAATTGAATTAAATAATCCTATTCCATATTCTATTGAAATACAATTTGGATCAACTACATGGGTTCAAAAACTTGACTATGAAGCTCTTCCATTTTGTTGTTGGATTTACTGTGAATATGGCCACCTGCAAAGAAAATACCCTAAGTTTATCTTGCATGTGGATTCAAATATTGGGCCCTCTCGGTCTGGACAAATTTTAGATAAAGGAAAAGCCCCGATAAAGGAAGGGGAATGGGATAAGGAAGGTTTTGTTCTGGTAAAATATTGAAACAGAGGATGAAGGGCAAACAAATACCTTAAGGATAGCTAGCTAGATGCTCTACTCAAAATTTTTGAAATATTAGATGATCTTGATTAGTGCATGGAGATACCTGAAATATCACTACCTGATGCAAATATAACAAGGCTGAATCAGATGTATCTTCTTGAGGGGGAACTTAAGGAATCAAATCTAGGGGGTTTAAATGAAGAACAAAGGGATTTGGATCTGATTATAGGGGACATGGTTAGGTCTAGCCCTATAAGGGAAACTATTTGGAAAGTGGTACATATTTAGTTATGCCCTATCCTACTCAGGCACTGATGTAGTCATCCTTGGACTGCAAAACTCCTACGATGTTGGGATTGCAGCAAAAAATAATTAAAAAATATTTTTGGATAAGAATATGAAGGTGGGTTGAAATAAGGACCAGGATAAAATTAAGTTAATGGGGGAGAGTTTTGTGGATTCAGGCTTGGTGAGAACATTGGAATCCCATTTTTATAACCCCCAAAAATGATTATCCTCTCATGGAATGTAAGGGGGTTGAATAGCATCCCCAAATAAAAAGTTGTTTGTGATTTGGTTTGTGTGCATTCTTTGGATATGGTGTTTATTTAGGAGACTAAATTGACCATTGATAGTATGTTCAATATTGCTCCTAATTTGTGGAGAAGGGTGGAATTCCAGTGTATTGGTGCATGTGGATATGCTAGTGGCATCGCTTATTTATGAGATCCGGTTAAGATATCCCCTCTTACTTGGATTTCCAGCAGATGGTCTATTTCAATGGTCAGGCATGATAATGAATCTGGTGAAATCATCCTACTTACAAATGTGTATGCTCATATTGATTACAATGGTAAAGTGAATTTGTGGAAGCACATTTGCTTTGTGAGAAGTTTGGTTCCCCTGTACCCATGGATTTTGGTAGGAGACTTCAACTCTATCACTTGTCTAGAGGAGAAACGTGGTGGGTGGACCGTCTCGAGCCTTTTTCTTCTGTCTTCAGTGCTCATATCCAGACCCTAAACTTAGTTGACATCAAGCCAGATAATGGGATCTTTACTTGGCACAACAGAAGGTGTGGGGAAGCTTCCATCTCAGAGAGACTGAATAGGTTTTTGATAACCAATTATTGGATGGGTAATAACAAAGGTGCTAGTTCTATTATTTTGAAGGGTAGGGGATCTGATCATTGGCCTATCAATCTCTCTACTTTGGACTTAGGGCTAAAAAATAATCCCTCATTTAAGTTTCAACTTACGTGGCTTCGTGATCCTAAGCTTCATGATTTCATAAGAGGCTGGTGGACCACTGGAAAATCTCCTCATGGCACCGCTATGTATTCCTTTATGAAGCGACTACAATTTGTAAAACATAAATTGAAGAGATGGAATAGACTGAATTTTGGAAACCTTTCCTTGGCTAATCTAGTAGCTCTTAATAGGATCGAAGAAGATTCAATGAATATTAGATATCAGGGATTCACGAAGAAGCTTCTTGTTGAGGAATCTAAGGCTGTGAAAGATCTTGCTGAATGGGAACTAAGGGGAAAAAAATTTGGAAATAAAATTCTCAAGTAGATTGGCTTTAGGAATGGGATAGGAACACAACTTTCTTTTATAACTTAGTTAAGGCTCACCGTAATGGTAACCTGATTACCTCTCTTGTGAATTATTAGGGTGTGTTGCTCTCTTCTTTTAGGGATATTTTAGAAGAGACTAAGAGGTATTTTTTCTCTCCCTTCAAGGAGGAATCCCTATTAGATGATGATAATGAAAATCTTATTCTAAACTATATTCTAGCGATTATTTCTAGAGAGATGAATGAGCACTTGATGGGTCAAATTTCCCTTGAGGAGTTGGAAAATGTTGTATTCAAGATGAAAAAAAGAAAATCCACAGGTCCATATGGATTCCTGATTGAGTTTTATCAAGATTTTTGGTATTTAATCAAATTTGATCTTTTGGAGGTGGTCCATGAATCCCAAAAGAACAAACAGATGCTAAGGGCCCTAAATGCTACCTTTGTGGTGCTTATACCCAAAAAAGAGGGAGCAAATTCCTTGGATATGTTCAGGCCTATTGCTCTCTGCAATGTTGTGTATAAGATCATCAAAAAAATTATTGTTGAGAGGCTAAAGATATGGTTGAGTAAAATCATCTTTGAGGAGCAAGAAGGGTTTGTTATTGGCCAACAAATATTGGATGAGGTTGTTATTGCTACAGAAGCTATTCACTTGATGGAAACTTCTAATGAGAAAACTATATTCATTAAGTTGGACATGGACAAAGCCTATGAGCGGGTCAGATGGTCCTTTCTTCAAAAAGTTCTTGCTACTTTTGGATTTGAGGAGGAATGGATTAGATGGGTTATGAGCTGTGTTTCTTCTTCCTCATTCTCTATTCTTGTTAATAATGAGCCATCAGAGTTGTTTGAGGCCTCAAGGGGATTGAGGCAAGGAGATCATTTATCTCCTTATTTGTTTATTATTATGGTAGAAGGGTTGGGAAGATTGCTCAAGTCTCAAGTCATGCAAGGTCTCATTCACGGGTGGAAGTGGGATAGTAGTTTTCCACCTATTTCCCACCTTCAATTTGTTGATGATACTACTTTTTTGGGAGTTGCCACTATTAGGGAAGCTGACAATATTAGACAGTCTCTTGACATATATCTTGGTGCTTTTGGACAGTTGATTAATGAGGACAAGTCTTCTATTTTCTTCTTCAATACCCCTCCTCTTATTCAAGCCAATATTGCTTGCATTCTAAGATTCCAGGTTGGGACACCCCCCTTCATTTATCTTGGTATTCTAATTTCATATCACCCTCTACCTAGATATTCTTGGTAGTCTATTCTTGATAAGTTTAGAAGGAAGGTGAATCATTGGACTTTCATATGGCTATCCACTATAGGTAGAGTGTTGCTTTTAAAATCTATTGTTCAAGCTTTACCCATTTATAGATGTTTTGTACAAATATCTCCCTCTCACTTCATTAAGGACATAGATGCTTTGTCAAGACAGTTTTTATGATCTAGAAAACTTGATAAATATAAATAGATTTTGGTTAGGTGGGATTCTATATGTAGATCGATGCAAGAGGGAGGCCTTGGGTTGCGACAGACAACTCATTTTACGTAGGCTTTGGCTGCAAAAATTTATTGGATATGGTGTACCTCTCAAGATCATATTTGGGCTAAAATATTATCTTGTAAATACTTGAGAGGTATTTCTAAGGCTAAAATCCCTAGAGTCGGCTTGGTTGGGAAAGGTTCAATTATCTGGGACACTCTAAAAAGAGGAGCTAATTTAATCAAGCAGGGTTTGTTCTAGATTTGCAATCGGGGATCAAATGCTCTTTTTTGGGAGGATTATTGGGATGGCCATCCTCCTATATTGAATCAATATCCTAGGTTACATTTCCTAAGCATTTTTTTCTTGGAAGCAAACTGGTCTCGTGTGGAGGACTTTAAAAAATCTAGTATTTTGGAAATATGGAGATGTACAGGTGGAAATATCTGCAAGAATGGCCCTAGGGGGGACTGGCCAAGGATAGAGAGGTGCTTGCTCTTATTCTTACGGGGAGACCTTGTTCTTCATTGAGGGGTAAAGATATTCTGGCTTGGAACCTTGATCCTGAGGGAACCCACTCGGTAGCCTATGGTTATCAGGTTCTTGATAAGCAAAAGTATGGGAGTCTTCCTGTCACTTGGTGGAAAAAGGTGTGGAAAAAATTTACCTAGCCAAAATGTAACTTCTTTCTCTGGTTGGTAGCTCATAATAAATGCCTCACTTGGGATAATGTGAGGAAGAGGGGATTTCAAGGTCCCTCTTTTTGTGTCCTTTGTAGTAAGAATGAGGATGACTCTTCTCATTTATTTTTCCAATGCTCCTTTGCCAGAGACATTTGGCATCGTTGGTGGAGCGCCTAGAACCATCCATGTTTTCATGTGTTGTCCCTGGTGGAGTTTTGGATTAGTCTAGGCAGACCTTTGTCCAAGGCCCCCTTCCTTCGGGTGGCTTGGAATTTGGGCCCTTATTGCATCATCTAGAAAATTTGGCTCGAACAAATCTAGAAAATAATCTTGCATATGGTTCAAAAAACCATCCGTAGCAGATGTGATGTGGACCCTCTTTTGTATTCTTGAGAGGAGAAGGTACAGCAAGCCCTTGGTCTCTTTGGGGATGGTGTGAACTCTTCTAGCCCTAGTAGGATTCCTCAGCTCAGAAAGAAGGTTAGGAGAGATGGTAGGTGGAGGCCACACCCTAGAGGAGTTTTAAAAATTAATACTGATGGATCGTCTAGGGGTAATATTGGATATACTGGCATTGGCGGTGTTGGAAGAGATTCTACTGGTGGTGTTAGTTTTTTCTTTTCCATTTATAAAGGTGTTCACTCCAACAATTTTATGGAAGCTCTTGCAATTCTTGAGGCCTTGTGAAGGGGGTTTTCTCTTGGCTAGCATAGGATTATCTATGAGTCTAACTCTCAAATTGTGGTTAATATTTTAAACAATAAAAGGATGGAGGAAGTTAATTGGCAGTTGGCCTCTATAGTTTTTCAAATTTTCATAATGAGTGAAGAGTTTGAATTTATATCCTTTTTGCACATTCTAAGGAATTAGAATGTGGTTGCTGATTACCTGACCAAAAAGGATTCTGAGCTGTTGGATCCTTGGAGTAACGATAATTGGGAGAGTCTCCCATTTGGGGACTCTCAACACCTATGGGATTTGATCCACAAGGATGTATAGACTTAATTTGGTTTATTCTTGTTGTCTTTTTTGGGTGTCATTCTAGTCTAGTGGTTTTAGCCTGTTTGGCTATTTATTTGAGTCCTGGTTGGAAGCTCAATTGTACTCTGTAATCCAAAAATTTTATCAATAAATTTTTACCCCTTTATTTAAAAAAAAATTATTTTCTAATCTTCTTCAATTTGGCCTTGGAGAAGCCTGTTGACTTAGCTTTCTCAAGTTGAAGATGTTGTTTCAAACTTTGAATTTCTTTTACTTTTTCTTCATTTAGCTTTTTCTACTCTCCTAGTTGATCTTTGAGTTTATTGACTTCTTGGTACTTTTCCTTCCAACATTTAGCCTCTTTTTTAGAGCCTTTTCTACTTCCTTTTGGTTGCACAGAGTCCTCTAAAGCTTTTCAATATTTTTCTCCAGTTTAATCACCTTCTCTTTGAATATATCATTCTTCACATATAATGTATCTAAGTGGGCTCTGACTATAATAAGCCCATCTTCTTCAGGATGCTTATAAATATCTTCTGTGACCTCCTCCACTCAATAATCTTGGACAATCATTTTAGTTTCAGGTTTACTTACAAGTGGAGTCATAGATCTACATATCCTCTACCTAGAAACTGGATCAATATACATGCTTCTTCTTTTGAAAGCGATCCTTCTGGAAGGCTTAGAAAGTTTCTCTACCTAGACATCATTTAATTTCTATGTGGTTGTCTGCTCTTTTGGAAAAGTAACATGACTTGAAAAACTAGTAGCCAGAGGAGATGAAGATATTAAAAATGTAAGGGCAGACTGAATTGTTGACAATAGAGGTGTGGAAGCAGTTACAATAGTGTCTATAACAATAGTGGATTTTGTAAGTACTATTATGGTTGCTATTGATAAACTCATAGGAAATGGTGCAAGACTAACAATTGGATAAATGGTGGCACTTGGGATAATTTATCCCTTTTATGGGGGTGGTGGTAATAGTGAAGATGAAGTTATGGGAGATGATGAAGTGGGAACCTTAGAGGATGAAAGTGATATTTGGGGTGACTTTGGGGAAAATGGGGTGACTTGTACTCCAGTGATGATCAATGAAATATGGGGTGGACCGTGAGAGGTACAAGGTGCCTTTGTCACATTCTCTTGACCAGAAAGGGAGGGAGAATGCTTTGGGTATTCTAGAGGATGAAAAGGAGAAAAGGGATTAGAAATAATACCTTCACCTATATATGTAGAGTGCTCTTGTTCCACCTATATATGTTTTCCCCATGCACTGCACTCTGATCAAACTGCCATGGCCTTCCTAATAGAAAATGGCAAGCATCCATGGGGAAAACATCACACAAGACCTCATCTTGGTATCTCCCAATCTGGAACGTGACTAAGCACTGTTCATGGACCCATGCTATGTGGTCCTTCCGCAACCATGCAATCCGGTATGGATGCGGGTGTCTCCTCCTCTCCAGATGTAACTTAGCAACCATCTCCTCGGAGACTAAGTTATCTATACTCCCATTGTCTATAATAACATTATAGACTTTGCCTAAACTTTTGCACCGCATGCGGAATAGGCTTCTCCTCTGCTCTAGCTTGTCTTCCTCAATTAGCATGGCTCTCCTCACGATCATTGCTTCTCCTCTCTCAACTTCCTTTGAATTTTCTGATTCAGCATCTTCCTCTACCACAACAGCTCTGGCAAGACCCACATGTTTCTTGTTCACCCTCTCGGGGTGCTGGGGACACTCATATGCCCGATGTCCCTCTTCTCCACAGTGGAAACATGTTCCCCGAAACACTCCTCTTCCATACCCACGTCCAGATCTACCTCTTCCCCTTGGGTAGCCATTGTTCTGAACTTGGGGTTTGGGTTCCTCATATTCCTTCTGATCTCGGATGCTGCTAGCTTCTTCTTTCTTCTCCTCTTTTCCTTCCTCTTTTATTCCACCAGTCTTTCCTCCATGCCCTCTTCCTCTTTGCCTGCTCTCAAACCTTCTATTCATTTTTTCTTCAACCTTCAGAGCAAATTGGTAAGCATCTTCAATGGTGCTCACCCGAACTAAGCTCAACTCTTCCTGGATACTGGGTCTCAACCCATTGATATATCGGGCCACCTTCTCCTTGATTGCTTCTAAATGGCCAGTTCTGATGGAGATCTTATAAAACTCCTTAGTGTATTCTTGGACAGTTTTTTTCATCTGTCTCAAACTCTGCATTTTCCTTAGCAGATCCAACTCGTAATCTACTAGAATAAACTATATTTTTAATTTTTCTACCATCCGTTCCCATTTTTTTATTCTCTCTTTTCCTCTTCTGTTCTGCTCCAGCTGTACTCCCTTCCACCATATGCTGGCATGACCTTTCAGTTTGGTCTTAGAAAATCTGACCCTCTCGAGATCTTCAACTTCTTCATACTCGAAGTATTCTTCCAGATCATTGATCCAGTCGATCAATTCCTCCGGATCTAGGTTCCCAAAATACGTGGAAACTTCCATCTTCGGCCTCTTCCCAATCTGGGATATGGCTTTGTACAGTCTGGCTTGTGTCGGATCTACAACCTCTTCTTCTTCTTCAGACTGGTTTTCTTCTTCATCCACTTCATCTTCACTGTCATCATCTCTTCTTGGTTCGTGTCCTCTACGCAGTTCTTCTTGCAGGGCCTAAACTTGCCACTACAAAGCTCAAAAATCTGCTGTTGTCGTCATGCCTCCTCCACCAACGAGGTTTCTTCTCGAAGGCATTCTACTCACTCTCTCACGAGCCCTTCCACATATCCTGGTGTAACTGCCTCACGTCCGGTGATTTGTTACACACTCAGGAAATTCTGGCTCTAATACCACTGATGGGGGACCAAAAATCACACGCACACACACACAATTTTCCATATCTTTCTTCTATTAAATCATGAAAAAAAACATACAAACAGCCCGCAGGCATTACAATGACCAGCGCTCGGCTTGGTATTCACAATTCCACACTCTGCGTGCCATCTCTGATCCACCCCTCGAATCTATTACAAACACCGAGTTTTTATCGAGGTCTCAACCCTCTAGGCTATTAATGACCCACCTACATGAAATTATTAATAAAAACCTACAAAATCGGCTTCCCCCGCTGAGTCTTCAATTTTCCCTCCGTCATTGGCCAACTCCCTGATCCGCCATGACAACACGCATTCAATAGGCCCTTGGCCTGCAACCACTACTTTGTCAGACTGTCCACCTATGACATTGCCTCTTTTCCCATGCGCATGGCCATCCACATGTCTATTTTCCATTTGTTTTCTTCTGGCCGCGATATCGTGACATGTCGTGAAATCGTGACATGTCGTGATATCACGACCATTTTGCCTCTGATTCCCTTGCTCTCTTTTATGTCGCAATATCATGACGTCGTGATATCGCGACGTCACAACATTGCGACACCTCCGAGTCCTTTGCGCTGTTTCTTGTCGCGATATCACGACATCGTGATATCGTGACGTCATGACATCATGACCATTTCGCCTTCGAGCCCCTTGCCTTGGGATTTTTGCCTCTGAGTTTTGCTTCTGCCTTCCGCCTTCCGCCTTCGAGCCCATGCCTTGTGTTTTTTGCCTTTGATCCTTGCTTTTGATTTTACGTCACGATATCGCGACGTCGTGATATCACGACCATTTTTGCCTTTGGCCTACGTTCTGCTTTTCTATTGTGATATCGTGTGTTGTGATATCGTGACCATTTTTGCCTCTAGCCTACGTTTCGCTTTTCTGTCATGATATCGCGCGTTGCAATATCATGACCATTTTTGGCTTTGAGCCTGTACTTCACTTTTATTTCATGATTTTGCGACCCTTCAACTTCTGCCTTGTTCCTGCTAAACACTTCGAAACATAAACAAATTTTGGAAACACTTAGAAAAAATTGGTTGATGCAGGATTGCTTTGCTGCTGTCAGATGCTCCTGCATCACCAAGATACAAAGTGGGGAGGTTTGCTATATCACACCCTAAAATTTTTGCAATCCTTCCTTGCCTTTGAATGGGGGTGTTCAAGAAATGTAACTTCCTTTTACTAAAATTAACTTCCTAACTAGTAGTGTCCTCTTAGAGTTGCAGGATGTATTTAATTATTTTGGCCTCAACTACCGAAACCTTAGTCAATAGAAGGGTATCAATGATGAATTGTTGGTGAGAAACAACCCTAGTGAGAGATGTTGCCTTGATTCTTGATATTAGCCTTGAAATACAAGCATTTTTTATGGTTCTACCTAAATATTTTACCACAATGATGAATAAGATGGGGCTGATAGGGTCTCCTTACCAAATTCCTCTACGACTTTGAAAGTAACCAACAGTTGTTCCATTAACCAGAATCGAGAACCATGCTTTAGAAATGCATTCTTTGATCAAATTTATCCATTGGTGGTGAAAACCAAAATTAAGGAGGACAACAATCAGAAAGTCCCAATTTAACATGTCAAATGCTTTTTTTATATCAAGCATGAGGGCAAAAATAGACTTGTTAGTATTATGAGTAGAGTGCAGAGCTTCATGAACTATGATAACTCCGTCCAATATTGACCTGCCCTAGACAAAGCTTCCTTGGCATGGATATATGATGTGGGGCAGAATATATCTCATTCTATTTGCAATGGCTTTAGTTAGGATCTTGTAAGAAACATTGTAAAGACTAATTGGCCTGAAGTCAGCCATAGATTCAGGGGTTTGCTTCTTAGGAATTAGAGAAATAAAAGTAGAGTTGAGAAATTTTGAGATATGATTGCTTGCTTAGAATTCTCTAACAGTAGAAATTACATCCTCACTTACGATGTCCCAAAAATTTTGATAAAAACAAGGGGGAAAGTCATCGGGTCCTGGGGCTTTGTCTGGCTCCATGCTAAACAAGGCTTCATTAATTTCCTCATAAAAAAAGGGAGCTAAAAGCTTAAGGTTTATATCCTCATTTATAATGCTAGGAATGTATTGCAATATAATATGTTTGGCCTCCTCATTACACTGTGATTCCTGACCAAGGATAGAATTGAAATAAGTTACTACCTCCTTTCTTATTTTTGTTAAGTCTCGAGTAATAGAACCATGTACTTTTAAAAAAAAAATATCTTGTTATTGCTTCTATTTCTAAGCATGGTGATGTGAAAAAACTTAGAATTTGAATCTACATATTTCAACCAAAGATCCCTTGATTTTTGCCTCCAATATATTTCCTCATAGGCCAAAATGTTATGAAACTCTGCTAGTTTTGTCCGTTCCTCCTGCCTAGTAGTTTCATCAGCATCACCATGTTGAATCCTCTGATCAATTATATTAAAAATTTCAACAACCAATTTTTTATTTTCAAAGAGGTTCCCAAAGACCTTTTTGTTCCAATTTCAAAGCTTTTCCTTAACAAATTTTAATTTGTGAGCAAGTTTAAAAGCTGCATTACTCCTGACAGACTACTGCCACCACTAAATTAAGTTATCTCTGAAACTGGAATGTTTGATCCACATAGATTGAAATATGAAAGGTTTCTTGAAGGACAGAGAGTTAGGGATATCCAATAAAATGGGATTATTATCAGAGGTAATTTTAGGAATGGCTTGCAAGGGAGAATCATCGAACAGAGTTGTGGCCTCCTTTGATAGAAAAACTTGTCAATCCTTTCTTGAATGATATGACACCCTATCTTCCTAATTGCTCCATGTATAATTTGCTCTTCTAAGTCTTACATCCATCAACATGTTGGAGTTCACAAAGTCATTGAACTCATCCATGCTCCTGACAGGTGGTCCATTTCCACCCATTTTGTCTGAAAGGTAAATAGAAGTGTTAAAATCCCCAACCAGAATCTAGGGGACATTATGGAAGATTTCACTCTGATTGCCTAAGTACTCCCACATTAGAGCTCTCCCTTGAATTGAAGTCAAGACATAAATATTTGAAAGGATCCACGACATGTTGATGTTTATTTCCTTAAATAAAATACTAAGAACCCTATCATTTTTTTGAATAATGGTGCCTTCTACTATTCGGGGATCCCACAAAGTCATAAGGCCTCCAAACGCTCCTCTAGATGATTTGCAAACCATATCCCCTTGATTCTAGATTTTTTTGCTACTTTTTTGACTGAATCTCATCAGTTTTTATTTCTTGCAACATGATGATAGTTGGATTCACTTGATTTCTTATTGCACTGACTTCCCTATGTTTGGGCAGGCCATTGAGGCCTCTCACATTCCATGAGAGGAACTTCATTTAGATTGTTTGGGATTTCTTCCTCTCCCCCTAACTTGAGGGGGTTTTCCTAATTTGTTATCTTCAGAACGTGGAATAACATGTTGAAATAAGGTTCTCTATTTTCCATTGGCAATGTCATTATCAGTTTTAATTTTTTTATGCTCAACATTTGATATTCTCCCTCTTCTTTTTTCACTACTAAAATCTAAAGGAGACTTCATAGTGACCCTGGTTTGTTTAGGACTAAATTGGGGGGAGGAAATTTGTTACAGAACCAGAATATCATATTCCTCAATCTGAAGAGTTTCACATATCTCCACCCCTACATCCAAACCTTCTCATTTTTTCTTGTATTCCCCTGGTCTTTGGGATGACCCCTTAGTAGGATTCACCTGGATCCTAGTGATGATGTTAGGGAGATGAGATTTTTTAGTTTCCAATGTCTCAACTTTATTCCTAAGTTCTTTAGAATTAGGGTTTGGGTTTGGGATGCCCACTGGGCTTGAAGTATTTTTAGCATTGGGGTTTAAGGATCCCGACTTGGATGGGGATTCTAGAGATTGGGCATTAGGGTTTGGCTTTGTGATGCCCATGGGGATTACAATAATTTTAGCATTAGGGTTTGAGGATCCTAACTTGGATGGGGATTCTAGAGATTCAGAAAGGTTACCCTGAAGGTTTTGGGCTTCCATGTCTTCCAATAATCCTCCTACTGTCATATTGGATAGAATTGAAAATTTATTTGAAACTAGAGGATTGGAACTTACATGAGTATTTTGGTTGCCAAAAACCTGTTGTTTTCCTTTGTCTTGTTGGAACCCTGCACCGTATCTTTTCTTTTTTTGGTAGACATAGTTTTCTTGATTGAAATCGCCTCTGCCAGGGAAACTCCTCAAATTTCTTTGTCTAGAATTCCCTGCTTCTGCTTTTCTCTATTCATTGCTAGGTTAGGGCACTGATTGCTAGATGTCCTTGATTTTTGCATTCTACATAGAATGTCGATCTGTTCTCATATTATATCAGTTTTTTTTTATAGTATTCTCCATACTCTAGCACCACAAACCTTGGCAATTCATTATCCAAATTAGCATTTACGTAGATTCATGCTTGAGTCATCCTTGTCCTAGCCAAGGTCACATGGTCAATGGAGATCAGGTCTCCTATAGTTCTAGCTATGCCCTGCAGCCAATATTCATTGAATAATTGGGCATGTAGACTTGAGAGACAAACTCAAATAGGGGTAATGTTAATATTTTGCTTTTTAGGGTTGAAATCTTCACCCCATCATCTAAGAAAAAGGCTCCTTTTGCCCAAAAACTAAGGACATCCTGGTAAAATACGGTTAGCATCCTCCATATTATTAAAATGGATAATGAAGAACCCTCGAGTTAGAGCTACCAACTCCAAGCTTCCTACCGATCATCATTTACCCGTCGCCCAAGCCCTAATAGTCTCCATGTCCGACCTACCTCCCAAAAACTTGCCTACCAGGGAGAATTCTTCCTTTGAAAGAAAAGGGCTCATGGAACTTACCAGGGCCAAAATTTTATTATTTACTGGAACTAGGGGCGGAAGAGAGAGAACATCCTTTCTTTTTCCTCTAAGAGTCTTAGCAAAAGACAACCACTTCTTGGGCCTCACATTGTCCTTCGTATATTTTTTGTTGGGGTCTTTCTGAGGAGGGTTTGACCCTCGCGTGATGCCCGCCTCCAAATCTACCGTAGTATGACTACCTTCCTCTGGATCCTCTCTTGATCATATTAATAAAAATATAAAAACATCATTAAAATAACAAAAAAACAAAAATATTGCATTACATTTCATATCGTTGCATTATACAATCACTTGCATTAAGCATACCCATCATTGCATTTTGCATTCTAGAGTTGCTCATACATGTCTAGAACTAGGTCTGTACACCCGCCATACTTCAAAATCAACTTTGTCAAAAGTCATTATTAACACCCATATACATTACAATTATCATTTCCATCCATATTTCCAACTTTTCATATTTGTGTTTATTTCCCTTCACCTAGTCATTCATTATAAGGCATCATTAGGATTTTCAGTCATTCAATTGTCTCTAAATTTCTTTTTCAGATTTTTTAGAAAGCTATCCTAATTTTTAGAAGGTAGAGTCTTGCTTTGATTATACCTTGTCTACCTCATAATCCCAACACATTCTCACTTTAATAAATCCAAGTTTTGCACAAAAAAAGATGAAACCTACAAAGTTGTCCTTGTTACCTTAAGCAAAAAGTTTACCTTGCTCATACCCCTATGCACATGGTTTAAAAATACTTAGAATTAACAAAAGGAAAATATCCTCACTATAAAAAGCAATAAAAATCCCTTGCCCCATTCCAAATCTGGGAAAATATCCAAAGAGAAACAAATACAAAAGCAAAAATCCCCAAAAGAAAAAGTGGTTTTTACCACTAACAAAAGAAAAAAGTAAAATAAATAGTGGTTCTCACCACTACCAAAATACCTTGCTCACTAAAATAAAAATGAGCAAATTCCTAGAGAAATTCAAAAATAAAATAAAATAAGGGAGTACTAAGCTTGAATCCCTAGAATTCTTAGCATTTGATAACCATGAGGTGATCCTCATTAAAGGTTGGGTGGCATCAAGTCTACATAGAAATGGTGGTATCCTTATGCATGATGATATGTCTATCACATTATTAACCTTATTTCGTATAGACCAACGTTAGCTTGTGGATGAGGTATTTTTTGGTAGCTTGTATTACCTAATGGTCTATTCCAACTACGTATAAAAATTAGGATCATGATACTCACAGGGTGATATTCAGTACAAATGGGCTACATAAATCCTGTTTGGCACTGGGGTAACTTTATGTGTTATTATAGCAATGAACTCACATGCACACATAGGGATATTGAATATCTTGGTCATCCTAGAATATTTATACCTTGCCAAAAAGTCTTGCATGATTAATATATAACTTTTGACTACTTCACTAGGGTGCTTGAGTCTCATGGAAACCTCAAGGAAATTCCATGACATCTTACTATTAATTCTGTATCGCTTCAAATTTTTCGCATCCTTACCTTCAGGCTATAGGATCCGTGCCCGGAAGGAGGATGGGAAAAGGATGTCGCGGTACCTCAGACTGAGAGGACTTTGCGAAGGTCTCGCCTCTTAAGGGAGGTGTATTTTGATGATTTTTTGATGGATGGTGGGTTCTCCAGGAAACATTTAATGGCAGTTTCCACGTCTAGGTCTGGAATGTGTTTTTATGTGTTCGTTTTAGCCTTAAACATTCAAAATCCTAGGTTTGGCCAAATGAGTCTAAATTAATCTATATGAAAATGTAGATTTAATGAATACAGAGAACAAATTTAAGACAAAAAAATAGAGAAATTAAGAAATAATAAGAAGAATACCTGATCCGGATGTCTGATGGAGATTCTGATGTTTGAAGCAGTCAGGATCGTCTGGAATTCGATAGAATCGTCTGAGATCAGATAAGATCATCTGAGATCTGACGAACTCATCAGATGAATTCGTTAGAGACCTACAAACAGAAGAACAGATGCAAAATACAGAGAATACTACTGTGCTAAAAGGGGGAAACAACACAAAATGACAATATGAATAGTAAACAATAATTATAAATAAAAATTCAAACAAATTATGATGTTCTAATGATAAATTATGATCTTATCATGCAAGTTAAGCTATATGGGTGAACTCCAAATGCAAAATAGTAAGAAATAAGGATAAACTAACTAAAATGCAGAATAAAACAGCAAAAGGAATAAGAGAAAGCGCAAACTCTAGGCACTAATTGCCCCCAATGCAGATTGCAGTCGAAATCGTCTGGAAGTAATGAAATCGTCTCGAATTACGATAGGATCATCCGAGATTTGAACGAGATCATCTGTGATGATCTGAGCTTGCTCCGGCTGAAGATCAATGAGGTCCCTACAAGAAAACTTCAAAATAACAAAGGCAAAATAATGCTCTGGGTATTCTAATGCACACAAAATCAAGTCATAGAGAAATTCAGATAGGGTTTGGGAAGGGAAGATCCTAATGATTAAATAGGCCTAGGGGAGTAATTAGGAGGTTAGAGATCATCCCTATTTGGGAGATCTCCAATGGGGGAGGGTTTCTAACGACGCAGACATGCTTCTACCCGGATTAGAGACCCGTTGGAATAGAAGCTAATTGTGCAAAATCAGTTTTGCGACAAGATCATCTGGATGTCCTTGTCTAGATGAAATCGTCAGATCTAGGGTGATATCATCTGATCGGTGACGATATTGTCAAACGATCAAAACAACCTCTAAAAATGGCACGAAAAATGGGGAAATAGATTACCCGGTGGTTAACGGGCGGTTTGGGAGGTTAAATTTTGAAATTAAATTATTTACTAAGGATGAATGTAATAATTACAATTTTACTGCACCAATTTTAGGGTGCTACATTTTGCCCCCTCTTTAGCAAATTTTCTAAAGAAAATGCGTTAAAGATGAGTTCTTCTCGATCTACGAGAAAGCAAAAATTATTCCCATTTTTAGGTGACGATTCTTGGTCGAATCGTACGACAGCTTACTATGGTGCCCCCTCCGTGTTTTTACCCAAATCGAACGTTTGAGGTAAAAACGTGGAAAAGCAAAATTATTTTTGAAACATTTTTGAATAAAATTAAGAAAAATAGGGTAAAACCCTAATTCATTTTTACTGTTCATTTTACTGGTTTTAGATCTCTGAAAGCAAACATGGTGGAGACGGCGCACAGATCAATAGAGGTCTGGCACGGTCTACGGGTAAGAGTCTAGACTTAACTTAGAATGCTTTAATTTGATTTTACATGCTTTTTAGGTAGATTTTAGATGAATTTTGAGCATCGCGGTTGTTTTTGGGTCGTCGATGTTGTCGGGACGAAATCGTCCCGATTTCGACGAAATCGTCTCAATTTCGTGAATTTCGTCTAAGGGCGAAATCGGTGAAAGGGGGACGATTTCGTCAAATTAGAGACGATTTCGGATTGCAAAATCGGAGACAATTCTGCTCAAATTTGGGACGATATCGTCCAATAGTGGGCGATATCATCAATTGCAAAAAATTGAACTTTAACTTGCATTATTAATTACTTGAATTGTTTATTAATGATTTTTTGTTGTTTTGTTGTTTATGTTGCAGAGAGGTTTACTAAAAAGCAGGGAATGGAAGTATGGAGGTTTGAGGGATGACTTGGCCGCTCTTACATAGGCAGAATGGGATTAGCTAGCACAGGCCGACTTGCAGCATGTGGCAGAGATGCCACAGGTGTCTACGGATATGGGTCTACTGACAGCCCTAGTAGAGAGATGGTATCCGGGTTCCTCATGTTTTCGGCTACCGATAGGGGAGATGACTCCCACTCTAGAGGATGTATGGAGGATTCTAAGAATCTCCATACAAGGACGATTGATCACTCCTACGGCCAATCAGGGCCATGCTATGGTATGATTGTGTGGTGACCCAAGCTTCACCCTAGAGAAGGGCAGAGTGAATATCGAGGCACTGCGTTAGATTCCTAGGGCATCTAGACTCACACGGGTTCTAGCTGGAGTGGTTGGTGGACTTATGTTGTGCCACTAGAGCGGGTGCAGGGTGCCATGGATGCTCGCAGATGTGATCTACGATATGTAGGACCACAGCTATAGGTTCTCTTAGTGCAGTTTTGTGCTATGTCGGTTGTACAGGATCCTACATGGGGTTGTGTACAAGGGAGGCCGATGTTTGGTGATGACATCGCTCCTATAGGTTTGGTGCTGGGAGCACATTGCAGTGCAGAGGCCGGTAGGGCTTCCTTTGACAGGGGTTGACGAGGAGAGGCCCCGAGTTTTCTACTGGTGGCTCCGAAGAGGGTCACAGTGGCGGATTGACCTTCCTATGTCCCAGATCAGATTACTTGGAGGCCATGGAGGGAGCATCCAGGGTGGGCCGAGGATGGACAGGAGCTGGCTCACGCCAGGCGAGTTTGCTAGCTTCAGATGGAGAGGGGAGAGGTGGAGCTCCATCACTATGACCGAGTTTTGTGGTAGTTCGATCTATAGCAGGGGATACCATCTCTCAGGGATTATGAGTTTTCTCAGACTATCCGGGATAACACCACAATTAGTAGGGCTCCAGACATGTAGCACTTCTAGATTTAAGACTCAAACGATGCCCCAATTCAGCCAGTGGATGGGGACGATGCAGGTGTAGCCAATGGCTACGTTGCCTGGTACGTAGGCATCCGCCCTCCTAGGATGACGAGGGCTCAGGGTCCGATACACGTAGTCGTGCATTGAATAGGGAGGCAGTGCTAGGTAGCTATGGAGGTGGCCTAGGGTCACAACGAGAGAGAGTCGAGGAGGCCACAGGCACAGGAGAGGCCACGACAGAGGGAGAGGAGGGAGGTGAGACCCCCATCTCCGTAGAGAGAGAGACCACCATCGCTCGATAAGGGCAAGGGCATTGACACAGGGGAGAGTAGCGAGATGGCTACTCTTCGAACGAAGAATATTCATCTCCAGGCACAGGTGCAGACTCTACAGGATGAGGCTGCACGACACCGAGCTAAGGTGACACAACTTCAAGACAATATTGCCTGCCTCAGGGCGTGGGGCAGAGGGGCAAGCACTAGGGAGCTGACACAAGCTATTGCCCAACTTACTTTCTACTAGACTTTGTACTATTAGATGGTGCCAAAGGAGGATAGGCTACCCCTGCCAGCCAACATTGCAGAGCCGATCAAGATTGGGTCGTCTAGGACTTCATCCCGATCGAGGACTAGGACTCACAGTACTACTCAGACTACGATGGGGCCACCTCGTACACCTCAGGGTAGGGGAGGAGATGATGCTGAGAGCTCGAGGGGCTCTCGAGGCTAGAGGACTACACAGATTTGTACATATTGACATGATAGCACTTTGTAAAGATTGACATGATAGCATTTGTATTATTATATTTTTTTGTTGATAGAGGATTGAGTATGACGAGGTATAGATTGTGGCATACCAATCCAGTTTTGATGATGTATATATATTTTTGACATATATATGATATGTTTTTGATCATATGACTTGTGTTATGAATTTTTATGATGCTTTTATGTTGGATTGATTAATTTGAGGATTCATGAAATTATGTCGTTTTGAAAATTTATAATTTTGATGTCATGCTGTAATATTTTAAATGAAATAATCTGATGTAACAAATTGATTGTTTGTAATGTGATGTAATAAAAATTAAAAAAATACTTCTAACAATAATTTCAAAGTACATTGTCGCTATTATAGACCATTTCATGGAGTCGCTGCTCACTCGGTCGTCAAGCTAATCCCAGTATAGAAATATTGTTAAAAGTAAAAGAGTGCTTAAGAGACTGTCTTAAGACTTTGGTGTAATGGTGCAAATGATGATGATGATGGTTTGTTTTTTAGATTTTCATAAAAAAATAATATGCATGAAATAATGTTAAAATGATTTTTGCTAGGCATAAATTCCTAAGTGTGATAAATTTTTTGGATAATTCCCTAGGAATTATACCATCATTGCAAAATTGAAAGTTGACATAATGATATGAAATAATGATAATGTGTATTTTTTGTTTGTAAAACATAATTGTATAATAAAATGATTTAAGTCATATGTTTTTCATGATTTTAAATAAATGGGGAATAAAAATTGTTACAATGGTTTGCGCTAGGCATAAAATTCCAATTTTGGTTTTGGAACTATACCATCGTCGCGAAATTCAAAAAAAAGTTATATATATATATATATATATATATATATATATATATATATATATATATATATATATATATATATATATATATGTTTTGATTGTATAGTTTTGAAAGAAAATTTTTATTTTTCTATTATATGGTTATCTTTATGGTAAATAACTGTACTTGAATTATTCCAAACAAGTTGCAAAATAATATTTCAAAGTATTTTGAAGACAAAAGTTAGATTTATAAGGAATCCCATGTGCATATGTGAATTCATTTCCGATCTTGATTTATCATAATGATACACAAAATCTCTCAAATACAAATGTGTGTGCAATTGTTTTGTGCATTTACCCATTTTGAGCAAGATAATATGATACAAGTGATTTGAAGAAACCAAATAAGTGTTCATTAACCATGATGTAGATGCATATAACCATACTAGACTACTATGTAGGTCGGATTATCAAGAGCTAGCTAATCCATAAGTAGACATAGGTCTGTACAAAAGAAGGTCGCTAATGTGACAGACATATCGCCACGCTAGGAGTTACCCAAGGCCAAGCAGGTTGGGCACAAACCACCTGTTATGGGGTTTACCTCATAGTTTTCGAATAATTGAGAATTCCAGGGATTCAAGCTCATCAACCCTTCTTTTCTTTTCAAAGGGTAGGGATAGGAATTTTATTGCTTTCTTGTTTTTTGCTTTCTTTTGCTTTTCTTTTGCTTTTTTTTGTTTTTGTATTTTTGCTTGATTTTTGAGATAATGCTTGAAATATTGCTGTAATGATACAAAATAACATTTTTCTTTTCTCTTTTTCTTGAACTTTTCTTTTCTTTCTATGCTAGGGATACTTGCTCGGATTAGCTATAGAGCAAGGGATTTTTATTCTGGGTAGGGGTGAGCTTGTCTTTTTGCCAATTATCAAAGATTCTAGACCATGTGCATGATAGGATAGTAGGGGAAACTTTTCGCTCAAGAAACCACGTCTACTATGTAGCAAAACATGGAAATTACAAATATAATCATTTTATTATGAAAAGATGTGCTTGGTTCAAGTAAATAACAAGATCAATTCTCTATGCTCAAAATTTATTTAATTGAATTTTGTGAACTTTGATATAAGAGAGATTAGTAATCATGCCAGATAAAATCAAGATATTTATTGTTGTGAGTGTGCAAGTGAGGGATTCAAAATAAATGCTAATTTATCAAAAATAATTTGAAACATATAACTGCAATAATTGTAAGAGAATATATATGAATACTTTTGAGAAGTTTTTGAGAATGTTTGACTCTCTCTTTCTTCTTTATTTTGTTTTGGTTTCGAAAGAGTCAAGCATATTGCTGTTTTTATATTTTTATCATTATTTTGTTGTTTATAAATAAATGCAACAAATAGTTTTGAAGATTTTGATGATTATGAATGTTTTTGGTGTTTTTGAATTTATAAAGTGAAAAAAATACAAGATAGTGATTTTGAACAAATATATACATGGATGAAGTGACCAAATTTATACATAGTAACGTTTAAGATGCAAAATATTCATGGGTTCTTTAAGTTCTTTACCATCTAAGGTAGATAATTTGTATGCTCCTGATTCAAATTTAGCAGTAATAATGTATGGTCCAATCCAGTTGGGATCAAATTTACCTTTAAGGTCCTTAGTTGCATTTGTATTTTTTTTTATTTTCTTTTAAAACAATGTTGCCGATCTCAAAGGATCGATGATGAACTTTTTTAGCATATGATCTTTTAAGCTTGTTTTGGTAGGCACGGAGATGCTCCAAAGCATTGATGCATTTTTCATCTAGGAGTTCCAGCTGACTGAGTCTGCCAGCATGATATTCATCTCCTACTTCGGTATCTTGAAGTAGCAGAGCCAAAGAAGGAACTTCCAATTCAAATGGAAAAATTGCTTTAGCACCGTAAACCAAAACAAATGGTGAAGTTCCAGTGGGGGTTCGAACACTAGTTCGATAGGCCCACAAGGCTGGATATAACTGGATGTGCCAGTCATGGCCAGTTTTATTGACCAATCTTTTGAGAATTTTGATTAAGGTTTTGTTAGATGCTTCTACTTGACCATTACCCTAGGGATAATAGGGAGTGGACCAGTGATGTTGAATCTTGTATTTTTGGCATAATTTTTTAACATCTTTATTTTTGAAACAAGTTCCATTGTCAGAGATGAGATTTGCAAGAATTTCGAACCTACAAATGATTTGATTAAAAATAAATTTAGAGACTTGTGTGCCAGTGTAGGAAGCTAAAGGCATAGCTTCAACCCACTTCGTGAAATACTCAGTGGTGGTTATGATGAATTTGTGTCCATCAGATGACACAGGATTGATTTTGCCAATAATATCTAAACCCCATTTGGAAAAGGGCCAAGGAGATGAAATAGCCTATAGCTCTTGTGCAGGCGCATGGACAAGGTTAGCATGTTTCTGGAACTTGTCGCAATGGTGCACATAATCATGTGCATCCTTTTCCATGGTAGGCCAAAAGTATCCTATCCGAAGGAGCTTTTTAGCAATGATGCTACCACTAAAGTGTCCTCCACAAGATCCATCGTGGGCTTCACTCAAGGCTGATTTAGACTCTTCTAAGTTTAAACATCTTAATAGGATACCTTCAAAAGATCTCCTATATAAAGTATTGCCAATTATTACAAATTGACTTGCTCGTCGACGTAATAACCGACGCTGGTTTCTATTAGAATTGGCAGGGAAAGTCCCATTTTAGAGAAAATCAAATATGTCTGTATACCAAGGTTCTGGAGTAGTTTCATTGATTAGAAACACATCCAAAGTCTCTAAGCATGACTTATTTGAAGCGGGTTCCTGGAGTCGATGAATAATGATAGTGGCATATTCGTCATCTAACTCCAAGGGTAGGAGAGATGTAGCTGCGGCCATAGCATCAGCTACACGGTTGCTAGTTCGAGGAATAGCTTCCAAGGTAACTTGATCAAATAAGGACATTAGTTGTAAAACATAGGCCTTATATGGGTGTAGTTTATCATCTCTGGTCTGATAAACTTCATTAATTTGGTTTATAACCAGTTGAGAATCACAAAAAACTAAAAGATGCTTAATTTTTAGCGCCAAGGCAGCTCGTAATCCAAGGATTAGAGCTTCATACTCATCAGTATTGTTGGTGCAAGCAAATTTCAATCTGAAGGACAAAGGAATGAGATGTTTTTGTGGGGATATTAAAATAATACCCGCACCAGCCCCACTCATGCATCGGGCTCCGTCAAATTATAAGGACCATTGTTCAATATGGTCTACCTCTAATTGAAGGCATTCATTAGGAAACTCAATGATGAGGGGATGGGTAGACTCTAAGGGTGCAGCAGCTAATTGATCTGCTATGATTTGACCCTTAACAGACTTTTGTCCTATGAATGTGAGATCAAACTCGCTTAGAGCAAGAACCCATTTGGCTGTGCGACATGATAAATAAGGTCGACTCATGAGATACCTTAAGGGATCGTATTTGGCAATGACATACGTTTTCTGACTAAGCATATAGTGTCGTAATTTCTACGTAGCAAACACGACGGCTAGAAATAGTTTTTCTAATGCTGTATAGTGGGTTTCATAACTGATGAAGGTTCGACTAATGTAATAATTAGCATGTTCTCTCTTTTCATCATCAAGTTGAGCTAACATAGCTCCTAAGGCAAAATCTGAAGCTGAAATATATAGGAGAAATGAGCGATCAGGTTTATGCGGTGAAAGCACAGGTGGATTAAGGAGGTATTGTTTGAGAAGTTCAAAAGCTTCTCTACATTCGGTGTCCCAATTAAAAGGGACATCCTTATTAAGGAGTTTAAGAAAGGGATCGGTTTTGTTTGCCAGCTTATCAATGAAGCGACAAATAGCTTGAAGTTTACCTTGTAAACTTCGTAACTTAGATATATTAGTAGGTGCGGGCATATCAGTGATGGCCACAATCTTGAGAGGGTCGATTTCAATACCACATAAAGAAACTAAAACCCCTAATAGTTTGCCGGACTTAACTTTGAATATGCATTTTTCTGGATTTAATCGAATGAGATATTCTCGTAATCGATTAAAAACTTTTCTCAAATCATCTAAATGATTATCTTCAATAATAGAGCGAGCTATAATATCATCTACATAATCATGTAGGATATCATGCATCATATCATGAAAAATATAGGTCATAGCTCATTGATAAGTTGCACCTGCGTTCTTTAAGCCAAATGGCATCACTTTCCAACAAAAAGTACCCCAGGGGATAATAAAGGCTATTTTAGCCTGATCTTTAGGAGCTATCCTGATCTAATTATAACCGGAGAATCCATCCATTAAGGACATCATCCCACTTCCGGTAGTAAATTCAATGATTTGATCCATGTTTGGAAGAGGAAAGTCATCTTTAGGGCATGCGACGTTAATATCTCTAAAATCTGTGCAAACCCTAACTTTGGTAGCTTCTTTCTTGGTGACTGGAACTACATTTGAGATCCATTCAGCATAATCAATAGCTTGTATAAAGATAACATTCAAGAGTTTTTCTAACTCCCCTTTGACTAGCAGAGCCACTTTGGGATGCATTTTTCTAAGTTTTTGTTTAACAAGTTTAGCATCCGGATGGACCACTAGATGATGCATGACTACAGAAGGGTCTAGACCTGGCATATCTTCATATGTCCAAGTGAAGACATCTTCATACTCTTTAAGGAATGCAATGTATTGCTCTTGTTTTTCTTGACTCAATTCTGATCCAATATTGATTATGTGAGGATTGTCCTCAGTTCCAATGTTAATTTTAATGAAATTTTCTACCTCCATGTGTAGATCTCTTTCAAAATTAGGTGGGGCGGGTGAAACACCCAATTCTTGTAATTCTTGTAAGGTTAATTTAGATAATTCATCTTGAGGATTAGTGGCCTCAAGTTGGGCTATGGTTGGTATAGAACCATCAAAATAAAATCCATTGTGTAACATCTCTTCAACAAAGATATCATGGAAGATATCTCCTTCCAACTCTTCATCGGGGTCATAAATCATTTCAGGGTAAGCTATGGATAGCATGTTGCATGAAAATGACTGATTTTTAAGAGGCAAATCAACATGCCTATCCAAATAATCTTGATAACATATGATTTGATCATCATCTTCAAAAGGAAAGGGTTGACCCTTACTAGGAAATAGGCCCACACCACAATGGGCAGGCCACGGTTCTACCTCAAAAGGTTCTTTCATGCCATTTTGGAAAGTTCCCAAGCCTTTCCCTTTATATCCCATTTTAAGCATCATGGGTTTAGCTTTAATATAATCATTGGTAAAATAACATCGAGCATATCCCTCATGATGAGTTTTGATATTTTGAGGGATTCTTCCCTAGTCATATCCTTTATAAATGAAGGCACAACTCCCGACTTGGTAAGTACTTCCCATAGGTTGTGGGAGGCCCAAAGTATGAGGAGATGGCGGTAAATTATTCAAAATAATTGAATCTTGCATGAAAGCATTTGTTTTTTTTTATATTAAGGTTGTGGATAAATCTGGTAAAAGTTCATCAGAAAGGGCATAAGATGTAGAAGGCTTATTACCTATATCTTGAGATGTGGAAGGTATGATTGATGTCTCTGTAGGTTTTGAATTCATAGGGATAGAACATGAAGGATTGGTTGTAGATTTAAGATATTTTTGAGGTTCTAGAGTGATTTGTTTAGAGGGTTGTTGATCTATATAGGAGGATGAAATTACTGGAGGGGAAATAGGTGAGGTTATGAGTGTGTTTTTCACATGTTTAGATGAAAAATAAGAACTAGGATGTGTGGATGACAGAGCAGGGAAAAATTGCACTCCAACCGGTTCTTCCAAAGCACACATATCAAAGGGTCTAGGGTCACCATGGATAGTGACCAACTAATTTTTAAACTCAAATTTAACACATTGGTGTAAGGTTTATGGGACCGATCGCATGGCGTTGATCTAAGGGCGACCCAAAAGTATATTGTACGATGTTGGGCAATGTACAATAAACACAATTGTTTCTAGGGTTCTAGGACCAACTTGCAATGGGAGGGTAATAACTCCACACATTTCTTGTATTTTGTCATTGAAAGCTTTGCTAATCATATCAGTTTTATTCATTTCATCACTTCTAAAGTCAAATCGTTGGTAGAAGTCAAAAGTGAAAATGTTTAGAGATGAGCCATTATCAATCAAGACTCGTTTGATGGCTACATCCCCAATTAGAGCAGTAATGTATAAGGGATTATCCTTATGTAAACTGTGTTGTGGGATATATTTATCCGGAAGTCAATACAATCAATCTCTCGAGTGATGATAGTATTGGCCATAGCTTCAGGTTGGATGTTTTGAGGTACCATCATTTGGCTTAATGTAAGCATCAACTCATCCCTATGGGTGGGAGAGGATCTTAATAAATCCAAAAGGGAAATTCTGGCTGTAGTATTGGACAATTGCTCATTAATATTGTAAGGGGGTTTAGGTTGAACATTAGGAGCATGATTCCCTTTATTGGGATTTTTCAAAACGAATGGAGCCGATCCATCATTCTGATTTGATTCTTATTGGGAATTTTGAGCTTGTTGTCGGGTGACGACTCCGATGGTACCTACAATGTTATAGTGAAGACGCTGAACTGGTCTCGATTGAGTATTTATGGCTTGTTCATTAGAAATGAATATATTAGAAGAAGGTCGAGTAGTAACTCTTCTAGGAAATGGTTCTTCTGGAACCATAGCATCTGTGACAGGTTGAATAGGATCTGATTTGTTTTTAGAACTATTCGATTGGTTTGAAGTAATGTCTACTTCACTTTTAGTATCCGATTCTATATCACTAGAATCAGAAGTTTGAAAATTATGTAAGGGCCTGGTCGTAACCAAGGATAAGGTTGTGTCAAATATTTGAGGATCCTGAACAGGTAATTGTCCGCTAATGGTTCCTACATATCGGGTAGGAGGGGGAACATTATGATGTTCGATTTGATTGGCTACCTCTTTACCATGTCTTGGTAAAGGGTGTTGAAATATGTCTAATGTTTGATTAGCATTTTGATTTTGATTTTGAGGAATGGTATTTTGAGTGTTATTAGGAGGGTTTTGTTTAGGTTGGAAGGCTTGCAGTTCCATTTCATTATTATCAATCAAATCTTGTATTTTATGTTTCAACCTTTTACAAGCATTGGTAGAATGTCCAGGTCCTCTATGGAAATCACAGTGTAAGTCATCTCTGTATCCAGGTATAGTTGGATCAAGTTCCCGGATAGCTGGCAATTGGATCAAGCCTCTTTCGAGTAATTGAGGTAAAATAGTTGATAAGGGTTGATTTAATCTAGTAAATTCTTGAGGAGGTTTGTCAGGAGGTTTCAATATAAATTTTTATGTTGTCTTCGTTGCATTGATATTAGCAACATTTTTGCTGTCAGTGACTTCGTCACCGACAACTTGTTTGTTTTTATATTGATTTCTAGAGGTTTTATCATCATCATTCTTCCTAAGTTGGCCTCTCCTAATGAGGGCATCTTCTACTCTCAAGCTAAGGCTATAGCTTGATAGAAGGTAGTTAAGGTAGTAGTTGATAGCTCATAAGATATTTGTTCTTGCAAATTATTGATAAAAATGTCCAACATTTCCCTATAAGGTAGCACAAAGTGCAATTTTCCTATCAATTGCCTCCATATAGCTAAGAAATCGACAAAACATTCATCTTTGTCTTGTTTTAAGTTGTATAGATCTTTAATGGTTACATGCCTCTCGATGTAGGCACTAAATTGATGGATAAATGATTCAGCTGTTTCTTCGAAGTTTCTCAAAGAATGAGTGGGCAATTGATAGTACCACTCTAATGCCATTCCACCTAAACTTTTCGGGAACATTTTTAATAATAGCAAGTCATCATGTGATATGTCATGACATGCTATCCTAAATATGTGAATATGCTCTATGGGATCTTCGGTTCCTTTATATATAGGCAGGATGGGCATGGGAAAATGCTTAGGGTATGGTTGAGCTACAACTATGGGATCCAAAGGTTGACTACATATCTCTCGATAATTATACGAGGGACGGTAGGGATCTATCTGGTCCATACGTGAAGCTAACTGTTTCACCATGGCTTCCAGATTACTAGTTTGCCCACCATATTGGTTTGGTAGGGCATTGACATGGGTTTTATGGGAATATGATGGAGGAACATGAAGATTAGATGCTATGTTACTATTGTGAAAATTATTGGTAGGAAAAGTGTTATGAAGGAATTTTGAAGTTGTATTATGTTGTATTCCAGATTGTTGAAAATTGGTGTTTGGCTTCGTTTTAGGTTTTTGTTTACTTGAAGCATATTGCTCAATAGTTTTGCGGAATAAAGTAATGAAGGAAGGTTTATTTTGTGTGGGAATGATTTTAGGTTGAATAACAGGTTCCATAGGAGGTTGGGTAACCTGTTGTTTTGACATGTTTTGCATCATAGTAACCATGTCTATATTGGATGGCCCAGCCTTGTCACTTTCTTGATCAATGAAAGACAAGGTATTAATGCACACATCATACATATGTTCCATGGCTGCCTGAGTGTCACTAATTTTCCCTTTATCAATACGAACTGCCACATTAATGGCATCAATGTTATCATCAAGAAATTTCTTGAAATGATATATGTTGTCAAAAGCAATAGTTCCATCTGGAGCTACTCTAGGGGATGAGGATCCATCCTCTTTAACACTTCCTTCTTGCTCATTGTCTTCACCTAGGTCATGTTCTGATTGATCTAGAGTTTTTCCTTCTGGAATTGGATCTCTAGGAAGGACATTTGGGTATCTAGTTGTATCTTGTAACCAATCTTCTTCTTCCCCTACAGTTTCTTTACCATTCCTAAGTTTAGTCATGGTGCTTTAATTTTTATTTCAGCAAATATATATATATATATATATATATATATATATATATATATATATATATATATATATATATATATATATATATATATGCAACAAGATTAAGAGGTATATATTAATTATATACCTACTACAATATTTAAAATGAAGTGTTTTTGGTTTTTGCTATTTTTTTTTTTTTTTTAGTTTTTAATTTTTGTTTGTTTTTCTTTGTTTTTGAAATAATATAGTAAAGACAACAAATAACACAATAAATGCAAGAAATAATACTGAAAGTAACAATCTAGTTTTCTATAAACAATTTATAAATATCATTAATAGGCTCGAGTTGTTCAGGAGTCATGAAGTGTTCTTCTTCAAATTGAAAGTTTTCTTTTAAAAATTTAATGAAAAGAGCTATAGTGATATTATCTGTCTCAGATGCTGGTTGATAAAAGTAAAGCTCGTGGAAATACTCTCGATATAACACAGCTCGAGGAACTCTATTCCATCTTTCCCTATCTGTAAGAACAACCTCTTGGTCTTCTACAAGGCCTAGGAACTGGTGTACAATGGCTACGTTCTCGAGGTATTCCTCGAAGGTGAATAATTTTGAAGATACTAGAGCTCTTCTATAAGCTAACCATCTATGGCAGGCTCTCTGAAGTTCATGATAAAAGACTAGTTGATGAGGATCCAAGATTCTATCTAGGACTAGCCTCTTGATCTGTTTAAGTTGTGTTGACCTAGATGAGATGACATTAAGTCTCCTATCAAGTTCATTCCACAAGAATTGATTTCGATTTGTTTCAGGCACATTAAGCATAGAGTTGATTTCTATGGCTGCTAATTGTTTTTCTACATTTATAGTAACTGCTAATCTTTTCTTAGGAGTTACCATCTAAACATGATATTAAACTCAAATGATTTAAAATGCATCTATGTTTTAGTTCTATTTTTTTTGTTTTGTTTTTGTTTTCAAAAGGTTTATAATGCATTCACGTTGGGTTCACCAAAATGTATCGCTTCAAATTTTTTGCATACTTACATTCAAGCTATAGGATCCGTGCCCGAAAGGAGGATGGGAAAAGGATGTCACTGTACCTCAGACTGAGAGGACTTTGCAAAGGTCCCGCCTCTCAAGGGAGGTGTATTTTGATGATTTTTCGATGGATGGTGGGTTCACCAGGAAACATTTAATTGTAGTTTCCATGCCTAGGTCTAGAATGTGTTTTTATGTGTTCGTTTTAGCCTTAAACATTCAAAATCCTAGGTTTGGCCAAATGAGTCTAAATTAATCTATATGGAAATGTAGATTTAATGAATACAGAGAACAAATTTAAGATAGAAAAATAGAGAAATTAAGGAAGAATAAGAAGAATACCTGATTCGAATGTCTGATGGAGATTCTGATGTTTGAAGCAGTCAGGATCGTCTAGAATTCGACAGAATCGTCTAAGATCAGACAAGATCATCTGAGATCTGACGAATTCGTTAGACGAATTCATCAAAGACCTGCAAACAGAAGAACAGATGCAAAACACAGAGAATACTACTGTGCTAAAAGGGGGAAACAACACAAAATGACAATATGAATACTAAACAATAATTATGAACAAAAATTCAAACAAATTATGATGTTCTAATGATAAATTATGATCTTATCATGCAAGTTAAGCTATATGGGTGAACTCCAAATGCAAAATAGTAAGAAATAAGGATAAACTAACTAAAATGCAAAATAAAAAAGCGAAAGGAATAAGAGAAAGCACAAAATCTAGGCACTGATTGCCCCCAATGCAGATTGCAATCGAAATCGTATGGAAGTAATGAAATCGTCTCGAATTACGATAGGATCATCTGATATTTTAACGAGATCGTCTATGATGATCTGAGCTTGCTCCGGCTAAAGATCAAAGAGGTCCCTACAAGAAAACTTCAAAATAACAAAGGCAAAATAATGCTTTGGGTATTCTAATGCACACAAAATCAAGTCATAGAGAAATTCAGCTAGGGGTTGGGAAGGGAAGATCCTAATGATTAAATAGGCTTAGGGGAGTAGTTAGGAGGTTGTATATCATCCCTATTTGGGAGATATCCAATGGGGGAGGGTTTCTAACGATGCAGACATGCTTTTGCCCAGATTAGAGACCCGTTGGAAGAGAAGCTAATTGTGCAAAATCAGTTTTGCGACAAGATCGTCTGGACGTCCTTGTCTAGATGAAATCATCAGATCTGGGGCGATATCGTCTAATCGGTGATGATATCGTCAAACGGTCAAAACAACCTCTAAAAATGGCACAGAAAAAGGGGAAACGGATTACCCGGCGGTTAACGGGCGGTTTGGGAGGTTAAATTTTGAAATTAAATTATTTACTAAGGATGAATGTAATTATTACAATTTTACTGCGCCAATTTGAGGGTGCTACAAATTCCATTCCATACCATTTTATCCCATGTTTTTCAGTTCATATTTTCACAGTTCATTACATAATATTATGATAACGTTAAAAATGAATCGATGAATTTTATATAGTCTATGGTGCTAGCATCTAGTGTGTCAAATAGTATTCATAATTCATTAGTATAGATTAACAAATCATTATGCATACATACATGTACATATCATCAACTAAAATCATATTACAATACATGCATCCATGATAAGCATCCATAAAAGTATCAGTAAAAACATGAGCATCTCATACATGTAATAAAGTAGTAAGGAAACACATGATGAAATAGAAAAAATCATCTATATATATATATATATGTATGGGGTAAAAATCTACATCATAATACAAAAAATTCCCATAGGCTACAATCAAGTGGGTCCTTAGACTTCAAACTCCTAAAATCCAAAAATAATCATAGTCTCAAAAGCCATGGTCATGTAGAATCGACACCATGACTCACCACCACCCTCGATCATCACTCATAAATAGCTCCCAGATATGCTACCCCCTATCCTATTTGATATCCTCACAATTCTAGGAGCCCTCATCCTCATAGATGACTACCCTATACCACTCCTCCTACTCTACTAGGACCCACTAGTAGAAGGACAAGCTGGTAAGCACCCTCTAAGGTGTGTTACCTCATCCTCCAAATATTGTCTTTATGCTAGCTCCTATTGATGATGAGCTTGGTAGTCACCTAGTAAAGTTTATAGCTATGTCACCTCCCCTCGTAGCCTAGTTAATTCAACACTATCCAATACCCCTATCTTGAGCTCCATGCTCTAAATTGTGGCCAAAAAACATCTAGCTCTACTACCTACCCCTCAATAACTGCTACCTACCTCTCAATATTTTCTTGAGTAGTCTACACCTATGCTTGTAGGAGATCTCTCTCCTCTATGTGTTCCCTACACTATATCTCATTTTTATCAACTAGAGGATTAAAAAATGGGAATTCTATATTAGATAGTTTTTAATTGATCTAAAAATATATTAGATGGACAGTCAATGAGGATGATTCTACAAAAAAAATGGTTTTATACTTAATTGATGTTTTATCTTCTTATTTCTAATCCAACATTACAACCATCCGCTTGATCATTCTTAACTTCTAAAATTTCAAATGTCAAAAGATATATTAATATGAACAACAATTCTAAACATAAATTCTTGTGTGACATCATCTTGTTGTAAGCCTTGCAACTAGAAATAGACTTCAATGATGTCGTGGTTGAAAAGAGTATAGGTTATTTAGTTAAAAATATTATCAAACTCCAATAATATTAAACCTTCATCATACATCTCAATAAGTGATAATTGGACTTGAATGTGGTTGAAAAGGACCTTATTTAGACAAGAGCCATGGAAGACTATATGAAATTTAGAAGAGGGTGGTAAAGTGGGCTTATATGCTACTTGTTCAGTTCATTGTATTACATAATATGGGTCATAGCATGTAGTTTCAAGATTCTAGTGAGCATGGAGTTGCACTAATGTTCATTTATATGTATGTAGTTGAAGGAAGACCATGTACCCTACATTAAAACTATGCTCTAAATGGTGTTGATATGTTTGTTTTCACATTCACTTTTTTATCCATAGCTAAATTTTTCTTCAATTATTGTAGTAGTTTGTTATGATATTGAAGTGTCAAATCCATTGCTTGGACATTTGATTTTCTTGGAACATATGAAGAAGGTCATGTAGGTGGGTATCAATAAATTGCCTCAAAAGGAGTCAATCTAGTGGTTGTGTGGAACAAAGTATTGTACCAACAATTTATCAAAGGAATTCGTTTGGCTCACTGAGTTGGATGCTTAGAAGTAAAATAGTGGAGCTAAGTTTCCAAGCATTTATTGAACATTTTTTATTTTTTCATCCATATAGGGAAGGTAGGATGTGCTCATTATTAGTTACATACCCTACTTTTTAAATAGATCTTGCCAAAAATGACTGACCAACATAGGGTCATAGTCAAACACAATGGATTTTGGCATACCATGGAGATAAAAAATTAAGCCCATGAATATGTAGGCAATGGTGGAGGCATGGTAGAGGTGGTCCAGGAAACAAAAATAAGTATACTTCAAGAGACAATCCACCACCACAAGAATGATTTTTTATTCTCTTTATTTTAGAAACCCTTCACTAAAATTTATAGAAATGTTAGTCCATACATTTTTTGGAGCTGGTAAAGTTTGTAGAGTGCTTTGAGTAAAATTTATTTCTACTTTCAACCTTTGAAATATTACATACTCAACCACAAAAAATTTAATGTCCATTTTCATTCTTTCCCATTAGAATGAACATTTAGCCCACTCATAGGTTTTAAAAAAAAATGAATGGCCCATTGTGGGTGAAGCATGCATCTCCTTCATTATATACTCATGAATAAATTATTTTTTAGGAACCATAATGTGAGCTTGATATAATAACAACTATCCATCCCATGAGTATCGAGTGTATGAATGGGCTATATATGGTACACAATATTCCTTGATCCTCAAATTAACAAGAAAGGGCATATACCAAAATATTTTTCTTCCTCTTTTTTTACACATTTTATAATCATACTCCAACATTTTGAAACTCATTTCTACTGTGTTTGAGCCAATAACATTTGTTCCAAAAAGTATTTCAAACTTTAATGATCCATTCTAATGAAGAAATATTGACTAATGAGGTAAGTTCATGAAGACATGGAGAATGACCATCATTTATTTTTTATAATTGGACTTCCCTATATTTATTCCAAACAAGAGCTTACTAGTTAAAGCTAGGGGTTAGCTTTCTTGCATTAATATTCTAGAAATTCCATGGACCAAAGCATCAGTCTCAATTATAAATGGTTTGGAAAAATCAAGAGTAGCTAAGACTAAAGTAGAAGTCATGTATTCTATAAGATGTTGAAAGATATTTTTAGCTATCATAATCCATATGAATGGACTCTTCATTAACATATCCATGAGTGGGGCTACTAATTTTCCATAACCTTGGAGAAATCATTGATAGTAGCCAGTACGATCCAAAATTAATTGTAGTGCTTAAGACTTTGAGGCTTAGGAAAAAAATTTATAGCTAAATTTTTCTTCAATAGACCTCAACCCTTTCATATGAGATGATATGACCCAAATATTTGACCTCTTGCATTCTAAACAAACATTTAGATTATTTGGAAAACAATTCATACTCTTTTAAGAGTTGCAAAATTAGATCCAAATCATGTAGGTGCTCTCCCTAGGTGTGATTGTAAACTATAATATCATCAAAGAAGACCAAAATAAACTTGTGTAGGTAGGGATAGAAGATATTGCTCATGAGACTCCAAAAAGTTGAAGGTGTATTAGTTAGGCCAAAAGGCATGACCAAATATTCATAAGGACCTTCATGGGTCCTAAATGTTGTTTTTGGGATGTCTTCTTTTGTGAGTCATATTTGATGTTATCAAAATTGAGGATCCAAATTGGACAAAAATTTGATAGTGAATTTATTGAGTTCCAAAGGTCTATACATAGCCTTCATGACCCATCATTTTTTTTACTAATATCACTGGTGAAGAGTAGGTATTGATAGTAGGTCATATTACCCCTATTCTTAATAACTCCTAGACCAATTTATCAAATTTTAATTTTTATGCATAGGCATACCTATAGGGTTGAAAATTAGATGGCAAGTTCCTTGGTAAAAATTTTATTGCATGATCAAGGGGTCACCATGGAGGTAGCCCTTTGGGTTTTGAAAATACAAAACCATGTTTAGTTAGAAGTATTTGGAAGTTGCTTTGTTGTTCAATATTTTTAGTATTATATGCCTAGACTACAAACAACTATGCCACTACCCCATGTGAGGATTTGTTTAAAAATTTATCCATTCTATTTGAGCTTATTATTTGAGTGGATCCCATAGGTAAGCTATAGAGAGTGTATTGCTTCTTATTTTGAGTGAATTGCTACCATAGTTTAGCAAATATTATATGCTATTGTTTCCAGAGTATGGATCCATTGTTCCCTTAAACAAATATTGTATACACCTAGGGTAAGAGTGAACATGTAAGTTTTGAGTTTATATTACTTGATCTTCAACTTTATATTCCAACATTTCCCTTTACAAGGTATTTTTTCTCCATTGGCTACCATGAATTTGAAAGAATAATAATAATGTATGTAATACTTTGATTGCTTAATTACTTGTGGGTCAATAAAGTTATGTGTACTACCAAAATTAATAAGGATTGTGATTTTTCCACCTTGAAATATCCTACTACCTTCATAGTTTGAGGGATCAAGATTCTTGCTAGTGCATGAACTAGAAATTTTGCCTAAGGTGCTCCTTTTCTTGTTGTTCCTCTTCATCTTTAAGGACTTCATTTTCCATAGAACCATCCATATCTACAAAATATTATTTATATTGTATACAATTATTCTATATAAAATATTTCTCATCACAATTATAGCCTGTCTCTTGTGTTCTATGGGCTTCAATTTTCTTCCTAGTTAATCACTTAATTGTTGGAGATTTATTCCCTATATTAGATGTGGCCTTGAATGGTATTGCATGTTTGGCCTACAAAAATTTATATGGATGCTCTAAGTAGTAATTTTTTCCTCCACTAATCTAATCAACCCTATTACTTACATCATGGATTGTGGATTGTTATCATTCTTGAACCCATTGTTAAAAAAAATCTGAAATATTTCTTCACCCAAATCCCTTATCTATTTAGACAACTTCTTAAACCAAGTCTAATATTCATGAACAATAAATTTTTACTTCAATTTTGTTAAAGCTCTTGTAAAGTCCTCATATTCACTAGGGACAAAATGAGTGAGTAGTTGTTCAAATTCTTCCCAAGAAAGGTTGAGAGTTGTGTTGCACCCATTGATACCATTAAGGGGATTCAAAATAAAAATTAAATTATACCATGATGATCCATAAATATCAAGGCATGTTGTGGATTTTGAAATATTTATCTACCTAACACAACCAACAACCATGGTCCTTACCATTAAACTTGGGAAACTAAAGCTTGGGCATTTTATGTAAGGTATTGTTATTAAAAAATAATTTTCTCCTCTTTTATATGCACAAAACTACTATATTTTCCCTCAAATTCACCACTATGAATATAATGGTATGCATGTGTGGCTCCTTTTAAGTGTCCTTCAACCTCATGGAATTTTTCCTCAATTTCCACTTTTACTTTGATTTGCTCATTGTTTAAAAGATGCATAGTATTTCAAGTGTTTAATTTCATGTCCAAATTGGTTTTGCATTTGAGTAAGTTTTTGACTCAAAAGATTTGTTTATTTATACAATTGGTTTTGCTCTATATCCCTCAGTACTCCTCTAGTTACTTCAACCATAGGGTTGTGATTTGAACCTTTAAAAAACACATTACTAAAAATAGAATTATTATTTTAGCAGTTACTATATTTAGTAATGGTCCTAAAAAAGTATTTGGGTGCTATATACCAAAATTATCAACTTGAAATATGATCAAAATGGGAATTACCTCTAAATGATAATTTTTTGACTTCAAAAAAACCTCATGGGTGCTATATACCAAAATGATCAATGCAACAAGTTGATCGTAATGAACCAGGTCTCAAAATAATAGCTACATTGGGTTCATACTAAATGATTTTTATATACTACATTGGGTTTTATATACATTGGATGTTATAAAATAATATATTTATAGTTCAAAATAATAGCTACATTGGGTGTTATATACTAATTGATTGTTACATTGGGTTCCTACTACACTGACTAACTATTTATTATCTAATGTTTGTTTTGACAATTTTTTGGACTATCAAGATTTTTTGTATTCAAAATTGTCACTATGCTTGACTATTACTAACAACTACACATTCTAACATTTTTTTTGACTATTACCAATAAATTTATGTTCTGAAATTATCCATTTTATTATTGATTCCAAAAATTTCATGATAGTATATCTCCTTAGTATGCTCAAATTTATGAGTATGGTTTTTAAGTTTGATAGTCTATGGTTAGGGTTTCACATACAATAGAAATAGGGTAACTCTAGAAAAAGGTGTGTGCACTTCATATAGCCCTCTATCACACCACCACAATGATCAAGAATGCTTGGACCAATATTTTAGGTTACTACAAGGAGGATTACATGCATACCCTTGAGCTCACTACCCAACATTTTGATATGGTACGGTACTCTTCCCAAGTGTTGTGCTTGGTACACTATGGATAGATACATAATTGAAAATATCCTAGGGCTAATTTTTTCTCCTAAACCTAGAGGGATTTCCCTATATACCCAAAGGCATGTGGGAGCTCAAGTCCATATAGAAGTGTTATCTAAGGCCTAAATATTGGAATATGATAACCTCACTTCACTAGACACTTTATGGGTGATCTAGCTTAGCCAATAACAACAACTTCTTTGTGATATTTTAAATCCCCTAGCATAGGATTTCTAACCTATTAAACTAAAATAGATAAAAAATAATAATAATTTAGGATTTTGTAGGATAAATCATAAAAAGTACAAAAGGAAGAAAATTTATACCTAACATTCATGGAAGGGTAGGATAGGAATTATTGCAAATACAGTAGGATGCACCCCTTGAAAGTGCTTTGATACCACTTGTTATGATCATTTTAGTAAAATAAAGCACATCCATACACTAATGTAATAATAAATAGAAATTAATGTGAATAATTAAAATTATTTCAACATGAAATAGAAATGTAGCAGATTATATTGTAGAAATAAAAGAATAATACAAAATTACAATACACTTCGAGGGGATGACCTCCTTGGAAACAAAGCTTTCATACAATATGAAAATATGATATGTTCCATCCTATTTCCCCCTAGTTATTTTAAATACTCTACCTAACCCTAAACCTAACACTCAAGGGTTCCCATCCATGTGCAAGTGGGGGCTTGAACTAGTAACTCCTAAATAACAATTGTTATATATATATATATATATATATATATATATATATATATATATATATATATATATATATATATTGCCTTTGTATAATAAATAATAGTTACATCATATATGCCCATAAGCTTAGGTTCCTAATGTACCACATGACTATGTAATTATTAATGATGTTAGGATAGGGTCCTAACATTAGGATTCTCAAGAATATTCTTACTTGGAATAATGTTTCATCTAATTAGGTATTTGGTGATATTCTTAGTATGTAGGTATCATGTACATATATCTATAATACTTGTATGTTGAAGTATGATTTGATTTTCTTCATCAAAAATTGGGAGGTCAGTTTGAACAAGAGTAAGGATACCCATATTTGTTTTAATCATGAGAGAAAAAAAATCAATGCTAGCTTTGTTTTGAAGTTCAAAATCATAGGAAAAATGGATATTTTTTCTTCTTATATGATAAGAACCATAATATTTAGGGGATAAGATCAAACTCTTTATACTATTATTAAGATATGTTTACTTGTATGGTTGTATATGGACACAAAGCCAATCATTTTATTGAAATTCATATTTATAATGATGATTATCAACATGTTGCATCATCATATATTTAACACATTCTAAGTTTCTCTATAAAGTATTTATGACTACATTGGAATCTTTAAGATAATCATGTAAAATTAAACCTTTACTTTATTAAACATAGTATTTAGTTCATGGAGGTTTGTAGTCATATAAGGTGGTGAAGGGAGTCATTTTAGTTTATATATGGTAAGTTTTGTTACACCATAATTAGGCATGAGATAACCATATATCATATTTATGGGGTTTATCTCATACAAAACATCATAATTGACCTTTTAAGCACTTATTTATGATCTTTATTTTTCCATCGGTTTGAGGATGATATGTTGAACTCATTTTTTATAAAATTATTATTTATTTAAAAAATTCTTTCTAGAAGTTACTATTAAATAATGGGTCATGATAAGTTAAGATTACATTTGAAAATAAATAAAGCTTATAAACATTGTTGATAAAAAAATTTACCACATGCAATATGAAGTAGGTATGCTTCATCATAATGAAATGGACAAATTGTGAGAGATAATATGTGGTTGCCATGTCCATCAGATATAGGTAAAGCATCAATAACATTAATGGATACTTTTTCCAAATTTTATTAAGGTATATGTAATGGTTGCAGAAGTCTTGGGTACTTGACATGCTCATTTTTATGTCTTTGAAACATATCACACTCCACCACATACTTTGGAATGTACTTTTACATGCCCATAAAGAAATGTAATTGAAGATCATTATAATAGGTTTTAAAAATACTCTTGAACTAGGGGAATCAAGACTATTTCTAAGAATGTTTAGTATAAAAATTTGAATTTTGAGGTAACTATATATGATTATTAATCCATAAGATATTGTTCCTCCATGTAAATTGCATATGTGATGCAATATTCATAATGATTTCTCAACACTAATCACTTTTGACATACCTAGCTTGCAAACTTGTAATCCATTGAAGGATGATTATTGGAATTGCATATTCTTCATCCTTCCTAGATAAGGTATGTATGACCTTGTATTATTTTTATTTCTTATGTAGGTTTTTGGTATAAATTATTGAATGATAACCACCTATTTCTAATGTTCAATCATTAATATTTTTTTGAAGAACACAAGCTTATACTGAGAGGGGGGTGAATAGTATAAGACCACTTTTTACTTTTCTTTTCTCAAACAATATTATCTAATATATCAATGGCAATATCAACAACAATAATCAAAGAAATGCACAAATCACCACACATAATAGAGACACCAATTTAACATGGACCACCCAATGTGGGCTACTCCATGGAAAAAATATTTCTCTATAATTTTCTCAACAAATCTCTTGATAATCCTTCCCTATTACAATGTTTATGGACCTCTATCCAAAGTAGACACCAATCCCCTAATAAAGTTTGTGGATACCTATCCATAGGAGACACCAATATCCTTTTCTAGTTTATGGGCATCAACCCATAGGAGACACCAATATCCTTTGCTTGTTTGTGGATCTCTATCCATGGGATAATCCTTATCCTTTGCTCTTTATGGTGATCCTTTTAGAATACTACTACCTCAACTACACTAGCTTGTGCATATATCTCCATAGAAGACTTTATCCTAACTCAAAATACCTCTATATTCACTACCCTAGCTAATGTATCTCTATCCATTGGATACTACTATCCTCTGCTTTGTTACCTCCAAAGCTTACTCTCAGCTCTGCTCAATATTTATCTCAAATTTGTACTAAATACAGTCCTTTTTTCTAGCACAAATCTTCTCAATCTCTATATCAAATTTGTACTAAACACAGTCCTTTGGTCTAGCATAAATATGCAAAATATCTATCTCAAATATACACTAAAAATAGTCCTTCGATCTAGCAAAAATATTCTCAATCTCTATCTCAAATATGTACTAAACATAGTCCTTCGGTCTATCATGAATTTGCTCAATATTTGTCTCAAATATGTACTAAACACAGTCCTTCAGTATAGCACAAATTTGCTTAATATCTATCTCAAATATATACTAAAATATATCCTTAAGCCTTACCACAAAGCTTGAAACAATCACAAATCAACTCTTCTAGATTTGTCCCAAGCGTTAACACAAAGTATGAACAAATAAATTAATCAACTCTACCCTTCAAGTCTTCTCAAAGACTTACTTCAAATCTATACAACAAGTCCTCTTAAGAACTTGTCCAATATGCTCTCAATTCTTCTCTAATACTTACCTCAAATATGTCTAACAAGTCCTCACTAGAACTTTTTTAATATGCTCAAAATTTCTTCACCAAAACTTACCTCAAATCTACTCAACAAGTCCTCACTAGAACTTGTCCAATCTTCTCAACAAGTCTTCACCAAGACTTACCTCAAATATGCTCAACAAGTCCTCACTAGAACTTGTCCAATATTATTGTAAGCTTCCACAAAAGCTCACACAAATCTGTCCTTAAGCTTTCACAAAATCTTACTCAACTTTGTCCTTAAGTCCCCTCTAGGACTTACTCAAATCTACTCACAAGCTTCCACCAAAGCTTATTAAAAAACAATTGCAAAACTTGCATATAAAATCTCAACTCAATCTTTCATAGAAAAACCTCTTCAATCCCATAAACAAGTTTTACTCAGAATCTTGTTTAACTTACAAAAACATATATAGAATGGTTAGATACTCAATATGTTTCACACTCATAAAAACACTCAATCACTTTCAATATATTTCTCAAATCAGTTTAGAATAAAGGACAATTTGTTTCATAGAATTTGAACTATCACTCCAACACTTTCAATAAACTATGCTCAATCAACTTCACTCAACCAATCACTCAATGAAACAAAACTTGATTAAAAACCCTAAACAAGTGTTTCACAATGCTTTCAACAACTCACACTTATGGAACTCAAACCTTGAGTCAAGATGATTCTAAACTCACATAGCAATGATACTCATGATATTTTCACAAACCCTAATCAAGCATATGAAAGTTTACTCAAATATTTCCAACAATTCTTATCAAACAATATCACATAACAATTATTCTCGTGTTCTTTCACAAACCGTAGTTCAAGATAGTTCTCAATTTCACACTCAATTGCTCTCACAATCATTCACCAATCATGTATATGAAAAATCACTCAACAATGCTTATCAAACAAAACCTTTTCACTCCAACTTTGTATTTCACAATATTCAACCCAACACTATTTCAATCACAAGGAATATGTGCCCATAACATTTTTCTTGATGGAGAAATAAACTCAAAACCTGTCTCAATCATAATCAACCTCTTTACAAATCTCAATGGTTAGATAGCAAAAATGTTCGCTCAAATATTTCCCTCAATATTAATTCACCATTACAAAAATTAACAAGACTCAAATACATCTTATTATCTCCAAACGTATCAAACAAAGATTTCAATCACTTATTTTCACTATAACCCCTTTCAAAAATTTAATGCATGAAATAATCCAAAATCCTACTTATGTCTCCATACTCAAAAAATTGTATTTCCAAAATAATTGACTTTATAAAACAAGATAATGCAATTTAATTTTAACCTTCAATAATACTATTTACCACCTTTTATCTAAGGTAAAAAATATTTTACCTTACCCTCCGTTTAACTCCCTAGGCGCTCACTAAATCCAATACACCACATTCTTAAATCACACCCATAATGCAAATTAAAACTATGCTCTTTAAATAGTGCTAACCAAGCAAAAATTAAATCATGCAATTCAACTTAGCACCACCAAGCAATCATAGATCATAGACCATAGACCATGCACTTTTAATAAAAAAATAATTACCTCGCGTGCTCCTTGGTGGGACTCAATCTCTAGTCGAACCACTACCTATGCCCTAGCCGCGACCAAGCTACCATATGAGCTAGGCACTTACATGAGAGGCAAAACCATTTTGAGCACTTTGTCTCTTCCACCAACACCAAAGCCAAAAAGGCTTTGTCCCTTCATTGTCGTTGAAACATAAACGTAGCACCTCTACATTCCCAACGCCTTACACACCAAGGTCTTGCCGCTAGCCCAACCGAATGGTTGGTGAAAAGGCTTTATTCCTTGGTCACTTTATCCTCCATTATTTTGGCTGCTAATAAAAAATTAAAATCCTCTTTATCCTTTGCTCATGAACTTTTTTGCATTCCACTTCCAATTCTCACATGTGCATTAATATTCAAAGACTTACCTTTGTGAGGTAAGTGTTATGGTATTTATACCATATGCTTCTATCCTTCGAATGTCGATGGGGGAATATGAATTTAAATTAAATTTGTGCCCAACCCAACTTTAGGTTTTAATAATATTATTTTTATAAATTAATTTATAATATATAGATCATAAAGTATTTATAAATTACCTTAGGCTTAGTTTAACCTTTAATATTATAATATTATTTCCATTGGGACTAGGTATATTTTTCTCTTTCACCCTTAGACATTTTTTGACCACCTTTAATATTATAATAATAAATATTATAATATTATTTCCTTTAGGAATTTTCTTCAAGGTATTTATCCATCCTTTTCACCAATCATGTGAAGCTTTTAAACCAAATCTCTTGGGCTTAAATATAAATATTTTAACCCTTCTTTTGCCAAGTCTTGCACTGATTCCTGACACTAACTCTTGACATCAATGACAACACAACTAACTCATAATTTACAATAATATCTCCCTTTTTCATTGATGGCAACCCCCCATTTTTTTAAACCATTCCTTTTCCTTTTTCAATACTGCTCCTCTTGACTGAATGCTCTCCTCCTAACTCAAATATCTCCCATTTTAAATCAATGGCAAAGGGACACCTTTGGGGCTTGGGGCTAAGAATTAGACTCTTAGCTTAGTCCCTCCACCACCTCCTCTATTGAGGTGGTTAATTCTAGGGTGGGAGTATCTCTACTCCTAGCATACACTACTCTTTACATTTGTCCATCTTCTTTCTCAACTGATCCTTCTGATTCCTCTGAATATTCCTATTCCTGATTGTTTTTGGAATTTTTTCTCTACACCACTTTGTTGTGTGCCCAAAATTATTGTACTTATAACACTTAATGTTGTGGTTCCTTGAAGGTGCAACTATTTTTAAGTTTCTCCTGGTGAAGCCATATCCATTCTTGTCATGAACCCTGAAATTAACTGCCTTATGACCAAACTGATTACAAGAGTAGTAATACCCTTGAAAGAGATACCTATTTCTAAAGTTTACATATTTCTATCTTCCATGTGCCCTACACTGTATAGCCTTGTGTCCAAACCTATGATATGAGAAGCAACGTCCATTGAAGAAACCTTACCTTGAACCCATTGGTCTCTTAGTCTCTTCTACCCTATGTTGTTTTTTGTTTGATTTGTTCCTCATTGGTGCATTGTTCCTTTCCTTGTTGAACTTCCTATTTTCCAACTCATCCTCAAAAATATCACTTTATTTTACACTCTCTTATTCTAAAGCTTCTTCTTCTTTGGAGCTTGATATTGACTCCTCTCCTTGTTCTCTATGTACCTATTCAAAACCAAGTTCTATTTTGTTTGATGAAGGTATTTGTACCTTGCTAATTTTATCCATCATGTTTGAGATTCTCCCAAACCTGTGTAGCTTATATATAAAAATTTTTACTTCCTTCCTTAGTGAGGCTACCTCATGCTCTAATATTTCACATTCTATAAAATTTACCTCTAACTTCTCTTTAAATATCCTTGTCTTAGCTATTGAGTTGGTTAGATCCTATATAAAATTTCCTTTCTCTTCATCACATTCTTGAAATTGAAGCTTGAATATTGAGTTCTGCTTTCTTACCTTTATTAATACATCAAGAATAGAAATAAGCTCACCCTCAAGATCAACTTCTCTTTCTTATTATTCTACCTCTACTCCTTTGTCTTCAAGAGCATCTTCATTTCTTTCTGATTCATCTTCAATATAAGCATCTTCTTCTTCTTCTATTACCAAAAGTAGAATTTATTCATTTGGTCCTTCAAGAGCATATTCATATTCATCATCACTGAAAAATAATCCATTCCTTGTACAACTATCTTCAATATGACCAAACATACCACATCTAAAACACTTGAGAATTATTGGTGTCATTTTTCTAACAACATTATTTTCTTCTGCTAGAAATATAATTTCTTCTTCTTCATTTTTTGAGAACCTTCCATTACTATAACTAGAACTATTATCTACCTTATCTGCATAAAAAATATTCTTATGCCTTTGGAAAAACTTTTTTTCTTGCTTACCTTGTCCATCCCTATTTTTCTTTTGATACTTGTGTTTTCCTATTTTCCTATTCTTATGATCTTATTTCTCATATTCACTACTATTTCTAGCTTCTGGACAAATCAATTGTATAGTGACCATATTTACCACAATTAAAACATCTAACTAATTTCATAACTTTATACTTTCTTGAGTCCTTGTTCCTTCTGCCATAATTTGTTTCTTCATCACTGAGTAACTCATTGTTTGAATATGACTTCTTACCCTTTGTCTTATTTGTAACTTTAAAGGTTGCTTCCTTCTGGGGAATAGGTTCCTCTTTTATTATCATATCAAAAGCTGTGATAATTCCATGTAACTCATCCCTTTTCAAAATTTCAACATATTTTGACTCTTCTATAGCTAAAATATTTTCACTATACCTTTTTGGGAGTGACCTTAAAATCTTATCACAAAAATTTGTTTCTTCAACTTTAAGCCCAAGTCCTTGCATGGAGTTAAAAATATCATCGACATGAAGTAGGTATGCAACAATGTTTTCCTCATCCTTCATATTTAGGTCTTTAAATTTTCTCTTGTAATTTTGCAACTTTACCTTTTTGACCTTTTTGTCTCCCTTATATATACCTTTCAACTTATCCCAAATTTCCTTTGTTGATGTGCAATGCATAACCTTTATAAACTTTGTTTCACATAAAACCTTTAAAATTTCATTCATTACCTTTAAATTATTCAAATGTAGGAGCTTTGCAAGGCCTGCCATTTGATGAGAAATTCTTGGATGTGACGAGAGCTCCGTATGCGTGTTCTGCTTTGTAGAATTGCTTCTGGCTGGAGATATATATGCCCTTCTGCATCTAGTATTGGTAATTTTGACTAAGATTTCACTTTTTGGCCGATCACCTTGGCATGGTCATGGGATATTTGGGAAGGTAGTCCCTTTGGTTCTTGGAAGACCTCTGCGTAATGTGCTACGATGTCCCGTAAATCTAGAGCAAAAATACCCGAAGTTGCTCGAGATTGCTTTTTCAAACAATTAATTTGATCTATGAATTCGTATCCAACCTTTTTTAATGTTTTCTCCATACTATGAGAGCTCACCATCTGTGATGGGGGAGTAGTAATACCTTGTAAGCGAATGACCCGTCCGTTTTCCTTCCATTCCACAAATAATTTTTTGAAATTGAAGCTGACCGTGTCTAGTGTTTCCAACCATTCAACTCCCAAAATAACATCAGAGTTCCCTAAATTCATTATGAAAAGAGATCCAACCTAGGTATAAGTTCCCATTTTAATGGAGACTTGAGATGTTCTCCCAACACATTGAGCATTCACCCCGTTGGCTACTAGAACCTGGAATTTTTCTTTGTTGGAAGAGTTAATGAATAAATTCATAGCTTTTGTTGTTTTGATGTCAATAAAATATTGGGTACTACCTGAATCAATTAGCACATTTACCTTTTTCTGTCGGATAAATCCTGGTACCTTGATTGTATGGTGGGTTGTTAACCCCATGAGGGCCTGCACGGAAATAGCCATTGTATCCTCTTCCTTCTCTTCGAAAACAAGCGATAGTTCTTCTTGAATAGGTTCTTCCTAGTGGTATGCTTCTTCCTCTTCTCCTTCATATTGAGCGCATTCAATATGAAAGTTTTGTTTTTGTGCACATGCTTGTTCTTTGGGATGGTGATTGCGACATTTATAGCAGAAGTATCTTGATGGTTGATCATTTCTGTGAAAATAATTGTTGCCATACGAAGGACGACTATAAGTTTCATGTTGTGTATACAACTGAATTCTCTTCTTAGCTAGCTTGGCTAATCTTATGCACGTTCAACAAGGTTAGATTTTGAATGTCCACCTCCACCTTAATATTTTCTTTCAAACCATTGCGAAAAGCTCCTACCACTGTGTTTAGACTGAGGTGTAATGCATATGGTAGTAAACTGGTGAATTCAAAGACGAACTCACTAACTGATCTTTCTTTTTTAAGAGATAACAGTATTACTATGTATGATGATGTAGCTCCTTCATCAAATCTTTCTAAAAAATAGGTAGTGAAATTATTCTAGCAAATAGTAGCTCCTTTCTTGCATTTAAGCCATACGAACCATTGGTAAGCCTCAGTGCCTAATTTTGATGCAACGAAAGGGACTTTATCAAAATCCTTAATTTGGTATAAGTCGAGAATGCCTTCCATTTTGGCTATCCAACCACGAGGATCATGACCCTCAAAAGTGGGCATATCAATGCATGGAAAATTATTAGGGCCTCTTAGTTGGTGATAACCCATATCCCTATCCTGATCTCGGTTATATCATGGTCTATGATAGCGATTCCCGTAATTAGCCGTATTGCCTCTTTGCTACTCCCAATATTCCTCATGGTCATCATTTTCTTCTTGCCTTTGTTCATGAGAGTGATTTTGGGAATTAGTATTGGGATTAGGTTGGTTTTGTGCGCTCAATAGTTTAGTTAGGGTGTCATTAATTTGGCGCATACCATCTAGTAATTCTCGAAGAGCTTCATCAGTGTTAATGGTAGAGTTGCCTGATTCTCCTTGTGTGACATTGTCGTGAGTTGGGGAAAGGTTAGTAGCCATGGGGTCTACCAGTGGATGATGCGGATTATAACTACCAATTTTGAAAGGAGAAGGAGAATTTTTTGTACCTGGGCTTCGATGAGGTCTTCTTGTGTTGTTATTGGTTGTCTCCAAGCTTGATAGTCAACCGTCAGGTCCTTTGATCCAACTTCTACTCATGCACTGTTCAAAATTTCCTGCTTAGTAATCCTTGAGCTTCGATTTCTGCGACAATTTGGTTGAATTTGGAAAAAAAAATTGTGTTTCGCTTCAACTGTCACTCCAACTGCGATGCGGATTTGAATTGGGGATCCTCCTTGACAGCAACTTTTGATAGCTTTTAGTGACAACTTTTGACAACTTTTAGTGACAACTTTTGACAGCGAGTTACGAAATACAAAAACCGGACTGGGACTGACACGACGCACGTGGACCAGACAACGAAGAAGGACCGAACACTTGACACGATAGGACAATGAAGAAAGAGTTAAATATAGAAACCGAACTGGGACTAACACGACGCATGTGAATCGGACAATGAAGAAGGACCGAACACTCGACATGACACACGAGCGGACAAGACAACGATGGACTGACATGACATGAGCAGACGAAGAAACGATGACTAAAACTGACATGACACAATACGAAGTACGGACTCAATGACTTGGAACCAGAAGACACAACAGAGACAACGCAGCAAGGACACGACAGCTGACGAACGGATGACATGACCCTAAGGGTTTACTCACGATGCACAAGACATGAAAGTGATAGATGGACACAACAAGACAAAACACGACACACGAGACATGAAAGCAATAGGTGGACAACACACGAGACACAACACGACTTAATCAAATATGCATGACGAAGGAAGGCAACCATGTGACCGAAGTCACACCTCTATGGTTGTGACTTCTTCATTATAAACCACTGATATGCCCCTCGCACCGAGTATGTGGGATAATTGCCCATGAACAAATAATAAAAACAAATTTATTGCGTAGTACCTTTAGTTGTGTGGTTAATAATTGATGTTTTTGACAACGCTGATTGGTCCACGATGCTCGGTGATGCCTGCGGTTATTTCTCGCTATTCTGACTACATTTTTGCATCGTGTGGATTTCCACTATGCCAGATAGCGATCTCGAAGGTGTGTGTCCATGGGAAGGGTTTCCAAGGCAACACTTGATGTCTTTTACTGCAGTTGCTTTATAATCGCCAGCCAAGAGAGAGCACGATATGGGAGACACCGAAGGTAGTGCGCAAGGTGTAGTGATCGGCCATCATGAGTTTAGATTGTTGTATGTAATTTTTGCTCGTTGGGGATGGCCAGATAAATCACAGTAATCCTAAATTTGCAATCGGTGATAATGCCCGACAACGCGTTTGATTATGATATTGCCTACGCTTGGTTGAGTCGAACAGTAGGAGGATACTGGCTTCCCGCATTAACCAGTAAACCGACTGCGATCTGTTATGTTGCTACAAAGTGGGATGGGTGGAAGAATTTTATGTCTTATGTACTCAGAATCGGTGTCTCTGATACCACTTGCAAGGGAACTCCTACGAGTTCTCTCAATTTCAACTATAATTATTTTGTTAATCAATTAACCCGACAGATAAACAAACAATACAATGATGCAATTGCTCAGATAATCAAATGGAGTAATGAAGTAAATGGTTCGCCACTTAAGGTGGGCACACCCTCGCCGTAAAGGCAAATATGTGAAGATCGCAAATGAAGTATAAAAAGGATAATAATAGATGATAATTTATTTACTCTACACTTGGATAAATAATGATTAAATGTAATACTTCATAATATAGCCGATGCTATATTATTTTAGGTATGTAACAAGCTTACCATATTTATCTGTAGGTGGAGTAGCTGGTGGTATGTATCCATTCTCAACTGCTTCCCATATTTCATTTCCAAGTGCCATTAGGTGAATCTTCATTATTATACTCCAAAGTGCATAATTGTTCCCATTGAAAAATGGTGTTGAATCCCCTAAAGATCCATTCTGAGAATCCATCTATGTTCATGTGATCTTTTCCTTCAAGTTGTTTAACTCTTTTGAAGGAACCGGATTTGATACCAATTGAAGAACACAAAATTATACTGAGAGGGGGGATGAACAATATAAGACCACTTTTTACTTTTCTTTTCTCAAACAATATTATCAAATATATCAATGACAATATCAACGATAATAATAAAAGTAATGCATAAATCACCACATACAATAGAGACACCAATTTAGTATGGTTCACCCAATGTGGGCTACTCCACAGAGATAATTTTTCACTATAATTTTCTCAATAAATCTGTTGGAATCCTTTCCTATTACAATGTTTATGGACCTCTATCCAAAGGAGACACAAATCACCTAATCAAGTTCATGGATATCTATCCATAGGAGACACCAATCCCCTTTGCTAGTTTGTGGGCACAAATCCACATTAGATACCAATATCCTTTGCTAGTTTGTGAATCTCTATCCACATAATAACTCCTTATACTCTATTATAGATGGCAATTCTCTTAGAAGACTACTACTTCCACTACACTAGATTATGGATCTCTCCATAGAAGACTATGTCTTCACTCAGGATACCTTTGTCTTCACTACCCTAGATAATGGATCTATATCCACTGGAGACTATTATCCTCTGTTCTATCACCTCCAAAGATTGCTCTTAGCTCTGCTCAATCTCTATCTCAATTTTGTACTAAACATAGTACTTCAATATAGCATAATTTTTTTCAATATCTATCTCAAATCTACATTAAACATAGTCCTTTGGTATAGTAAAAATTAGCTCAATATCTATCTCAAATATGCACTAAACACAGTCCTTTGATCTAGCACAAATATGCTTAATATCTATCTCAAATCTATACTAAACACAGCCCTTTGGTCTAGCATAAATTTGCTCAATATTTGTCTCAAATTTTTACTAAACACAGTCCTTAAGTCTAGCACAAAACTGCTCAATCTCTATCTCAAATATATACTAAAATATATCCTCAAATCTATCCTCAAGCCTTACCACAAAGCTTGAATCAATCACAAATCAAATCTGCTAGATCTATCCCAAGCCTTAACACAAAGCTTGAACAAATCAATAAATCAACTCTACTCTTCAATTCTTCTCAAATATTTACCTCAAATATATCCAACAAGTCCTCTCAATAACTTTTCCAATCTACTCTCAAGTCTTCTCCAAGACTTACCTCAAATATGTCCAACAAGTCCTCACTAAACTTGTCCAATCTGCTCAACAAGTCTTCACCAAAAATTACCTCAAATATGCTCAACAAGTCCTCACTATAACTTGTCCAATCTTCTCAACAAGTCTTCACCAAGACTTACCTCAAATCTACTCAACAAGTCCTCACTAAAACTTATCCAATCTAATTGTAAGCTTCCACAAAAGCTCACACAAATCAGTCCTTAAGCTTTCATAAAATATTACTCAACTCTGTCCTTAAGTCCTCTTTATTATTTACTCAAATTTGCTCACAATATTCCACAAAATCTTATTAAAAACAATTGAAAAAATTGCATATAAAAACTCAACTCAATCTCTCATAGAAAAACCTCTTCAATCCCACAAACAAGTTTCACTTAGAATCTTGTTTAACTTACAAAAACATATAGAGAATGGTTAGAGACTCAATATGTTTCACACTCATAAAAACACTCAATCACTTTCAATCTCTTTCTCAAATCATTTTAGAATAAAGAACAAATTGTTTCACATAACTTGAACTATCACTCCAACACTTTTAATCAACTATGCTCAATCAAATCCACTCAACCAATCCCTCAATGAAATACAACATGCTTAAAAACCCTAAACAAGTGTTTCACAATGCTTTCAACAACTCACACTTATGGAACTCAAACCTTGACTCAAGATGATTCCAAACTCACATAACAATGAAACTCATGATCTTTTCATAAACCCTAATCAAGAATATAAAAGCTTACTCAAATATTTCCAATAATGCTTATCAAAAAATATCACATAACAATGATACTTATGTTATTTCACAAACCCTAGTTCAATATAGTTCTCAATTTCACACTCAATTGATCTCACAATAATTCATCAATCATGTATATGTAAACTCACTCAAAAATACTTATCAAACAAAACCTTTTCACTCCAACTTTGTATTTTACAGTATTCAACCCAACACTATTTCACTCACAAGGAATATGTGCCCATACATTTTTATTGATGGATAAATAACCTCAAAACCTATCTCAATCACAATCAACCTCTTTTCCAATCTCAATGGTTAGATAGCAAGAATTTTCACTCAAATATTTCCCTCGATATTAATTCACCATTACAAAAATTAACAAGACTCAAATACAACTTATTATATCCAAACTTATCAAACAAATATTTCAATCACTTAGTTTCACTATAACCCTTTTCAAAAATTTAATGCATGAAATAATCCAGAATCCTACTTATGTCTCCCTACTCAAAAAATTGCATTTCCAAAATAACTGACTTTATAAAACAAGATAATGCAATTTACTTTTAACCATCAATAATACTATTTATCACCTTTTATCTAAGGTAAACAATATTTTACCTTACCCTCCTTTTAACTCCCTAGGTGCTCACTAAATCCAATACACCATGTTCTTAACTCACACCCACAATGAAAATTAAAACTATGCTTTTAAAATAGTGCTAACCAAGCAAAATTTAAATCATGCACTTCAACTTAGCACCACCAAGCAATCATAGACCATACGATTTTAATCAAAAACTAATTACCTCATGTGCTCCTTGGTGGGACTTGATCCATGGTCGAACTACTGCCTGCACCCTATCCACGACCAAGCTACTATGTGAGCTATGTTCTCACATGAGAGGCAAAAACACTTTGAGCGCTTTATCTCTTCCACCAGTGCCAAAGACAAAAAGGCTTTGTCTCTTCATCGCCATCGAAACTCGAACGTAGCACCTCTGCGTTCCCAATGCCTTACACACCAAGGGCTTGCCACTAGCCCAACTAAATGGTTGGTGACAAGGCTTTATGCCTTGGTCACTTTATCCTCCACGATTTCGGCTGCCAATAAAAAATTAAAATTTTTTGTATCCTTTGCTCACGAAATTTTTTGCATTCCACTTCCAATTCTTGCATGTGCATTAATATTCGGAGATTTACCTTTGTGAGGTAATTTTTATGGTATTTATACCATATGCTTCTATCCTTCAAACGTCGAAGGGGGAATATGAATTTAAATTGAATTTGCACCCAATCCAACTTTGGGTTTTAATAATATTATTTTTATAAATTAATTTATAATATAAATATTATAAATTATTTATAAATTACGTTAGGCTTTAGTTTAACCTTCACTATTATAATAAAAATATTATAATATTATTTCCTTTAGGCCTTTTCTTCAAGGTATTTATCTGTCCTTTTGACTGATCATGTGAAACTTTTAAACCAAATCTCTTAGGGTTAAAATATAAATATTCTAACCCTTCTTTTGCCAAGTCCTGCATTGATTCCTAACTCTTGACATCAATGACAACACAACTAACTCATAATTTCCAATATTTTTGTTAGAGAAGATAAGGCTATCATGGTCAATGTAAACTGAAAACTTGCTACCAATTAGATATTATCTCTATTTTTCTAGGGCATGCATAAGTGCAAGCATGTTTTTTTTATCATAAATATAAGTTACTTGCTCATATGGTTTATCCTTATGAATCCATCCAATTATATGACTATCTTGCATGAACACAACCCCAAGACCCACTTTAGAATCATCACATTCATTGATAAATGATTTGGAAAATTTATGAGTTGTTAATATAGGTGTTGAGGATAGCACTTCAATTTTAGAAAGCTTTGGTAATATTTTGGAGACCATTCAAATAAAAATATTTTTATAAGATGTGATAATGGAGTTGCAATATGTGCATAATATTTAAAAATCAATAATAATATACTAATAACCTACAAAATCCTCTAATTGTGGACATTGTTTTAGGTTTAGTCAATTCCATCATTGATTTAATTTTAGTAGGATCAACTTTAACACCATATTTTCGCATGTCATCTTCCAAATATTCAATATTTGTCTTTCCAAAGGTATATTTACATTAATTACATAAAATATATTATCTTGCAATATTGGTAGCATCTAGTCCACATGCTTGAGATGATTCTTCCAATTTTAGCTAAAGATAAGAATATCATCAAAGAATACTAGGGCATACTTTCATAGATAGAGTTCAAAAATTTTATTCATGGTATCATGAAGGGTAGTAGGTGCATTATTTAATCCAAATACCATCCCCTTGAACTCATAGTGGCCTTCATGAGTTCTAAATGTTGGATTTATAATATCTTTTATCTTGACTTGTATTTGGTAATATCCTTATCTTAGATTTAAGCTAGTGAAATATTTAGCACAAAGTAGTTCATCTAGCATTTCATTAATAAATAAAATAGGAAATAAATTCTTGATTGTAGATTTATTTAGACCTCTAAAATCAATACATTGGTGATAATACCCATATTTCTTTCAAATTAGCATGACTGGTACTAAGTAAAGAATCTTATTAGTTGTGATAACACCTAATTTTAATAGTTCTTGGACTAGGCATTTGATTTTAAATTTATGGTGATATGGATAATGATATAATTTGATATTGACTAGAGGTGAGTCTAGTTTAATTTTAGTAACATGTTTATTATCTCATTTGGCGATTATTCTTTTAGGTAGATCTTGGAATAACATATCATATTTATTGACGATTTCATTCATTTTGTTATCTCATACATCTTTTATGGGTATACGGTCAATGGTAAAACAACATGCAATAATTGTAGGTGCTCTTTTTCCAATCATTATTTTCATTTTCTATGAATACATTAACCATGATGGAGGATCATGGAGTCCTTTTAAAGTGTACCATTTTTCATGTCACTTGAATTTGAAAATTCATTTTTTAAGACTACATTTAAAAAATTCTAGGGGAGTTAGCCATTTTTATCTAAATACTACATCTAACCCTTCTAATGGCATAACATATAAGGTATTTTGATATTTATAATCATTCATACTTAGATTCACTTTATGCAGTTTTTATTGACAAGTAGGTGATTACCTTCTAGAATTGCCATGTTAAATCCTTTTGTTGGATAGATGAATAAATTGAGTCACTTAGTAGTAGTTAAATAAATAAAATTATGCATACTAAGGAAGTCAATTATGACCATAACTGGTTGATTTTTAACATACGCTTGCATTTTCAAGGTTTGTGGGTATTGGATTTCTATTATTGTAGCTTATGCCTATTATAAGCTCATTTTTTCTAGCTAATGTTCTCATTGTGTCTCAAATACATCAGGTTCCTTACTTCATGATTATGAAGTTTTTTTAATCTTTAGAATTTGATTGTTTAGGGAGCTCTTTCTTCCATTTTCTAGTTATTATTTTTTGTAATTGGATTTTTGTTGATTCTACTGCATTTTTATTTCTTAGATCATGGTCAGCTTGAAACAATGTGTTTTGATTCTTTTTTTATTTTATTATTATACTTTTAAGTTAATTTGATAGCTAGACCTAGGGTTGTTTGGATGCGATTGTGGGGGTTAGTGGTTCTCCTTTGGGCTTGTAACCATATTAATTTGAGTTTTAGTGCATGTGTTGGAAGGGTCATTTCAAATCAGTGCATTGTCAACCAAAATCCACCAAACTGTGTCAACCAATTTCCACCTAGTTGTGTTAGATAAAATTCACTAATTTGTGTCTATATTTCCCAGTTTGTCAAAGGCGTTAGTGTTGGTATATGTGTAATCTATATTGTGTGTATTATTTGTGTCATCCCTAGTCCAACTAAACCAAATTTTAGAGTCACCTATAGTGAAGAGATAGTTGGCTTCAAGGAGACTAATGATGAAAACAATGATGTTGATATCATATTTGATAGCTTGTTTACTAGGAATGAATAATAGGTTGTTAGGTTGGTATATCCCTAGGTATTTAATATTCTACAAGATTAGTATCTTCTTATATATATGTTGTTTTATTTTAGATTTAAATTCCTTTTTTGTTTGATGGTCCAGTTGTGTTGTCCCCACTTCTACTTTTTGTCATTGAATGTTGGTTTAGATGCTTATCCATTTTGGCTGCATTAAAATGTAATCCTAGATGGATTACCTATTTTCAATTTGCATAGTAAAATATTTCAGAATCTTTTCAAAACCCCTTTACCAATCAAAAACATGTTATCCCTAACTTGAAATTGATATTTTTAATCAGGTTGTAATCTACTCACATGACATTGAATTAATTGACTATTTGTTATATTAGTTGTTAATGTTGATAATGACTTAAATTTAGAGGTGTATTCATCCACCCACCTTCATTATTTATTTATTTATTTTTCTTTTTTTATTGGTTAGTGTGAGAAACCCTTATGACTAATGCATAAGGCTTAGTAATATCCTCTCAACCATGACCCCTCATAAATTCGAGCTATGCTTATCAATAGGGAATTTAACACATAGCCACCACACACCCACCCCCTCACACACTCTCCCACACTGCGGTTTGAACCTTGGACCTCTCAAAGAAGAGCCAAAACCTAAACACTATGCCATCCCCCTTGAACACCCACCTTCATTATTTTGTTTGAGTAAATTTATTGAAATAATTGATCTCTAATGATTCAAATCATATGTTGAATTTTGCAAGGAATCCTACCCATGTTCATGTAATCTATTATGTCTATTCATGCCACCAAGTATAGCCCTTTCATAATCTTTCCTTGAAATGGAGGAATGCTTCTTTGCTAGCATCTTCCTCATTATTGACAAAATTTAATTCGAGGTAATTTTTAAAGCTTACACCTTATTTGATAGATTCACATAGATTTTCACTATTGAATCTAGGCACATTGCTTCGAGCACTTGTTTAGAATAATTTATTCTACACATTATAATTTTGATTGTATTATAGAGTATGACTAATTATGTTTTCTAGGATTTGATTAGGATCTAGTCATGACACATGTGTAACCACAAAATTTAATACTTTTAAAGATATATTGTAATCCACCAAATGCTTGGATGTGTCTTCAATATTTTTGATACCTTCTTCCATCTTGTTAAACCTTTCATAATTTTGTTGCATACTTAACCCCATATCTTTTCTTATTTTATTTACATCAATTTGTAGAATACTTTGTGACTTTTGTGCTTTATTATTATTATGTGTTCTTTGCGTATAAATCCTAGATTCTTTCTTTGGCGTTTTCGATACGACATATTTTTTTCGTGATAAACGAGGTTTGCTGGCGTTTTCGATACGACATATTTTGTATATGCATTTTTTTTTATATACCTAAATACCTACACCACGAAGAGATAAAAGCCTATATTGCTCTATAAGGCCATATTATGGTTAATTCATACTATATATTTATATCACAGGTTTATGATTTAATTTTTGTTTAAAATATATAATTGAAGATATAATAAAATTATTTTTTAAATACTTTTATTTTTTTTTAAAGTAAATTAAAAACACAACTAAAAATAATTACATTTGGTTCCACCCTAAAAACCTGTGAAAAGAAATACAAAATACAATACAACTGAAAAACCCTTTCCAACTTTGTCTCTCCTTAATCTTAATAAGAGTTCAAATACATGACAAACTCTTCACCCGCTGTATCACGTGCAGTAGGTGAAGTCTCCCTCCAAGAAGGCATCTTAATAGAGGGACATGTTACCCAACTCTGCGAGATCCAACATGGAGACACAGAGCAGCAAAACGAGGGAAGAATCAAACGCCAAGGGACACTTTCTGCTAGTTCATGGTGCATGTCACGGAGCCTGGTGCTGGTACAAGCTCATCCCTCTCCTGCGAAATGCCGGCCACACCGTAACCGCCATTGATTTGCCTGCATCCGGAATTCATCCACAGGACGCAGACCAGATTCGAACCTGGGCGGAGATGAATCAACCCCTCGTCCATTTCTTCCACTCTCTCCTTCCCCACCAAAAGGTAAAATATTACCAGTGACAAAATACATGCTTGCCAATGAATGTTATGTGCTTGACATTCAATTACTTGATTTTGTGTTGTGTTATGGGTGTTGCAGGTCATATTGGTGGGGCACAGCATGGGGGGTATGAATCTGAGTCTGATGATGGAACAGTTTCCACGCCAGATTTGTGCGGCTGTGTTTGTTACGGCATTCATGCCTCTCACTGGAACGTCCGCCATTGAGATGGTAAGTGAGGTGGGAGACAGAATTGGGTCGTGGGGAGATACTCAGTTTATCCATGGACAAGGACCGCACAATCCACCCAGAGCCTTCATGTTTGGTACTAATTTTCTACGGCAGATGTTGTACCAAAATAGTCCACCTGAGGTAAGATTTCCTCTCGTTTCACAGGGATTATAAAGATATTTATTGGGTTCAATTTTGTCTTTCTGGCTTTTAGATGAGATATCCGTATTTGCATTGAGGAGGTGCAAACTGCCCATATAACGCAGGATATAGCGCTGGGGGAAATGTTGTTAAGAAGGTTTCCGTTGATTGAAGAGAAGGTGATGTTCAGCCAGGAGAGATATGGAAGCGTGAGGCGCGTCTTCGTTGTAGCCAAGGATGACAAGGCCATTACGGAAGAACTGCAGAGGAAGATGATAATCGATAATCCTCCTGAGAGAGTGTATGAAATGGACGATTCAGACCATATGGCCTTCTTTTCCAATCCTATCCGCTTGGCTCACATCTTGGAGGAAATCTCAACCATTTACGGCTAAGCATGTCTTACAATTCGGAAAAGTAAATACCGTGGTATATTATGTTTTAGTGTGGGAAGGATTAGGACACAGTATCGATGCTATTACACAATCTGGTCATATTTACACAATCTGGTCATATAATGTATTATGTTATGCTCCACAATCTGGTCATATTATGTATTATGTTATGCTCCGATTCGAATATGAGATGTTATCCATCCATGGCGCACGGATAATTTTAAGTCACTTGGGTGCATAAGGTAAAGTTATTTGGTGTTCTTGACTTACAAGCGTTGCTTACCATTGTAGTTCATAATTTCTAAGAGCGTATGCAAGCTCTCAAATTATGTCTTTTAATATTTTTATGTTCCTTCCATTTTAATATTTTTCCTTCTAAATATTTTTAATATATTTTATATTTATTTTAAATATTATTTAAAATGAATTATATTTTTAATATATTTTATATTAAATAGAATTAATAAAATAAATATATACTTAAAATGTATTGTTTTATATGATATATAGTTCATTGAATAATAAAAAAAAATTTAATACACGGGACTTCTAATTTTATAGGGCATAAGGGTGGTTAATTGACATTTACTGGATTACTACCATTAAGTTTATCCTCTTTGTGAATACACTATGGTTTGAACCTTAGACCTCCCTAAAAATAATCCATAAAATCTATTTTAATTTTACTTTCATAAAGTATTAAATTTTAATTAAGGACTCCCTAAAAAAGAATCCATAAAATCTATTTTAATTTTACTTTGATAAAATATTAAATTGTAATTAAGAAATTTCAATGCTCATTCCATTATTTCATTTATTCCTATTGGTCCTTAATGTTGTGATCATATTATTATCACCTTAGCTTTTTGGCATTGATCTTATTGACATCTATTAGAAGGTTTAATATATTTTTCCCTTTCCAACTATATATTTGTTGCACCATATAACTAATTAAGGTTCTTAAATTTGAATTTCAACAAGCTTGGATGGGATTATTATGGGCTTTTCCTAACCTCTAAATTTAGGTCGGTTTCATATTATCTTCGTACAAAAACTTTATACTAATTTAAACTAAATTGTATGAAAGTAAAGAGTGAAAAGAGAAAATTGCATATATTAAATACATATATTAAAATGGTATGGATGTTTAGAGTGTGATAAATTTAAAGTAAATATGAATTTTACTCCATAGCGATGAGAGCATGTCATCAATCAACACACATAAAGTAAAATAACATCAATGTCCACCCATTTGTTTGATTATGAAATTGATAAGCAAATGACAAGATGGGCTAGAAGGGCCATGCCACAACTACCACACACTTAGCAAACCAAGAGGATAGTGCCACTAATGGAATGCTTAAGGACTTGCCAATTTCTTACAATCTCATGAGTACAGAGCACAATGTGGGTTTAACATAATGTAGTTCTCAATTCTCATGGACAAAATATGATTGCAATAAGAGCCCTAGGCCTCTATTTATAGCAAAATTTTACCCTTGAGTTACTTAGGGTGAGAAATAATTAATCCTAGTAAAAGTAAAGATTTAGGGGTAAATTTAGAAAAATGTTGCACCTCTAGATGTTACATACCTCCAATTACGGCTCTAATAGGCACATAAGGCTTCTCAAATGACTTAGTGCACCATTGCATACCAAATTGTTTATTTTCAAAATATATACATTAAAATACATGTCTTAATTTTACATTTATGATTATTTGAGTGATTCACTCTGATCTAGCAATTGAATCACTTCCATTTATAAGTGGATTGGTTAATTCTATCCAATGAATCACTCCCTCAAGCTTGATTGGCATAAAATCCTAGATTGTATCATTAAATTTGGGCATATGGTCTATAAAATTGGGACCTATGCTATAAATTTTTTAAAATTGTTGGTTCTTCTTCAACTGGTCTTTGGTGGTAGAAATCCCAAAAACTTGTGTCACTTGTTATCATCTAACAACTATATTACTCTAAGGTTTTTTTCCTCCCTCTAGGTCTTCAAAAGGGTTTTTGGATAGTTTTTTGTTTTATAGCTTGCTCTTGTAGGTTGACCTAAATTGGTTTTAGCCTCTCATACATTTCAACTGCATTTCCTAGGTTGGGTTGGTCCTTTTCTTTATGATAGTGCTTATAACATCATTATCGAACATGTTCTTCTTTTCTTTAAATTTTTTTGGCATCCCAAGGGTAATCAACCCTTAGATTTTTTATTCATTTTTTATACTTGGGTTCTTAAGGATGTTAGGTTATCCTCGTAGGTCTAGAGGTCCTATAGACATCTACGATTTTTCTTAATTTCTCAACCAAGTCTTCATATTCTACCCCTTACTATTATTTCTACATTGTGATCATTAATGCAAGGAGTTGTAGGACTTCCTAATAGTCACCCCTTATAGATAGCAATTCTACATGTGTGATGATTTTATTGACCTATTCTATAATTTCTTCCATGAAGGAGTTTAATCAAAAGTATTTATGTATTCTTCATCTCCTCCTTGATCTAGTCTAAAATATTTTCAACCCTTTTAATTTCTTGGGCTAACTTTGGGTCTTCAACTACCTCTATAGGTTTTGAGTCTAACTCTATAATCTATTTGTCCTTCTTTTTGAGGAATTTTTTGAGTTAATTTTTTTCCTCTATCAATTTTGTCATAAGGTCTTCAACTTCTACAAGTAGGGTTTCGAGGATCTTAACTTGTTTCTTTAGCTGATCTTTCTTAGAGACTTTCTTCTTCAACCCTTCATTGTCTTATTGGAGTTGGTCCCTTTGTGCCTTTAGCTATGTCAATTTTATCTCTATTTCCCTATGGTTGATTTGTATTGCATCATCCTCAACTACAAGATAACAATATTTTATTATCATGCTAAGTGTAAGTTGGTTAGGCAATCAAACCATTTGGTATGGGTCCATCTTGTCTAAGTCTAATTGAGATATCCTAGTAGTTAAGTAAAAAATAGTTGTTGGTACCATGAAAGGGGTAACTTTGATTGCTTCAACAAAATACACCTTGTCTCCCTTCCTTGATGGTTGGAAATGAAAAAGTATCAAGGCCTTGGAGGTCCTTTTATGGACTCTTTTGTATTTATTCTTCCACATCTTCTCCTTATAAATATGGATACCCAATGCCTTGATGACATATATTTCTCTAGACTTACATGCAAAGCATGTCCTATGCCTTTCAATCACACTTGTTGATATGGGAGCTTCTATAGACACAACTACTTGGGTTGGGGTGATGGGTGTCATTTCTTATAGGAGAAGTTATCATGGTGGAGGTGGTCGGCATGTGGAGGTGGATGAGAAAGTGAGGAGAAAATGATGTGGTGATAGTAGGGAATAGAGTGGAAGTAGTGAGAGTGGGATGTGATGCTAATCCAAACAAGGTGGCTGAAATAGATGACATGGTGTGTGGGACCAATGGTCATGGGGTGATGGCTTAGATGAAAGGAGGTGGGAAGGTTATGATGGACGTGGTTCCCACTATGATCATAACTATTGGGGGTAGGGTGCCTCTTATAGAATCATGAGGTAAGGTTCCACTTGGATAAATAGGTGCTACACTGGTGGATAGTGAGAGAAGTATAGTAGAAGAATGAAAAGAGAGAAATGCAAAAATTAAGGATAAAGAAAAGAAAAAAAAGAAGGAGAAGTGATTGATAATAATAAGGGATGAGAGTGGATGCAATAATAACCATTAAACTTGTCATTCCCAACTTATAAAGACAACTTCTTTAAAGGATTTTCTCTCCTCAAATTATCTACCTCTATCGTTACTATTCTACTACTATGACCACCACTCCAAACATTAAACTATACATATCAAATCCCTTTTATCCATTAATTACCATCTACCTAACTACCATAACCAATGCTAAAGTTGTTGGTGTAATTTAAATAGTGATCATTGACATTCCCTATTTATTAGGGTATGGACTAGAATATATATCTTTTAGCCTAGATGCACTAGATATATATATATATATATATATATATCTTCCATACCACTTGTTGCATCCACAATAAGTAGCATTTTTTATTTGCAAAAACCTAAACAATTATAATTACAATTATATTCGGATAAAATCATGTCTCATATGCACATGTTTTCGAACTTATTGGAATTTTACCGACTCCACTTCTTGAAGGTTCAAATTTGGATTCCTAACCTCAACTTTAGTTATTAACCTCAAGGCGGCTCACGCTGTGCAACTTTGAATGGAAGCCGCGATGACATTTGTATAATAATAACGTCAAATTATACGACCTTAGCTAAACTATTGTATGTTATTCAGGGAAGCCACAATCGGACGATACACGGAAACGCCAAGAATATGTGAGCGCTTATGGATCGTTGTACGCGTGAAATTTTGTGTGCCGTATATACAATTTTTTTATATACGCAAATACCTACACAACGGAGAGATAAAAACCTATATTTCTTAATAAGGTCATATTAGATAATGTGGTTAATTCTAATAGTTATAAATTAGGATAACAATTTTATGAAGTAATTTTTTTTTAAATAAATATAAAATATAATTGAAGGTATAATGAGACCATCTATTTTAACTTGGTTCTTTTCAATTAAAAAAGATGTTTTTTTTTTTTAAATAAGTGGAAGAAGGAAGACAATAATGGAACACCCTTTTTAACTTTTAACTTTTCTTAATAAAAATTCAAAAATATGCTAACTCTTCACCCACTGTTCTACCTGCTGTAGGTGAAATTTCCCTCTTTCAAGAAGGAATATGAATAGAGGACATATTACCCTTCTCACTCAAGAACTCTGCAAGATCCAACATGGTGACATAGAGCAGCAAAACGAGGGAAGAATCAAACGCTTATGCAAATGAGAAGGGATACTTTGTGCTAGTTCATTGTGCATGCCACTGAGCCTGGAGCTGGTACAAGCTCATCCTGTCCTACGAAATGCTGGCCACACCGTAACCACCATCGATCTGCCTGCATCCGGAATTCATCCACATGACGCCGACCAGATTTTGACTTGGGCGGCGATGAGTCAACCCCTCGTCCACTTCTTCCACTCTCTCCTTCCCCACCAAAAGAAAAATTAGTACCAGTGACAAAATAGATGCTTGGCAATGAATGTTATGTGCTTGAGATTCAATTACTTCATTTTGTGTTGTGTTATGGGTGATGCAGGTCATATTGGTGGGGCACAGCATGGGGGGGTGTGAGTCTGAGTTTGATGATGGAACAGTTTCCGCGCCAGATTTGTGCTGCTGTGTTTGTTACCGCATTCATGCCCCTCACTGGAACGTCCGCCATTGAGATGGTAAATGAGGTGGGAGACAGAATTGGGTCGTGGGGAGATACTCAGTTAATCCACGGACAAGAAGCGTACAATCCGCCCACAGCCTTCATCTTTGGTACTAATTTTCTAGGCAGATGTTGTACCAAAATAGTCCACCTGAGGTAAGATTTCCTCTCGTTTAACATGGATTACAAAGATATTTGTTGGGTTCAGTTTTGTCTTCCTAATTTTAGATGCTTTAAAATTAGGAAGATGAGGAGGAGGAAACTACCCATATAACGCAAGATATAGCTCTGGGGGAAATGTTGTTAAGAAGGTTTCCGTTGATTGAAGAGGTGGTGGTATTCAGCCAGGAGAGATATGGAAGCGTGAGGCGCATCTTCGTTGTAGCCAAGGATGACAAGGCCATTAGCGAAGAACTGTAAAGATGATAATAACTCTCCTAAATATTTTTAATATATTTTGTATCTCTTTTAAATATAATTTAAAATAAATAAAGTTTTTTAATATATTTTATATTAAATAGAGTTTGATAAAATAAATATATATATAGAAGGTATTATTTTATATGACTTAGAGTCCAGTGAACAATAAAATTTATTTTTTAATATAGAAAAATGTTAACATAATTGGGTATTTTCATTATAGATCCTAGTCCATTGGATTAAACAAAGTCGTGCGGTGAATTGGGGTAGCTAATTGGTAGCTAATTGGCAAACACTTGAGTACCATCCAACATATCCCTTTATGAGTATCTTTATGAGTATAATATGGTTTGAACCTTGGACCTCTACAAAGAGAAACAATAAAGTCTATTTTAATTTTACTTTTAGAAAGTATTAAATTTTAATTAAGGATTTTCAACACTTATATTCATTGTTTCATTTCTTCCCACGGGTCCCTAGTTTTGTAACCATATTAACCTCACAATAGCTTAGCTTTTTGACATTGATCTTATTCACATCTCTTAGAAGGTTTACGTTTCCTTTTTTTTTTAGTTTCTATCTATATACCTGTTGCATCACAAAATTGTCCTACCTTCTAATTAAGGTTTCTAAATCCAAATTTCAACAAAGTTTGATGAGATTACTAAGAGCTTCTTCTAACCACCAAATTTAGGTCAATTTCCTATTGTCCTTGTACAAAAGCTCTGTACTAATTCAAACTAAATTGCATGAAAGTAAAGTGTGAAAAGAGACAATTGCATATATTAAATATGTAAAATAAAATAGTTTGGATGTTTAGAGTGTGAGAAATTTAAAGAAAATATGGATTTTACTCCATAGCAAGGAGAGCATGTGATCAATTAACACATGAGAAGTCAAATAACATCAATGTCCATCCAATTGTTTGATTACGAAATTGATAAGAAAATGACCAGATGGGCTAGAAGGTACATGTCATAACCACCACACACTTAGCAAACCAATAGGACGGTGCCACTAATGGAATGCTTAAGGACTTGCCAATTTCTTACAAATTTCTTACAACCTCATGAGTGCAAAGCACAATGTGGGTTTCATTGAGTGTAGCTCTAAATTCTCGTGGACAAAAGATGATTGCAATGAGGGCCCTAGGCCCCTAACTATAGCAAAATTTTACCCTTGAGTTACTTAGGTGAGGAATAATTAATCCTTGTAAAAGTAAATATTTAGGTGTACCTTTAGAAAAATGTTGCACCTCTAGATGTTACATAACTTCAATTATGGCTCTAATAGGTATAAAAGGCTTCTCAAATGACTTAGTGCACCATTGCATATCAAAATGTTGCTTTTCAAAATATTTGTGTTGAAATCTGTGTCTTAATTCTACCTCAATGACTATTTGAGAAATTCAATTTAATCTAGTGAGAAAATCTCTTTCATTTACAATTGGAGTGGTCAATTCTATCCAATGAATCACAACCTCAAGCTTGATTGGCATAAGATCCTAGATTGTGCCTTTATATTTGACCATGGAGTCTACAAAATTGGGACCTATGCTATATTGGCATAAGAACCTAGATTGTACCTTTATCTTTGGTCATGAAGTCTACAAAATTGGGACCTATGCTATAAATTTTTTAAAATTGTTGGTTCTCCTTTAGCTAGTCTTTGGTGGTAGCAATCCCAACAACTTCTTCAAACATCATGGAAAACATTGGCTTCAAGCATACTCCTTGGCAATGGCCTCTCCATAATATCCTTAACTTTTGATATATCCATCCACAAACCATATTTAGATATGAAAAAACCCAAATATACCAATTCCTTCTTTATAATAGTACACTTCTTCAAATTAATTAGAAACTATTCATCCTTCAACCTTCGCAAAACTAACCTTAGATGTATTAGGTGTTCCTCCATCTTACTAAACACTAAAATATCATCCAAATAAACCACTACAAACTTACCAAAAAAAGGCTTTAAGACCTCATTCATCAATCACATAAAAGTGCTAGGTGCATTCATCAACCCAAATGACATGATTGTCTATTCATACAAGCTGTCTTTGGTCTTAAATATATTTTTTCACTCATCTCCTTCTTTAATTCAAATTTTATGGTAACCACTCTTCAAATAAATATTTATGAAGTAATTTGCTACACTAAAACAATCCATCAAACCATCCATACAAAGTAATGAAAACCTATATTTTAATCTTATTGATGGCTCATAAGTCCATGCACATACACCATTATTTACCTTTTTTCAAAGCTAGTATGGTTAATACTGCACATGGGCTCAAGCTTTCCTTAATCATCCCCTTTTCCAAAAGCTTTTGGACTTGTCTCTTCATCTCTTCATTTCCCATGGGTGTCATCCTATTGGCTGCCTTATTTGTAAACTTGCTCTAGGTATGAATTTTATTTGATGACTAATGCTTCTCATAGGTGGCAACCTATCGAGTAATTCTTCTAAAATAATCTTAGCATATTATTCCATTAAATCGTTCACTTCATGTGAAATGTTGACCATCTTATTTGTTGTCTCATATTCCATGGGTTTAGTAATAAAATCAAAATATGCTTCCCCCTTCATATACTTCAAGAATTATTTCTCGGAGATTACGCAAACTTTAGAAGTATTTTCCACCTCTTTTTTTTGTCCTTCAATGGACAATACATAACTTTTACCATCCTTGACAATTGAATAAGTGTTTAGTCATTCGTCATGTATTGCTTCTCTGTAAAATTACCATGTTCTCCTCAATAATATATGGCATGCATCGGTTTGTATAAAGTCACATAAAAGTACATAATTATAAGAATCAATTTGAAAATTCATCATACATTATTCAATTTCCAAATTTTAGTATCCTATTTGTAACCATAACACTTCATACAGATTTGGATGCTCATTTATTTTCAAGCCCAATTTCTCTACCATATATATTGATGCTAAATTATATATGCTTCTACTATCCTTAATCACCTTACAACATTTCCCTCTCGATTTACAAATTATCCTAAATAGGTTCCTTCTTTGCTCAAGTTTTATAATGTACACCCCTAGTTTGGAATTCTAGATGTGTAGGAGGACTGTAATTTTTTCCAATACTGGCAATGTTTGATATAAATAGATAATGCAAGTTTTTATCATTGATAGAAGTTATAACGTTTGATAGCCAGTTTCAACTAAACAATTATGATAATATGTGACTAGATCAAGAGGCCTTTAACAATTACATAAATAAGCAATGATATTATTAAATATGTTATAATTTTTATCAAAAAATGGATTGCTACAGTAAACCACTCACGTAATGGTTTCAACATAGAACAACATTCATTTGAGATTCCAATGAAATATCAAGCATAAAATACCTTGGAACACCAAGAGAAAATTTTGTTGTAGAAAAGAGTATGAATGTTTTGGGTACTGAAGCAACTGGGCAACAAGCTCCTTGTCTCAGTCCTCTCATGGGCTTGCCAAATCTCATATGATATTCAAACCCTTCCCAAATATGATCAACCACTGACCACTAGAACTTCCCCTTTGATTTATTTCAATGAAATAATACCGTTCTCATCACATAATAACCTGCAGCAGTGAGAAAAGTCATGCCCATAACTGAAAATCAAACCCTCATGTGCCCAGAACTATGGATGTTGTTATAAAATTAATCCCTACAACAAGCATTCACCAAAGGCCTCAAACATCATTGTCCTATATGCAAAAGTTTCTCAGAGAAAACCCAAAACCAATTGCTGATTGCTCCAAGTGTTATGATCAAAAACATGGTATGACACACTTGTACAACAGAAAATGTATGACACACATATAAAATAATCCCCAAATCTTTTAAATCTCAAAAACACCCTTCAAGGGTCGCTTAGGGCAAAGGATTTCAACTCAACAATGCCCATAAAAATATCTCCAAACCCTAAGATAATATTTGATGATTTGTGCGACAGCTAGGGATGAAAATGAAACAACAATGATGTCTTCTTCAACAATAAAATCCTTGCAAAAACTCAATACAATAATTGATTGAAGGCTCAACCCTTCTGAAAAATGGAATTCGATGTGGTATGTCGGAATCCCAATATGAAGCTCAATAACTCTGTGTGGAAACCCCAGCTCCAGAGTTCTGAATAATGAAGCACAATCCTAACTTTTGAAATGAAGCCAGCTGAATAAACATCTAGGGGTGATCTTTCACACCCAAAAATGCTCAAATATGAAGGAGGTTTCTATCCCCCAATAGCCCAAAGAGCCGGTATGCCGAAACTCCCAAATTCTCCTTAGAGACCAAAATCCAAAACAATATCTTCTTTTTTTCTCCCAAATGAGGCCCAACTCCAAAATATAAAGGTGCAATTAGATTTTAGGTACCCTAATTAGGGTTGCACATACTTTTTTTTTTTAATATATTTAATTTATGTTCCTATACATCATAAAGAGGGCCACGTCCCCCCCCTTGGCCTAGGCATACCACTTTAAGTTGTTTTTTTTATGTTATAACTTAATGTTATAACATTATATTATAGAGTGACTCATTTCACATCCATAAAGTGATTTCATAATAGAAAGTCATTAAATAATAAATCACTTTAACAGAATATAACTTCACCCATTAAAATACTGGACCTCTACTCATCAAAGTAATAGTCCATGAATGGTTTCGGATACCCATTTTACTAAAGAATAATAATGTTCTAAAGTCATCATCTGAAACCCTAAAAATGGACACTACTAAAAATAGCAAGTCCAGTCAAATGATCTCCAAATAAGCCCAAACAATCGATAAACATGAGCTCTCCGTAAGATGATGAAGATAATAACCTCTCCATATGGCTCCCCAACAACTGAATTAACCTACAGGAGCTCGTGTATAGGCTAATATCCCCGGTAGACTAACTGACTAAAAGAGGGGACATTATAGTTTGTCCTTCCCAAATATTTCTTGTCCTTAAGCAATGCCCAAACATAACCTAGTCAGTGGTATGCATCCTAGATGAGGCCACATAGAATACTTGGATTCCATAACAACCTTAGAAAGTATCCACCAAGTTGAAGTTACACCACACTGCTCCTCTAACAAGATGGAATTATAGAAGTCCCAACTGCAATAGCCTAATGTAATCTCTCTCGAGTTTGGCACCAACATGCTTGACTAAAATGGATCGAAATATCTAATATCAGAACATAACCAAGAGATCAACATCATGTACCACTACCAAACCAACACTAGGAGCACCTCCATAACCATCACCTACCTAGCTCAACTTAGCACACGTACTCCAAAAGTGACCTGGATGATCCCATGCCACACAATCAACCATAATAGACCAAACACCCTTAGAAGAGATGTTGTTCATCATCAAACTCAGCCAAGTTAGGTGTAAACTAATCTTTATGACATCTGAACAATCATCCACATACCACTCTTGCAACTCAATAAGAAACTCAACGTCATAGACTAAACTGGTATGCCCATAAAGTCTGAGCTCTGCCCTAGGTGACATCTCCAACACAAATGACTCAATCCAGTCCACTCCTGCACTCCCACTGATCATAATAGAATTGAACCCTTGAGAAAATATTATGCTCAATACAGAAGTAGGATACTCAGTGAATGTCATTAGATAATGCCAACCCAAATGGTGACCAATCTCTTCTATGCAACCGATAGGGTTAGAGATAGCAAGGGTAGAACTGTAACTGGCAACCCAAAAAATGTATTGGCCATAAGAAACAAAATAATCCATAGTGATACTTCAACTCCTTGAGTCAAATAGGGCATCCCATGAGTACCAGTGCTCCCCAAACATCAATAAGTCCACCAGTATCTAAGTTAGGCTCAATACCTCTCTCCAATCCACTTGTATAAGCACAAATGGATAAATGTCATGGATGCTCATGGAATTAATGACAACATACCACTCCAACCCGTAATTAAACCTCACCCAAAATATGGTCCTACCATCATCCTCGAAGCTCATAGATACAAGCATATGATCCTAGGTGAGTGAACTCAACTCCAAAGTGGCCCTATCACCCTAAAAATGCACCCGACCATAAATGGTTTGAACGTCAACTGGATAGAAATCAAGAATGCATGTCCATATAACACATGACCACTCCACCTCAACCTCTACTGAGCCACCCAATGTATCCTCTCCCTATGATGTATCCACAAGGTCAAACTCATAGTCATCATGCTCAATATGAGGGTAGCATGAATATCTAGGCCCTAAAAAAGAGTTCTCATCGAGTTCCTCAATGCCCTCCACCAACTACTGAATCTCTATGCATCTCACCTCTGCTACCTATCCCCTATCTATGGCTACCTCTAAATACTGATTCTTAGCTTGGAATAGTGAATAGTGAGCCTAACTAAGATCCAAACATAGTCTATCCACCTCATCCTCTATCTCATGGAAAGAGTCCAAGGTAACATCTGTAGCTTTGATAGTTGTATCCTTGTCATGTATTACCTGCAAGTACACTGATTTGATTTCCTCTAGTGCACCTTTGATGCATTTCAAATCAGTGAGGGAAACCACCTATTCATATTTATTCCTAGGGACCTTATGATGCAGGAGCATCCGGCAGCACCAGCAGCAGAAGCAGCAAAGTTCAAGAAAAATCGTGCTGAAGAGTCGGGAGAAGAAGAAGCAGGAAGCAAGGAGGAAGAAAAAATGGCCAAGTCTGAAAACCGTCGTGATTTCGTGACGTGTCACGAAATCGTGACAAAAATTGGCAAGGAGGAAGTGCAGCAGAAGGGGCCGCGATTTCGCGACGTGTCGCGAAATCGTGACAGTTTGCCGGAGAGGGACGAAGGCGCAGAAGGGGGCACGATTTCACGACATGTCGCGAAATCATGACCCGTGATTTTGCTACATGTCACGAAATCATGACAGGTTTCAGAGCAGAGGAGAGAGCGACAAAACGGTCATGATATTGTGACGTCGCGATATCGCGACGTCGCAAAATCACGACACAAATTGGACAAGCGGGTGCGGAGGAAAAATGGTCGCGATATCGTGACATGTCGCGATATCGCGACCAAAATGGCAGAAAAGCACAAGGAGCCAGAAACGTCACGATATCACGACGGAGAGAGAAAATGGCGCGGGAGGAAGAGAAAAATATGGCGGGAACGGTGTTTTCGAGGACCGTACAGATTCGACACATGGCAGAAGCTGAAGTGAAAGCGAGAAATGACCAGAAGCACAGAAGACAAGAAATATGGGCCACGTAGGGATTTTTGATGGATTCTGCAGTGACAGAGACCGAGTGGGAATTAATTTCGGGTTGGTGAACCCATTTTCAAAAAAATGTAATTAATCGGGTGGTTGAACCCGTTTAGGCGGGATTGCATGTTTAAGAGGGTCGGGGGCCTCTATAAAAACTCAGTGAAATGTTTTAGTCGGGACGGTGGACCCGAGAATACCCTTAGAGCCTAGGAGTGAGGAAGCGGAGAACCGAGCCGAGGGTCGGTGATTGTAAGCCTACGGGCTATAATTTTTTTGCATGTATATATATTTTTTAGTTTTTTTTAATGAAAATGCAGGGTTTGTGTAGAAGGGTGTTTTCCGGTGCCCCGTCAGTGGTATCAGAGCGGGAGTTTATGAGAGTGCAGTAGATCCACCGAAAGTGAGGCAGTTGCACCAAGACCTACGGGAGAGTTGAGAGAAAAGGAGAGCAGTAGTTCCTGAGTGTGCAGCAGATCCACCGAAGGTGAGGCAGTTGCACCAGGACCTGCGGAAGGGTTTGAGAGAGAGTTGAGATTCTCGGGCGTGTTAGCAGACCGCCGGACGTGAGGCAGCTACACCGAGATCAGTTAACATTTGTGAGAAAAGCAAGCAAGAAGAATGCATTCCCGAAGGAGACGGGACAAGGAGGAAGATGTGGTTACGAAAGAAGAATACATGGCTTTGCAATGGCAATTAAAGGCCTTGCAAAAGGAATGGTCCGTAATGAAATTACGAGAGAAAGAAGAATGACAGAAAAGGTGGGAAGAGAGACGGAGAAAAAAGGAAGAAAATATGAAGGAGGCTGTAGAGGAAGAGAGCAGCAGTACCGGGACCTGCCCGAAAGAAAGCACAGATTATTCTGTGCAAGAGGAAGAGTTAAAGTCGAATGCAGCAGAAGTTTGCAGCTGTGGAGAAATCTGTCCGGTTGAAGACAGAAGTGTGGGCCCGGAGCCGAGGTCGAAGCAGTTTGCAGAGACGGAGAAGGGTTCGGAAGTGTTGCGGGAGGCAGCAACCAGACCCAACAGAAGTGAAGATCACTTCTTCACTTACCCCGGCTATCTGATGCAGGAGCATCCGGCAGCACCAGCAGCAGAAGCAGCAAAGTTCGGGAAAAACCGTGCTGAAGAGTCGGGAGAAGAAGAAGCAGGAAGCAAGGAGGAAGAAAAAATGGCCAAGTCTAAAAATCGTCGCGATTTCGTGACATGTTGCGAAATCACGACAGAAATTGGCAAGGAGGAAGTGTAGCAGAAGGGGCCATGATTTTGTGACGTGTCGTGAAATCGCGACAGTTTGTCGGAGAGGGACGAAGGCGCAGAAGGGGGCATGATTTTGTGACATGTCACAAAATCACGACCCGCGATTTTGCTACATGTCACGAAATCGCGACAGGTTTCGGAGCAGAGGAGAGAGCGACAAAACGGTCGCGATATCGTGACATCGCGATATCGCGACGTCACGAAATCGTGACGCAAATTGGACAAGCGGGTGCAAAGGAAAAATGGTCGCGATATCACGATATCGTGACATGTCACGATATTGTGACGGAGAGAGAAAATGGCATGGGAGGAAGAGGAAAAAGATAGCGGGAACGATGTTTTCGAGGATCGTACAGATTCGACACGTGGCAGAAGCTGAAATGAAAGCGGGAAATGACCAGAAGCACAGAAGACAAGAAAGATGGGCCACGTAGGGATTTCTGACGGATTCTGCAGTGACAGAGACTAAGCGAGAATTAATTTCGGGTTGGTGAACCCATTTTCCTAAAATGTAATTAATTAGGTGGTTGAACCCGTTTAGGTGGGATTGCATGTTTAAGAGGGTCAGGGGCCTCTATAAAAACTCAGTGAAATGTTTTAGTCAAGACAGTGGACCCGAGAATACCCTTAGAGCCTAGGAGTGAGGAAGCGGAGAACCGAGCCGAGGGCCGATGATTGTAAGCCTACGGGATGTAATTTTTTTGCATATATATATATATATTTTAGTTGTTTTTAATGAAAAGGCAGGGTTTGTGTAGAAGGGTGTTTTCCGGTGCCCCATCAGTGGTATCAGAGCGGGAGTTTCTGAGAGTGCAGCAGATCCGCCGAAAGTGAGGCAGTTGCACCAAGACCTACGGGAGAGTTGAGAGAAAAGAAGAGCAGTAGTTCCTGAGTGTGCAGCAGATCCGCCGAAGGTGAGGCAGTTGCACCAGGACCTGCGAAAGGGTTTGAGAGAGAGTTGAGATTCCCGGGCGTGTTAGCAGACCGCCGGACGTGAGGCAGCTACACCGGGATCAGTTAACGTTTGTGAGAAAAGCAAGCAAGAAGAATGCATTCCCGAAGGAGACGGGACAAGGAGGAAGATGTGGTTACGGAAGAAGAATACATGGCTTTGCAACGGCAATTAAAGGCATTGCAAAAGGAATGGTCCGTAATGAAATTACGAGAGAAAGAAGAATGGTAGAAAATGCGGGAAGAGAGATGGAGAAAAAAGAAAGAAAAGATGAAGGAGGCTGTAGAGGAAGAGAACAGCAGTACCGGGACCTTCCCGGAAGAAAGCATAGATTATTCTATGCAAGAGGAAGAGTTAAAGCCTGCTACAGTAGAAGTTTGCAGTAGTGGAGAAATCTGTCTGGTTGAAGACAGAAGTGTGGGCCCGGAGCCGAGGTCGAAGCAGTTTGCAGAGACGGAGAAGGGTTCGAAAGTGTTGAAGGGGGTAGCAACCAGACCCAACAAAAGTGAATATCACTTCTTCACTTACCCCAGCTATCTGATGCAGGAGCATCTGGCAGCACCAGCAGCAGAAGCAACAAAGTTTGGGAAAAATTGTGCTGAAGAGTCGGGAGAAGAAGGAAGCAAGGAGGAAGAAAAAATGGCCAAGTTTGAAAACCGTCATGATTTCGCAACGTGTCACGAAATCGTGACAGAAATTGGCAAGGAGGAAGTGCAGCAGAAGGGGCCGTGATTTCGCGACGTGTCACGAAATTGTGACAGTTTGTCGGAGAGGGACGAAGGCGCAGAAGGGGGCACGATTTCGTGACATGTCACGAAATCGTGACCCGTGATTTTGCTACATGTCATGAAATCGTGACAGGTTTCGGAGCAGAGGAGAGAGCGACAAAACGGTCGCGATATCGCGACGTCGCGATATCGCGACGTCATGAAATCGCGACGCAAATTGGACAAGCGGGTGCGGAGGAAAAATGGTCATGATATCATGACATGTCGCGATATCGCGACCAAAATGGCAGAAAAGCACAAGGAGAAATGTCGCGATATCGCGACATGTCACGATATCATGACAGAGAGAGAAAATGGCATGGGAGGAAGAGAAAAAGATGGCGGGAACGGTGTTTTCGAGGACCGTACAGATTCGACACGTGGCAGAAGCTGAAATGAAAGCGGGAAATGACCAGAAGCACAGAAGACAAGAAATATGGGCCACGTAGGGATTTCTGACGGATTCTGCAGTGACAGAGACCGTGCGGGAATTAATTTCGGGTTGGTGAACCCATTTTCCTAAAATGTAATTAATCGGATGGTTGAACCCGTTTAGGCGGGATTGCATGTTTAAGAGGGTCGGGGGCCTCTATAAAAACTCAGTGAAATGTTTTATTCGGGACGGTGGACCCGAGAATACCCTTAGAGCCTAGGAGTGAGGAAGCGGAGAACCGAGTCGAGGGCCGGTGATTGTAAGCCTGCGGGCTGTAATTTTTTTGCATGTATATATTTTTTTTTTAGTTGTTTTTAATGAAAAGGCAGGGTTTGTGTAGAAGGGTGTTTTTCGGTGCCCCGTCACCTTATGAATGATGTCCTCGAGCATCCTCTTAGTGTCATTAGTGGTGGACAACACGTGCACTTCGTCTTCAGCATACATTATGATTTTTTTCTTCCAATTCTTATCCAAATTGTCATGGTCATAAATATTATGTTGACTGCTACTACAATTTAGACAAAAATCAAAACTAACCTCATGAATTTAAAGAGTGTCTTCCAAGATTTTACAAGCTTCATGTGCCTCCCTGTGTCCACCCTCATCAAACTCATCATTCACACAATATGAAGATGAAATGAAATTAGCATTAAACCCATCATTCATCAAGTCTTATTGGTTGTCTTGATGAGGTGACCCATCATGATAATTTGATCTATGATCAACAACAAACTCAACTATGTTATGATTAGAAAAATCAAGTATAGGATCATCAAAAAATGCTGTTATAAAACCTGTAACATCACCATCATGTGCACTATTCCTGTCTGATCCTAACTATAAATCACTTTGTGGATCACCCAAGAATATGTATCTCTCAGGTGCATACATCATAATGGGTTAAGTTTGAGAATACAACCCATGTTCACCTGTACTACCATCACCAATATGTGATGGGTGAATGTCAGCTGGTATTGATCTGGTGTCCTCATGAAGTACAATCTCATCATATGTATGTGTGGCCTTGTCTACTAAATCAACCTATGAATTTTTTTATTTTGGCTCTTATTCTTCCTAACTCTCTTCACTGTCCAGGTAGACTCTCAGCTTCTTCTTACATCTTCTTACAAAAATGTCAACCAATATATGTGCTACAAAAGAATAAACCTTGTCCTGCCTCCAAAAAACTAATAACAAGGTTAATAGAGGTTGTGGAATGGAGTCATATTCATAAATGATTAAGGACATGATGTCCTCCATGTCACAACAAACAAACTCATCATGTTCCTCACCAATAGAAGATATGAAATAATAACATATATGGAAGATATCACTGTCACAACCCAAGTCAATCAGTAGATTACTAGAAGGAAGATTGGTCATCAACTCCAAATTCTTTACCTTCTTACCAAACAATGGCCTTTTGATATCACTCAATCACTGGAAGCTATCAACAATCGTATGCATAATTTCCTTCATTTTTGTATCCTCATATGGTGCCTCTAGATCTATGATCAATGTGAGTTCACTTAAACAACAAGTAACTGTGAGTCTTATCTTGTCATATGAATGTGTCATCCATTTATCCTAGCTCAAGGTATCCAGTGTGGGAAGTATGGCAACCTGCTACTCCACTAAAGGTTGTTGTTCTACCATGGCAAAAAATTCCTCTATTTTATTTATGATGACAATAACATCATCATTTGATGGTAGTAACTATTCAAATTTTTTACCTACAAACCATAGTTTTATGTGCCATTCTTTTTCGACACTAACTAGAGCCATAGTTCAATACCCGAATAGGCTGGCAGGGCTGAACTTGAGCTCTAATACCACTATAATGTACACCCCTAGTTTGGAATTCTAGATGTGTAGGAGCACTGTAATTTTTTCCAATATATTGGCAATGTTTGATATTAATAGATAATGCAAGTTTGTATCATGGAAAAAAATTATAACGTTTTATAACCATTTTCAACTAAACAATTATGACAATATGTGACTAGATCAATAAGGCTTTAACAATTGCATAAACAAGCAATGACATTATTAAATATGTTATTATTTCTATCAAATAATGGAATTTTGTAGCAAACCACTCACGTAATGGTTTCAACATAGAACAACATTCATTTGAGATTCCAATGAAATATCAAGCATAAAATACCTTGGAACACCAAGAGAAAATTTTGTTGTAGAAAAGAGTATGAATATTTTGGGTACTAAAGCAACTAGGCAGCAAGCTCCTTGTCTCAGTCCTCTCATGGGCTTGCTGAATCTCATATGATATTCAAACCCTTCCTAAATATGATCAACCACTGACCACTAGAACTTCCCCTTTGATTTATTTCAATGAAATAATACCGTTCTCATCACATAATAACCTGCAGCAGTGAGAAAAGTCATTTCCAGAATTGAAAATCAAACCCTCATGTTCCCAGAACTATGGATTTTGTTATAAAATTAATCCCTACATCAAGCATTCACCAAAGGATTCAAACATCATTGTCCTATATGCAAAAGTTTCTCAGAGAAAACCCAAAACCAATTGTTGATTGCTCCAAGTGTTATGATAAAAAACATGGTATGACACACTTGTACAACAGAAAATGTACGACACACATATAAAATAATCCCCAACTCTTTTAAATCTCAAAAACACCCTTCAAGGGTCGCTTAGGGCAAAGGATTTCAACTCAACAATGCCCATAAAAATATCTCCAAACCCTAAGATAATATTTGATGATTTGTGTGGCAGCTAGGGATGAAAATGAAACAACAATGATGTCTTCTTCAGTAATAAAATCCCTGCAAAAACTCAATACAATAATTGATTGAAGGCTCAACCCTTCTAAAAAATAAAATTTTATGTGGTATGCCGGAATTCCAATATGAAGCTCAATAACTCTATGTGGAAACCCCAGCTCCAGAGTTCTGAATAATGAAGCACAATCCTAACTTTTGAAATGAAGCCAATTGTATAAACATCTAGGGGTGATCTTTCACACCCGAAAATGCTCAAATATGAAGGAGGTTTTGTCCCCCAACAACCCAAAGAGCCGATATGTCGGAACTCCCAAATTCTCCTCAAAGACCAAAATCCAAAACAATATCTTCTTTTTTTTTCTATCCCAAATGAGGCCCAACTCCAAAATATAAAGGTGCAATTAGGGTTTGGGTGCCCTAATTAGGGTTGCACATACTTATTTTTTTATTTTTAATATCTTTAATTTATGTCCCTTTACATCATAAAGAGGTCCACGTCCCCCCCCCTTGGCCAAGGCATACCACTTTAAGTTGTTTTTTTTAAGTTATAACTTAATGTTATAACATTATATTGTAAAGTGGCCCCTTTCACATCCATAAAGTGATTTCATAATATAAATTGATTAAATAATAAATCACTTTAATGGAATATAACTTCACCCATTAAAATACTGGACCTATACTCCTCAAATCATCAATTCGTGAATGGTTTCAGATACCCATTTCATCGCAGAATAATACTGTGCTGAAGTCATCATCCGAAAACCTAAAAGTGAACACTACTAAAAATAGCAATTCTAGTCAAATGATCTCCAAATAAGTCCAAATGACTGGCAAAAATGAGCTCTTTGTAAGCTGATGAAGATAATAACCTCTCCATATGGCTCCCCAACAACGGACTTAGCCTACGGGAGGTCGTGTATAGGCTAATCTCCTTGGTACACTGACTACCTAGAAGAGGGGACATTACAAGTTTATGCACCTCCTTTATTGGTTTCAACAATACTCTTTTCATTATAGGGGAATCTCCTTGTTCTTGTTCCTCCATGTGTTTTGATGAAGCAATACTTTATTTATTTGCTTTCATAATATGGTTTTTAGCTTCCTTTCCTTTATGGTTTCTTTGTTGTAATATTGGACATTCAAATGCTTGATGACTAGCTTCTCCACATCTCTAACAGTTTTTGGGGAATCCTCTACCCCTTCCTCTACTACAACCTCCTCTTTGTCTCAAAAAAATTATGTTTTCTCTATTATTTTGAGGAGTACTAGCTTATCCCTTCTACCTTCATTGTCCTATTCCATTGTTATTTTATCCTCTTCCTCTAGCATTATTTTATTGCCTTCACAAAAACTTCTCCCTTTCCTTGAGCACATACTAATATGCTTCTTCAATGGTTCTAATTCAAATCATATCGATTTCATATTGTATGGACAATATTTGTCCTTTTATATATCTTGTCATCTTCTCCTCATCATCTTCTATATGACCTGTTCTTATGGTCAATTTGAAGAATTATTCTATATATTATTTTAATCTTAACTTCTTTTGCTTAAGGTGTTGGAGTCTCCTAAACAATCTAATCTAATAATCAATAGGTAGAAATTTTAATTTTAATTTAGCTACAGACTTATACCATGTTTAGATTTTAATATTACCTTTTTGTTGTCTTTCTATTTGGATATAGTCCCACCAAATAAAATCATGTCCCTTCAACCGATGCATGTAAATTTAACCTCCTAGAATTCTCCATAGATTCATAATCAATAAATATTTGCATGTTCATTATCTAATCTATCAATTATTTAGAATTTAAATTTTCATTAAAATTGTGGGTATCTATTTTTTGTTTACTTCACATGCTTAAGATTCTTCGAATCAACCATTGCTCTAGTTCTTATCCTTGCTCCCCATCTCAAGCTTTTGGGTGACCAATCTCTTCCTCTTCACTATCACTAAACTTTTCAAGATGAATGCCTCTTCTCTAGGCAATCCCTTTTCCATCTAGTTTGCAATAATTCCTCTTAGCATTTTAGTTATATCTATTGGTTGGGGTCCCAAATCACACAATCTTCCTCTTCCCATCTCTCCTTCAACACAATTTGTAGACTTTTGAAATTAAACCTGCTCTAATACCAAATCATATAATCATAGAGAGGGAGTTCAATGAAAAACTCTAATGGAATGTCGCATTTTCTCAGGCTACAACCACACATTATCTTCTCCTACAATCATCTAATTCTACACATAATTGTATTCCACAACATATAAATTTAATAACATAACACATTCACCATTCAATATACATACACAAAATAAATTAAAGTAAAATAAAATATTTTTTATTGTTTATGACCATTGATTACACATTATTTTTATTCTATGTTCATACAATCATCCCTAATCTAAGACACATTCACATAGCCCTTTTTTTATATTTATCTCATTTTTTTTACTTTTAGGCTTATCATCCATTTCCTCTTATTTATTTATGCCCACGTTTGTTTTTTTTTACCTTCCTCTTCCTCATTTATGTGTAAAATGCGACAACTATCTAAACAGTTTGACAACCATTCTTTAATAAAATATTTAATAAACTTTGTGGGTTGGATGGTCGGCATCACATTGCACTTTGCTTTTAAGTATAACTATATCATGTTTTATCATCTCACATAATTATATAAAATAAAACATTTACTATTTAAATCAGGATTAACATAGATTTTTTCTTTCTATCTTCCCTCAGATGAGATATATTTTCCTTGTTTCTAATAAATGCTTCCATAAATGACTTTATATGTAGCTTTTCCTCATAAACATATTTATTTATTGTTATTATTTTAAATACACCAAAAATAAGGCGAGGTTTGTCGCTTGTTTGCACTCAGACTTGCACCCTTATCTATATACATATTATAGATAGTAGATTTTTAACAGTAACATAAAATAAAAAAACCTGAATGTATTAGTTTATATTTGTTCCAATCTTTTTGTATTTGACTCAATTTTATTAAAAATTTGGCTTATGTTCTTTTATAACATATATGAATGTTACTTATTTAATAGATGCACGTATTTTATGATTTAACATTGACATTGTTCTTAAATATGTCATTTTGTGTATAATATTTTTATAAATTAGATAGAAAACAGCCTCCAAACGGTATTCTTTAGTAAAAGGAGAAAGAATAGTTCGGCACCACGCTGTTCTCTAAATCAACCATTCTTCCTTCCCCATTACTTACAGCGCATGCTCTTACCTCTGCATTGAGCAGACCATGCTTGCGGGACTAAATTTGTGTCTATTTTTAGACGTGATATCTAAATTTGTGTCTATCTTTGCATCTGATGGTACCCAACACCAGTTGCCCACCTATGAACAAAACCTCCGTATGCGCACTAGACGCTGGACGGATGAGATATTGAAATTAGAACTAATTAACTACCCACTATCACATCAAATCTTATTAATTTAATTGGTAAGATTCTTGAGCTTCAAAGAAGATATTAAAGTTTAAATTAAAAATAATAATGTAATCGTCCTCCTACATCATCCCTATACATGATGGTATATAAAAAAACAACACAGAAATGGTTGTCAAAGAAGTTTATTTTGTTTCCTATTAAAAACGTCCTCCTATCTAATATATTTGTTTTTGCCCTTTCCACATATGCGGGGATAGCTCAGTTGGGAGAGCGTCAGACTGAAGATCTGAAGGTCGCGTGTTCGATCCACGCTCACCGCATTGTTTAATTTATTACTATTTAAATTTAAAATATATATTTCATATTTTTATAATATATTATACTTTTATATATTTTATATTTTTATAATATATTTAAAAAGTATATTACGAAAATTGATAACTCATAACCTTTAATTGTACTGGTAAACTTTTTAATGCATATTAAAAAAATCGATAACTTGTATCTTGATAACTCGAGACCTTTAATTGTAATGGTAAACTTTTTAATGTATATTAAAAAAAATCTATAACTTGTATCTTTTTACCATTTATTTTAGTTTCAAATCCTGCTTCTTACTGCTACTATAATCTTTAATTGTACTACCTAAACTTTTTAGTGTAGGTGACGCTGATACGTCCTCTGATACTACAAGGCTTGAGGATCCCCATAATTGACCTGGATTTTGGACATATTTTTATAAATTTTATTAGTAAGACAATGATATTGTAAACTCTTGAAGTATTTCATATTTTTATAATTTTTTTAAAAAGTATATTAGAAAAATTGATAACTGGTATCATTTTATCATTCATTTTAGATTCAAATCATGCTCGTTGCTACTACTATAACCTCTAATTGTACTAGGTAAACTTTTTAATGTAGTTGATGTCGAGACACCCTCCGGTACTACAAGACTCAAGGATTCGAACCACAGTCTCCACAATTGACCTGGCCCTTGGATCTACATTTATAAATATTTATTAGTAAGACATCAATATTGTAAACTCTTGAAGTATTTCATATTTTTATAAATTTTTTAATAAGTATATTTGAAAAATCGATTACTCGTAACATTTTATCAATCATTTTAGGTTCAAATATTGTTCCTTGTTGCTACTACAACATCCAATTATACTAGGTAAACTTTTAAACATAGTTGACACTGATACGCACTTCGGTACTACAAGGCTGATGATTCGAACCACGATCTTCATGATTGACCTAGTCCTTGAACCTATTTTTTTATTTTATTAGTAAGACGTTGATATTGTAAACTCTTGTTTATTCGTGATCATCTACTACATTTGCTTCTTTGCTTAAAATAGCATTTTAATAAGAAAGGAAGTATTACTTTTTAATACATTATAATCGTAAGAGGTCAATATTCTAAACTCATCCTTGAAAGTTGAGGAATTATGAGGAACTTAAGTAGCAATGGTGATGACAAATATACCCCTTCATAATTTCAAATTTGGCTTAGGTGGGAACTCCTCTAACGACTGTAGCAGGGGTGATGATCATGAGTTTGGATCTCTAGATGACCCAATAGGAAGTGTAGAGATGACCGGTATTGGAGGGAACACATAGGTAAGTGTGTAGTCCATGGATGTTAGGGGGGACCCTCCCACTAAACCTGTTTTCCCAGAGGCTTCTCAAAATGTGCACCTAACCTCCTATGCAAAAATAGTTAAGAACACTTATGTCCCTTCTCTTTCAAAGTCTAGGGCCTACATCCTTCTTCCTATGTAGTGAACTCTTAAAATTCTCTCTCCATTCATGGCTTCAAATATCTTCGATAAAGTCTTTTTCTTTGTCGACAAATTTATGGGCTCTAGGCCTGACATTGAATCGATTAGAAAATGTATGTTTTCTAAGTGGTGACCCCAAGGCCATATGGAACTTTTGGCCATTCCTCGAGGGTTTTTCCTCATCAGGTTGAATAACATGGATGACTCAAGCCACATTCTCACTAGTGACCCCTTGTTTTTAAGGTAAAGAAGTTTATTTCTTCGAAAGTGGAACATAGATTTCAACCCTAAAACCCAAAATATCAACACTATACCAATTTGGGTTATGCTTCTGGGTCTCCCCATTCAAATTTTGAGTGAATAAATTCTTTGTGGTATAGCCAATACCATAGGAGATCTGGTGGATTTTGACCTAGCTACCAAGGCTAAGACATGTACGGTCTACGTGTGATTGTGTGTAAATGCTAATTTTGAATTCGAGCTACCTTCCTCCATTATTCTTGTCTTTGATTACAATCAAAGATGTCAAATTATCAAAGATGAGAAAAGGCCAAAATTTTGCACTAAGTATAAAAATAGAGCCATTTCAGAGCCCAATGCCCATTGCTTAAGCTAGTGGCTCAGCCCAAAACCAAGGAACAACTGCACTAGAACTCCATAATTTTAAGTAGCCTTCCTCATATGGAAATGGCTCTAAACACCAGGTATGTTTCCTCTTCTCCAGTGAAAATTCTTATGAACCTCTCAATAATGTCAAAGAAATTACTCTTGATAATGACATTTCATTGAAAAGGTCAATCCCAATATTGGCTTGGTGTTCATTTCTTCCTCAAAGCCCTTCCAAAATCATCACTAGTCCTCTTAAACATCAAGTTCAAGTTTCCAAGGAGTCTTTAGACCTTCTATCTCCCAATTCTCCTATCCCTCATCATCGCATTCCCACCAAGCCTACAACTAGAAACCAAAAAAAATCCTCACCATATGTGGGTATTGATAAGAAGAAAGGTAGACCCTGCAAACAATACATCAGACACAGAGAGTATAAAGGAGAAATTTATAATGGAACCCAATATACCCTTAGCTTATCTCAAAAGGAGAACATGATCTCATCCTCTTCCCTTGATGATGAACACCGAACCAAAAATCCCACCACACAAAGCAAGGGTAAAAAATCATCCTCCAAAAGTTTTGAATGAAGATCCTCTCACGGTATGTGAGCAGCCTTAATGGCCACAAAAAGCAATACCTAGTCTCATCCATGAGAGAAAACCTAAATCCTTCAATCATCCTTCTCTAGGAAACTAAGATTGAAGAATGCAATGTGAAACAAGTCTCAAAGATCATATGGAAGAAGATTGAATTTCTTGCTAGCCCTACTCAGGGAGCTTTCGAAGGTGTGTTTTATTTATGGGACCCTTCCAAAGTAGAAGGGATACTCATCTCAGTTTCTGATAGAACCACTAACATTCTATTCTATTGTAAAGACATTAAATTCATATTGGTCCTCTCACACATTTATGCTCCAAATACGCTTACTAGGCAAACCACGTTGTGGGATGCTCTTAGCCAAATGAGAACCATTTTTGCCAATGAACCATAGATGCTGGCTAGATATTTCAATTCGCCTTTGTACCCTTCGAACAAATGTGAAGGCTAAAAAATCACTCCTAGTAGCTATGATAATTTTTCCAATTTTGTAAACAGTAATGAAATCATGGACATCCATCTCAGGGGAATCAAATTCACTTGGAGCAACAAGAGATTGAGCATCCAATTAATCCAGTTAGAATTGAAGAGAATTCTTCTTTCCAAGGAGGCCATCTATTCCTTTAGATATGCAAACCTTTCTTCTCTGCCTAAAATTGGATCTGATCATAACCCCCTTCTCCTTGATGCTCTCCAACTATTCTCTTCCTTGAAAACCCCTTTCAAGTTTGAATCCATGTGGATCCAACATTATAACCTACTTCCTCTAATATTCGAATGGTGTATAAAAGTTTTTTTAGGATCACTCTTAAGCCAAATTACCAAAAATATTTGGTTTATTAAATTCAACCTCAAGCAATGGAACAAGGAACTCTTCAACAACATGTTTCATAAAAAGTAAAATATCTAGGATGAACTGAACCAAATTGAGAATTCCTTTTAGGATGCAGAGTCTTTTTTTGAACTCAAGAAGAAAGAAAACAAGCTTCTCACTAAACACCATAATATCTTAGCTACAAAAGAATATTTTTGGAGATAGAAATCTAAGGCCTTATGGCTCCAAGAGGGTGATTCCAACACAAAATTCTACCATGCTATCACTCTTAGATACCACAATTTTAAAAAAATTAGAGAGCTAGTCAAAAGTGAAGGATCCAAAACTAAAGACATAAGGGAGGGGCCTATTTTTTCCTAAAGTGTATGTTAGGCTAGCTTATGTAGAGTCCAATTGGATTGGGGTCTTATTTTTATTCTTCATAGATCTCAAATATTCCTACAACAAGTCTATCGACCCTATAAGTTGCAGAGCTTCATACATAGTTGCTTTGAAAGGTGTTTTCTTCATTTTCTCAACTATGTTGAATGGGAGAGGGTTCACACTTTTCTCTTTTACACTTGTGTTGTATTTATTTATGTACACCTGAGTAGAATCAATTATTTGGTGCTTATTCAGTGAGGGGTATATCATTTTATCCCTAGATTGTTCCCGTGTCTTTGTTTCCTTCTATTGAGGAGGTCTTTGGGCATCGAAATTTTGCACCATCACGAAATTTTACCTTTGAGTGGCCATCGATCTCCGAGATGTCATGAAATCATGACAATTTACATTGAGGATGCCTTTGGGAATTGAAATTTTGTGACATTGTGATATTTGACCTTTGAGTGTCCATCGGTCTCCGAGATGTCACGAAATTGTGATAATTTTTATTGGAGAGGCCTATGGGTGCCTAAATGTCACACCATCATGATATTTTACCTTGAAGTTTATGAAAGAAGACATATTTACATAAAGTAAATACAAGGTAGAGGGAAACCTTTACTTATAGTACAGTTTTAGATGGAAGCTATTGACGGGAATGGGTTGAACTTGACCCTGGTCATTTCTCAACTGGACAAAGTTTTTCTTCTTTTCTTCTATTACTTCGAAGGGACCTTCCCAGAACACATTAAATTTGTCATGATTGTCGGGTTTCACATTCTTCTCATTCCATATTAGGACCAATTCTCCCACCTTAAAATTTCTTAGAGTGGCCTTTTTGTCTAACCATTTTTTTGTGGTGATCATATATTTTTGATAGTGGTCATAGGCTTGCTCCTTCTATTCTTCTAATTGTAGGAGCTGGATCAACATATTCTCCATTGGTTTTGCCTCCTCTGTACTAGTTTGATTGAGCAATTTTAAAGGTAGCATCTCTATATATATTGGAAGAACCGCTTCTTTTTTGTAGATAAAAGAGTAGGGAGACATGTTGATAGAATTATTTATGGTTATTCTATCAGCCCACAGTGCTCGGTTGATCATATAATTCCAACTCTCTTGTTTTCCTTCAGAGTCCATTTCAAAATCCTGAGCAAGTTTTTATTCGTTGATTCATCTAATCCTTTTCCCTATGGATAATAGTTTGAGAATGTTTTCAAGTAAATACCATATTTACATGTAAATTCAATCATCTTGGCACCTAAGAAATATGAGACATTATCCATGACCGATGCATCTAGAATGCCAAATCTTGTGATTAAACTCTCCATGAATTCCATCACAACCTCTTGGTCAGCATTTTTGGTGGGTATTGCTTCTGCCCACTTAGTAAAATAGTCAGTAGCCATCATGATGTATTTATGCCCAGCGGATGAGTTGGGCTCTATTATTTCAACAAAATCCAATCCCAATTTTTGAAAAGGTTCTTCAACCTGAATGGATTTTAGAGGTATTGAAGCATTTTTGTTTCTCCCAATGTATCTCTAGCAGTCCTCGCAATTTCTTGTTACTTTGAAAGTGTCCGTGAAGATGGTTTACCAGATCCGATATTAATGATATTTAATACAGTGGTCCTTCTTGAGTAGTGACCTCCTGATTAACCTCCATGGAATTCCTCCAAGATCTTCTATTTTTTATCTTCCTTTATGCACCAAAGTAACCCTCCATCTAGATTTTTTATATACAACCCCTCGGGTAGCTGTGTACTTCAAAGCCTGGATCCTGTACCTTCTTCGTTGTAAAGCGTTCATACCTACAGGGAACTTTCTTGTTTGGAAGTATTTGGTTAATTTGTCAGCCCAGTCAAGATGCTCTAAAGGTTGATCGCCATTTGAGGCTGCTTCTTGAGTTTTGCAAGCTATGTACTCTGGTGAAGCTACCTTGGTGAGCTCTTGTAAAAGTGCTCTACCTCTTACCATCTTCGTTGGATGTATTTCCACATCATATTATTGTATCTTTATCACCCAACCAACTCTTTTATCACCAAGTTCTCCTTGTATGATGAAGTTTCTAATGTCGGATGAACTACATAAACTATAGTACTACTATGTGAAAGGGAATGACTTAACTTTTTCAAAGAACTCATTATGATATAGATCTATTTTTCAATGAAGTTATACTTCTCTTCATGTTCTTGCATAGTTTGGATTAGAAAAGCTATGGGTATTTCTTCATTGTTAAACCTTTTCTGCGTGAGAGTTGTAGCGTAGCTCTCTTGCTCACCTACAACATATAATATGAAACCCCTGGAGTAATATGGGTTCACCAAGATGGGAGCTTGATCTATTTGCTCCTTGATCTACTGGAAAGCCTATTTACTTGTGTCTATCCACTTGAACTCAACATGTTTCTTCAACAACTCAGTCATGGGTTTGACAATTTGTGTAAACTCTGCTATTATTTTTTACACAAAGTTGATTTGGCTGAAGAAAGATTGTAGATACATTTTTTTTAGGGGGTAGAGGAATTTTTATAAGATATTTCACCCTGTTAAGATTTAAAGCTAGCCCAGTATTAGAAATGACATGGCCCAGGAAGATTCCTTCTTCCACAACAAAGATGGATATCTTAGGATTTAGAGAGATGTCAAACTCTCTATATTTTTCAAACATGCTCCTAATATGTCCAATGTGATACTCCTTTTGATGTGATAACACTGTCATATCATCTAGATATATCACTATTATCTTGTTGACCTGTTCTCTAAAAGCTACGTCTATCGCTCTTTGAAAATTCACTTCGACGTTGGACAATCCGAAGGGAATCCTTTGATAGGAAAATGGCCCCCACTTGGTTGTGAATGCAGTCTTGAATTGATCTTCATATTTAACCCACACCTAATTATACCTAGAGAATCTGTCTAGGAGAAAAAATATTTTTGCTCCTGCTACTATGTGCAAGATCTAATATATCTATGGGAGAGGTTAATGGTCTTTCAATGAATCTTTATTCAAGTTGTGAAAGTCTATACATAATTGGATATCTTCATTCTTCTTTTTAATCGGGACTAGGTTGGCTACCCAATTTGAATGCTTGATCGGATAAACAATCTTTACCTCAAGCAATTTTAGCAGGTCTTGCTTCATCAAGGTTTTTATATTGGGGTTCATCGGTCATTACTTCTGTTGGAATGGCTTCACACCTTCTTCAAGTTCAATCATGTGCTGGATTTTTTCTTTGGAGTAGACTTTGAGATCATTGTAAGTCCATGCTACGATGTCTAGGTATTCTTTGCATAATTCTTTAATTTGGTCCAGTTCTTCTTCTGTGGTGTTTACTCCCACCTTTATGGATTTATTAGGCCTAATTTGAGCTTATTTTTATCTGTGCTTGTCAACCTTCATTTTATATTTAGTTGACCTATCATTTTTATCAAATAAAATTTTAAGGTACCAACCCTATTGGGATGTGATTATTATTTAAATTGGATCATGCATGTATCTTCTTCATCTTCTACTATTCAGTTGCTTGAGAAGTTCATCTCTTGAAAAAGGAAGTCCACTATCTGTTCGTCATTTTCAAATACCTACCAGAAAGTATCTCCGTCTGGCACAGAGGGCCTGTAAATTAGCCTAACTATTTTGGAATTCTGAATGACATTGTTGATAGGGTAGAAGTTGGCCCCTATCGAAGCCAAAAAATTTGCATGAGTGTTCTTTTCTCTTGGGATGGCTTTGAGATTCAAGGATTCAAAGGATTGTAGAAAGTCCCAAACCTTATTCCTATAAGCCTTAAGGTAATGTTATTTGCTTACATATTTCTTAGTTACCTAGTTCACTATTATTTTGGAGTCCCCAAATATCTGTAGCTTCTTGAGATCCATATTTTTATCCTTCTTGAGACCTAAGTAGAGTGCATTATACTCTACTGCATTGTTAGTACAAATTTAGGTTAACCAGTAAGAGAACACTTTCTCTTCGCCTATTGGAGAGACTAGAACAATACCTGGTCCAAATCCATTTTTACATATAGCCCCATCGAAGAAAAGTTTCCACAATTGATTTTTGGGTTGGTCAACTTGAGAAAGAGGGATGGAACTATTTTTATTAGGTTTTAAAATTGTCTAGCTCCCTATGTCATTCTCTATCATGGTGTTGAAGTCTTGGAGAGAGAACTGGTCTTCCTCCTATAACACATTTAGATATTCTTCCATCAATTTTAGGTCTTCTTGTTCCTCTATCATCATGTTCACAGTGGTGGACTGTTTGCCTTCCTCTTCAAGTCTTTCGATATGAAAAGTTGAAGGCTTTTAATTGAATATTTTCACTCTTTTTTCCTTGAATGATATTTCTAGATGCGAGAAATATAACAACAAATATCCTCCTATCTTTGCGGTGATCTCCCTGGAGGGGCACATGCCAAAATAAGACTCTAAATCTACTACCACTACCTATTGTATAACTGTGAGCTGAGATAGTATGTAGAACTATTAAAATATCTTTAATTTCCCCTACCATTTTTATAGGGGTTCTATATAATTTTAATACACCAGGGTTGCTCCTTGTATATTCGATTCCCGTGATGTCACATACTATTTTGGTCATCACAATGGTTGCAGCTCCAGAGTCTATCATACAGTTGTGAATTACCCATCCCTCCATCTAAAGAGATAGACATAAGGGATGGGCCTATTTTTTACTAAAGTGTATGTTAGGCTAGCTTGTGAAGAGTCCAATTGTATTGGGGTCTTATTTTTATTCTTCATAGATCTCAAATATTCCTACAACAAGTCTATCGACCCTATACGTTGCAGAGATTCATACATAGTTGCTTTGGAAGGTGTTTTCTTCATTTTCTCAACTATGTTGAATGGGAGAGGGTTGACATTTTTCTCTTTTACACTTGTGTTGTATTTATTTATATACCCCTGAGTAGAATCAATTATTTGGTGCTTATTCAGTGAGGGGTATCTCAGTTTATCCCTAGATTGTTCCTGTGTCTCTGTTTATTTGGTGCTTCTTTTGCTTAAGGTGTTGGAGTCTCCCAAACAATCTAATATAATAATCAATAGGTAGATATTTTAATTTTAATTTATCTACAAACTTATACCATTTTTAGATTCTAATCTTACCTTTTTGTTCTCTTTCTATTTGGATATAATCCCACCAAATAAAATCATATCCCTTCAACCGATGCATGTAAATTTAACCTCCTAGAATTCTCCATAGATTGATAATAAAAAAATATTTGCATGTTCATTATCTAATCTATCAATTATTTAGAATTTAAATTTCCATTAAAATTGTGGGTATCTATTTTTTGTTTACTTCACATGCTTAAGATTATCCAAATCAACCATTGCTCTAGTTCTTATCTTTGCTCCCTATATCGAGCTTTTGGGTGACCAATATCTTCCTCTTCACTATCACTAACCTTTTCAAGATGAATGCCTCTTCTCTAGGCAATCACTTTTCCATCTAGTTTACAATAACTCCTCTTAGCATTTTAGCTATATCTATTGGTTGGGGTCCCAAATCAGACTGTCTTCCTCTTCCTAATCATGTCATCTCTCCTTCAACACAATTTTTAGACTTTTGAAATTAAACCTGCTCTAATACCAAATCATATAATCATAGAGAGGGATTTCAATGAAGAACTATAATGGATTGTCGCATTTTCTCATGCTACAACCATACTTTGTCTTCTCCTACAATCATATAATTCTACACATAATTATATTCTACAACATGTAAATTTAATAACACAATACATTCACCATTCAATATACATACATAAAATAAATTAAAATAAAATGTAATATTATTTATTTTTTATGACCATTAATTACACATTATTTTTATTCCATATTCATACAATCATCCCTAAGACACATTCACATAAGCCCTTTTTATATTTATCTCCTTTGTTTCCCTTCTAGGCTCATCATCCATTTCCTCTTATTTGTTTATGCCCACGTTTGTTTTTTTTTGCTTCCTCTTCCTCCTTATGTGCGACAACTATCTAAACAGTTTGCCAACCATTCTTTATTAAAATATTTAATAAACTTTGTTGGCGGATCACATTGCACTTTGCTTTACTATATCAAGTTTTATCATTTCATTTTTGATAATTATATATCATGTTTTATCATTTCATTTTTGATAATTATATAAGATAAAACATTTATTATTTAAATAAGGATTAACATAAATTTTTTCTTTCTATATCTTTTGCTTGTTTCTAATAAATGCTTCCATAAATGACTTTATATGTAGCTTTCCCTCATAAACATCTTTCTTTTCTTTATTGTTATTATTTTAAATACACCAAAAATAAGGCGAGGTTTGTCGCTTGTTTGCACTCAGACTTGCACCCTTATCGATATAAATATTATAGATAGTAAATTTTTAAGAGTAACATAAAATAAAAAACCTGAATGTATTAGTTTATATTTGTTCCAATCTTTTTGTATTTTACTCAATTTTATTAAAAGTTGGCTTATTTTCTTTTATAACATATATGAATGTTACGTATTTAATAGATGCACGTATTTTATGATTTAACATTGACATTGTTCTTAAATATGTCATTTTATGTATAATATTTTTATAAATTAGATAGAAAACGGCCTCCAAACGGTATTCTTTAGTAAAAGGAGAGAATAGTCTGGCACCACGCTGTTATCTAAATCAGCCTTTCTTCCTTCCCCATTACTTACAGCGCATGCTCTTACCTCTGCATTGACCAGACCATGCTTGCGGGACTAAATTTGTGTCTATTTTTAGACGTGATATCTAAATTTGTGTCTATCTTTACATCTGATGGTACCCAACACCTCTCTCTACGCACTAGACGCTGGACGGATGAGATGATTGAAATTATAACTAATTAGCTACCCACTATCACATCAAATCTTATTAATTTATCAAATCTTATTAATTTAATTGGTAAGATTCTTGAGCTTCAAAGAAGATATTAAAGTTTAAATTAAAAATAATAATGTAATCGTCCTCCTACATCATCCCTATACATCATGGTATATAAAAGAAAACACAAAAATCGTTGTCAAAGAAGTTTTCCTGTTAAAAACGTCCTCCTACCCAACATACTTGTTTTTGCCCTTTCAACATATGCGGGGATAGCTCAGTTGGGAGAGCGTCAGACTGAAGATCTGAAGGTCGCGTGTTCGATCCACGCTCACCGCATTGTTTAATTTATTACTATTTAAATTAAAAATATATATTTCATATTTTTATAATATATTATACTTTTATATATTTTATATTTTTATAATATATTTAAAAAGTATATTAGGAATATATTTAAAAAGTATATATTTAAAAATATATATTTCATATTTTTATAATATATTATACTTTTATATATTTTATATTTTTATAATATATTTAAAAAGTATATTAGGAAAATTGATAACTCATAACCTTTAATTGTACTGGTAAACTTTTTAATGCATATTAAAAAAATCGATAACTTGTATCTTGATAACTCGTAACCTTTAATTGTAATGGTAAACTTTTTAATGTATATTAAAAAAAAATCCATAACTTGTATCTTTTTACCATTTATTTTAGGTTCAAATCCTGCTCCTTATTGCTACTATAACTTTCAATTGTACTAGCTAAACTTTTTAGTGTAGGTGATGTTGATACGCCCTTTGATACTACAAGGCTTGAGGATCTCCATAATTGAACTGGCTCTTGGACATATTTTTATAAATTTTATTAGTAAGACACTGATATTGTAAAATCTTGAAGTATTTTATATTTTTATAATTTTTTTAAAAAGTATATTAGAAAAATTGATAACTTGTATCATTTTATCATTCATTTTAGATTCAAATCATGCTCGTTGCTGCTACTATAACCTCTAATTGTACTAGGTAAACTTTTTAATGTAGTTGATGCCGATACACTCTCCGGTACTACAAGACTCAAGGATTCGAACCACGGTCTCCACAATTGACCTAGCCCTTGGATCTACATTTATAAATTTTTATTAGTAAGACATCAATATTGTAAACTCTTGAAGTATTTCATATTTTTATAAATTTTTTAATAAGTATATTTGAAAAATAGGTTACTCGTAACATTTTATCAATCATTTTAGGTACAAATCTTGTTCCTTGTTGCTACTACACCGTCCAATTGTACTAGGTAAACTTTTTAACATAGCTGACATCGATACGCTCTTCGGTACTACAAGGTTGAGGATTCAAACCACGATCTTCATGATTGACCTGGTCCTTGAACCTATTTTTTTAATTTTATTAGTAAGACATTGATATTGTAAACTCTTGTTTATTCGTGATCATCTACTGCATTTACTTCTTTTCTTAAAATAGTATTTGAATAAGAAAGGAAGTATTACTTTTTAATATATTATAATCGTAAGAGGTCAATATTCTAAACCCATCCTTGAAATTTGAGGAATTACAAGGAGGAACTTAAGTAGCAATGGTGATGACAAATATACCCCCTCATAATTTCAGATTTGGCTCAGGTGGGAACTCCTCTAACGAATGTAGCAGTGGTGATGATAATGAGTTTGGCTCTCTAGATGACCCAACAGGAGGTGTAGAGATGACCGGTATTGGAGGGAAAACATAGGTAAGTGTGCAGTCCATGGATTTTAGGGGGGACCCTCCCACTGAACCTGTGTTCCCAGAGGCTTCTCAAAATGTGCACCAAACCTCCTATGCAAAAATAGTTAAGAACACTTTGTCCCTTCTCTTTCGAAGTCTAGGGCCTACATCCTTCTTCCTGTGTAGTGAACTCTTAAAATTCTCTCTCCATTCATGGCTTCCAATATCTTCGATAAAGTATTTTTCCTTGTCGACAAATTTATGGGCTCTAGGCCTGACATTGAATCGATTAGAAAATGGATGTTTTCTAAGTGGCGACCCCAAGGCCATATGGAAATTTTGGCCATTCCTCGAGGGTTTTTCCTCATCAGGTTGAATAACATGGATGACTCAAACCACATTCTCACTAGTGACCCCTAGTTTTTCAGGTAAAGAAGTCTATTTCTTCGAAAGTGGAACATAGATTTCAACCCTAAAACCTAAAATATCAACACTATACCAATATGGGTTAGGCCTCTAGGTCTCCCCATTCAAATTTGGAGTGAATAAATCCTTTGTGGTATAGCCAATGCCATAGGATATCTGGTGGCTTTTGACCTAGCTATCGAGGCTAAGACATGTACAATCTACGTGCGATTTTGTGTAAATGCTAATTTTGAATTAGAGCTACCTTCCACCATTATTCTTGTCTTTTATTACAATCAAAGATGTCAAATTATCAAATATGAGAAAAATCCAAAATTTTGCACTAAGTATAAAAATAGGGCCATTTCAGAGCCCAATGTCCATTGCTTAAGCTAGTGGCTCAGCCCAAAACCAAGGAACAACTGCACTAGAGCTCCATAATTTTAAGTAGCCTTCCTCATATGGAAATGGCTCTAAACACCAAGGTTGTTCCCTCTTCTCCAGTGAAAATCCTTATGAACCTCTCAATAATGTCAAAGAAATTACTCTTGATAATGACATTTCATTGAAAAGGTCAATCCCAATATTGGCTTAGTGTTTGGGTCTTCATTTATTCCTTAAAGCCCTTCCAAAATCATCACTAGTCCTCTTAAACATCAAGTTCAAGTTTCCAAGGTGTCTTTAGACCTTCTATCCCCCAATTCTCCTATCCCTCATCTTTGCATTCCCACCAAGCCTACAACTAGAAACAAAAAAAAATCCTTAGTAGATGTGGGTATTGATAAGAAGAAAGGTAAACCCTGCAAACAAGACATCAGACATAGAGAGTCTAAAGGAGAAATTTATAATGGAACCCAATATACCCTTATCTTATCTCAAAAGGAGAACATGATCTCATCATCTTCCCTTGATGATGAACACCGAACCAAAAATCCCACCACACAAAGCAAGGGTAAAAAATCATCCTCCAAAAGTTTTGAATGAAGATCCTCTCAAGGTATGTGAGCAACCTTAATGGCCACAAAAAGCAATACCTAGTCTCATCCATGAGAGAAAACCTAAATCCTTCAATCATCCTTCTCTAGGAAACTAAGATTGAAGAATGCAATGTGAAACAAGTCTCAAAGATCATATGGAAGAAAAGTCAATAGCTTTCGAAGGTGTGTTTTATTTATGGGACCCTTCCAAAGTAGAAGGGATACTCATCTAAGTTTCTAATAGAACCACTAACATTCTATTCTATTGTAAAGACATTAAATTCATATTGGTCCTCTCACACATTTATGCTCCAAATACGCTTACTAGGCAAACCAAGTTGTGGGATGCTCTTAGCAAAATGAGAACCATTTTTGCCAATGAACCATAGATGTTGGCTAGATATTTCAATTCACCTTTGTAACCTTCGAACAAATGTGAAGGCTCAAAAATCACTCCTAGTAGCTATGAGAATTTTGCCAATTTTGTAAACAGTAATGAAATCATGGACATCCATCTCAGGGAAATCAAATTCACTTGGAGAAACAAGAGATTGAGCATCCAATTAATCCAGTTAGAATTGGAGAGAATTCTTCTTTCCAAGGAGGCCATCTATTCCTTTAGATATGCAAACCTTTCTTCTCTGCCTAAAATTGGATCTGATCATAACCCCCTTCTCCTTGATGCTCTCCAACTACTCTCTTCCTTCAAAACCCCTTTCAAGTTTGAATCCATGTGGATCCAACATTATAACCTACTTCCTCTAATCTTTGAATGGTGTATAAAATTTTTTTTAGGATCACTCTTAAGCCAAATTACCAAAAATATTTGGTTTATTAAATTCAACCTCAAACAATGGAACAAGGAACTCTTCAACAACATGTTTCATAAAAAGTAAAATATCTAGGATGAACTGAACCAAATTGAGAATTCCTTTTAGGATGGAGAGTCTTTTTTTGAACTCAGGAAGAAAGAAAACAAGCTTCTCACTAAAAACCATAATATCTTAGCTATAAAAGAATATTTTTGGAGATAGAAATCTAAGGCCTTATGTCTCCAAGAGGGTGATTCCAACACAAAATTCTACCATGCTATCACTCTTAGATACCACAATTTAAACAAAATTAGAGAGCTATTCAAAAGTGAAGGATCCGAAACTAAAGACATAAGGGAGGGGCCTATTTTTTCCTAAAGTGTATGTTAGGCTAGCTTGTGTAGAGTCCAATTGGATTGGGGTCTTATTTTTATTCTTCATAGATCTCAAATATTCCTACAATAAGTCTATAGGCCCTATAAGTTGCAGAGCTTCATACATAGTTGCTTTGGAAGGTGTTTTCTTCATTTTCTCAACTATGTTGAATGGGAGAGGGTTGCCACTTTTCTCTTTTACACTTGTGTTGTATTTATTTTTGTATTCAGTGAGGGGTATCTTAGTTTATCCCTAGATTTTTCTTGTGTCTCTGTTTCCTTCTATTGAGGAGGTCTTTGGGCATCAAAATGTTGCACCATCACGACATTTTACCTTTGAGTGGCCATCAATCTCCGAGATGTCATGAAATCATGACAATTTACATTGAGGAGGCCTTTGGGCATTGAAATTTTGTGACATTGCGATATTTTACCTTTGAGTGGCCATCGGTCTCCGAGATGTCATGAAATTGTGATAATTTTTATTGGAGAGGCCTGTGGGTGCCTAAATGCCACACCATCATGACATTTTACCTTGAAGCTTTTGAAAGAAGACATATTTACATAAAATAAATACAAGGTAGAGGGAAACCTTTACTTAAAGTACAATTTCAGATGGAAGCTATTTATGGGAATGGGTTGAACTTGATCCTGGTCGTTTCTCAATTGGACAAAGTTTTTCTACTTTTCTTCTATTACTTCGAAGGGACCTTTCATTTCACCTTCTTCTCATTCCATATTAGGACCAATTCTCCAACCTTAAAATTTCTTAGAGTGGCATTTTTGTCGAACCATTTTTTTGTGGTGACCATATATTTTTTATAGTGGTCATAGGCTTGCTCCTTCTATTCTTCTAACTGTAGGAGCTATATCAACCTATTGTCCATTGGTTTTGCATCCTATGTACCATTTTGATTGAGTAATTTTAAAGCTAGCATATCTATATATATTGGAAGAACCTCTTATTTTTTGTAGACCAAAGAGTAGGGAGACATGTTGATAGAATTCTTGATGGTTATTCTATCAGCCCACAGTGCTCGGTTGATCATAGAATGCCAACTCTATTGTTTTCCTTCAGAGTCCGTTTCAAAATCCTGAGTAAGTTTTTATTTGTTGATTCATCTAATCCTTTTCCCTATGGATAATATTTTGAGAATGCTTTCAAGTAAATACCATATTTACATGTAAATTCAATCATCTTGGCACCTAATAAATATGAGCCATTATCCATGACCAATGCATATGGAATGCCAAATCTTGTGATTAAACTCTCCATGAATTCCATCATAACCTCTTGGTCAGCATTTTTGGTGGATATTGATTCTGCCCACTTAGTAATCATTAGCCATTGGGATGTATTTATGCCCAGCGGATGAGTTGGGCTCTATTATTTCAACAAAATCCAATCCCAACTTTTGAAAAGGTTCTTCAACCTGAATGGATTTTAGAGATATTGAAGCATTTTTGTTTCTCCCAATGTATCTTTGGCAGTCCCCGTAGTTTCTTGTTACTTTGAAAGTGTCCATGAAGATGGTTTACCAGTAACATCCAGTATTAATGATCTTTAATATAGTGGTCCTTCCTGAGTAGTGACCTCCTGATTAACCTCCATGGAATTCCTCCAAGATATTCTATTTGTTATCTTCCTTTATGCACCGAAGTAACCCTCCATCTAGATTTTTTATATACAACCCCTCGGGTAGATGAGTGTACTTCAAAGCCTAGATCATGTACCTTATTCTTTGTAAAGCATTCATACCTGCAGGACACTTTCTTGTTTGGATGTATTTGGTTAATTTGTCAACCCAGTTAAGATGCTCTAAAGGTTGATCATCATTTGAGGCTGCTTCTTGAGTTTTGCAAGCTATGTACTCTGGTGAAGCTAGCTTGGTGAGCTCTTGAAAAAGTGCTCTACCTCTTACCATCTTGGTTGGATGTATTTCCACATCATATTATTGTATCTTTATCACCCAACCAACAATTTTATCACCGAGTTATCCTTGTATGATGAAGTTTCTAATGTCGGGTGAACTACATAAACTATAGTCCTACTTTGTGAAATGGAATGACTTAAATTTTTCAAAGAAATCATTATGATATAGATCTATCTTTCAATGAATTTATACTTCTTTTCATGTTCTTGCATAGTTTGGATTAGAAAAGCTATGGGTATTTCTTCATTGCTAGACCTTTTCTGCGTGAGCATTGTAGCGTAGCTCTCTTGCTCACCTACAATGTATAATATGAAACCCCTGGAGTAATATGGGTTCATCAATATGGGAGATTGATCTATTTTCTCTTTGATCTACTGGAAAGCGTATTTTCTTGTGTCTATCCACTTGAACTCAACATGTTTCTTCAACAACTCAGTCATGGATTTGACAATTTGTGTAAACTCTGCTATTAAATTTTACACAAAGTTGATTTGGATGAAGAAATATTGTAGATACTTTTTTTTTAGGGGGTAGAGGAATTTCTATAAGATATTTCATCCTGTTAAGATTTAAAGCTAGCCTAGTCTTAGAAATGACATGGCCCAATAAGATTCCTTCTTCCACAACGAAGATGGATTTCTTAGGATTTAGAGAGATGTCAAACTCTCTATATTTTTCAAAAATGATCCTAATATGTCCATTGTGATACTCCTTTTGATGGGAGAACACTGTCATATCATCTAGATATATCACTATTATATTTTTGACCTATTCTCTAAAAGCTACGTCTATCGCTCTTTGAAAATTCACTTCGACATTGGACAATTCAAAAGGAATCCTTTGATAGGCAAATGTCCTCGACTTGGTTGTGAATGCAGTATTGAATTGATCTTCATATTTAACCCACACCTGATTATACCCTAAGAATTCGTCAAGGAGCAAAAACATTTCTGCTCCTGCTACTATGTGCAAGATCTAATATATCTGTGGGAGAGGTTAATGGTATTTCAATGAATCTTGGGGTTCATCAATCGTTAGTTCTGTTGGAATGGCTTCACACCTTCTTCAAGTTCAATCGTGTGTTGGATTTTTTCATTGGAGTAGACTTTGAGATCACTGCAAGTCTAGGCTATGATGTCTACGTATTCTTTACATAATTCTTGGATTTGGTCCAGTTCTTCTTCTGTGGTGTTTACTTCCACCTTGATGGATTTATCAGGTCCAATTTGAGCTTATTTTTATCTGTGCTTGTCAACCTTCATTTTATATTTAGTTGACTTATCATTGTTATCAAATAAACTTTCAAGGGACCAACCCTATTGGGATGTGATTATTATTTAAATTGGATCATTCTTGTATCTTCTTCATCTTCTACTATTCAGTTGCTTGAGAAGTTCATCTCGTGAAAAAGGAAGTCCACTATTTGTTTGTCATTTTCAAATACCTACCAAAAATTATCTCTGTTTGGCACAGAGGGCTTGTAAATTAGCCTAACTATTTTGGAATTCTGAATGACATTGTTGATAGGGTAGAAGTTGGCCCCTATCGAAGCCAAAAAATCTGCATGAGTTTTCTTTTCTCTTGGGATGGCTTTGAGATTCAAGGATTCAAAGGATTGTAGAAAGTCCCAAACCTTATTCCTATAAGCCTTAAGGTAATGTTATTTGCTTACACATTTCTTAGTTACCTAGTTCACTATTAGTTTGGAGTCCCCAAATATCTGTAGCTTCTTGAGACCCATATTTTTATCCTTCTTGAGACCTAAGTAGAGTGCATTATACTCTATTGCATTGTTAGTACATATTCAGGTTAACTAGTAAGAGAACACTTTCTCTTCGCCTATTGGAGAGACTAGAACAATACCTGGTCCAAATCCATTTTTACATCTAGCCCTATCGAAGAAAAGTTTCCACAATTGATTTTTGGGTTGGTCAACTTGAGGAAGAGGGATGGGATTATTTTTCTTAGGTTTTAAAATTGTGTAGCTCCCTATGTCATTCTCGTTCATGGTGTTGAAGTCTTGGAGAGATAACTGGTCTTCCTCCTATAACACATTTAGATATTCTTCCATCAATTTTAGGTCTTCTTGTTCCTATGTCATCATGTTCACAGTGGTGGACTATTTGCATTCCTCTTCAAGTCTTTCGATATGAAAATTTGAAGTCTTTTAATTGAATAGTTTCACTCTTTTTTCCTTGAATGATATTTATATATGTGAGAAATATAACAACAAATATCCTCCTATATTGGCGATGATCTCCCTGGAGAGGCACATGCCAAAATAAGACTCTAAATCTACTACCACTACCTATTGTATAACTATGAGCTGAGGTAGTCTGTAGAACTATTAAAATGTATTTAATTACCCCTACCATTTTTATAGGGGTTCTATATAATTTTAATACACCAGGGCTACTCCTTGTATATTCCATTCCCATGATGTCACATACTACTTTGGGCATCACAATGGTTGCAGCTCCAGAGTCTATCATACAGTTGTGAATTACCCATCCCTCCATCTAAAGAGATAGACATAAGGGAGGGGCCTATTTTTTCCTAAAGTGTATGTTAGGCTAGCTTGTGTAGAGTCCAATTGGATTGGGGTCTTATTTTTATTTTTCATAGACCTCAAATATTCCTACAACAAGTCTATTGATCCTATAAGTTGCAGAGCTTTGTACATAGTTGCTTTGGAAGGTGTTTTCTTCATTTTCTCAACTATGTTGAATGGGAGAGGGTTGACACTTTTCTCTTTTACACTTGTGTTGTATTTATTTATGTACCCATGAGTAGAATCAATTATTTGGTGCTTATTCAATGAGGGGTATCTCAATTTATCCCTAGATTGTTCCTGTGTATCTGTTTATTTGGTGCTTCTTTTTCTTAAGGTGTTGGAGTCTCCCAAACAATCTAATCTAATAATCAATAGGTAGAAATTTTAATTTTAATTTAGCTACAAACTTATACCATGTTTAGATTCTAATCTTACCTTTTTGTTGTCTTTATATTTGGATATAATCCCACAAAGTAAAATCATGTCCTTTCAACCGATGCATGTAAATTTAACCTCCTATAATTCTCCATAGATTGATAATCAAAAAATATTTGCATATTCATTATCTAATCTATCAATTATTTAGAATTTAAATTTCCATTAAAATTGTGGGTATCTATTTTTTGTTTACTTCACATGCTTAAGATTATCTCAATAAACCATTGCTCTAGTTCTTATCCTTGCTTCCCATATCGAGCTTTTGGGTGACCAATATCTTCCTCTTCACTATCATTAACCTTTTCAAGATGAATGCCTCTTCTCTAGCCAATCTCTTTTCCATCTGGTTTGCAATAACTCCTCTTAGCATTTTAGCTATATCTATTGGTTGGGGTCCCAAATCAGACGGTCTTCCTCTTCCTAATCATGTCATCTCTCCTTCAACACAATTTGTAGACTTTTGAAATTAAACCTGCTCTAATACCAAATCATATAATCATAGAGATAGAGTTCAATGAAGAACTATAATGGATTATCGCTTTTTCTCATGCTACAACCATACTTTGTCTTCTCCTACAATCATATAATTCTACACATAATTGTATTCTACAACATGTAAATTTAATAACACGATACATTCACCATTCATTACATATACATAAAATAAATTAAAATAAAATATAATATTTTTTTATTGTTTATGACCACGTTATTTTTATTCCATATTCATACAATCATCCCTAATCTAAGACACATTCACATAAGCCCTTTTTATATTTATCTCCTTTGTTTCCCTTCTAGGCTCATCATCCATTTCTTCTTATTTGTTTATGCCCACGTTTGTTTTTTTGCTTCCTCTTCCTCCTTTATGTGTAAAATGCGACAACTATCTAAACAGTTTGCCAACCATTCTTTAATAAAATATTTAATAAACTTTGTAGGTTGGATGGTCGAGCATCACATTGCACTTTGCTTTACTCTATCATGTTTTATCATTTCATTTTTGATAATTATATTAGATAAAACATTTATTATTTAAATAAGGATTAACATAGATTTTTTCTTTCTATATCGTTTGCTTGTTTCTAATAAATGCTTCCATAAATGACTTTATATGTAGCTTTCCCTCATAAACATATTTATTTATTGTTATTATTTTGAATACACCAAAAATAAGGCGAGGTTTGTCGCTTGTTTGCACTCAGACTTGCACCCTTATCTATATACATATTATAGATAGTAGATTTTTAACAGTACATAAAATAAAAAAACCTGAATGTATTAGTTTATATTTGTTCCAATCTTTTTGTCTTTGACTCAATTTTATTAAAAATTTGGCTTATTTTCTTTTATAACATATATGAATGTTACGTATTTAATAGATGCACGTATTTTATGATTTAACATTGACATTGTTCTTAAATATGTTATTTTATGTATAATATTTTTATAAATTAGATAGAAAACGGCCTCCAAACGGTATTCTTTAGTAAAAGGAGAAAGACTAGTTCGGCACCACGCTGTTCTCTAAATCAACCATTCTTCCTTCCCCATTATTTACAGCGCATGCTCTTACCTCTGCATTGACCAGACCATGCGGGACTAAATGTGTGTCTATTTTTAGACGTGATATCTAAATTTGTGTCTATCTTTACATCTGATGGTACCCAGCACCAGTTGCCCACCTATGAACAAAACCTCCCTCGACGCACTAGACGCTGGACGGATGAGACGATTGAAATTAGAACTAATTAACTACCCACTATCACATCAAATCTTATTAATTTAATTGGTAAGATTCTTTGAGCGTCAAAGAAGATATTAATTTTTAAATTAAAAATAATAATGTAATCGTCCTCCTACACCATTCCTATACATTATGGTGTATAAAAAAAATACAAAAATCGTTGTCAAAGAAGTTTATTTTGTTTCTTAATAGCTTGTTAAAAACGTCATCCTATGCAATATATTATTAAAATATATTTGGTTTTGCCCTTTCAACATATGCGGGGATAGCTCAGTTGGGAGAGCGTCAGACTGAAGATCTGAAGGTCGCGTGTTCGATCCACGCTCACCGCATTGTTTAACTTATTATTATTTTAATCAAAAAAATATATTTCATAATTTTATAATATTTTTAAAAAGTATATTAGGAAAATTGATAACTCTTAACCTTTAATTGTTCTGTAAACTTTTTAATGCATATTAAAAAAAATCGATAACTCGTAACTTTTTACCAATTATTTTGAGTTCAAATCCTATTCCTTACTCTTACTATAACCTCCAATTGTACTAGGTAAACTTTTTAACGTAGGTGACGCTGATACACCCTCTGATACTACAAGGCTTGAGGATCTCCATAATTGACTTGGCTCTTGGACATATTTTTATAAATTTTATTAGTAAGACGTTGTTTATTCGTGATCATCTACTGCATTTGCTTCTTTGCTTAAAATAGAGTTTTAATAAGAAAGGATGTATTACTTTTTAATACATTATAATTGTAAGAGGTCAATATTCTAAACTCATCTTTGAAAGTTGGGGAATTACAAGGAGGAACTTAAGTAGCAATGGTGATGACAAATATACCCCTTCATGTTTTCAAATTTGGCTCAGGTGGGAACTCCTCCAACGACTGTAGCAGTGGTGATCGTCATGAGTTTGGCTTTCTAGATGACCCAACGGGAGGTGTAGAGATGACCGGTGTTGGAGGGAACACAGAGGTAAGTGTGTAGTCGAGGATGTTAGGGGGGACCCTCCCACTGAACCTGTGTTCCCAGAGGCTTCTCAAAATGTGCTATCAACCTCCTATGCAAAAACAGTTAAGAACACTTATGTCCCTTATATTTCGAAGTCTAGGGCTTGCATCCTTCTTCCTGTGTAGTGAACTCTTAAAATTCTCTCTTCATTCATGGCTTCCAATATCTTCAATAAATTCTTTTTCCTGGTCGACAAATTTATGGGCTCTAGGCCTAACATTGAATCGATTAGAAAATGGATGTTTTCTAAGTGGTGACCCCAAGACCATATGGAAATTGTGGCCATTCCTCGAGGGTTTTTCCTCATCAGGCTGAATAACATGGATGACTCAAGCCACTTTCTTGTTGGTGACCCCTAGTTTTTTAGGTAAAGAAGTCTATTTCTTCAAAAGTGGAACACAGATTTGAACCATGAAACCCAAAATATCAACACTATATCAATATGGGTTAGGCTTCTAGGTCTCCCCATTCAACTTTGGAGTGAAGAAATCCTTTCTGGTATAGCCAATGCCATAGGATATTTGGTGGCTTTTGACCTAACTACCAAGGCTAAGACATGTACGGTCTATGTGCGATTGTGTGTAAATGCTAATTTTGAATTCGAGCTACCTTACTCCATTATTCTCGTATTTTATTACAATCAAAGATGTCAAATTATCGAAGATGAGAAAAAGCAAAATTTTTGCAGTAAGTGTAAAAATATGGCCATTTCAAATCCCAATGCCCATTTCTTAAGCTAGTGGCTCAGCCTAAAACCAAGGAACAACTACACTACAACTCCATAGTTTTAAGTAGCCTTCCTCATATTGCAATGGCTCTAAACACCAGGGATGTTCCCTCTTCTCTAGTGAAAATCCTTATGAACCTCTCAAGAATTTCAAAGAAATTACTCTTGATAATGACATTATCATTGAAAAGGTCAATCCCAATATTGGCTTGGTTTTTGGGTCTTCTTCATTTCTGCCTCAAAGTCCTTCCAAAATCATCAATAGTCCTCTTCAACATCAACTTCAAGTTTCCAAGGATTCTTTAGACCTTCTATCTCCCAATTATCCTATCCATTCTAAGATACATTGGAATAGCCATTTCAAATTATTAGTTAACCCAGTCCTAAAAAGAAAGGTTCATTCCCTAGAAATAAAAGAACCCCATACATTAAGAACTAACATAAGAAACCATAATATTAATTGGTTTCTAAAAGGATTCTCAAATTCCTATCCATATCTATTTTCCTTTCTTCTCTAATGCATCTATTATCCTAAATAGCATTTCATTAAACCTAGAATAAACTGAATAACCAAAAGTTAGAATGACAATATAACTCACTGCATGATACTATCCATTGGATCTTCCACATACTTATAATATGAGCACTATAACAAAATTTATTTTCATATATTTTTTTTTATAAAGTAGAGGTGCATTAGTCTCCCTTAGATTCACAACAAAGACCTATCAATATATCATATGTCATCATAAAATTGGTTGTTTCTAAACAACTCCTAAAGGCCTATAAGTTTTTTTATTTATTTCCTTACTAAAACAACTTTAATACAAGCATGTTGTGTGAATGTTTCTTAAACATGTACCTCACTTAATTGAAATTGCTCTTGAAGGAAGATGTGGGTCACTATTTCATAAACCATGCAAGGTCTAATTTATTTTAATCTTATTTAACTTTGCACCTTGCTAAGATCACAAATCGATAGCATAAAACCAAAATAGATATGCAAATTGATTTTCTCTTGACGTCGGTACCCAATCAAACTAGGGTTAACTGAATTATGGCCTCTAATGTTGATTCAAAATGAAAGGCACATTTTCTAAGGTTAAGAAAAATTATAATGAATTCTAGCCATGATGCTAGGTTATCTTTTCCCTGTGTAGTGTTATGTTCATGTGTATTGAGTCTAGCCAATGAACACATCCCAATAACTTTAGATCACCTATTCATAGGCCAAACCCATAATTACTAGGTGATGGAACGAGAAAACACAATAAATATTTTTCATTTTAAAATGGTAAAGGACAACATTTTCATTGAGTGCATTCTAGAGAATTTGTTCACAAAAATTTGATAAAGCAATTTGAATAATTCTTCTAGGGTCTTTGCTCACTATGGTTTATATACACATTGAAACCCTATACCAAACAAAAATAAAGCATCATATAAATCAAATATATAGTTCCTAACTTCATTTTATAAGGAATACCTCTGAATGTTTGGAAGTATTGTCCAATGTGTTGCTCCAATTAATACTTCATTTTTGTTTCTTTTATTTTCCAAAAGACAAGATCTCACTTTATATTTTCATAAAGGTTTTTAATAGAGACCGGTAGAGGTTTCGTTCAAGGAACAAATGCATCAATTACTTCCTCCATATCATTTTATTGTGTTCTAACTTAAAAAATGTAATATTATTTAATATTGCTAATGTTCTAGTTTGTTTCTAATGTTTTGTAAATATTAATGCCATTCTTTATTATTAATAGCTCCTTTTATTAATAATATATTGGAAACTCCTAAATTCCAAACACAAAGTTTATTAATAAGTGAGACTTATTAATATAATTCTCATAGCAAATTGATATTGCAAAAAGGAAGACTAATAACATAACATATTAATCATTCCTTCCTACTACCATTCCTTGAAGGCAAACATAAAAAATACTATGTTACTTGTAGACACCAAAACAACACCAATCTAATTATGTGACAACAAGCATTGATCGAATTGACATACACATCCCCCAAGGCAGCCCCTAGAGGTTAAAAAATGGCCAAATTTTTGGGTTTTGGGTCCGAATTGTGCTTCCAATAATCACCCAATAACCTCCCTTCCAAAAGTGATATCAAGGATGTAAGAAGCACAAACGATGGGTGAGTATGTAATTCGGTAGCACTCCGTTGCTCCAAATTCTCTTGCTCTATCCTTTTTTGGGGTGAGAAGACTCACCATTTTATAGACCTGAGGGTCTCTGTGAATGAGCATGCAAAGGCGCCACTTGGCCATCATACCTTGCCATGGGGAAGGAGATTCCTCCCTGATTAAGGGCTCCGTGACTGCCTCTATGACTGCCTCTTTGAGCTCAAAAAATTCTCACTCACACTCCATGCATTGAAGGAGGAGTTAAGTGACGGATCTGAGCTACCATTTGTCAAGGTTTGAACTTTTTCCCATCAAACCTACTATTCACCCCACCCTGGAGTGAATACTGCTAATCGTACCAGGGTGGGATGAATACTAGTTTGTAATCATCCCAGGGTCGAACGAATAAGGACCAGGGTTCTTGAAAGGTGTCAAATTGACCTCTGACCTTCCAAAACTTTTGTGGGAGTGGTTAGGACCACTTTTTAACCTCTAGGGTCTACCCTGGGGGCTGTGTATGCCAATTCGGTCTGTGCTTGTCGTCACATAATCGGATTGGTGATGTTTTGGTGTCTACATTACTTTATGTCTATCTAAAGTAACACAAATCGTAAAAATATTTAGGAATGACAACCAACACTTAAATGCAAAAATGATAAATACAAAATGCAAAGGCATGAACTAAGTCTAAAAGTAGATATCATGTGTTTGATCATTTTGACCACTTTAGACATTATTCCTCCATCCTCTCTCAAGGACATATATTCCTACAATCAGATAAATCCGTTAGTAGTGTCATATTCCTCATTAAAATAAACAACTAATCATTGTATAGCCATTTATTCTATCATTAAAACAACATATAAATTCATAAGTCCATCATATGAAAAAGTGTCCCAGGGAGGGTCATGACATACTACCTCCCTTGTACTAAACACATGACCCTATATTTTATCAATATCATACATAGAAAATAAAAATTACATTTCATTTTAAAATAAATATGGAAAGTGTCATTGCATATCAACCACTTTCTCCCAAGCAATTTTTTTCTCAAAATATTAGTCCCATTGGACCTTGCATTGTTCTAGAGTCTAGTTCCTCATCATATTGGAACAAAACTCTAGAATATTCAAAGGTTGCACTTCAATTGCTAAAGGATAAACTATCTATATATTAGAAACATCCCATACATGGTCAGGATCAACAACATATTTCCTAAGTAGGGATACATGGAAAGTATCATGGATCTTGGACTGGTTGGGTGGTAAGGCGAGATGAAATGCTACTGGACTTATCTTCTCAATGATCTCAAATGGACCAACATATCTCGGATCCAACTTGGTAGATTTGATGTGATTTTCATAGGATTTACTCTCAAGAATACTTTGTCCCCCAAAGCACTAATTATTAGGGTTTCTCGGTTGCCTAACCAACTTTTGATGCCCCGAGTATGGAAAGGGCATGCATTCTTGAATCCTTGCTTCTGACAAGCTAAGGAGCTTAATTCAAGTTTTAACCCTTTTTTAGTGAGGTGTTACTTGATGTTGGACATTTTTCAATCATGAATAGGCAAAGGGCGCAACCTATTGTCTGTAGGAACCTTGAGTTCATGATTCATGAATGCCAAGTGTTTGATCAGCTTGTGATTATTGCTTTTTTGTTGCCCCAAGCAGGAGCATGATTGTCTTTGTCAATGATCCTTTGAATGCATGCCATTTCCTTGATTGGGTGTGTATTTTTTAATTGGTGACTAAGTGTGATAGCACCAAAACAACACCAATCCGATTATGTGACAACAAGCACTGATCGAATTGACATACACAACCCCCAAGGCAGCCCCTAGAGGTTAAACAATGGCCAAATTTTTGGGTTTTGGGTCCGAATTGTGCTTCCAATAATCACCCAATAACCTCCCTTCCAAAAGAGATATCAAGGATGTAAGAAGCACAAACGATGGGTGAGGATGTAATTCGGTAGCACTCCGTTGCTCCAAATTCTCTTGCTCTATCCTTTTTTGGGGTGAGAAGACTCACCATTTTATAGACCTGAGGTTCTCTGTGAATGAGCATGCAGAGGCACCACTTGGCCATCATACCTTGCCATGGGGAAGGAGATTCCTCATTTATTAAGGGCTCCATGACTGCCTCTTTGAGCTCAAAAAATTCTCACTCACACTCCATGCATTGAAGGAGGAGTTAAGTGACGGATCTGAGCTACCATTTGTCGAGGTTAACTTTTTCCCATCAAACCTACTATTCACCCCACCCTGGAGTGAATATTACTAATCGTACCAGGGTGGGATGAATACCAGTTTGTAATCATCCCAGGGTGGAACGAATAAGGACCAAGGTTCTTGAAAGGTGTCAAATTGACCTCTGACCTTCCAAAACTTTTGTTGTAGTGGTTAGGACCACTTTTTAACCTCTAGGGTCTACCCTGGGGGCTGTGTATGCCAATTCGGTCTGTGCTTGTCATCACATAATCATATTGGTGATGTTTTGGTGTCTACATTACTTTATGTCTATCTAAAGTAACGCAAATCGTAAAAATATTTAGGAATGACAACCAACACTTAAATGCAAAAATGATAAATACAAAATGCAAAGGCATGAACTAAGTCTAAAAGTAGATATCATGTGTTTGATCATTTTGACCATTTTAGACATTAGTCCTCTGTCCTCTCTCAAGGACGTATATTCCTACAATCAGATAAATCCATTAGTAGCATCATATTCCTCATTAAAATAAACAACTAATCATTGTATAGTCATTTATTCTATCATTAAAACAACATATAAATTCATAAGTCCATCATATGAAAAAGTGTCCCAAGGGAGGGTCATGACATACTGCCTCCCTTGTACTAAACACATGACCCTATATTTTATCAATATCATACATAGAAAATAAAAATTACATTTCATTTTAAAATAAATATGGAAAGTGTCATTGCATATCAACCACTTTCTCCCAAGAAATTTTTTTCTTAAAATATTAGTCCCATTGGACCTTGCATTGTTCTAGAGTCTAGTTCCTCATCATATTGGAACAAAACTCTAGAATATTCAAATGTTGCACTTCAATTGCTAAAGGATCAACTAGCATAGATTAGAAACATCCCATACATGGTTAGGATCAACAACATATTTCCTAAGTAGGGATACATGGAAAGTATCATGGACCTTGGACAGGTTGGGTGGTAAGGCGATATGAAAGGCTACTGGACTTATCTTCTCAATGATCTCAAATGGACCAACATATCTCAGATCTAATTTTGTATATTTGATGTGCTTTTCATAGGATTTACTCTCAAGAATACTCTATCCCCCATAAATAATTCTCTAGGTGACCTCTTTCTATTAGCATAACTCTTTTGACAAATAAAGGCTTCCTTAAGCCTCTACCTAATCATCTTAACTTGCTTTGCCATCTCTAAACTCACATCTGGTTCGATGATAATCTTGTCCTTTATATTATCCTATGAGATAGGTATTATGCATCTTCTACCATATAATGCTTTGAAAGGATCTATTCCAAAAGAGCATGATGACCAATATTGTAAGCAAAATTAATCGGGTGTAGAAAGTCTTCCCACTTAGACTTTTGATCCATGTAGTACATGTGAAGCATGTCTTCCAAAACCTAGTTTACTCTTTTTGTTTGACCATCGATCTCTAGATGGTAAGTATAATTGATATTCAACTTAATGCCTATTGCATGATTTAGAGCTTTCCAAATGCAGAAGTGAATCTAGAATATCTATCTAAAATAATGACTTCAAGAAACCCATGTCACCTAAATATCTCTTTGGAAAATATGTTAGCCACCACAACTACATCATCCTTTGTACTCCTTTGTATGAAGTGTGAAACCTTGGTTAGTTTATCCACCACAAAAAATATTGTGTCATGCTAAAACCTGTTCTTAGGTAGTCCCATAATAAAATCCATAGATATTACCTACCACTTTCGTATAGGTATATCAGGTGGGTATAGATATCCTGTTGGATGCCTGTGTTAAGCTTTCACATTTTGGAACTCCATGCATCTAGCAATAAAATCATTGATGTCCTTATTCATTCCTGACCAGTAGAAAATATTCTTCATATTATCCCTCATATTGACCAATCTAGGATGAGAAAAGTAAGTATATCTATGTGCCTCCTACATGATAAATCTCCTTTAGTTACCAATTTCTATTATGACGACCCTATTTTTAAAGCATAAGTGTCCATCGTTAATCCTAAAATATCTATTTTCTTCAGGATATATTACCATATTTACCTAAATATCATTGTAGAACTAATCCTGGGCTCACTTCTCTTTGACCTGACTCCAATTATACATGACTACGAGTTATTGCAACTATATGCCTTCACTCACTCAAGGCATCAACGACTTTATTTTCCTTACCTTTAATATATTCAATACCAAAGTCGTATTTGACTAGGAACTCAATCCATCATCTCTATTTGGAATTAAGCATAGGTTGAGTAAAGATGTACTTTAATCTCTGATGATCAGTCATAGGATCAAATGGTTTCCCTAGTAGGTAGTGTTGTCAGATCTTGATAGTATGTATAACTGCTACAAGTTCCAAGTCATGTATGGTATAATGCATTTCATGTTTCTCAAGTTTTCGCAACTCATACACTACAACTTATTCATCTTGGGATGGGACCTGTTGGAGCAAAATTTGCCTTTGATTACGTTTGTGTCCAAGACTTTGCCAACATTGAAAGATTGGGTTAAAATAGGGTTTTACTTAGTTCAATCTCTAGAGGAGGCTAGTTCCTTACTTCTTTAGGAAAATGGAGAGAGAGAGAGAGGAATGCATAAATAGAGGGAAATATAACTATTGCTAGAAATATTCAATGGTACAGATTAGATAATAGAAAAATAATTTAAACAACCTTTTGCAGAGAAACATCTATTAGAACCATTAAAATAGAGAAACTAAGCTTCTAGTGTAAATCTATTCAATACACAAGCTTATTGGCAAAGTTAAGTTCAGAGCTAGTAGAACTTAGTAGCATAAATTTAGAGTAAGAATTAAAGCAAATTACATTCAATCTAACCTTATATAGCAATTAAAAATCCATACATACTTGATCAAGAATACAAATGAGCCAAATACCAGAATGAATGATCTTTTATTATATTTCAAAAGTTTATATACATCACCTTGTAAAAACCTAAGAGCTGACCATTTTTTTAGGTCGCTCATCCTTTATATAAGAGTTTTACATAATAGAAAAACTAAAAGTTGTTACAATATTATGCCCATAGGCTCATTCTGGTAAAGAAGCAGTTAAGAGAGCATGGAGCCTTCAACTGGAAGTGGTTGAGATCTTGTTATAGCAATCTTCTTTAACCTCTTTTGGGCATCATGGTCCAACTATCTTCAGAGTGTCATGCCATCATTGATTTTTGTCTTCATTTGGACCCTTAGTTTCAAAATTTCGTTCCATCATAACCATTTTACCTTAATGCTATTTTGGTCTTCAAAATATCACGCTATCACAACTTTTGGTCCATATCTGGCCCTTGGCCTTCAAATGTTGTGCCATCACGACCATTTTCCCTTAACTCTATTTTAGCCTTCAAAATATCGCACTATCATGACCATTTTATTTAGCTTCGCCTTCACCTTCAAAATGTCATGTCGTCACAAATTTTTGTCATGGCTTGACCCTTGGGCTTCAAAATATTGTTCCATTGTGACCATTTTCCCTTAGCTTACCTTTATCTTCAAACTTTTGCACCATCGTGACTTTTGGTTTTTATTTCTGCCTCAACCTTCAAAATGTCATGCCATTGTGACCATTTGCTTTATTTTCACCTTCAACTTCAAAATGTTATGCCATCATGACTTTTGGCTTTCATTTATGCCTCAGCCTTCAAAATATCATAGCATCGCGACCATTTACCTTAGCTTTACCTTTACCCTAAAAATGTCACATCGTCGCGACTTTTTGTCATAGCTTAACCCTTGGGCTTCAAAATGTCATTCCATCGTGACCATTTTCCCTTAGCTTACCTTTATATTCAAAATGTTGCACCATAATGAATTTTGGCTTTTATTTTTGCCTCGACCTTCAAAACATCGCGTTGTCACGACTGTTCTCTACACTTGGTGAAATATTGAGAAGACTACTCTTTATTTCCCTAGATATGGTCATTTTGACCAACATTATTGGTGCCTCCTAGGGTAATTTTTTCAGCATAATGTTAGAACCTAGAGCCTTTATCCATTTGGGAATGGAGTAAAAAGAATCAATTAAGAAAAAATAAGGGAAAAAAATGGGGAATGATACCAAGCACAAAAAATGCTTCTCTCTTTGGGCGGTCATTCTTCTAGAGTATCTTCTTCAGGTATATCTCTCTGTTTCACTTTGACCAGGATCTATTGCACTATTTGACGAGGCTTTCTTAACCTTTTCTTGTTTGTATTTTTCTTGGATGACTTTTTTATAGGTGGTGCATGCTTTCCTCTAGGTCTCTTCATCATTATCTCATTTTTCCTTGAAAGTGATGTACAAATATTCTAACTCTTCAACCTTGTCATATGATAGGGTTTTTGATTTCATGTATAGTTCAAGTAGACAATAATTGATCTAAGTAATGTCTTGATCCATGCTAAAAAAAATTCCTTCTTAAATGGGATCTTCCTAGCTATCAATTTTTAACTCGTCTTCTACAATTTTTTTCTAAGCGGTCTTCAGTTCATCTTCTACTAGGAAATTAGAATATTTGTCCTGTAAACTAGGCATGCCATAGTTTTCAACTATGCTTACATGTTTTAGAATTGTCTTAGCTTCTTATTTAAGCTCGTACATGAGCTTAAAACTTTTGGTTACCAACTTGTGCCTTTTGAAGAAGTTTTTTGTGGCTCACTTGGCTTAGGACCAATTCTTGTCTTGTGCTCTATATCTATTTATTGCTTGAATTCTATTTGCCATGACTTGAATATTTGTAGCCGATTATATCCTTGTTGTCAAGATTTTGATTGATGCTTCGAATTCATCCTCCACTTGGCCCAGTGTATCTTTAATTTTGACCAGATATGATAGGGTGGGCCTTGCCTTCATGGTCATCTTGTGGATGCTTTCAATAATTTCTCTCCTAATCGTCCTCACCTTTTATTTAGAAAACCCACTGGTATTATCAGTACTATCTGAGAGCTACTTTTTGAGGTCCTCAACCTGCTGTTTCAATAGTTGGATTTTCTTTGACTTTCGTAGCTTTCTCCTTATAGGGGGTTCCTTCATTGAACATCAGCTCCCATTTCTTAGCCTCATTTTTCAAAGCCTTTTTGATTGTTTTTTGTTGGCTCAAGGCCTCTTCTAAATGCTTCCTCGCTTGTTCAGCTCTAAGATACTTTTCCTTGTAATATTCAATGTTTAGATAGATGGTTCCCATGTGGGCTTGGGCCTTCCCCCACTCATCTTCCATTGGTAGCTGAGTGATATCCTCTGTAGTTATCTCAGCTTGGTAGTCCTCTAGGGTCATCTCTCTTTCAGGATTTTTATTGAGCGACATAATCTTCAAGGTGGAACACTGCATGCTAATTGGGTCAAGGACTACCCCTTCTTTGGTGTGGGCTATAGTTGTAGATCTTTGAGTGCTACGTGATTTCAACTAGGAAGCAAAATTTGAGGTTACCTTATTTAATTTTTCCAACTTAGAAATGGTAGGATTTCTTTTGGAAGAAGATGTAAGTATGGTTTGGAAGCTCTAAAGATGGGTTGTATAAGGAAATAGAATAGTGGCTAGAGAGGCATCCACGGTTGACTACTCAGTGAGGGGGTTCATGAGAGCCGTCGAAGATGATCTTGGATTATTTTGTGCAATTGGTGATGATGGATGCTGGTGAATGGAAGGTGGAGAGGTATTTACTTGACCTATAGAATGGGAGGGGGAATTCCTTTGGGAGTGAGGAGAAGAAGAAGGATTATCGAGATTGATAGAAGATATACTTGATATTTTTGGTGGGTTGTTGTATTTCTTTTCTGGCGTATCTTCAGGAGCTTCTATATAAATTTCTATAATTTGCTTCAAGCTCAAGTTGCCAACCTTAGTTGTAGCATTTTCTATGGATTCTCATTTGCCAGAGGCTTCTCCTACAAGAAGGATTTTTTGGAACGTATCAGCCAATCTTTTCTATATATTTCCTAGTGTTCAAAGGTTTGTTCAGAAGCTTTCCCCATCTCTTCCTATTCTTCTACCTCATTTTGATCCCCTGTTTCTTCTTGAGATCATTTTGTTTCTTAATAATGCGACTCTGTTACTTTAGAGTGTGACTCTATTTTTTTACATTTCTTTCATACATTTTCTTTCATTTGTTCAACCTTCCACTTTCTTGATTCTACCCTCTATTTCCTATGGATGATGAGAGTTTCATCATCAGAATCTATGTCTAATTTAGAATGGGGAATGAAAATTCGAGGTTTCTTTTTAGGGACTTCTATTTGCTCAGTAGAAATCTCTTTCCCTTTGCATTTGTCAGTATATGATTTACCTTCAATTAGTTTGATGGGGATGCCATTGATGCCTAGAGGGAATTTATCTACAAGATTTTTGGACCACTCATCATGGTTTTCATTGTACTTTTTAGATAAATCCTTGTCAATATTTGTCTCATACCTAGAAAATGTTTATATGTGGCATCTCATTTGCTACCATGCTAATATATTAGCATGATCCCAATCCTATACTTTTTTCTTCATCTTTTCGATAGTATTTTTATTCATCTTGTTGGCTAGGTTCACATCAGGGCTCCAATTGGCCAAGTGCAAATAGAAATCATGCCACGGAGGCAATGGATGCATATTTTTAACATGTCATTCTAATGGTCGGTCCTCATCATTGTTCCTACCCTATTTATCAATTTGCTTATGTGATGAATGAAATTTATTAAAGGGGGATTTATTAAGGGGAACTTGTCTTTGAGCGAATTTTTCTGTAGGATCGTACTTCCATTTTTGGGGCAACTCAACTAATTTCAAATTTCTCAAAGTTTGAGCAATTCACTCGTGGTCTCCTTTTTTCAACACTAATACACCTTCAAAATGAAAGGGCATGAAGCATGTACTTTTTCTACATGTGCATGTGCTAAATTTGCTATTAATGAACTCAATTTGCCTTTCATATTCTAGAGTGAAAAATCATTTAGTGACATAATAATGGAGCAAAAAGAGCTTCTCTATGAAGCCATATAGTATAACGACTACTTCCTATATCAAAATGAACCAATCCCCTTATTCTACGTGGATATGTTGCTAAGTATCCTGCATATTCTATGGAATTATTGGCATGGTGCCATACATGAGATTCAATGCAAGGCCTAGGAATTTCATATTGAAATGATAATACGACTCTACCTTTGAAAGTAGAAGCATCCACTCACATACAAGTAGGAGGTTTCCATTATGGTCTTTATTCGTGATAGATATGAAACTTAAGTTCTTTGCCTGGAAGAAAAATAAAAACCATACCAGGTAAGAAGAAAATTGAATACGTCAAAGTCATATCTCTAGATCTTGAAGAGGCCTGCATGTAGCTGTTGTGCTAGGTATGTAGGTCGATCGAAGAAGAGCAACACTTTATTTGGGTCTAAATGCAACACATCATAAAAATTGGGGTTGGACATTTATTTTGCTACTACAACCTACCATCCATAGACCTGTGTATCTATTTCTAGCCCTTCCACCATGGCCAACATGGAAAAAATCTCTTTGTCCTTGAATCTGGATGGGGTAATCAGAGATCTTGGTAAGGTTCCTTTAGAGGAGAGTCTACCAAATTTTCTTGCGAGAATAATTTGATATTTGGGATGTTGGTATAAAACTTTGTAGAATTAATGGGGTCGAAAGGGATGGGATTTACTAGAGGATTTTTTCCACAGCTGAAGGTAGCCCTACTTGCATTGGCGTCGAGCGTAAAAATGACTCCCCCCTTGGAGTCCTTCACAATCCTATGCTTAACATCATAGAATTCTACCATATCTTTGATTAGTTTGGGGTAGGGATGAAGGTAGGGGTAGATGTACCAATAAATTAGGGTGTGGTAGGAAAACATGCTAGTACACGATGGTGTCATATTTTTGGTGACCCTAGCATTTATGTCCTTTCGAATTCGCTCTAGATATTTGTATGTTAACCTAGTATCAGTGATGTGAACTTTAGGGTTCATGAAACCACTCTCTTTAGTTGAATTATGTGTTCCCTTAGTAGCTAGAGTAAGAGCCGCCATAGTTGCCTGTTGTTATTTGGACATAAAATATGCTTGAAAAGAGCTTATCAAAGAGTTGAAGGGGTTTTTGAGAGCAGAGAGTGTAGTGCGTAGAAGGAACTAAACACAAAGGATAAAAAGTGATGGAAAAAATTTAGTGATGTTAAAAGGATGTGCATGAGTGTGCCAAGGTGACATGTAATAAATGTGGTTGATGGCACACACCCCATTACTAATTTCAAACATTTTTTGGATGCCTCGGTTCATGTTGTACTTTCAAGAAACCAACTACCATGCATTACTGTTTTGCTAGGGCCAATGATGTCACTTTCCTAGTGTTCTGGGTCAATAAAATGGTGTCACCTCCGTTCTGAGCCAATGAGTTGGTACGATAGTACCTTAAAAGTAGAACTTTTAAAATTTTGAAAAACTGCTTTTCTTGCCAAAAGGTGTGGTCGCTCTAAGGTGGCCATCAAAAACTGAAATGTCATGTCATCATGATATTTTACCTTTGAGTGGCCATCAATCTCAAAGATATCATGAAATCATGATAATTTACATTGAGTAGGCCTTTGGGCATTGAAATGTCGTGTCATCATGATATTTTACCTTTGCATGGTCATCAGTCTCCAAGATATCATAAAATTGTGACAATTTACATTGAGAAGGCATTTAGACGTCGAAATGTCATGCCATAATGACAATTTTACATTGAGGAGGCCTTTGAGCATCAAAATATTGTGCCATCATGATATTTTACCTTTGAGTGGCCATCGATCTCTAAGATGTCATGAAATCACAACAATTTACATTGAGGGGGTCTTTGGGCATCGAAATGTTGCACCATCATGACATTTTACCTTTGAGTAGCCATCGATCTTCTAGATGTCATGAAATAATGACAATTTACATTGAGGATGCCTTTGGGCATTGAAATGTCATGACATCGTGATATTTTACCTTTTAGTGGCCATCGGTCTCTGATATGTCACAAAATTGTGACAATTTTTATTGGAGAGGCCCGTGGGTGTCAAAATGTCACACCATCATGACATTTTACCTTGAAGCTTTTGAAATAAGACATATTTACATAAAATATATACAAGGTAGAGGTAAACTTTTACTTATAGTATAGTTTTATATGGAAGCTATTGATGGGAATGGGTTGAACTTGACCCTGGTCATTTCTCAGCTGGAAAGATTTTTTTTGCTTTTCTTCTATTACTTCAAAGGGACCTTCCCAGAACACATCAAGTTTATCATGATTGTTAGGTTTCACCTTCTTCTCATTCCATCTTAGGACCAAGTCTCCCACCTTGAAATTTCTTAGAGTGGTCTTTTTGTCGAACCATGTTTTTGTGTTGACCATATGTTTTTGATAGTGGTCATAGGCTTGCTCCTTCTGTTCCTCTAACTATAGGAGCTGGATCAACCTATTATCCATTGGTTTTGCCTCCTATGTACTAGTTTGATTGGGCAGTTTTAAAGCTAGCATCTCTATATATATTGGAAGAACTATTTCTTTTTCATAGACCAGAGAGTAGGGAGACATGTTAATAGACTTCTTTATGGTTATTCTATTAGCCCACAGTGCTCGATTGATTATAGAATGCCAACTCTCTTGCTTTTCTTTAGAGTCCATTTCAAGATCTTGAGCAATTTTTTGTTTGTTGATTTGGCTAATCCATTTCCCTATGCATAATAGTTTGAGGATGTTTTCAAGTAAATCCCATATTTACATGCAAATTCAATCATATTGGCACCTAATAAATGAGCCATTATCCATGACCAATACATCTGGAATGCCAAACTTGTGATTAAACTCTCCATGAATTCCATCACAACCTCTTGGTCAACATTTTTGGTGGATATTGGTTATGCCAACTTAGTAAAATAGACAATAGCCATCAGGATGTATTTATGCCCAACGGATGAGTTGGGCTCTATTATTTCAACAAAATCCAATCCCCATTTTTGAAAAGGTTCTTCAACCTGAATGGATTTTAGAGGTATTGAAGCATTTTTGTTTCTCCCAATGTATCTCTAGAAGTCCTCGTAGTTTCTTGTTGCTCTAAAAGTATTTTGAAGATGGTTTACCAGTAACATCCAGTATTAATGATCTTTAAGGTGGTGGTCCTTCCTGAGTAGTGACCTCCTGATGAACCTCCATGGAATTCCTCCAAGATCTTCTATTTTTGATCTTCCTGAGTAGTGACCTCCTGATGAACCTCCATGGAATTCCTCCAAGATCTTCCATTTCCACATAATATTATTGTATCTTTTTCACCCAACCAACTCTTTTATCACCAAGTTCTCCTTGTATTATGAAGTTTTTGATGTCGAGTGAACTACATAAACTATAGTCCTACTCTATGAAAGGAAATGCCTAAATTTTTTTAAAGAACTCATTACAATATAGATCTATTTTTCAATGAAGTTATACTTCTCTTCATGTTCTTGTGTTGTTTGGAACAAAAAATATATTGGTCTTTCTTCATTGTTAGACCTTTTATGCGTGAGCGTTGTACCATAGCTCTATTTCTCGTCTACAACGTATAAGATGAAACCCCTAGAGTAATATGGGTTCACCAAGATGGGGTATTAAGCTATTTGCTCCTTGATCTACTGGAAAGCCTGTTTCCTTTTGTCTGTCCATTTGAACTCAACATATTTCTTCAACAACTCAGTCATTGGTTTGACAAATTGTGCAAAATATGCTATGAATTTTTGCATGAAGTTGATTTTGCTGAAGAAAGATTGTAGGTCCTTTTTGTTTTAGGGGGCAGAGGAAGTTCTACAAAAATTTCACCCTGTTAGGATATAAAGCTAGCCCAGTCTTAGAAATGGCATGGCCTAGTAAGATTCCTTCTTCCATAGAGAAGATGGATTTCTTAGGATTTAGAGAGATGTAAAACTCTCTATATTTTTCAAACATGCTCCTAATATTTCCAATGTAATGCTCCTTTTTATGGGATAACATTGTCATATCATCCATATATATCACTATTATCTTGTTGACCTGTTCTCTAAAAGCTACGTCCATCGCTCTTTGAAAATTCACTTTGGCATTGGACAATCCTAAGGGCATCCTTTGATAGGAAAATGTCCCCCACTTGGTTTTGAATGCAGTCTTGTGTAGACACCAAAACAACACCAATCTAATTATGTGACTACAAACACTAATCGCTTTAACACACACAGCCCCAAGAGCAGCCCCCAGAGGTCAAATAGTGGTCCTAACCACTCTCACAGCAATTTTGGAAGGTCAGGGATCAATTTGGCACCTTCAGGAACTTTGCTCAGTATCCGTACCACCATGGGATGAATTCAATCTGGGATTCGCCCCACCCAGGGATGAATTCTAAATTCGCTCCAGGGTGGGGCGAATTGCAGGTTTGACGGGAAAAAAGTCAAATCTTGACAAATGGCAGCTCAGATCCACCACCCAATGCTTCCTTCATTGCATGGGAGTATGGGTGAGCATTTTCAAGCGTTAGAGGCATCTGTAAGGTCAGTCATGAAGTCCTAATTCAGGGAAGAATCTCCTTCTCCCTGGGAGGGCATGATTGCCATGTGGTGCCTTTGCATGCCCATTTCAAGAGACCTCCAGGTCTATAAATTGGTGAGTTTCCTCACCTTAAAATATGGAGAGAAGTAGTATTTTAGAGCAACGAAGTGCTGTCATTTTATTTACATACCTCACACCTTTTGATTTGCGCCTTTCACATCCTTGATCTCATTTAGAAGGGAGGTCATTGATTGACTATTGGGAGGACGAATCTTGATCCCAAAACCTGAAATTTGGTCACGATATCCCACAAAATTTGTCAAAAATACCACACAAGATGTTTTGGACCCATCCCAAGTGGATTGGTTTCGAAATCAAGCCTCAAATGGTGAGCGGCCTGCCCCAGGGGCGTCCCCTTCCCACACTACCACAGTCCTAATCGCCCCTTTTCAGAGTGATGGGAATTCCATGGCAGATTTGCTTTCTTTAATTTTTGCATTTGATTCTATGATGCTTAGATAGGTTGTCATTTGAATTTTGTCTCGTTTCGAACAATTTTGATCATATTTCTATCTTTGCTCGCTTTTACTAACCTACAGGTAGCATCATCAAATTCCTATTGATGGAGGCTAAATTGGGAAAATATGACCATCTGGGTCTTCCCAAAATTTCCCCAATTAGCTAACCCCAAGTTTTCATGTCTTTTGGAGCTTCCGAGGTAGGACATTGGGACAGTACCTATTCGGCATTATGTTGTAGGTGAATTCGTCCCACCCCGAAACGAATTCAAATCGGTGAGGAATTTTCAGACTGTTCTTTTTGCAGAGCCTTCCTGATGATGTCTTGATTCTACTTTCAAATTTTCATATCATTTGGACTTGTTTTAGTCATAGTTTAATTCATTTTTCTCATTCACTTAGCGTAGGATTGGGGATTGCATGCTTTGTTCCATCCGCAGGTGCTACTGATCATTTCTTGTTCTTTGGAATGTAGGGTTTTGACATCAGAGGAGTAGCAAGGAGTCTAGACTCATCAATGCAAGCGGAAGAGATGTTTGGTCCACCCATTTTACATGTGGGCACACGGAAGAAGGAAAGGTGCCCATGGATGTAATTAGAAAGAATGCTTAAACGCTCCTAGCCCTTGGAAGGGGAGGATGCACATTGTAAACAATTTTGGAACATATAAATGAAAAGGGCTGCCTTTATTTAATTCACATTTGTTCTAGTTCGATTCCATCATGCTTTTCCCTCTTTTCATGCACTTTCAAGTTTTTAGGATTTAGCGCTAAGTTCGGTTTCTTTGTTTGCATATCGCATGTTAGCTTTCCTTTTTTTTGCTTTTGTATCCTCGTGCTTCCTATGGCGATCATAGTGGGACTTTGTCCTATGTTTTTAAGATCATATATCTGATCCAAACTTGGTTTTTTTCTTGCAGGTACCATGTTTTCATACACTGACTGTTGTTCGTTCCATCAGGGGGCGAATACAGACCTGTAATTTGTCTCACCAGGGGATGAATTGGAATTCGTCCCACCCTGGGGTGAATACAGTCCTGTAATTTGTTCCACCCCGGGATGAATTCCAGCCTGTGAATTTTTTGGGCAGAAACTCACAACCAACAGATCTGGGTAGAGAAGAGGTACGAATTCTGCACTTTTTCCTGTCATTTTCTATCTTCAGTTTTTCTATTTTTTGGTTCCTTCTACGTGCATAGAAAAAGTTGTTGCATGTTTATTTTTATGCAAAATAAACAGAACCCCACACACCACGTGGAAAATCAAACACCAAAGAGCTAGTCGTAAAACCCCAGCCCTTGATCAAGACCAACGGTGGATTTCATCACCACCTTGACTTGAATTTTGCATTCATAAACCCCGATCGCTACTGTTGCTAGATGTAAATCCTGATGAAATCTGATCGAGTGTACCTAGGATGATTCCTAGTGCACGAGGATAAGTCTTCTATGGTAGGTGTCATAAACAAAACAATTCCCCTTTCGTACCGCCTATGTTCCACGTACCATCTGCTCTCACATACCTATAGTTTCCCTCACGTAAGGGCGGGTATATAGAGAGGTTGGTATATCATCCTGGCAATGGTATATCGAAGGGGCGACCAATTTTGGGAGTCATAAGAGCCCTCATTTTGCATATAAACGTTCTTTACAAAAACCTTCAAAAAAAAAAAAAAAACAAAAACAAAACACACTAAACCAGGTTTAGGACATAGTTTCAATATTTAAATGAGATAATCATTTTCTGCATATGTGTGTGCTCTTTTCTTTTTAGTGTAGCATAAAAAAAATCATAAAAGAGATAAAAATCCATTTATCTTGTAGCACATAAACACCATGGTGTACACCCGTAGCCAAGCCCAATCAAGGGCAGAAGCTATGAAAAGTGTACAAGGGGGTACAAGCCACCTCCTCTTTAGCCCTAAGGACTTGGTTATACTGCCTTGGCGGCATGACCCACAAGATAGTCTGTGTCATTCCATGTCAAGGTGAAATTATAGGGACACCCCTCTGGAGGACACACCCATTCATCACAGTCCCTTTCAGGAAGAATCCTTACATGTGGCACTCAATATAGACAGGAAAGCTCCCTTAGAAGCTAGATATGAGTGGCCACCACGCGATGAAGTGCTAGAGTGGCATAGTGTCCATGAGGAGAGGCCACATGACTATGGCATCCCTACTTTGCCCCCCATCACTGTTAGAACCAATAGACAAACCCCAGAGCACAGGGCTCTCCAAATAGGGCGAGCTAACTCCACCCACCCCTTTCACACATATAAAATGGAGTACGAGGAAAACCATCACATTCCTTGAGAGAAATGTATAGTGTGGGAGCCATGTGCTTCCGCACCAGCTATGTACCATGGTCACCCATTGATGCCAGAGCCTCGGGTAAATGCTTCCAACCTCGACAGAGGGAAGCGACCCATTGAGATCTCGAATCATTACGACCGAGGTAAGTGCATAGGAGAGGCATCCAGGCCTCCTAGGCTCAAGATGGTGGAAAAAATTGACCTGGAAGTCGCCAGACATGCCACTTTCCAAGCCCAGATCACACGTCTTGAGCAAGATCAGCAGAAGCTAGAGCATCTATACCACCTTAGCAAGGAGTGCATTCAGTGCCAAACAGAGGAGCTACTTCATAACCCACCTGAGAAGGTTCCAACCCCTCGCACCCAAAGAGCAGAACCATATGAGAGGCATAATCCCTTGGTGCAAGATAGGTCTCCGCGACCTCATAAAGTTTTGCCTTCGAGACCCCCTAGACCTAAGATGGAGGCCACTCCCCAGAACAACGGTGGGTACCCTCTACGGGGACCCACCCAGGGTCATAGGTCTCGCCCAAAGACTCCTCAAGAATTTTATGAGTATGAACAAGAAGCAGAGCAGGTCTAAACGCCCTACCAAGGCGGAGGGGTTGCTATCCGGCCGCCCCCCCATAGGCCTCAAGTCTCCCACAACCCACAATAGAAGCAAACTAAAGAGGAAGAGATTAAATCTTTCGATGCATACAAAGCGTTGTTAGAGTGTTTGGAGTCTATGGAAACCAAAGCTTCTGGGCCCCAAAATCCCATGTTACGCCAACTCCGCAGTCATCCTATGCATCCATCAGTGCCTACACCCCCTTACCCTGAACACTTTAAGTTGCCTCAGTTGGCAATCTTTAAGGGTGAAGAGGATGCCCAAGAGCATGTGACAAGATTCCTGAGCCAATGCTTTGGCATTCAAGACAATGATGCGCTGTTGCTAAGGACATTTATAACCACATTCGCGGGCCCTGCCTCGGATTGGTTCACTCAGTTGCCAAAGCACAACATCAATAACTTGGATCAGTTAGTGGATGCGTTCCTTGAATTCTTCACCTTCAACACCAAGAAGGCGTCACTAAGTGACCTGGCCAGCCTTAGGCAGTATGAGGAAGAGACCATGGCGGCCTACGAGAATCGGTGGAGGATTTTGCTTTCCAAGCTACCCTACCTCCCTCCTATGTCCGATCTTACACAAATGTTCTCACAAATTTATTTGAGATTGATCTCTATGCTATTGCAACTGCAGCAATATGCCACCTTAGAGGAAGATTTGGCGCAAGCCAGGATTATCGAAGAGATCAAGATACAGGATGGCGAGATTGCCAAACCTAAGAAGAAATAATGGAACAAGAACACAAAAATAGGGACTATGCAACAAAAACCCGCTGCGGTTAATCAAGTTGCTATAAATTTTCCTAAGCCTGCACAAGAAATACAACCTCAAAAGGCTAACTATCAGGCAGTGCCTCCTAACAATTATGAAAGAGAAAACCAAAAGCAGGAGCAAAATCAGCAGCGTCACCCTAGGCAACAGTACACCCCTTATATGGAGTCTAGGGACTCCCTATTTGATCACTTATCAATGACAAACTTAATCAACCTCCTAGAGATTCAAACTATAGATCCTAACACTCCCAAGCCTAAGGGATACCGGGAGGACTTGTATTGTAGGTTCCACAGGCGAAGGGGACATGACCTGAACGCATGTTGGAAGTTCAAAGGATTGATACAAGACTTGATTGACAATAAGACGTTGGTAGTGGACAACCCCATAGCGCCAAACAACCATCAGATGGGAGTTTTCAAAGACCCCTCGCCTGCCCATGAGGCTCAGGCGAAACCCCTTCAAGTCAATGAGGTGCAACAAAATTGCCCCATGTAAGGGTATGTAGGAATGATAAGCATAGTGACTAGGAACAAGAGATACCTAGAAGTTGCCCCCATGACAGCCACAAGAGAGGTTCCATCGTCATCACAACCTCAATAGCACCCTGTGCAGCTACCTCCACCTAGGCCCATGGCCATGATTCAGACCAAACTCACTCAGAGTTTGAGGACCATGTCGGCTAGGGTCTCCATATACGAGCTTATACAGCAATCAACTCCCCATCGGGAGGCTCTCATGGATATTTTGAAATCCATCAAGTTGCAGCCCCACGAAGCGAATTCCTTCAACAACTTCTTGAGACATGTCAAACGATGCATGGAGCCAATCATCACCTTTTGATAAAATGAAGTTAAATCAGTGTCTGATGACATGGCAGATCCACCCCTGCATGTTATCGCACGGGTCAACGGGATCCCGTATAAGAGGGTGTTGATATACACTGGCTCATCTAGTAACATCATTACCATAGCAGCACTAAAACATCTAAAGTTTCTAGCCTCTCACATCATGGCTTCCACCTACACACTACGAGCATTCAATGACGCAATATGCTCGATAGTTGGCACAATTTTTCTACCCGTTCAGGTAGGACAAAAGATGATACCTACATTGTGCCATATTTTAGAAGGTGAGATGACTTATAACATCTTGTTAGGGCGGCAATGGATCAGGGACATGAAGTGTGTCTTGTCAATAGCTCATCAGTGTTTTAAGTATACATTTGAAGGGGAAGTACATGTAGTCCCGACGGACTTGGAACCCTTCGAATATTGCAATGCAATGCAGCTGATGCCACAATCGACCCTCCCATCAACGCACTTGGATTTTTAGTTAAATCCATCTAGACAGGGTCCGATGTTGCAAGCACCACTAGTGATAAATCCATCAAAACCCTAGCCAAGTGCATCTTCATCATCAACTCCTTCACCACCAATGCCACCTATCATGGCTAAACAAAAGGACAAAGGGAAGCAAACCCTGGAAGAGGATCAACCCCTAGAAGAGGCACTGCCAACAGTATCAACCATCTCTATCGAAGAGATGACTAGCACAATGGAAGTTGAGGCTCCTAGTCCACCCAACATGGAGTGGACTCAGGAAGAGCTTTCATTCCCTTCCTCTCAATCGCAAACAATTACTGTTGAAATGGCTAGTACGGGCCTGGGGGAGTATCTAGTGTGGAATTTTGTAGCAACGACCGTGCTAGAGTTCGTGCAGGACATGGGGAGACCTCACCTCCCCATCGATACAATTTTTCCCTTAGGCTACCCATAAAATTAGACAAACTTTATGTATGGGGGCCTTGATCATGGTACTGAGCCATGCATGCAAGAGGATGAAAATGAAGAGCATTTTGTGGAAGATGTCAACTATCTATCTAACCCAGATTTTGCTTTGAGATATCTGGTCCAATGCAATTGGCATGGATACAGGCTAGGCAGGTATGAGCAAGGAGTGCATGTCCTTTTCCAACCAAGATACCAAATGCCTTATGACAAATCGAGAGTCGGGTTCAACCACCCCCTGCCTTTAGACATCTTGGTGGAAAACATGCAAGGCCTAGGGATAGGCAACAAGGGTGGGTTGGAATCAGATCCTTATGCCAACCCAAACACAACATACACATTGGGAGATTACCTCCCATGGTCAACAACCACCCTTGTTAAGCTCAATAACCCTTCTCCTTTGCTAGAGAGAGGTGAAATTTTAGGGACTCACTTCCAAGGAAGATACAAACAGTGTCAAGAGGGATCTTCGGAGGATGAATCAGAATATGAACCAACATCATATGATCCCTTCGAATCTAATAGTGATCACTCATAAGTGCTCCCCATGAATGACCTTCAAGAGAGCCTTTTGACTATGTTCCCTCTAGAGGCTCCAAGTGACCCAGTGTCGCGTCAAGAGAATCAGGTCCTCCCACGAAGCATGGAACAACCACAATGGGGCCAGATTAATTTTCTTGAGCAGGATGAGCCTGTAATGCCTCAAACAGTTGTCGAAGCCAATGCAAGTTTTTGGATATCTGATAGTGATTACGAAGATGAAACAGAAATGACATATCTTAATCACATGCGACAGAGGCCACAACCATACCCCTTGGATATTAATGACATATTTGAACAGATGGGCATAGTGTCAGGGCACGAGTGGTACGTAGACCCAGCAGGGTGGGATAAAGTGTTGGATCCACTGCTCTAGGTATACGAAGAGTGCCTTCCACTCCGAGACCCTATGGTGATATCAGTGTCGAGGGCAGACCCTATCCTCATATTAGCACATAGGGCCGATCCATTCATGCCAGTACCTCTAGAGCCAAATCCAGAGCACAGAGAACATACAAAGTTTTCAAGTCATCATACCCACGGTAATGGAGACCAAAATAATTTCATCAATGTGATCTCCATTGACTTAACCACACCCATCCACAATCTAGCCAATCCAACATGGTCCTTGCATCTAGACATAGATGCCATTGACTGGGATCATGTCAATTCACCTCCATCCCCATCAGAGTATTGGCATTTTGGTAAAATGCCTCATTTTACCCCAGGGACAACTCAGGATATCTTTCATGCCGAAGAGGAACCCGAGGTTCCCAACGTAGATTTAAACTCAACAAATGATATCCACTTGATCCCAACTCCACATCAGTTGGAGGACGGATCCCACATGTCGGTCGAGGAGATGACTGATGTAGACATCGGCTTGGATCCAATGAATCCATAGATTATCAAGCTAGGGGTAAGCTTATCCCCTGAAGAGCAAGTCGACTACATTGCCCTTCTCAAAGAGAAGAAGGAGGTTTTTGCATGGTCATATAGAGACATGCCGGGGCTAGATCCACAGCTAGTCACGCATAATATAACGCTTGATCCGACAATCAATCCAGTTAAGCAAAAACTACGTAAGATGCACCCAATAGTGGCCTTGATGGTCAAAGACAAATTGCAAAAGCTATTGGATGCATAGTTTGTCATCTGCATGGATTATCCGCCATGGTTGTCCAACATGGTGCCTATCAAAAAGCTCGACGGGAGGATTCACATATGCACTAATTTTTGAGATCTAAACAAAGCGATTCCTAAGGATGATTTCCCCTTTCCAAGCATCGATGCATTGGTAGACGCTACAGTAGGTCATGAAATGCTATCCCTCATGGATGGTTTCTCGAGATACAATCAGATTCATATCAATCTCGAGGACAAACTAAAAATGGCGTTCACAACACCTTGGGGGACATTTTGTTATAAGGTTATGCCTTTTGGCCTTAAAAATGTTGGTGCCACATACCAACGTGCAATGACGTACATCTTCCATGATTACATGCATAAGACTTTGAAATATTACATGGATGATTTGTTGGTAAAATCTCTTTTGTGCCCAGATCATCTCGATGACTTAAGCAAGATCCTCGATCGCCTCATGGAGCATAAAGTCAGACTGAATCCCAAGAAGTGCGTATTTGGTGTCACATCTAGAAAACTCTTGGGTTTCATAGTATCAAAGTGAGGCATTGAGGTAGACCCAAACAAAGTCAAGGAAATCCTTGAAATGGTGCCCCCAACTACCATTAAGCAGCTCAGAAGTCTACACGGAAAGGTCGCATCAATTAAATGCTTCATAGCGCAGCTATCTGACAAGTGCTGACCCATGAACAAATTATTGCACAAGGGGGTAGCATTTCACTGGGATGACGAGTGCCAGTCAGCCTTTGACGAAATCAAATGATACTTGGCTTTGCCACTAGTATTGGCACCACCTAGACCAGGAGTGCCATTCTACTTATACATCTTAGCTACTAAGATGGCACTGGGTGCCATGCTAGCCCAGAAGAATGAACTTCACAAAGAACAGGCTACTTATTATCTTAGCCGCACCCTGGTCAGTTATGAACTTAACTATGCATACATTGAGAAACTCTACTTGGCAGTGGTGTTTGCTACCAAAAATCTATGCCACTACATGCTGAGCAACACTACGTATGTTGTGTCTAAGGAGAATCCATTACGATACATGATGAGTCGTACTTATCATAGTAGTCGCACGGAGAAATGGATCATGTTGTTGACAAAATTTGACATAGATTTTATTGGACAAAAATCCATCAAAGGACAGGTCATAGCCAATCAACTAGCAGAGGCTCCTCTCGAAGATGATCAACCTTTGGTCATAGAACTACCTGATGATGGGGTCTTTCATGTCTTAGAATCACCCGATTCTGATGAGCCTGAGTCACAGGCCGACATAACCCTATTTTTTTATGGTTCCAAATGTGAGCAAGGTGGTGGAACGGGAATAGTATTCTTCACATCGCAAGGCGCTCCAATGCCTCTGTAATTTAAATTAGACTTCCCGTGCACCAACAATAATGCAGAGTATGGAGCCTTGCTCATAGGTCTTTAGATAGAAATCACCATGAACATCAAGTGACTGAACATCTTTGGTGATTCGCTGTTAATTGTCAACCAAGTCAAAGGGGTATTCCAGTGCAAAAGCCCAGTTCTATAGGGGTATTCCTACAATTGCTTGGTCAATCCCAAAATGCTCCAAGGATTCCTACAATCGCTTGGTCAATCCCAAAATGCTCCAAGGATTCCTACAATCTCTTGGTCAATCCCAAAATACTCCAAGGATTCCTACAATTGCTTGGTCAAAAATAAGAAAATTCAAAAAATAGTAAAATCATCAAAAATAACAAAAAAAAATTGCATCTCATTTCCAGGCATGCTCAAACTCATCAATAGAGAGCTCTTCTCGCATCTCATCTTCATATCCACAAAAATCAATCCATAAAAAACACAAAAATATGTAGTCGCATTGAGCATCACATCCATACATTGCATATCTGTGATCATAAAGGTCAAAGGCACCATAGACTGTAATTACTCCGCCAATCCATCTTGTTCCATGCTTCTCCATTCTATAAGCAATCCATCAAAAATAAACACCATTCACTTCTTTTTACCATACCAGATTCAATGGTCTTTTAATGTATCAAGAGTTTTTGTCTTTCAATCGTCATGTAGCCTTATAGCCACATACTGTACCAACTCAGACATATTTTACGAAGGTAGAGTTCTACTTGGATCACACCTTGTTACATAGCATCCCAACACAAATTAAAACACATAAAAATTCCCAAGTTGTGTGAATGAAAGATGAAACCTGCACAGCAATCCAGGTCACCATAAGTGAAACGGGTATCTTGCTCATCCCCCTGTACGAATGACCCCATGAATGCTAAGAGTTGGCAAAATGACAAGCATCTTCCCTACCCAATTCCCCAGGAATCCCAAGTTCTCAAAAAGTGCAAACATCAAAATCTTGCAAAAATTCAAAACTCCAACAAATTTGACATCACCACCAAAGTGCATACATCAAAAGGCACATACAATAGTGATTCTCATCACTCAAAATTCAAATCCCTTGCTCAAGAGAAAAATATATAAAAATAAAAAATAAACAGTGATTTTTATCACTACAAAAGAGCAAGTATCCCAATACAATTGAAGAAAATAAGGGAGTCGAACTTCAATCCCTGGAACTCTCATCATTCCGAAATGTCATGAGGCAAACCCTAGTACCGGTTTGGTGGATAGCCTATCGGTCACTGGTGGTAAACCTCCCGCATGATGATATATCTGTCACATTAACTCGTGTACAGATCAATGTTTGCATGTGGATGAGCTAGCTTATGGTATCCTAGATAGCACCGTAGATTAATCCGACTAAATACAACAAAGGAGTTAGTGGAGGTAATTAGGTGATCCTCAGTATAGGTTTGGTTGACAGCCTATCTGGCACTGGCGGTATCCTGACAAATACCACATAAATGAACCCAATTGCACACGCAGGGATGTGAAATAACTTGGTCAAAGACAAGTCCAATTCATACCATCTCCAAAAGTCTTGGAAGATAAAGTACAGTCGTGGCTAGTAAGTTAAAACCGTCAGAGTCTTGGAAAACCTTAGCTACACTTCCAAACCAACTACACTATCTTTTCATCTTCGCATTTGCCATCAAAAAAAACAAAACAAAACAAAACAAAATCACAAAAGTTCTAAACAGTCTATGGTGTCCTCGCCAAACAACACAAATTCAATTCATCCATTCCATCTTGCATCTCACATATAAATTTAGAAATATTTGCATTTCATCATAACATATGCATCCATAAAAATAAATTCACATGCATACATCCATACTCATCACTCATCATGCATAAAATAAAATCATCACTCGCATAAACAAAATAAATTCATCTGTATATATCATCAAAAATGCCCGCAGGCTACAACAAACTGGTCCTGTGACCCCACAACAAAATCCAAAAAGCTCAAAACCCCCAAGCCTAAGGCATTGGCCACCATGATCATGTAGGATCGATGTGATGGGAACTACCCCCCGTGGTGTGGGTCCTATGGGACCCCTCAGGGCGGCTACTGCTAGCCCCCGCATCATGCCTGCTACCCCCTCCCTCATCTAGTTACCTGTGATGAGATGATGCTGACTGCTCAGTATCACTTCCCCTCATCCGACATGATGATCCACCTCCAGGGGGCTCAAGTAACTACCCACCAAGGTGGATAATCTCTCCCTCCATATCCATCCGATGTCGAGACCAATTTGCCTCCCGTCGTAACCACTCTACCTCCCATCGACGGTAATAAGCTACTGCATCGTCGTGCTACGCCAAAGCCCTATCCCTCTTTGCTAGCTATGCCCATAGGAGATCCACCTATAATGCATCATCAGTACCCCCACCCTATCGGTAGTAGGTAGCCAATGCATTATCCTACTCTGCCAGCTGCATGCGTAGGATATCCCTCTCCTGCAGTGCATCCCCTAGCTCCTCATCATGCCTCGACAACAGCCCCTCCAACCGTGCATTCTCAATGCATAACCCAAACTTCATGTCCTCTACATCTGCCTAAGGCATGGGACTCTATGGAAAAACAGACTTCTCTGGCTCCCACTGCTCCATGATGTCCTGCATCTTCGGCTGATCCTGGCAAAAATTTCAAAAAATAACAAAAATTGAACAAAAATGCACCAAAATACCGAATAAACTTGCCCGATGAGAGTGATTTGGCACTTGACATCCCGGGAATGCAAAACAAATTTTGGGGTCACAAATCCTTGCTATCATATTCCCTAAGAAGGCTGCCATAGCCGGACCGCTCCACGAGAAGATGATTTTTTGAGAATTTCATCCCCAAACAGTGTCAGCAAAAGGGTCAAAAACCCACCCTAAAATAAGTAATAACATTTCCGAACGAAGGTGCCTTCATGCCTGACATTCTTGGCTTCTAAAACAGACATCAGGGTTATAAATCATCACCATCCTACTCCCTAAGAAGGCCACCATGGCCATACCACCCCACGGGAAGACGAATTTTTGACAATTTCAGCTCCAAACAGCGTCGCCAAAAGGGTTACCACCCACCAAAAACAGGTCCAAATGTCATAAAACTGCACACACATTCACAGATAAATATCTGAAGGCACCCTTACCTAAGTCATCTTGGGTCAAGCGACTCGTCACTTTTCTCATGTAGGTCATTCCCTCATCGATTTGTCACTTGAGGGGGTAGTCACACTTAGTCACAAATCAACAAATACACACCCAATTAAGGAAAATGGCATGCATTCAAATAATCATTGACAAAGACAATTACGCTCCTGCTTGGGGCAGTAAACAAGCAATAATCACAATCTGATCAAATCACTTGGCATTTTGTAAATCATGAACTCAAGGTTCTCACAGACAAAAGGTTGCCCCTTTGCCTATTCATGACCGATCAATGTCCAAGATCAAGTAACACCTCACCGAAAAATGTTAACACTTGAATTGAGTGCCTTCGCTCATTAGAAGCAAGGATTCAAGAATGCATCCCCTTTCCATACTTGGGGCATCAAAAGTTGGTTAGGTTATTGAGAAACCCTAATCACTAGTGCTTTCATCATCTATTTTTGCTCAACACTGCGCCATGCATAGTGCATCCCAAAAAAGGGCATCTATAGATACCAAAACAGCACCAATCCATTTATGTGAATGCAAACACTGATCGCTTTAACACACACAGCCCCAAGGGCAGCCCCCAGAGGTCAAAAAGTGGTCCTAACCACTCTCATAGTAGTTTTGGAAGTTCAAGGATCAATTTGGAACCTTTAGGCACTTTGCTCAATATTCGTCCCACCCTGGGATGAATTCAATCTAGGATTCGCCCCACCCAGGGACGAATTCTGAATTCGCTCCAGGGTGGGGCGAATTACAGGTTTGACGGGAAAAAATTCAAATCTTGACAAATGGCAGCTTAGATCCGCCACCCAACGCTTCCTTCATCGCATGGGAGTATGGGTGAGCGTTTTCAAGCGTTAGAGGCATCTGTAAGGTCATTCATGAAGTCCTAATTCAGGGAAGAATCTCCTTCCCCTTGGGAGGGCATGATTGCCATGTGGCGCCTCTGCATGCCCATTTCAAGAGACCTCCAGGTCTATAAATTGGTGAGTTTCCTCACCCCAAAATATGGAGAGAAGTAGCATTTTAGAGCAACGAAGTGCTGTCATTTTATTTACATACCTCACACCTTTTGATTTGCGCCTTTCACATCCTTGATCTCCTTTAGAAGGGAGGTCATTGGGTGACTATTGGGAGGATGAATCTTGATCCCAAAACCCAACATTTGGTCACGATATCCCACCAAATTTTCCAAAAATACCACACAAGAGGTTTTGGACCCATCCCAAGTGGATTGGTGCCGAAATAAAGCCTCAAACGCCAAGCGACCTACCCTAGGGGTGCCCCCTTCCCACACTGCCACAGTCCTAATCACCCCTTTTCAAAGCGATGGGAATTCCATGGAATATTTGCTTTCTTTCATTTTTGCATTCTATTCTATGATGCTTAGATAGGTTGTCATTTGAATTTCATCTTGTTTCGAACAATTTTGATCATATTTCTATCTTTGCTCGCTTTTACTAACCTATAGGTAGCATCATCAAATTCCCATTGATGGAGGCTAAATTGGGAAAATCTGACCATCTGGGTCTTCCAAAAATGCCCCCAATTAGCTAACCCCAAGTTTTGAGGTATTTTGGAGCTTTCGAGGTAGGACATTGGGACAGTACCTATTCGGCGTTATGTTGCAGGTGAATTCGTCCCACCCCAGAATGAATTCAAATCGGTGAGGAATTTTTGGACTATTCTTTTTGTAGAGCCTTCCTGATGATGTCTTGATTTCTTTATCAAATTTTCATAGCATTTGGACTTGTTTTAGTCATATTTTAATTCATTTTTTTCATTCACTTAGCGTAGGCTTGGGGATTGCATGCTTTGTTCCATCCGCAGGTGCTACTGATGGTTTCTTGTTCTTTTGAAAGTAGGGTTTGGATTTCAAATGAGTAGCAAGGATTCCAGACTCATCAACACAAGCAGCGGTGATGTTTGGTCCGCCCATTTTATATGTGGGCACGCGAAAGAAGGAAAGGTGCCCATGGATGTAATTAGAAAGAATGCTTAAACGCTCCTAGCCCTTGGAAGGGGAGGATGCGCATTGTAACCGAGTTTGGAACATATCAATGAAAAAGGCTGCCTTTCTTTAATTCACATTTTTTCCAGTTTGATTCGATCATGCTTTTCCCTCTTTTCATGCACTTTCAAGTTTTTAGGATTTAGCGCTAAGTTTGGTTTCTTTGTTTGCATATCGCATGTTAGCTTTCCCTTTTTTCTTTCGTATCCTCGTGCTTCCATATTGAATTGATCTTCATATTTAACCCAAACCTGATTATACCTAGAGAATCCATCTAGGAGCGAAAACCTTGCTACTATGTGCAAGATATGATCTATCTATGGGAGAGGGTAATGGTATTTCAATGAATATTTATTCATGTTGTGAAAGTCTATACACAACTGGATATCTCCATTCTTATTTTTAATTGGGACTAGGTTGGCTACCCAAGTTGAATGCTTGATCAAATAAATAATTTTGGCCTCAAGCAATTTTAGCAGGTCTTGCTTCATCAAGGTTTTGATATTTGGGTTCATCAGTCGTTACTTCTGTTGGAGTGGCTTCACACATTTTTTTTTATTTGTGGAAAACATCCCAAAAGGGATGCCACTTTTGGGTAAGACCCAAGGAGGCAGGGGTATCCATTCCGCCAAAAATGCCCAGGACTCGGACCTGGCCTACCACCTTTGACATACTCAAGGAGCAAACAAACACACAAAACCAATTTAAAAATAAGTAAATAACAACAAAAATAATAAAATAAAATAAAAAACATGCTCCTTGAGTGTGTCAAAAACAAAAGCACAACCAAACACGCACAATAAGATAAAAGAAACCACAACACAAACCACATAGAAAAACACAAGAACCACATAACAAAACACAAACAAGACAAAAACAACAGAACACTACAAAGACATAACCCAAAAAAACATGAAAAATAAACACAACCAAAACCTAAAAAATTAAAAAAATAAAATAAAAATAAAAAACAACCAACAACAGACAATAAACAAAAACAAAATACATAGAAAACACTCACACATAAAAACACGAAATAACACAAACAAAGAGAAACCCAAGAACAAGAACGAAAAAAACACAAGAACAATAACAAAAAACATAAAAAAACAAAACAACAAAAACACAAGAACAACAAAAAACAACACAAAGAACACAAAAACAAAACAAAACAAAAGAACCCACCCACCTTAAAAAACTAAACAAAAAAAACAAAAAAGAAAAAAGAAAAAAAAATGAACAAAACAATGACCTATCTAGACCAGAAGACTATTAAGGCAAGAATCAACAGAGGAAACAAAATAAAGAATAGAATGAGCTAGGGAACTAAAAAAAAACTGAATGAACCAAAGAGAAGCAAAAAAAAAAAAACAAGAAGAAACTAGGTACCTTCATAACCGGAGCCATCCAAAGAAATGATAGAAAGAAGAGCTTCCCTAATTTGAGAAGCCCACCATATAGGAGGGTGGCCATAACAAGTAAGATCACCTTTGTCCAAAGCCCAATTAGCTAAAGCATCAACACTCTTGTTTTGATCTCTAACCACATGATTGTAATCAACTTTCAAAAATCCCATCCTGGATTAACTGAATCTTCTCAATAATTCTTTTTATTCTCCAATCCACCTTATGATTCTTAGAAGGAGTCTTCAAGAGATTAATCATAAGTTGAGAGTCAGACTCAACTAACACCTTTTCCCATCCAACCTTAGTAGCCTCCTGAAGACCTCTTGAGGATACCATACCCCTCAAGCAAGGTTATTGGAAAGAATACCCAAATTCTCAAGCAAAAGTAAAAACCAGGGAGCCATCTCGAAAGTCTACCAATTCCTCCCACACTCGGCTTTTCCAGGGTTCCCTCTAGAGGCTCCATCAAGTATTGACTTTTCCAAAATCCTTAGGAGGAGGTTGCCAATTTCTAGTCCTATCCATCTTACTAATACTCACATTCCCTTTAAGTTGGTTGCCCTTAGAAGGTTTAATCTTCAATCTTTGCATCACTTGATCCCATCTTTGGTGGGAGTTTTGGGGGTGATTAAGGAGTTGATGGACTGATTCAACTAAGTTGGCTATGGTCTTTTGCCAAATATAGTGAATATCCTTCCTATCTTGATTAAAAATTTGGTTGTTCCTTTCATTCCAAATATTCCAAAGAAGAATGGTAGAACCCATCCAAACTAACTCGCCTAATAAAATGATCAACACCCTCTTGATTAGGCCAATCCCTCCAAAGTTGTTCAAAAGTAAAAAAATTGGACCACTGTAAGCCAAGTAAAGTGGCCATTCTCCTCCATAGCTCAGAGGCTAAAGTACACTCAATAAAAATATGGTTGATATTTTCTACATTCTCTTCACACATTTCACATCTAAAAGGGCCATGAAAACCATGCTTCATAAGTTGCTCACCAGTAAGCACCCTACGATGCAATAAAAGCCAATTAAAGAACCTCACCTTAGGCCAGAGCTTTTGAGCCCACAATCGAGAAAATATGTCAGAAGAATGGTTGGGATTATTATGGCATAAGGTCAAATAACCTTGAGCAACTGAATACTCACCCTTAGTAGTGTTGTTCCATCCAAAACAATCTTTTTCATGGGACCAAGAGAGGGATCTCATATGAAGGATGCCTTGGATATCTTGTCTTTGCCTTTCTGGGATTTGAATAGGCCAGTCCTCAATAGGGATCCAATATCTACCAACATTTGAATTACCAATATGGTACCGACAGTAATTAGCCACCTTTATCCAATTAGCTCGGTGAAGCTCCTCCATCCAAGGCCTCCAATCGGGAAACTGAGTTATCAAAGGCTTGTGACCATCCCAAGAATCTATCCAAAAATTTGCATGTTGACCATTATGAATGATCCAAAATAATTTTTTCTTTATCAAATCCTCACCAGCCTTAAGAACTGCTAAAATGGGAGAACCTTTGGTAGGAAGTTGATAGCGAACAAGGTCTTCAGGACTTTTGTTCTCAGCATATTTAGCACGAAGATTATTGGCCCAAAGAGCATTGGGGTTATGCAACATCCTCCAATATAATTTAGCAGCTAAAGCTTTGTTGTTATTAATTGAAGACCGGAATCCTAACCCCCCTTCACTCTTAGGAAGACATAAAGTATCCCATTTCACCAAGGCCCATTTTCTTTTCTCCTTAGTACCACTCCAAAGGAAACGATGACTCATTTGATCCAATTCTCGAAGAACAGCCTTTGGGATATTCAAAATGGAAGAAACATAAATAGGAATAGCTTGAAGGACTGATTTTACCAAGGTGATTCTACCCCTAGAAGAAAGCCACTTGTTGGTCCACTTTCCAATTTTCTTCTTGACTTTGTCCAACAACCAATTCCAATATTTATTTTTCCGCCTTTGAATATTTATGGGAATACCTAAATAAGTGATTGGAAGAGAGGTCTTCTTATATCTTAATTTATCCAAGACCATGGATTCCTCGTCTAGCAGAGCAATGAAAGAAAATAACTTTAGATTTGTCTTCATTGATCAACCGCCCAAGTAGCCTTAGAAAAATAGCTAATGATTTGCTTAATATTAGAAGCTTCCTTAACCGTAGCTTTACCTAAAAGAGTAGAGTCATCCACAAATTGAAGATGAGAGATAGGTCTAGCTCCATGAGCAATGGTAACTCCCTCAAGGGTTTTGTTTTCCCTCTTTTTGGTTATAGTCCTACCCAAGCATTCAACAAGAATGATGAATAAATAAGGGGATAGCGGGTCACCTTGCCTAATACCTCTGGAAGCTGGGAAAGACCGAGAAGGCCTGCCATTGATAAGAACTAAGTAGGAAACTGAAGAGATACATCCCATAATCCAATCCATCCAATCCTTAGAGAAACCAAATTGCCTCAAAACTTTGATAAGGAAGTGCCAATCCACTCTGTCATAAGCTTTGGATAAGTCTAACCGAATGAACATGGAAGGAGAATTTTGCATATCCATGGAATGGATGGCTTCTCGAGCAAGAACTATCTCATCTACTATTTGACGTCCTTCCACATAACCCCCTTGCTCTGGGGAAATAATCTTATGCAAAAGAGGCTTCAACCTTTCTCGCCATGATTTTAGTAATGATTTTGAGAAGAACATTACATAAAGCAATAGGTCTAAAAGCTGAGATATGATCAACCTCTTGAGCTTTTGGAACAAGAGTAATATAAGTTTTATTGATAACCTTCAAAATTTCTTTGGCTTTCCTGGCTTCTTCCACCACCTCTAATAAATCAACATGAAGGATATCCCATAACTCTTGGTAGAACTCAATAGGAAAACCATCAGGACCTCGGGTTTTTCCTTTTTGCATTTTAAAAACTACTTGTTGAAGCTCATTGATAGTAACAGGAGCAGTCAAAATAGAGTTCTCCTCAGAAGTGATAAGAGAAGGGATTGCTTGAAGAACATTATGTTGAGAAGCCGAGTCAAGAGGATAGCAGCAAAAATATTGGAAAAGTAATCAACAACAATAGAGTTCATGCCATCCCAAGTATAAACAACATCTCCAGAATCTGATTTTAAGGAAGAAATAAAGTTGTGAGATCTTCGAGCTAGAAGAGATTTGTGGAAGAAATTTGTGTTTCGATCTCCTTCTTTGAGCCATTGAATTCTAGATTTTTGCTTCCATAAGATTTCTTCTCTTTTTCCCATTCCTCTAACTGAGTTGTGAGTTTAATTTCATCTCGCACTTCTCTTCTCTGTGAGGCCATCTAAACGGATTTTCTTATTCAAATTTTCAAGATGAGCAATAACTTCATGTTTTTTTTTATGAACATCCCCAAACTCTTTCCAGCTCCAAGTCTTGATTTTGGATTTAATGTATTGCAGTATTTTGGCAAAATAGAACATCTTAGTCCCATGCCTAGGTTTACCTTCCTTCCACCATTGTTGCACATGAGGTCTGAAGGAAATGTCTCTAAGCCACATTAATTGAAAACGAAAAGGAGAGAAACTCACATTGGTTTTCCACATTTCCACCATGACCGGCCAATGATCCGAACCAACATTATTAAGAGTCTTCACTTTAGGAATGTGACCATGGATTAAGAAATTTTTAGAGAGCAAAAACCTATCCAATCTCTCCATTATACAAGCTAAGCCTTGCCTTCTGTTAGACCAAGTCATAAGGCCATTATCTCGGTTGGATATCCACAAGATGGAGGTTTGCAATATATTCGCTCATGAGGTCGGTGCTTTTGTCCAAATTTCTATTTCCCCCATTTTCTCATCCAGAGAGAGGATGGTATTGAAATCTCCTCCGATCAAGATCCAAGCTTTAGGAAAATGAGAGATAATATGAGTAATATCCTTCCACTGTCTTCTTTTTTCCTCCAAAGAAGTCGGAGCATAAACAGTAATGGAGAGCATAATCTGGTTGGAATGTCTACTTTGAATAGCTATAGCCAACAAACCCCAACTGCCAACCATATGGTGAATAACTACCTCTTTTGGGTCCCAAAGACAAGCAATGCCACCCGAAGTCCCTTGGGAACTGAGGGAAACCACTTTTCCAGCTGGCCAAATTTTATCGGCAATTAAGTCCATATCCTCCATTGACATCTTTGTTTCTTGAAGGAAAACAAGATGTGGATGATTTATCTGAATCATTCTTCTAATTTCATTTTGTTTTGAAAGACTCCCTTTGAGTCCTCTAATATTCCAAGTGATGATCTTCATTAATACTAGGGCTAAAAAAGTTGGGAAGGGCATTAATCTTACCTTCCTCTACAAGCTTTTCACCTTCTTTTACCATATGATATTGATTGGTCTTGCGACCTACTTTTTGATTAGAATCCATCTTCAATTTTTTTCCCTGTTTCTTGACTTATTCCAATTGAATCTGAGATGGCTTCTAACCTTGAAGAATGCTCGTACATAGCCAAAATTTTACTAGATGGTTCAACGGAGTCTATATTGGGACCCGCATTATTTGAAGTTTTGACATTTGAAATATTGTTTTTCTTGTGTAAATTTTCTCCTTTTTTTCTCGTTGAAAACCTTTGATTTGTTGGTTTGTCTCTCGAGTTCTTCCCTTCATATTTAAATTGTGTTTCTAAGATTTTAGTTTCCATTATTTCCTCTTCCTCACTTGGGACATCATTTGTGGAAAGGATTTCAAACATATTAGCAGATGACTTTGATTGATCCTTCATAAACTAGTTTTTTTCGAGTGTTCTTCTTCTTAGGTATTTGGAAACCTGCTGAGTTTATATCTTCTTTCTTTTGATCAAGAATTTTATTTGGGCAAGCACTAGCCAAATGACCATATTCATGGCAAATTCTACAACGAAAAGGAATGTTCTCATAGTCCACTACTTGCTCCCAAGTGTCTTCCCCAAATTGTAATGTGATATTTTTAGGTAGGGGTTTGTCAAAATCCATTAAAACACAAATCCGAGCATAAATAATATGTTCAAAATTTTGAGTACAATCAGCAGACATCATAAAAGTTCCTAAAGAGTTTCCAATTGAAGAAAAAATAGTAGGATTCCAAAATTCAATAGGGAGGCCAAAGAGTCTAACCCACACGGGAGCTATAGAAGGCATCTCTTCTTCGGCTTTAAATTTAGTATGCCAGGGCTTCATGAAAAGCCCCGCCCTTCCAAAAAACCAAGGACCCCCTTGAAAAGTTTTCTCTCTATCTTCATTATTAGCAAATAAAACAAGAAAATAACCATTTGGATAAATAGAGATTTGTAACTCACCTTTAGTTTTCCAGCTTTTTGCAGCCCAGACTTTGAAAGCAGATAGACTCGGACGAAAACCCACGAACCGACAAATTAGTCCTTTTTTTTCCAAATCTTCAATGCCAATCTGAATGTTACCCATATCAAGCTTAACAATAGGAGTTCCATCAGCTGCTTTAAGACATCCTGACTCCATTTTCCTGGGATCAATCTTAGGCATTCTTAGAGGTTTATGGGAAGCCCTAATATTGATATTAGCATTGGGCTGAGGCTGTCCACCATGAAGGGCATCCCTAAAATTCATTTTTGGGACCGAGTCTTCGAAATTCTTACCCTTGACAAGGGTTTTCACAATAGAATTATTTTGTGGGTGCACCTTAGCACCAGATTCACTTGAGATATGAGCCATTTTTTGATCAACTACTTGAAACTTGTTTCGTGATCTCTTTAATCCTTGCCCTAGACGTCGTGGAAAGGTATGGTTTTCACTTTTCTTTTGTGCAGCAAATTGGAAGTCGTTGTCACTCAAGTTCACAGTATGATCTATTGAAAGATAAATTTCTAACCCATCTTGTATCCCCTGCAACATTTCCTGCTAAAATATTGAGCATAAACCACAAAAATATTGGCCGCTAGGGCCCGAAGGCCCTAAAAACCAACCTCTGGAGCTGCTTGCACTCAACCCGGATGAAACCCTCGCATAGCCGCTTGCCAAATATATCATTCACACATAGGGATGCGCTAGGATCTGTGTTGCTCCAAATGATATGAAAATTGGTGGAGACGTTCTAGGGTTTTTCAGGCATCTACCCTCAAAATTTTAGCTCAATCCGAGTCCGGATGAGTGAGATATGACCAAAACGAGTTTGGCAGTTTGGGCAGTCCTACAAAAAATGTCTAATCAATTTTGCACATGAGCTCCGGGGGAATCCCCATCTTCACACCTTCTTCAAGTTCAATCATGTGCTGGATTTTTTCTTTGTATAATACTTTAAGATCACTATAATTCTAGGCTATGATGTTTGGGTATTATTTGTATAATTCTCAGATTTGGTCTAGTTCTTCTTTTGTGGTGTTTACTCCCACCTTGATGGATTTATCAGGACCAATTTGAGATTCTTTGTATATGTGCTTGTCAACCTTCATTTTATATCCAGTCGACCTATCATTGTTATCAAATAAACTTTCAAGAGTGACCAACCCTATTGGGATATGATTGTTCTTTAACTAGATCATGCTTGTATGTTATTCATCTTCTACTATTCTGTTTCTTGAGTAGTTCATATCGTGAAAAAGGAAGTCCATTATATGTTCATCATTTTAAAATACCTTCCAGAAAGCATCTCTATCTGGAACAGAGGACCTATAAATTAGCATATCTATTTTGGACTTCTTAATGACATTGATGATAGGGTAGAAATTGACCCCTATCGAAGCCAAAAAATCTGCATGAGTGTTCTTTTCTCTTGGGATGGCTTTGATATTCAAAAATTCAAAGGATTATAGCAAGTCCCAAACCTTATTAATGTAATCCTTAAGGTAATGTTGTTTGCTTACACATTTCTCAGTTACCTGGTTCACTATCAGTTTGGAGTCACCAAATATCTGTAGCTTCTTAAGACCCATATTTTTAGCCTTCTTGAGACCTAAGTAGAGTGCTTCATACTCTACTACATTGTTAGTACAACTCTAGGTTAACCGATAAGAGAACACTTTCTCTTCACCTGTTGGAGAGACTAGAACAATACCTGGTCCAACTCTATTTTTACATCTAGACCCATCAAAAAAAAGTTTCCATAGTTGATTGTTGGGTTGGTCAACCTGAGGAAGAGGTATGGGACTATTTTTCTCATGTTTTAAAATTGTGTAGCTCCTTATGTCATTCTCTATCATGGTGTTAAATTATTGGAGAAAGAACTGGTCTTCCTCCTGTAGCACATTTAGATATTCTTCCATCAAGTTCAGGTCTTCTTGTTCCTCTATCATCATGTTCACAATGGTGGATTGTTTACCTTCCTCTTCAGGTCTTCTGATATGAAAATTAGAAGGATTTTCATTGAATATTTCCACTCTTTTCCCCTTGAATGGGATTTCTATATGCGATAAATCTAACAAAAAATATCCTTCTATCTTGGCAGTGAACTCCAAAGAGAGAAACATACCAAAATAAGTCTGCAAATCTACTACCACTACCTCTTGTATAACTGTGAGCTGAGGTAGTCTATAGAACTATGAGAATGTCTTTAATTACTCCTACCATTTTTATAGGGGTTCTATCTAATTGTAATACACCAGGTCTGCTCCATGCATATTCGATTCCCATGATGTCACATACTGCTTTGGGAATCACAGTGGTTGCAGCTCTAGAGTCTATCATATAGTTGTAAGTTACCCATCCCTCCATATGAAGAGATAGATAGAAGGGAGGGGCCTATTGTTTTTCCTAAAGTGTATGTTAGACTAGCTTGTGTAGAGTCCAACTGGATTGGGGTCTTATTTTTATTATTCATAGATCTCAAAAATTCCTGCAACAAGTCTACCTACCCTAGAAGTTACAGAGCTTCATAAATAGTTGCTTTGGAAGGTATTTTTCTCAACTATGTTGAATGGGAGAGGGTTGAAACTTTTCTATTTTACACTTGTGTTGTATTTATTTATGTACCCTTGAGTAACATAAATTATTTGGTTCTTAATCAGTGAGGGGTATCTCAGTTTATCCCTAGATTGTTCTTGCATCTCTGTTTCCTTCTGTTGAGGTGTTTCTTTACGAGCTTCTACTCCCTTTTGACCTGAATTCTAAGGATTTTTCTCAAAGGGGGTTCTTCTTTCAATAGGGTCTCTTACAGGTGAAGGCACCTTCAAAGGGTTAATATATTTGGAGTCAACCTGTAAGGGTTTCTTCCCTGATCTAGTTATGACAACCACTTGTTCAATCGAAGGCATCATAAAATTATGATTCTCTTCTCTGATCATATTGAACTAACCCTTGAGGGTTCTTTTAGCCTTCTCAATAGCTATCTTTTGGACATGATAATGGTGAATCATGCAATAAGTTTCACCATGAGGGTTGTTGCATATGGAGCACCAAAAATTTGACTCTGTTGAAATATTAATGGGTTCACTCTCTTCATTAACATAAACCATGTTAGATTTATTATAGCTTCTACCACTGGTGGAGGCCTGATATTTCATTACTTGTGGAAACCTCCTTGAATAGAGTTTTTTCTCTGCTTCTCTTCATTCCATTGACGTAAATTTATTCACCAAATTTTTATAATATGCTTGCAGATATTGTAGAACTTCAAGTTGAGGATCTGATGTAGATGGAACTATAAATGTAGGGAGTGCAGGGATAGCAAGAAGAATTGGAGGGGTAGGGGGTGCTTGTATTACTGGAATGTTATGCTACCAGTACATTTGGAAAGAGTAGCACTAGAAGTTAAAGTAGGAGTTTGGAAAGCAATATTCGATGCTTGAGGGAGATCTGGGAAAATGGGAATTCTCATTTTTGTTGGGAACCTTTCAATAGTGATAAGATCTCTTTTAACTTTTTGTGCTTTCTAGTAAATTTTAGGGGAGGTAAACACTTGGGACTGCCTGATGGCCATTCTTATATCTGAGTTGAAGGCTCTGAGATAATAATACATTAACTGCTCATTATTTGGTCATAGCCCGTAAGGTACTCTCTTCCAATTTTGACTGAATCTAATGTTAAAGTTGACAATCTCCTCTTGTGGGTGTTTTTGGATAATAGTAAACTATTTCAGTAGGGATAACGGATCTGCATGCTTGTTGAATTCCTCCACTAGTTTACTAGCAAGCTAGGCCCAAGTGGATATAGTTTGGTTATCAAGGGCTCTATACCAATAGAGCATTTTTTATTTAAAGTAAATAACTAGTAATATGATCATAACATCTTCTTCAGTGATATAATGTATTGGGGTGAGCACTGCCACATCTTGGTAGTGCTCATAGACCATTTTATCAATACCGTCATACTGGGGTAATGCTTTCAGAGCCAATGCTGGAATCAAGTTCTGAGTTGCCAGGTTTAGAAGGCCTGTGTAGTTTCACAAAGGATAGGGCAGAATTGGCTGATTTGTAGCCATTGTAATTTTAGTTCTACTAGATCTTATGAATATAAAGGTAGTTAGAGTTAAAGTTCCACTAGCAGTAGTACTAGGGAAGTTTGCAGGGGGGATATTTACATATCCTTTGTTAGAAGTAATAGAGGAGTTTTTCTAGCAACTAAAATAGGATTATATCTAAGGCTACCAAGGTGTAGTTTGAAAAACTTGATGGGTTATTCTAAATTTTTTGCTTTAAATTTTGTTATAATAAAAGACGATATATAACCAAAAATCAGGTAAAGGATTTCATAGGGTTCCTTTCTAGGGCGGAGTCACCAAGTGATATATAAAAAATAAATAGGGCAAAAGTAATCACCGAAACTTTGATCTATATACTACATGGGATTGGGTCCCACAAGGCATGCCAAAAATTGTTGAATCAAAATCTGCCTTTGGCTATGTTTGCACCCAAGACTTTGCCAATATTGAAATATCGAGTTAAAACAGGGTTTTTCTCAGTTCAATCTCTAGAGGAGGTTGGTTCCTTGATTATTTAGTAAAAGGGATAGAGAGAGAGAGGAATGCATAAAGAGAGGGAAATATAGCTATTTCTATAAATGTTCAGTGTTACAAATTAGATAGCAACAAAATAATTTAAATAGCCTTTTGTAGAGAAGCATCTATTAGAACCATTAAAATAGAGAAAATAAGCTTCTGGTGTAAATATATTCAATATGCAAGCTTATTGGAAAATTTAATTTTAGAGTTAGAAAAACTTATTTGCAAAAATTTAGAATAGGAATTAAAGAAAGTTACATTCAATCTAACCTTATATAGCAATTAACAATCCATACATACTTGATAAAGAACACCAATGATCCAGAAACCAAAATGAATGATATTTTGTTAGCTTTCAAAATTTTGTATACATCACCTTGTAAATACCTAAGAGCTGACCATTTGTTTAGGTCACTCATCATTTATATAAGAGTTTTACATAATAGAAAATTTGAAATTTGTTATAATATTATCCCTGTAGGCTCATTTTGGTAAAGAAACGATTAAGAGAGCGTGAAGCCTTCAACTAGAAGTGGTTGATATCTTCTTGTTACAAAAATATTCTTTAACCATTTGGGGCGTCGTGGTCCAACTATCTTCAAAGTGTCGTGCCATCACTACTTTTTCTCTTTGTTTGGATCCTCAGCTTCAAAATATTGTGCCATCATGATCATTTTCCATTAACGCTATTTTGGTCTTCAAAATATCATGCTATCATGAATTTTGGTCCATATATGACCCTTGGCCTTCAAAATGTCATGCCATCATGACCATTTTTCCTTAACTCTATTTCGGCCTTCAAAATGTCATGCTATCATGATCATTTGCTTTAGCTTTAGCTTCACCTTCAAAATGTTGTGCTATGATGACTTTTGGCCATGGCTTGACCATTGGGCTTCAAAATGTCGTGCCATCGTGACCATTTTCCCTTAGCTTACCTTTATCTTCAAAATATCATGCCATTAGCTTTTATTTTTACCTTGACCTTCAAAATGTCGCACCATCATGACCATTTGCCTTAGCTTCACCTTCACCTTCAAAATGTTGCACCATTGCAACTTTTGGCTTTTATTTTTACCTCAACCTTAAAAATGTCATGCCATCATGACCATTTACCTTAGCTTCACCTTTACCTTCAAAATGCCATGCCATCGCGACTTTTTTTCATAGCTTGACCCTTGGGCTTCAAAATGTCATGACATCACGACCATTTTCCCTTATCTTACCTTTATCTTCAAAATGTCGATCCATCACAAATTTTAGCTTTTATTTTTGCCTCAGAATTCAAAACATCGTGTTGTCATGACAGTTCTCTACACTTCATCTATAATAATATGTGATGCCCATAAAACTTCATACTTCAGATGCATTTATGGGTTGTGGCCAGCTCAAAATGGCCTCCGTATTCCTAGGTTCTACTATAATTTTGTCTGTAGATATGATATGTCCAAGATATCATACCTCAAGGACATAAAATTCAGCTTTTGATTTATTACCATAAATATTATCTTCCCCTAATAGCTCAAGCACTAACCTCAAATGCTTTTCATGCTCTTCCTTACTTTTAGAATATATCAAAATGTAATCTAGAGAGATTAGTATAAATTTATCTAACTACTTTCTGAATACATAATTCATTAGGTTCATGAATGTTGTTGGTGCATTGGTTAGCCCAAATGATAGCATTATGAACTCATAGTGCTCATACCAACTCTTGAAAGTAGTTTTGTGAGTATCTTCCTCATGTATCCTTCATTGATGATATCCTAAATTTAGGTTAACTTTAGAAAATATGGTTTACCCACTTCAATTGATCAAAAAAATCCTCAATTATAGGCAAGGGGTATCTTTCTTTGTGATCACTTTATTCAATATTTTGTAGTCAATGCACAATTTGAGAAATCCATCTTTCTACTTAACAAAGAGGATGAGATCACTCCAAGGTGACACAATGGGTATTATCAATACCTTCTCATAGAATCCTTGGAATTGTACTTTCAACTCTTGCATTTCTATAGAATTCATCCTATAGAGAGTTATATGTATTGGTTTTGTTCCTGCCATCAGTTTGATGGTGAAATTAAATTCTCATTTGGTGAAAGAACAAGATCTTCATGGAACACATCCGTAAATTCATGCAATATTGATTATTTTTTAAACACCTCTTTTTTATTGCTAGAAATAGATTAAATTACATTATTTACGTCATGTAAATGTACCTTCCTTGGTACATACTTAAAACATTAGATTAATTTAGGGGGAAGTTATCTAATTACTTCATGCAATGTAATAAATGCACAAGTGTCAATGTGCAAGGTGTCCTTGTACACTTAGGTAGAGTGTTGGCCAACGAACTTATCTTCCTATATAAAGGGCCATAGATAAAGTGTTATGATATAGAGGAGATCATAGTAGTGTAGGATAGACACACTAGTGTAAAGTGTGTGAGTTATAAGCTTAGAGATCATTCATTGAGCAGTATCTTGTATCATGGAGTGTTCATTTCCTTCATAGTTACTATTATATTCATTTCCATCATTTCTATTTATAGCATATTTTAGTCATCTCATAGATTTACTTTCTTTATTATTATTTTACATCTTGTGAATGCTATATCCCATTGCATTTTGTATCAAAATCTAACAATGGTGTTAGAGCTAAGATAGATCAATCTACAATAGATCAATAGGAAAATAACCATTATCATTAACCCTAAGTTTTTTATTAACCTGATGTGCCATTGGATCAGTCACTATCAAAATTTCTCAAAAGAGTCTAGGTGATAGAATTAGGGAGATCTACAAGTGAGGACTAAATAAAATATTAGTTTCAAAAATACTGGGATTGCATATGGCTAGAGTATTTCCACAGAGTTACAAAAAAAATCATGAATACTAGGTATTAGCATTTGATCCACTAGTTTGATGAAGCGACTAGTGACGCTCATATAAGAGATCTAGAAATATTTACTTTAAGTTTATTTTATTACAGGAAATTAACTCTCAAATAATTGGAACACCTCCTACAACAAGAAATCTAGGAGATCTCAACTTCATTGCTTGAAGGTCGAAGTTCCTTCATAGTGTAGAGATTAGTTGTTGTAGAGAGAAGAATACTTCAGAAGAAACTTCTGGAAAATAATCATGGTGAAGTCAGGAGATAGGAGATATCCATAAGCTAGATTGAAGAACTTCACAAAAATAAAAAGGCCATAGAAGACTTGATATCAAATAAAAAGCCATAGAATCCTAGAAAAGGCCATAGGAGCCTTGATCTAGAAGAAGAGGCCACAAAAGCCTAGGAAAATCCATAGAAGCCTTGATATTGAAGAAAAAACCATAGAATCCTTGATATTGAAGAAAATGCCACAAAAGCCTTGATATTAAATAAAAGGCGACAAAAGCCTTGATACTAAAATAGGCCACAAAAGCATTTATCCTAAAGAAGAATATAGAAGAGAGTACCTAATTCAGAAGCATATTTTAGTACTAATATTTTTTGTTGCAGGTAAAGAAGATCGAGTAAGTCAAGAAATATTCCTACAATAAAGTTAGGAAGAGTATCATCTTCAAGTTAAATCCAACACCTGAAGCAAAAGAGATCATGAGGATATCTCCTTAAAGAACTTTTAGAGAAGTAAGAAGAAGAAGGACTAGGAGAGACTTGCTTGAATTTAAAAGTAGCAAAATTAGTGATCCAGGAGAAGGTCTCACCACCAAAACATCCAAAATTAGAAGGTTTAAGATAAGGTCTCAAGGAAGACCAGAAGAAGCTGTAAGATCAAAGACCTTGGTGAGGTCTCGATGAGCATCCAATAAAACTCTAGGAGACCCTTCCTAAAGAAATCATCAAAGGAGAACTCACTAGAGAAATCCAATACCAAGGAGAATCCCCTGATAGTGAAGGACTTGGGACAATTATAGCCATCCAACAACTATCCCAAGATAAGGAGAATTTGGTAAGGAGTACCAAATTTGAGATGAAGAAGAATCCAATGAAGACCTCAAGATATTCAAAATCTTGAGAATAAGATCTTGCTTGAAGTCAGAATTCGACAAGAAGACTTGAAGATAGAAGAAGCTTATCAAATCCAAGAGATTTGAATATTATATCCCATAGCAAGAGGACACCGCTTAAAAGATACAAACTTTTCAAAATCTATAGTAGAAGAAGGAGACCACAAGAGGAGAATAAAGTCACCAAATCTTAGATTCGTGAAAGGAATTTCAAGACCATCGTTTGGTGAAGAAGGATATGTTCAAAATAGTCTATAAAGAGTTGCAAGATCTTACTCAAGGTAGAAACTTGGTGATCTAAGACACCAAGATCTACATCCTCTACATAAGTGACAAAGAAGCTATAAAAGCTTTCAAGAAAAAAGGTAAGCAACTATTGGTGCAAGTAGATTCATTAATTGGATTACTTTTAAGATTTGTTAAAGCACCTTAATATAGATTAAAGTTGCAACCTAAATTATATTATTTATAAGTACAAACATAAAAAGGTTCCTTTTAGAGATTCATTTGCACTATTATTACTCTCAAAATAAATTAGTTTTATGCATTGGAAAATTGCTATAAAATCTATTTTGCATTAAGTATATAGAGACACTCTTAAAGCACAAAAACCGGCAACAATTAGTGGATAATAGAAGCCACCAAAATTGGTTAGTACAAAGAAAGAAAATATAACGAGAAAGAAGCTTCAAAGATTTAAACTTGGTAAGTCTCAAATCCAAAGCACTTAAGGGTTAGTGCAACTGAAAAAATCTTCTATTTTACAATGTTTAAAAATCTTGGATTCACCATAAAATATCCAAGGAAAGAGGGTAAGGATTCTACTCGGAATGACATCCTCAAAACCCTCATTTGTACATTCAAAAAACTATTATAAAATCTTTCTACAAAATATGAATAAGGGAGTGCAAAAAGGGTTGAAAAGAAAGTGTATTATTCACAAGGTATTGCACTACATTATCCATAGAAAGAAAGCAAATAGAAGGTGCCATTAAAGGCACAAAGGTCACATGGAATCCAGCCAAGAAGGATGTATGAAAAACACTCCATATCCATGGCACAAGGAGCCATAAAGTCTCATTCCTCAGATATATTGGATGGACGAACCTGCACAACACAAGCACATAGCATATTATCAATGTCCTATAGTTACATAGAAGAAGGAGCCATAATACAAGCAAAGGCATCACTATTAAATCATCCAAATGTGCATGATCAATGTTGCAATTTGCACATCAAAGATAACCAAAAGCAAGGAGATAAGGTGCTAATTGCAAAGTTCTAAAACTTGGTTAAGAAAATCCAGCAAACGTATTATCTTCCATGTCATTTAGAGCTCTAATACTACCTCAAGGATCAACTATGAGAGAAAATAGTTTTCCTGTGCTTCAAGGAATGTAGAAAGCAAATGAAGAGGTATAAAGGAGTTACATTCTCCTTGGAGGCATTACAATGATAAATGCCATGCAGAAACTTTATGTGCCACTTGGCACAATCTCTCAACAATGTTTAACGTCCAAAAAAACTTACAAGGAAGGTTACAAGTGCCTACTCAAATTTGAAGCGTTACAACAATATTTTGGTTCCCATAGACCACATGGAAGAGGAGTTACATTTCTCCATTGGTATTATCATTTAAACATTACAATAAGGAAGAATATGTTTCAAATGTTACACTTGCAACAGACGTCCAAGAAAGCATTGAAGTGTAACTGAAGTGACATTTATCACTAGGTTTATTGCCTATTAAAGGCTTCTTGGATGAGTAATTTTAATGTAATATTTGAACCTAACATTTGAACAAGGCATTATAGTGCATTTATGTCCGAGACGTGGGATACATCACAGTGTGTGTAATGACCCAAAAATGCACAAACAAAAAAATACAAAAATAGAAAAAGTTTTTTTTTTTACTAAGGAGAGAGATTCATGAACCATCCATGAACCCCTAATCCACACTAATATTTTACTAAAGTTTAAATCCCCCAAGTTTTCCTAAAAGCTACATCTCATGAGGTACCCTAATACAAGTCCCATCTATGTAGGCATATCATGTGTTACTGCAAATAATCCTATCTATCCCATCACTCTTGATGAGCTAGAATTATCACCCTCAGTCAATCGAAGGTATACACGCATCACCATACCATACACAATCCATTATGTGTAGGTATGCTACAAATATTGCAAGTTAATCTATCCATATCGTCTACATGACAAGCTATCTTAACTCAGATGTAGTCTCTCCACAACTTAGTCATTTATCTCTCTAAGGGGGTCTCAATTCCCTTAGGTCTCCTATGTTCACCCTAAGGGATTCTTAATTCCCTTAGGTCACCTCTGAGTTCACCCTAGAACTCTACTCTTTTATTTTATTATTTAACAAACAAACAAGAATACATCTAGATACTAAAACAAACAGAACATAACTACTAAGCATATAGAAAATGAAGGAAGAAATAACACTAAAAGAGAATATCATCAATGAAAAGAGAATAAATTACATATTATATCAAGCATAGAAATAAAGTAAAAGTACCTTATCTAAACCAATAAACAGTTATTGCAATAAATATTGCATGGTAAATTCTTCTTACATTCAAGAATATTACATTAACCACATCAAGGATATCTCCCCACAATTCTAGTCTATTTGAGCATAAGTAAATCAACATAAATACAGTTACCTATACTTTGATTCCATAGAACTCCTTGCTTATCCTTGCTTCCCATTGGTTCTTTGAGGGTAGTAGGGAATCAAGGTACTCATGGTTCAGGATAGGCATGCCTCTAAATACATCTAATTATTTACTTTGCCAAATTGCAACTATACAAAATTCAATTAAGTTTCCAACCATCTAATGCATAGTGGATATTATAAAATATCCTTTACTTTTATATTCACCTCTCAAGTTCCATTAGAGAGCCATCCAACATGTACTACTTAGATAAAGGTCTAACTATAATCAAATCTAATCATGTTTTAAAGCATTGAAGTCCCATACCTTTAACCTCTAAAAAAAACCTTCATTCATTCACTAAATCAAAGCCCCATAACTTTAATTCAAAGAATAAATCTAACATCCTTTTAATTCACATCTCCAATCAAATCTAATCATGTTTTAAAGCATCAAAGTCCCATACTTTTAACCTCTAAAACAAACCTTCATTTATTCACTAAATCAAAGCCCCATAACTTCAATTCAAAGAATAAATCTAACATCCTTTTATTCAGGGTTATGCATAAGGCGTCAGCTCCAAAATGTATTTATAAAAAATTGGCGAATCAGTTTCAAAATCCAGGTGAATAGTGTCAAAACACATGTAGAAGGTTAACTATTATTAAGGGTAATGTTGGAAATTTAAACTTAAAATGGTCAAATTATTATAAAATTGGGGCGAATCAACCCCCCCAAAAAAATTGCACCCAAAATTTTTTGGCTAATGGGCCTTGGTCAAGGGTCTCAAATATTAGCCAATTCCAAATTTCAAAAATCCTAATTTTAGCCAATTGGCTAAAAATAGCCGCTATGCATAACCACTGCTTTTAATTCACATCTCCAATCAAATCTACTCAAAGATTCACAACCTTAATTAAAGATTCATAACCTTAATTAAACATTCACAACCTTAATTAAATATTCACTACTTTAGTTAAAAATAACCACTTCATGATCTTACTAATCAAGGGTCTTACTTTACTTAAAATCACATAAGATAAATCTTATTAATCAAAGGACATATCTTAATCAAAATATCATAAGATAATTCATATTAATCAAAGGTCTTACTTTAATTAAATCTCATAAGATAATTCATATTAATCAAAGGTCTTACTTTAATTAAAATATCATAAGATAATTCATATTAATTAAAGGTTACACTTTAATTAAAATCTCATAATATAATTCATATTAATCAAAGGTTACACTTTAATTAAAATCTCATAAGATAATTCATATTAATCAAAGGTCATATCTTAATCAAAATCTCATAAGATAATTCATATTAATCAAAGGTCTTACTTTAATTAAAATCTCATAAGATAATTCATATTAATCAAAGGTTACACTTTAATTAAAATCTCATAAGATAATTTATATTAATCTGTAGACACCAAAACAACACCAATCCAATTATGTGACTGCAAACACTGATCGCATTGACACACATAGCCCCAAGGGCAGCCCCCAGAGGTTAAACAATGGTCCTAACCACTCTCACAGCAGTTTTGGGAGGTCAGAGATCAATTTGGCACCTTCTAGGAACTTTTCTCAGAATCCATCCCTCCCTGGGACAAATTCAAAATGGGATCTGTCATCCCATGGGACGAATACAGAATCCGCTCCAGGGTGGGACGAATTCCATGTTTGACGGGCAAAAAGTCAAATCTTGACAAATGGCAGCTCAGATCCTGTTGTGGCTGATCCACAACACACCCCAAAATTGGGGACCCACATTTTTTGCATGCTTTCAAAGAAAACTGCAGTAGCCCAGGTGCTAAAAAAATCAAGAAAAAGCAAAAATTTCACTAAGGAAAAAAAGTGTCGCGATATCGCGACATGTCGCTCTGTCGCGGCCAAAAGTTGTCGCGATATCGTGACATGTCGCTCCGTCGTTGCCAAAATGAAAAAGTGTCGCGATATCGCGACATGTTGCTCCGTCGCTGGCAAAAATGAAAAAGTGTCGCGATATCGCGACATGTCGCTCTGTCGCGGCCGAAAGTTGTCGCGATATCGCGACATGTCGCTCCGTCGTTGTCGAAATGAAAAAGTGTCGCGATATCGCGACATGTTGCTCCGTCGCTGGCAGAAATGAAAAAGTGTCGCGATATCGCGACATGTCGCGTTTTCGCGGCCCAGGCAAGCAGGAAGAGGCATTGATCAAAAATTGTCGCGAAATCGCGACATGTCACAAAATCGCGGTCAAGACAGTCAAACGGGGCACGAAGCAGAAAAGCGTAGCGAAATCGCGACGTGTCGCAAAATCGCGGTCAACGCAGTCAACGGCAGCAGGTGGGCGAAACCGTCGCGAAATCGCGACGTGTTTGATTTTCGTGGCTTGCAAACGGGCAGAAGGCATAAAATATAAAATGGTCACGAAATCGTGACAAAACCGAGCCAAAGGCGATAAGGCCCAGCAATGTAGCGAAATCGCGACGAGAACTGACACAAAGCGCATAAGTCGAAAGGCGTCACGAAATCGCGACGCGTCGCGTTTTCGCGGCACGGGTGGATTAAAAGGCCTAAGTGGTAAAATGGTAGCGATTTCGCTACAGTTAGAAAATGAAGCCAAACAAAGCAAAGAGCGTAGCGAAATCGCTACGTGTTTCGGTATCGTGGTTCACCTGAATGAAAAGAGTCTAAGGCACAAAGGCGTAGCGATATCGCGCAACTTTTGAGGAAACGTTCCAGCCAGACAAAGACGTCGCGAAATCACGACAAAAAGTGAAGACCATGCAGAGGGCAGAAAATGGTAGCGATTTCGTGACACTTTATTGAAAAGAGACTAAGTGCGGAAAACTTGTAGCGAAATCGCGACATGTCGGATTTTCGTTGTGCATGAAGGCAAGAAAGGCTGTTGACAGAAAAACGTCGCGATATCGCGACATGTCTCATTTTCGTTGTGCATGAAAGCGGATAGGGTTATTGGCAGGAAAATGTCGCGATATCGCGACATGTCGCGTTTTCGCGATGAAAGCAAGGAAGCAAAGCTACATGCTATTTTTGGTCACGATTTACATGGGGCCGTTACAGAACATGCAGAAAAGTGTGGAACACGTGGCATACATGTGTAAGGGCTGCAGAGGCGTTACAGTTCACAGAGAAGATCTCGAGCACAAAATCAAAAGCAATGGAAAGGCGGGGAAGGTGAAACGAAGCAATCTGGAAGACGAAACGAACCGTCGTGGAAGGAGAAGCAGTTTGCCAGCAAGTATAAAACGTAGAGGCACAGATTGATACGGGGTCGAAAATCGCTGCGAGCAGTGTTGCAGAGTTGATGGTGATTAGCCGTTCTGGGCCTGCTATGGAGTGCTTTTCTTCCACCTTTTGCTGGTTTTGAGAAAAACCAGAGATTCTGCTATTGTAACAGGACATATTTATTTAATGCAAAATTGTTCAAAATTTTGCATTTTATGGGCAAGAAAGGATGAGAAATTTTTTGCATGCTTCATTTTAACTGTTCTATTTTTCTCCTTTCAGATTTCAGATTTATAAATGAAATACATGCCATTGTTTTGGGTTATTTCATGTGAATGTCTCGCAATCTGAAAATTATTTTAAACCCTTGGAGCTAGCACCTAGTTTACTTTGATTGTGTTTGTTTTGCAGGTCAAATAGGCTAGGTTGCATGTACGAAACTCTCACGTATTCGGTTTTGTCGGAATAGGATAGCATCAGACTGAACGTGTTCAATGTTTAATTTTCTGTATTTCTGTTTCATTTTTTATTTTATTTTCCGAAGGTTCAACTTAGTTAAAATAAATATTTAAAAATTACAAAATCTAAAAAAAATAATGAACAATCACTAAAGCTTCATGATGAAATAAACCAACATTGCCCCTTGTTTACAGTTACTTGCAATCACTAAGGTGTTCCAAGCATTTAAATTGATTATCTTTATTTGAGATTACTAATACACAGTTGCAAATGCTAATACAATGGAGACCTTGGAGAAGTTGGTTGTTTAACTTCTTTGCAAGAGGGGATTTGGAACCCAAATCCTAAGGAAGAGTGTAATTTCACAAGTGTGTGAAAATACCACTCAACATTTTGGCGCTAGAAGGAGGGCTTGAACCGGTTTATTTCAGATTGATTTAAATGCTATAGGGATTTAAATTTTGAATATTTCATGCCCTATTAGTTATTATCTTTAGCCCTCTTTTAACAATACAACTTTGTACTGTTAAAAGGAGGACATGAATTGCTATGCACTGGTCTAACGCTTTGATTGTTCATACAGGAATAATGTGATTTGATTTGATTTAAAAAATAATAATAAATAAATAAATAAAAAAAATTGTTTTTTGGGTATTAAAGTTATATTCTTTAAGATTCACTAATGGCTATGTTTTCACCGTGGATGACAGGTAGCCCATTGAACATACCAGGAGTTCAACATTATTTGCCCGTTGGTTTTGAGAGATGTCTTCCTCGATTTTTGTCTAACGGGACAAATATTGCAGGAGAACACATTCAAGCATTCAAATTTGTTGTGAATCACTTAACAATTTGGCATGATGATGTTGTTTGTAAAATGTTCCCTTACACCTTGGACAAAGTGGCATTTGATTGGTTTACAAGTCTGCCCTTAGGGTCTATCACTTCTTGGGCTCAACTAGAGGCAGCATTTCTTAATCAATTCAACAAAAAGCAAGTTGACCCAATCCGCATGTATGAGCAGTTTTTCACTATTAAAAAAGGACCAAGTGAAAATGTGAAGTCATTTTCTGAAAGGTTCTTTGGATTATATGCTCAATTAGTGACATTTTATGCTCTTCAAGAAGAAATGGCTCTCCAAATATATGTAAATGCTCTTGACCCACTCATTTCCACATATTTGCGAGGGATGCCTCAAATCACATCTTTGACACAAGCCTATACTCAAGCAATGGCAATTGAGCAACAATTGAGTTGTCAAAATTATGGTGTGGGTTTTGGATCGTATAATATTCAATCATTTAATACCTCCTTTACCCATCCAATGATTTATCCACCTCAACCAAATTCAAGTGTAAATCAATTTCAGAATCAACAATCATTCCCAAGCTTCAATCAATTTCAAAATCCTCAACCTACTATGCAAGATCAACCATCTTTCTTAAGTATGAATCAACTTCAAAATACTCATCTTGATTCAAAGGATATTTCTAAAATCAATTTTAATGATTTTCATAAGAATATGATTTTAGGCAAGGGAGGAGTACTAGATCCAACTAGTATTGAAACATGTGACAAATTGGAAACCCTTGACTCACCAAAAGATGAATTCTATGAGGATGAATCTATTTCGGATGACATTGTTGAAAGTAATGGCCTAGAAAATTCACACCTTCCAAATCATGTTAAACTTGAATCATGGGTTACACATGTGGATTATGATAGCCTTATCAATTTGAATACAAGCAATAACCCAATTTTGGAAGTAATTGAACCATCTAAGGAAGGTGAAGATAAACTTGATGAGAAACATGTTGATGAATTAAAAGATGATGAAGAAATAATTGAGCATCACAATTTGACTTTGAAAGATGATCATTATGATTCTTGGGAAGAGTATGCTCACTCCAAAACTGCTAATGAAATTTTTGTGCCTATTGATATGCAGGATGATACAATTGCCCTTTCACATGAGGATATTACAAGTCCTGTACAATCTGAGAATGTTTTGGAAGAAGGGTTGGAATCTCATCAAAGGTTGGAGAAGGATATTGATTCTACTACCATGGAAGAAGAAGGAGAATCAATTGTTTTTGTTCCCCTTGGGGGGCAAGAAATCAAAAATCTTGATCCACCTATTGTTTCTACAATGTCTATGCCATCTCAAAATGATGAAATTACAAAACCTAAGTGGTGTGGGTTTGATACTATTGATGATCCTAATGAAAATATGGATTTTGAGGCAACTCAAGCCATTGATCATGGAAAGGTGTCACGTGACACATATCTTGAAGAATTAGGCTCTTGTTTTGAAAAGGATGGACGCATGTTTGATTGGGTGCCTAACTTTGGTGTTTTTGAACAGGTGTTGGATGATGAAGAAGACAATGAAGAAAAAGAAAAAGCTACTAACACTCATCAAGTTGTGATAAATTCTAATCATGATGGGTTGAGTATGGGTGACAAGGTGAAATCTTTACCTTTGGTAGTAGCCACAAAAATTTTAAGTGATGGGTTACATGATGTCCCTTTGGATGCTAATGTCATTAATGATGAAATGTCAAATCTTGGTGATGTTTGTCAAGTTTTGATTGATTTTGATTGCTTTAAAATCCTAGAAAATGATTTGAATTCAAGATTTTTAGAAATAGGCTCTTATTTGCAATATCTCACATTTGAAAAGGAGAGCCTACTTCTAAATCATGAATCGAATGATGAAACTTGCATTTTCAAGAATAGACAAGATAAAATTGAATATCATTTATTGTCTAATCATTTTAGTAATTTGACGCTCACCTATGAGAGTACTAATGGAACTAAATCAAATTGGTGGGGTGAGCATGGCAAGTTGAAATTTGTTGCATTGTGTGGTCTAGTCTTGTTTTTGTTGGATGCCCACAACATTTGGCATGCATATCATGTTATATTTTTTTTGAAATGTTCTAATCATGTTTGGGATCCAGGAAAGTAATAGTCCAAGCTTGGCATCATCTTGTACTATATTGTATATAAATTTTAGTTTTGGTTTTGGTTTGTGTTTTCAAGTTCGTTTTTTGAAGTTGCTATTTGGATTTGGATTTAAGTTGTGAGTGGTTGATTTCATTTGACATGTTTAGTTTGTTTTGATAAAAAAAAAAAAAAAAAAAAAAAAATTTGAGATGTCAACTTATGCCTAAAATCAGGAGAATATGAAACATTGGAATTGTGTTGTAGAAAGCTCCACAAGTAACACAAACATTTAAATATTATCGTTTGGATCTTGTGATGCATGAAGTTGTCAGTTTTGCACATTATGGTAAATTAGATGATATATTCCAAAAGAAGCAATGCATTCATATCTCATGTCATATTCCACATTGCATATACATGTCATCTCGGTTACATTTTCATTCCATGGGCAATTATTGAGAAGGTGTTGAATCCTCTTAGGATTATTACATAACATATATTAAAAGGATCCTAAGGTTGGGAACCGCTGCCCAAGCTACCTTGAACCAAGCACATTCCATGCACATTAAAAAGAATCTTGAGCAAAATGGTCAAAACCATACTTGGATGAAAAGGTGAGGTGAAAAGAATATTTCATGTCTGTCCTATCATGCAACATAATCCTTAAAACAGTGGTTTTTACCATTTCCATCAAGCTTAAAGCCTAAAACTAGAGTAGTAAGGATAGGGTTAAATCCTCATCGAACTTAGGTTGAGGATCCAACTCCCCAAAGCTCTGGTTTGACCTACATGGAGTAGTAAGGATAGGACTTAATTCTCATCTCGCTTAGGTTGAGAATCCGATTCCCCAAAGCTTCCATTTTTTTCCCATTTCATCATAAGGCTTGGATTGGAAGGATCGTACTACATGTCCTCTGCAAAGGATGGGTAGTCATCCCAAAGGTCCAAGCAATAAAAGTAAAACTAATTTTTTCCATTTCATCTCAATCTTGGATTGGAAGGATTGTACTACGTGTCCTCTGCAAAGGATGGGTAGTCATCCCCAAGGTCCAAGAGATAAAAGATAATATTTTCCATTTCATCTTAATATTGGATTGGAGGGATCGTACTACATGTCCCTAGCAAGGATGGGTAGTCATCCCAAAGGTCCAAAGAAAAAGAGAGAGAAAAGAATGAATGAAAGCCAAGTCATGGATTATGGGGTTAAGTATGCTCATGCGTGGCAACATGTCTTGCCTAAAAGCAAGACCACTGATTGCTCATATGGATAGACTAGCCTGACCATTTCATCCATAACAGGTTAAATTATTTTGTTCAAGATGAGGTAATGAACTCCAAATCAGAATAGTAAGGATAGGGTTAAATTCCCATCTCGCTTAGGTTGGGAATCCTATTCCCCAAAGTTCCGATTTCACTCACACTTGCACATGGGTTCAAGATGGTAGTGACACATAACCAACTTTGGGATCTAGTAAAATTAATTCAGTATACATATTTTTGGTCCTAAGAGGGTTTGACATTTTTAATATGTTTGTCCATGATATTAGAAGGTTTGAGCATTTATAAAGCAGGTTGTTACATCCCTAGCATCTTCATCATACATCAAATCCTGCACAAATCATTCATAGCCTTGCATACAAATCATAAGTGAAACTGACAATGGAATGTTGAACAAGTTCAAATGATAGGGAATGAAGCACATTGCACACACCGAGCTGATACTTAATGATTCTGATGTTTCATGTATTTCGATCTCGTCGGTATTTGTTTATCTTCTATGTGTTGACACTTGTATCTAAGCTTGTATGTTTCAGAGTTGGGTTCTCACCAAAATGCTCAAGAGCATTTGACAACAGAGTCGCCATTTGTTGTGGCTGATCCACAACACACCCCAAAATTGGGGACCCACCTTTTTTGCATGCTTTCAAAGAAAACTGCAGTAGCCCAGGTGCTAAAAAAATCAAGAAAAAGCAAAAATTTCACTAAGGAAAAAAAGTGTCGCGATATCGCGACATGTCGCTCTGTCGCGGCCGAAAGTTGTCGCGATATCGCGACATGTCGCTCCGTCACTGCCAAAATGAAAAAGTGTCGCGATATCGCGACATGTTGCTCCGTCGCTAAAAAAAAAGATGAAAAAGTGTCGCGATATCGCGACATGTCGCGTTTCGCGGCCCAGGCAAGCAGGAAGAGGCATTGATGGAAAATTGTAGCGAAATCGTGACATGTCGCAAAATCGCGGTCAAGACAGTCAAATGGGGCACGAAGCAGAAAAGCGTAGCGAAATCGCGACGTGTCACAAAATCATGGTCAACGCAGTCAACGGTAGCAGGTGGGCGGAACCGTCGCGAAATCGTGACGTGTTTGATTTTCGCGGCTTGCAAACGGGCAGAAGGCATAAAATATAAAATGGTCACGAAATCACGACAAAACCGAGCCAAAGGCGATAAGGCCCAGCAGTGTAGCGAAATCGCGACGAGAACTGACACAAAGCGCATAAGTCGAAAGGCATCGCGAAATCGCGACGCGTCGCGTTTTCACGGCGCGGGTGGATTAAAAGGCCTAAGGGGTAAAATGGTAGCGATTTCGCTACAGTCAGAAAATGAAGCCAAACAAAGCAAAGAGCGTAGCAAAATCGCTACGTGTTCCGGTATCGTGGTTCACCTGAATGAAAAGAGTCTAAGGCACAAAGGCGTAGCGATATCGCGCAACTTTTGAGGAAACGTTCCAGCCAGACAAAGACGTCGCGAAATCACGACAGAAAGTGAAGACCATGCAGAGGGCAGAAAATGGTAGCGATTTCGCGACACTTTATTGAAAAGAGACTAAGTGCGGAAAACTTGTAGCGAAATCGTGACATGTCGGATTTTCGCTGTGCATGAAGGCAAGAAAGGCTGCTGACAGAAAAACGTCGCGATATCGCGACATGTCTCATTTTCGCTGTGCATGAAAGCGGATAGGGTTATTGGCAGGAAAATGTCACGATATCGCGACATGTCGCGTTTTCGCGATGAAAGCAAGGAAGCAAAGCTACATGCTATTTTTGGTCACGATTTACATGGGGCCGTTACAGAACATGCAAAAAAGTGTGGAACACGTGGCATACATGTGTAAGGGCTGCAGAGGCGTTACAGTTCACAGAGAAGATCTCGAGCACAAAATCAAAAGCAATGGAAAGGCGGGGAAGGTGAAACGAAGCAATCTGGAAGACGAAACGAACCGTCATGGAAGGAGAAGCAGTTTGCCAGCAAGTATAAAATGCAGAGGCATAGATTGATACGGGGTCGAAAACCGTTGCGAGCAGTGTTGCAGAGTTGATGGTGATTAGCCGTTCTGGGCCTGCTATGGAGTGCTTTTCTTCCACCTTTTGCTGGTTTTGAGAAAAACCAGAGATTCTGTTGTTGTAACAGGACATATTTATTTAATGCAGAATTGTTCAAAAATTTGCATTTTATGGGCAAGAAAGGATGAGAAATTTTTTGCATGCTTCATTTTAACTGTTCTATTTTTCTCCTTTCAGATTTCAGATTTATAAATGAAATACATGCCATTGTTTTGGGTTATTTCATGTGAATGTCTGCAATCTAGAAATTATTTTAAACCCTTGGAGCTAGCACCTAGTTTACTTTGATTGTGTTTGTTTTGCAGGTCAAATAGGCTAGGTTGCATGTACGAAACTCTCACGTATTCGATTTTTGTCGGAATAGGATAGCATCAGATCGAACGTGTTCAATTTTTAATTTTCCGCATTTCTGTTTCATTTTTTATTTTATTTTCCGGAAGGTTTAACTTAGTTAAAATAAATATTTAAAAATTATAAAATCTAAAAAAAAATGAACAATCACTAAAACTGCATGATGGAATAAACCAACATTGCCCCTTGTTTACAGTTACTTGCAATCACTAAGGTGTTCCAAGCATTTTAATTGATTATCTTTATTTGAGATTACTAATACACAGTTGCAAATGCTAATACAACGGAGACCTTGGAGAAGTTGGTTGTTTAACTTCTTTGCAAGAGGGGATTTGGAACCCAAATCCTAAGGAAGAGTGTAATTTCACAAGTGTGTGAAAATACCACTCAACAGATCCGCCACTTAACGCTTCCTTCATAGCATGGGAGTGTGGGTGAGCATTTTCGAGCATTAGAGGCTGTTACAAGGGCAGTCATGAAGTCCCTATTCAGGGAGGAATCTCCCTCCCCTGGGAAGGCATGATTGCCAAGTGGCGCCTCTGCATGCCCAATTCAAGAGACCTCCAGGTCTATAAATTGGTGAGTTTCCTCACCCTAAAAGATATAGAGAAGGAGCATTTTGGAGCAACGAAGTGCTATCATTTTGCTTTCACACCTATTCCCCTTTTGAATTGTGCCTTTCACATCCTTGATCTCTTTTGGAGAAGAGGTCATTGGGTGGTCATTGGAAGCACAAATCCGGAACCAAACCCGACATTTGGCCATAGTATCCCACCCAATTTTTTGACAACACATTACAAGAGATTTTGGACCCATCCCAAGTGGATTGGTGCCGAAATCAAGTTCCAACGGTGGGCGGCCCGCCCGGGCGCCCCGCACTGCTGCGAGCCTAATCTTCCTTTTTAGGAACGATTGGGGATTCATGGCAGATTGTTCTTTTTGTCATTTTTTTATTTTGCATTCCATCTTATGCTGCTTAGATAGCTTGTAATTCCGATTTCGTAATGCTTTGATCAAATCTTATCATGTTTTATCGCTTTTGTTGTCCTCACTAACTTGCAGGTAGCAGCATCAAATTCCCATTGATGGAGGCCAAATTGGGGAAATATGACCATCTGGGTCTTCCCAAAATGCCTCCAATTAGCTAACCCCAAGTTTGTAGGTCTTTTGGAGCTCCCTAGACATGACATTTGGGGCAGTATCACTTCGGCGCTTTGTTGCAGGTGAATTCGTTCTACCCCGGAGCGAATTACAGTCGAATCCGTCCCTCCCCGGAGTGAATTCAAATCGGTGAGGAATTTCTTGACTATTCCTTTTGCAATGCCTTCTTGGTGATGTTTCTATGTCCTTGCCAAGTTTTCATGTCATTTGGATAAGTTTTAGTTACAGTTTAATTCATTTTCTCATCCGCTTATTGTAGGTTTGAGGATCGCATGCTTTGTCTTATTCGCAGGTGCTACTAACGGTTTCTTGTTCCTTTGAACGCAGGGTCTAGACATCGGAGGAGCAGCAAGGAATCAACACTCGTATACACAAGCGGCGGTGACGTTTGGTCCACCCATCTTACATGTGGGCACGCGGAAGAGGGATGGCTTTCCATTGATGTGACCAAGAGACAAGTTTGATGCTCCTCGCCCCTAAAAAGGGAGGAAGCGAATTGTAACCAAATTTGAAATACATCAATAAAAGAAGAGGGTTGTTTCATTCCATTTGGGTTCCAATTTGTCTATGCTTTCTCCATTTTATGCATTTTTAATTTGTAGCATCAAGTTTAGTTTCGTTCTTGCATCGTACTTGGAGTTTTTCCCTTTTTGTTTCCGTATCCTCGTGCTTTCAGTGGCGATCACGGTGGGACCTAGTCCTCTATTTTTAAGATCTGAGATCTGATCAAAATTTGGTGGTTTTTCTTGTAGGTACCGAGTTTTTGGATGCGGGACTACTGTTCGTTCCAGCCTGAGGTGGATACAGGTCTGTAATTCATCCTTCCCAGGGACGAATTGGAATCCGCCTGACCCTGTGACGAATTCAGTACTGTAATTCATTCCTCCCTGGGATGAATCTCTGTCTATGCGGTTTCAGGACAGAAACTCAGAATCAACAGATTTGGGCAGGGGCGAGGTAAGAACTCTAAACTTTTCCTATCTTTTTCTGTTTTCAGTTTTCTATTTTTCGTAGATTACTTGTTTGCTTAGGGAAAGTAGTTCTCCTTTGTTGTTTGCTTGTTTCATTTTGCAAAAATAAAAAGAACCCCACACATCACGTGGCATCATAAAAACCAAGGAGCTGGTCGTAAAACCCCAACCCTTGATCAAGACCAACGGTGGATTTCATCACCACCTTGGCTTGATTTTTGCATCCATTTACCCCGATTGTCACTGTTGCTAGACGTAAATCCTGATGAAAGCTGACCGAGTGTAGTTGGGGTGATTCCCAGTGCACGAGGATAAGTCTTCTATGGTAGGTGTCATAAACAGGACGATCCCCCTTTCATACCGCCTACGTTCCACGTACCATCTGCTCTCACGTACCTATAGTTTCCCTCACGTAAGGGTGGGTATATAGAGAGGTTGGTATATCGGCCTGGCAATGGTATATCGAAGGGGCGACCATTTATGGGAGTCATAAGAGCCATCATTTGCATTTAAACATTCTTTACAAAAACCTTCAAAAACAAAAACAAAAATAAAAAACACACTAAACCAGGTTTAGGACACACTCTCAATATTTAAATGAGATAATCACCATTTGTGTATGTGTGTGCTCATTTCTATTTAGTGTAGCATAAAAAATCATAAAAGAGATAAAAATCTACATAGCTTGTAGGAAAGCACCACCATGGTGTACACACGTAGCCAAGCCCAATCAAGGGCGGAAGCTACAGAAAGTGTACAAGGGGGCACAAGTCACCTCCGCTATAGCCCTAAGGACTTAGTCATACCGCCTTGGTGGCCTAACCCGCAAGAGAGTCCGCATCAGTCCATGTCAAGATGGAATTATAGGGACACCCCTTTGGGGGACACGCCCGTCCATCATAGCCCCTTTCGGGAAGAGTCCTTACACGTGGCACTCAACATAGATAAAAGGGCTCCCTTAGAAGCTCGATATGAGTGGCCACCATGCGATGAAGCACTGGAATGGTAGAGGGTCCATGAGGAGAGGCCTCAAGATTATATCATCCCTCCATTGCCTCCTCTCACTGTCAGAAACAATAGGACAAATCCGGAGCACAAGGCTCCTCTGGCAGGGCGAGCCAACTCCACCCGCCCCTTTCACACTTATGAAAGGGAGAATGAGGAAGACCCCTATCTTCCTCAAGAGCAATATACAACGTGGGAGCAATGCGCCTCCGCACCTGCTATTTACCAAAACCATCCTTCGAGGCCAGAGCCTCGAGTAAATGCCGCCAACCTCGATAGGGGGAAGCGACCTATAGAGATCTCGGATCACCGTGACCGAGATAAGTGCATAGGAGAGGCATCTAGGCCTCCGAGACTCAAGATGGTGGAACAGATTGACCTGGAAGTCGCCAGACATGCCGCCCGCCAAGCGCAGATTACGCAGCTTGAGCAAGATCAACAGCAACTAGAGCATTTATATCGCCTCAGTAAAGAGCGCATTAGGTGCCAAATAGATGAGTTGTTGCATAACACCATGTCAGAGAGGGTTTCGACCCCTCGCACCCAAAGGGCAGAACCATATGAGAGGCGTAACCCCTTGGTACGAGACAGGTCCCCGTGACCTAACCAAGCGCTGCCTCCAAGACCTCCTAGACCTGAACGGGAGGCCACTCCCCGAAACAATGATGGGCTCCCTCCATGGGGACCCACTCATGGTCATAGGTCTCACCCAGAGACTCCTCAAGAAGCCTATGAGGAGTATGAACAAGAAGAAGAGCGGGCCAAAATGCCCTATCAAGGCGGAGGGGTTGCTATCCGGCCACCTCTCCACAGGCCTCAAGTCTCCCACAACCCACAATGGGAGCAAGTTAGAGAGGAAGAGATTAAGTCTTCTGATGCATATAAAGCGCTGCTAGAGCATTTGGAGTCTATGGAAACCAAAGCTGTTGGGCCCCAAAAGCCCACGTTACGTCAACTCCGTAGTCATCCGGTGCATCCGTCCATGCTTGCACCCCCTTATCCTGAGCACTTTAAGTTGCCTCAGCTGGCAATCTTTAAAGGTGAGGAGGATGCCCAAGAGCATGTGACGAGGTTCCTGAGCCAATGCTTTGGCATTCAGGACAATGATGCTTTGTTGCTGAGAACCTTTATAACCACATTCGTAGGCCCTGCCTCGGATTGGTTCACCCAATTGCCGAAGCACAACATCAGCAACTTGGATCAGTTAGTGGATGCGTTCCTCGAACGCTTCACCTTCAACACCAAGAAGAAGGCATCACTAAGTGATTTGGCCAGCCTCAGGCAATATGAGGAAGAGACTATGGTGGCCTACGGGAATCGGTGGAGGACTCTACTTTCCAAGCTACCCTACCTTCCCCCTATGTCCGACCTTACACAGATGTTTTCAAGAAGTTGTTTGAGATCGATCTCTATGCTATTGTAGCTGCAGCAATATGCCACCTTAGAAGAGGCTCTGGCGCAAGCCAGAATCATCGAAGAGATCAAGATACAGGATGGCGAGATCGCCAAACCTAAGAAAAAAGAATGGAACAAAAACACCAAAATAGGGACTACGCAACAGAAACCCGCCATGGTCAACCAAGTTGCTATAAATGTTCCTAAGCCTGCACAAGAAATACAACCTCAAAAGGCTAACTATCAGGTAGTGCCCCCTAACAATTATGAAAGAGAAAACCAGAAACAGGGGCAAAATCAGTAGCGTCACCCTAGGCGATAGTTTACACCCTACACGGAGTCTAGGGACTCCCTATTTGACCGCTTGTCAGCGGCGAATTTGATCAACCTCCCGGAGATTCAAACCATAGATCCCAATGCACCGAAGCCTAAGGGGTACCGGGAGGACTTGTATTGTAAATTCCACTGGCGAAAGGGACATGACCTTAATGCATGTTGGAAATTCAAAGGCTTGATACAAGACCTGATTGACAACAAGACATTGGTTGTAGACAACCCCGTAGCGCCAAACAACCAACAAATGGGAGTTTTTAGAGACCCCTTGCCTGCCCATGAGGCGCAGGAAAAACCCCTTCAAATCAATGAGGTGCAACAGAATTGCCCCATGCAGGGGTATGTAGGGATGATAAGTATAGTGACTAGGAACAAGAAATACCTAGGAGCTACTCCCACGGTAGCCACAAGAGAAGTTCCATCAACGTCACAGCCTCAACAGAACCCTACGTAGCTGCCCCCGCCTAGACCCGCGGCCACGATTCGGACTAGACTTACCCAAAGTCTATGGACCACGTCGGCTAGGCTCTCCATATATGAGCTTATTCAACAATCAACGCCCCATCGGGAGGCTCTTATGGAGATATTGAAGGCTATCGAGTTGCAGCCCCAGGAACCGAATTCCTTCAACAACTTTGTGGGGCATGTCAAAAGATGCACCGAGCCAGTCATCACTTTTCGGGAAGATGAAGTGAAGTTAGTGGCTGATGACATAGCGGATCCACCCCTGCACGTTATCGCATGGGTCAACGGGATCCCCTATAAGAGGGTGTTGGTAGACACTGGCTCGTCTAGTAACATCATTACTACAACGGCATTGAAACATCTGAAGCTATCGACATCTCACATCACGGCCTCCACATATACACTGCGAGCATTTAACGATGCAATATGCTCGACAGTCGGCACAATCATCCTACCCATTCAAGTGGGACAAAAGACGATACCTACATTGTGCCATATTTTGGAAGGTGAGATGGCTTACAACATCTTGTTGGGCCGGCCATGGATCAGGGACATGAAGTGTGTCCCATCAATAGCTCATCAATGTCTGAAGTATACATTTGAAGGGGAGGTACATGTGGTCCCGACAGACTTAGAACCCTTCAAGTACTGCAATGCGGTGTAGCTGATGCCGCAATCGACCCTTCCATCAACGCATTTGGATTTCCAGTTGAATCCATCTCGACAGGGTCCGATTTTGCAAGCATCCCCAAAGGCAGATCCACCAAAACCCTAGCCAGGCCCATCTTCATCAGTTGGTCCTTCATCAACGATGCCACCTATCATGGCCAAACAGAAGGACAAAGGGAAGAAACCCCTGGAGGAGGCACGACCTCTGGAAGAGGTGCCACAATCAGTCTCAAACATCTCTACCGAAGAGATGCCTAGTAAAATGGAAGTGGAGGCTCCTAGCCCACCCGACATGGAGTGGAGTCCGGAAGAGCTTCCGTTCCCTCCCCCTCAGTCACCAACAATCACTGTTGAAATGGCCAATACGGGCCTAGGGGAGTATCTGGTGTGGAATGTTGTAGCAATGCCCGCACTAGAGTCCATGCAAGACATGGGGAGACCTCGCCTCCCCATTGGTACAATTGTTCCTCTAGGCTACCCGCCAAACCAGACAAACTTTGTGTATGGGGGCCTTGATCATGGCACTGAGCCATGCATGCAAGAGGACGAAGATGAAGAGCCTTTCACAGAGGATGTAAACTATCTATCCAACCCGGACTTCACTCTGAGATATCTTGGCCAATGCAATTGGCATGGATACGGGTTAGGCCGGTATGAGCAAGGAGTGCGTGTCCTTTGCCAACCAAGATACCAAATGCCTTATGACAAGTCAGGCGTAGGGTTCAACCACCCCCTGCCCTTAGACATCTTGGTCGAAGACATGCAAGGCCTGAGGATAGGCCACAAGGGTGGATTGGCATCAGATCCATATGCCAACCCTAACACAACATACACATTGGGGGATTATCTCCCATGGTCAACAACCACCCTTGGTAACCTCAATCACCCTTCCCCTTTGCTAGAGAGAGGCGAAAGTTTGGGGACCCACTTTTAGGGTGGATATAAATAGTGTCAAGAAGGATCTTCGAAGGATGAGTCAGACTATGAGCCAGCATCATATGACCCCTTCGAATCAGATAGCAATCACTCGCAAGTGATTCCTATGGATGACTATCACGAGAATATTTTGACAATGTTTCCTCTAGAGGCTCCAGTCGAGCCAGTGATACGTCAAGAGAATCAGGTCCCCCCATAGAGAGTGGAACAACCATAGTGGGGCCAGATAAATTTTCTTGAGCAAGGTGAGCCTTTAATGCCACAAGCAGTCGGAGCCAACGAAGGCCTTTGGATCTCCGATAGTGATTATGAAGATGAAACAGAAATGGCATATCTTAATCACATGCGGTAGATGCAACATCGATGCCCCTTGGAGATTAATGACATATTTGAATAGATGAACATAGTGCCAGGGCATGAGTGGTACGTAGACCCAACAGGGTGGGACCAAGTGTTGGATCCGTGGCTCCAGGTTTACGAAGAGCACCTTCCACCCCGAGACCCTATAGTGACATCAGTGCCGAGGGTAGACCCTGTCTTCCTATCCACACATAGGGCCGATCCATTCGTGCCCATCCCTCTAGAGCCAGATCCAAAGCATAAAGAGCATCCAAGATGTTCGAGTAACCACACCTACGGTAATGGAGACCAAAATCATTCCATCAACATGATCTCCATTGATTTAACCACCCCCATCCACAATCCGGCCGATCCGGCATAGTCATTGTATCTAGACATAGATGCCATAGACTGGGATCATGTCGATTCCCCTCCATCCCCATCTGAGTACTGGCCATTTGGTGAGATGCTTCATTTTACCCTAGGGCCAACTCAGGATATCTTCCATGCTGAAGAGGGACCCGAGGTTCCTAACGATGATCTAAACTCAAGCAAATGATATCCATTTGATCCTGACTCCACACCAGTTGGAGGACGGATCCCACATGTCGGTCGAGGAGATGACTGACGTAGACATCGGCTCAGATCCAATGAATCCATAGATTCTCAAGCTAGGGGTAAGCTTATCCCCCGAAGAGCAAGCCGACTACATTGCCCTTCTCAAAGAGAAGAAGGAGGTTTTTGCATGGTCATACAGAGATATGTCGGGGCTAGATCCGTAGCTAGTCACGCATAATTTAATGCTTGATCCGACAGTCAAGCCTCTTAAGCAAAAACTATGCAAGATGCACCCAACAAGTGGCCTTGATGGTCAAAGATGAATTGCAAAAACTGTTGGATGCATAGTTTGTCATCTCACGTGGATTATCCGCCATGGCTGTCCAACATGGTGCCCATCAAGAAGCCCGATGGGAGGATTCGCATATGCACTAATTTTTATGATCTAAACAAAGCGAGTCCTAAGGATGATTTTCCCTTGCCTAGCATCGATGCATTGGTAGATGCTACAGTGGGCCACGAAATGCTATCCCTCATGGATGGTTTCTCGGGATACAATCAGATTCGTATCAATCCCGAGGACCAACTAAAAATGGCGTTCACAACGCCCTGGGGGACATTTTGTTACAAGGTCATGCCTTTTGGCCTTAAAAATGCTGGCGCCACCTACCAACGTGCCATGACGTACATCTTCCATGATTACATGCATAAAACTTTGGAAGATTACATGGATGATTTGTTGGCCAAGTCTCTCTTACGCCCAAATCATCTCGGTGACTTAAGCAAGATCCTCGATCGCCTCATGGAGCATAAAGTCAGACTGAATCCCAAGAAGTGCATTTTTGGCGTCACATCTGGAAAACTCTTGGGTTTCATAGTCTCAAAGCGAGGCATCGAGGTGGACCCAAACAAAGTCAAGGCAATCCTTGAAATGCTTCCCCCAACTACCATCAAGCAGCTCAGAAGTCTGTAGGGTAAGGTCGCGTCGATCAAGCGCTTCATAGCGCAGCTATCTGACAAGTGCCGACCCATGAACAAATTATTGCATAAAGGGGTAGCATTTCACTGGGATGACGAGTGCCAGTCAACCTTTGATGACATTAAACAATACTTGGCTTCGCCACCAGTATTGGCACCACCTAGACCAGGAGTGTCGTTCTACTTATACATCTCAGCTACTGAGGTGGCACTGGGCGCCATGCTCGCCCAGAAGAATGAACTTCACAAAGAGCAGGCTACTTACTATCTTAGCCGCACCCTGGTCAGCTATGAACTTAACTATGCATACGTCGAGAAACTCTGCTTGGCAGTGGTGTTTGCTACCAAAAAGCTATGCCACTACATGCTGAGCAACACTACGTATGTTGTGTCTAAGGAGAATCCATTGCGATACATGATGAGTCATACTTATCATAGTAGTCGCACGGCGAAATGGATCATGTTGTTGACGGAATTTGACATAGAGTTTATTGGACAGAAATCCATCAAAGGACAGGTCATAGCCGATCAACTAGCAGAGGCTCCTATCGAAGACGATCAGCCTCTGGTCATAGAACTACCCGATGACGGGGTCTTCCATGTCTCGAAATCGCCTGATTCTGATGAGCCCGAGTCACGAGCCGACATAACCCTATTTTTTGATGGTTCTAAATGTGAGCAAGGGGGTGGCACAGGAATTGTATTCTTCACACCGCAAGGGGCTCCAATACCCTTGTCATTTAAATTAGACTTCCCGTGCACCAACAATAATGCAGAATATGAAGCCTTGCTCATAGGTCTTCAGACAACAATCACCATGAACATTAAATGATTGAACATCTTTGGTGATTCGTTGTTAATCGTCAATCAAGTCAAAGGGGTATTCCAATGTAAATGCCTAGTTCTACAGGCCTACAAAGCCCTTGTGGACAAATTCTTGGCAAATCTTGAATGGTACGACATCGAGGCACTCCCTCGGTCATCGAATCATTTTGTGGACACTATGGCCTCTTTGGGGTCACTAATCCCGCAAGACCTTTTTGGTGATATGACAACCATTCAAGTCAAAACATTATCGCAATCCATGATGGAGCGTGCAAGCTCTGATTTAATGCCAGGAATCCACATGATCCAGATTGAACCACCTCAAGATCGGTTCTCTCGAATCCATGACTGTTTGAAGCACGCCAACTGGGGGGCCTTGTTCTCCCCTACTCCCCTTAATAGCAACACCACGCTATTCTTACAAGTTCTTTCCCGCTCAGCTTTTGCTAGGGATGAACTTCAAGAGGGATTGGTTGTTCATACCGTCGAGGCTTCTGATCAGCAGGATTGGTATTCACCCCTAAGGGACTACCTCAAGCTAGGTAACCTCCCACTTGGATTGACGCATGCCGCCAAATGAGCATTCAAGCAGAAAGTGGCAAAGCATGTCTTGTTAGGAGACATTTTGTACCATCGTAGCTATGAAGGAATCCTCCTTCGATGCTTGGACCAGCAAGAGTCCACTTGGGCGATCGCCCAAGCGCACGATGGTACGTGTGGTGGCCACTTCAGTGGTATGGCCATCGCCAAGCGCATTCTTCGCATGGGCTACTATTGGCCATATTTAGAGCGAGATTGTTGCGCATATGTGAGGAAGTGCGTGAAGTGTCAACATCATGCCAATTTGACACACGTACCTTCCCAGGCCTTGCAGCCGATCCAGTCGGCTTGGCCATTTTTGTAGTGGGGCTTAGATCTAATCGAAAAGATCTCCCCTGCATCGTCAGGTCATCATACATTTATCATAACGGCCACAGAGTACTTCACCAAGTGGGTGGAAGCGGTTTCGCTAACCTCTACGACTGGACCCCGCATTGTGGAGTTCATTTTGCATAACATCATATGTCATTTTGGTATTCCATCCAAGATAATCTCGGATAATGGGACGTCATTCAAGAACAAAGACGTGCGTGCTTTGACCACAAAGTACAAAATTCAGCATAATTTTTTGACACCCTATTATCCGTAGGCAAATGGGCAAGCAGAGGCGTCAAACAAAATGCTAGTTGCCATCCTCAAAAAGATAATCGTCAATAGTCATAAGGATTGGCACATTCAGATCCCACTTGCCCTGTGGGCTTACCGCACTAGCATTCGGACACCCACTGGGGCAACTCCATTTTCGCTTGTGTATGGCTCCGAGGCTGTCATGCCTCTTGAGTTGGAAATTCCCTCCCTACGCATATCAATGCAAGAGTTCATCGATGATGACACTGCATGGCAGGCCCGGTTAGACCAGACTTACGTTGCTCGATGAACGACGCGTTAATGCTCTTGAGCATTTACGTATCTATCAAGAGCGGCTGAAGAAAGCATACAACATGAGAGTTCACCCGAGGGACTTTCAGGTTGGTGACTTGGTCTTGAAGGAAAACCAGTAGAACTCTAGTTTGTCGTCCCATCTCAGGGACAAGTTCATGGCAAATTGGTTAGGTCCATATGTAATTGATAGCAAGATAGGACCCGGGACGTACCGGCTAGCTTCCCTTGATGGAGTCAAAGAACTCGAACCCTTGAACATCAGTCATTTGTGACCATTCCATATCTAAAGCAGCCAATCCCAAAATGCTCCAAGGATTCCCATGGTCAATCCCCAAAATCTCCAAGAATTCCCAATCACTTGGTCAATCCCAAAATGCTCCAAGGATTTCCACAATCGCTTGGTCAATCCCAAAATGCTCCAAGGATTCCCACAATCGCTTGGTCAATCCCAAAAATCTCCAAGGATTCTCGCAATCGCTTGGTCAATCCCAAAAAGCTCCAAGGATTCCCACAATCGCTTGGTCAAAAGAAAAATAAGAAATATCAAAAACAATAAAATCATCAAAAATAACAAAAACTTGCATCTCATCTCCATGCATGCTCAAAATCATCACAAAATTAAAAATCTCTTTTTACATCCCATTTTCATACTCACCAAGATCAATCCATCAAAAACACAAAAATAATAGTTGCATTAAGCATCGCATCCATACATTTGCATATTTGTGGTCATACAGGTCAAGGCACCATAGACTGTAATTACTTGGCAAAGTCCATCTTCATTCCATATCTCTCCGCTGTATAAACAATCCATCAAAAATAAAATGCTATCCATATTTCCGCCATACTATAGTCAGTTGTCTTCTAATGTATCAAGAGTTTTTGTCATTCAGCTGCCAATAGCTTTCTAACCGAAACTGTACAAAGTCAGATAGCTTTTACGAAGGTAGAATTTTACTTGGATCACACCTTGTTACGTAGCATCCCAGCACAAATTAAAACACATAAACATTCCCAAGTTGTGTGAACGAAAGATGAAACCTGCAAAGCAATCCAGGTCGCCATAAGTGAAATGGTTATCTTGCTCATCCCCCTGTGTGAATGACCCCAAGAATGCTGAGAGTTGGCAAAAGGACAAGCATCCTCCCTACCCAATTCCCCATGAATCCCAAGTTCTCAAAAGTTGCAAAACATCAAAATTTGCACATGTCAAAACTCCAAAAATTTGACATCACCCTCAAAGTGCATACATCAAAAGGCACATACAATAGTGATTCTCATCACTCGAAATCCAAATCCCTTGCTCAAAAGAAAAAAAAAAATATATATAACAAAAATAAACAGTGATTATTATCACTATAAAGAGCAAGTATCCCAATACAATTGAAGAAAAGAAGGGAGTTGAACTTGAATCCCTGGAACTCTCAGCATTCAGAAGGTCATGAGATAAACCTCAGTACCGGTTTGGTTGATAGCCTATCGGTCACTCGTGGCAAACCTCCCGCATGACGATATATCTGCCGCATTAACTTGTGTGCAGATCAATGTTTGCATGTGGATGAGCTAGCTTATGGTATCCTAGATTGCACCGTAGATTAATCTGACTAAATACAACAAAGGAGTTAGTGGAGCTAATTAGGTGATCCTCAGTACAGGTTTGGTTGACAGCCTATCTGGCACTGGCGGTATCCTGACAAATGCCACATCAACGAACTCAATTGCACACACAGGGATGTGAAATAACTTGGTCAAAGACAAGTCCGATTCATACCTTGTTCAAAGTCTTGTCAGATAAAAGTACAGCCTTGGCTAGTTAGTTAAAACATCTGAATCTCAGAAAACCTAACTACATTCTAAACCAACTGTAATATCTTTTCAGCTTTACTTCACCATCAAAAAATACAAAAATAACATACAAGAAAAGACATGTATGCATACAAAGCTATTCACCGCAGCAATCGCCTACGACAAACAGTTATAAGTTATAGACAGTCTATGGTGCCACCGCCAACAAAAAAAAAAAATCACAAAGTCAAATCACAATCATCATTTCCACCCGCATCTCATATAAGTTAGAAACATTTGCATTCATCAGAACACATGCATCCATTCAGGTAAATTAACATACATACATACACATTCATCAATCATTATGCATAACATCAAATCATGACACATGTATAACACAAATAAAATCATCTATATATATATCATCAAAATGGCCCATAGGCTACAATAACCGGTCATCTGACCCCGCAAAAATAAAGCAAAAACTCAAAAACCCCCAAAGCCTAGGGCGTCGACCACCATGATCACGTAGGATCGGTGCGACGGGAACTACCCCCCATGGTGTGGGTCCTGTGGGACCTCTCAGGGTGACTGCTGCTCGCCCCCGCACCATGCCCACTAGCCCCCTCGTCCAATCGCCTGCGATGAGATGATGCTGACTGCTCAGTATCACTGCCCCTCGTCCGGCGTGATGAGCCACCTCTAGAGGGCTCAGGTACCCACCCCCCAAGGTGGATGATCTCCCCCTCCAAATCCATCCGGTGTCGGCACCACTCTGCCTCCCATCGATGGTACATCATGACTACATCATCGCGCTACGCCAGCTACGTCCGTAGGAGATCTCTCTCCGGGCAGTGTCGGTCTCCCCCTCCTACCGATGGTGTGCAACCCATGCGCTCTCCCGCTCTGCTAGCTGAGCCCGTAGGAGATCCTCTCCCATAGCGCATCCCCTAGCTCCTCATCGTGCCTCCGTAGTAACTCCTCCAACCGTGCATTCTCAACGCGTAACCCTGCATCCATGTCCTCCGCATCTGCCCGAGGCATGGGCATCTCTGGAAAAAGCCGCTCCGCTCCCACTGCTCTACGATGTCCTACATCTTCGGCTGATCTGGAGCCCCAAGATCCACATCCATACCATCCACCTCCACCATCTTCGCATCCTCCAGTGGAGCTCCCCAGTCATCACCTAGTGCCTCGACACCCTCCTAGTGGCCCCTCGCCTCGCCATCGCCATAGGGTCCACCACTGGTCATACTCTATAGTAGTCCCGACGTCGTCCACATCCGAGATGTCAATCACCATATCTGAATCCTCGCCAAGTGGCATGATGACTGGCCGATCTAGAGTCCTCTCATCCCCCGATGCCGATAGACCATGGGTTCACCAGGCAACCCCTGGCGCACCCCAAACTGTCATGTCACCCGACTGTATGGGAAGAACTCATGCTCGGTCCCATGCCGCCCAATCAGCCACCGCCCTAGATACCCACTGGAGCCACTCTCCAGCCTCAGGCAGGTGGATAGTCTCGGTAGGGGCGCCGAACACCTCCCCGGAGCGAGCCGAGCGAAGGCATCGACATAGTGCCCTACAACACCTGCCCACCATCGACTCTATCCCTGCTCCTCAGATCGCCGCCATAGAGCCACGTAGCCTATATCCTTATCCTCCATCTCCCCCGAGTCATCCATGGTAGCCCCATCGGCCTCTCAACTGCTATGTGCTACCAGGCCCAGCTCTGCAATAGATAACTACAGTTGATCCCCTTTCACCTCCGATAGTGGACCTCGTACAGCTCCCCATAGAGCTATGCCAATAGCGTCTGTCCCCACCTCATGATCAATGGTGCCTCCGTCGGGCACTCAACCAACCGGTGAACCACATCCAGTAGGTTCCATGGGAACCTCACACCTGACGAGTCAGGCAGTAGCATGTTGGAAATGAGGCCCATAAGTACTGCGTGCCTCACTCCCAACACCCCCCTCTCCAGCCACCATCGAACTAGAATGCCGCCAATCTGGCAGTCAAGCTCTGCCCTCTCCACTAGGCTCTCTATGCCCAACTCCTCCCCATGCCCAAAGCACCGTATCAGTACAGCTATCCGTTGGTCACGCGGTGACGTCCTGATCGATAGTCCATCTATCAAAATCCGTAGAATCCGATAGACGTCGTCTAGTGTCACTGTCATCTCCCCTATTGGGAGATGGAAGGTGTTGGTCCGGGGATCCCACAAGTTGATCAAGGCCATCAGATAGGCCCGATCCCCGACCACAGGCTCCAGTCGAGTCACCTGCTTGAGCCCAAGAGCATCAAGCCATTCCCAGTCAGCCACAGTTAGCGCCCCACGTGCTTCGGCAAAAGCAGTAGGCACACGATACCGGCTCTTCACAACCTGCACAAGAAACAACGCAAAACATTAAAAATAAAAAAATTGTACAACAAAAACATGAATATACAACACTACATGAAAGTGTACAACTCAAAAGCAACAGAAATTCACAACAAAAAAATTTAAAAAAAAAAAAAAAAATAACAAACAATTTTCAAAATACAGTTTGTCAGTCCTAGGGTTTCTGTACTCTAAGTTTAAAACTGACAAAGTCTGCACAAGCAAAACAAAATTTTAATAATAGTTTTTTAGCCTAGGGTTTTCACCTACGTTTTAAAACTAACAAATCTAAACCTAAAAAACTAGGGTTTTGCATTCCTAGGGTTTTCGTGTAACAAAAGCATCACATAATACAAAAATTTTCTCTTACCTAGGGTTTACCTTAGTGTAAAATGGAATGCAAATTTTAGACGTTAATTACATCTTGTCAAAATAAAGTTCCACTCGGATTTCATTTTCAAGCATAACAAAGCAAAATAAACAAATAACTTGAAAATATAAAGCAAATAAACGAGGAGGACCACTTACTGGTCTCGCTTCGGCTCCGCCGCTCGATCCGGTTTGTGCACTCATGGTGTCGGGAGAAATTCGGCAGCGCTTCGCTTCGTAGAATTCACCTCCTCCTCCTCAGAGCTCCAAATCGCCAAAAAAAGCAAGTGCAAATGAGCCCAAAACCTAGTTTTGGCCTTTAAATAGGCTTTTTGAGCCTGTAATCGTTCCTCCCTAGAACGAGCGCTCTAGTTAGCGCTCGTTCCACCCTGGAACGAATACTACACAGGAATTCGTCCCACCCTGGAATGAATTCAGCACACAAATTTCAAAAATAACAAAAAAATGAACAAAATGACCCAAAACAAGCAATAAAGCTTGCCCGATGAAAGTGCTTTTGCATTTGACATCCCGGGTATGCAAAACCGACGTCGGGGTTACAAATCCTCACTATCCTACTCCCTAAGAAGGCTACCATAGCCGGACCGCTCCACGGGAAGACGGATCTTCGAGAATTTCATCCCCAAACGGCGTCGCCAAAAGGGTTAACACCCACCAAAAATAGGTCTAAATGTCGGAAAACTGCACACACATTCAATGCTAAACATCTGACGGCACCCTTACCTAAGTCATCTTGGGTCAAGCGACTCGTCGCTTTTCTCATGAAGGTCATTCCCTCATCGATTCGTCGCTTGAGGGGGTAGTCACACTTAGTCACTAATCAACACACACACACCCAATCATGGAAAATGGCATGCATTCAAAGGATCATTGACAAAGACAATCACGCCCCCGCTTGGGGCAGTAAAAAAGCAATAGTCACAAGCTGATCAAATCACTTGGCATTCATGAATCATGAACTCTAGGTTACCACAGACAAAAGGTTGCGCCCTTTGCCTATTCATGACTGATCAATGTCCAAGCTCAAGTAACACCTCACCGAAAAAGGTTAACACTTGAATTGAGTTCCTTCGCTCGTCAGAAGCAAGGATTCAAGAATGCATGCCCTTTCCATGCTTGGGGCATCAAGAGTTGGTTAGGTTACTAAGAAACCCTAATCATTAGTGCTTTGGTTATCTATTTTTGCTCGGCGCTGCGCCATGCACAACGCATCCCAAAAAGGGGCATCTGTAGACACCAAAACAGCACCAATCCGATTATGTGACTGCAAACACTGATCGCATTGACACACACAGCCCCAAGGGCAGCCCCCAGAGGTTAAACAGTGGTCCTAACCACTCTCACAACAGTTTTGGGAGGTCAGAGATCAATTTGGCACCTTCTAGGCACTTTGCTCAGAATCCGTCCCTCCCTGGGACGAATTCAAAATGGGATCCGTCCTCCCCTGGGACGAATACAGAATCCGCTCCAGGGTGGGACGAATTCCAGGTTTGACGGGCAAAAAGTCAAATCTTGACAAATGGCAGCTCAGATCCGCCACTTAACGCTTCCTTCATAGCATGGGAGTGTGGGTGAGCATTTTCGAGCGTTAGAGGCTGTTACAAGGGCAGTCATGAAGTCCCTATTCAGGGAGGAATCTCCCTCCCCCTGGGAAGGCATGATTGCCAAGTGGCGCCTCTGCATGCCCAATTCAAGAGACCTCCAGGTCTATAAATTGGTGAGTTTCCTCACCCTAAAATATACAGAGAAGGAGCATTTTGGAGCAACGAAGTGCTGTCGTTTTGCTTTCACACCTATTCCCCTTTTGAATTGTGCCTTTCACATCCTTGATCTCTTTTGGAGAAGAGGTCATTGGGTGGTCATTGGAAGCACAAATCCGGAACCAAACCCGACATTTGGCCACAATATCCCACCCAATTTGCCGACAACACATTACAAGAGATTTTGGGCCCATCCCAAGTGGATTGGTGCCGAAATCAGGTTCCAACGGTGGGCGGCCCGCCCGGCGCCCCGCACTACTGCGAGCCTAATCTTCCTTTTTAGGAATGATTGGGGATTCATGGCAGATTGTTCTTTTTGTCATTTTTTTATTTTGCATTCCATATTATGCTGCTTAGATAGCTTGTAATTCCGATTTCGTAATGCTTTGATCAAATCTTATCATGTTTTATCGCTTTTGTTGTCCTCACTAACTTGCAGTGGTAGCATCAAATTCCCATTGATGGAGGCCAAATTGGGGAAATCTGACCATCTCGGGTCTTCCCAAAATGCCTCCAATTAGCTAACCCCAAGTTTGCAGGTCTTTTGGAGCTCCCTAGACGTGACATTTGGGGCAGTATCACTTCGGCGCTTTGTTGCAGGTGAATTCGTTCTACCCCGGAGCGAATTACAATCGAATCCGTCCCTCCCCGGAGTGAATTCAAATCGGTGAGGAATTTCCTGATTGTTCCTTTTGCAATGCCTTCTTGGTGATGTTTCTATGTCCTTGCCAAGTTTTCATGTCATTTGGATAAGTTTTAGTTACAGTTTAATTCATTTTCTCATCCGCTTATTGTAGGTTTGAGGATCGCATGCTTTGTCTTATTCGCAGGTGCTACTAACGGTTTCTTGTTCCTTTGAACGCAGGGTCTAGACATCGGAGGAGCAGCAAGGAATCAACACTCGTATACACAAGCGGCGGTGACGTTTGGTCCGTCCATCTTACATGTGGGCACGCGGAAGAGGGATGGCTTTCCATTGATGTGACCAAGAGACAAGTTTGATGCTCCTCGCCCCCTAAAAGGGGAGGAAGCGAATTGTAACCGAATTTGAAATACATCAATAAAAGAAGAGGGTTGTTTCATTCCATTTGGGTTCCAATTTGTCTATGCTTTCTCCATTTTACGCATTTTTAATTCGTAGCATCAAGTTTAGTTTCGTTCTTGCATCGTACTTGGAGTTTTTCCCTTTTTGTTTCCGTATCCTCGTGCTTTCATAATCAAAGGTTACACTTTAATTAAAATATCATAAGATAATTCATATTCATCAAAGGTTACACTATAATTAAAAACTCATAAGATAAACACTTTAATAGTTACACAAGAACTTAGACTATCACAATTTCGTGCTTCGGGTAGGGAGGTCAAGCGACTACTATTTTAGAGTCCAAAGGTGGGTAAAATCAGGCGCTACCAACCAAGGATACAATAGAGGTATCCGTCCGAACTATATTAAACACCTAGTGCTCTCATCTACACCGCTAAAGATGTTAGCTTTACTTCACTTCCACCGCTACCTATCCCAAGGAGATTGAACTTGCATAGAAATGAAACTCCTACACAATCATGCACACTAGTTTCTTCCCAATGAATGAAGTTATGCACATTGGTTGCTTCCCAAGGAATGCATGCGGTTTTATTAAACACGGGTAGTTTTATTTATACACAACGCTATCAATCTACACCGACACTTTCATTAAACATAGGCAGATTCATTTAGACATAGCGCTACCATTCTACACCGATGCTTTCATCAAACATAGGTAGTTTTATTTAAACATAGGTGGTTTCATTTAGAAAATGATTTCCAAAAACACAGGTGGTTTCACTTAGACAGTGCTTCCCAACAACACAGGTGGTTTCACTTAGACAACGCTTCCCAAAAACATAGGTGGTTTCCTAGACTGGACGCGACGTCTCACATATTGAGAGAACATAGCAGAGAGACACTAATTTTTTTTTTAAAACATAAGGAAGATAAAATATTCCTTCCAAAAGATTAAATATGGAAAGGCCTTACTTCCATGCACTTAAAACAACAAATGACTCTCACAGAATGCCTAAGCCCGAGTTATATTTCCACCTAAGTTTTAATTAAAAACAAGGAGGTTTCAAACCCGTCGAAGGATATTATCACCCTACAGGGGAGTTTAACCAGGTTTCATATTCATCCTTTCATCACACCCAAGCATGTATAAATGAATTAAGCTTAGAAACCTCCAACCTTAGTACTCCTACAAGTTCAAACTCCAGTGGCTTCTTCATCATTTCTCCTCCTTTGCTTGTTGTTTCATGCTCCTTCTCCTGGATTGCATGCTCTGCGTATCCTTCTCTCGGATCACCTACTTTGTGTTTCCTCTATTTTTCCTACCCTTCCTATCCACCTTATGTGCACCTTCATCCTAGATGGCTCGTCCTCCATCCTCGAATCCCGATCCAACCTCGAGCCTTCTTTTCCTTCAATGCTTCTATCCCTAATATTATCTTTCCCTGGTGGAAATCAGTTCTTTAATTCCTTATTTATATATTTGGAAATTAATAACGCCCTAGGTTATTTACGTAGATTGCACTATATAGAGGGAAAGAGACATTTAGATTATTTAAATGAAAAATAGTACCTTTTCTAATAAAATATCTCTTACATGATATTTTATTACCATTTAAAATGCATTTCTTTTATTTATAAACAAATTCCATAATTGCTTTGAATAATAAAAAATTTCTATTTATTATTAAATGGATTTTTCATTCATTTCATTTAATTAAATTTTATTAATGAATTTGCATTATCATTAAAATAAAATTCTTTAATTATCTTAAATGAATTTTCATTTATCATTAAAATAAAGTTTATTAATGAGTTTAAATGAATTCATATCATCGTTTAATAAAAACCTCAATAATTAATTTAAATGAATCTTCATTTATCATTTAAATTTAATTCACTTTTCTTCATAAAAATGATGCTCAATTAACACTTCAAAATAACAATTTACTTTATGCATCCACATGCATTTTGTAGTTGTTCTCCTATTAAATTCCAATATTATGTTACCCAAGCCATGATGCAGTAAAGAGCAATCAAGTTTATAGAACAACAAAAAGAATATCTTTCTATCAACCCAATCACCCATCTCAGCCAAAGGTTTTACGATAGCTACTAGGCTATCAACTAAGGCTCAAGGTGATTAGTCATTGATGATTATCCCTTCTGACGATGCATGCCTATATGAAGGTATATATCCATGTTACCTCTGAGTACATTAATCATCATTTCCCCTTATCTTAAGTACCCTCGTTTCTGGTAGATGCTTCTGCCTTCTCCACCTATGAGTGTACCTAATCCTGCACACTTGGAAATTTTTTAGCGATAACATGCCCTTCTAAATCAACTAAACAACATATAGTTGGTTCAATTGTTCAAACTAGGTATTACCACACCATAGGTTAATAAATTATTTCTTTGTGCCAAATAGTATGCTAGGGAGGGTCATGAAAATGTGGAGGTAAGTTATAGAGCATTCAATGCTCTGGTTTGAACATACTCAAAGTAGCTATAGTCAACAAGTGTAGCCATTACACATCTGAAATCAGCACCAATTATTTCTTGGTATGAGGTAATATTTATTCCTATATTTATTTGATTTCATCTCTAGGGAGTTATAAGGTTGAATTTAGAGAAATATAATTATTAAAATCAATACCTCAAAGGGAATTATTTATAGAGCTAATATAATATTTGCAATGTTGAACTTAGGAGTAATAAGGTTTTCTACTGACAATTAACCTTAATACTTCCAAATAATATTTTGATATAATTATTCTAAAATTAGGGAGTATAAGGGTTACTACATAAAACTAATTAATTTGGAAATTAGATACACATGAATTAAATCCTAAAGGGATATTTAAAGAGAGTTTTATCAAAGCATTTTAAAGGTTGGAAATTTATAATATTATTGTCTCAAATACTCTCAAATCGAGATAAAATATCCAACATTAAAACCTCTTTAAATTTGGAAAAAGTGCTTAGTTCAATAGGAGCAATAAGGATAATAGAAGTTGATTTTTGTATTTACAAAAATTTACAAAATCAACCAAAATTGAACTATAATTTACAAAAGCACTTTATAGCTTATCCAAGAACATACTAGGGAGTCATAAGGTATTCTACAAAACTTGGTAATATCAGCATTTATCAAAATTATCAAGTTGCAATATATAAGATTTCTACAAAACCTAAAAAAATCCTTAAGAGTATATATTATCATACTAGGGAGACATAAGGAATCCTACAAAACCAATGATTAATAAAGGTTTTACCAAATCAAGCTTATATACCTCTATCATGGATCATATTATGAATAAGGAGTCATAATATAGACTACAAAGAAGATCTTATCTCATTTCTTCTATTTTGGAAAAGAGAATGTCATATAATGAATGTGGAATTTATTCCAACAAAAATCCAGTCTACAAAACATGAAAATATGTGGTACATTGACTCAGGAGCCAGTCATCATACAATAGGAAATATACAATGGTGTGACTGTCTTGAATATACCAAAGGCTACATACTAAGAATTGCAGATAGCAAAAATTATCCTATACATGGATATGGATTTGTAACACCTAGCAAATCATTTCCAAATATTTTAATACAAAAAGTATAGTTTGTTCTTGGATTAACATTCAATCTCATTTCTGCAAGAAAGTTGGTAGAAGATAACTATATGATCTACTTTAGATATATGTATGGAATCAATACATGTGAAATAAAAGCAACATGATCAATCCATGGCAATACATACATCCTGTATTCAATGGAAATATCACAATATATTGTGATGTTATAAAATTATGCTAACATATTTTCAAAGGAACAGGTTTATGAAAATGAAGAACTAGTAGAGCACAAATCCAAGCATAGAATAATCAAACTCAATAAAATGAGAGGACAAGTGCATCATGCTCTACTTAGCCATCAACATTCAGAACCAAATAAAGATACTTGCAATTATATCAATAAATGTGGTTGGATAGAAGACATATATGATGAACCTAAAGAAGACAAATATCATTTTCAAGAGGAAGATCCACATTAAAAACTAAAGTCTTCAATACCCAAATATTGTAATATAGGGGGGTGCTAGAAATAGCTTATATTAAATTATTTGGATCATGTAAATGTACCTTCCTTGGTACATACTTAGGATATTAGATTACTTTTGGGAGAAGTTATCTTGTTACTTCATGCAATATAATAAATGCACAAGTGTCAATATGCAAGCTATAAATGTGCAAGGTGTCCCTTGTACAACTAGGTAGAGTGTTAGACAAGGAAATTATCTTCCTATATAAATGGCCATAGATAGAGTGTTATGACATAGAGGAGATCATAGTAGTGTAGGATAGACACAGTAGTGTAGAGTGTGTGAGCTATAAGCTCAGAGCTCATTCGTTGAGTCGTTTCTTGTATCATGGAGTGTTCATTTCCTCCATAGCTACTATTGTATTCATTTTTGTCATTTATATTTATAGCATATTTTAGTCATATCATAGATTTACTTTCTTTATTATTATTCTGCATCTTATTAATGCTATCCCCCATTGCATGTTTTATCAAAAGCTAACATTTATCCTTATCGACATCATTTAGCCTAACAATGAAAACCATTCCTCCTATTCTCATGGTATTTTTTTAATTGCATAGCTGATATTAACTATGATTGAAATGACCCTTGTTAACTGATAATTTATCATATTTTCTTATCTTTATTAATGTAATCAATCCATCTATCATGGAAATTGATCACAATCTCATGGGACTTCAACCAGTCCATCCCTAAAATAATATCAAAGGTATGAAAAGGAGCTACATACAAGTGTCGTTCTATGGATCCATTGGGTAGGGTGATTTAAATTTTTGGAAAATATTGATCCATGGATTAGGTTTATCTAGAACCATACTCTACTTTCCACCCTTCTGCTAGAATCCCTAGTCTTTCCAGCATAACCTTGACTATACTAGATGAAATAAAACTATATGTTGCTCCATTATCTATCAAAATTTTAATATTTTTTTCAAACATCAAAACTTTAAGGAGTATTGGAGTAGCCTATCCATCTATATTATATTTACCTATGGTTGCATAATTTCTATGATTGGTCTCTTCTGCTCATTTTTTGGGTCCTACTATATGCGAATACTTTTTGGCATAATGAGGACCTCTATAGATATAACATATTTTCTTGAAAAATAATTTTTTGTCTTGCCCTTCTTGCAACCCTCTTATCTAGAGTAAAATTGCTTGAAAATGATTTCTAGGATCAACTGATGTTGGTCTATTTGATTCTACAATGACCTTACCGTGGATTCAAACTATATTATTTTCCTTTGCAGTTGTTGTAATAAGGGTACCTCATAGGTCATGCCATCATGAAGTTTTTGAAAAGATCCCTATCTCCTTCTTCTCACTCCTGATGCCACTATCATTGGCTATACAAGCAACTTAAGTTAGGTATGATTCCATGTACCTCTTATAAATTAGTTAGTTATATCCTTCAAATAAACTAACAAACAGTATTAGTAGTCATTCAATAGTATCACTGGTCATGCTTATTGTAAGGTGCCCTACTAAGAGTTTTATTAGTCTATAGATTGATGATAAGTTTACTCCATGTAAACCACCATCCCCATGGGAAGCTTCTTTTCTTCCTAATATGCACATCAAACTGGTCATAACTAGGTTCTCTCTATGAAAGCTTCTAGTCCTATGACCATGCTATGATACCAATTGTAAAAACCCAATTCTAACCAACCTGGGATAGGATTTTTTTAAATCAAAATTAAGGTTTACCAAATATGTATCAAACATATTCAAAATAATATTATACCTATATACTGAGTTCTAGATGTTGTAGCATCCCTTGGGTGGATAGGAGTGACCAAACTGTTGCATTGACTCTAGGTATTCACCTTGTATACTACCCATATAGCTTAAAGGCTACCTTCACACGTATCCCCATTTCCTTACCTTTATTTTAAGATATTCTGACCATGACATAGGGATTAACCCTATCTAGTTCAGTTGAGAAGGGATGTCAATTTAATTACAAGTTTCATTCGATCTCCACTAGTACCCAGGCATAATCTTCTTATAGTTATACCCACTAAAGCATGTGTAAAAATGTTGTGCTCAATTAAACCATCCCTCTAATAGTTTAATTGAGGTGACTATCATCCATGTCACATCACTCACCTAGATGCACAAATAGTCAATCAAGATTTCCAGTGACTATAACATCAAATGGCACATATCTTAGGTTTTTCCCATAGTCAAATGAGTACCTGTGACTATCATTCGCACATGGATACCTAATAGTCCATTGGGGTTCCATCACACAAATCTAGTTACAATGGGATCCAGAATTATCCTACCTCTAGGTATCACTTCAGTGGTCCATCATCAACATGCCCATTATAACACTAAGGTATTGCTACACCAAAACTTCCTTAGTTTTGGTACCATATTTTAGGGTCTAGCTAAGTTAGCTTCCTATGGATAATCCATCCTAAAGAAACACCCCAAACCCCAAAGTAAACAAATTTCTAGCTTATCTTTCTCTTCCACTCTTTCTTTCATTTATTTATTACATTTACATAGACCTTACTCTATTTTAAGTATAAAATAAATTCTTAACATTCATATTACTCTATAAAAGCACAATTACTTTAGTATGTAAGCATAACAAGGTTAAGTATACAAATCCATTATCTCTTCATATGCAATTCAAGTAAACAACTAGATACTTACATGCATATAATAATTCCAAAGTAAAATCCATAGATGATACACATATAACACATCATATATCCTAGGAAACCCTTATGAGAAAAACCCAGCCTCAAAACATGCAACCTTTATTGCATAAGTCTAACAATCATTTACAACCATGTAAAGGAATCCCTTATTCCTTTTTCCAACATATCAAAGCCATCACATAAGAACCCCATAATTCTTATGTCCTTGATACATGAATAACATTAATTCATTTTACAAAACAATAAGGGAACCCCATAATTCCCTTTAATGAATTCCACATTCATTCTTCTATTCATAAATACTTAAGAACCCCTCCTTAAGCATTCCTAAGTAATAATATTAGAACCCTTTCATAAGTTGCAATATCGTTATTGGACTTCGTTCCCAATCACCTAAACATACCTTTCATATTTTCAAAGGTAATTTTCATGAACTCATAAAGGAAATAAATAAACCACCAATTGATTTCATAATACAAAAGAATTACTTAATCCAACTAAGAATATATATATATAGATATCTATATATAAGACTTACTTAATCCAACTAGGAATTTATACATATATATATATATATATATATATATATATATTACTTGCTTTGTTTTTTATTCCAATAACTAAACAATAAATTAAACAAAACTATGCATAATTCCAATAATGGTTTAGTTTTCCAAAAATATACTTTCATAATCCATTAAAACATTAACCATTACATCCCTTTATTTTTAAAATAGTTTCAAGGACTATAAAATGAGCATATACTTAGTCAAACATTCTTCATTATATTTATAACAATCATTCAATAACTAAGCAATGTAATTCTAAGCTACATTGGAATGCTCATTTCAAATTATTAGTTAACCCAATCCTAAAAAAAGGTGTATTCCCTAGAAATAAAAAAACTACATACATTAAGAACTAACATAAGAAACCATAATATTAATTGGTCTACGAAAGGATTCTCAAATTCCTATCCATATTACTTTTCCTTTCTTCTCTAATGCATCTATTACACCAAATAGCATTTCATTAAACCCAAATTATATTGAATAACCAAAATTTACAATGACAATATAACTCAGTGCATTATACTATCCATTAGATCTTCGCATTATAAAAAAATTCTATTTTTGTAGGTTAGTCTCCCTTAGATTCACAACAAAGACCTATCAATATATCGTATGTCATCATAACATTGGTTGTTTCTAAAGAACTCCTAAAATATTATAAGTTCTTTTTATTTCCTTACTAAACAACTTTAATACAAGTTTGTTGTGTAAAAATTTCTTAAAACACATAACTCATTGAATTGAAATCACTCCCCGAAGGAAGACGTGGGTTCCTATTCCATAAATTGTACAACGTCAAATATATTTTAATCTTATTTAACTTTACACCTTGCTAAGATCGAAAATCAACAACATAAAACCAAAATAGACATGCAAATTGATTTGTTCTTGATGTTGGCACCCAGTCAAAACAAGGTCAACCAAATTGTGGCCTCCAATACTGATTCAAAATGAAAGGCACATTTTCTAAGGTTAAGAAAAATTAAAATGATTTTTAGCCATGATGCTAGGTTATTTTTATCCTGCGTAATGTGACATTCACATGCACTGAGTTTGGCCAGCGAACGCAATCTAATAGCTACCGATCATCTCTTCACATGCCAAACTCATAATTACTAGGCGATGGAAGGAGAAAACATAGTAGATATCTTTCAATTTAAAATGATAAAGGATAATGTTTTAATTGAGTGCATTTTGGAGCATTCATTCACCAAGATAAAATAATTTAATATTTTTCCTCGGATCTTTGCTCACTATAGTTTATATACCGAATAGAAATAAAGCATAATAGAAATCAAGCAGAGATCCTAACTTCATTGCACAAGGAATACCTCTAAATATTTGGAAGTAGAAAACGTTGCAATGATGCCAGTATTGTTATTGTCCAATGTATTCCTGCAACCATTCCTTCGTTCTTGATTCTTTTATTTTCCAAAAGACAAGATCCCACTTCACATTTTTAAAAGGGTTTTTAAAAGAGACCAATAGAGGTTTCGTTCAAGGAACAACCTCATCAACTACCCGCTCCGTCTCATTTTATTTTGTTTGAAATTAAACAATGTAACATTATTTAATATTGTTATTGTTCTAGTTTATTTCTAACATTTCATAAAGATTAATGTCATTCTTTATTATTAATAGCTCATTTTATTAATAATATTCTAGAAAATCCTTTTAAATTCGGAATATAAAGTTTATTAATAAGCGAGACTTATTAATATAATTTTCATGGTAAATTGATATTGCAAAAAAGAAGACTAATAACATAACATATTTACCATTCCTTCCTACTATCATTCTTGAAGGTAAACATCAAACTTACTATGTTACTTTATGTCTATCTAAAGTAACCCAAACCACAAAAAGATTTAGGAATGACAACCAAAACTCAAATGCAGAAATGATAAATGTAAATGTAAAGGTCTAAAAGTTGATGTCATGCGTCAGATCATTTTGACCACTTTAGTCATTATTCCTTTACCCTCTCTCAAAGGAAATCTATTCCTACAATCACATAAGTTCATTAGCAGCATCATGTTCCTCAATAAAAAAAAAACTAATCATTGTATAGCCATTTATTCTATCATTATAATGACATGAATTCATAAGTCCATCATATGAAAAAGTGTGCCAAGGAAGGGTCATGACACCAAACACCTCCATCTTGTAGGGTATACTTTTTTTGTGCCACTTCTTCCACTCCTTCCTTTGTTAAACCTATGAGTTGGAATTCCCTCACCATCCCCTACATGCCTTGTGTTGAGATCCATTGAAATAGTATGCAACTCTTTACCCAATTCAAAGGCAGTGTCACCTTGAGCCTTAATTTTTCCCTTTTCTAGTATGTGTTCATGCAGATTCAAATGATGATGATTACTCACCAAATCATTCCCATTGGCTTTCCCCTACTCTTTCTATAATTGTGGTTCACCCAATAGATATTTTGTAGTATTTCATTGATTATCATCAAACAGATCAACATGAGACTCATGATACCTTATATTGGTACCCAGAGTCTAACGTTTATGATGTCTCGAGTGACATTGGTGTTTATTTAATTTTTATCCTTGTCAATTTGTTCGACAAACAAATTTTAAGATATGGTTTTTACCTATTTATATTGCTCTAGCTCTATAGTCTCAATTTTGCTCTTTCTATGAGACCTTCCATGGCTAAAATTGACTATTGTTTTGAGTCAAAGACCCTCCAAATTGATGCCCTTGTGAGGGATATATTTCCAGATCATGGGCTTCTACCTTTTCTTTAAAAATTTGGAGGATATGAAAATGACCTATCAATTGGACTTGCATGCTCATGGAATGAGGGAAAAGTCATTGTCAAGGGCCTTAGATTCCAAATCAACAATAGTCTCCTAGTAGAGGTCATTGGGATTCCCAACGATGGTGAAATTATCTTGTGCGAGAATCATTGCATGGTGGTCAAGCTAAACCAATTTAGAGATAAAAGAGAAATTTTAAGCCATGACAAAGGGGAAATTATTTGGTAAACTCTTCCAAAGCCTTGGGACAAGGTGATGATCCTAATGCTGCAATGCTTTACAATAGATTGGCCAAACACCATTTTGAGGAGCTTCCACCTCACTTTCCTCAACCACCTTTGGGGAAACAAGACTATAAACATACCTGAATATATGTTCAAGTCTATTAAAAAGGTTATCCTTAATTTCCACAAAGTTTCATCATCCTACCCTAATCACCAAGGGATTAACTTAATTTTGTTCAAGCATATGATTCTCAAAGAATCATAGAGGATTCTTGCCATCCCATAAAATATGTCTTCATTGATGAATTCTTCGGTTTCTTATGTGAGGGAAAGCTCTTAGGGTGGTATTCTTGATGAGATTATCCAATTGGTCCCATATTAGGCTACAAATTAGATGCTTGAGTATGATACACCTATTATTTATGGTTTGTTGTCATGAAGACTGATTTGTGTTGTTTTTCTTCTAGGGCCAAGACTCAAACTGGAAAAGGTAAATCTTCAATAATCATAGAAAATGATGGGGACACCTTTGAATAATTACCCCCTCCCCCAAAATTATTAAGAGGGAGGATCCATATGCTAGGCCATCAATGCTAAAATTTCCAATTTAGTGTAGGAATTCCAATTCTAAGGAGAAACTAGGCATTGCATTTATCACCAGTAGCAACCATATCTAGGACCTTAGTGACATCCTTAAGGCTCTATAAAAAGTAGCCATGATGACCTCCTATTTACTCTAGCAAGCGGATGCCATCCTTGAATAATTCAATATTTTTGTTATAGGTGCCCATAATGATGACCCTTCATATCCTATCCAGAGCGACGCAAATTAATGGTCTTGATACTTGAGGTCTGTTGCATTTGTTCTATCTCCTTTTGCCTTTTTGATGTTTTTTCCAAAGGATCTATTTTACCTGTTTCATTTGGATACCTCCCTAGTTTGGTTTATCTTGTTCCTATTTGGTGAAGCTCTCCCTGTGATGGATATTTTTGTTTTCTTTTGTCTTTGCCCTTTTGGGTTTCTTGCTATGTAAAAGGATTAAGGTCCCTCTCAAAACCCCTTCCACCAATCTATCAAAAAATAAGTTGATGAGTTTAAAATATATATTCTAAACTCATTACTTAAATCATTCATATTTAGGTTGTATGATTGAGATGGGATTCTTACATAAGTATATAGTTAAAAATTTAGATTAAAAATTAACGGTTAAAAAAAATTGTATTTTAATACGATTTAGTTAGTTAGAAGTTTTAATGATCTTATTTTAGATTATTTGAAAGGAATAAGTATTAATTATATATTTTTTAAAAATTTATATGGTTTAAAGTTATGTGTTTCTTATTTCTCACTTAAAATATTCAAAATTTTCAGCAATGAAAAGACCTACAAATGCCCATTTTAAAAACAATTCTATTAATGTGAAATAAAAAAATAAATAAAATATGATATTTTCACTAATACACTCTTTCTTGACTTAAACAAAATAAATGGTTGACCAAACTCTTGGGGTATGATTTTGTCATTGAATACAAGAAAGAAAAAAGGAATGTGGTGGTTGATGGTTTATCTTGAAAACATAAGGATGTTGTTGTTGTCAATGCTAATTCTAATCCTCTTCTTGAATGTCTTTCTCAACTTTGGGAATATTGGCGTTCTAACCTAGAGACTACTTGGATCATTCAGTAATATATTCGCTCATCACTACCCTCTTGTTTCTTATATATTTATGGGGTTCTCCACAAAAAGAACTGTATTTATCTTTCTCAATCCTCAGCTATTAAAATTGGTGTCCTCCAAGAATTGCATGCATCTCCTTTGATAGGATATTCTATATTCTTGAAAAACATATCAATGGGTGAAATAGTCATTTTCTTGGAAAGGATTAAAATAATATTTTAAGACCTTTATGGCTAAATTCAAGTTATGTCAAACGCAAAAAGGATAATACTATTAAATATCCTATATTGTTACAACCCTTGCATATCCTTGACTACCAATGAGAGTATATATCCATGGATTTCATTGACGACCTTCCTAAATTTGAGGGCAAAACAATCATATTTGTGGTGGTGGATTGCTTTCTAAGTATGCTAATTTATATGCATTATAGCATCCCTATTCAACAATTAAAGTGACCAAGGTATTCCTTGAATCTATTTTTAAATTGCATGTCATACCCAAGTCCATTGTCAATGATCATGATATTGTCTTCACTAGTAATTTTTGGATGGATTTATTTTGTATTAGTGGTAGAAAGTTGAATATGTCTTCTTATCGCCTTCAGTTGGATGACTAGACATAGATTGTAAATAAATGTTTGGATTCATACCTTCATAATTTTGCTCAAAATAAGTATTATCACTAGTTTCATTGGCTCTTTTTAGTTGAATGATGGTACAATACTTGTTATTATTCTTCCCTCAATATGTTATCATTTCAGGTATTGTATGATCAATGATAAAAAAAATTCTAGGATCCTCCAAGGTGGTCCATGTAGATGATTTGTCATTGTAATGACAACTTGTGCTTCAATTTCTTAAATATAATTTGACTTAGAACTATAACCACATGAAGTAGCAACATGATTCATGCCATTTTGAATAATAATTTATCATAGGGGATATGGTATTTTTGCACCTGTATCCCTATAAGAAATTATCCTTGAAGACCAAGGCCAGTTAGAAGTTGGCTCCTTGATTATATAGGTCCTACAAAATTACAAATGTGAAGTGATTTAAAGGATATATTTAAAGGTTATGTCCCTTTACTCATATCCACCAGAACTTATATATCTACTCCCGATGTTGACACTCAATCATCATATCATACTGTATATTTCTTATGTGATCTTATATATGTTACTATAAATTTCTTTTATGTATATAATACTGTTGATATTTCTCCTTGCTTAACATTAATAGAAAAAATTACCTACAAGCTAAAAATAGAAGAGCTAAGACATACACAACATTTTAAAAATATATAAGTAAAAATAAAAACAATCATAGTGCAAAAGTGAAAATTTGTATGCATCAATACTTTAGAGCAAGAAGTATTCTTAGTGCAAAAGTGAAAATTTTATGCATCAATACTATAGCCAAACCTACTTCATTCATATTTCTTTTCTTCAAATTGTGTGTCCAAGGGTATCCGTGTATGCATATAGACATGTAATCTATCATTGAATGTGTATACCCATAACCAATAATATCAGATAAAAATAAATATATCTAGGAAAACTAGTTCATAACACCCTATATCCATGATGGGTTAGACTAGTTTTTAATGTCATGTACTATCCAAATGTAGTCTCACAAGTACTAATGGAGAAATAGGGATAAAATAATAAATCTATTAAGCCTTGGAAAAATATCCACCCACTTCTTACCAATCTTGACCTACCTAGCTAAAACTAGAGGGATCCTCACCTCTAGATTTAGTTAGGACTCTCATAAATAGACAATGACTCAATCCATCCCAAAAAAAATCCCCTTCACATGGGACCATATCGACCTCATTTTGGAATACTGATTAAAAAAATCATAATAATCATCATAGAAAGTTTTAATTATAAATAACAAGGTCAATTTTGTATGATGCACATCAATTCTCAAGCGTACAAACTATAATTACATTTAAAAAATAGTATGGGCACATGTAGATATTAAAAAATAAAATAAAACCTTCATCCCAATTTACCCTACACTTACTTTAATACCTTACATATAAATATATACAATCATAGATTACTAGGTATTTTACTTGTAGAAGAATACCCCATCTCTAATTTTATACATATAACCATGCAAAAAAAATTAATCATAAATAATAAGTGCATAACTTAAACCCTCCCTTACCCAGGTGTTGTAGGTGAGTTGGAGAGGAGAGGGCAATCCTCCAAGAGAGGTCCCAGGTTCAAATCTCCACCCTACCAAAAAGATGAATTGGGTATCCAAAATCCAATTGATAATGTTGGTGTGGGCAGGGTCGGGTGCAACTCCCGGGTGACTTTGATGGTGTAGAACCCCCTGTTTGCAGTCTCTCAGACCAAGGCGGCCCCACAAGGGGTTTTTCACTTTAAAAAAAAAAACTTAAACCCTCCATTTTTTATTTCTCCTTCCATTCAAAAATGTGCACTTAAATTAATAGAACAAATGCAAATAGGTCTAATGCCCTACCTTCAATCATATTAATATTAGTATATTTATAGAAAATTCCCTTCAATGTAATAATGCTCCTTCTTCCCCTATAACTCTTCATCACTTTCCTACCACCAATCTATAATGAATCATCCTTTTTCTTTAACATTTGTACAAATATTTCATAAGTAAAATATAGTGTTTGCCAATAACATATATCTACTTGAATCTCTATTTAAAATGAGATAAGAGAAAGCTCACCCATTTATAAGACCTTAATCTTAAAAAATAGAGTATTTATATATTTTTTGTTATATTGGAGGAGTGGTTTTTGAAAGTGCCCCAAAATCTTGATTACAAAAGGATCGACAACAATAATAGGTCAACAAGCCTACATTAGCACAAAACAGCTAGTGGGTCCATGAAGATAATATCAACATACAAAAATAAACCATATAAAGGTTTTGGTGAGGTAACAAAACATGAAGTAGCAAAGGATAAGAGAAGTCAACCCTAGGCTAGCTCAACACTAATTTTAGGATTCTCATCAATGACCTTGTAAAGATATTTGAGCTTGTAGTAAAGCTCATCCATGACTTTGGTAGCTTGGTGGTATAAGGTCCATGCAATATTGGATGCATTGGCAGTAGGACGGAGCATCACCATAGTGTTGGAAAAGTGGATGAGAAAAGAAAAATAGAAAATAGCAAATTATTGCATGGATGCATCAAGAGGATGAGTTCAAATAAATTTATAGTACCCAATCTTGTCCTATCAAAGGAAAAAATACCTATGGTTGATCCAATTAGTAAATATTTCATGTCACCATAAATTGGTTACTTTAGTCATTGAATGAGTTATTTATTTGATTTAGCAAATCAAATTTGGTCTAATTCATCTTCATCCCCTACTTTGACTCATACTAACCCTTTGAATGGGATATTGATTGACATGAACAACCCTAAAGATAAACCACTCATTGTAAGTCAATTATTCAACCCACCATCAGTCTCTAGTATGCAAAATATCCCTTCTATAAATACTCCTTTCACCCAATACCACTTCAATGTAGTTTTTTGAATACCTCCAACATCCCTCTAGGTCCAACCTCAATCCAATAGGATCATCATGCTTAAATCCTAACCTTGATAAAAGTAAACAAGTAGTGATTGGGAAAATAGGGTCATAGGTATCCAAGGAAAATCCCTAGGGATTAACGGCACCTCTAGCTAGTCAAACATAGTAAATGTACAAGGTCCACCTCCTCAAAACCAAACAATATCATTGATAGGGATAAACTACCCCCTATGTTATAGAATGTTCAACTATAATAAATTATTAGTGATATTATTAGAATCAACCACCTCAATTTCCTCCACCTTACTCTTCTCCATAACCATATCCCCCATGCCTTGTATACTTACCTCATAGATATATGATATATCACCCTCCTAAATAATAGTATGATCAACCTCCTTAAAAAAATAATCTAGGATTGCCTCCTAGGATATAAATCCAACTTTTTTATTGGACCTACTAAGGAATCCTAAATTAGTGGTATATTCTCCTATTCTCCTACCAGCTATGAAGCACTACCCACATTTGATGTAAACAAGAATATGATGGCACTAGATGACTTCAACAAGTTGTCTATGCTCAATTTAATTTACTACATTCAATAGGATGACATAATTGTACACTTACTAATCTATTCCCTTCGTGATAAAATTGCTTTATGGTATAGGGGATTTTCAAATACTGTGGTTACTAGTTGGGAGTCAATAGTATAACCATTTACACATCAATTTGGTAGCAAAAGAAATGGTTACTCATATTTATTTTAGTTAAATGCAATACAAATATACCCTTAAGAAAAATACATTATTTCAATACTAGATTATTGAGGATCTTGATCCTAATTCCATAGAATGTTAGGTTAAAACAAGAACATGCATTACCATATTGCATCAAATATTTACAATATATTTTGGCTTAATTAGTTTGTAATGCTAATCATCATACAATAGATAATACATTTGAATAAGTATATAGAATATAATATGTTCTTATCTAAGTAACGAAGATACCCCCTACTCCACCAATGGCCTATGTAGCCCAAATTTTCTAAAATATACCTATACCTAGTCCCATGCCCAATTTCTCATTAATTTGTAATACTCAACCAAATGCCTCCATTCATCCTTCCACATCACCATACATTATTAATAATCCTTGTCAAAATACATCATCCATTATAGCCTTCCATCCACAACATCTAGCCCTCCCTACTCCATCTAACTCCAACAATGAGTCTAGAAATAGATTTATGATGAATGAATGAAGGACATGATTAAAAGCTTGGTAATTTAGAATGATTCTACAAAGTAGTAGTGGAACTAGTCATAAAATTGAAATCCATAAAAGACTTCATACTATAAAAACATTATATGCCATGCCAAAGTACTAGTTAGGAGAAAATTAAACTCATCATCATATGATTAACACAAACACAGAGGTAGAAACTACAAGGTATCTCCCTTCTAATTATAGACATGATCCCATAGAATATATGGTTGTTGTTAGATATTCTAAATTTTTTCAATATAATCAATATTGTCATATTTATTAAGCTACCATCATAGGTTAAATGGTCCCATCCATAAACCCAACTATGTACCAATAGTCCAAGGCTCTACAATCAATGTCTATCTTACCCAATTCTAACAACACAATGTAAAAAGAGTTATATTTCAAATATGATGCCATATAAATCAATCAACAAGTAGTTGAAACTAGGGGTAATATAAAGGCTTCTAAAGAACAATCAATTAACAAGCAAACTGAAACTAGAAAAGATACAACCCTTAGAAGGGGAAGGCTACCTTTACACTTGAAATATAAAGGGCCTATCATAGCACACCAAGAGATATATAAGGAGAAGGAGAACATGGAAAAGAAATAATTAGATATGCCTTAGAAATAAATGGGAGAAACACAAAAACAATATATAGAAGAACAGATAAATGAAAGCAACCCATAAAATCCAAAGGATATAGAAAGATGACCAATAAACCCAATAAAATTAGATTCAATAAAGGAGGATATTCCATTTAAAAAGACACAAAGGAAACTAAAAAATCCCTCTCACAAGTGAAGGGCGACCTACATCCTCTAAGCAATTTCTAATTTTATAATAAGAAGAGAAGACACGTCTTCCAAATATAAAATTTAATATCACAAAATAAATGAAAAGGATGCTAACCAAGGTTATTATTCTAGAATTATTATCCCTACTAAGACAATGGCATCGACTTAAAGAATCTCTAAAATAGCAAGAGTAGAGTTATTCTAAAGGTAAACAATTATAGTCCACTCTAGTTAGAATCACAAAGCAACAAAATCTAATGGTGGAACATCTGTCAAACATCCTTGTCAATGCATAAAATAGATGGAGTACTCCAAAGTCAAAATATTGAAGCCACCACCATTCTATGTGATACTCAAGATTAAAAATTATATGTTGCACTATAGATTTAGATGTAGTAGTCACAATTATACCTACAATAATTTATGAAGAAATGGGTATCCCTTATACTAATATAGCTACACAACCAATCCAATGGGATGGAACAAATGTCAACATAGTTGGAGTAATAAAATGTCTAATCATGATTATAGCTAGTGCCAAGAGTTCATGGCAGTATAGGAAGTGATAGTCATGGACCTACCCTTGTTCCTTGGGATGCTTTTTTGAGAGAGTGGATGTATAAATTATTAGGAGCTTGTTACCTATAAATTAAATATACTTATATAAAGGTACCTAAATTTAGGAAAATAAGTAGGATTAAGAATGAAATATCTTACATATTTATCCCAATATTGAGGACAAAAATATAGTCAACTAGAATGAGCTACTAGCATTTATAGGAGATGATTATATATATATATATATATATATATATATATTGAAGGTAAATGATATTCGGAGGTGGACATGATAATCAACATGTTACAAGAAGGTGGAGACCATAATATTGAGTATGAAGAAATTGAGTTTGAAAATTATATTATTATATAGAATATTTCAAACCTTTCCACCCTATTAGGTCAAGGAGTAAATAAAATGTCGACTACATACTCTAATAGCACCAAAATATTGAATGACTTAGTCATCAATGTGTGTAGTTCATATATCTATAGGAAGACTCATTATACCTATGGGTTATTATTTATTTGTACCAATAATAATGTAGAGTGTGAAGCACTCTACACTGGTTTGAGAAATGTTGAAAACAAGGGAATAAAAGACCTAAGAATATATGGATACTTGAATAATAGTAAATTAGATTAATTAAAAATGCACCATGAAGGATAAACACCTAAAATATTATACATATTGAGTTTTAGAATTGCTCAAAATTTTTGATTCATATGAAATCAAAGCAATACCCAGATATTTAAACATAAAGGTAGATGAGTTGGTAGGAATTGCAACCTAATTTGATACCACCGATGATATGTGGGATAAAAAAAAGAATCAAATGTTGTCTTTAAACCAGTGATGCCTAATAAATCTAATCATTTTGAGGTATTCAATAATAATGAGCAAATAATTGAATTAGGAAGCTCAATACAATAAGCAAGAATGATTATGGGGACAACATCAAAGTGGATTCATGAAATTAAAATCAAATTAGTTATCCAAAGGCCTAATCACCCTAAATATTTTATATAATCCTAACAATTATAAAAGGAAAATTTATCTTAGGGTGAAATGTTCTTCATATCACCAAGTTGAGGAAACTAAAGGGAAGAGTCAACTACTTGGGAGATATTGCACTCAGGAAGAAAAAGAAAGTTTCAAAGAGCTTTGTGGTAAGTATGGAAACATTATTTTTTAGCCATATGAATATTTTAAAGCCTATAACTTGAATATCATAAAGTATACTATTGAATTGGAGCCTAATACCTAGACTTACCTCTAAATCCAAAAATAGATATAGTAATGAAAAAAGAGTTATTGAAACTATTACAAGATCAAATTATATTACCAATTAAGCACTCCATATGTGTTTTCATTTTGGTCTTCATCTATAATAAAAATATGGATATAAGCTTATGTATCAAATTCAAAATATTGAACAGGGCTTCTTTAAAGTATCACTATCCATTGCTTACCATTGATCAAATACTATAGAATGCAGTTGGATCACATGTGTTGTCAATCCTAGGAGACTTATCATGATATATTCATATATGGGTCAAAGATAAATACCAATATAAAGCAACTTTTACATCTAAATGGAGAACATGTACATACAAAAAAATGTCATTTGGCATATCAAATGCAAGGGAAATCTTCCAAAGAGCTATGAACATAGCTTTTATTGGACTTAAAGGGGAGATCATTGTCATTTAACTTGATGATATAATAGTATTTTTAAAGAATAGGGTTAAGCACATTAGCAATATTGATCTAGACTTCCATAGGTGTAGGGAGTTTGGTGTTTCTCTAAACTCTAAGAAGTTAATTTTTGTGGTCCAAGAAGATAAATTTTTACATCATGTCATATTAAAATAATACTTAGCCATATATTCTAATCAAATAAGAGTCATCCAAGACCCACCATTGCCCATATTAGTCAAAGGATTCATATATTTCTTATTTCATTTTCATTTTATCACTAAGTTCATTATAAATTTTATCTAAATTATCAAACCCATCACTAAGATGATAAAAATGATGCTTCCCTAGATTGGACCAAAGAAGGAAATAAATCCTTTCAATGTCACATCTAGGATGAATAAATGACTAGTGTCTAGTTTTGGAAAGATATATTAGGGAGAATATATTTTTAAAATAAACTCCCTTACAAATTAGACAACAATGTAGTTATCATGAATATTAAGTTCTAGATAAAGAAAGTTAAAATACATCCAAATTTTATTAATTCGGATGCATAAGGACTACTTTCCATAGTTTTACTAACATGGATTTTATAAAAATAAAAGATATCACTTGGGCTAATGACCCTTTATAAAAATATGAACCTATGATATGGTTGGTGGGTAGTCGGTTCTGAACTTGGATGACTTCTTTTCTGATCTTGGACGGCCCCTTTAAAATTCCTATGGATAAGAATAAACCCAGACAACTCGAGGCTAGACAGGGAGAAGTTTATAAATGGCACCTTATGGCACCAAAGAAGGGGAACTTCGGAGGCAAGTGGAGGAAAGCAAACTTGAAGAGTACAGAGATATTAAGAAGTGAAGGAAGGATTTGGTGCTACGAAGATCACAGGTCAGAGGACTTCTATATGTTTAAAGCATTTATGGATAAAAATGAGCTTCTGTTTAAAATGTATATCTGTATAGACTGTCGTATATTAAACACCATTATTATGCTTGATTAAACGACTTGTTAGATAAAATCTCGGTGATGACTAGATCTGGGATATATCAGTTATATTACCCTTTAATATTTTGGTGACTATCAATTTGATGCCATTTCTAATTTCAAATTAGTCTCTTGAGAATATCCGTATAACCCAAAGCATATATGAAGAATTATGCTCTTGATTACTTCCATTTTTGTCTAAGATATTTAGACTCTCATGATGAAACCTTTTGCCTATTGAAATTACCGTTAGTAGAAATCTATAATTAATAACATTGAAATACCTCTTTAAGAAAGTATATAGTTTTTGTCATACGCTCGAACAGGGAGATTGTAAGTTTTTCAGCGATGCCTCTCACCATAGAATAATGCTCTATAAACACATAGTGAGTTGATTGGAAAAACCCAGTAGACTGATGGTTTAGGTTGATCCCCATATCAATTGATTACGTAGGTGTCCATTTGTTCTAGCATCTGCATTCAGTTTAGTATGGATTGAATACGCTAGTAAACCCTATAGCCAATGTATAGCCGCCCATGTTCGTGACTACTATCTCGATGTTCACAACCAATTAAGTAAATGGTTCTATGACCTATGTTGTAACCTGGTTTCCTACCACTGAAGGTTTCTATCGAAGTAGTGTATTAGGAGATCATACCTGTAGTTACCTATTTTTTGAAACTCAGATGCATCCACCTCTGGTCTTGTATTAAAATTGGTTTAACCCCTTATGCATAATAAACATTCCCAAGTCATTCCTAAATCTCCAGGTGGCATAACCTATGCAGTTGAGACATACCTATGCATGTTTATCTTCGCACCGATGGTAAGTTGAAAGTGTAGCCAAACCTTACTTCAAAAATTATATTCCACATGGGGTATGTCGAAACCATTCTTCCATTTATTTTCGACCACCAATTGGAGGTGGTCAAGAGTTGAACCCTTATATTCGACTGGATGCGTAACAACCTTCCGGATTAAGTGCTACTATACCCTACCTCATGAAACATGAATAAGCTGGTACGTCGCCTTGTAATAAGGTTGAAGGTTGACCATTTTGTAATTTTCTATTGGCTACTTAACCGTTGGTTAAGCACAAACCTTAGACATGGGGTAGATTAAGTGCTACTATACCCTACCTCATGAAACATGAATAAGCTGGTCTGTCGCCTTCTAATAAGGTTGAAGGTTGACCATTTTGTAATTTTCTATTGGCTACTTAACCGTTGGTTAAGCACAAACCTTAGCCATGGGGTAGATTAAGTGCTACTATACCCTACCTCATGAAACATGAATAAGTTGGTCTGTCGCCTTGTAATAAGGTTGAATGTTGACCATTTTGTAATTTTCTATTGGCTACTTAACCATTGGTTAGCACAAACCTTAGCCATGGGGTAGATTAAACCCTCCATTGGATAACAAGCTAGCCATTGGACAAAATTTTAATCCATGGTGGTTATCTATCGAGAATCGAGTTATTAATAAAATAGTAGAGGATAGTCCTTCTTAAGACACTGCTGTATTTTATGGTGCACCTTTATACCAATCTTGACTGGTAGGTTAAATATAGAGCCTATCATTGGTTTTACCTAATAAATAATTAAGTGTTATAGGATTCTATCACTACCTATAATGTTTTTGGGAAACTAAACAAAAGGCTTAAAATAGATTATAGGATTTGTATGAATCTTATAAGAATATTAGGAAAAATTGGTAAAAGATCATTGTACAATTTGGTAATAAATTTTAAGATCTATAGAGTAGGCTTTGGAGAAGATTATGATATTTATAATTTTGTAAATAATGTAGGAAACTATAGTAAAACCATATGTGGTTAATAGATCAAATTATGGTAAATTATAGTAAATATTATGGAAAGGATATGATGGGTTTGTAATAGTATTTTATAATGAAATTGGTTTATTATATTGAACAAGTTATTGTTGATTCATTGTTTAAATGCTAGGTAGTTGGAATAGAGAAAACATAATATGTACTTATTTTATGTTTAAGGTAAAATGTTAGAAAACTAATCTATGAGAAAACGAAATTGCCTTATTACTTATTAATGATTATATATGGCAATGTTGATTTAAGGAATATTCTTTGGGGAAAGAATAGGAGTAAATGGACCCAAGTGTTGTAGGTGAGTTGGAGAGGAGAGGGCAATCATCCAAGGGAGGTCCCAGGTTCGAATCTCCACCCTACCAAAAAGTTGAATTGGGTACCCAAAATCCAATTGATAATGTTGGTGTGGGCAAGGCCGGACGGAACTCCCGAGTGACTTTGATGGTGTAGAACCCCCTGTTCGTGGTCTCTCAGACCAAGGCAGCCCCACAAGGGTTTTTTCGCTTAAAAAAATAATACTAGGAGTAAATGGGGATTTATTCTTGGAAATTTATGGGGTTTCATTTCTTATATGATTGTATGGAAACGTTTTCATTATGTGAAGGATTTTATTTAATGAAATTATTGCATACATTGTATGGATATAATGCATTCATATATGTCATGAGCTGTCCTAATCCCTTACCACCATCACCATCATCAAGTGATGGAGATACGAGCAGAATCGGGAAAGTATTTATACAAGTAATCACTATTATGATGTACTTAGATCTTTAGTTAGAAGATCTTCAAATTTATGAGAAATAATTGTTATTGTAGATATTTGATTTAAGACCTTTATGTGGAAGGATATTTATTGTAAAACATGTTCATTTGAAGAACAAATTGTAGCTTGGAAATATGTTATAAATTGTTAAGTACCTAGTGGAGGTATTGAATGATGTATTCTTCTTTTCAGATTAAAATGTGAAGTAAATATGCAATTGATTTATGACTATATACAATGACTTTTGCTATGGACTAGATAAGTATTTTATCTTTAGTTACCATTTAATGTGGAATTCTAATTTTTTATACCTATGAATGGATATTCTAATTAATTAAGAGAGAGAGAATTCAAGGGTAATCTAAATATAAGGATACACTTGTAGTAAATCATTAAAGAACAAGCATAGCCTTATAAGGATAATTGGTAGGAAAAATAAATAGAAAATATAGATCTATTTCCTTCATGGACCTAAGGAATGAGGTGCTCAAGTAGTATTTCGGAATAAGGCTAACATCTGTAGGAATCACGAGAAAAATGTGATGTCTATTTAACTACCATCGGGATGATGGGTACAGTTAGACAATATGCTTGAACCTTGGTCGGGATGACCTAAGTGGAACCTAACTTAAGGGGAGATCTTAAGTTAGGAATATAATATTTCATAACATTGTGGCCAAGAATTTCTATCATTCAGGGGAATAGAAGAAATAGAGGGTGACCACTGAAGACGTCCTTATACCAGGATGGTACTAATGTAAACCCACAAAATAAATAGGAAGGTTACTCCTACACAGTAAGTGTGAAAGCAAACCTGAAATTCACTTGGGTAAACTTCTCCTTATACATGAATGGAAATGCATTCTATAAGGTCTAACTATTTTATAAGTGATTCTTGATTTGAACTCGATTTATAACAAAAAAAATTCTCTCTCTAGAAAGGATGTATAATGAAGGTCATTACAAATAATATGTCAAGGATGCCATTACAAAATCCCCAGTCCTAATTAATATCAAATTCTTGAAAGAGTTTAGGCTATACGTATTTGGTACACATGAAAGCATAATGGTTTTCCTAACTTAAATTAATTATAAGTATGGGGAATACCCCATATCCTTCATTATCCAAGCATTTCATAACTATGAGAAAATATACATTGATCAAAAAATTGAAATTTACCTTCATGGAGCATATAAAAAATTTTAGATACTACTTATCATAGAGCAAAACCACTATATTTATAGTACATACCAAGGTTTGGTCTATTGAAGTACATAACAAACTAGGAGATAAGAATACTAGGATCAATAAAATTTAGAAATTTTATATCAAGATCAAACCCACCAAGTTGATCATAAAATTTCCTTGTGTGAAATGTTGGTAAGGACAATCTTTGAAGATCATGTTGATCTAGTAAAAGAAATAGATATTATTTGTGGAACCAAATGGATGGGAAACATATGCAAATACGTGGTTTTAGGGTAGGCTCTAAAATAATTAACATCTAGGGTAGACTCTACAAGAATTAACATCTAAACAAAAGGCCTAACTTAGACAAAATGTAGGTATGAAAAGTGCCATCTTCTAAAATCTATCAATAACAACAAAAATGGAACCATTACCTCTTTGTGTTTGAGGTAATACAAGAATAAACTCCATACTTGTGTCCCCCATGGCCTTTCTAGTATTGGTAATTACTTATACAACATATTTTTTTGGCTTCAATATTTTGCATGTTGGAATAATTGACAACCCTACATGAACCTTCTTACATATGTGCTCATTCCTAGATAATAATAATTATCGAAAAGTTATCCCATGGTCTTGTTTACTCTAAAATATATAGCAAGTCCTCCACTATATTTTTCTCTTATCAAATTCTCTCATTGAGCTCTATGGTATGCATAATCATTGTCCCTTGAATAATAATTCTTCTTGGATAAAACAATCCATCCATGATATTCTATTTACTATAGTAGGATTCTTACATGCTACCTAAGATTCTTTGAAGTCCAAATCATCAACATAAATCTCTTTCATTGTATCAAAACCTACAACTTTAATCTTCATTGTATTCACTAACAAACTTCCACTCAAGGACTTTTTTACTTGATTGGAACTATCACTTTTATGTTTTAAAACAAATGAGTAGCTTTGAAGACACTCAATCCATTTCATGTCTTTGGCTTAATTTTTCTTGATTTTTAATAAATTGTAAATCATGATGATTTGTAAAGAGCACAAATTCCTTTGGCAATCGGTATTGCCTCCACTTTAGTGCTTGCATAATGGAATAAAAATTCTAATAATAAAATGAATATTTCCTCTTTGCTTCATTTAAAATTATTCATAAATAGGTGATGGGTCTACCTTCTTTATTTAAAACTCCTCCAATTGCTATTCTACTTGCATCACAATCTACTTGGAAAACCTTGTTAAAGTTTGACAATGCTAGAATCGGTTACCCTATGAATTTCTCCTTCAATATTTGAAAGCTCATTTCTAATTTGTGTATCCATTGGAATTCATGTCTACTTCCCTTCATTGTTTCCATGATTAGGTCACAAATTCCACTAAAATTTCTAACGATTTTTTTGTAAAATCTAGCAAAATCATTGAAACTTCTGACTTCAAATATACTCCTTGATGATGGCCACTCCACAATAGCCTTAACATTTTCTAGATTCATTTGCAAACCATCCTTAAATATGATAAAACTCAAATATACCAATTCCTTCTACATAAATCTACACTTCCTCAAATTAATCATCAATTATTTCTCCTTCAACTATTTACAAAACTAAACTCAAATGCAAAACTCAAATATACCAATTATTTCTCTTGCTGACTAAAATAACATCCAAATAAACCACTACAAAATTACAAGAAAAAATATTCAATACCTAATTCATCAATTGTATAAAAGTGGTAGGTGCATTAGTCAACCTAAATGGCATGACCATCCTTTTAATATAAGCTTTCTTTGGTCTTAAACACAGTCTTCTACTCATCTCCTTCTCTGATTCAAATTTGATGGTAAATATTATTCAAACCAATATTTATGAAGTATTATGCTCCACTCAAACAATCCATCAAGTCATTTGTACAAGGTAATGGAAACCTATATTTTATTATAATGTTATTGATTGCTTGAAAATCCATACACATACACTATTCTCTATCTTTCTTTGGTGCTAGTATGATTAGTACTACACATGAGCTCAATATTTCCCTAATTATCCACTTGTCCAATAGCTCTTGTACTTGTCTCTTCATCTCTTAATTTTCCATGGGTGATATTCGATAGACTTCCTTGGTTGGTAAAATTTATCTAGGTAGAAATTATATTTGATGACTAATGTTTCTCATAGGTGGCAACATGTCAAGTAGTTCTTCTAAAATAATCTTAGCATATTCTTCCAAAAAATCTTTCTCTTTGTGTGGAATATCAACCATATTATTTTTTGTCCCACCTTCCATGTGTTTAGTAATCAAAGCAAAATATATTTCCTCCTTCATCTCCTTCAAGAATTATTTTCTAGAAATCATAAAAACTTTAGAACTACTTCCCACCTCTTCTCTTTTGTCCTTCAATGGACTCAATGCATAAATTTTACCATCCTTAACAATTGAATAAGTGCATAGTCATCCATCATGTAATAATTTCTTATCAAATTTCTATGGTCTCCCTAACAAAATATGATACTCATCCATCGACAGGAACTGTGTCCTTAAAATAACCAATTTGAAAATTCATCCTACATTATTTAGTTACCAAAATTTGGTGTCCATTTTGAAACCACAATACTTCACATGGATTTAGAAGCTCAATTATTTTTAAGCCGAATTTCTTTACTATATCTATTGACACCAGGTTGTCTATGCTTTCAATATCGATAATCACCTTACAACATTTACATTTGGAATTATTAATTGTCCTAAATAGGTTTTTCCTTCGCTCGGGTTCAAGCACCTCCTTTGTTGGTTTCAAAAATATCCTTTTCATCATAAGGAATTCTCCTTGTCAATATTCCTCCATTTAATTTAGTGAAGCAGTACTTTCATCGTTTTCTTGTGTAATATGGTTTCTAGCTTCCTTTCCTTTATTGTTGCTCTATTGTACTATTGGACATTCAAATGACTGATGGGAAGCTTCTCCACATCTATAAAAAATTTTGGAGAATCCTTAACCCATTTGTCTACCATAACTTCATCTTCCTCTTAATAAATATTTGTTTTCTTTATTATTCTAAGAAGTACTAGCTTCTCCCTCCCACATTTATTTTCTTCTTCCTTGAGAAAAGCATCCTATTCCTCTAGTATTATTTTGTTGCCTTCATAATAACTTTTCCTCTACCTTGATTGCATATTGATATGCTTCTTCAATGGTCCTGAGTTAAATCACTTTGATTTCATCTTGTATGATAACATAAGTTCATTTATATATCTTGTCATCTTCTTGTCATCATCTTCTATATGACTTTTTCTAATTGATTTATAGAATTATTTTGTATATTATTTTACTCCAAATTCCTTTTTCTTAAGGTTTTGGAGTCTCCTAAACAATCTGATATGATAATAAGTAGTTAAAAATTTTGGTTTTAATTTAGATATAGACTTATCCCAAGTTCACATTCTATCATTTTTATTATTTTTTTGTTTAGACATGATCCTACTAAATTGAAGCATGTCCCTTCAACTAGGTGCATGCAAATTTGACTCACTTTGGATTCTCCATAGATTTATAATCAAATAATCTCTCCATGTCTGTTATCCAATCTATAAATTTTATAGGATTCAAATTTCCATTAAAATTGGGGTTATTCATTTTTTGTTTACTTCCCATGCTTGAGATTGCCAAAATCAACCATTGCTTTGATTTTCTCCTTGCTCCTCATCTCAAGAATTTGGGTGACCAATATACTCCTCTTCACTATCACTAGCCTTTTCAAGATGAATATCTCTTCTTTGGGAAGTCTCAATTGCATCTAGTCTAGAAGTGATTCCTCTTACATTTCAACTATATTTGTTGGTCGAGGTCCTAAACCATGCGATCTTCCACTTACTCATTGCATTGTCTCTCATTCAATAGAGTGTGTAGACTTGTAAAATTAAACCTAATCTAATACCCAATGATGTAGTCACAAAGAGGAAGTTCAACAAAGAATTGTCCCTTAGAAAAAAATTTGAAAGATAGTCAATTTAGCAAGGTTTAAATGGTGGGCAATAGTACATCACTATTTATCCACTTGAATATGTTGGAAATATGAGCAAGGTTTGCTTTTATTGATGTCAAGAAGAAAGCAAGGTTTGTCATCATGAGTATGATGACCAAATTTCAATGTCATCCATGCATTTATGTCAAAAGGTTGATATCCAAATTTTGGTGTTATTATGTCCTCCAGTAGTTTTTCCAAAAAGACAAAGAAGCAGGTTGATAAAAATAATAATATTATAATATATAATATTATAATATTTTCCAGTTATAGTTTTGTGTGAAGAGAAAAAAATGTAATGGAGTGATAAAATTATTATTTCCCAAAAGACCCATGTAAAAGTTTATAAAGTCCTAAGTTTAAATTATATAAATTTAAATATTTTACCCTAAGGTAAAATTTAAATTTAAATTAATTTAAAAGCACCATAATTCAAAATTCGAATTAATTCAAATTTAAAATAATTAAAAGTGCTGACGTGTTCTAAAAATTGATAAAGTATATATAAGGTGGTAAGTTCCACCTTGGAAAGGTATCCATGCAATCCATTTGAATGCAAAGGAAATCGTGCACCAAGGACTAAGGAGGAAAATTGTATGTGCTTTTTAACCCTTGGAGGAGGCAAACTAAGGAACAAGGTAGAGAGGAACACTGATTAAGTCATAGAAGCATTGGTAGTATGGTTGGAAGCCAGGGCAGTGGTAAGTTGCTTGTAGACAATAGGTCGTAGGTTCAAATCCGTGTGGTAGTGGTTTTTGAAGGTAGAAGTTTGATTTGACTTTTGCACCGACAAAGTGGTTAAAGAGGGAGACGTGAGCCTCATTCATAAAGTGAGGGAACGTAGCCCACTTGGTGGACACGCATTGTGTAGAGGCACTTGGGATAAGGGGATCGATGGATCGAATCCCGCAAAGGTTTTTTTTGTTGCAATTAAAAAGGTATGCACTCATTTGCTAAAGTTTAACATTGCATCCAAAATGTGTGAAGGTGGAAATTAAATTTTTAATTTCCTAAATGTTTTATTAATTGAAAATTGCATAGTTGAAAGGATTTATGAGTTATAAAAGGGTAGGCAAAGTTTTAATTTGTGTGTTTGATTTTTAAGTGGTTAAAAGGAGTAATAAGGTGTGTCAAAGGTGTTAGATGTTATTTGTTGAAATAAAGTGATATTATAAATTGATTTGAAAGGAGAAATAAGGCATAGTTAATTTTTGCTTTTTTTGCATGGTGAAATATTTTTGAAAGAAAATATTGAGGATAAAATTGTGATATTTAACCATTAAGATTGTCAAAGAGGTTGAGTGTGATTGAGATAGGTTTTGAGATCCAATGTTTTTCAAAACAAAGGTATGGTCATATCTTCCTTGTGAGTGAAATATTGTTAGATGTTGTGAATGCTAAGTTGGAGTGAAAATGATTGTTTTATAAGAATTGTTGAGTTTGATTTTGAGATGTCCAATGATGATTGATGTGGATTTTCTTAAATTAAAGTTGATACTAGAAACCTTGTTTGATAAGCATTATTGGAAATATTGAGTAAGCTTTTATATGCTTTATTAGGGTTTGTGAAAGATCATGAGTATTATTTTTATGTGAAGTTAAGAACTATATTGGATTAGGTTTTGTGAAATATCATGAGTATCATTGTTATGTGAAGTTGAGAACTATATTGAACTTGGGTTTGTGAAAGATCATGAGTATCATTGTTATGTGATATTTGTTTTATAAACATTGTTGACTAAGCTTTCATTGAGTGATTACTTGAGTGGAATTGATTGAGCTTAGTTTATTAGAAGTGTTTCAATGATAGTTGAAGTTATATGAAACAAATTATTCTTTACTAATTTGAGAAAGAGATTGAAAGTGATTGAGTGTGAAATATATTGAGTCTCTAACCATTCTCTATATGTTTTTGTGAGATTAAAACAAGATTTTGTGTGAAACTTGTTTGTGTGATTGAAGAGGTTTTCTATGATAGATTGAGTTGATTTGAATAAGATTTTGTGAAAGCTAGTGGATAGATTTGAGTAAGTCCTAGAGTGGACTTAAGGATAGATTTGAGTAAGCTTTTGTGAAAGCTTACAATCAGATTTGAGGTAAGTCTTGGTGAAGACTTGTTGAGCATATTGAGCAAGTTCTAGTGAGAACTTGTTGAGCATATTGGATAAGTCATTGAGATGACTTGTGGATAGATTTGAGGTAAGTCTTGGAGTAGACTTGAGAGTGCATTTGATTGATTGATTTGGTAAATATTTGTGTTAAGGCTTGGGGCATATCTAGCAGAGTTGATTTGATATTGGATCAATCTTTGTGTTAAGGCTTGACAATAAATTTGAGGATAGATTTGTGCTACACCGAAGTACTGTGTTTGGTGTAGATCAGAGATAGATATTGAGTAGATTTGTGCTAGATCAAGGGACTTTGTTTAGTGCAGATCAGAGATAGATATTGAGCATATTTGTGCTAGACCGAAGGACTTTGTTTACTATAGATTAGAGACAAATATTGAGCATATTTGTTCTAGACCGAAGGATTGTGTTTAATGCAAATCAAAGATAGAGATTGAGCAGATTTATGCTAGATCTAAGGACTGTGTTTGGTGTAGATAAAATATAGAGATGGAGTAGATTTGTGCTAGACTGAAAGACTATTTTTAGTACAAATTTGAGACAGAGCTTGGAGTAATATTTGGAGGTGACAGAGCAAAGGATAGTAGTATCCAATGGATAGATATCCATTAGCCATAGTAGTGAGGATAGAGGTATTCTAAGTGAGGATAGGAGTCTTCAGTGGGGAGAGGTCCACAAGCCAGTGCAATGGAGGTAGTAGTCTTCTAGAGGATCACCAACCAGAGCAGAGGAGAAGGAGTTCTCCTGTGGATAGATATCCATGAACCAACTAAAGGGATTGGTGTCTCTTGTGGATAGATATCCATAAACTTTATTAGGGTATTGGTGTCTCCTTTGGACAGAGGTCCATAAATATTGTAAAAGAAAATGAATTTCCAAGATATTTGTTGAGAAAATTTTAGTGAAATATACTCTCCATGGAGTAGCTCACATTGGGTGAACCACATTAAATTGGTGTCTCTATTTTGTGTGGTTATTTGTGCATTGCTTTTATTACTTCTGTTGATATTTCCATTGATATATTGTATAATATTGTTTTGGAAAGAAAAGTAAAAAGTGGTCTTATACTGTTCACCCCCCTCTCAGTATAAGATTGTGCTCTTCAATTGGTATTAGATCGGGTTCCTTCGAAAGAGTTTAACAACTTGAAGGAAAAGCACAAGAACATAGATGGATTTTAAGAATAGATCATTTGGGAATTCAGCACCATTGTCCAATGGGAACAATTATGCACTATGGAGCAAAAGGATGAAGTTGCATCTAATGGCACTTGGAAATGAAATATGGGAAGCAGTTGAGAATGGATACATACCACCAACAACACCACCTATAGGTAAATATGGTAAGCTTCTACATCATTACAATTCAAAGGCAATGAATTAAAATTTGTGAGGTTTGCATGAAACGGAGTTTATAATGGTTATACATTGCACATTAGCAAAGGAAATTTGGGATACGTTGAAAGGCATATGAGACAAAAAGGTCAAAAGGGTAAAGTTGCAAAACTTCAAGAGAACATTTTAAGACTTAAAAATGAAGGATGAGGAAAATATTGCTGCATATCTACTTCGTGTGGACGAGGCTGTTAACTCTATGCAATGACTTGGGCTCAAAGTTGAATAATATTATATTTTTGATAAGATTTTAAGGCCACTCCAAAAAAGGTTTAGTAAAAATATTTCAGCTATATAAGAGTCAAAAGATATTTAAATTTTGACAAGGGATGAATTACATGGTATTCTCATAGATTTTGAGATGAGAATAAAAGAGGAACCTATTCTCCAAAAAGATGTAGCCTTCAAAGCTACTAATAAGAAAAAGGGTAAAAAGTTAGACTCAAGTAATGAGTTACCCAGTGATGAAGAAGCAAATTTTGTCAGAAGGAACAAGGACTCAAGAAAGCATAAAGGTACAAAATTAGTTAGATGTTTTAATTGTGGTAAATATGGTAACTATGCATCTGATTTTCTAGAGGATGGAAATAACAATGATGAAGAAAAATAGGATCATAAGAACAGGGAAGCAGGAAAGCATAGGTACCAAAATAAAAATAGGGATGGACAAGGTACACAAGGAAAGAAGTTTTTCCAAAGGTATAAGAAGAGTTTTTATGCAGATAAGGCAAGTAAGAGTTCAAGTGATAGTGATGGAAGATCTTCAAGTGATGAAGAAGAAGAAACCCTATTTATGATAGTAGAAAAATAAAATATTACAAAGAGAGGTCCAATTATTCTCAAGTGTTTTAGATATGGTAACTTTGGTCATCTTGAAAATAGTTGTACAAGGAGTGTATTTTGTTTCAGTGAGTATGAATATGAAGATGATATTGAAGGTCCATTAGAAGAAAATATTCTTAAGGAAATAGAATAAGAAGGGAGTACTTCTAGTGGAAATAAATCAGAAAGGAATGAATATGATTTTAAAGGTAAACAAATAGAGGAAGAATCAGAGAAATGAGAAGTTGATCTTAAGGGTGAGCTTATTTATGCCCTTGATGCATTAAGAGAGGTATGAAAGTAGAACTCAAAACTCAAGCTTAAATTTCAAGAATATGATGAAGATAAAGGAAAGCTTATAGAGGATCTGACCAACTCAATAGATAAGACAAGGAGGTTCAAAGAGAATTTAGAAGCTAAGGTTTTAGAATGTGAAATGTTAGAGCAAGAAGTAGCTTCACTAAGGAAGGAAGTAAAATAATCTAAGGATAAGTTACACAAGTTTGGGAGAAGCTCAAATAACATGGAGAAGATTATCAAGGTACAAATATCTTCGTCAAACAAAACAAGACTTGGTTTTGAATAGGTACAAAGAAAAAAATAAGAGGAGTCAATATCAAGATTTGAAGAAGAATATGTTTCAAAAAAAGAGATTGTAAGAGAAAGTGAGACTTATGAGGATGATTTGGACAACAAAAAGTTCAACAGGAAAAAAAACAATGTGCAAAAGAAGAATCGATGGAACAGGAACCAACACAGGGTAAAAGAGACTGAGAGACCAATGGGGTCAAGGCAAGGAAGTTTCAATGGATGATGTTTCTCATATCATAGGTTTGGGCACAAGGCTACATAGTGCAAGAAACATAGAAGATAGGAATATGGGAATCTCATAAACATGTATCTTTTTTAAAGGTATTGCTACTCTTGTAATCAGTTTTGTCACAAGGCAGTAAATTGTAGGGTTCATGATAGAAATGTATATGGCTTCACCAGAAGAAACTTCAAGACAGTTGCACCTCCAAGGAATAACAACATTAAGTGTTATAAGTGCAATAATTATGGGTATACAACAAAGTGGTGTAGAGAAAAAATTCTAGAGACAAACAGGAACAAGAATAGCCAGAGGAATTAGAAGGATCGGTTGAGGAAGAAAGTGGACAAAAGTAAATATCAGTGCATGTTGGGAGTAGAGATACTCCCACCCCAAAATTAACCACCTCAAGAGGAGGTGGGGTAGGGGCTAAGCAAAGAGTCTCATTCTTAGCCCCGATCCCCAAAGGTGACCCTTTGCCATTGATGTCAAAGGGGTAGATATTTGAGTTAGGGGGAGAGCATTCAGTTAGGGGGATCAGTTTCTCAAGGGGAGCAGAATGAAAAAAGGTAAAGGAAATAGTAAAATAAAAATGGGTTTCCATCAATGACAAAGGGGGAGATTGTTGGAAATATGAGCAAGGTTTGTTGTCATTGATGTCAATAAGAAAGCAAGGTTTATCATTATGAGGATGATGACGAAGTTTCGATGTCATAAATGCATTTATGTCAAAAGGTTGATGTCCAAATTTTGGTGTTATTAATGTCCTCCAATGGTTTTTCCAACAAGGCAAAGAAGCAGGTTGATAAAAATAATAATATTATAATATTTTCTAATTATAGTTTGGTGTGAAGAGAAACAAAGGTCATGGAGTGATAAAATTATTATTTCCCAAAATACCCATGTAAAAGGTTATAAAGTCCTAAGTTTAAATTATTTAAATTTAAATATTTTACCCTAAGGTAAAATTTAAATTAAATTAATTTAAAAGCGCCATAATTCGAAATTCGAATTAATTCGAATTCAAAATAAGTAAAAGCATTGACGTGTTCTAAAAATTGATAAAGCATATATAAGGTGGTAAGTTCCACCTTGGGAAGGCATCCATGCGATCCATTTGAATGCAAATAAAATTGTGTGCCAAGGACTAAGGAGGAAAATTGCATGTGATTTTTAACCCTTTGAGGAGGCAGACCAAGGAACAAGGTAAAGAGGAATGTCGATTAATTCACAGAAGCACTGGTAGCGTGGTTGGCAGCCAGGGTAGTGGTAAATCACTTTTAGGATAAAGGTCATGGGTTTGAATCCGTGTGATAGTGGTTTTTGAAGGCAAAATTTTGATTTGACTTTTGCATCGATGGAGTGGTTAAAGAGGGAGGCATGAGACTCATTCGTCAAGTGAGGGCACATAGCCCACTTGGTGGGCGCGCACTATGCGGAGGCACTCGGGTGAAGGGGATCGATGAATAGAATCCTGTCGAGGTTTTTTTGTTGCAATTAAAATGTATGCACTCATTTGCTAAGGTTTAACATTGCATCTGAAATGTGTGAAGGTGGAAATGTTGGAAATTTTTAGTCCCTAAGGTAAGAGTTGTCATTGATGTCAAAATGATCTATGTAAGTAAGCACTATGTTTGTGTTTCATAAAGAGCTTCATGAGAAGCAAAGGTTTTTTATCAAAGGTTCAAGAAGGGATGCATGGCATTTGGTTCCAAAAGGAGCTTCAAGGGAAGCTTAGAAAAATATTTTTATTTAAAACCATGGATGGAATATTTGAAATGGGTTTTTCTTAAAACTTAAGTTGGTTTTTCGTTTCATCGAAAAAGGTGCCCCGATGATGGAGATATTTAATTTTAAAGATTTAGTTTAAATTTAAATTTATTTAAAATTTTAATTTTAATTTTAAAATTAAAATTAAAAGTTTATCCGCCGATGTCATGAAGGAAGTTTCAAAAAGTCCGACGTTTCCAAAGCAAAGGGAAGGCATATAAATATGCCATTGAATTTTTTAATTCAATCATCCTTGATATTTGCGCTTGGTATTTGCAAAGAAAAAGAGCTCATGTTTTTTGTTTAAGTGACGCAAAAAACATTAAAGGAAGACAATGACCACTTTCCAAAATGTATTGGGCAGCGTGGCCTAGTGGCAGCTTGGATTGGACTGTGCAAAGGTGTTGGTGACAAGGAGGTTGTGCGTTTGATTCCCGCAAGCATAATTTTTGGCTTTATTCTATTGAGGTGCCCAAGGCACATAATTTTAGCTTGGTAGAAGAGGGTGAAGGATAAGAAGTGGGTGGCACTTCTTTTTCACCAATGAGCCCGCAGCTCGTGCAGCAGCTTGGCCGTGCCTAGGGTGTTTGCGTTGGGGCAAGACAAGGGTTCGATTCCCCTCAAGGTAGGTATTAAGGTTTTTATTAATATTTTGTTTGGATTGCCTAAGGTGGAGTGATAAGGGGTAAAGGTTCTTCGTTAGTTGATTTGTTGAGTAACCTTAGGAAATAAGGTCATGGTGGTTGTTTGAGTTGTGAATTATTTTTAATTGTGATTTTTGAAATTGTTAGGAGTAATAAGGGTTTTTTATTCTTTTTAATGAAAGTTATTTTGAGTAAGGGTTTTATTTTAAAAATAACTTTTGTGGATGTTAAAAAAAAGTAGGAGGAATAAGGTGTTATTTGGATATTATTGTTGTGTTATTACTCAAGATCTCTAACCCTTGTTAAGAGTTGAAAAATAAAGTGTGTTGAGTGTGACAGATTTAGTGGACAACTCATAAGGCATCAAAAAGGTATGAGTAATACTCTCCATTGATTTTATTTGGGTGGTTTATTTTTGAAATATCATTGGAGTGAAAATGATTGATTGTGGTTTATTTTTTGAAAGTGGTTGAGTTAATGCTTCAAGGTTTTCTGGATTGTGAATTGTGATTAAACCTTGTTTGATAAGCATTTTTGTTTAGACCACTGGTTGAGTTAAGTACTTTGAGTTTATGCTTCAAGGTTTTCTAGATTGTTAGTTATGATTAAACCTTGTTTGATAAGCATTGTTGTTTAGACCATTGGTTGAGTGAAGTACTTTGAGTTTATACTTCAAGGTTTTCTGAATTGAGAGTTGTGATTAAAACCTTGTCTTATTAGCATTTTTTTTTAAGCCAATGGGTGATGCAAAGAACTTGAAATTGAGTTAGAAAATAACATGAGTATCATTGTTATGTAATATTTGTTGTTGAGCACCCAGGTGTTGTAGGTGAGTTGGAGAGGATAGGGCAATCCTCCAAGGGATGTCCCAGGTTCGAATCTCCACCCTACCAAAAAGCTGAATTGGGTACCTAAAATCCAATTGATAATGTTGGTGCGGATAGGGCTGGGTGCGACTCTTGGGTGACTTTGATGGTATAGAACCCCATGTTCATGGTCTCTCAGACCAAGGTGGCCCCACAAGGGGTTTTTGGCTTTATATATATATATATATATTTGTTGTTGAGCATTGTTGGAAATATTTTGAGTTAGTTGATTCATTCTTGGACTAGGGTTTGTGAGAAAGATTTATTTCTTGAAATTATTTTTTGAGTAGAGTTTATTGAGCCTTGTCAATTGGTTTCATGAAGTGTTTGTTCAAGTTCCATGAAACAGACTATTCTATATTTTTGTTGAGTTAATATTGAGCTGAGTTGATATTGGGATTTGAGTAGAGAACATATTGAGTCTCTAACAATTATCTTTATGCTTCTATAAGATTGAACTGAGTTGGGATTGATTTGAATTGAGATTGATATTTGAGTATAGAATATATTAAGTCTCTAACAATTCTCTTTATGCTTCTATGATATTGAGTTGATATTTTGTTGAGTTGATTTGAGGTAAGTCTTTGAGAAGGCTTGTAGATTGTTTTTGTGTAAGCTTTTGTGAAAGCTTGCTATGCAGATTTGATCAAGTCCTAGAGAGGACTTATTGAGCAGATTAGGCCAAGTTTTGTATGAGCTTGTTAAGCATATTTGAGTAGGTTTTGAGTGAGTCTATTGAGCAGACTTGAGTAGTAGGTTTTGAGTGAGCCTATTGAGTAGATTTAAGTAGGTTCTGAGTGAGCCTATTAAATAGATTTGAGCAGGTTCTGAGTGAACCTACTGAACATATTTGAGCAGGTTTTGAGTGAGACTATTGAGCAAATTTGAGTAGGTTCTGAGTGAGCCTATTGAGCAGATTTGAGCAGGTTATGAGTGAGCCTATTGAGCAGGTTTTGAGTGAGCCTATTGAGCATATTTGAGGAGGTTCTGAGTGAACCTATTGACAGAGCTTTGGAGGTGACAAATTACAGAGGATAGAGTCTCAGTGGATAGAGATCCAGTAGCCAATACAATTGAAGATAGATCTGAGTGAGGAGTCTTCAAGTGGAAAGAGATCCACCAGTCAGTGTAGCAGAGAGAGATTATTCTAAAATATCACTAGCCAGAGCATAAGGGGAAATATTTCTCCTGTGGAAGAGATCCACAAACTTGAGATTTAGGGGATCAACATCTCCTTTGGACAAAGGTCCATAAAAATTGTAATTGGGAAGGATTCCCAAGAGATTGATTGAGAAAGTTTTAGCAAAATATTTTCTTCGTGGAGTAGCCCGCATTGGGTGAACCACATAAATTGTTGTGTCACTTTTGTGGATGATGTTTTTTGCATTGCTTTTATTACTACTATTGATACTGCTATCTATACACTGCATAATATTGAATTGAAAATAAAATTTAAAAGTGGTATTATACTATTCACCCCCCTCTCAGTATAAGCTTGTGTTCTTTAGGAAATTAAAATTTTAATTTCTTAAAGTTTTTATTAATTAAAAATTGCATATTTGAAAGGGTTTATGAGTTATATGAGTTATAAAAGAGAGATAAAAGAGTATGCTAAGTTTTAATTTGTGTGTTTGATTTTTAAGTGGTTAAAAGGAGTAATAAGGTGTGTAAAATGTGTTAGATGTTATTTCTTGAAATAAAGTGATATTATAAATTGATTTGAAAGGAGAAATAAGGCATAGTTTATTTTTGATATTTTGGCATGGTCAAATATTTTTGAAAGAAAATATTGAGGATAAAATTGTGATATCTAATCATTGATATTGTCAAAGAGGTTGAGTGTGATTGAGACAATTATTGAGATCCAATGTTCTTCAAAACAAAGGTATGGGCATATCTTCCTTATGAGTGAAATATTTTTGGATGTTGTGAATGCTAAGTTGGAGTTTAAAGGATTGTTTGATAAGCATTGTTGAGTTTGGTTTTGAGATATCCAATGATGATTGATGTGGATTTTTTGAAATGAAATTTGATACTAGAATCCTTGTTTGATAAGCATTGTTGGAAAAATTGAGTAAACTTTTATATGCTTGTTTAGAGTTTGTGGAAGATCATGAGTATCATTATTATGTGAAGTTGAGAACTATATTGGACTATGGTTTGTGAAATATCATGAGTATCATTGTTATGTGAAGTTGAGAACTATCTTGAACTAGGGTTTGTTAAAGATCATGAGTATCATTGTTATGTGAGATTTGTTTGGTAAGCATTGTTGACTAAGCTTTCATTGAGTGATTTGTTGAGTGGATTTGATTGAGATTAGTTTATTGGGAGTGTTGTAATGATAGTTCAAGTTCTATGAAACAAATTATTCTTTACTAATTTGAGAAATCTATTGAAAGTGATTGAGTGTGAAACATATTGAGTCTTTAACCATTCTCTATATATTTTTGTGAGATTAAAACAAGATTTCGTGTGAAACTTGTTTGTGTGATTGAAGAGGATTTCTGTGATAGATTGAGTTGAGTTGAATCTTTAGAATGACATTAATATTCACTTGAACTAGATGATGCAACTTCCACTAAAAATAATAGTTCTTACTTGTTGGCTGATTTGAATGACAATATTTCCCAAGTGAATGGTTCTTTGAACCTTCACTCAAATTGTGGTTAATTATTCACCTAAGCAATGTTGTATTTTAAATACACTCTTAATTTTTATAGGAATGATAATCACACATTCCTCACTTGAATGACCCCAATGCTATATTTTCATTTAAACAATGTTTCCCTTTGAACAATGTTCACTCCCTCAATTGAACAGTGTTGTAGTTCTTACTAAAATGAGAATGGGTTCTTTCTTTGAATGACAACTTTATTCAAACTATCTCTTACACAATGGCATGACGCCTCTACTTGAGATATAACCATGCTCTGTCTTTTTTATAGACCTATAATCTTGCACACACAATTGTATTCCACAACATGCAAATCCAATAATACAATTCATTCACCATTCAATATACATGCAAAAAATAGATTATACTGGACTATGATATTTTTTAGTGTTTAGGACCATCAACTACACATTATTTTTATTCTAGATTCATACAATCATACCTATTCTTAGACACATTCATGCAAGCCCTTTCTATGTTTCTCTCCCTTCTTTCTCCTTTTATGTACGCATTGGTTTTCCTTCCTCTTCCTCCTTTATGTGCAAAATAAGACAATTATACAAATGATTCATCAACCATTCTTTAATAAATTTTATAAGCTAGATGCTCTTGCATCACATTGCATTTTGCTTTTAAATACCACTACATCATGCTCTATCATCTCGTACTTGATAATCTTGATGAAACATTTATTACTTATATATGAATTAACATAGATGTGTTATTCCTTTGTTCCCTTGGGTATTCTTTTAACTAGTGCATCCTTGCTTTTAATAAGTGCTTCTATAAATAAATTTCCTTCCTTAATATATAGCTTTTTTCCATAAACCTTATGATAAAATTTCCTTCAACATTAATACCTCCTCTAAAAATAAAATGATTACGTCTTTGCGCTCACACCTACACCTACACCGTTATCCATACACATATAATATATACTAAATTTTTAAGAGTAACATAAAATAAAATAAAAATTCCAATTTTTTTTTGTATTTGACTCAATTTTATTGAAAGTTTTACTTATATTTTAATATAATATATGCTATGTATTTAATAAATGCATGTATTGTTCAATGGCATTTGGTGTAATGGCATTTGCCTAGTTATTATCATCCATATGGTTGTGAGGTCGATTCCTCTTGTGTTTGCTCAAACAATTTATAAATATTTGTAAATGATGTTCAATATAAAATAAATAAATGCATGTATTTTACTTTTGAATTGTGAGTGTTAGTTTTCTGTTGTTGTATTGTTGAACCCTCCTTAGAGGTAGGAAGGCCTTCAAAAATCGGCGTATGCCGCTTTAAGTGGTCAGCACACGGTATTCTCTAGGAAAAGGCGAAACAATACCATGTGTATGTGATTTATTGAAAAGGATGTTATGAGATGTGATTAAAAAAAATAATAGCTCGTGGCTCCATGAAATTTAACTTTCGTGTTATGGATGTATTATCATACGCGTCTCCACTTAATACATAGCAGTCCGGGACTGAACAAGGAAAACAGTGACGACCCATTAAGCTAAGTTGCACAGACGGAGAAGGAGATGGGATTCATCTTGATTCCTGTAATTTCGATACTCGAATTATCGAGCAACAACAGTTGCCCTTGGAATGTATTGCACACCCATGCAAGATATAGGTCAACGTCCACAGCACTTAGTATCTGTGGTTACTGAAAGTATCTATGAATTATAAATTCTACAACAATGCCTTGCAACTTGCGGGGATAGCTCAGTTGGGAGAGCGTCAGACTGAAGATCTGAAGGTCGCGTGTTCGATCCACGCTCACCGCATCCAAATCGCTTAATTTTGTTATTGATTTATCTCAATAAAAAAGGAAGTTCATACCTTGTATTTTATATTTTTATAAATACTTCTTTGCACACAATAGTATATTCAATAAGTAGTATTTTAAATAAGGGTAAAAATTACTTGTATTTTATATAAGTAGTATTTTAAATAAAGATAATATTTTAAATAAGGGTAAAGATAGTAGTCTAATTTGAATCCGTTGATTGCGTGTACCTTGACGATAGGTATTAATTTTGAGCCATCGAGGTCTCCCTTAGTTCGAACCACGTCTTGATGACGACGGTACATTTATACCTTGTATTATATTCAATAAGTAGTATTTTAAATAAAGGTAAAAATTACTTGTATTTTACATAAGTAGTATTTTAAATAAAGGTAATATTTTAAATAAGGGTAAAGGTAGTAGTCTAATTTGAATCCGTTGATTGCGGTATTAATTTTGAGTCATCGAGGTCTCCCTTAGTTCGAACCACGTCTTGATGACGACGGTACCAACTTTGAGCCACTAGGGTCTCCCTTAGTTCGAACCACGTCTTGATGACGACGGTACCAACTTTGAGCCACTAGGGTCTCCCTCACTCTAGACCACGTTTACCGAGGAGAGGTGGGGTTATAGAGGCAACTTCAAAGATTTGATCTGTGTCCACCTCGAGGAGAATGCCTCTTCCTCACCTCGTGCCACGTCTTAACAACGATAGTACCAACTCTGAGGCACTTGGGATCTCCCTCACTTCGTGATGCGCTTACCGGGAGAGGCAGGGTTTATAGAGGGAGCTTCAAAGATTTGACCTATGTCCACCTCGAGAGACTCTTTGCACATAATAGTAATTTAAATAAGGGCAAAGATAGTAGATAGTATTTTAAATAAGGGCAAAGGTAGTAGTCTGACTTGAGTCTGCTAATTACATGCCAACTTGATGACAATGGTACCAAAGCCACTCACTTCAGGCCGTATTTACCGAGGAGAGGCAAGGGCTTCAAAGATTTGACCTATGTCCACTTCAGGAAGAATGTGTAACCCTATCTACAATTATTGAAGATGAAAGAATGTTACCTGTTATATAAAAATAATAATATAATAAAATAAAAATATATTTTAAGTGCAAGAGGTCACCATTCTTTTTCATGATTAGTTGTATCATTAGTAAGACATGATAATGTGCTGCAATTATTTCTTTATTCGTTTTCACGATTACTTGTATCATCCATCTTTAAGTTGTATAATAGAGATGGACTTCCCACATAAACGTTTAGTTAATACATTGGGAATAAAAATTAATAGCTAAAAATAATTGTATTTTAATAAAATTTGGTTAATTGAAAATTTTAATGATTAGGTTTAAAGTTTTGCGTTTCAGCTCACCATTCTTTTTCATGATTACTTGTATCATTCATCTTTAAGTTGTATAATTGAGATGGACTTCTCACATAAACATTTAGTTAATACATTGGGATTAAAAATTAAAAGTTGTATTTTAATAAAATTTGGTTAATTGAAAATTTTAATGATTAGGTTTAAAGTTTTGCGTTTTTTATTTTTTATTTATAATTTTTAAAATTTTTAATTAGAGTGAAAAGATTTATGAATGTTTATTTTGAAAACTATTTTATTAATATGAAATTAAAAATTTCAAAATTTAATATTTTTTATTGATAGATTATTTCTTGTCCTAAACAAAATAAATGGTTAACCAAGTTCTCAGGGTATGATTTTTTCATTAAATACAATAAGGAAAAGTAAAATGTGGTGATTGATGTTTTATCTTGCAAACATGAGGATGTTATTGCTATCAGTGTCATCTCTAGTCCTCTTCTAGAATACTTTCTCAACTTTAAGATAATTGGCCTTCTAACCTAGAGACAACTTGTATCATTCAGCAACTGGATATTGGTCAATCACTACCTTCTTATTTCTTATATGTTAATGGGGTTCTCTACAAAAATCATTGCATTTATCTTTCTTAATCCTCAACTATTAAGACTAGTATCTTCCAAAAATTGTATGCATCTCCTTTGGTATGACACTCTACATTCTTGAAAATATATCAATGGGTGAAGCAATATTTTTCTTAGAAAGGATTAAAATAATATGTCAAGATCTTTATGGTTGAATGCAAGGTATGCCAATGCAACAAGGGAAAAATTGTTAAATCTCCTGGATTGTTACAACCCTTGCCTATTCTTGACCATCAATGAGAGTACATATCTATGGATTTCATTAACAACATTCCTAAATTTGAGGGAAAAATAATGATGTTTGTGGCAGTGGATTACCTTTCCAAGTATGTTCATTTATGTGCATTGCAACATCCCTATTCAGTGAGTAAGGTGGCCAAGGTATTCCTTGAATCTATTTTTAAAGTGTATGGCATACCCAAGTCTATTTCCAGTGATCGTGACCCTGTATTTATTAGTAATTTTTAGAAGGAATTATTTTGTCTTAGTGGTACTAAGTTGAATATGTCTTCTTCTTATCATTGTCAATTGGATGGCCATGTTTGAGTATATACCTTCTTTGTTTTACTCAAGAAAAACATTATCACTAGGTTCATTGGCTCTCTTTAATTGAATGGTGGTACAATACTTCATATTATTCTTTCCTCAATAAGTTTTCAATTAAGGTATTGTATGCTCAAAAGCCTCCATCAGTGGAAAACTCTATTCTAGGATCCTCCAAGGTGATCCAAGTAGATGATTTATTGTAGCAATGATAACTTGTGCTTTAGTTTCTTAAAGATAATTTGACATAGGCCTAGAACCACATGAAGTAGCAACAATATTCACACAATTCCAAATAATAATTTGCCATAGGTGATATGGTATTTTTGTTTCTATATCCCTATAAGCAATTATCCTTAAGATCAAAACTAGTCAAAAGTTGTCTCCTCAATTTTATAGACCCTACAACATGGTTTGTCACATTGGTGAAGTGATATTAAAGGGTATATTTAAGGGTTATGGCTCTTTACTCATATTCACTAGCGTTTATATATATATACTCTTTATGTCAACACTCAATAATCATATCATACTATATATTTCTTATGCGATCCTTTATATGTTATTATATATGTCTTTTAGGTAAATAACAATCTTGGTATTTTCCCTTGCTTAATAGTAATAGAAACAATAACCCCTAGAAGATAAAAATACAAGAACCATGACATACACAATATTTTTAAAATATATATGTAAAAATTAAAAAATCATTAGTTCAAAATTAGAAATTTGTATGCATCTATACTTTAGAAAAAAAAGTAATGCCCTATAGACTCATGGTGGACTTTTGAAGATCCAAACCAATCATCGATTTGTAGCCCACCCATTTCTCATGCTTTCTACAAGAGACCATCAAATCCACTTCATTCATGTTTCCTTTTTTTCAAATTAGATATGACCAAGGATATTTACATATGTATCTAGAAGTGTAATATATCCTTGAATGTGTATATCCATAACCAATATTATTAGATAAGAAAATATATATCTAGGATAAACGATTGATAACACCCTATATCTATGATGGATTAGACTAGTTGTTAAGGTCATATGCTGTCCAACCCTAGTCTCATATGCCCCAATAAATAAGTAGAGATAAAACTATAAATCTATTGATCCATAGAAATGTATTAACCCACTTTCTACCAATCTTGACCTACTTAGCTAAATATAGAGGGATTCTTACCTCTAGATTTAGCTAGGACTCTCATAAATAAACATTGAATGAATCCATCCCAACAAAATTCTCCCTCATGTAGGGACCTTATCAACCTGATTTTCTACTAATAATTAAAAATTCATAGTAAAAACCATGGAAAGTTTTAATTATAAATAACAAAGGTAAATTTTGTATGATGCACATAAATTTTCAAGCATTCAAACTATAATCGCTTTTAAACAATATTATGTACACATGTAGGTATTAAAAAGTGAAATATACCCTTAATTCAATGTATATTTCACTCCATTTAATACCTTATATATATATAGTCATAGTCATATATTGCTAATTATTTTACTTTTAGAAGAATACCCCACCTCTAATTATATATGTATTACCATGCAACCAAAAATTAATCATAAACTATAAGTACATAACTTAAACCCTTCCTTTTTAAATTTTCTTTTCCATTCAAAAATTTACACTCAATTTAACATACAAAAAATAAATACGTCTAAAGCCCTACCTTCAATTATATTAATATTGTTATACTTGTAGAAACTTCCCTCCAATGCAATAATGCTCCCTTATCTCCTATAACTCTTCATCCCTTTCCTCCCACCAATCTATAATGAATCCCCCTTGTTTTTCTTTAACTTTTGTACAAATATTTCATAAGTAAAATATGGTGTCCACCAATAACATGTGTTCACTGAAGCTCTCTTTAAAATAAGAGAAGAGAAATCTCACTCATTTCTAATTCCTTCATATTAATAAATTTAAAATTTATAGTTTAAGTAGTTTTTCCAAGTTATATTTTAGTAATAAATTGATCATTGATCACAATTAGCTAACACAATTAACTAGTTGTATATACCATATATCAATTAAAAATAGTTTAGGCATAACATGATTCTTATGATTAATTATAATGCTCCACAATATATTAATAAACAATATCAATTATATTTTTGATAAATATTAAATCCTATAAAGTATCTCAAATATAACTATGTAACATTATCATCGGTGTTGTAAAATAAGGTCCATATATCATAATATCCATATAAATATCTAAAGCAAAGAAATAAAAAGTGATCATATAGAGATTATATGAAGGTTCAATGATTATTTGAGTTTTAAATTAATAAGGTGCATGCAATTATCCAAGGGTAAAATAAAAGGGTATGGCAATGCTAGCAAAATGATAATATTCTCACACATTAAAAATTCCATGATCAATAAATCACATCAATATTATCAATATATAAAATATATACTAAATGAACTCCAATCTCACATAAAGCACACTGAAAACTTTATTGATAAAAAAATAAAGAAATGCATAAAGTAAAGCTGCATCATGTTACATATTACATGGATTTGTCTCCAATATAAATATACAAGAGTCTCTTCACATTACATCTCTTGATATTTAACTCTTACATAATGAATCTCACATATTACATAAATACAAAGTCTCTCATGATTACACATAACTCCCTACTTCTAAACTTGACACATCACACTCATAACTCTTACTTGCTAACTAAACACCTCACACACTTAATTACATAACACATGCTCACACCTACTAAATTTACACATACTATATACAAATATCAAACTCATACCCTAATATAAATATTTATAATGGTGCCAAATAATATAATACCTCCAACATGCAAATAGATCTAGGTAAATAAATTAAGCCCATAATTCTATGCTTAATATTTTACTTATTATTAAATTTCAAATCAAGAAGTATATAATTTTTGAAGAATATGTGCTTATACTAAGAGGGGGGTGAACAGTATAAGATAAAACTTTTTACTTTTCAATACATATGATAACATCAACAATATTAAAGCAACAATCATTACACAAAGCATCACACACATGAGAGACATGATTTAACGTGGTTCACCCAATGTGGGCTACTCCACGAAGAAAATATTTCACTAAAATTTTCTCAACAAATATCTTGGGAATCCTTTTACTATTACAATGTTTATGGAACTTTGTCCAAAGAAGACACCAATCCCCTAATCAAGTCCATGGATCTCTATCCACAGGAGAACTCCTTCTCCTCTGCTCTGGCTAATGATCCTCTAAAAGACTATTGACTCCACTACTCTAGGTTGTGGATATTTCTCCATTGAAGACCTCTGTCCTCTTTGCTCTAGCTAATGGATATCTATTCACTAGAGACTACTATCCTCTTCTCTGTCACCTCAAAAGCTATGCTTAATATCTATCTCAAATTTATATTAAACATAGTCCTTTGGTATAGCACAAATCTGCTCAATCTTTGTCTCTAATTTGTACTAAACATAGTCCTTCAGTCTAGCACAAATATTCTCAATATCTATCTCTGATTTATACTAAACATAGTCCTTCGGTCTAGCACAAATATGCTCAATATTTGTCTTTGATCTGTACTAAATACAGTCCTTCTATCTAGCACAAATCTGCTCAATCTCTATCTCTAATTTGTACTAAACACAATCCTTCGGTCTAGCACAAATCTACTCAATATTTGTCTCTGATTTGTACTAAACATAGTCCTTCGGTCTAACACAAATCTACTCAATATCTGTCTCTAGTCTGACACAAACCTATCCCCAAATCTTCACCAAACTCTATATTCAAATCTATCCTTAAGCCTTAATACAAAGCTTGAATTAATCACAAATCACCTCTTCTAGATCTGCCCCAAACCTTAACTTCAGGTTTTAAAAAAATCAATAAATCAACTATACTCTCAAGTCTTCTCAAAGACTTGCCTCAATTCTGTATTGTAAGCTTCCACAAAATCTTACACTAATCTATCCACAAGTCTTCACCAAGACTTACCTCAAATCAATTTCAAAACTTGCATATAAAACTCAACTCAATCTTTCACAGAAAACCTCTTTCAAATCAATTTAGAATATAGAACAATTTGTTTCACATAATTTGAACTATCACTCTAACACTTCCAATCAACTAAGACCAATCAACTCTACTCAACTACTCACTTAATGAAATCTTAGTCAACAATACTTACCAAAAAAACCTCACATACAAATCATACTCATGATATTTCACAAACCCTAGTTCAAGATAGTTCTTAACTTCACATAACAATGATACTCAATATTTCCAACAATGCTTATCCAACAAGGTTTTTAGTATCAACTTTCATTCCAGAAAATCCACATCAAACAACATTGGATTTCTCAAAACCAAACTTAACAATGCTTATCAAACAATCCTTTTCACTCCAACTTAGCATTCACAACATTCAACAATATTTCACTCACAAGGAAGATATGCCCATACCTTTATTTTAAAGAATATTTGATTCTCAAAATCTGTCTCATTCACACTCACTCTTTTTGCCAATCTCAAAGGTTAGATAGCAAAAATATATCTTTAATATTTTATTTCAACAATATTTCACCAAGTCAAAATATCAAAAATCAACTATGCCTTATTTCTCCTTTCAAATCAATTTTTATAACATAAATTTATTTCAACAAAAACATCTAACACCCTTGGCACACCTTATTACTCCTTTTAACCACTTAAAAATAAAACACCCAAATTAAAAATTTGCATACCCTTTTATCTCCCTTTATAACTCATAAACCCTTTTAACTATGCAAATTTTAATTATCAAGACCTTAGGAAATTAAAAAATAATTTCCACCCTTTTCAATTTTTGGATGCAATGACAAACTTTAGCATATGACGCATACCTTGTAATTTTACCCAAAAGGACTTCGGTAGGATTAGAATCATCGATCCCTCTCTCCCAAACACCTCTGCATAGCCTACGTCCACCAAGTGGGCTACGCGCCAAAATTCAATGAACGAGGCTCACGCCTCCCTCTTAAGCTTCCTTCGACGACGCGAACAAAACAAAAACAAACTCTACCTTACCCAAAACACTATCGCGTGGATTCAATCCCATGACCTGTCACCTGCGAGTGACCTAGCGCAGCCCTGGCTACCAATTGCGCTATCCAACACCTTGTGTTTGAGAAGTGCACTCCACTAAAATTATCAATGCAATTTTTCTTTTGTCAAAATTTCTATGTTTAATTCCTTTTATTTCCCAAATTTCAAGAATATAATCCCAATTCTAAATTTCATAAATGTATGTTGATGTTGAATTCCTTATAACTCCAAATTTAAAAATTTAGAAATTGTATAAAAGAATATTTGCAAGTTTTATATTCCTAATTTGATGTAGTATACCTTATTTCTCAAAACTTATTAAATTGCAAATATTTTAGTTTGTTTTGTAAACTCAAATGTTCAAATTACAAAACTCTAAAATTATTACTTCAATATTTAAATCAATCTTCAAATATTTATAACTTTCAAATTGCACTAATTAGATTTCTAAGGTTTTAAATAATACATATTAATTTCAAATGAAACCTATTACCTCCAAAGCTTGAGGTACTCTTGATTTATTGTCGTATTCTGACTTGATTTCGAAAATGGGTGCACTCTCTCCTCCTTGACTAGTCAACTATTCTCCAAGCTATTCCAAGGTGCTTGAAACTTTAATGTATGTCCTCCTTACTATAGTAAATGTGGTTATGCAAGTGTATTTTCATCTCATGCAATAAATGGGTGCTTCAAGATATTATATCTTCCCTTGGCTTATTGAATACCAAGTGATAAATGGTGCCAAAACTCTTTGTTGCTCTTTCTAATGTATTTTGAAACATATCTCTTGCTTAAAATGACTTATGGTGCTCCTCGTTCCTTGTCACAAGTGGCATGAACAATTTTATAATGTTAACTAACCTTGCAAATGATAATTTTCAATGCTTTATGATTCAGGTAATATACTATTCTCCTTGACTACATTCTCTCTCTTCTTCTAATGCTTGGCCACCTTTGTAACATCCTCAACAAAGAAATGCAACATTATGAATGCCAATTCTTCGCTTCCCTTCTTGGCAGTTGCAAAACCCTAGATGTTTGGTTTCTCCTTATGGATTTTCAATATCCAAATATTGTCTTATTTTGTTACTTACATTTCTAAGCTTGCAAGCAATGCTTCCTCTTCTCCATTGGTGACTCTTCTCCACTTAGGCACCTCACTACTTTTCCTCCTAGGCTTTGTGACCCCACCTTTTAATGGTGGCTCTCTATGCTACTTTAGAGAAATCTTGATACATGAAGGTTAGGGAAGAAAATAGCAAGACAAAAGAATTCCAATTATGACTTTCCTCCTTTACCTTCTGGTCCATAGATCCCACAAAAGTCTCCCTATGGTACATAGTGGAAGAGGAGTCCCCAAAATTAGAGAGGCTTAGAATATGACTATTGTCATCCCCATAGGGTGCATTCAAGGATATATTCACCAAGGAGAAATTTATAAGAGTATGGTGAGCCAAGATTTGAACACTAAAATACCAAACCAACCCAAAGCAATCAAATGCAATTCCGTAAGCAATGGTTAAAGCATTGAAGTGGTGATAGGAAGGATAGTCAATGTGGTAATACATGTTTGATACATTAATTATGAATGATCATGGGATTTAATCATGGAGATATTTTACGAATCTCCAAAGCCTCCAGATCATTCATTGTTGATGTTGACTAATTTGAGAAAAAAATTGAATTTAGATTTTGAAACCTTGTATGTATTTTGGGGGATTCTTTTCCCACTCCTTCTTATAAATATCTCTCTTCTTCTCTTTGTAAACCATAAAAATTTTCCATCCTTCTAAGAGTTACTTTCCTTCATTCTCATTCATGTCTCAGCCTAGCTTGAGCCTTGTGCAACCTACCACATAGTTTTTAAGCCTATTCCCTTTGAATGTATGTAACTCAAAGTTCACTTTAATAAAGAATTTGTGACACTTTACTTATTTGTGTCTAGCTCTGCATGAGTGTTTTGTTTCTACTACATGTTCTCAAAATGGTCTTGTGTTCCTTATGCATTATCTATTGTTGTGCATGTGTTCATTCAAATTCGTTGGGGCACTGGGGGAGTATTATTCCTTTTTCTTTGGCTCATCACCACCCCATAGGCTAGGCTAGGTAGTTGTATGTTTCTTGCAATTAACTATTTTCCTTTACTTTTCCTGCATTTTATTGATTTCCTACAATTTTTTTTTATGTTTCCTTTGCCCTTTTCTCTTGAACTAGTCTAATCTAGGAGTAAAGTAGTGTATATGAAGTAGATTTATATGATTCGTAATCCATAAGATATTGTTTTTCCATGTAAATTATGTGTGTTCCTCAATATTCATAATGATTTCTAAACACTCATCAATTTTGACATACTCAACTTGTAAATATGTAATCCATTCAAGAATGATTATTGAAATTGCATATGTGATTGCTTCTTCATCCTTCCTAGATAAGGGATCTATGACCTCATTATTTTTTCCTTTCATATGTAGGATTTCAATATTAAATAATTGACTTTTAACCACCTATTTCTATTGTTCAATAATTAGTGTTTTCTTTTGGAATAGATAAGGCTATCATGGTTGGTCCAAACTAACAATTAACTACCTCTATTAAATATTGTCTTTATTTTTCTAGGGAATGCATAAGAGCAAGCATTTTATTATCATAAAAATAATTTATACTACTTGTGGTTTAATATTCTGACTCTCATATGCAATTATGTGACTATCTTATATGAGCACAACCCCAATACCCATTCCAAAAGCATCACATTCAATGATAAATGATTTGGAAAAATTAGAATTTGTTAGTATAGGTGTTGAGGATAACACTTCAATTTATAATTATTTTGATAAGCTTTTGGAGACCCTTCAAATTAATCTCTTTTTACAATATCTAATAATGGTGTTAGCAAGTGAGCCCAAATATTTCATAGGTCCCTATTTCCAGGATTGTTAAATCACTTGTCAACAATCACAACACAATCACAACTCAAATATTGCAAAATGTAACACTTTATTGATAATCAAAACTCTTCATATGATAGCATGGATATTTATCTCAAATATAGAACTTTACATAATAAACTCTTCAATATTCCTTAAAGACTTTTAATCTTCAATCTCTATCTTTGGTCTTCATCCTCTACTTTTGCTATTGACGTTTTTATTATTGCACTATCCTACTCTTTGTTTAATTCTCTTAAATTATGTTCAATATAATGTCCCTTTTGATTGATCTTGTGGAAGAGGTTGATTTATATTTTTTTTGTGATATTCCCATTACTTCCAATGAAAATATTTCAGTCTTGAGAGAACCCATGGCCTCAATTATTTTCTCTTAATGAGACATATATTATTTCCATTGATATATTTAAATTCTATAATTTTTCCTTTGCTGGCCAATTGAGATACTGAAATAAGGTTATTTTTTATACCCAAAACATATAGCACATATTCTAATATGCATTCAAAATATGGTAAACCAAGTGTAACATTCCTATATCCTTGTACAGGGTAAACCTTGTCATCTGTTATCTTTGTTGGAATGTTAGTTTTAACTTAAATTGAATCGAACCAACAAATATTTATTGTCATGTGATGGCTTTATCTTCAATATATGTACCATAAATAATATCTATATTCTATTTTTTATCGTAAACCCATGGTATATTATTTATTGCTATATGTTTTTGGCAATATCTTTGTTTTTGAATTTTTCTTTTAATAAAACCTAGTTATTTAAATATGTATGATCTTAATGTACTCATTTTGAACAAACTTAATTCCTTTAATGTAGAATTCCTTATTGCTCCAAGTTTAATCTTAATCTTTCTTTTTCTTTAATCAACTTCTTATTCACTGAATTTGTCAAATTCATCTTACTTATATCTCCCGATTTTATTAATTCAATTTATTCCTTCAAATTATAAATTTTATTTTCTTCATTCACATCTCATTTAATTTTATCAAAAAAAATTATTTCAACCAAATTCGGTTTCATATTATGTCTCCCTAAGTTTCAATTTCCCAATGACTCAATCATAAATTCAATCCAATATAAAAAAACCTCAGTTTCAATTCATTTCATTCCATCTTCATTTCATTTTTTTTCCAATTATTTATTTAATCAAATTCAAATAAATGATATCAATTCCTTATATCTCCAAATTAATCCATTCCTTATTAAATATTCCTTTTGACTCCCAAATATAAAATTTAATTCTTTATAACTGTTTTTAATTTTATAAACCTTATAACTCTCATTTTTAAAAAAATCAATTATTCTTTCAAATAATGTGCCCAAGCATAAATAACATGCGTCTTTCCTTTAATAATCACAAAAAAATGGAATTTTACCTTAGTTTGATGCCACATCATGATTTTAGAGCATTTGAAGTATACATTATGCAAATTGCTCATGTTCTAGGCAAATGCTGAGATGTTACTTTCAATTCTCATGCTATCTTCCTACAACTTTGTCTACACATAATCAAGTGTAATGCCCTTCCTTAATATTTCTAGCTCTTAGATAACACTTTTAGCTCCAAATTTTGTAGGCTTGAAGCTTCTTTCCAACTCATATTTCAAGATCTAATCTGCTCACATTCAACTTCTCACATTTGGATTCTCATGTTTGACTTCTCATGTTCAGCTTTAATTTTCTCATATTTGGCTCCTCATGTTCTTATCACATTCAATTGGAATTTTCTTGCATTCATCTTTTTAGGCTGCTCCAATATCCTTTCCTTTTCAATGTATCTCAACTCAACTGCAATCTTCCTTATCTTCACATATTCTTCAAATGTGCATGATTTTCAGAAATCCCTTCTAATCTTCACATTCAATATTCTCCTCCCTTATCTTGAATTATCACATCTAAATAATTATTCATACTCTTTCATTATCTTCTTATTATCTAATTATCTCCTTTCTTCTTTCAATCTTCTCCTCTTCTCCAAACATTTTTTCTTCTCAAATATTCTCTTCTTCTCCAATCATTAGTCTTCTTCTTCCTCACTCCTACACATCCAAATTCACACATAAAAAATATTACTTACCCTCCTTCAAACTCTCTAGCAACCTCACACTTTAATCTTCTCACACTATCTTACTCTCTCCACCCTAGATATAGTAAGCTAAAGTGGCTACAAGACCATTGTTAGTAAGTGAGCCCAAAGATTTCATAGGTCCCTATTTCCAAGATCATTAAATCACTTGTCAATAATCATAACACACTCACAAATAAAATAGTGCACAAAATAACATTTTTTTGATAATCAAAACTCTTCATACAAACTTCATTCAATTACATTCAAAAGATTACATAGCATGGAGCTTTGTCTCCAATATAAGCTCTTATATATTCCTAAATATTTCTCTCCCAAAATCTTAAGAGAGATAACCTTTTGCATGTCTTACATGATGATAAAGTTTCTCATAATTACATAACCTCCTACTTCTCATTTTGACACATCTCACATGACTCTTCACTTCCACACTTGACACCTATCACTTATGAATCTTCACTTGCACACTTGACACCTATCACCTATGACTCTTCACTTGTACACTTGACATATTTCGCTCACTTGTATCACAAATATTAAGAACACTCTCTAATCTAAATATTTACAATAATACTCAATGGTACTTCATGGTACTCAATGGTACCAAATAATGTAATACCGCTAGCAAATGGAGAATATTGTGCATAATATTTAAATTTAATAAATTAATAATAGTATCGTACTAAATTAAGGAATCATTTAATTTTGGATATGGTTTTAGGTTTAGACCATTCCATTAGTGATTTAATTTTTGTAGGATCAACTTTAACACCATATTTTGATATAATATTGTCCAAATATTTATGTTTTGTCTTTCCAAAATTATATTTAGACAATATTGATAGCACCTAGTCCATATGCTTGAGATGATCCTTCCAATTTTGGCTAAAGATAAAAATATGATTAAATAATACTAGGAAAACTTTCGCACATAGGGGTGGAATATTTTCTTCATTGTAGCTTGAAAGGTAGTAGGTGCATTAGTTAATACAAATGACATAATCTTGAACTTATAATGATCTTCATGAGTTCTACATGTTATTTTTTTAATATATTTTCTCTTGATTCATATTTGGTAAAATCCTAATCTTAGATCTAAGTTAGTGAAATATTTAGCACCATGTTGTTCATCTAGTATTTCATCGATAAATGAAATATAAAATCATATTTTGATTGTAGTTTTATTTAAGTTTCTAAAATCAATACATTGGCAATAATATCCATCTTCTTTCAAATTACCATGTCAATACTGAGTATGGGATCTTCCTAGCTGGGATAACATCTAAATAGTTTGTGAACAAAGCATTTGATTTTAATTTTACAGTGACACAGATAATTATACAATTTGATATTAACTAGAGGTACATCTAGTTTAATTTGAATAACATGCTTGATATATTATTTGGGAGGTTTTCTTAAATGTGCAACCTAGAATACCATAGCATATTTATTAATAATTTTATTCATTTTGTCATCTCTTATATTTTTTTATAGGTATAGGGTCAATGGTAAAACAACAAGAAATAACTATAGATGCTCTTTTTCCAATTATTTTTTCTATTTTGTACGAAGACACTAACCATGAAGGAGGAGCATGTAATCCTTTTAAGGTGTACTTTGGAGCTTTCCATTTGAATTTGAAAATTCAGTATTCAAGATTGCATTTAAAAAATTCTAGGGGAGTTAGCCATTCTACTCTAAATACTACATTTAAGCCTCCTACTAGCCTAACATAGAAGCTATTTTGGTACTTGTAATCATTCATACTTAGATCCACTTTATGCAATTTTGATTGGAAAGTTATGTGTTTACCTCCTAGAATTGCCACATTCAATCCTTTTGTTGGATAGATGAATTAATTGAGTCACTTAGTAATGGCCAAATAAATAAAATCAATAAAATCATGCATACGACCTTAGTTAATTAAGACCATAATTGGTTGGTTTTTAACATACCCTTGTATTTTGAAGGTTTGTGGGTATTGGATTTTTGGTAATGTAGCTTTTGGAGATTATAGGTTCATTTGGTTTTGGCTGAGCTTTCACTTTTTGTCTCAAATACATCTTCACTAATAATACTGCTCACATCCCAATTTTTCTCTTTAGGGTTCCTTCCTTCACAATAATAATTTTTTTTTAATCTTTAAAATTTGATGGTATAGGGGGCTCTTTCTTCCCTTTGTTCAGTTGATATTTCTTGTAATTAATTTTCATTGATGTGTGGGTTTATATATTGTCAATTCTATTATGTTTTTGTTTCTTACATCATGACCAACTTGAAACCATGTGTTTTGATTCTTTTTATTTTATTTTCATACTTAGCTAATTTCATAGCTAGAAATAGGGTCAAATTATCTCTAACTTAAGATCATATTTTATATTAGGTTTGAATCCACCCACACAACATTGAACTAAATGATCATCTGTTATATTAGTTACTAATGTTGGCATTGACTCTAATCTAAAGGTGTATTCATCCACCTGCCTTCATTGTTTTGCTCAAGTAAATTAATTAAAATAATTGGTTCCTATTAGTTAATTTGTTTATTAAAATTTGCAAGAAATCCTGTCTATGTTCATGTAATCCATTGTGTCTTTTCATGCCACAAAGTATACCACTTTCATGGCATTCCTTTGAAATGGAGGGATGCTTCTTTGATAGCATCTTTCTCATTACTGACAAGATTTAATTCAAGGTAATACTTGATGCTTATAATTACATTTTTCAAAATCTAGTTAGGATATGTTTTTATCAAGCAATGTGTAGATGTTGTCTTTAATAATTTTGATAGCTTCCTTTGCCCTGTTGAGCCTTTCATATGTTTTTTGCATATCTGACTCTATATCTTGTTTTGTTTGATTTATATTAGTGTGTAGAATACCTTATGACTTTTGTACTTCTTTTTGTAGAGACTCCACCATTACTTGTAGTTGGATGTTGTTCATTCTCAAACCCTCTTATGATGTTGTCTTTAATAATTTTGATAGCTTCCTTTGCCTTGTTGAGCCTTTCATATGTTTGTTGCATATCTGGCTCTATATCTTGTTTTGTTTGATTTATATTAGTGTGTAGAATACCTTATGACTTTTGTACTTCTTTTTGTAGAGACTCCACCATTACTTGTAGTTGGATGTTGTTCATTCTCAAACCCTTTTATAAGGCATATGACCTCTAATAATTATTGTTTCTTTACTAATTTTAATAATTTTGATTGACATATTATTTTTCAAGTAAAAATATAATTATATTTATTTATTATTATTTAATTATACAAATGATATATAATTTATATAATTTTAAAATAATTAAATAATATAATGTATTTTACTATAAATTTTATATAATATTAATTTATATTATATAAATTATTATTTTGTGGCAAACTGTGTCTATTTTTTTATTTTATTAATTTCTAAATACGTAAAAAACGGATAACATCACTTATGCTGCTACTATTAACTCTATTTAAGCGTGCACAACTTGTCCAGAAATCCAGATTCTTGAATTTCTAGCACCTGTAGACGAAAAAGAAGTACGTACACTAGGTTTACGTTAGGGGTAGGGTGAGTTACAGAGAGCACATCAAGAGAGGTAGAAGCTTCTAAAAAAAGATTTTATTCATTTACTTATGTGAGTACTATCCAATGAAAATAAATTTGGCAAATGCCCTAGGATATATATTTGTTGTGGGTGTGTTACGATATATATCTTTCAGTGTAGATGCACTAGATATATCTCTTCCACATCACTAGATGCACAAGGATATATATTTCTTTCATTTTATTTGTTGTATTCATAACAAGTGGTATTATATATATTTTTTTAGTACATCTATATAAGTCGTGTTGTTAGATTTATTTTCATAGGATAATATGTATGGTTAAATATATATGCAAATAAAACTATTGGTATGATTACGATACATTGGTTAAAAATAAGTATTTAAGTTATATGTTTTGTATGGTTTTTACATAATAATGATTTTTAAATGATGTTTAAAGAGTTTTTTTGGTCTATTTTTGCATAAAATTAGGAGTTGGTTTGGAATCTATTAAAAGATGATGGATTTTTAATTAAGTTAGAATATAATATATTAATGATTTTCTTGCTTCCAAGGATTTTTTTCTAAAAAATTTCACTTGAAATCATTTTTAAGGTCTCAACATTCTTTTGGTTAGTACTTAAAAATACAATTCTTATAAGTGAGAGTTTGCAAAGGAAAGGATATCATGGATCTTTTATTGTGTCTTATTATGTATGAAAGATCTAAAAGCAAAATATCATTTCCTTTTTCATTGTCTATATCATTTGGAGCTGTTATTACAAGAAATAAAAATATATCAAATACCTCCATCAACATTGAAAGAATCGATGAAATTTTTGATTAATTATTTCAAAGCTAAAGCTTTATGCATTCCTTCATTGTATGTTTGAAATTTATGGTTAGAAAGGAATAATAAAATTTTAGAAAACAAGTCTCAATATCATGCATAGGTTGGTAATTATATTATCTTTTTTTGGTTACATAGGAGAGTTGGTCACAACCATACTATTTTTAGTAAATGACAAGCCGTAGAGTTGGTCACAACCATACTATTTTTAGTAAATGACAAGCCGTAGAGTTCAAACCACAGGGCTAGACCACTAGTCGGAATTTGTATCATCATCATTAATGTGGTGCACACTTAGAGGATTTAGATCAAACTACTATCTTTGCTTGATAACAAGTTGTGCTCGAGGTTTGAACCTGGGTGTCTTCTTACCAATCCACACACTTATAGGATTTAGATCAAACTACTACCTTTGCTTGATAACAAGTTGTGCTCGAGGTTTGAACCTGGGTGTCTTCTTACCAATCCACCTAGCCCTCGGATGCTGATAATTATATTATTACCTATCTTCTATAATATTTATAGACATGACCTAGGTTCCAATATCACGGGCATGCCCATGCATAGCTAGTAGTCCGATATGATTTCTCTGCCTATTGCACCAGACTGATGACAGTGATCTACTTCTTGCTTGTCCAACGGTCCCCCTTCATGCCATGTGTTGAACCAGACTAACGAATACGGTGCTAACTCTGTGGCCAGGTTATCATTACCAAGACAGTGGGTGAGTTGGAAGCCTTTGTTGATAGTTTGAACCCTACCAGCGGTGGTAGTTACTAAAAATTATGATCCAGCGGTGGCAGTTACTAAAAATTATGATTGTAACTGATTCATCTATGTAACCATAAAAAAAAAAAATTATAGACATGATGATCATCATAGATCAAGTGTGGAACATGGTGTTGTCCGTTATATAATTTGATCCACACCCAATGGTAGATTGGTAAGATATTGGACACTTATCAAGAGGAGACCTAAGTTCAGAGCTTGGGAGTATGTCCAATCTAGGCAAAGGTAGTAGTTTGAGTTAAGTTTGTTTATCAACAAAATGTAGGGTTTATAAAAATAGTTTCAATGATTTAACTTATTCAAAAACCTCTAAAAAAATATTTATAATGAAAAAATATTACAAATTCCTTTAACTTTAACTTAAAAAAACATTTTAAAATTTTTTCCGTCGTATAATCCTTCCCTTGTGTAACATTGGGTGGCTTGCCTGTTGTGGAGGATGACAACAAAGTAATTGACTCTTTGGTTGTCCCCGGAGCCCAAGTCAAGTAAAGAGAAGGTGTCGTGATCAAACAAGAGGGATATTCGAGGTCAATAATCATGCCGACAACTTGTACTTAGGCGTGGGGGTGAAGGCTTTGAAAAGAGAGGGCATCCCCGCACCCCTCTCGTATCTTCTTTACATAAGCGTGGGGGTGAAGGCTTTGAAAAGAGAGGGCATCCCCGCACCCCTCTCTTATCTTCTTCCAACTCAAGTCAAGCTTCATCAATTTAGTTATTAACCTCAAGGCTACTCAGGCTGTGCCATTTAGTGAAGTGAAGCTGCAATGACATTTTTTACAATAATAACATTGAATTATACTACCTTAGCTAATGAAAGCCACAATGGGACGATACACGGAAACTCCAACAATATGTGAGCGCTTATGGATCGTTGTAGGCGTGCAATTTTGTGTAGTTAATTCATACACAAAATAATTTTTTAGATTTATTATTTAAAGTTTTAAGGTTATATTAGATAATGTAGTTAATTTATATTATATATAAGATATAATTTTTAAAAATTTTAAGAGAAGGTGTACAAATTATATCAACAATGAAGGGTTTGAACACAAAATTATTTAAAAACAACCATCGTCCTGTCGACATTTTTTAGATTTATTATTTAAAGTTTTAACATTTTATATTTTGAGACACAGAGCAGCAAAACAAGTGATGAATCAAACGCGAAGGCACACTTTGTGCTAGTTCATGGTGCATGTCACCAAGCCTGGTGCTGGTACAAGCTCATCCCTCTCCTACGAAATGCCGGCCACACCATAACCGCCGTCGATCTGACTGCATCCGGAATTCATCCACAAGACGCCGACCAGATTCGAACTTGGGCGCAGATGAATCAACTCCTCGTCCACTTCTTTCACTCTCTCCTTCCCCACCAAAAGGTAAACTAGTACCAGTCACAAAATACATGCTTGCCATTGAATGTTATGCGCTTGAGATTCAATTACTTGATTTTGTGTTGTGTTATGGGTGTTGCAGGTTATATTGGTGGGGCACAGCATGGGGGGCGTGAGTCTGAGTTTGATGATGGAACAGTTTCCACGCCAGATTTGTGCGGCTGTGTTTGTTACCGCTTTCATGCATCTCACAGGAACGTCCGCCATTGAGATGGTAAATGAGGTGGGAGACAGAATTGGGTCGTGGGGAGATACTCAGTTTATCCATGGACAAGGACCGCACTATCCACCCACAGCCTTCATATTTGGTACTAATTTTCTACGGCAGTTGTTGTACCAAAATAGTCCACCTGAGGTAAGATTTCCTCTCGTTTCACAGGGATTACAAAGATATTTATTGGGTTAATTTTCTCTTTCTAGTTTTTAGATGCTACATCTGTATTCGCATTGAGGAGGAGCAAACTACCCATATAATATAACGCAGGATATAGCGCTGGGGGAAATGCTGTTAAGAAGTTTCCATTGATTGAAGAGAAGGTGGTGTTCAACCAGGAGAAAATGGAAGCGTGAGGCGCGTCTTCTTTGTAGCCAAGGATGACAAGGCCATTACGGAAGAACTACAAAGGAAGATGATAATCGACAATCCTCCTGAGAGAGTGTATGAAATGGACGATTCAGACCATATGCCCTTCTTTTCCAATCCAATTCGCTTGGCTCGCATCTTAGAGGAAATCTCAACCATTTAAGGCTAAGCATGTCTTATAATTAGGAGAAGTAAATACCGTGGTCGATTATGTTTTAGTGCGGATAATTTTAAGTTATTTGGTGTTCTTGACTTTCAATTGTTGCGTACCATTTCAATGCATAATTTCTAAGAGCGTATGCAAGCTCTCAAATTATGTCTCCTCGCTAGTAACTTCATTTCTCTTCTAAATATTTTTAATATATTTTGTATCTCTTTTCAATATTATTTAAAATAAATAAAGTTTTTAAATATATTTTATATTAAATAGAGTTTTATAAAATTATATATATTTTTGAAATGATTTAAAATTCAGTAAATAATAAAAATTTATTTTTTAATACATATGAGAATGTTAAAATCATTGGGTGTTTTCACCCCTAAATCATACAAAGTCAATGGAATTCTCTACCTTTTAGAATTTCTTACCTTTTAGTGCATCAAATTGTGCATCAAATTGGGGTAGCTAACTAGCAAACAGTTGATTACTATCATCTATGGTTTGAATCTTTAACGACTCAAAGTGAAACAATAAAATCTATTTTATTTTTACTTTCATAAATTTTAATTAATGATTTTCAACACTTATTTTTATTGTTTCAATTATTTCTATTGGTCCTTAGTTTTGTAACCATATTAATGTCACCTTAGCTTTTTGGCATTGACCTTATTGACATCTCTTAGAAGGTTTATTTTTCTTTTTTTCCTTTCCAACTATATACCTATTGCACAACAATGTCTTAACTTCTAATTAAGGTTTCTAAATTATAGTTTCTACAAGGTTGGATGGGATTTACAACTATATACCTATTGCACAACAGAATTGTCTTAACTTCTAATTAAGGTTTCTAAATTCTAGTTTCTAGAAGGTTGGATGGGATTAAGGGCTGGTCACGACCTCTAGATATAAATCAAATTCTTGTAGTCCTTGTACAAAACCTCTATACTAATTTGCATATAAATCAAATTCTTGTAGTCCTTGTACAAAACCTCTATACTAATTTGCATGAAAGTAAAGTATGGAAATAAGAAATTGTATGTATTAAATACATAAAATAAAATAGTCTTGTAGTCCTTGTACAAAACCTCTATACTAATTTGCATGAAAGTAAAGTATGGAAATAAGAAATTGTATGTATTAAATACATAAAATAAAATAGTCTAGATGTTAAGAGTATGAGAAATTTAAATCAAATATGTCTTTTACTCCATATCGAGGAGAGCATGTGATCAATCAACACATGAGAAGTCAAATAACATTAATATCCACTCATTTGTTTGATTATGAAATTGATAAGAAAATGACAAGATTGGCTAATAGGGTCATGCCACAACCACCACACACTTAGAAAACTAAGAAGATGGTGCCACTAAATGAATGCTTAAGGAATTGTCAATTTCTTACAACCTCAAGAGTACAAAGCACAATGTGGGTTTCATAGAGTGTCTCTAAATTCTCATGGACAAAAGATGATTGCAATGAGGGTCCTAGGCCACTATTTATAGCAAAAGTTTACCCTTGAGTTTCCTAGGGTGAGGAATAATTATCCTAGTAAAAGCAAATATTTAGGGGTAACTTTTGAAAAATGTTGCACCTCTAGATGTTAGATAACTCCAACTATGGCTCTAACATGCATAGAAAACTTCTCAAATGACTTGGTGCACCATTGCATACCAAAATGTTGTTTTTCAAAATATTTACCTTGAAATCCATGTCTTAATTCTACCTCTATGACTATTTGAGTGGTTCACTCTAATCTAGTAAGCGAATTTGTTCCATTTACAATTTGATTGGTCAAATATATCCAATGAATCACTCCTTAAATCTTGATTGAAATAATACCCTAGATTGTGTATTTATCTTTGGACATGGAGTATAAAAAATTAGGACCTATGCTATAAAAATTTCAAAATTGTTGGTTCTCCTTCAACTGGTATTTGATGTTAGCAGTCCCAACAACTTTTATCACTTGTTATCATCCAACAACTATTCTTCTCTAAGGTATTTTTCCTACCCCTAGGATTCAAAAGGATTTTTTAATAATTATTTATGTTTCATAGCTTGCTCTTATAGTTTGAGCTAAATTGGTTTTAGTCTCTCATAGACTTCAATTGCATTCCCTAGGTTGGATTGGTCCTTTTTTTCATCACGGTGCTTATGGCATCATCATCCAAGATGTTCTTCCTTTATTTGAAAATTTTTGGCATCCCAAGAGTAATAAGCCTTTGGATTTGTTTATTTATTTTTTATACTTAGGTTCTTAAGAATGCTAGGTTATCCTTGTAGATTTGGAGGTTCCTCTAGGCATTTATGATTTTTCTTAATTTCTTAACCAAGTCATTAAAAGCTATCCCTTACTATTGTATCTACATTATGATTATTAATGCAAGGAGTTGTAGGAATTTCTAATATCCATCCCTTATATATATAAATTCTACATGTTTGATGATCTTATCAACCTATTCCATAATATTTTCCACAAAGGAGTTTAATTGAAAGTATTTATGTATTCTTCATCTCCTCCTTGATCTAGTCTCAAAAAGTCTTGATCCTTTCAATTTTTTTTAGCTAACTTTGGGTCTTTAACTACCTATATAGGTTTTGAGGCCATCAACTCTATAAACTATTGGTCCTTATTTTTGAGGTTTTTATAGAGTTGATTTTTTTCCTTTATCAATTGTTGCCTAAGGTATTCAACTTCTACAAGTAGGGTTTCAATGTCCTTTTCTTGCTTATTTATTTGATCTTTCTTAGAGACTTTATTCTTCAAACCTTCATTATCTTATTGGAGTTGGTCCCTTTGTGTCTTTAGCTATGTCAATTTTGCATCTATTTCCTTATGTTTAATTTATATTATTTCATCCTCAACTACAAGATAACCATATTTTATTATCATTGTTTAATTTATAGTATTTCATCCTCAACTACAAGATAACCATATTTTATTATCATTCTAAGTGTAAGTTGGTTATCCAATCAAAGCATTTGGTATGGGTCCATATTATCTAGGTCTAATTGTTACCCCCTAGTAGTTAAGTAAAAAAGAGTTGTTACCATAGTAGGGCTAGATTTAATTTCCTCAACAAAATACACTTTTTATCCCTTCCTTGATGATTGGAAATGGAAAAGTATCAATGCCTTGCCTTGGGTTCCTTTCATTTAGTATGTTGTATTCCTTCTTCCATATATCCTTCTTACCAATATGAACATACAATGCATTAATTACACATATTTCTCTAGACTTATATGCAAAGCATAACCTATTCCTTTCAATCACACTTTTTGATAGGGGAGCTTATATAGAATCAAATTCTTGGGAATGGGTGATGGGTGTCATCTCCTATAGGAGAAGTTATCATGTTGGAGGTGATGGATATGTAGAGGTGGATGGTAGAGTGAGAGGAGAAAATTATGTGGTGATAGTAGGGAATTGAGTGGAAGAAACGAGAGTGGGATGTGATGCTAATCCAACTAGGGTGGTCAAAATGGGTGACATGGTGTGTGGGACCAATAATCATGAGATGATGGCTTGGATGAAGAAGGATGGGAAGGATATGATGGATGTGGTTCCCACTATGACCATAAATATTGGGGGTATGGTATCTCTTGGAGAACCATGAAGTAAGGTGTCTCTTTGGGAAATAGGTGCTACATTGGTGGATAGTGAGAGAACTATAGTAGAAGAATGGAAAGAGAAGATACAAGAAAAAATTATGACGAAGGGATAAAGATAGAAGAGGTAGTTGTGGATGGTGATAGGGATGTGTAGACACCAAAACAGCACCAATCCGATTATGTGACTGCAAACACTGATCGCTTTGACAAACACAGCCCCCAGGGCAGCCCTCAGAGGTCAAACAGTGGTCCTAACCACTTTCATAGCAATTTTGTAAGGTCAAGAAGCAATTTGGCACATTTTGGCACTTTGTCCAGTATTCGTCTCACCCAGGGACGAATACTAACTGGGATTCGTCTCACCCAGGGACGAATTCTGAAATCGTCTCTGGTCAGGACGAATTCCAGGTTAAACGGGCAAAAAGAAAAATGCCGCCAAGTGGCAGCCAAGGACAGTCAATTATTGCCCCCTTCCATGCATGCGCGTGCAGGTGGGTAGGTTGGCAGTTGATGGACTGTCACAAGTGCAGTCATGGAGGCCCAAGTCAGGGAGGAGTCTCCTCCCCCTTGGGAAGGCATGGCTGCCACATGGCATCCCTGCATGCCCCTCCAAAGAGACCCCATGGGTCTATAAAATGGTGGCCTTTCCCACCTCAAAAAGAATAGATTGGAGGCGACTTTGAGCAACGAAGTGTTGTCCGATTAATTGCCTACTTGCATCCTTTTGATTCACTTTCTCACATCCACTAATCTCTTTCGAAGAGGAGGTTATTGGGTGGCTTTTGAAAGCGTGAATCCAACCCAAATCCAACATTTGACCATCTCAAACAACCAATTTGCCGACACCCCAATCCTAAGAGGTTTTGGGCCCATCCCTAGTGGATTGGCGCCGAAATCAAGTGCCAACGGTGGGAGGCCCACTTGGGCACCCCCGCATTTTTGAAGTTTCATTTTAAAGCATTTCTAGATCATTAGCTTACAGTGCATTTCACGTTATTTTGTTTAGTTAGCTCATTGCTTCAATTTCGTAACATTCTTATCATATTTTGTCATGCTTTGTCGCTTGGGTTTCTTTCTAACTTGCAGATAGCGACGTTTGAATTCCCGAGGATAGAGGCCAAATTGGGGAAATCCGACCATCTGGGTCGTCCCAAAATGGCCCCAATCACATAACCCCTCTGTTTGCAGGTGATTTGGAGGTCCCGAGGTTCGACATTGGAGCGGTGGCAACTCGGCGCTTTAACACACTGGAATTCGTCTCACCCAGGGACGAATAACAGTAGAATTCGTCCTGCCCAGGGACGAATTTCAGTCAAGAGCAGATTGGCCGACTGTTTCGATGGCAGTGGCCCTCTGGTGATGTACTCTGTCTGTTGTCAAGTTTTTAGGTCATTTAGGCTTACTTTATTTACTGTTTCAGATAGTTGTTCGTATGCATCTTTTACCAATTTCAAAGCATGAATTCTCTTTCTTCTCACAGGTGCTACTAACGCTTTGTCTGTCTCTTTGATTGCAGGAGGAACAACAAGAAGTGAGGATTTACCAACAACAGCGGTGGCAACACTTTGGCCCGCCCATTTTGCATGTGGGCATGCGGAAGGAGAACACTTACCAAGATTGTAACCGGATCCGTTTAACGCTCCTAGCCCCTAAAAAGGGAGGAGGCAATTTTGTAACCGTGTTGGATAAGTTTAATAAAAGGGTTGTGACTTCTCTTTAAAGCTTTGTAACTCGTTTCAGTCTATTTGCCTCTTTCATTTTAATGCATTTCTTGTTTTAGGGCTTAGGCATTGTTTCAATTCGAATGCATCTAAGTAGTTGTTCTTTCTGAAAAGCTTCCGAAATCTCGTGCTTTCAGTGGCGATCACGGTGGGACCCTGTCCCCTGATTTTTTTAGATCCAATAACTGATCTTTGTTGTGTTTTTGTGCTTGACAGGTACAAATTTTTAACACAGACTGCTATTCGTCTCTGACTGCGACGAATATCAGACTATAATTCGTCTGACCTGAGACGAATTTTAAATTCGTCTCTGGCAGGGACGAATTCTGTTCTGCAATTCGTCTCACCGAGGGACGAATTCCTGTCTGTGAATTTTCAGAACAGAAAACCAGAAACAGCAAGTTCAGGCAGAAAAAGGGTAAAGTTCTAAACTGTCTCTGTCAATTTTTTTGACTTTCTGCTTTCAATTTTGTCAATTCTTGGGTGCTTAAAGAAAATAGTCGTTGATTGCCTGTTTCATTTTTTTAAGTAAAATAAACCACACACACTACACGTGGCACATTTTAAACCAAGGAGCTGGTCGTAAGACCCCAGCCCTTGAGCAAGACCAACGGTGGGTTCATCACCACCTTGGCTTAGCTTTGCATCCATTTCCCCGATTGTCAACTGTTGTTAGGCATAAATCCTGACGAAAGCTGACCGAGTGTCGCTGGGGTGATTCCCATGCGTGCGAGGATAAGTTTTCTATGGTAGGTGTCATTAACAGGACAATCCCCCTTTCGTACCGCCTATGTTCCACGTACCATCTGCTCTCACGTACCTATAGTTTCCCTCTCGTAAGGGCGGGTATATAGAGAGGTTGGTATATCGGTCCGACAATGGTATATTGAAGGGGCGACCATTTATGGGAGTCATATGAGCCAACATTATGCATTTAAACGTTCTTCCACATTTGCAAAAACAACATAAAACATCAAAATGCACTAAACCAGTTTAGGACACACCACTAATCCTTAAAAGAGATAATCACGATTTTGTGTATGTGTGTGTTCATTTCTGCTTAGTGTAGACAAAAAAAAAATAGATCATCATAAACGAGATAAAAACTGCTAGCTAGTAGAGAAGCACCACAATGGTGTACACCCGTAGCCAAGCCCAATCAAGGGCAGACGCTGCGGAAGGTGCACAAAGAGAGGGCGCTGGTCGCCTTCGCTTTAGCCCTGAGGACTTGGCCATACCACCTTGGCGGTCTGGCCTACAAGAAAGTCCACATCAGGCCACTTCAAAAAGGACCTATTGGGAACCTCCTCATTGGGGTATGCCCATTCAACACAGCCCCTTTCGGGAAGATGCTTTGCATGTAGATCTTAATGTAAATAGACAACCGCCTCTTGAGGCTAGATCTGAGTGGCCGTAGCGCGATGAAGCGCTAGAGAGGCTTAGTGTCCATGAGGAAAGACAGCGTGAGTACGCTACTTCCTCCTTGCCTCACATTCGAACAGAAAGACAAAATCCAGAGCGCAGGGCTCTTTACACAGGGCGAGCCAACTCCGCCCGCCCCTTTCAAACCCATGAAGGGGAGTACGAGGAAATCCATCACATTCCTCGAGGACAACAAACAACGCGGGAACCTTGCGCTTCCGCACCCGCTAGGTATCATGATCATACATCGAGGCCTCAGCCTCAAGTAAATGTCGCCTACCTCGACAGAGGGAAGCAACCCATTGAAATTTTAGATCATCAAGATCGAGGCAAACATATAGGAAAAACATTTAAGCCTCCAGAACAAAAGAGAGCAGACCAAGTTGACCCGGCAGTCGCCAGACATGCCGACCGCCAAGCCCGAATCTCACAGCTTGAGCAAGGTCATCAGGAGTTAGAGTACTTATACCGCCTGAATAAAGAGCGCATGCAGCGCGAAGCGGATGAGTTACGCTACAAACTACCTGAGAGGGCGCCAACCCCTCGCACCCATAGAGAAGAACAATATGAGAGGCACAATCCTTTGGTGCAGGACAGGTCTCCGCGACCTCGTCAAGCTCTGCCTCCGAGACCTTATAGACCCGAGAGGGAGGCCACTCCCCGAAACAATGATGGGTACCTTCAACGGGGACTCAATCAAGGTCATAGGTCTCGCCCAGAGACTCCTCAAGAAGCTTATGAGGAGTACGAACCAGAAATAGAACGGGCCGAAACGCCCCATCTAGGCGGGAGGGCTGCCACTCGGCCACCCCCCCATAGGCCCCCAGTCTCCCATAATTCACAACGGGAGCAAACCAAAGAGGAAGAAATAAAATCTTCCGATGCATACAAGACGCTATTAGAGCGTTTGGAATCTATGGAGACAAAGGCTTCTGGGCATCAAAAACCCACGTTGCGTCAACTTCGCAGCCATCCAGTGCATCCATCAGTGCCTACCCCTCTTTACCCTGAACACTTCAAGTTGCCTCAATTGGCAGTTTTTAAAGGTGAAGAAGACGCACAAGAACACGTCACAAGGTTCCTAAGTCAATGCTTCGGCATCCAAGATAATGATGCATTGTTACTTAGAACTTTCATAACCACATTCGTAGGCCCTGCCTCGGACTGGTTCACACAACTACCCAAACACAGTATAAACAACTTAGATCAATTAGTAGATGCGTTTCTTGAACGCTTTGCCTTCAACACAAGAAAGAAGGCATCACTAAGTGATCTGGCCAGCCTCAGGCAATATGAGGAAGAAACAATGGCAGCATATGGGAATCGATGGAGGGCTTTGCTTTCTAAGCTACCCTACCGTCCCCCTATGTCTGATCTAACACAGATGTTTGCACGGAGTTGCTTAAAATCAATCTCTGGTCTATTGTTGCTGCAGCAATACGACAGCTTAGAAGAAGCTTTGGCGCAAGCCAGAGTTATAGAAGAGATTAAGATAGGCGAAGGCGCAATTGCCAAGCCTAAAAAGAAAGAGTGGAATAAAACCACTAAGACTGGGACAACGCAATCACAACCCGCTGTGGTTAACCAAGTTGCGATAAATGCTCCCAAGCCTGTGCTAGAGATGCAGCCCCAAAAGGCCAATTACCAGGCAGTGCCTCCTAGCTATGAAAAAGATAACAAGAAACAGGAGCAGAATCAGCAGCGTCGCCCTAGGCGACAATTCACCCCTTACACGGAGTCCAGGGACTCCTTATTTGACCGCTTGTCAGCGGCAAACTTAGTCACCCTTCCCGAGATTCAAACTATAGACCCTAATGCTCCCAAGCCTAAGGGATATAGAGAGGAATTGTATTGCAGATTCCATAGGAGAAGGGGACACGATCTAAATGGATGCTGGAAGTTTAAAGGACTAATCCAAGATATGATTGACAATAGAACATTGGCCGTGGACAACCCCATAGCGCCAAACAATCAACAAATGGGGGTATTCAAGGACCCTTTGCCTGCCCACGAGGCACAGGCAAAACCTCTCCAGATTAACGAGGTGCGACAGAATCTTCCCATGCAAGGATTTGTGGGAATGATTAGCATAGTGACACGAAATAAAAAGTACCCAGCAGCTGCCCCTGAGGTAGCTACGAGGGAAATTCCAACGACGTCGCAGCCTCAGCAATGCCCTGTGCAAGTACCTCCGCCTAGACCAGAGGTCACGATACGGACCAAACTCACGTAGAGTTTGCGGACCACATCGGCTAGGCTATCCATCTACGAGCTTATTCAACAGTCAACACCTCACAGAGAAGCTCTTATGGACATATTAAAAGCCATCGAATTACAGCCTCACGAAGCAAATTCTTTCAACAACTTCGTGGGACATGTAAAGAGATGTACGGAGCCGGTCATCACCTTTAGAGAGGATGAAGTCAAAGCAATATCGAATGACACGGCAGATCCACCCCTACATGTTGTTGCGCGGGTCAACGGGATCCCGTACAAGAGAGTGCTGGTAGATACTGGCTCGTCCAGTAACATCATCACCATGGCAGCACTAAAACATTTAAAGCTGCCAGCCTCTCATATCACAGCCTCCACGTACACACTGTGAGCTTTTAATGATGCAATATGCTCGACAGTCGGCACAGTTGTTCTACCCGTCCAGGTAGGACAAAAGACAATACCAACATTGTGCCATGTGTTGGAAGGCGAGATGGCTTACAATATACTGCTAGGGCGGCCTTGGATCAGGGACATGAAGTGTGTCCCTTCGATCGCTCACCAGTGCTTAAAGTATGCTTTTGAAGGTGAAATACATGTAGTCCCAATGGACTTAGAGCCCTTCAAGTATTGCAATGCGGTACAACTAATGCCTCAGTCGACCCTCCCTTCAACGCATTTGGATTTCCAGTTAAATCCATCTAAACAGGGTCCAATACCGCAGGCACCACCGGTGACCAAAATAGCAAAATCCCAGCCAGGTGAGTCTTCATCATCTGCTCCTTCATTATCAACGCCACCTGTCATGGCCAAACAGAAGGACAAGGGAAAACAAATCATGGAAGAGGCTCCGCCCCTAGAAGAGGAGTTGCCCACAATATCAACGATATCAACAGAAGAAACACCTAGCACTACGGAAGCTGAGATTCCTAAACCACCAAACATGGAATGGACTCAGGAAGGACTCCCGTTCCCTCCCTCCCAAGCATCAACAATCATTGTTGAAATGGCCAATACAGGCCTGGGGGAGTACATAGTGCAGAATGTTGTGGCAACGCCCGCATTAGAGTCAGTACAGGATATGGGGAGACCTCGCCTTCCCATAGGAACAGTTGTTCCTCTAGGTCACCCACCCAACCAGACAAATTTTGTGTATGGGGGCCTTGATCATGGTCTGGAACCATGCCAACAAAAGGAAGCAGACGAAGAGCCTTTTGTTGAAAACATCAACTATCTGTCAAACCCAGATTTTGCCCTAAAATATCTCGGCCAATGCAATTGGCATGGGTATGGGCTAGGCAGATATGAGCAAGGGATGCGGGTCCTTTGCCAACCAAGATATCAGATGCCATACGATAAGTCAGGAGTAGGGTTCAACCACCCCCTGCCCTTAGACATCTTGGTTGAAAATATGCAAGGCCTAGAAATAGGCAACAAGGGGGGATTGGCACTAGATCCTTATGCCAACCCGAATACACAATACACATTGGGAGATTACCTCCCATGGTCAACAAATACCCTTGGAAACAGCAGTAATCCCTCTCCTATGCTAGAGAGAGGCGAAAGTGCAGACACAAATCATCAAAGAGAACATCAACGGCTTTCGGACATCTTCCTGAAGCTGTTCCCCTTAGAAGTTCCAGTTGAGTCAATACAGTGTCAAGAGGACCAGGTCCCTCCACCAAGAGTGGAACAACCGCAACGGGACCAGATTAACTTCCTGGAACAAGGAGAGTCTTCAACGTCGCAAGCAACAGTTGCTGAAGAGAATGAACATTTTTGGGTCTCCGAAAGTGATTCAGAAGATGAGACTGAGATGATCTATCTCAGACATGCGCGACGAAATTATTACCCTTTAACTCATGAAGATCTGATGGGACAGATGGGTATAAGGCTAGGGCATGAATGGTGGGTAGACCCAGCGGGGTGGGACCTAGTGTTGGATCCATGGCTCTATATTCACGATGAGCAACGCCCACCTCGAGATCCTATCATGACATCAATACCAAGGGAAGACCCCGTCTTCCTATCAACACATAGGGCCGATCCGTTCATGCCCGTTCCCCTAGAACCAGATCCAGAATATAGGGAGCATCTAAAAGAATCGAGTCATCATACCCACGGTAATGGAGACCAAGCCCATTCCATCCACATGATCTCCATTGATTTGACCGCACCCATCCGCAATCCGGCCGATCCATCATGGTCATTGCATCTAGACATAGATGCCATCGACTGGGATCGCGTCAATTCACCTTTATCACCATCAAAGTATTGGCCTTTCGGTGAAATACATCATTTTACCCCAGGGACAACTCGGGATATTTTTCAAGTCGAAGAGGAACCCGAGGTTCCCAATGCAGATCTAAATTCAGCTAATGATATCCACTTGATCCCGACTCCACATCAGTTGGAGGACGGATCCCACATGTCAGTCGAGGAGACGACTGATGTAGAAATCGGCACAGATCCAATGAATCCATGGATTCTTAAGCTGGGGGTAAGTCTTTCCCCCGAAGAGCAAGCCGACTACATTGCCCTTCTCAAAGAGAAGAAGGAGGTTTTTGCATGGTCGTATAAAGATATGCCAGGACTAGACCCGCAGCTAGTCACGCATAATTTAACGCTTGATCCGACAATCAAGCCTGTAAAGCAAAAACTACGTAAGATGCACCCAACAGTGGCCTTAATGGTCAAAGACGAATTGCAAAAGCTGTTGGATGCACAATTTGTCATCTGCGTGGATTATCCGCCATGGCTGTCCAACATGGTTCCCGTCAAGAAGCCCGACGGGAGGATTCGCATATGTACTGATTTTTGAGATCTCAATAAAGCGAGTCCTAAGGATGATTTCCCCTTGCCGAGCATTGACGCGTTGGTAGACGCTACAGCAGGTCATGAAATGCTCTCCCTAATGGATGGTTTCTCAGGATACAATCAAATTCGTATCAATCCTGAAGACCAACTAAAAACGGCGTTCACAACGCCTTGGGGGACATTTTGTTATAAGGTCATGCCTTTTGGCCTTAAAAATGCTGGCGCCACCTACCAACGTGCCATGACATATATCTTCCATGATTACATGCACAAAACTTTGGAAGATTACATGGATGATTTGTTAGCCAAGTCCCTCTTGCGCTCAAATCATATCGGTGACTTAAGCAAGATCCTCGATCGCCTCATAGAGCATAAAGTTAGACTAAACCCCAAGAAGTGCGTCTTTGGCGTCACATCTGGAAAACTCTTGGGTTTCATAGTCTCAAAGCGAGGAATCGAGGTGGACCCAAAGAAAGTCAAGGCAATCCTTGAAATGGTTCCCCCAACTACAATCAAGCAGCTCGAAGTCTGCAGGGAAAGGTCGCATCGATTAAACGCTTCATAGCGCAATTATCTGACAAATGCCGACCCATGAACAAATTATTGCACAAGGGGGTCACATTTCATTGGGATGACGAGTGCCAGTCAGCCTTTGACGAGATCAAACAATACCTGGCTTCACCGCCAGTATTGGCACCACCTAGACCAGGAGTGTCGTTCTACTTATACATCTCAGCTAATCGAGGTGGCACTGGGTGCCATGCTAGCCCGAAGAATGAACTTCACAAAGAACAGGCTACTTACTATCTTAGCCGCACCCTGGTCAGTTATGAACTTAACTATGCATACGTCGAGAAACTCTGCTTGGCAATGGTGTTTGCTACCAAAAAGCTACGCCACTACATGCTGAGCAACACTACGTATGTTGTGTCTAAGGAGAATCCATTGCGATACATGATGAGTCGTACTTATCATAGTAGTCGCACGGCGAAATGGATCATGTTGTTGACGGAATTTGACATAGAGTTTATTGGACAAAAATCTATCAAAGGACAAGTCATAGCCGATCAACTAGCAGAGGCTCCTCTTGAAGACGATCAGCCTCTGGTCATAGAACTACCCGATGATGGGGTCTTCCATGTCTCAGAATCGCCAGATTTGGATGAGCCTGAGTCACAGGCCGACATAACCCTATTCTTCGATGGTTCTAAATGTGAGCAAGGTGGTGGCACGGGAATTGTATTCTTCACACCGCAGGGCGCCCCAATGCCCCTGTCATTTAAATTAAACTTCCCATGCACCAACAACAATGCAGAGTATGAAGCCTTGCTCCTAGGTCTTCAGACAACAATCGCCATGAACATCAAAAGACTAAATATCTTTGGTGATTCGCTGTTAATAGTCAATCAAGTCAAAGGGGTATATCAATGCAAATGCCCAGTTCTGAAGGCCTATAAAGCCCTCGTGGACAAATTCCTGGCAAAACTTGAGTGGTATGACATCGAGGCACTCCCTCGATCATCGAATCATTTTGCGGACACAATGGCCTCCTTGGGGTCACTAATTCCGCAAGACCTTTTCGGTGATATGACAACCATTCAAGTCAAAACCTTATCGCAATCCGTGATGGAGCGTGCAAGTTCAAACTTGACGCCAGGAATCCACATGATCCAGATTGAACCATCCTCGGATAAGTTCTCTCGAATCCGAGATCGTCTGAAACGTGCCAACCGGGGGTCCTTGTTCTCCCCTACTCCCATTAATAGCAACACAATGCTATTCTTACAGAGTTCTATCCCATTCAGCGTTTGCTAGGGATGAACTTCAAGAGGGATTGGTTGTTCATACTGTCGAGGTTTCGATCAACAGGATCGGTATTTACCCATCGGAGACTACCTCAAGCTAGGTAATCTCCCACTTGAATTGACTCATGCCGCAAAACGAGCACTCAAGCAGAAAGCGGCTAAGTATGTCTTGATAGGAGACATTTTGTATCGTCGTAGCTATGAAGGAATCCTCCTTCGTTGCTTGGACCAGCAAGAGTCCACTTGGGCGATCGCCCAAGCGCACGATGGTACATGTGGTGGCCACTTCGGTGGTATGGCCATTGCAAAGCGCATTCTTCGCATGGGCTATTATTGGCCATCTTTAGAGCGAGATTGTTGCACCTATGTCAAGAAGTGCGTGAAGTGTCAACATCATGCCAATTTGATGCACGTACCTTCTCAGGCCTTGCAGACAGTCCAATCTGCTTGGCCATTCTCGTAGTGGGGCTTCGATCTAATTGGAAAGATCTCCCCTACGTCGTCAAGCCGTCACACGTTTATCATAACGGCCACAGAGTATTTTACCAAATGGGTGGAAGCGATTCCGCTTACCTCTACGACAGGACCCCGCATTGCGGAGTTCATTTTGCATAACATCATATGTCATTTTGGTATTCCATCCAAAATAGTCTCGGATAATGGGATGCCTTTCAAGAACAAAGATGTGCGTGCTTTGACCACAAAGTACAAGATTCAGCACAGCTTTTCAACTCCCTATTATCCGCAGGCGAATGGGCAAGCAGAGGCGTCAAACAAAATGCTAGTTGCCATCCTTAAAAATACCGTCGCAGACAGTCATAAGGATTGGCACATTCAAATCCCACTTGCCCTATGGGCCTATCGCACTAGCATTCGGACACCCACTAGGGCCACTCCGTTTTCGCTTGTGTATGGCTCCGAGGCAGTCATGCCTCTAGAGTTGGAGATTCCTTCCCTACGCATATCAATGCAGGAGTTCATCGATGATGACTCTGCGCGGCAGGCCCGGTTAGACCAGCTTACGTTGCTTGATGAACGACGCGTTAATGCTCTCGAGCATTTACGTATTTATCAAGAGCGACTTAAGAAAGCTTACAACATGAAAGTTCACCTGAGGGACTTTCGCGTTGGTGATTTGGTTCTGAAGGAAAACCAACAAAATTCCAGTTTGCCATCCCACCTAAGGGACAAGTTTGCGGCAAATTGGTTAGGTCCATATGTCATTGATAGCAAAATAGGACCCGGGACGTACCGGCTAGCTTCTCTTGACGGTATCAAGGAAAAAGAACCCTTGAATATCAGTCATTTGCGCCCATTTCATATCTAAGAAAGCCAAATACCTAAAAGGCTCCAAGGATTCTTGAAATCGCTTGGTCAATCCCTAAAAGGCTCCAAGGATTCTTGAAATCGCTTGGTCAAATCCAACAAAACAAAATTCCAATGATTCTCCAAGGATCTAAACCGGCCCCCAAAGGCCCCTGAAATCGCTTGGTCAATCCCAAAATGCTCCAAGGATTTCCACAATCGCTTGGTCAAAAATCAAGAAAATTCAAAAACAACAAAAATCATCAAAAAAAAAACAACAAAATTTTGCATTTCATTTCTAGGCATGTTCAAATTCATCAATAGAGAGTTTTCTCGCATCTCACCTTCATATTCACCAAAATCAATCCATCAAAAATACAAAAATACATCACTGCATCAAAGCATTGCATCCATACATTGCATATTTGTGGTCGTATAGGTCAAAGGCACCATAGGCTGTAATTGCTCTACTAGTCCATCTTGTTCAACACTGTTCCATTTTACAAAAACAACAAAAACACCATGCATTGCTTTTACCACACTAGAGTCAGTGGTCTGTTAATGTATCAAGAGTTTTCGTGATTCAGTCATCATTTTGCTCTTTAGCCATGTAATGTATCAAGTCAGATAGATTTTACGAAGGTAGAGTCATACTTGAAATACACCTTGTTACGTAACATCCCAACACAAATAAAAACACATAAAACAATTCCTAAGTTGTGTGAACGAAAGATGAAACCTACACAGTAATCCAGGTCACCATAAGCGAAACGGTTATCTTGCTCATCCCCCATGCGAATGACCCCAAGAATGCTGAGAGTTGGCAAAAGGACAAGCATCCTCCCTACCCAATTCCCTAAGAATCCCTAAGTTCTCAATAGTTGCAAAACATCAAAAATTTGCAAAAACGTCAAAACTCCAAAATTTGACATCCTACAGTGCACACATCAAAAAGCACAAACAATAGTGATTATCGTCACTCCATCCCTTGCTCAAAAGAAAAACAAATCAAAATAAACAGTGATCTTATCACTATAAACGAGCAAGTATCCTAATACAATTGAAGAAAAGAAGGGAGTTGAACTTGAATCCCTGGAACTCTCAGCATTCTAAAAGGTCATGAGGTAAGCCTCAGTACCGGTTTGGTTGATAGCCTATCAGTCACTGGCGGTAAACTTCTCGCATGACGATATATCTATCACATTCACTTGTGTGTAGATCAATGTTTGCATGTGGATGAGCTAGCATATGGTATCCTGGATAACACCGCAGACTAATCTAACTAAATACAACAAAGGAGTTAGTGGAGCTAATTGGGTGATCCTCAGTACAGGTTCGGTTGAAAGCCCATCTGGCACTGGCGGTATCCTGACAAATACCACATAAATGAACTCAGCTGCACACACAGGGATGTGAAATAACTTGGTCAAAAACAAGTCCGATTCATACCTTGTTCAAAAGTCTTGTAAGATAAAGTACAGTCATGGCTAGTGAGCTAAAACTGTCTGAGTCTCAGAAAACCTTAGCTACATTTCTAAACCAACTGTGCTGCTTTTCATCCTTACAATACCATCAAAAAATACAAAAAGAGAAAACCACATGTATACATACAAGAGTCATACATCATAGCAATCGCCTAAAAGCGAAATAAAGAGCGTCTTAAAACAGTCTATGGTGCCATAACCAATCATCACAAAATTCCATTCATCCACTTTGCATACCACATAAAAATCAAAAACATTTGCATTCATCATTTGCATACGCATTCATCAAAATAAATAAACATGCATACATCCATAGTCATTAGCCATCATGCATAACAAAAATCAAATCATCACATGTACAAAACCAAAATAAAACCGGTATATATATATATATCGTCAAAAAGATGCCCGAAGGCTACAAAACTGGTCCTCAGACCCCGCAATCATATCCAAAAACCCAACCTAAGGCGTCGACCACCATGATCACGCAGGATCGGTGCGACGGGAACTACCCCCCGTGGTGTGGGTCCTATGGGACCCTGCAGGGCGGCTACTACTAGCCCCCGCATCATGCCTGCTACCGCCTCCCTCATCTAATCGCCTGCGACGAGATGATGCTGACTGCTCAGTCACACTATCCCTCGTCCGACGTGAAGATCCACCGCCCGAGGGCTCAGGTAGCTGCCCACCAAGGCGGATAACCTCCCTCTCCAAGTCTATCCGGTGCAGACACCACTCTGCCTCTCGTCGATGATAGTAAGACACTGCATCATCGCGCTGTGCCAAAACCCTATCCCGCTCTGCTAGCTGGGCCCGCAGGAGATCCCTCTCCCGTAGCGCGTCCCCCAGCTCCCGCCTCGCATCCCCCAACTCCAGATCCCGTATCCGTAGTAGCTCTATCAATCGTGCATTCTCAGCGCGTATCTCAGACTCCACCTCCTCTGTATCTGCCTGACGTACAGGACTCTCTGGAACAACAGCCTGCTCTGGCTCCCACTGCTCCTCTACATCCTGCATGTCCGGCTGATCCGGAGCGCCCAGATCTACCTCCTCATCCCCCACATCCACCATGTCCGCATCATCCAACGGACCTCCCCAATCATCCCCTGCTGCCTCAGCACCCTCCGTTGCCGCCTCTGCGCCTCCTAGTGGCCCCTCCCCTCTCCATCGTCGTAGCACCCACCACGAGTCATACTCAGTGGTAGTCCCGACGTCGTCTACGTCTGGGACGTCAATCACCGCATCTGACTCCTCGCCCAATGGCGCGGTGACAGGTAGATCTAGAGCCCTCTCGTCTCCCCGATGCCGATAGACCACGGGTTCACCAGGAAACCCCTGGCGTACCCCAAACTATCGTGTAACCCGGCTATACGAGAAAAACTCATGCTCAGTCCCGTGTCGCCCAGTCAACCACCGCTCCCTGCGTACCCGTCGGAGCCACTCTCCAGCCTCCGGCCAGGCTGGATAGTCCCGATAAGGGTGCCAAACCACATCCCCGAGAGTAAGCCGAGAGAAGGCATCAGTATAGTGCTCTACAACACCTGCCCATCGCCGACTCTGCCCCTGCTCCGTAGACCGCCGCCACAGAGCTGCGTAGCCTATCTCCTCATCCTCCATCGCCGCCCGAGTCGTCCATGGTAACCCGGTCGGCCTCTCAACTGCTATGTGCTGCCAACCCCAGCACTACAGTAGATAACTACAGCTGACCCCCTTTCGCTATCGACAACGGACCCCGTACAACTCCCCGTAGAGCTGTGCTAACAGTGTCTGTCCCCATCTCAAAATCAACGGTGCCTCTATCGGGCACTCTGCCAACTGCCACACCAAATCCAACAGGTTCCACGGGAACCTCGCGCCTGACGAGTCAGGTAGTAGCATGTTAGAAATGAGGCCCATCAAGAATGCGTGCCTCACTCCTAACAACCCCCTCTCCTGCCACCACCCAACCAAAATCCCGCCAGCCTGGCAGTCCACCTCGGCTGTCTCCACTGGGTTCGCTACACCCAGCCGCCCCCCATGCCCAAAGCACCTCGTCAGCACAGCAGTCCGCTGATCGCGCGGCGATGTCCTGATAGGTAGTCCATCTATCGAAATCGGAGCAACCGATAGACATCCTCCAGAGTCACAGTCATCTCCCCTGTCGGGAGATGGAAGGTGTTAGTCCGCGGATCCCAGAGTTTGATCAGGGCCGTCAGATAGGCCTGATCCGGGACCACAGGCTCCAGTCGAGCCACCTGCTTGAGCCCAAGGGCATCAAGCCATTCCCAGTCATCATCATCCAGTGCTCCCCGAGCCTCAATAAAAGCAGCAGGTACACGGTACCGGCTCCTAACCTGCAAAAGAAAATTTCAACAAAAAAAAAAAAATTAAAATCAAGAAAAAGAAAACTGTACAGAAAAACAACAAACTTACAGCTTTTAAAACAAGAATAAACTCTAGGAGGCACTTACAGGTTTCGCTTCGGCTCCGCCGCTCGAACCAGTTTGTGTACTCATGATGGCAGGGAAAAATTTCAGCAGCGCTTCGCTTCGCAGAATTACCTCCTCCTCCCAGAGCTCCAAATTCACAAGAAAAAGTTGACACAAATGAGCCCAAATGCAAGTTTTGGCCCTTAAATAGGCCTTTTGAGCTGGAATTCATCCTTGACTGGGACGAGCGCTCTGGTTAGCACTCGTCCCACCCAGGGACGAATTCTACAGCTGGAATTCGTCCCACCCTGGGACGAATTCAGGCCAGAAACTTCAAAAACATCAAAAAATGAGCAAAAATGCACTAAAAACCAACAATAAATCTGCCCGATAAGAGTGCCGTTGCACTTGACATCCCGGGCATACAAAATAGACGTTGGGGTCACAAATTGTCATTCTCCTACTCCCTAAGAAGGCTACTTTAGCCGGACCGCTCCACGGGAAGACGGATTTTTGCCAATTTCAGCTCCAAATAGCGTCACAAAAAGGGTCAAAACCCACCAAAAATAGGTCCAAATGTTGGAAAAATTGCACATGCTTAACGATAAACCATCTAAAGGCACCCTTGCACAAGTCATCTTGGGTCAAGCGACTCGTCGCTTTTCTCACGAAGGTCATTCCCTCATCGATTCGTCGCTTGAGGGGGTAGTCACACTTAGTCACCAATCAACAAGCACACACCCAATTAGGGAAAACGACATGCATTCAAAGAATCATTGACAAAGACAATTACGCTCCTGCTTGGGGCAGTAAACAAGCAATAATCAAATTGATCAAACACTTGGCATTCGTGAATCATGAACACAAGGTTCCCCTGTGGATAAAAGGTTGCGCCCTTTGCCTAATCATGACTGATCAATGTCCAAGCTCAAGTCACACCTCACCAGAATAGGTTAATACTTGAAATCAAATTCCTTAGCTCGTCAGAAGCAAGGATTCAAGAATGCATGCCCTTTCCATGCTTGGGGCATCAAAAGTTGGTTAGGTTACCAAGAAACCCTAATCATTAGTGCTTTGGTTATATATTTTTGCTCGACGCTGCGCCATGCACAGCGCATCCCAAAAAGGGGCATCTGTAGACACCAAAACAGCACCAATCCGATTATGTGACTGCAAACACTGATCGCTTTGACAAACACAGCCCCCAGGGCAGCCCTCAGAGGTCAAACAGTGGTCCTAACCACTTTCATAGCAATTTTGTAAGGTCAAGAAGCAATTTGGCACATTTTGGCACTTTGTCCAAGTATTCGTCTCACCCAGGGACGAATACTAACTGGGATTCGTCTCACCCAGGGACGAATTCTGAAATCGTCTCTGGTAGGGACGAATTCCAGGTTAAACGGGCAAAAAGAAAAATGCCGCCAAGTGGCAGCCAAGGACAAGTCAATTATTGCCCCCTTCCATGCATGCGCGTGCGAGGTGGGTAGGTTGGCAGTTGATGGACTCGTCACAAGTGCGATCATGGAGGCCCAAGTCAGGGAGGAGTCTCCTCCCCCTTGGGAAGGCATGGCTGCCACATGGCATCCCTGCATGCCCCTCCAAAGAGACCCCATGGGTCTATAAAATGGTGGCCTTTCCCACCTCAAAAAAGACAGATTGGAGGCGACTTTGAGCAACGAAGTGCTGTCCGATTAATTGCCTACTTGCATCCTTTTGATTCACTTTCTCACATCCACTAATCTCTTTCGAAGAGGAGGTTATTGGGTGGCTTTTGAAAGCGTGAATCCAACCCAAATCCAACATTTGACCATCTCAAACAACCAATTTGCCGACACCCCAATCCTAAGAGGTTTTGGGCCCATCCCTAGTGGATTGGCGCCGAAATCAAGTGCCAACGGTGGGAGGCCCACTTGGGCACCCCCGCATTTTCGAAGTTTCATTTTAAAGCATTTCTAGATCATTAGCTTACAGTGCATTTCACGTTATTTTGTTTAGTTAGCTCATTGCTTCAATTTCGTAACATTCTTATCATATTTTGTCATGCTTTGTCGCTTGGGTTTCTTTCTAACTTGCAGATAGCGACGTTTGAATTCCCGAGGATAGAGGCCAAATTGGGGAAATCCGACCATCTGGGTCGTCCCAAAATGGCCCCAATCACATAACCCCTCTGTTTGCAGGTGATTTGGAGGTCCCGAGGTTCGACATTGGAGCGGTGGCAACTCGGCGCTTTAACACACTGGAATTCGTCTCACCCAGGGACGAATAACAGTAGAATTCGTCCTGCCCAGGGACGAATTTCAGTCAAGAGCAGATTGGCCGACTGTTTCGATGGCAGTGGCCCTCTGGTGATGTACTCTATCTGTTGTCAAGTTTTTAGGTCATTTAGGCTTACTTTATTTACTGTTTCAGATAGTTGTTCGTATGCATCTTTTACCAATTTCAAAGCATGAATTCTCTTTCTTCTCACAGGTGCTACTAACGCTTTGTCTGTCTCTTTGATTGCAGGAGGAACAGCAAGAAGTGAGGATTTACCAACAACAGCGGTGGCAACACTTTGGCCCGCCCATTTTGCATGTGGGCATGCGGAAGGAGAACACTTACCAAGATTGTAACCGGATCCGTTTAACGCTCCTAGCCCCTAAAAAGGGAGGAGGCGATTTTGTAACCGTGTTGGATAAGTTTAATAAAAGGGCTGTGACTTCTCTTTAAAGCTTTGTAACTCGTTTCAGTCTATTTGCCTCTTTCATTTTAATGCATTTCTTGTTTTAGGGCTTAGGCGTTGTTTCAATTCGAATGCATCTAAGTAGTTGTTCTTTTTGAAAAGCTTCCGGAATCTCGTGCTTTCAGGATGGAAGTGGGTGCAATTATAGCCATTAGACTTGTCATTCCTAGGTTGGAAAAAGAACCTTCTTGAGGAATTTCCCCTCCTCATGTTGTCTACCTTTTTTGCTACTATTCTACTGCTATGACAACCTCTCCAAACATAGAACTATACATATAAAATCCCTTCTATCCATTAATTACCATCCACCTAACTACCATGACCAATGCTAGAGTTATTGGAGTAGTTGAGATGGTGATCATTGACATTGCCTATTTCTTAGCCTTTATTTTATGAGCATTTGAGGTCCCTATTACTAATTCCACTATTATCTTGGTCCTTTTTATGCCCTTTGGGTGCCTCTTGTTCTATGTGGTAAAAAATTTGGTGTCGAATGAACTATTTCTTATGGATTTGATGATCATGTTTATTTTGTACCTCATCCTCTACTACATGAGAATTTTCTTTTAATATACCCAATATTCTAGATCACCCCTAACCTCTGATGGTTTAGCTTGATGTTAGAGTCAAAGTATATTTCTACTTGGTGTAGAAGACATACCACTTTGAGGGGTTAGTATACTAGCTTTGCATTTTATCCTCGTACCCTTGGTTGCTTCCATAACTAGCATGGATTTTCTCCTCATCCAAGTTAGACAATTTATTGATATTGCACCTCTTTCCATGTGCATAAAATATGCTCAACCTTTTATCCCTAGGGATATTCTCAAATTTTTTTTTTGGATCATAGGACCAACAATTGCTAAGTTGTTTGAGACCTTTATCTCTCAATCATGCATCTCCCACTAAGTTGAACCCATATAACATAGGTTTTATGTTCATTATTTGTTGCTTAAGTGGGTAGAAGTTGGTTTTCTTCTACCCCTTGAAGTATTTCTAGTCAATGTAGCCAAGTTACTAAATCTATTCTAGATTTCACATGTAGTCATGTACTCATCTAGGCATCAAAAAAGACATGGATGAAAATCCATAGAGGTGGATAAAATACCTAGCCCTTCCCAAGTAGAATTCTCATATATACTATGTTTCCTCTATTAACAACTACCTCATATCACCCATTAGTCTTGGTATTATTTCCCTGAACATCTACATAATGACCTTGTACACCTCATCATAAAAGTGGTTGGAGGACTTTCTTGGTTCTTTGTAGGGTATATCCTTGAGATCCATAATTATTGGAGGTTTTCCATATTATCTTGGTTGGTCTAACTAGAGGGTGGAAAATTTATTTTTCTTTAGGTAAATGATCAATCATACTAGGTAGGAGGTATAGTGAAGTTTCCTTTATTAAACTCTTTTAATTAGTTGTCCATTTGATCAAAAATATATTTGTCACTGTTGATCATTTGAGGGTGCCCTAAATAGGTATACACTACATGCAACAAGGCTATATGATCCCCATAAATATTTAGTTCACTCTTCTTCCTTAGGAATGACTATTCTAACATTATCATTTGCACATATTTCTTAAATTGGATCAACTCTTGTAAGATACTAAAGTTGGATTGTAGGTTTAGTTTTTCTAGGTAAGCAATTGATAATTTTAACCAATAAGCATTGGATTACCTATAATAGATGTCCATTTTGGTCTTGGGTTTGTAGATAACCCACATTGCTAGGTCATTAGTGACCTTAAGAATATTTCTTATGACTCTTTGTTTGATATAAAATGCATCCTTGATCCACTAGGGGAGCTTGAAAATTTGGTCATTGAGTCATAGTTTTCTACTAACACCTCTACTAGCTCCAAGAAACTCCACACTTGTTCCATATTCATTGCTAATCCTAATGTCCAAATTATACCTATATTCCATTAATATGTTTGAGGGCTTCAGTTGTAACTTCTAAGGGATTCTTTTCTTAATTGACTTGTAGTATGGATATAGTTTCTCTCTACTCTCTAGAATGAGTTTTCAAAATATTCAAGTCTCTTTGGAGTTTAGAAGCCCTACCTCCTTTTTTACCCTCTATTTTTCTTCTGCATATGTCTCTCTATTGTTCTAGGATCAACTAATATGACCAATATCGGTGATAGAAAAAATAAAATAGGTGGGTTAGTAGTTGTGGAAGATGGTGAGATACTTTGTACTTCTAGTAAAGAAGATGTGGAAGATGAGGATGTATTTTCTATGAAAATAAAATGGTAAAAAAATAGATAAAATAGAAAAAAAGGAAAATAGACAAGATTGGCCTTTTAATAACAAGAATGATTCAATTGCAAAAATAAGTGATTTAATTTCTAAAAAATATTAGAAGGGTTAAGGATGATCGATAGAATCACTCAAAATTAGAGTGATTTTATCAATGAGGTGAAGCAATTTTACTAATAAGGATGAGTGATTCACTTGATGAATTTGAGAGATTTTCTCATGTAGCAAGACTTTGGCAAAAATAATTTTTTATTTTCAATTTTTCCTTTAGTAGTTTTCTTTGATACTAGTTATTGGAGAGCTTCTATGGAGCTATGACATAACTATCCCATGGTATATTATTGTATTAGTGAGAATGCTATAGAGTTTGGAGAGCGTAGCACTTGTACAATGCTTAGAGGGCATACCACGTAAATAAGGCCCTATGGGGATTTCCTATGATTTATATAGACCTAGGAAACATGCACCCTAACCATACCTTGGCATGAGATATTGGGGTAGGATGATCATCATGTTAGGGATCAATTTTCCCTCAGCTATGGTTGGCATGGTGTTCCCCACATCGCCCGCTTATAGTGAGCATTTCACTCACTATAAGTGAATGATTGATATTTTTTACATTGTTTTTAATGCACTTAAAATACCATCAATTTAGAGAGACATAGCTCACTTATAGTGAGCACTTCACTCACTATAAGTGAATGATTGAAATTTTTTACATTGTTTTTAATGCACTTAAAATACTATCAATTTAGAGAGACAAAAGAGGATTTTTGACAAAAACTAAAAATTTGAAGAAAGGAACAATAACAAAATTATACTATGAAGTGAAAGGAGAGATCATTTGTCAAGTTTAATAGCTACTATTATGTAGATACACATTCATAGAAATAGGTAACATTAATCCCTCTATAAAGGTAAGTTTATAGGTATTTCGACCCATAATTTTAGAAATTTGGTAGGACCCACTCCATATTGAATCAAATTTTTGATGTACCCCTAGTTTTTATTGATCTTCAAACCACTTTAGTACAAGGTCTCCTTATAGATTTCACTTTTGTATATCCTTTGTTAACCACCTTTTGACAACTACTTAATGATGCACAGTCTTCTTAAAGGCCTTATTTCTCTCTTCTTCCAAGGCTAGTGGTGCATTTTCTCATGCTTGCATAGATTGAACATCAATGTCTTCAAATCTCAAATATTCTAATATATGAAAGGAAGTGAACTCAAGGTTAATAGGTGACACTTCCTCCTTATTGTAGCCTAGCTTATTGGGAGATGACCTAGTGGATACTTTTGGCATCACAATATCTGCCCATAATGCTTTATGTAACTTTGTATTCTAATCTCTCTATGAATCTAAAATTATCCTTTTCAAGATTTCTGTGATGTTTTTATTATTGAACTCAGCTAATCCATTTCCTTATGAATAATAATTGGACAATGTTTTAAGTAGAAAACCACACTCAATGGTTACTTTCATCACTTTAGCCCCCTTGAAATAGATATAATTATCTATGATGATGGTCATAGACATCCCAAACCTGTTCATGATATCTTCAATTAATAAAATCACAATTTTCTTATTAGTTACCTTGGCTAGGACTGCTTTGACCCATTTAGTAAAATTATATGTAGTAATAAGGATTCATTTGTGGTCTAAACTTGATAGTGGGTTAAATTTTCATATAATATTAAGGCCCTACTATTGGAATGATTTATTCATTATTATCATTTTCAAAGGCATTGGAGCTCTTATTTTCTTCCATTGAAAATACAATAAGATTTGCAGTCTTTAACTTGATGGCAATAATTGGTGAAAATGATAGGACAATAGTATTTAGTTCTTAGGATCTTGTGAGCCATTGTAGGCACATAGAAGTGCCCTTCTTCATCATGGTACTATATGATTAAGTATCCACTTCTACTTTCTTCTACATAATGGATTAGAATGCTATAATATTCTTTCCTAAACAAGATACTATCTAGCTAGTGATAGTGTTTTGTATTATGTATAAATTTGAACCTCTCTTTGATCATCAATCCTTTTGGGACCTATTCTATAACCATTAATTTTGACATGTCACCCATCCATTTGGTTCCACCGTCGATATCCATCTCTTCAACTAGAGTGACCTGTTATTCAAAATTTATATTTTCCAACTTTTCAAATGAATTCCTTCCTTCCTTCCTTTTATTAGTTTATTAAGCTTGATCTCAATATCAAATTATTGAATTTTATCAATCCATTTAGCCTTCATTTCTCAAAATTTTCCATGTAACATAGTAAATCAAACATTGGAAAGTATTATAAAGAGAGTAGTCCTTCTTTATGATATATAGTATATAAACTTATTTAGGGACTTCATGATGGTGAATACCTACTTTTCAATAAAGGTGTATTTTTCTTCATAGTTGTGAAAGGCTTGGATCATAAAGGATATGGGGTGATTTTCATCATGATCATTATTTTGTGTTAGGATAGCCAAAATTCACCAAATTTATGACCTAAAATATTTTGAGAAACCTAAATAAATTAGGATAAGGGATTTTGTGATGGTCTACTTAACATCCTATAAGGATTTATTTTATTCATTGGTACAATATAGAGCAACATCATTTTTATATCTTGGTTATTAGTCTGATCATTTTAGAAAAGTTCATAATAAACATAGCTATAAACTAAGTTTGAGATACAAACAACCTAATACTTCTTACTGACACAAAAAATGGTAGGATTTGGATGGTTTTTAGTAGATAATAATCTATAGTTAAATCCTCTTTTAATACTATGGGACCCAACATTTTTTCTTCTTGAACCATGAAAACGTACTTCTTATGGTTTAGAGAAATACCAAACTTTCTATGCTTCTAGAATAATGATTTGAGACGGTCAATATGATTACTCATGATTTTGGAAAATATCATTAAATCATCAAGGTATATGATAATATTCTCTTAGATAAGACTACAATAGCTATGTCCATAGCTCTTTGGAAAATTACCCCTACGTTTGATTGTTAGAGAATATAATATTATTTGGTACATGCCAATGTACCACCTTGGTACATTATTGTAAATATTATATTATGGTTGTGTCTTATATTAGTGAGTGAGTTAATATTTTTTATAATGTAATAATATGCAATAAATGCACAAGTGTCATGTAAATATGTGAGCAATTTTTATGTGTGTAAATGTGCACAAGTGTCTAATATGTAAGTGTGAACACGTATCCTTAGAATAGAAAAGTGAAGACTTGTTAAGAAGAGTGAAGGTCAAGAGTGTAGCATATGAAGAGTCACATGTTGGTTATGGAGCCTGATTAATTTGGAGGCCTTGTTTTTAGTCACACTTGGACCCACTCAATGAAGATGGATGTAGGAGGGCACTGCCCCCCTACTAGTGTCACCATGGGGGTCTAGGGGGTAGTACCCCCGAAGCCAAAAATAGATTTTTTTCTCTATGTAAATTTAGACCTTGTATTATTAGGTCACAAATCAAATGGCAGATTTTAGGCATTTTTTTTCCCTAAAATTGTAATGCACTTTTTACTCTAAAATTTCAATGCACTTTTTTACCCTAAAATTGTAATGTGCTTTTATAAGAGGATGATGTAAGATGACTATAATGCATTTTTGTGTGTGTAACTATGTATGTAAAATTGACAGTGATAGAACGAAGAGGAAGTTACAACAGATCTATTGTAGGTTGTATCCCTTCACGGTTTTTCTAGATGAAATAAAAGATCTGGTTATTTGCTTCATGGATGTAGCCCATATTCGATGAACCAAGTTAAATTTGTGTCTCATGTATTACTTTATTCTTCTACATTTTTATTTCCATATTTAATAATTTCTCGTATTTATTATTTAATCCTAACATCACATATAATTATATATGTGTGACAAAGTATTGTAATACCATTTCGAATGTGCAAAGCTTTATTAGTAGACCTTTATTCAATCATATTTTAGTATTTTTATGTCCAATATTGTAAGAATTTTTATGTGAGTATTCTAATGAGATATTTTATTTGATATTAAATTTTGGGTTATTATTTAATTGATTATATTGCAACTTCATTATATTATATCTTGTGATGATTTACTTTAAGTAGTAAAGCTTCAAAAGCTAATAGTGGTATTAGATCCACATCAAGGTTGCTTGAACAAGATCTAAAATTTGTAATAGACTAGAGTCTTTCCATAGTTGCAGGAACAACTAGTGAAGACTAGTACTCATCAATAAAATTTGGAGAAATCTAGGGTCTTTCTTCGAGGTTGAAGAATAACCTATGAAGACTAAGAATTAGCAAGGATTCTTTCCACTAGGTTGAAGAACAACCAGTGAAGACTAGAAAATCAACTTGAAGATAGTTGATTATTTAGGGGATAGATAACCCTCACATTGATAAAATATATTGAAGGGACAAAAATTATTCGATACTGATATTTCTCTCAAAAAAGAGAATATAATTATTGATTGATTTTTTTTACATATTGAAGATTGCAGGAAGAACCAACACAAAAGAAAGTTGGTCATTCAAATTTTTGTATTCTTAGGTAATGCTAGAGAAATCTATCTAAGATAGTGATGTAGTGAAAATTGATCTTCAAAATTTCAAAAGCTTCCTATAGTAGATAGAGAAGACTTTCATCATCGAGTGCAATAAGAAGGCAAAAAGCTTTCCTCAAGCAAGGTTTGATTAAAGTTGCAATCAAGTATATTTGCAGGTCTAAAATATAGACCTTGATAAAAAATTTAGGTCATTAAGATATTGACCTTGATAAAATAGATTGAGTTCACCTATTCCAAGAATATATTCAAAATAGAAGTTAGTATATAATATTGATTCGGGTCTTAAATACAAACCTTGATATTGATATTGAAAGTGAATAAAGGAGACCTGTAATAAGAGGTCCCATTGAAGAGATAAGATAAAAAATGGAAGATGTCCCATGGAAGATAGTAGACAGAGATACAGGAGACCTAAGAAAAGTGGTCTCATAGCATACAAAGATAGAGGAGACCAATAAAAGTGGTACCTTAGCAAACAATGGGATAGAAGAGACCATTAATCTAGCTTGTTTTATAGAGATAGGAAGCAAATAGAAAAGAGAAGACAACATAACCTTCGTACAAGAAGAGAAAAGTAAACTACACAAGGTTGAAATATTTGCTCATGTAGAGGAGTTGGAGAGCAAGTGGATAGTTAAAACTCTCCAGTTGAAATCGAGAGACCCCATGTTCAAATATCTCCCCTCACATGTTGCGGATATGCTATGTACATGGTTACAAATTAAAAAAAAAATACAAATAAAAAAAAACTACACATGGTAGAAAGATTAAGTTTGTAGGTTGAGGATAAACTTAAATAATGTAAAAGAGCATTGAATATCACATAAAGTGTATGTCATAAAGAAACAATATCCAAGCATAATAAAGAATGTATAAGGGTAGAAAATTAATTATATTAGAACAAAAATCATAGACTTACTCACAAGAGTAGTTTTCAATCAAGGAGTAGCTACGTAGTGACCAAGCATAAGTTCTAAGGTAGCAAGCTAAAGCATAAAAACATTGAATTAATATTTGAATTTCAAGAAAAAGAACATTGGTAGAGTTAGAGAGCTGACATTATAAGCCACCATCAACATATTTAAGGTATTTCAAAGTATCTTAAAGTTGTTTGAACATCTAAGGTTGAAGCCTACAAAAATATAGTAGTTCAAATATTGTCTTGAAGACTCTTGAAGTCGCCTAAATTTGTACAATGAAGAAAAAAGCTAAAGCATCTTAGAAAATATTTTAAGATGGCCTGAATATTAACTACGGGCCACACTATGCAAAATATAAGAAATCAATAGTTAAGTGACATTAAAGAACCTAGCACCAAGAGCCAAGTGGCATGTAAGCTCTAACTCGTATGTAGAGCAACATAGAGTCGAGAAGTTATGTAGTATCCAAGCACAACAACATAGCCAAGCACCACACAAGATCCAAATGCCAAGCAAGAGTCAAAAATGAAGCAACATAGAACGAAGTGTAGGAGATAAAAGCAATGTAAAACTAAAGTGAAGGAAACAAAATCTAATGACAAGACAAAATTTTGAATGTTAGTTTAAACATGAAGAAAGCCAACAAAAATTTAAGCACCAAGAAGATCAAACTCTTCATTAAAAATCCATCTAATCACCATGGGATACCAAACAACAAGGAATCTTGCTAATAAAAACCAAGCACCGAAAAGGAGTTGTGCCAAGGGAAAAACTGGGCATTGATGATGAAATGAGCACTAAGGAAAACCAAGCCAAGGAAGATCTGAGTTGAAATCCACGCTAGATCAAGTAAGGAATTTAAACGACATTTGCATAAGTATTTCAAGGAAATTGAAAGTGAATTGATGCAAATATTAAGTGTAACATGGAAGACATCAATCATAATCTAAAATGCCTAATTCTTAGTGCAATTCAAAGAGCCAATGAATGTATTACCAAAGAAGGTGTAGTGTTAGAATGTAATATCTCCAAGCAAGTGAAATCAATTGCATAATTAGTGAAACAAAATGTTTGGACAATTCCTAATTTTAACACTTCCCAATGTGCCTTTTTTATAGAGCTTGCATGGCAAGGAATATAGCAAAACATCAACATCATTCAAAAACTAACCTAGAGTAAGTGTCAAGTGTAGGAATAAAAGTACCAAAATTAGGAGATCAAGGAGCCAAAAGAAACACCAAATACGGAAGAAGACTCAAGAGTCACAAGTCATTGAATACTGACATGTTTGAATGCAACAATGAAAGAGGATAGAAGCATTGAGTATGAGTTACATGTAATAAAATATCTACAGATGTATCTCCATGCTGATTAAGGGTATACAGAGTGCAACATCATAACTATTGTTTAAAACCTTCAATAAACTGCCTTTGCATACATATCCCAATGCATTCTATGCATAGGAAAATGATAGTGAAATGGTTGAGTGCTAAGTGATTCAAACTGGTTCAAGCAATCGTTGTGCATAGTGTAGAGGTATATTAGGGTTAATTTATTTGATTTTTAATTTTTGGATATCTTTTAAGGTTAAAGGAGAGATAAGATTTCTATAGGTTAAACTTTTTTTATTTTTGTAAGATTTAATGAGTTTAGGAGAAGATATAAGCATATTTATAGAGTAATTAATATCTTAGTTACCTTTTGAGTGATAAGTAGAAGTAGCTTTTATTTAGTTTGATTTTTTTTAATATTTTAAAGGTTTATTATTAATATTTTTTGAAATTTCAAGTTAAATAGAATATTTGAAAAATATTTAATTTTGGAGAGATAAGGAAGTCTACTTCAAATAAGGATTTTTAAATTTGCAAACATTCCTACTTTTCTAGTTTCTAATTAATTAATTAGGGAGACAAGGAATTCAACTTCATAGTTTTTTGAAAATTTAGAAACTTTAAATTTATTATTTAAAACCTAAGGAGACATAAGGTAGTCCACATCAAAGGAAATTGATTTAAAAAAATGGATGAAATTATTAAGAATACATTCAATTAAAATAGTGAAGAATTATTTCATGTACTTAAGAAATCAAAATGGTTTAGAAATAAGTTAAAAGTTGATTCTCAAAACTTGATAGATAAAGAGAAGAAAAAAAACAAAATGGCTTAGAGATACATTTGAGAACTCAAGAATTAATTCTATAACAACATCTTCTAATGATAGAGTAAAGTGTTCAATTTCTAATAAAAAGTTTGCAAAACAACGAAAAGAAAAATGGATTTGTGATCCAAATTTATCTTCCAAAGTAATTATGGACTAGAAATCAAAGAAGAAGCTCAAGTAGTTTGTGAACTAAATAATGAAGATCCAAATAATGGAAATGATGAACTCAAAGCAGAAGTCTCAATACAAAAAAATAAAGGATATTATGATTCTAAGTACAAAGGAAAAATAATTTTTCTTATGCAAGAACCTGATGACTATGAAAGAGTTCAATAGACTTGTAATATTGAAGCCACAAAGAATGGAATACACTAATTATTAATTTGAGCAGAATACATTTGATCAGAATACAGAAAGGCAATAGATTGAAGAAATCAAGAGAGGATAGTACATGCTCTAATATTAGGATGAAGACTTTATTGAATACTAAAGTCTTCAATAACCAAATAATGTAATATAAGGGGTGTTAGAGAATATTACATTATTTGGTACATGCCAATGTACCACCTTGATACATTATTGTAAATATTAGATTAGGGTTGTGTTTGAGATTAGTGAGTGGGTTAATATATTATGTAATAATGTGTAGGAAATTCACAAGTGTCATGTAAATATCTGTGCAAGTGTTATGAGTGTAAATGTGCACGTGTCTAATATGTAAGTGTGCACATGTGTTCTTAGAATAGAATAGTGATAAGTTGTTAAGAAGAGTGAAGGTCAAGTGTGCAACATATGAAGAGTCATATACAATTATATATTTGTGATAAAGCATTGTAATATCAATTCAAACATGCAAAAATTTATGCTTACATTAGTAGACCTTTATTCAATAGCATTTCGGTATTTTGATGTCCAATATTGTAAGCATGTTTATGTGAGTATTATGTTTGATATTACATTTTGGCTTATTATTTAATTAATTATATTACAACTTCATTATATTATATCCTATGATTATTTTTCCTATAGTGATTTACATTAAATATTAAAACTTTAAAAGCTAACATTGATAGATAAAACAACATTTACTAGTAGGAAAACGTTCCCTGTTTGGTGGTAAATGTGGTTTTATGTTTATCTTCATCTTTAATAAAAGTATAATTATACCTTGAGAAGCTATCCAAGGTTGAAAACATCTATGACCTAGCTACCTTCTATAAAATTTGGTCAATAGTGATCAATGGGTTTTGATCTTTCAAAAAAACTCTATGTTACAAAAATTTATTCTCATTAACAAAAAACATTCATCCACAAATAATTATCCATAATAATAATCCACATAATTGGAAAAATATAGATAATACCTTTAAGTTAGGAAAACCAATAATATTCCTTAAGAAAGGAATAACTCCACAATGTCTCGCAAGGTGAGAGTGCCACTTAAAGGGGGAAAATTCACATAAGTCACTTTATGGGCTAATAGGATTACAATATAATACTCGATATGATGATCGCCATGATGATAACAATGACAATATACCTTCTTTATATACACATTCTATTTCTACTTTGGGGAGCCAACTACTTAAAAATCATCACACTCATTATTATAGTATAATAGTATAATCAAAATTTGGTTGTGTGTGACCCATACTAACCTTTATACACTATAATATCATATCCACATACACCTATTCCTAGGTACCATGACATTCCACCCTCCTTACAAATGTTTTATCCTCAAAATATGATAACTAAATAATATGATCTTCTACGTAATGTTGATAACTAGTACCAATCTTGATTATCCATCCATCCAAGTGAAATCTTGATTGGTGGTGGTCTTTGTTGATAACTAGTACCAATCTTGATTATCCATCCATCCAAGTGAAATCTTGATTGGTGGTGGTCTTTGATGATGTTAAGCTATCATTGTACCACTTGAATATCTATAACTGCATTGTTGGCTCCATGCTTTTACTACTACTTTAATAATTTTAATGATAGATACATTTCTTCCTTGATGCTTCTACACAACTTTGAAAACTAGAATCACTATGATTTATCTACCAAACATTATCATACTTAATGCCTTTATGACTCCATGTAAATCCATAATAATAATTATGCTCTAATCCATGCCTCTAATATTTTTATCACTTAGGACGGTGTGGGTGGTGATATGCTACCACCTTAACCTAATATTCTATATTTTTGTTCTTCAACATTTTTTTTCTCTATTTTAAATTCTTCTTCATGCTCTTCTCTATTGTTTCCTTTTTTTGGTGCATCCTTGTGCACATCTAAGATAGCTTATTTATACTTTGTTGTTACTTCTTCCATGGACTCTATTGTTGCTATTACTATAGATTCAACTTTTTATTCTTCTATTGGTTACTTAAAATTTTCCCTACCATAACTACTTCTTGCTAATTTTTGGATCCTTTCTCCATAAGCTAAGAAATATCCTACAACTTTATCTTATTTTTCCTATACCATAACTTCATACACTTGTTTTGCACATAAATGTTAATAGTACCTAAAAAATATAACCAAGGATAACCAAGAACAATATCCACATCATCTATATTAATAGAATGAAAATATGAATGTAAAACATATTTATTGATGGTCATCTTCAAATCTTCTAAAATATGATCATTCTTACCCTCAAGTTGTATGTCCTTAATTTTTATTTCTTGAACCTATAACTTCTTATCCAAAGCATTATTAATGAAATTATATATATTTCTAAGGTTAATGGATTAATAACCTCTTCCTTTTGAATGTAACCATGAACCTGCAAGATAAAGTTTTTAGATTAAAAAATATCCCTTTGTCCACTTTTTAATTTATATACTACCAAAGGTGTGGTTTCCTCTATCTGCACACTGACATATCTTTTACCTTCTACCACTTCTTTGAAATTTGCTAGGTCCATTTTTAATTTCTTTTGTTCTTTCTGAAGTATGTTTATTTCTTTACTTAGCCTTTGAGTATATCCTTCAAACTAGCTATATTTTTATACGGATCCAATTAACTCAAGAATTCTTGCTCTCTTTTATCCCAAGTTAGTTTGCAATTATAGTTTCTACAAAACTATAAAATCAAGAGAGAGATTCTCCTCCAAGATAAAAAAATAAGCATAATGTGCCAACAAGAACTATCAAACCACAAGGATTTAAAATATTGCCACCAATCCACAACATCAATAACGAATTCATGTGTTCCTGCTATGCCAAGCATCCTCCAATAAACTTGTGGAACTTGTGTAGTTCCATAAGTTCATGTCTCAACAAAAATATAATGCAAACTAGGGTTTTATGAAGTAGGATTTCATAAAAATATATCTCCTTACTGATTTGAAACTAAACCTCTAAAATAAAAAATCTCCTTCATACACACAACAACAAATTATTTGCTTACATGTAGCTAAAAGATATATCAAATTTCATTTTTTTATATACATAGGTGAGTTGGTTACATCCACACTATTTTTTTGTAATTTTCAAGTGTAGGGTTCAAACCATAGAGGATGCTCCCAACAAGTCTATACCACTTTGTTGTTATTTACCCTGCATGAGGGGGACCACCAACCACTCAGGATTCGTACCATTGTTATTGTTCTTGTGCACACTCAAAAGATTCAAATCAGACTACTACCCTTATAATATGCATTCCCCCAAGGTTTGAACCTAGGTCTCTTCTTAGTAAGTGTCTGGGCAGATAGACAATTACCAATTCATATTGAACATATTGAGTTTCCTTGATAAATAGCTCTATAATTTATTCATCATTATTGAAGATCTACTAATTATTTAAGTCAATAGGTACTACTATCATGAAGAAAACCTCCAATTATTTTATCTTATATCACATATTTTTTGTGGGTTCAAATCAAACCACTATTCCTTCTAACTCATATGCCTTTGAACTTAAATATCTAGGTATTTCTCTGATTTCATGAGTCTACTAATTATTTAAGTGAATAGGTACTACTAGCATGAAGAAAACTTCTAATTATATTAGATTATATCACATATTTTTTGTGGGTTCAAATCAAACCACTATTCCTTCTAACTCATATGCCTTTGAACTTAAATATCTAGGTATTTCTCTCATTTCATATGAGTCAAAACTTTCAAGAAAATCCTAGAATTATTTTTTTGTAATACTTTAGGTGTTTATTCTTGGTGGAACATTGGTAATTAACCTAATTTATGATTAGATTAGATTTACCATATCATTAGGTCATTTATTTCCATTTTTTTAACTTTTTTTAAACTAGTACTCGACCACATTATTGGTATAATTAAATAATAACCTACAAGAAATATGAGTTGGTGCTCATTCCAAATAAATAAAATATACACCAACACTTATTCTATTCATGTTTATTCTACCATAAAAGTAGATAATCCATATTTTATTAGTTCCTCAACTTGTTAAGATATGGATATTTGAAGGGGTTTCCAAAATAAGGTATTTTTTGAATTTAGTTTCTTCATAATTAATTTATTGATCCTCATCATATCCTAATATATTATCATATCTATCTCTAGATCTTTATTTCCTTATAGATATTCATCATCTTCTATAAACAGTGACAATTCATTCTAACTCACTACACTTTCATCCTCAAGCTCATGTAGAAGGTAGTTACAAGAATGTTCATTCTCAATCCTAATTATTTTTCCATTTTTGGACACCTTCATATGAGTATAATCCTTTTTTGGGTAGCCATCTATTGATAAATTATGCATCCATTCTATGCATAATAGCATACACAAATATAGGGTAAATCAATGACTATCACATCTACTACTATACATTTTGGATTTATATCTATAGTTAATAATCAAATATTTGAGAACCCAATCATATTGGCTCTTTTGGCATCCATTTGGATTGGGTACCTAGCTATATTTATATAAGGATACCAGTTCTTGAAAAATAACTTTGGGCATGATTATGGTTGTTGCAACTAGTCAACTATGTAACTCCTAATAATATGCTTTTCAAACTTAAGTGCTACATATAATGAGAGTGGATTTAGAATTTTTAGTTTGGGTGCATTATATATGTATGATGCATTGACTTGGATGTCTAGGGGATGTTCTACGATTAAATTTTGTTGGATTTTTTTGGTTTGTTATGCTATCCATAGTTGAATCTATTTTTTTACCCCAGCATAACTCTACTATCTCTTTTAGACATTCCTAGAGGATATCCCATTGTTCTAGTAGGGATAATGCTTCTAGTATGTTAACCTTCATCATAATTATTTTTGCCTCCTTTATAATATTGAATTTTAATTTGGCATAGATATTTTTCTTTCTTTCTATGAAAGATAGATATTGTTTAGATGCTATAGTTCATCCTTCACTCATGAGAGAGCGGTATTTCAATCATATTTTAGCCTTCTTTTGAAGTTGATCCCTTCCTTTACTAACTCCCTTTTCAATAGATCTATTAGTGGATTCCTTTCCCTTGTCTACCCTCCTATATTTATTGTTTAATTTCTTCCCGCATTCCTTTTGATGTGTACCCATTGCTTTTTTTTTTCTTTCTATTTGTGCCTTTCATTGTGTTGTGATAGGTTCCTATATTCAAGTGTAAATGTTTCCTCCCTCAATAACCATCATACCCTTCCTAGTTTCAATTTGATTATTAGTTAATTTCTCTTTAGAAACCTTCCTTCCTAGTTTCAATTTGATTATTAGTTAATTTACCTTTAGAAACCTTTATTCTACTCGTAGTTTGAACCCTTTTCTAATTGGTGCATTGAGAATCATCTTCAACTACTTTATTTTTATAGCACTAATGTTTTCTAGGATTGTGTACTTAGGATTGGACAAGGTAGGTACTGATTGTAAATCCTATGGTTGTTGATACAAAGCCAAAATTACTATGGAGGGCACTTGACTTGTAATGGTAGCCTACTAAATTTGAGACTTCTAATTATATTGAATAGTTTGAGAATGTTTAATGGAACCTATGTATTTAGTAGGATTATTTCTATCATTACAATCTAATCATCCTCTGTGTTGTTGCTAACCATATGATTGTGAGTTTGATCCACTCCATGAGTAACACTTTACAAAGGCACCTACTCTTTTGTTAGGTATGAGGTATTTCAAGGCTATCAATTCTATAATTGTTATTACTTTGTTTTGCAACATTGTTCTAATATACCATATTATTGATCACCTCCAACATTTTTTTCATTGTAAAATTGTGATTGGACTCATTACTGGAGTTGGATGGAGTAGGGAGGGATAGAATCAGTGGGTTAAATACTATAATGGATTATGTGTTTTGGCTAGGATGAGTAATGTGGAAGGTTGAATGGAAGCATTTGTTTAGGTATTAGAGATTGGTGAAAAGTTGGACATGGAATTTGCTATAGGCATATTCTAGAAAATTTGGGTTACATAGGCTACTAACACAGTAAGGGGTATTTTCCCTACTTGAATGAGAACATTTGTTACAAACCATTAAATATTATTTTTTGTTTTTTTGGTATTGATAAAAAAGCGTGTTGAAGGGCCCCAACCCTTTACATAGAGCTCAAAACATGTACAAGAAAAAATATATATAATATCATACAAATGCAAGATAGCCCTATCTTAGTAAAACAAACAAACTTGGGCTAAACCTGCTGGTGCAAAATTTAAAATAATATCCATCTCGCTATCCCTTCTACAATACTCAATGATTTACATAACTGATAAAGAAACTGCTCACAACAATGTAATTTAGTGTGCTCAAAATCTTCATTGCATGATCCCAATAAGTATTTTGCTTTGCTCTACCCTCTTCATTTGCTAGATTCATTATCAATTCTTATAATCTCTTCCAACTCCATAGGGGCATATAACCAGACCTTGAAATTCCTATATTTAACTGCCATATTTACCATTTTATCAGCATCTTTGTTTCCCTCTCTATAAATATGTTTAACTTGAATTTTAATCCTTGCATCTGTAATTATTTGAAAAATTCTAGAATTATTTAACTCACATTTTTGAAGGGAAGTTATAATATTCTTGGAATCCCACTCAAGAACAATTCTTCTAAAACCCAAATTCACTACAATTTGGAGGCCTATAAGCATCACCCTTGCTTGATCTTGGTAATTTGTGGTAATTCCTATATCCTCAACATATGTAGCCACTAATTTAACTCTATCATTCCTAATTAGGCCCCCACCACCAGCATGACCTAGGTTACTTTTGCATCCCCATTGAAGTTAGATTTTACCCAGTCCTTGTGAGGACATGCCAATCTAGTATCTCGTCTCACCTTATTGATTTTTTCCATATTTAAGATATCATTTTCTCTAGAGAGAATCATTGCATTAGCTGACAATATTTTTAATACAATACTCCAATAGGGTTTTTTATCCTAGCATAAATCCTAATTATTCCTCTAATTTTATTTTTGAACACTCGTTTACTTCTTTCCAACCAAATCCCCAATACGGGAAATGCATTTTTACCAAAAAAATACTGCTTCCTAAGTGCCACTATTCCCCAATCCTGATTAGAGAATCTAGAATAACCCAAGCAACACTAAATTCTCTTAATAAGATATTTAGAATATAAAAAAAAAATTACATATGAGGGCAGGGGTGGGGAGTAACTACAGCCATCTCTTAATAAGATATTTAGAATATATAAAAAAAAATGACAAGTTCCAAATAGGTGGTTCATACACTCATCCTCTTTGTTACATAAGACACAAATAGTTGGAACCACAATCCCTCTTTTGAAGATATTATCTTTCATAAGGATCTTATTGAGAATGACAATCCAAAAAAAATATAGCAACCTTAAGGATGATGTTTAGCTTCTAAATTTTTTTAATCTTGGGTTTCTCTAAGTTTATTCTACTCAAGATTATATATCCATCCTTCACCAAGTACTGGCCTTGCTACTTTCTTCCCTAAATTGTTTAATCCTCCTATGAACCTCTACCTAAATTATAACTCCTTAAAAGGTTTTTGAGATCTTCACCCCTATGACACTTGCATATCTTCTTTAGGATTTTCCATTCTTGAAAATCACTCGCCCTATGAATATAACCATTAATTTTCTTACCATAGGTTCTGATTAAATGTTATTTAATATCTTTGAACTTTTTGTAGTTTGTTAAAGGCTGCTATTGAATCCAAGGGGAATAAAGGGTCTTTCCAAAAGTAAATGTGTCCCCCTACCTACTCTCCATTTTAGACCTTGCCATAGAACTTTCCTCCAAAGCAATCAAATAGCAAATACTAGTGAGTCTAGATTCCATGATTGGTAGAGTCTAGTTTCTATAACCCTTAACTTGAATTTTAAAGTTATTTGATATGAATTAATAGTCTCAAATCAAATACTTCAATTAAATGTATTTAAAGATAAATATTAGAGAAGGATACACCAACGTAAATATATTTAAAGATAAATATTAGAGAAGGATACACCAATGTTAATAGTAGCCTAATGATAAATGACCTTCTTATGCAACTTAGTCATATCAAACTTGTTTATATGATATTCCTTTAACCCTCTTTGAGATATTTTCTTTCTTCTGTGTTATTGTAAACCTTACCATTAGCATATGAAATGTGATGAATAAAATGTTATCTTGAATAATCAAGAAAACTATTAGCATATGAAATTTGATGAATAAAATGTTATCTTGAATAATCAAGAAAAATTTATGAATATCTTACGAAGAAAGTAAATTAAATACAGTGAAACAAAAACTTGGCTTAGTTATGGATGGGGAAATTATGGCATGAAAATTTTGGCAAACAAATTTCATGAAAATCATCTTTGTTGATGTGGATGTCAACTAAACCCTAATATATTTATATGTGGATGTCAACTAAACCCTAATACATTCATATATTTCATGAAAATCATCCTTTGTTGATGTGGATGTCAACTAAACCCTAATACATTTATATGTGGATACCCTGGGAAAGTTTTTGTCAAATTCACAATTTAAATCTTGGTGATAGAGACACTTATGAGGTGGTTATTGATAGTATTCCATTTTCTATTTGGAGCAAACTACATAAGCATTTTCAAAAACCCTGGTGGTCAGATTGGTGTTGGCCTAGGAAGCTTCCTATTTTGCAATATAAAGCTCATCTTGGTTACAAATGGCTCACCCCACAAGTTCCAATGGTTGATAAGCTCACTCTGAGATGGAATTTAGTCTCTCTTCCCTCCCAATGGAATAAGAGGTTTCGAATTGCTTGGGCTACTTATATTGAACCTAAACAAATTTTTTTTGCTTTGAGTCTCTTACATCAAGGGTTACCTGTTGGCAGTAGGCTCAAGCATCTGGGTGTTCATAATCTCATTTGCCCGGTTTGTGGACAAGAGAAATATTTACTGCATGTTTTTTGGTCTTGTGATCGGGCTCAGTCAGCTTGGGAGTGGTTTCTTAAAATTTTCAGACCTTTTATGCAGGAGGATTTTACTTAGGTGCTTTCTATTTTGGGTGACCCTATTGCTTTTTCCTTCAACTTGGATGTTGTTTGGAATATTTTTAGAATTGGTACCTTGTTTTATCTATGGAAGTCCCGGAATAGAGCTATTTTTTCTCTGCAAGAGGTGTCTTCTCTGTTGTTGATAAATATGATATATTCTTTGATTGATGGTTACAGATTCAAGTACAGGTTAAAAAAGTATAGGTTGAGTTGCATTACTTGCGTACCCTCATGGATCATTGGGGGAATGCACCCTGCATTATGAGTCATGTGCATCTTCCTTCCCCTTCCATGTGGCAATAATTTCTCGGCTTCTTTCTTTCCGAATGAATATTTAACACTATTTTGGCAATTGTTATTGGCAGTTTGTGGGTTGTTTCTAACACTCTTGTATACTCTTAACCACAATGGTTAATGTATTGGTTTACGGGGTGTGCTAATCCCACCCACCCTTTTTGTATGATTAAACATTATTTTATTAATATAATGGCTTTTTCATCCAAAAAAAAATATTCCTTTTAATTAAATATATTAATTAATGATATAATTTAGTTGGAGAAAAGGCTTATAATCCAGTATCCTTTTAATTAAATATATTAATTAATATTTTTTTTTTAGCAAAAAACCCCTTGCGGGGCTGCCTTGGTCTGAGAGACTACGAACAGGGGTTCTACACAGTCAAAGTCATCCGGGAGTCGCATTCGACCCTGCCTGCACTTTTGGATACCCAATTCAGCTTTTTGGTAGAGTGAAGATTTGAACCTAGGACCTCCCTTGGAGGATTGCCCTCTCCTCTCCAACTCCAACTCCAACTCACCTACAACACATGGATATATTAATTAATGATATAATTTAGTTGGAGAAAAGGCTTATAATCTAGAGGATTGCCCTCTCCTCTCCAACTCCAACTCCAACTCACCTACAACACTTGGATATATTAATTAATGATATAATTTAGTTGGAGAAAAGGCTTATAATCTAGTATTTAGTATTAATGTTTATAAATTTATTTGTTATTTTTTTTTTAAGAAATTATAGATGCTATAGTTATTAATTTTATGGTGAGTTTTTTTAGTTCCATTTAAAATTTAACAATATTTTAGAAAATTTAATAATAATATTAAATAGTTTTAGTTGAGAAGACCAAGAAGACATTCATATAGTTACGGTTTCCAAAACCGAGAATGTTTTATTTGATATAATAATTTACTCGAAAATCAAGATAACCAGTATAAACTTGGATTGGGTTTCGATATTAATAAATAGCCATGTGAATTAATTCTTCATTTATGCTGTGCTAGAACTAAATTAATACGTCGCTAGTTAATAACTAATGCAAAATGTTTCATGTTGCTTTCTAATCAAGACTAGAAAAAACTAAGGTTATATTTATATTTTTATTTATTTATTTTTATTTTTTTAATAAAAATAAGAAATCACTTCTCGAAAGAGTAAATTATTCTATGTTGAAATTTCGTTATATGGTTTCTACCATACTTAGGGCATCCCAAGCTATACAGGTTTAGCTACAACAAAGACTCTGCATGATATATTATATAACATATTGCTTCATTTTGTACCAGAATTATCCCTTGACTATTATTTCATTCTAAAAATCAGATTTGTTAACTTATCTCCTATGGCACTGGTCGAAGCTAAAGAAACAAAAACAACCGCTTTGCCGATGATATGAAGCTTCAGTTTGCTAAGACTGAAATAACTGTGAACATACGCGGCTTTAATTATTCACGTAGCCCTCCATAAACAAAATTTATCATTAAAATGCATTTCTATATTTTAAGTTTAATTGTACATCATTTAAGAATATCCATCAGCAAGACAGACATTGGTCATACTACTGTTCGTGGTTTTTCTATAACTTGCCTCCAAGCGAACATGGCACTGGACAAAGATATTCTAATTAACCAGGACTTACCCTATAATTTCGTTTACTTCCTTATAACACTATTATAGTAGTTTCCCCGCAATACTATGGTCACGCTCATTTCTAATGCTATATCCTAGATCAGACTTGTTTCTCAATTAAAATTATTTCCTACGATAATTTAAAAGATTATTTAATATTTCATTTCAGAAAACGCCTCATAATTTTATAAAGTCGTTTTTAGCCTTTGCTTTTAAAGACAAACAGCAGGCTATTTCTAAGTGCAGCTTGAATTTTGGAGAACAACTACCAATTTATACAAATTCTATCACAAAAGAGGGCCCAAAAGGTACAATTAGTACCTAATTCACGCTGTAAAATGAAATCGGAAATATTAATTGACATCTGAAGAACAAATCTTCAATTCTTAAAATGAAGTACAGGTTAATTTTCAATTAATACTTAGCATACAATTATAATTATCTCATCTACGGTATTCCAAAGAAGAGGAAATAAACATAATTAATGTCTGCATGCAATAAGTTAAGGAAACCAGAATTGTGTCTTACTCTTTCAAAAAGTAGACAAGATAATTTCCCCTAATCACATTCATTATATAACATAGCAGTACACTTATACACTGATTTTTCGTAGAGGACGTCTCCCCAAAAGGCCATTTATGCAGAACATTTCTTTTGTAAATTCTAACAGCGAATGAGATATTCCAAATTCATTGTACTCATTCTGTATTCGTCCTATCCCTTATACGGCCCTAAAATTTTTAAGCAATAGCCCTGAAATTCTTCCTCAAGCAACGCCTCAAACGATGAAGACGACAAACTCAAGCAACGCCTCAAACGATGAAGACGACAGATATGAGAACAACCAGAGGTTATGTGTATAGGGATTCAAAGCGGTCTTAACATTAACCTGAATGCAAGCTATCTATCATGCAAACATAAATGCAAATCATATCTCAACTCTACATTCTTCTATACAGCAATACAACTTAAGCATCTTTTTATAACTAACATTTAGAATAAACTAAACAACTAGAATTCATCTCACATAAATCATGTCTTAATGACAAACTAAGCTTTTCATTCTTTCTCAGATCTGACCTGAACAAGTTGTAGAAAGCTCGAAGAGAACTCCTGTGGCTCCTCCCAAAACAATGCAAGGAGAGAGAGATATGCCTATCATTGTGCCGTTGGTTGTTTTTTATAATTGATGAAAATAAATTTATGCTCACCACGGGTAAAATTCATGCAAACATCGTGGCTTGAATTTAGCCAAATACTCCTTTCAAATGCTGATATGAGTTCAAATATGAGTTTATTTATCTTCTCAGGTAGGGGAGTTAGTGGGTAGTTAAAACTCTCCAGTTATGAATAGATCCATGTTCAAATTTCTCCCATATGTTGTATATAAAAGATTCCTCATAAAAAAAATATTATTTTTATTTATTTTTTATTTTTTTGTTACATTGATTACAATCACAATTTGGCAAGGTTTAAACTATCAGCGAAGGCTTCCAACACACCCACCATCTTGTTGATGGTAACCCACGTAAGAGATGGAGCCCTTTAATAATAATATTAACTTATTATTAATATATATTTTTATAATCTGATTATATATTGCATCTTTTAAATTATATTTTTATTAATATTTATTTTTATAATTTATATTTGAATCATTTAAACAAAGAATTACTTCATTTATATTTGAATCATTTGATTACATAGATAAATTGGTTACAATCACAATTTGGCAGGGTTCAAACTATCAGCGAAGGCTTCCAACAAACCCACCGTCCTGTTGATGGTAACCGACGTAATATGGACCTTTAATAATAATATTAACTTATTATTAATATATATTTTTATAATCTAATTATATATTGCATCTTTTAAATTATATTTTTATTAATATTTATTTTTATAATTTATATTTGAATCATTTAAACAAAGAATTACTTCATTTATCAAAACAAATCCTACCAAAATACACACATTCATCGAGGTGGATCTAACATTTGATTTTCTTTAAGATTTGAATCAAAATGGGTCTAAAAAAGAATCTTCCAAAAGGATTCACTTTTGTGAAATAAAAATATAATAGATGTCAAATAACCTATGGAAACTACACTATCATTTAAATTCTTGAAATTTTAATAGATTGATATTTTTATTTTTTAAATATTATTGAAATAAATTTTCAAACACTCAATTATTTAATCATTTGTTGGTTGATTGAAATTCCTTATTTATAATGATATCTCTCGATTTTAAGGGGTTATAGTTGGGAGGAGACTGCCTTGCCTAGCCTTGCCTTGGTAGCGGGGTTTCTCACACTAACCAAATCTATATATATATATATATATATATATTAAATATTTTTATTTAAAAAATATATTTATATTAATAAAATAAATTGAATTAGTGTTTTTTATATTATTTTTTGTTAGAGGTTCACTCATGAAAATTTATTTTTTAGAATTAAATTGCATGTCTAAAGGCTTCTCTTTCTTCAAATCCACCGAGTTATCCCTATCCATGCTAGCAATCCTAATCAACCTTCAACTAAACTTTACATATCACCTACTTGTTAGGAGCAAAGATTTGAAACTAATCTCTCTTTTCATCTTTTAAAATTTTTCATACCCACTTGTTCTCCAAATCCCCTAACATGAGTTGATGTGTTTTTTATATTTAACTTATATATCTACATTTTCTTGTATTTTTTATTTACATGATTTTTATGGTCTATTTCATGTGTGTGAGTATGTTCACTCAATTCATTGCAATGATATTTAAAATTTTTCAATGAATTAAGGAAGGATGACTTTGTATTTTAATTTGATTGTTTATTCACTTAGTTGTTTTACATTTAATAGGATTAACTACATATGATTTCATGTGCATGGGATAAGAAACTTAAAGTATATTGAAAATCATGTTAAAGTAATATATTTAATCATTTTTATATCATATACATATAAGTTGTATTCTTCAAAAGTGAATCAATATAATCATTTTTACTATTTTAAATAAAAGGTGAATCAATTAAATCATATATATTGAAGTAGCTTTATTATATTTGATGAATATGAACCAATCAAATTTAAAATTAGATAAACTTTGATAGGTCCTACAAACCATTGAGTGTAAGGGACATTAAAAGACATCATTCATTCATATTGATTCACCTTTTATGAAGTTACTTAGGAGTGTTAACTATCAAGTATTTATCAATAAGAGGTAAATATAAGTACATGATATTTGATGATGAATGTGAATGAATAATTTTCTCTCTATTTATTATATTCTAGTGAAAGAGCACATTCCTTATGAAAAATTATACCTTTGTAATTAATAGTTGATTATAATCAATTAAAGGGTCATATTCTAGTATTATTATTTAAATTCAAGGTTCAATATCTGGTTTTAAAAGTTAAGTAAAATTTTCCTCTTTGTGTAATTTTAGTTTCAAATTTTACATGGTTTATTTTGTTAAATATTTTACTATTTTAGAACTATTTCATGTTATAAATGATATAAATATTTGGTATGCAACTCAAATATGATCCCCACCCTCTCTTCTCAAGTTCTTTTTTACCAGTAGAATCTATATCTAGGTATGCATGAATTTTAAACACCCCTCCCTTATAAGATACATACCAATATACTGATGGTTCAAATTAATATTAAAAATACTCCCTACATGCACTCATGTGGTATTTACTCCCTACATGCACTCATGTGGTATTTACCATTTCCTAAGAGTGACCCCCCATGTTTTGGCCTTGCCATTTGATTATTTTGTAAGACTTCATTTAAAAAATTTAGATTTAGCCATTTTGCTCTAAATACTACATTCAATCCTTCTAATGGCATAACATAAAAGTTATTTTGGTATTTGTAATAATTTATACTTAGATTCACATTATGCATTTTAATTGGCAAGTTAGGTGATGACCTAAAATTACCATGTTAAATCCTTTTTTTGGATAGAAGAATAAATTGAATCACTTAGTAGTGGTGAAATTAATAAAATTATGCATACTAGATAAGTCAATTAAAACCATAACTAGATGGTTTTAAGAATACCCTTGTATTTGAAGGTTTATGGAATTGGATTCTGTTACTGTAGATTATGGAGATTAAAGACTCATTTGGTTGTGGCTAAGGTTCTCCTTTTATCTCATATACATCCTCACTAGTAATATTGTTCACATCCCAATTTTCCTCTTTAGGGTTCTTCCCTTCTTAATTATAAATATTTTTTTAACCTTTAAAGTTTGATAGTTTATGAGGCTCTTTCTTAACTTTGTTTATTTTATATTTCTCGTAATTATTTTTTCGTTGATGTGAGGGTTTATATCTTGTCGATTCTATTGTATTGTTATTTATTTCATCATGGCCAACTTGAAACCATGCGTTTTAATCCTTTTTATCTTCTTTTCATACTTTTAAGCTAATTTTATAGCTAGAGGTGGGGTAAAATTATCTCTACCTTGAAGTTCATATCCTATATCAGGTTTCAATCCACCCACATAACATTGAATTAATTGACCATCTATTATATTAGTTACTAATTTTGATAATGATTTAAATTCAAGGGTGTATTCATCCACCCACCTTCATTATTTTTTTTGAGTAAATTGATTGAAATAATTGGTCTTTGATCGTTCAAATAATTTTTTAAAATTTGTGAGTCATATCCTTGTTAACGTAATCTATTGTATCTTTTTATAACAATCAGTATACCACTTTCATGATCTTCCTTTGAAATGGAGGTATGCTTCTTCGATAGCATATTCCTCATTACTGATAAGATTTAATTCAAGGTAATTTTTAATACTCAAACCTTATTTGATAGATTCTCATAGATTTTTCCCATTGAATCTAAGCACATTACTTTATTCATTTGTTTTGAATATTCTATTCTACATATTATAACTTTTATTCAATTGTTGTAGAGTATGAATAGTTATATTTTCTATTATCTAGTTAGTATCTAGTCATGACACTTTGTAACCAGAGAGTTTAACATGTTTGAGGATATGTTTTTATCCACCAATGCTTGGATTTTCTCTTCAATACTTTTGATACCTTCCTTTGTCTTGTTGGACCTTTTATATATTTGTTGCATACTTACCCCATATCTTATTTGATTTTATTTACATCATTTTGTAAATTAACTTGTAAATTTTATTACGCCGATAGGCGTCCTATAATGGCAGCCAGGAAGGTCAGCCATGTCATAAACAATATTAATATTTTATTAAAAAACCAACATTAAGAAAATTATCCATCGACATTAAGGGTTACGATGGATTTAAAATATTTAAAAAATATTTAAATTAGATTATCTATCACACCCTCAAGAAATGAGATAGGCGCCTCGAGATTGATAACTCTCGGTGTTTATAGATATATATATATTATATATCTAAGATAGTTTTATATATTCTCATAAAAAAAATTGATTGGTAGTAGAAGGGGTTTTTAAAGGGTCCTTGAACCTATTACAAATAGGATTTTGAAAGGCACCCCCAAACCTTAGATCTAATAATAATATATCAAGAAAAAATAAGCCAGATTCCATGAATCCAACCCGAAAATCCAATGAAGCAACCTCCTAGCAAATAAGCTACATATTTTTATCAAGAAAATATCCTACAACCAGCTAGTAAAAGGGGCCAACATAGGAGAAACCCACACCCAAAACAACATTCAAATTCAAAGTTTAAAAATTTGAAGATCCTACCCACTACTAGGGCCTTAAATATGGGAACCAGAACTCACCACTAGAACCTATGGGTGCTCAAACAACCACAGAGCCAATAATCCCATTTAAAACTGGAGCAAATTGAAAACAAACAACATCTAGCCTAACAAACAACTGAAACAAAAACAACCAAAAATCACTTGTTGGAAGCTTGTCTCAACGAGGTCTTGGGAGGCTTGCCAACCTTTTTTTGACCCCCAAAGAAAGAAATCCTTTTTTCAGGCCACACTCCTGAACACATTTGTTCCAAGTCTCCATGATTGAAATAACCTCATTCTCTCCAAGATGTAGAGCCTCAAAACTATCTATTATAAGGGGTTGTACTCCATTAGCAATTTTAGATTCAATCTCCCTTTTCTTGAGAGCTTTGTTGCTAGGTCTCCCCACTTTCATTTTGACCCCTACATCAATACGAGATTTCCTATGACTTTTTTTCTTCGTACCTAGAGAACCTTTCTCAAACATAGGTTTTGAAGAGGCTAGAGAGATTTCCATTAATTGTTGAAGAGTCAGATCATCCATGTCAAGACAGTCAAAGGGACTTACCTCTTCTCCACTCTCCCTAAATTTAGGAAGTTGAACAATATCCCCTGCTACTAGGCTCACTTCCCTTCTCTTGGTAGGAACCTATTCAAATCCTCCCCTCCATCAAACATATTTAGTGGAATAAGGGATTCCTCTTGTAATTCCTCACTAAGCCCAACTTGAGAAATAGAAATCGGATCTTTTCCTTTCAATTTTTGAGGGTTTCTCTTAGGCACCCACTTTTCACTGAGCTTCTTATTGTTTTCCTTATGACTTGTTGAAGTACTTAGAGCTTTAGGATGCAGGGGGCATATGATCTTATGGTGCCATCCCTTACCACACTCTTGGCAAAATTAGAGTTTATTTTTATATTCAATGTTCTGAACCTAGGTTCCAAGGTTAGAAAACAACTCAATAGATCTTGGTAGATCCTTCCCAATATCTATCATCACACACATTCTAACATAGAGCATTCGATATTTGTAACTAGTAGTTTGATCAAAAGAAATAAAATCCCTAATTATCTTGGTATTAGCTTGGAAGATGCTCTCATGCCAGAAATTAAGTGGAAATTCTGGTAGCTTGAACCATAGCGGGACAATATTAATGCTCTACATTAGGGGATTAAAATTTGGGGCCCATTTAGACAAAAATAAACCTCGTTTGCCAAAAAACCATGGACCCCCTTCCAAGATTCACTTGGAATCCTCCTCACAGTTGAGCCTGATAAGGAAGAAATTTCTTGGGATGGCCACAATTTCAAGAGAACCGATAGGTCTCCATATTGCCAAAGCCCATCTCCTTAGAGTATCAATATTTGGCCTCCTACCTTGGAATTTTCCCACAAGATTCCACAACCCATCTTTTAGTATATTATCAATCAAGCTATCGGGGATATGGATTTCGACATAGGAGAAATGTCGAAGAGGGTGTTAGATCCTCCATTAATGCCAATGACCACTTTTGCATATGAAGGTGCACTAGGGGATGGGGTACTCCCCGCAGGTTCTACTCATCCCACCTTTGAGCTTACCAAGATCCCACTCCTCCCATTCAAATGAAAAGGAGGGGTCACGAGAGTCAAATAGATCCGCCTTCACAGACTTAGCTTCTTCAGAAATGGGATCAAAGCTTCTCGACCAGGCATCCACCTTCTCTGCAATGCTCATCTGCCTCCTCTGCAACGCTCCTCTAAAACCTAAAAAACTGCACCGATTTGCTTCACAACCTAACTACTATAGCACAGTGCTTCACAAATCCACTTTACAACTTGGCCAGGCATCCACCTTATCTGCAACACTTATCTACCTCCTCTGTAACGCTCCTCTGAAACCTAAAAAATTGCACCGATCTGCTTCACAACCTAACTACTATAGCACAGTGCTTCACAGATCCGCTTTACAACTTGGCCAAGCATCCACCTTCTCTGCAACGCTCATCTACCTCCTCTACAATACTCCTCTGAAACCTAAAAAACTACACCGATATGCTTCACAACCTAACTACTAATTACTGTAGCATAGTGCTTCACAGATCCGTTTTACAACTTGGCAAGACATCCACCTTCTTATTTATATATATTCTCATAATTGTTGTTTAAGTCCTTTGCTAATTTTAATACTTTTATTAACTTCCATTTTTTTAATAAAAACAAACATATTTATTTATTATTACTTAATTAAATTAACAATATATAATTTATATTTAAAAATATATAAATTATAAAATATAATTTTTCTCCGGTTATATGATATAATGTATTATAATATAATTTTTTATATAATATTAATTTATATTATATAAATTATGAATTTGCCCTTGAGTGTGTCTATTATGTGAGTCGATCGCACGTCGAATCGAGTGAGGTTAGTAGTATCTTTTTGGTTGGGACACATACACCTTTGAAGAGATTTAAGTATGAATAACAGGAAGAGTGGTCTCAATGATCTTGTCCCACTGTTTTCTTTTTCTTTTTTTAATATTTATGACGTGAGGAGAATGAATGGGACGGGGTTTTGGAAGGGGTTGGGATCATGGCACTGCTATCTTTTACGCACAGTGGAAGTGAGGACTCAAAGTGACGTGGGAGATGGGGGTCAAGGATTAGCGGTTTTTTTCAAAATATTTTTCGCTTATCTTGGCGCACAATGGAGATACCAGATCTCGGTGGTTAAATAGTGAAATAATGGTCAAATTGTTCGTGCCACAACTGAACACGTTTTAGAACATCTATGTCAATTGAAAATACCGGAGACAAAGCTATTGAAAGAAATTATAACAAAATAATGTACAAATCTTTAACTTGAAATCGAGACCCACCTATTGCAAGAAATAATATGAAAATAACGTACAAATCTCTAATGGAGATATGCCACAACCAGATTGATTCATTTAAGGGTGCATAACTTTTCCGGCAACTGTAGACAGAAAAAAGAACTACTTACACTGCGTTCACGTTGATTGCAGGAGATCAAATTGATGGAAACATATTTTATTTGATAGAGATTTATAGATTATTATTAATGTTATCAAGAAAAACGTGGGTGAAGTCTCGCTCCATGAAAAAATATAAAGAGAGGGACATATTACCCTTCCTCCTTCACGACCTTTGCGAGATCCAACATGGAGACACAGAGCAGCAAAACGAGGGATGAATTAAACACCAAGGGACACTTTGTGCTAGTTCATGGTGCATGTCACGGAGCCTGGTGCTGGTACAAGCTCATCCCTCTCCTACGAAATGCCGGCAACACCGTAACCGCCGTCGATCTGCCTGCATCCGGAATTCATCCACAGGACGCCGACCAGATTCGAACTTGGGCGGAGATGAATCAGCCCCTCGTCCAGTTCTTCCACTCTCTCCTTCCCCACCAAAAGGTAAACTATTACCAGTCACAAAATACATGATTGCCATTGACTGTTATGTGCTTGAGATTCAATTACTTGATTTTGTGTTGTGTTATGGGTGTTGCAGGTCATATTGGTGGGGCACAGCATGGGGGGTGTGAATCTGAGTCTGATGATGGAACAGTTTCCGAGCAAGATTTGTGCGGCTGTGTTTGTTACCGCATTCATGCCCCTCACTGGAACGTCCGCCATTGAGATGGTAAGTGAGGTGGGAGACAGAATTGGGTCGTGGGGAGATACTCAGTTTATCCATGGACAAGGACCGCACAATCCACCCACAACCTTCATATTTGGTACTAATTTTCTACGGCAGATGTTGTACCAAAATAGTCCACCTGAGGTAAGATTTCCTCTTGTTTCACAGGGATTACAAAGATATTTATTGGGTTAAGTTTTCTCTTTCTAGTTTTTAGATGCTATATATGTATTTGTATTGAGAATCAAACTACCCATATAACGCAGGACATAGCGCTGGGGAAATGCTGTTAAGAAGGTTTCCGTTGATTGAAGAGAAGGTGGTGTTCAGCCAGGAGAGATATGGAAGTGTGACGCGCGTCTTCATTGTAGCCAAGGATGACAAGGCCATTAGGGAAGAACTGCAAAGGAAGATGATAATCAACAATCCTCCTGACAGAGTGTGTGAAATGGACGATTCAGACCATATGCCCTTCTTTTCCAATCCTATTCGCTTGGCTCACATCTTGGAGGAAATCCCAACCATTTACGGCTAAGCATGTCTAACAATTCGGAAAAGTAAATACGGTGGTAGATTATGTTTTAGTGTCGGAAGGATTGGACACAGTATCGATTCTATTACACAATCTGGTCAAAGTTATGCTATTAAATGTATTATGTTATGCTCTGATTCGAATATGAGATATATCCATCCATGGCGCGCGGATAATTTAAAGTTAGTTGGGTGCATAAGGTGCAGTTATATGGTGTTCTTGACTTACAAGCGTTGCGTACCATTGTAATGCATAATTTCTAAGAGCGTATGCAATCTCTCAAATTATGTCTCCTCGCTAGTAACTTCATTTCTCTTCTAATATATTTTGTATTTTTTTCAAAATATTATTTCAAATAAATAAAGTTTTTTACTACATTTTGTATTAAATAGAATTTGATAAAATAAATAGGTTAAAAATGTATTGTTGTATATGATTATTGAATGTTAAAATTTATTTTATTTTTATTTTTATAAAGTATTAAATTTTAATTAAGGATATTTTACATCTATTTTTATTGTTTTATTTATTTTTATTGGTTTTTAGTTATCATATTAATGTTACCTTAGCTTCTTGGCATTGATTTGATTGATATCTCTTAAGAGGTTTACTTTTCTTTTCTTTCTTTTCATCTTTATACCTATTGTACCACATATTTATCATGATTTCTAATTAAGGTTTTGTGTTTTAGTTCAAGTTTCAACAAGGTTGGATGGGATTGTCGAGGGTTTTTCTTGACCTACAGATTTAGGTTGGCTTTTCATTGTCCTTATACAAAACCTCTACACTAATTTAAACTAAATTGCTTGAAAGTAAAGTGCAAAAAAGAGAAAATTGGATATGTTAAATGCAAAAAATAAAATAGTTTAGATGTTTAGAGTGTGATAAATTTAAAGTAAATATGACTTTGACTCCATAACAAGGAAAGCAAGTGATCAATCAACATGAGAAGTCAAATAACATCAATGTTCATCTAATTGTTTGATTATTAAATTGATAAGTGACAAGATGGGCTATAAGGGTCATGTCACAACCATCTCACACTTAGGAAACTAAGAGGACGATGTCACTAATGGAATGCATAAGGATTTTCCAATTTCTTACAACCTCATGAGTACAAAGCACAATGTAGGTTTCACAAAGTGTAGATCTAAATTCTCATGGACAATAGATGACTGCAATGAGGGCCCTAGGCCTCTATTTATAGCAACCTCTAAGTTACTTGGGGTGAGAAACAAGTAATCCTAGTAAAAATAAATATTTAGGGGTAACTTTAGAACAATATTGTACCTCTATATATTACAAGCCTACAATTATACCTTTATTAGACATAGAAGGCTTCTAAAATGACTTAGTGCACCATTACATACCAATATATCACTATTCAAAATATTTACCTTGAAATCCACATCTTAATTCTATCTCTATGACTATTTGAGCAATTCACTCTAATTTGGCAAGCAAATCTCTAATACTTGTAGGTGGATTGGTCAATTATACACAACAAATCACTCCCTCAATCTTGATTGGCATAAAATCCCAAATTACATCTTTATATTTGGGTATGGAGTCTACAAAATTAGGACATATCCTATAAATTTTTTAAAATTTTTGGTTCTCCTTCAACTAGTCCTTGGTGATAGAAATCCCAACAATTTTTACCACCTATTATTATCCAAAAATTGTAATGTTCTAGGATCTTTTGCCTCCCCACAAGTATTCAAAATAATTTTTTGATAATTCTTCTTGTTTCATAGCTAGCTCTTGTAGTTTGACCCAAATTTATTTTAGCCTCTTATAGATGTTAGTCGCATTCTCTAGGTTGTCTTGGTCATTCCTTTCTTTGACTATAGTGCTTTCGAAATCATCATCCAAGATGTTGTTCTTTTCTTTGAAAATGTTTGGCATCCCAAAAACAATCAACCCTTGGATTTATTTATCCATTTTCTATAATTGGGTTCTTAAGGCAACCAAGTTATCCATGTAGATCTAGAGGTTCCTCTAGGTATTTAGATTTTTTCTTAATCTGTTAACCAAATCTTTGCAATCTATTCCTTGTTGTTGTATTTGCATTGCAACCACTAATGCAAGGATTTGTAGGACTTCTTAATATTCACCCCTTATATATATCAATTCTACATGTCTAATGATATTATTGATATTCTATAATTTCTTCCATGGAGGAGTTTAATCAAAAGTATTTATGTGTTCTTAATCTCCTCCTTGATCTACTCTCAAAAAATATTGATCCTTTCAAATTCTTGAACTAACTTTGGGTCTTCAACTACCTCTACAGATTTTGAGACCATCAACTTTATAATCTATTGGTTCTTTCTTTACACAAATTTAGAGTTGATTTTGGTCCTCTATCAGTTGTTGCATGAGATATTTAGCTTCAAAAAATAGGATTTTGAGGACCTTGACATGCTTCTTTAGTTGATATTTCTTAGAAAATTTCTTCTTCAACCCTTCATTGTCCTGTTGGAGTTGGTTTCTTTATGCATTTATCTATGCCAATCCTACCAATTTCTCTCTATTTTTATTTGTATTGCTTCATCCTCAACTATAAGACATCCATACTTTATTATCACGCTAAGTATAATCTGGTTAGCCAATTGGACCATTTAGTATGGGTCCATCTTGTCTAGGTCTAATTGGGATACACTTGTAGTTAAGTTGAAAAGGGTTGTTGCTACCATGGTAGGTCTAATTTTGATTGCCTAAACAAAATACACTTTTTCTCCCTTCCTTGATGATTGGAAATGAAAAAGTATCAAGGCCTTGGAGATCCTTTCTTTAAATATTTTGTATTCCTTCTTCCATATCTTCTCCTTAGTAATATGGACATCCAATGCCTTGATGAAATCTATTTATTTGGATTTATATTCAAAGTATGACCTAGAAATTTCAATCACACTTTTTGATAGGGGAATTGTTATAAAATCAACTCCTTAGACTGGAATGGTGGGTGTTATTTTCTATAGGAGAAGTTACTATGCTTGAGATGGTGGTCATGTGGAGGTGGATGGTAGAATGATAGGTGAAATTATTTGGTGATAGTAGGGAATAGAATAGAAGTATTGGGAGTAGGATGTGATGTTAATCCAACTAGAGTGGTAGAAAGGGGTAACATGGTTCATGGGACCAATGGTCATGAGGAAATGGTTTGAATGAAGAGATGTGGGAAGGATATGATGGACATGGTTTCCACTATAACCATAATTATTGGGGACATGGTACCTTTAGGAGAATTGTGAGGTAGGGTGCCTCTTGGGGAAAAGGGGATACACTAGTCAATGATGAGAGAACTGTAGTAGAAGAATGTGAAGAGGAAGATGTGATAACAAAGGACCAATAATGAAGAAAGAGAGAAAAGAGAGTCGTGGATGGTGATAGGGTATGGTAATAGGTATAATTATGGTCATTCCATTAGTTATTCCTAACTTGATAAGGGATCCTCCTTGAGGGGTTTTCCCTCCTCAAGCTATCTACCTTTGTTACTACTATTCTATTGTTATGACCACCCCTCCAAACATAGAACTATACATATCGAACCCCTTAAACTCCTTAATTAATATTTACCTAACTACTATGACCAATGCTAGAATTGTCGGTGTAGTTGAGATGGTGATCATTGACATAACCCATTTCTTAAGGTTTAGTTTGTGAAGGTTTGAGGTTCTTGTTACAAATTCCATTATTATCTTGGTCCCTTTTATACCCTTTAGGTGCCTCTTGTCCTATATGGTAGATAATTTGGTATCAAATGAACTATCTCTTATGTATTTGATGATTGTATCTATTGTGTACCTCATCCTCTACCACATGATAATTTTTTATCAATATACCCAAGCTTGAAGAGAACCCCTAACCTATGATGGTTTAGCTTGATGCTAGGGTTAAAGTCATATTTTTTCTTGGTGTAGAAGACATGCCACTTTGAGGAGATAGTATACTAGCTCTAAATTTCATCCTTATACCCTTGGTTGCTTTCCAAAGTAGCAAGGACTATCTTCATATCCAAATTAGATTATTGCCTCATATTGCACCTTTTTTTGTATGCATAAAGAGTGTCTATATTTTTATCCCTGAGATTATTTTTGGATCACAAGACCCATACCTCTCAACCATACATCTACTACTACGTGAATCTCACATAACATAGGTGTTATGATCATTATTTGTTGTTTAAGTGGATAGAAGTTATTTTTCTTCTAACCCTTGAAATATTTCAAGTCCATGTAGTCAAGTTACTTTATGTATTATATATTAAACATGCAGCTTGGTACTCATTCAGGAAACACAAAATATATGGATAAAAATCCATAGATATGGGTAAACGACCTAACCCTCCCCATGTGGAAATCTTATATCAATCATATTTCCTCTATTAGCAATTGTCTCATCTTGCCCATCAATCTTAGAACTATTCCCCCAAACTTCTCCATAATGACCTTGTACATCTCATCATAAAATTAGTAGGAGGTCTTTATTACTTCTCTATAAGGTATATCCATGAGCTCCACAATGATTAGATATTATCTATATTTCCCTACCCAGTCTAACTAAAGGGTGGGAGATAAGATTTTCTTTAGGTAAATGATCAACCAAACTAGGTAGGAGGTATAGTGAAGCTTTCTCTCTCTATTAAACTCTTCGAGTTAGTTTTCTATTTGATCAAAAATATATTGGGTATTGTCAATAATTTAGGAGTGCCCTAAATAGGTATATACTACATGCAATAATTCTATATGTTTCCCATAAATATTTAGGTCACTCTTTTCCCTTAGGATTATCACTATTTCTGCCATTACTATTTACACATATTTCTTGAATTGGATCAAATATAGTAGGATACTAATGTCGGATGGTAGGTTTTCTAGTAACCCTAAAAAAACAAGAAACAAGAAACACACAGATAAGAAAGAAAAAAAAATTGCCTAAGAAGATGGATTCATAAACCCCTAACCAACCTTAGGTTAACTTAATGTTTAAAAAAACCCCTAAGTTCCTCAAAGAGATACATCTCATATGATTTACTTATGCAAGACATTATGTGTAAGCGTATCATATATCATGAAAATAAGTCTATCAATCTCATCAATATCGATGCATTAAACCTACCACCTTCAGCCATTAGAAGGTATACAAACATCTGCATACTCTACACAAGTCATTATACATAGATGTGTTACGTGTATTGTGAGTTGAGCTATAAATGTTATCTTTGGACAAGATATCTTAACTCAGATTCAGTTTTTCCACAACCTAGTTACCTTTCTCCCTAAGGGGTCTCAACCCCTTAGGTCTATTATGTTCACCCTAGAACTTATTACTTATTATTATTATTATTATTATTAGCAAGCAAGCAAGCAAAACAAGGATAGATCTAGATACCAAATATAACAAAATATAACTCATAAAATATGCAAAGGATGCTAACAAAGAAGTATGAATTGAGGAAACAATAATTGGGATGGATTCAAATACAGAACATAAGTAAATAAAATAGTAATTTAAAGGTACATCATCCAACAATTGCATAATTATTACATAAAAGTAAGTGTGGTAAATCACCCATACTCTTAAAGAATAATATATTACATCAATTTTATCAAGGAAATATCCCCACAAATATAGTCTATTTGGGCATAAATAAAGCGTCATAAATAGAATTATTCTGCAAGCTCCAACTATTCCCTTGCTCCTCCATTGCTCTCCCTTGACCATGTGAGGATAGTAAGGGATTAAGGCACTAATAGTTTGGGATAGGTATGCCTCTAAATGCATTTCTATTCACTTGCCAAATTTCAACTATACAAATGAAATCAAAACAAAGAACCATATAATGCATAGTTGGTATTAATAAAAATCTCCACTTCTATTTCCCCCTCTCATCACCCAATGAGAGTCTCCAACTAAGGCATCTAGATCTTAGGTTTTTTTGTTAAGTAATCATTCCAATCAACTCATAGAATCACATCATTTTTATTTTCATTAATCAAATAACACCTTATTCAATCAACTCAATAAAATAATAATTTCTTACAACCTCTACTCAACAAATTAAAATCCCATACGTTTAATTTATAGAACAACTAGGTTCTTTATTTCTTTGATTAATAAATTAAAACCTCCTAATTTTATTTATCAACAAACCATTTTCTATTACTTTCACTATGTAGAGTCCCATACATCTAAATAAATGAAAATTTGTTTCTTCTTTTGTTTCCATCAATCAAAGACACCTTCTTTATTTAATCAAACAACAGTTCCTTTCCATTCAGTATAATTAAAGAAGACTTTTTCTAATTAATTACATTGTCATTCTTTTCCATTTAATATAATTAAAGAATACTTTCTCTAATTAATTAAACTATAATTCTTTTCCATTTAATATAATTAAAAATACTTTCTCTAATTAATTAAACTATAATTATTTTCCATTTAATATAATTAAATAATACTTTCTCTAATTAATTAAACTATAATTATTTTCCATTTAATATAATTAAATAATACTTTCTCTAATTAATTATATTATATGAGAAGATTCAATTAATCCAAATGGGATTTTTGAAAGTTGATTACAATCATGTGGTCAGAGAGCAAAATAAAGTGTTGATGCTTTACCTAATTGGACTTTGGACAAAGGTGATATTACTTGTTATGGCCACCCTCCTAGATGGTGGGCTTCACAAATTAGGGAAACTCTTCTTTCTATCATTTCTTTGGATGGTTCCAGTTCTAAAGGTACCTAGTTTCTTCTTGCTTTTTTTTTGCTTATCTTTGGTTCATTCAGGATTTTTTAGTTCCCTAGCTCACTCTTTTCTTTATTTTGTTTCCTTTGTTTTTTCTTGCCTTAATAGTCCTCTGGTCTAGATAGGTCATTGTTATGTTCAATTTTTTTCTTTTTTTTTTTTCTTTTTTTGTTTAGTTTTTTAAGGTGTGTGTGTGTTCTTTTTTTTTTTTTTTTTTTTTTGTGTTCTTTGTGTTGTTTTTTGTTGTTCTTGTATTTTTGTTGTTTTGTTTTTTTTGTTATTGTTCTTGTGTTTTTTGTTGTTCTTGTTATTGTGTTTCTCTTTGTTTGTGTTAATTCGTGTTTTTTGTGTGAGTGTTTTCTATGTTTTTTTTTTTTGTTTATTATCTATTATTGGTTGTTTTTATTTTTATTTTTTTTATATTTTAGGTTTTGGTTGTGTTTATTTTTTATGTTTTTTTTGGGTTATGTCCTTGTATTTTTATGTTATTTTTGTCTTGTTTGTGTTTTGTTATGTGGTTCTTGTATTTTTCTATGTGGTTTGTGTTGTGGTTTCTTTTATCATATTGTGTGTGTTTGGTTGTGATTTTGTTTTTGACACACTCAAGGAGCATGTTTTTTTATTTTATTTTATTATTTTTTACTTATTTTTAAATTGCTTTTGTGTGTTTGTTTTCTCCTTGAGTATTTCAAAGGTGGTAGGCCAGGTCCGAGTCCTGGGCATTTTTGGTAGAATGGATACCCTTGCATCATTGGGTCTTACCCAAAAGTGGCATCCCTTTTGGGATGTTTTCCACAAATAGAAAAAAATTAATTATATTATAATTCCTTTACATTTAATATAATTAAAAAATACTTTAACTAATTAGTTATACTATAATTATTTTCCATTTAATATAATTAAAGAGTACTTTATCTAATTAATTAAATTATAATTCTTCTCCAATTATCACTAATAAAGAACAGTGTTCGCATAAAGCTAATGTAACCAAGGTTAGTCTGCTATTCACCCAAGGAGAGATGATTTCCCATCCAAAGTTTTAGGGAAAAGGAGAGGTATGACTAACGTCTACGTAGGTCAAAAAGAGTTGATGCCACACACACCCCAAAGGGGTTCGAACTACCAACTAGGTAACATAGAAATTGTAACAAGAGGATTTGGTTTTACAAGCAAACAATGACTTCACACAGTTGCCCTTTCGATGGTGAACCTCAACGTAGAAGGCAACATGAGGTCAAGTTTTAACTAGATTCAAATAGGCCTCCCACATGAGCATAACACAATAAGAATTGGCCCACACGTCAAGAATACACAGTGAGCGTAAGGTTAGGTTTTATAGATAACCTACCACGAGATAAAATAGTGTGGCGGTCCCCTCTCACTAGTTAATAATTTCTAAAGTAAGGTTGGCATACATACACAAGAGTAGCAACAACAACAATTGGCTAAAGGAAAAAACCTTGGGTAAACCTTCTTTGATAGCATAAAGCAACCTAGGGTCTTAAGGAACAATAGTCATTTAAAAAGGTGGTTTGGTTCTGAGAGGAACACATCTCTCGGTACCTCAAAGGTGAACATGATTATACAATCAAGAAATATAGACCCAATCGACTCGAACACAAGGGGGGGTCTTTTATTTAATAAAAAGGTTAACCATAGCGAAGTAGGAAATATTTATTTCCAAAAAAAAACTTGAATTCTCGCTCGGATCTAGAAGATGCAATTAAATTATTGTTTTTTATGTAGCATACAAAGTATTTCTCCTCTTACTTACGTGATGCCCTTCTTCCTTCTCTGGATCCCAACAATATCTTCTCTCTTTTTTATCTACCTTTAGTGCGTCTACGATATCTCCCCTTTACTGATTGCTATCCTCCTTTTTCTTTGGTCCTTGCCCTCTACGATATCTCCCCGTTACTGATTGTTATCCTCCTTTTTCTTTGGTCCTTGCCCTCTAACCACCCTCATCAATTTTTACCTCCTTGTCTTATCCTCTTTCCCATTCATTCAATTATCCCTACATATATTTCATCTTCCTCGATGTTTCCTTCTTATAGGAGAAGCTTCACCATTTAATAAAATCTCTTTTCAACATCCATGAGGGGTTTCTTGTGAATTTAAATAAATATTTTTGGAAGGACAACCCTCCAAATACAATCTTCCCAAGTAGAATAAGATTTAAAATATAGTTTTATATCTTTTTGAACCATTGACTCCATTTTTTTATTTAAATAAGTATCTACTGTTATGAATGAAATCATGTGCTTACTCACAGGGAGCTATTCTTATAATTATAATTTGTTATCTATATTTTAAAAATACAATAGCTATTATTTAATGAATTTTTTTTATCATGTAAAATAAAAATTCCTTTTTTTATAAAACGATTCTTTATTATCATTTTAATATACTCCTTTATTATTTATAAAATGAAACTCTATTATCATTTTAAAATAAATATTTTATTATTTATAAAATGAAACTCTTATAATTTTAAAATAATTATTTTATTATCTATAAAATGAAACTCTATTATTTGTAGAATAAAATATAATCTAGGAGACTTTAGCAAAACAAGGAGTTTTTAAAGGTAATCAATGAGTGCATGATTTTCTTCTTTATATTTTTTTAAAACAACAATGCAATTAGTGATGAACTAAAATATAATCAAACATGTGCAATAGAAAATGATGCAGGAGCATCCCAGGGAAAACAAAAAAATACCGCAAGGAGAAAAGGTGTCGCGATATCACGACATGTCGCCTTATCGCGACTCAGGAAGGAGAGAGAAGGCACGAAACAAAAAGTGTCGCGATATCGCGACAGAAAAAGTGTCGCGATATCGCGACATGTCGCATTATCGTGACTCAGGAAGGAGAGAGAAGACGCGAAGCAAAAATGTCATGATTTCATGACATGTCATGAAATCGCGACCAGAAGACCAAAAGGAGGCGCAAGAGCGAAAAGTGTCGCGATATCGTGACATGTCTCATTTTCGCAACCAGAAGACCAGGAGACACAAGAGAGAAAAGTGTCGTGATATCATGACATGTCACATTTTCATGACCAGAAGACCATAAGGAGGCGCAAGAGAGAAAAGTTTCACGATATTGCGACATGTCGCATTTTCATGACCAAAAGACCAGAAGGAGGCGCAAGAGAGAAAAGTGTCGTGATATCGTGACATGTCGCATTTTCATGACTAGAAGACAAGAGAAGGTGCAAGAGAGAAAAGTGTCGCGATATCGTGACATGTCGCATTTTCGTGACTAGAAGACAAGAGGAGGCACAGAAGAGAAAAGTGTCGCGATATCGCGACATGTCGCATTTTCGTGACTAAAGGACCAGAAGGAGGTGCAAAAGGGAAAAAGTCTCACGATATCGCGACATGTCACATTTTTGTGACCAAAGGACGAGAGAAGGCACAAAGGAGAAGAATGTCGCGATATCGTGACATGTCACATTTTCGTAACTCAGGAAGGAGAGAGAAGGAACGAAGAAGAAAATGTCACGATTTCACGACATGTCGCGAAATCGAGACCAAAGCAGGTGAGAGAAGTCTAGAGAAAATGTCATGATTTTGTGACATGTCACGAAATTGTGACCGAAAGAAAACAGGAAGGGATGGAGGAGAAAATGTCACGATTTCATGACATGTCACAAAATCACGACCAAAGAAGCAGAAGGGAGGCAAGGAAGGAAACTATCGTGATATCGTGACATGTCGCAATTTCGCAACCCGAAGCAGAGAATGAAGACAAAAGGCAAAACTGTCATGATTTCGTGACCCGAAAGGTGAAGAGAAGACAGAGAGCAAAGATGTCGCGATATTACGACATGTCACAATTTCGTGACCCGAGAGATGAGCAGGAAGCAGAAAAGAAAACTATCGTGATATCGTGACATGTCACGATATTGTGACCCGTAAAAGAGGAAGACAACGAGATAGAAATATTTCATGATATCACGACATGTCACGGCATCACGACCTGAAGGAGGGGAAGGCTGCCAGGAAATAAAATGTCATGATATCGTGACATGTCGTGACAGTGCAACCCAACGAAGAGGAAAGGTAGCAAGGAAGGAAAATCTCACGATATCATGACATGTCACGATATCAGGACATACTGTAGGTTCATGACCCAAAAAGGCATGTGTTCCCATACGGTGCTTCCCGAGGTGGTCAAATACCTCATCAATGCAGGATTTCTTGCTCGATAAGTTAGCTGAGCATGGTGGCCACTCGAAGGCTATGCCTAGAGGTCAAAGAGATCAGACGGCTCATGAATGCATGTTCCCACGGCTGACCTGGTGACAGTTTCCAATTAGGGTAAAATATGAGAAGGTTCAGTCACGAAGGCGGGGAAAGAGCCGATTTTTGAGATCAAGAGGATGTTTGTTTGTAGGTGGGTCATTAATGGCTCAGAGGGTCGAGACCTCTATAAAAACCCAGGCATTGTAATCTGAAGGGGTCAAAAAATGGCCAAGGCAGAGTTAGAGTGGAGGAGCCAAGTTTTGGGATTGGGAGATTTTATTCTTCCTGGGAGTGCAAGCAAATTGTCGAACGTGAGGCAGATTGCATGAATATAACCAAACTATGCCTAGTGTTGATAAGTAAACTATGCCTGCGGGCTAGTGTTGTAAATTTTTTTTTTAAATAAAAATAGAAGATTGGAATTTTGAAATTCGATTGCCCCCCCATCGATGGTATCAGAGCGGGAGTTTCTGAGTGTGTAAACAGATCGCCGAATGTGAGGCAGTTTACACCAGGATCTGTGGAAGAGCTTGTAAGAGAAACAAGTAGAATGCCTCCATGAAGAAACCATGGTGGTGGGAGAAATCTGATGCCAGAGGAAGATTTTAGAGCTTTGCAGAGGCAAGTTTAGGCCCTGCAAGAGGAGCTGCGTAGAGGGATTGAACCCAAAAGAGAAGAAGGAAGTGAAGATGAAGTTGATGAAGAGGACCAGTTTGAGGAAGAAGAAGAAGTTGTAGATCCTACACAAGCCATGTTATACAGAGCCATCGCTCAGATTGGAAAGAGACCAAAGATGGAGGTTTCTACGTATTCTAGAAGTCTTGATCCAGAGGAGTTGATCGACTGGATCAATGACCTGGAGGAATACTTTGAGTATGAAGAGGTTGAAGATCCTGATAGGGTCAGGTTTGCTAAGACCAAGCTGAAGGGTCATGCCAGCATATGGTGGAAGGGAGTACAACTAGAAAGAAATAGGAGAGGAAAGGAGAGAATCACTAGATGGGACAGAATGGTAGAGAAGTTGAAGAGGCAGTTCATCCCAGGTGACTATGAGTTGGATCTGCTAAGGAAAATGCAGAGTTTGAGATAGTCAAGCAAAATTGTCAAGGAATACACAGAGGAGTTCTATAAGATCTCCATTCGAACTGGCCATTCAGAGGCTAACAAGGAAAAGGTAGCCCGTTACATCAATGGGTTGAGAACCAGTATTTAAGAAGATTTGAGTCTGGTTAGGATTAGCACCATTGAATATGCTTACCAGTTTTCTTTGAAGGTTGAAGAGAAGCTAAACAGAAGGTTTGAGGGTAAGCAAATAGGAAGAGGTCATGGTGGAAGAACTGGTGGAAGGACCAATGGAGAAAGAATAGATGGAGGAAGAGATGAGAAGAAAGAAGAGGCTAGTAGCAGCCAGGATCAGAAGGGAGATAATGATTACAGATCCCGTAATCAGAACAATGGCTACCAAAGAGGAAGAGGTAGATATGGAAGAGGAGGATTTCATGGAACTTGTTTCCTTTATGGGGAAGAAGGACATCGGTCATATGAGTGTCTACAACACCAAGAAAGGATGGATAAGAGACCTGAGGGTCCTGCCAGAGCTACTGTAGCAGATGAAAGAGTTGAATTAGAACATTCTGAGGAGGCAGATGGAGGAGAAGTGATGTTCACAAGGAGAACCTTGTTGAATGAAGAGAAGAAATTAGACCAGAGGAGAAGCCTATTCCGCACAAGGTGCAGAAGTTCGGGTAAGGTCTGCAATGTTATTATAGATAATGGTAGTACTGATAACTTGGTATCTGAAGAAATGGTTACTAAGTTACGATTAAAGAAGAGGAGACACCCGCATCCATACCGGATAGCGTGGTTACATAAGGACCATAGGACTTTGTTCAGTGAGTAATGCTCGGTGAAATTTAATATTGGGAATTACTGTGATGAGGTCCTATGTGACATCCTACCTATGGATGCTTGCCATTTATTATTGGGAAGGCCATGGCAGTTTGATCGGTGTGCAGTGCATGATGGTCATGCCAACACCTATTCAGTGACGAAGAATGGAGTGCACCATAAGCTGAAGCCCTTGAAGGAGGTGAAGGAAAAGGTATGTAGCAGTGCTAGAATCTATTTGCTGAAGGGGATGGATGAAATGAGGTTGCTGACAACAATGAGAATGGGGGTGGAAGAGGTTGAAGATTTTGCAAGTTGTGAGAAGATGACAGAACAGTACAGAAGTGAAGGTCACTTCTCAATCCACCCTGGTTGTCTGATGCAGGAGCATCCCAGGGAAAACAAAAAAATACCGCAAGGAGAAAAGGTGTCACGATATCATGATAGAAAAAGTGTCACGATATTGTGACATGTTGCCTTATCGCGACTCAGAAAGGAGAGAGAAGGCATGGAAAAAAAAGTGTCACAATATCATCATAGAAAAAGTGTCACGATATCGCGACATTTTGTATTATCATGACTCAGGAAGGAGAGATAAGACGCAGAGCAAAAACATCACGATTTCGTGACATGTCACGAAATCGCGACCAGAAGACCAGAAGGAGGCGCAAGAGAGAAAAGTGTCATGATATCGCGACATGTCGCATTTTCGCGACCAGAAGACCAGAAGGAGGTGCAAGAGAGAAAAGTGTCGCGATATCATGACATGTCGCATTTTCACAACCAGAAGACTAGAAGGAGGCGCAAGAGAGAAAAGTGTCGCGATATCGTGACATGTCGCACTTTCGCGACCAGAAGACCAGAAGGAGGCGCAAGAGAGAAAAGTGTCACGATATCGCGACATGTCATATTTTCGCGACCAGAAGACAAGAGAAGGTGCAAGAGAGAAAAGTGTCACGATATCATGACATGTCGCATTTTTGTGACTAGAAGACAAGAGGAGGCGCAGAAGAGAAAAATGTCGCGATATCGCGACATGTCGCATTTTTGCGACCAAAGGACCAGAAGGAGGCACAGAAGGGAAAAAGTGTCACAATATCGTGACATGTCACATTTTCACGACCAAAAGAGAAGGAGCAAAGGAGAAGAATGTCGCGATATCATGACATGTCACGTTTTCATGACTCAGGAAGGAGAGAGAAGGTGCAAAAAAGAAAATGTTGCGATTTCATGACATGTCATGAAATCATGACCAAAGCAGCAAGAGAAGAATTCTAGAGAAAATGTTGTGACTTCGCGACATGTCGTGAAATTGTGACCGAAAGAAAATAGGAAGGGACGAAGGATAAAATGTCACGATTTCATTACATGTCATGAAATCACAACCAAAGAAGCAGAAAGGAGGAAATGAAGGAAACTATCGCGATATCGCGACATGTCACGATTTCACGACCCGAAGCAGAGAACAAAGACAGAAGGCAAAACTGTCACGATTTCATGACATGTCATGATTTTGTGACCCGAAATGCGAAGAGAAGATAGAGAGCAAAGATGTCGCGATATCACATGTCACAATTTCACGACCCGAGAGACGAGCAGGAGGTAGAAAAGAAAACTGTCACGATATCACGACCCGCAAAAGAGGAATACAGCGAGAAAGAAAGATGTCACGATATCGCGACATGTCATGGCATCGTGACCTGAAGGAGGGGAAGGCTATTAGGAAAGAAAATGTCATGATATCGTGACATGTCACGACAGCGTGACCCGACGAAGAGGAAAGGTAGCGAGGAAGTAAAATGTCATGATATCACGACATACTATAGGTTCATGACTCAAAAAGGCACACATCCCTAGATGGTGCTTCCTAAGGTGGTCAAATGCCTCATCAATGTAGGATTTCTTGCCCGATAAGTTAGTTGAGCATGGCGGCCTCAGAGAGATTATACGGCTCATGAATGCATGTTCCCATGGCTGACCTGGTGATAGTTGCCAATTAGGGTAAAATATGAGAAGGTTCAGTCACGAAGGCGGGGAAAGAGCCAATTTTTGAGATCAAGAGGATGTTTGTTTGCAGGTGGGTCATTAATGGCTCAGAGGGTTGGGACCTCTATAAAAACCCAGGCATTGTAATGTGAAGGGGTCAAAAAAAAATGGTCAAGGCAGAGTTAGAGTGGAGGAGCCGAGTTTTGGGATTGGGAGATTGTATTCTTCTTGGGAGCACAAGAAAATCATCGAACGTGAGGCAGCTTGCATCAAGATAAGCAAACTACGCCTGCGGGCTAGTGTTGATAAGTAAACTACGCCTACGGGCTAGTGTTGTAAACTTTTTTTTAAGAAAAATAGAAGATTGGAAGTTTGAAATTCGACCCCCCCATCAGAAAAAGAGGGATTATTTCCATCAACCTAGTCACCTAGCTCAACCCAAGAATTTATGATAGCTACTAGGCTATCAACTTGAGGCTCAAGGTGGTTTGCTATTGATAATTATCCTAACTGATAATGCATACCTAAATGAAGGTATCCATCCATGTTAGATCTGAGTTGCCTTATCATCACTTCCCAACCTCAAGTATCATCGCCTTCGATGGATGACTCTAATTATTCCACCTACGAGCATATCTAATCTTACACATTAGAAATTTGTTAGCAGTATCATGTCCTTCAATATCAAATAACATTGCATAGCTTCTTAATTGCACAAAACCAAGTATTAAAGCACCTTAAAATTAATATATTTTTTCCATGTCATAAATTCCATTAGGGAGGGTCATGACATCCTACCCCGTTAGGACTAAACACATAAATTCCATTAGGGAGGGTCATGACATCCTACCCCGCTAGGACTAAATACCGTCCTGGGTGTTTCAAGTTTTACAAAACAACAACAAACAAAAATCAAATTGTTACATTTATGACTTTTCAAAAAAGAAGAGAAAATATTTTTGCATATCCTCCACTTTCTCCCAAGTGGCATTCCTTTCAGAGAAATTGTCTCATTGGATATTACATTGCTTAAGAGTTTGATTCTAAATGGTCTTAGAATGAAACCTGAGAATATTAATTGGCATCACTTCAATTGCCTTTGGATTTTCCATCTATAAATTAGAAACATCCCACACATATTTAAGGTCAACAATATATTTCCTAAGCAAAGATATGTTGAAGGTGTCATGGATTTTTGATAGATTATGAGGTAAAGCAAATTGGTATGCAATCGGGCTGATCTTTTCATTGATCTCAAAGGGTCCTAAAAACTTTGGATTGAACTTCATGGACTTAATCACACTTTTCTATGGTTTAATCCCTAAGAAAACTTTATCTCCTACTGAGTACTCCCTCAGATTTCTCTTTAAATCAGCATAACTCTTCTACCTATTAGCAGCTTCTTTGAGTTTTTGTTTGATTACCTTCAATTGATATTCCATTTATCTGACCATTTTTGGTCCAATTATAACTTTATCTTCTAGGTTATCCCAAGACAATGGTGTTCTACACTTTCATCCATACAATGCATCGAAAGATATCATTCCTAGATATGAGTGATGTCCTTTATTGTAGGTGAATTCTACCAGATGGAGATAGTCTTCCCAACAAGACTTGTGATCCATGCAATACATGCAGAGCATATCTTCTAGTACTTGGTTTACCTATTCTATTTTACCATCGATCTTAAGGTGATATGTCAGACTCATACTTAGTTTTATGTCTATTGCATGATGAAGGGCTTTCCAATATTTGAAAGTGAACTTGGAATCCCTATTAGAGATTATTACCTCTAAAATCCATGCAATCAAAACACTTATTTGGCAAATCTATTAGCCACTGCCTGAAAATCATCCTTGGTGCTCCTAGGTATAAAGTGTGCAACCTTAGTCAATCTATCAACTACTACCATGATTGCATCATGTTGGTACCTAGTCTTAGGTAAACCTACTATAAAATCCATAGATATGACCTACCATTTCTATGTAGGTACATCATGTGGATACAAATGTACTATGGGATGCTTGAGTTCTATCTTAACCTTCTAATATTCAAGGGTATCAAATGATAAAATCGATAATATCCTTCTTCATTCCTACCCATAAGAAGGTTATTTTCATGGTTTACCTCATTTTGGCCTCTTTGGGATGAGTAGAATAAGGAGATCTATGGGCTTCTTGCATTAATAGCTTCCTTAAATTACCTATTTTTGGTATCATCATCCTACCTTTATAGCTTAAAAGGTTATCTATCATTCCAAACTCCTTATTACCCTCAAGGTCTCTATCCATTCTAGCTCAAATTTCTAGGCAATACTCATCCCGAGATTGCTCTTATCTCACTTGGTCCATCAACTTCATGTGACTTATGGTTATGGATGCTATGTGTCTCCTCCACTCAAGGCATAAACAACCTTATTCTATTTCTCTTTTATGTACTCAATTTCAAATTCATACTCAGTGAGAAACTTGATCCATCTTCTCTATCTCGCATTGAGTATTGGTTAAGTAAATATGTACCTTAAAATTTGGTGGTCAAATTTCAATTCAAAAGGTCTCCCCACCAAATAGTAGTGTCAAACCTTTAGAGCATGCACCACTGTAGCTAGCTCTAAATCATGAGTAGCATAATTAACTTCATGCTTTCTAAGTTTTTTTGAATTATAAGCTACTACTGACTCTTATTGCATGAGTACTCCTCCTAACCCTTCTAGTGATGCATTAATGCATACTAAAAAATCTCCTTGTGGGTCTAGAATTTTCAATATTAGTGTGGTAGTGATTTTGTGCTTCAGTAATACAAAGGCATCTTCACATTTTTTTATCCATTTGAATTCCTTTCCTTTCTTCTAAAGGTTAGTTATTACCACAGTAATCTTGGAAAAATATTTTATATACCATCTATAATAGCCCTTAACCCCATGAAGCTTCGTATACTAGTAATATTAGTAGAAGGTGTCCAGTTTAATATGGCTTTAATATTCTTGGGATCCATAACAATTCCTTTTGCTAATATAATATGTCCTAAATATAGCACCTCTAAAACATAGAAATCACTTTTTACTAGATTTCCATAGAGTTGGTTTTCCCTTAACAACTCTAACACAATCTTGAGATGTTTATCATGTTCTTCCTTGTTTCAAGAGTATATTAGGATATCATCTAGAAATACAAGGACAAACTAGTCCAGGTGCCTTCTAAACATGTTCACTAAATTCATGAAGATGGCTAGGGTGTTAGTTAGTCCAAAGGGTAGGACTATAAACTTGTAGTACCCATACCTAATCTTGAATTTTGTCTTGTGAGTATCCTCCTCACGTATTCTTAACTAGTGATTTCTTGATCTAAGATCAATTTTAGTAAACACCATGACATCTCTCAAATGATAGAATAAATCTTCGATTCTAGGTAGGGGATACCAGTTCTTGATTGTAGCTTTATTCAACATCTTGTAGTCAATACACAACTTAAACAACCATCTTTCTTTTTCACAAATAAAATCAGTGCACCCCAAGGTGACACACTTGGTTTTATCAGCCCCTTTTCTAATAACCTCTACATTTGTACCTTTAATCCTTACATTCCAATAAGATTCATCCTATACTAAGATCTATGAATTGGTTTCGCTCATGTCATAAGATCAATAGTGAAATCAAATTCTTGCATAGGAGGGAGTCCAAGTAAAACCTCAAGAAATACATCCTTGAAATCCTACAAATTGGGTGTATCTCCAACAACTCTTTCTTTTGGTCTTCTTCCACTTAATTTAAATTAATTCCATAGACTATCTGTCCTTTCCGTAGGGATTCCTTTAATTGCATAGCTAACAACATCTGGGTTTTAAATACCCCTTGCTCGCTATGAATTCTTAATCTTTCCTTACCTTCTTCACAATACTCAATCCATATATTTTGGAAATTCATTAAGGCTTTATGGAACTGTAATCAATCCATCCCTAGGATCACATAAAATGCATGAAGTGAAGCTACATATAAACAACTTTACATGACTCCACTAGCTAAAGCAATTTCTATCATAGAAAAATACTGGTTTACTGAGTTGGTTTATCCAGAACCATACTCAAACTTCCATCCATGAGCCAAATATCATAGCCTTTCTGGAATATCCTTTTTTAACTTAAAATAAATGAAGCTATCATTGAACCCATTATCAATTAAAATATTCACTTTCTTAATAAAAATATTACCTTTTATAATCAATGGGTTAGTTTACCCCTCAAGCTTCTAACTCCTAATTGTAGCATAGATCTAGTGTGCATTTTCTTTTCCTTTAGCACTAGACGTACTAGGCCCTGGGTGATATGGACACTGTGTGGAAAAATGCAACCCTCTATAATGATAACACCCATATTTGGGTCCTTGTTGCTTTTCTGACTTTTTCTTCCCTCTTTTGATTGTTCGAGCTAAAGTTTGTGGTTTCTATGATTGAGGCTTATCGTTATTGGGGTTGTTACCTTTCTTATAAAAGTTCTTGAATTTATTCTGATTTCCATTAGATTTATTCTAAAAATTTAGGGGTTTTTAGCCTTCTAACCTTATTCACCCTCTTATTTTACAAACCCATATCTATTCCTCTTCATTAGTACCTATCGATCTTTCTTAGATAAGGTTTCATATTTGTAATAGAAGTGTGACTCTACTTTCTTCGCCAGGTCGTATGCCTTTTGCGATGACTTAGGATCATGCATGTCTACATCATGATTTATCCTAGATTCCAACCCATGAGTAAACTTATGAACCCGTATTTTCTCATTATAGGTAGGTACATACTTCAACATCCCTACTAGCATTTTGTAGTATATCTCCACTATGTTGGTTTCTCTCCTCAGAATGGTAAACTCTTCAAATTTTAGGACATAAAATGCTCTGTAAGGAACCTCTTTTTAAATATTACTATGAATTCCTTCCATGGGATGTCTATTGGTTCAATCTTAGTTTCCTCATAATAAATTTGCCACCAATTTAGTGTGGCCCTGTCAAGGTAAATTCTAGCCCCAATAGTTAGGATTCCTAGACAATATCTCTTTATAGTGAGGTAAACTTCCAATTCCCTTAACCAAGACTCAGTTGCATCTCCTTCTCCTTCTCCATAAAACTTGGAGATATAAATGTTTTTTAGTTCTCTTGTCATTTCCTTTTCTATAAGGGCTCTAGATTGTAACTATTTCATAGTCAATCCCTCAGCTTGGTTAACCTCTAAACCTCTAGCTTATAAATTTTGATTTGCAATGGTTTCTAACACCTGTATCATTTGATTTCATGGCAACAACTATAGTAGTGAGATATTCCATTCCCCTCTTGGAATTTTTTGGAGCCTCATTCTGGATCCTTTCTTCAACATTACTTTTTTGAGTATCTCTAAGTGGAGGTGTAGGCTTCCCCTTTCTAGCCTTGGGTGGCATCTTAACCTGGTTACAACCAAGAAAAGGATTAGGTTACAGATTCATCTTAAACTATACCACTAAATCAATCTACAATATAGATCATTAATAATATAACTAGGATAACATTCCAATATTATGATGTATCACTAATACCAAAGCCCATACTAAGGTATCATAATATTCATACACTCTTGGGATTAATTCCCATTAGACTCTAGCAAGTAGAGATTCTAGGTCATCCCAGCTTTATCTTAAACTTAAAAAATCCTTCATTGGAGATATCCAAATCCCTTTAGCACATAAGAAGCTCTATATTGTTGAACCTAGAGATCTAATACCAAATGTAACAACCCTAAAAAAACAAGAAACAAAAAACACACATAAAAGAAAAAAAATCTATTTTTTTCTACTAAGGAGAGGAATTCATAAACCCCTAACCAACCTTAGGTTAACTTAAAGTTTAACAAAACCCCTAAGTTCATCAAAGAGATACATCTCATATGATTTTCTTTCTTTACACAAACAATTATGCGTAAGTGTATCGTATGTCATGCAAATAAGTCTATCAATATCATCAATATAAATGATCTAAACTTATCACCTTCAACCATTAGAAGGTATACACGCATATCCATACTCTAAACAAGCCATTATGCATAGATATTTTACGTGTATTGCAAGTTAATCTATCAATATTATCTTTCGACGAGTTATCTTAACTCAAATGTTGTCTTTCCACAACCTAGTTAGCTTTCTCCCTAAGGGGTCTTAATCCCTTAGGTCTACTATCTTCATCTAATGGGTCTCAATCCTCTATATTATCCTCTAAGTTCACCGTAGAACTTATTACTTATTATTATTATTAGCAAGGAAAACAAGGATATATCTAGATACCAAATCTAACAAAATATAACTTATAAAATATGCAAAGGATACTAAGAAAGAAACATTAATTGAGGAAATAAAAAATAACTGAGAAGGATTCAAATATGAAACATTAGTAAATTAAATAGTAATTTAAATGTACATCATCCAAAAATTGCATAATTATTACATAAAAGTAAGTGTGGTAAATCCTCCATACTCTTAAAGAATAATATATTACATCAATTTAATCAGGGAAATCTCCCCACAAATTTAGTCTATTTGAGCATAAATAAAGCATCATAAGTAGAATTACTCTACAAGCTCCAACCATTCCATTGCTCCTCCATTTATCTCCCTTGATCATGTGATAATAGTAGGGGATCAGGGCACTCATGGTTTATAATAGGCATCCTCTAAATGCATTTACTATTCACTTGTCAAATTGCAACTACACAAATGAAATCAAAACAAAAAACCATCTAATGCATAGTTGGTATTAATAAAAATATCCACTTTTATTTCTCCCTCTCATCACCCAATGAGAGTATCCAAACTAAGGCATATAGATCTCAAGTTTTTGGTTAATCAATCATTCCAATCAACTCATAGAATCACATTATTTCTATTTTCATTAATCAAATAACACCTTATTCAATCAACTCAATAAAATAGTAATTCCTTACAACATATACTCAAAAAATTAAAGTCCCATACCTTTAATTTATAGAAAAACAAGGTTCTTTATTTCTTTAATTAATAAACTAAAGCCTCCTACTTTAATTTATCAACAAACCCTTTTTCTGTTACTTTCACTATGTAGAGTCCCATACCTCTAAATAAATGAAATAACCTTTCTTCTTTTATTTCCATCAATTAAAGACACCTTATTTAATTAATCAAACAAGAGTTCCTTTCCATTCAATATAATTAAAGAACACTTTCTCTAATTAATTACATTGTCATTCTTTTCCATTTAATATAATTAAAGAATACTTAAGTACACCATACTGATCATAACTAGAAGAAGCTTTGTGCCCAAACTTCCTAACTCGTTTTGGTCATATCTCATTCATCCAGACTCGAATTGAGCTGAAATTTTGAGGGTAGATGCCTGAAAACCCCTAGAACATCTCCACCAATTTTCATATCATTTGGAGCAACACAGATCCTAGCGCATCCCTATGTGTGAATGGCATATTTGGCAAGCAACTATACGAGGGTTTCATCTGGGTTGAGTGCAAGCAGCTTCAGAGATTGGTTTTTAGGGCCTTCGGGCCCTAGCGACAAATATTTTTGTCATTTATACTCAATATTTTAGTAGGAAATGTTGCAAGGGATACAATATGGGTTAGAAATTTTTCTTTCAATAGATCATACTATGAACTTGAGTGACAATGGCTTCCAATTTGCTGCACAAAATAAAAGTGAAAACCATACCTTTCCACGACTTCTAGGGCAAGGATTAAAGAGATCACGAAACAATTTTCAAGCAATTGATCAAAAAATGGCTCATATCTCAAGTGAATCTGGTGCTAATGTGCACCTACAAAATAATTCTACTATGAAAACCCCTATCAAGGGTAATAATTTCGAAGACTCAGTCCCAAAAATGAATTTTAGGGATGCCCTTCATGGTGGACAGCCTTAGCCCAATGCTAATATCAATATTAGGTCTTCCCATAAACCTCTAAGAATGCCTAAGATTGATCTTAGGAAAATAGAGTCAGGATGTCTTAAAGCAGCTTATGGAACTCCTATTGTTAAACTTGATATGGGTAACATTTAGACTGGCATTGAAGATTTGGAAAAAAGAGGACTAATTTATTGGTTCATGTGTTTTTGTCCGAGTCTATCTACTTTCAAAGTTTGGGCTACAAAAATCTGTAAAACTAAAGGTGAGTTACAAATCTCTATTTATAAAAATGGTTATTTTCTTGTTTTATTTGCTAATAATGAAGATAGAGAGAAAAAATTTCAAGGGGGTCCTTGGTTTTTTGGAAGGGCAGGGCTTTTCATGAAGCCCTGGCATACTAAATTTAAATCCGAAGAAGAGATGCCTTCTATAGCTCCCGTGTGGGTTAGACTCTTTGGACTCCCTATTGAATTTTGGAATCCTACTACTTTTTATTCAATTGGAAACTCTTTAGGAACTTTTATGATGACTGCTGATTGTACTCAAAATTTTGAACATATTATTTATGCTCGGATTTGTGTTTTAATGGATTTTGACAAACCCCTACCTAAAAATATCACATTACAATTTGGGGAAGACACTTGGGAGCAAGTAGTGGACTATGAGAACATTCCTTTTTGTTGTAGAATTTTCCATGAATATGGTCATTTGGCCAGTGCTTGCCCAAATAAAATTCCTTATTAAAAGAAAGAAGATATAAACTCAACAGGTTTCCAAATACCTAAGAAGAATAACACTCAGAAAAACTAGTTATGAAGGATCAATCAAAGTCATCTGCTAATATGTTTGAAATCCTTTCCACAAATGATATCCCAAGTGAGGAAGAGGAAATAATGGAAACTTAAATCTTAGAAACACAATTTAAATATGAAGGGAAGAACTTAGAGACAAACCAACAAATCAAAGATTTTCAACAGAAAAAAAGGAGAAAATTTACACAAGAAAAACAATATTTCAAATGTCAAAACTTCAAATAATGCAGGTTCCAATATAGACTCTATTGAACCATCTAGTAAAATTTTGGTTGTGTATGAGCATTCTTCAAGGTTAGAAGCCATCTCATATTCAATTAGAATAAGTCAAGAAACAGGGAAAAAAAAATTGAATATGGATTCTAATAAAAAAAGTAGGTCGCAAGATCAATCAATATCATATGGTAAAAGAAGGTGAAAATCTTGTAGAGGAAGGTAAGATTAATGCTCTTCCCAAATTTTTTAGCCCTGGTATTAATGAAGATCATCACTTGGAATATTAGAGGACTCAAAGGGATTCTTTTAAAACAAAATAAAATTAGAAGAATGATTCAGGTAAATCATCCACATCTTGTTTTCCTTTAAGAAACAAAGATGTCAATGGAGGATATGGACTTAATTGCCAGTAAAATTTGGCCAAAAGAGGTAGTTATTCACCATATGGTTGGTAGTTGGGGTTTGTTGGCTATAGCTATTCAAAGTAGACATTCCAACCAGATTATGCTCTACATTATTGTTTATGCTTCGACTTCTTTGGAGGAAAAAAGAAGACAGTGGAAGGATATTACTCATATTATCTCTCATTTTCCTAAATCTTGGATCTTGATCGGAGGATATTTCAATACCATCCTCTCTCTAGATGAGAAAATGGGGGAAATAAAAATTTGGACAAAAGCACTAACCTCATGAGCGAATATATTGCAAACCTCCATCTTGTGGATATCCAACCAGATAATGGCCTTATGACTTGGTCTAACAGAAGGCAAGGCTTATCTTGTATAATGGAGAGATTGGATAGGTTTTTGCTCTCTAAAAATTTCTTAATCCATGGTCACATTCCTAAAGTGAAGACTCTTAATAATGTTGGTTCGGATCATTGGCCAATCATGGTGGAAATGTGGAAAACCAATGTGAGTTTCTCTCCTTTTCGTTTTCAATTATTGTGTCTTAGAGACATTTCCTTTAGACCTCATGTGCAACAATTGTGGAAGGAAGGTAAACCTAGGCATGGGACTAAGATGTTCTATTTTTCCAAAAGACTGCAATACATTAAATCCAAAATCAAGACTTGGAATTGGAAAGAGTTTAGGGATGTTCATAAAAAAAACATGAAGTTATTGCTCATATTGAAAATTTGAATATGAAAATCTGTTTAGATGGCCTCACAGAGAAGATAAGTGTAGATGAAATTAAACTCACAACTCAATTAGAGGAATGGGAAAAAAGAGAAGAAATCTTATGGAAGAAAAAATCTAGAATTCAATGGCTCAAATAAGGAGATCGAAACACAAATTCCTTCCACAAATCTCTTCTAGCTCGAAGATCTCACAACTATATTTCTTCCTTAAAATCAGATTCTAGAGATGTTGTTTATACTTGGGATGGCATGAACTCTATTGTTTTTTATTACTTTTCCAATCTTTTTGCTGCTACTCCCCTTGACTCAGCTTCACAATATAATGTTCTTCAAGCAATCCCTTCTCTTATCACTTTTGAGGAGAACTCTATTTTTACTGCTCATGTTACTATCAATGAGCTTCAATAAGAAGTTTTTAAAATGCAAAAAGGGAAAACCCTAGGTCCTGATGGTTTTCCTATTGAGTTATACCAAGAGTTTTGGGATATCCTTCATGTTGATTTATTAGGGGTGGTGGAAGAAGCCAGGAAATCCAAAGATATTTTGAAGGTTATCAATAAAACTTATATTACTCTTATTCCAAAAGCTCAAGAGGTTGATCATATCTCATCTTTTAGACCTATTGCTTTATGTAATGTTCTTCTCAAAATCATTACTAAAATCATGGTAGAAAGGTTGAAGCCTCTTTTGCGTAATATTATTTCCCCAGAGCAAGGGGGATATGTGGAAGGATGCCAAATAGTATATGAGATAGTTCTTGCTTAGGAAGCCATCCATTCCATGGATATGCAAAATTCTCCTTCCATGTTCATCTGGTTAGACTTATCTAAAGCTTATGACAGAGTGGATTGGCACTTCCTTATCAAATTTTTGAGGAAATTTGGTTTCTCTAAGGATTGAATGGATTGGATTATGGGATGTATCTCTTCAGTTTCCTACTTAGTTCTTATCAATGGCAGGCCTTCTCAGTCTTTCCCAGCTTCCAGATGTATTAGGCAAGGTGACCCGCTATCCCCTTATTTATTCATCATTCTTGAGAGTATGTAGGGTTGGGTAATAGGTGCCACCTTTAATTGTTATTAGCCTTGAAGTGAAATCCCTACGTTGTGGTCAAGTTGTCTTATATAGGTGAGTGTGTGGGAAAAGTGGGGGGGCCACTATAAGCATATTTGTAACGATACGATTATAAAAATGAACCTCAAAAAAGTACAATAAGTTGACCTCTCTTGTCCACTTGAGGGTTGTTTGCAATGATTGTGAACTCAAAAGTGGTTATGCCTTATACTGATAAAAATATTTGGTTTTTTGTAATTTTTTCCTAAAAATAAAATCTCTCTTGGGTTGAGTTTGGTGGGTTAAATTTCCTATCAAATTGCCATGGCCTCTCCAGAAAAATATGGCATACATCCATCAACATATTGTCACATAGAATTGTGTCATTATAAGAACCAATTTAAAAATTCACCACACATTATTTAGTTACTAAAATTTGAGGTCCATTTTGTAACTTCAACACTTCGTTTAGATTTGAATGATCAATTTTTTCAAACCCAATTTCTCTACCATATTTATTGACACTAAATTATCTATGCTTCTACTATCCACAATCACCTTACAATATTTGCCTCCTAATTTACAAATTGTCATAAATAGGTTCCTTCTTTACTTAGGTTCATGCACCTCCTTTGTTGATTTCACGAATACTCTCCTTTCATCATAAGGGATTATCCTTGTTCATGTTCCTCCATGTACTTCAATGAACAAACACTTTATTCATTTTCTTGTGTAATATGGTTTCTAGCTTCCTTTCCTTTACTGCTACTATGTTGTATTATTGGACATCCAAATACCCCATGGCTAGTTTCTCCACATCTATAGAAATTTTTAGGGAATCCTCTACCATAACCTCCTCTTTGTCTTGAGAAATATGTATTTTCTCTATTATTCTGAGAAGTACTAACTTCTCCCTCCTACCTTTGTTGTTCTCTTATGTTGTTTTTTGTCCTCTTCCTCTAGCATTATTTTTTTTCCTTCTCAACGTTATTTTTTTTGCCTTGAGCGCATACCAATATGCTTCTTTAATGGTTTTATTTTAAATCTTACAAATTTCACCTTGTATGTAAAATCTTAGTCCATTTATATATCATACCCAATTCTCCTTATCATCCTCTATATGACTTATTCTTATGATCAATTTATATAATTCTTCCATTTATTCTTTTACTCATAACCCCTTTTTCTTGAGCTTTTGGAGTCTCCTAAACAATTTATCTAATAATCAATAGGTAGAAATTTTGATTTTAATTTATCTAATAAACTTATCCCAAGTTTGTATTATATCCTTACCTTTTCACTATCTTTCTATTTGGACATGATTACCCCAAATTGAAGTATGTACCTTCAATCGGGTGCATGTAAATTTGACCTGCTTTAAATCCTCCATATGTTCATAATCAAAAAATCTCTCCATGTCCATTATCCAATGTATCAATTCTTTAGGGTTCAAATTTCTATTAAAATTGAGGGTATCCATTTTTTTTTACTTTCCATGCTAGAGATTGCTCAAATCAACTGCTACTCTAGTTCTTCTCCTTGCTTATCATCTCGAGATTTTAGGTGACTAGTCTCCTCCTCTTCACTATGACTAATATTTTCAATATGAATGCCCCTTCTTTGGGCAATATCAATTGCATCTAGTATGACAATGATTCCTCTCAATATTTTAGCTATATTTGTTAGTCGAGATCCTAGAATACATGGTCTTGTGCCATCTCTTCATCAAAATAATTTGCAAACTTCTAAAATTAAACCTACTCTAATACCAAATGATATAGTCATAGAGAGGGAGTTCAGTGAAGAACTACATCCCTTAGCAGGAAAACTTCTTAGCAACAAATTTGAATGATAATCAATTGAGCAAGGTAGAGAATAACTTCTTAGCAATAGATATGAAAGGTGGTCGATTGAGCATCGAATTACGTCACTATTTCTCTACTTGAACTACATAGTGCAACTTCCACTTGAATGACACAATGCAACTTCCACTTGAATGACATGGTGCAACTTCCACTTAAACAACAATTCTTACTTGACAACAATGTTTCCCCATTGAAAGGTGCTTTGAACCTTCACTCAAACAATAATTAATTCTTCACTTAAATAGTGTTGTATTTGAATGATACTTAACTTTTATAGGATGGTAATCACACATTTCTCACTTGAACGACCCAAATACCCACATTTTCATTTAAATGGTGCTTCCTTTTGATCAATGTTCACTCCCTCACTTGAACAATGTCTTAGTTCTTACTGGAATGAGGCTTGGTTTTTTCTTCGAATGATAACTCTATTCTAACTATCTTTTGCACAATGAAATGATACCTTTGCTTGGGCTGCAGTCATACTTTGTCTTCTCCTATAGTCCTGCAATCCTAATATGCAAGTCCAATAACACAATGCACTCACCATTCAATATACATGCAAAAAATAAATTGGAATAGAATATGATATTTTTTATTGTTTATGACCATGGACTACACATTATTTGTATTCCATATTCACATAGTCATCCCTACTCTTAAACACATTCATGCAGGCCCTTTTTATGTTTCTCCTTTCTCTTTCTAGACTTATTATGCTTTTTGTGCACACCCTTTCTCCTTCTTCCTCCTTTATATGCAAAAATGTGACAGTTCACCTATTGTTCTTTAATAAATTATTTAATAAACTTTATAGGTTGGATGTTCCCTTCTTTATATGCAAAATGCAATAGTTATCCAAACGGTTCACCAATCGTTCTTTAATAAATTATTTAATAGACATTATAGGTTTGATGTTCCCGAATCACATTGGACTTTGTTTTTAAGCACCACTACATCATGCTCTATTGATAATCACATAAAACATTTAATACTTAAATAAGGTTTAGCATAGATTTATTCTTCCTTTGTTCCCTCAATTTTAACATTTAGTGCTTCATCGATTTTAACATTTCGTGTTGTGGATGGCTTACAATACGCCTCTTTATCCATGTGGACTAATCAACGAAAACAGTGACGGCCCACTAAGCTAAGCTGCACAGACGAAGGAGATGGGATTCGTCTTGATTCCTGTAATTTGGATACTGGAATTATCGAGCAACAACAGTTGCCCTTGGAATGTATTGCACACCCATTCAAGATAGAGGTCAACGTTCACAGCACTTAGTATCTGTGGATACTGGAAATCCTACAAACATATTACTACACTTTGGTATCTTAAAAATTCTAGAGGCACATTATTCCAGTTGCGGGGATAGCTCAGTTGGGAGAGCGTCAGACTGAAGATCTGAAGGTCGCGTGTTCGATCCACGCTCACCGCATGTAACTCCTCTTGCATAACACTAATTGGTTTTTTTTATCTTTTTTTATACATCTGACTTTGTTGCATAACACTATCTTTTTTAATACATCTAACTCGTCAATTGCATTTGCTTCTTTGCATATAACACTATCAATCATCTTTGAGTTGTATGATAGAGATAGACTTCTTATATAAGCATATAGTTAACACATTGGGATTAAAAATTAATGGTTAAAAAATAAATTATATTTTAATAGAACTTGGTTAATTTAAAATTTGAATGCTTTTATTTAAGGTTATTTGGAAGAAATAATTATTAATTATAATAATTTAAATAAATTTAATGTTTTGGGTTACTTATTTTTTACTTATAATCTTTAAAAATTTTAATTAAAGTGAAAAGACCTATGAATGTTTATTTTGAAAACTTTATTGTGAAATTAAAATTTTAAAAATATGATATTTTTATTAATATTTTTCTTTTGTTTTAAATAAAATAAATGGTTGACCAAGTCGGGGTATGATTTTGTCATTGAATACAAGAAAGGAAAGAAAAATGTGGTGCTTCACGATGTTGTTGCTATCAGTACCATCTCAAGTCTTTTTTTAGAATGTCTTTCTCAACTTTGGTAGGACTGCCCTTCTAACCTAGAGATTGCTTAGACCATTTACGAAGTATAGATTGATTCATCACTACCTTTTTGTTTCTCATATTTTGATAGGGTTCTCCATAAAAAGGATCACATTTATCTTTCTCAATCCTTAGCTATTAAGACTAGTGTCCTCCAAGAATTGCATGCATCTCCTTTGGCAAGACATTCTAGATTTTTGAAAACATATCAATGGGTGAAGCAATATTTCTCTTGGAAAGGATTAAATTAATATGTCAAGACCTTTAAGGCAGAATGCAAGGTATGTCAATGCTACAAGGGGAAAATATTAAATCTCTTGGATTGTTACAACCCTTGTCTATCCTTGACCACTAATGAGAGTACATATCTATGGATTTCAACAAAAACCTTCCTAAATTTGAGGATAAAACAATGATCTTTATGGTAGTGGATCACCTTTCCATGTATGCTCATTTATGTGCATTATGGCTACCCTATTAAAAAAGTAAGGTGACCAAGGTATTCCTTGAAAATTGCATGGCATACACAAGTCCATTGTTAGTGATGGTGATTGTGACCCTATCTTCACTAGTAATTTTTGGAAGGAATTATTTTATCTTAATGGTACTAAGTTGAATATGTCATCTTTTCATCACCCTCTATTGGTTCTCTAGACAAAGAATATAAATAAATGGTTGGGTACATACCTTCATTATTTTGCTCAAGACAAGCATTATCACTAGGTTAATTGGATTCCATTAGTTGAATGGTGGCACATTACTTATTATTATTCTTCCCTCAATATGTTCTCATTTGAGGTATTGTATGGTCAAAAACATCCATTAGTGGTAAACTTAGTTTTAAGATCCTTTAAGGTGACCCAAATTGATAATTTATCACAATAATAACATCTTGTGCTTTAGTTTCTTAAAGATATTTTCACTCATGCCTAGAACCGCATGAAGCAACAATAGGATTCACACCATTCTGAATAATAATTTGCCATAGGGGATATGGTATTTTTTCACCTATAGCCCTATAAGCAATTGTCTTAAAATACCAAAACCAGTTAGAAGTTGGATCCTCAATTTTATAGTCCCTACAATATGGTTCATTGCATTGGTGAAGTGATTCTAAAGGGTATATGTAAGGGTTATGACTCTTTACTCGTATCCACTAGCACATATGTATATCTACTCTTAATGTCAATACTTAGTCATCATATCATATCGTATATTTCTATGTGATCATTTATATGTTATTATAGATGCCTTTTAAGTATATAACACTCTTGGTATTTCCCCTTGCTTAATAGTAATAGAAACAATTACGTTAGAAGCTAAAAATAGAAGAGGTAAGACATACACAATATTTTAAATTAATATGTGAAAGGAAAAACAATCATAGTGTAAAATCAAATTTTTTTATGCATCAATACTCTAGAGCAAGAAATAATGGCCTCTAGACTCATGGTGGGCTTTTAAAGTCCCAAACCAATCATCGAGTCATAGTCGACTCTTTTCTCATGCTCCCTATAAGATACCACCAAGCCTACTTCATACATCTTTTCTTTATTAAAATTAAGTGTCAATAAGGGTATTCACAATTGCATCTAGAAGTGTAATCTATCCTTAAATGTGTACACCCATAACCAATAATATCATATAAATCAATATATATCTAGGGGAATCGATTGATAACATCATATATCATGATGGATTGGACTAGTTAAGGTCATGTACTAACCATCCCTAGTCTCATATACCCAAATGGAGAAATAGGGATTAAAGAACAAAAATATTGATCCTTGTAAAGGTATCCACCCACTTTCTACAAATATTGACCTACCTAGCTAGGACTCCCATAAATAAATGATGACTAAATTCATCCCAACAAAAATCCCCTTCATGTAGGGACCATATCGACTTTATTTTCCAAAATTAATTAAAGTAATAAACATCATAGAAATTTTAAATTATAAATAACAAGGTAAATTTTGTATGATTCACATCACTTCTAAGGCATGCAAACCATAATTACATTTAAACAATAGTATGCACACATGTAGATATTAAACAATGAAATAAACCCTTAATCCCAATTTACCCTACATTCCCTTTAATACCTTAAAATCTAAATATATACAATCATAGATTGCTAAGTATTTTACTTATAGAATAATATCCCGCCTCTAATTATATACATATTATCATGCAATAAAAAATTAATCATAAGCAATAAGTGCATAACTTAAACCCTCCATTTTTTTATTTTCTCCTTTCATCCAAAAATTTGCACACAAATTAACAAACAAAAAAAAATGTGTCTAAAGCCCTACCTTCAATTATATTAATATAAATAGACTTGTAGAAACTTCCCTCCAATGCAATAATACTCCCTCCTCTCCTATAACTCTTCAACCCTTTCCTCCTACCAATCTATAATGAATCCCCCTTCTTTTTCTTTAACTTTTGTACAAATATGTGATAAGTAAAATATATTGTTTGCCAATAACATGTGTCCATTTGAAGCTCTCTTTAAAATGAGATAAGAGAAATCTCACTCATTTCTAATACCTTCCTATTAATAAATTTAATATATATAGTTTAAGTAGTTTTCCCAAGTTATATTTTATTAATAAATAGAACATTGATTACAATTAGCTAACATAGTTAACTAATTGTATATATCATCTATCAATTAAAAATGGTTTAGGCATAATCATAACATGATTTTTACCATTAACTATAATGCTCCATAATAAATGAATAAGTAATATCAAATTATATTTTTGATAAAGATTAAATCATGTAAAGTATTTCAAATAAAACCATGGAACATTATCATTAACGTTTTAGAATAAGGGTCCATATATCATAATATCCATATAATTTCTAAAGAAAATAAGTAAAAATGGTCATATGGAGATTATATCAAGGTTCAACGAGTATCTAAGTCCTAAATCATTAAGGTGCATGCAATTATACAAGGGTCAAGAAAAGGGAAATGGAAAATAGATCTAGGTAAATAAATTATGCTCATAATTCTATGCTTTTTTTATTGGAGAACAAGGGGTTGTACTTGAGTTCACCACCCTTCAAAAATTACAACTATCTTCTTTAGATCTTGAGATTTTACAAATATATTCACTTCTCATCTCAATTGAGATGCTATAGCTAGAAACCTACATCATTTTACATAAAATGTCTAAATTCTTGGTTTTCATTTTGTAGATTTTAAAAAAATATGTGAATATAAATATTTCAAAATTCAACATCCTTCTTGAAATTTTCCTATAGAAACTTTCACAATATCAAAACTTCACCTCTACTATCGATGCATTACATCTTAGTAGTGTAATATTTCTAAAACATCGCACTATCATAGTCTGCTTTACCAAATATGGACTACTAGTTTCCTTCCTGAAGTACAAGTGCAACCACAAAAATTATAATAAATACTTCTTTATGAAAACACATTAATGTTATTAAATACAACATATCTTACCAATGGAAAACATTAAATTAAATCTTAATCATTATTTGATCCAGGTAGTCAACATTTTCTTGTCAACTTCAGTTAAACTTACTACTTCCTCTATCCATGGAAAAGAGAATTTAACTCCATGATCCTCAATTAAAAATCCTCTATTTTCTAGCCTATCTACACATTTGTTTCCTTCCCTTAACATATGTGTAAACCTAATTCTTCAAACTCTTTAGCAAGATCTTGAATTTCCATAGTTATCTATTGTATATTCCAAGGAGCCTTTACTTTCCTCAAAATTACATTTACTACTATGAGTGAATCACCTTCCATTCATACTATGTTCCATTTCATTTTTTTACATATTTTTAATCCTTCTAAATTTTCCCAAGCTTCAACTTCATTATTTATCTTAAATCCACTATTGAAAGCATAATGAGACAAAATATCTCCTCTATTATTTCTAATTATTCCTCCTCCTCCTATTGATCCTGGATTTCCTTTAGATGCTCCATAAAAATTCAATTTCACCAACTCCACATTTGGTGGTTTCTAGTTTATATTCTTTTCCTTCTTTTTGTTTCTCTTGTACCCAACATCATAATTTCATTTGATGACTTGACTCCATCTATCAAGGCTCTCTACTTCCATATTAGGAATTGGGTGAGTTGATAGGGTTGGATTAGACTCCTCTATGGATAAACATATCTTCCTTTTCATTACCTCTAAATTGCTTTCCTTTCCTTTAAATATTATTCTTTTCATTTTTAGCCATATAGTCCAAAGTATTCTATATTTTTATACATCCCAGATTATCTGTAAAGCCTCACTTTTAAAAGTTCTTTACCATTTATTTAACCATTATTCAATTCTTCCATTCATCACCATGCATTTACAAAACACATTAAGAATCTATTTCCATAGTTTCCAAACTATTTAGCAATATCCCAAGAGATGGTCTATACGCCCCTCTTCTTTTTACAAAGAACACATTGTGAGGGGCCATAAAAATACCTTTTCATTAAGTTATCCTAGGATAAAATTCTTCTATGACCTACTAGCCAAATAAACATTTTGACTTTATGAATTTTTGGGCTATCTCAAATATCTCTCTATATTCTTGTGATATTTCTATTTTATTGGTGCTTTACATTATATCCACTTCTTTTTGTGTATTCTCTTGAGCTATTCAACTCCCAAATCAATTTGACCTTGGCTTCCCTTAGAATAATCATTGTTGTTATCTTTCTACTCAATTGCCTCCAATCATCAAAGTCTTGTATACTTGTAAAAAACTCTTCTTTCCATTTATATCTCCCTTCTTGATCCTTGTACAAAATGTTTGAAACCCTATCACCATATTTATCTTTAAGTAATCTCATCCAAGATTTCAAATTAGATCTAGATTGAGTGGCTTTTTATCTCATCAAGTATCCATCCAAATAGAATTTATTCTCTAGTTCCAACCACCCATCTTAAACCTTTAATCACTAGATCTGTAGATTTTTGTAGGACCATTTCATATAGAGAATGTAGTAAATATTAATCTTGGATCATTGGGCTCAACATACTTACTTAGAAGAATTATTTTCCATTGTCTTTAAATTTCTTTGTACAATCTCCATATTACTTTCCCGCTAAGAGATAAGTTCACATCTATAAGAACTCATAAACCAAGACCTCCTCTAGTTTTATCATCATACATCTTGCTCCATTTTACCAAAGGAAATTTCCTTCTATCTTGTAATCTTGACCACAAAAAGGATCGCATAATATATATTGAACTTTTTCTATTGATTTTGTCATAGTATACAATGACATATAATATATTGGAGTGGCTTGTAATACTGACTTAATTAGTTGCACTCTTCCTGCTAATGATAACCATCTACCTTTCCATATCGATAGTTTATTAGGAACATTAATTATAATTGGATTTCATAATTCCATCCCCATTATCCTCTCAAATAATGGCATCCCTAGATAAGTTTCTAGTAAATTTGCCTTCTCCATTTGAAGTAACCTACAAATCTCTACTTTGATTATAGCTAGAGTGTTTAGGAAGTAAATTTTATATTTTGTCCTATTAAATTTTTGCCTTGATGCTCTTTAATATTCCTTTAATAAGTCATTCAAATCTCTGGCCTCATTTATCCTTGCCCTCTTAAAAAGGGCTATATCATCTACAAATTATTAATGGGTGATGTTGTCAATGTTATTACTAGCCTTAAGCCTACTTATAAGCTCATATTTGTTAGCCTTATTCAAGTTCCTACCCAAAACCTCTACCATAGTAATGAACATATATGGTTATAGAGGATTCCTTATATAAGACCTCTCTTGGCTTTAAATGGTTTTGTTACTAACCCATTGACCAACACTAAATATGAAACTATGGAGACACAAGCTTTAATCCATCTAACCCATTTCTTCCTAAATCTAAACTTTTATAATACTAAAAAAATAAAATCTCATTTAACACTATCATAGGCTTTACTCATATCAAGTTTTAAGATCATTGTTTTATTTTTTTGTGAAGTTGTTGAATGTGTAACTTCATGAGCTACTATGATCCATCTAGAATCTAGATTATTTTCATAAATCCCCCTTGCTATCCTAAAATAATTTTGTCTAACAATGGCCTTAATTGATTTACCATCACTGTGGAGATAATATTATGATATATTACATAGGATTATGGGTCTAAATGAATCAAACAATTCAACATCCTTATTTTTTGGAATCATTTAAGACATGTTGCATTTATTTTATAAGGTATGTATTTTTTTACCCTAGATTGTTTCACTGCCACCTATAAAGAATCCTTCACTACATCCCAATTATGTTGGTAGAATGATATAGAGAGCCCATATCGACCTAGGGATTTTTCCTTATTAAAATGTAAAAGATCTAAATAAACTTCTTCCAAAGTAATAGTCTCCATTAGTTTTCTATTATCTTCATTCATTATAACTGAAGGTACTTCTTGTAGAAGTTTATCATTAAGAACTTCAGACTCCTTTGATCCTAGAATATTTTGATAAAAAAACCTTACCTCTTTTCTAATTTCACTCTGGTATTTAATCCAAACCTCCTATATTGATTTTTTTCTACTAATTCTGGATGTTGATCTATTTACTATAGTCATCCTATGAGAAAACTTTGTATTTTTATCTCCTTTTTACCAAGTTTGTCTTGATTTTAATCTCTAAAATTTCTCTTCCTTACTCAAAATACTATGATATTCACTAAGCAACTCCCTTTCCTCTAAGCTTGGATTACTATGATCACCTTTTTGAAATTTTGAAATTTTATCTTTAGATTCTTTCTTCTCAAAAATATTTCCAAAAGTGTTCTTGTTCCGTTCTTTTAATTTAGATGTGATTGATTTAATTTATTTTGGAAGTGCATACAACCCATTATTTCTTGAAGAATTCTACATATGTGCTATTATATCAATAAATTGATTATGGTCTTCCCACATCTGCTCACATTTAAGATATGTTCTTTTTTAATTCACTTACCACCATTTTAACTCTTATTGGCTAGTGATCTAAACTAGTCCTTGTTAAGGTATTAATTTTAGCACAAATACCTTCATCTAGCCAATGATCTGAGAGTAAGCATTTGTCTATTTTTTTTCTATTAGGTTCTAGTCTCTAATATTTTTGGTCCATGTATAGTTGTCTTCTTCAAACTCAAACTCCGTATATTATTGTTTTGAATAAAAGTTGATAAATCCCTCATACTTTGGGTTAATTTCCTAATTCCCCCAAATTTTTCATCCAACTTGGTTATAGCATTAAAATCTCCTATGATCATGAATCAAGTTTTTTGGTATTTACTTCTCATAAAGAATTTAATCCCACTCTAAAATTCTAATCTACCTAACTGAGTTTTAGGTCCATAAACATTGATAAGGATGAAATAAATATCTACAAAGTAGCATGTGACTAAAGAGGTTATCCAATACCTAGTTTTATGAATAGCTACACAAGAGGTTCAAGTAGGATTTCAAAAAGTTAGAATTTGCTTATCACTCCTTCAAAATCCATAGTATCCTATTCACATCTCACCCAAATTGCTTGCATAGTTTTTGAAACTTCTTCTTTTATCATTTTAGTTTTTTGGATACAAACAATATTAGGCTTATTAATTAAATATAGGTCCCTAATACACCTCTTATTTGAGGGGTAATTAGCACCCCTTATATTCCAAGATATGATAATCATGTGTCATTAGGAGCTATTGGCCCCACTTGTGAAATACCAATATCATTTTATTGTTTGGTAAAGAGAAGTTCAACCAACTTAGTTTGTGTTCCTTTCTCTATGTTTGTTCTTGCTTCCCTGGATCTCACTTGATAATTTAAGGGTTTTCCTCTTTTTTCCTTACCTATATTAGGAGTAGGTTTTATTATTCTATTCCTCAATATTCTTTCACAACATTGTTTTTCATCAGATTTATCCTCTCCTGGCTCTAGTACAAAAGCTTTTGACTTGTCTTGCTCATTTTTTTGTATTTCCTTATTAATGGTAAAGGTATTAACATCTAACATTATATTTTCTTTAAAAAAATTTCTCTTGAATGGTGTATGATACTTCAAGAGAGTCTTCAAAATCTAATGACACATATTCCTTAGGTTCATTGAGAATGTTTATCCCTAAATTAGGATCATATTGAATAGACGGTTCATTGTTAATATGTTGAACCTATTGTATTGTATCCTCTAAGATTTGATCTATTTTTTCTTCATAGGCTATAGCCTCAAAATAGTTGGTATTTATTCCAATATCCTTCCTTACTAGTCTCCATTGTTTATTTGCTTTCATTTTCTAGATCTATTTTTTGGAAGTTGAAAACTATCTTCATTCATATCCATTTGTATGTTTCTCTTATGGTTTTTTTACATATGATTCTGATGGGCTCTTTTTAGGGCATGATATCTCAATATGTCCCACCTCATGACATATTCTACATCTAAAAGATATATTTTCATAATATATGGTTTGGGTTTACATCTTATCTCCATACTTAAGAGTTATTTATTTTGGTAAAGCTTTACTTATATCAATCATGACCAAAATATAAGCATAAATAGACAAGAATCCATATTTTGTAATATCTACAATCTCAAGGAATTATTCTAGAGTGTTTCTTATTGTCTTTAAGGTATCTATTTCCCAAAATTCAATGGGTAACCCATATATCCTAACCCAAACTAATACTAGTGATAGATTTATATTTTCAGGTGAAAAGCCTTCATACCAACGGGTAATAAAGAGTATTGCTCTTCCCATAAACCCAAGACTCCCTTTTACGATTCTAGATATTTCATTAATAGAACAAAAAATGGCTAGTAAGAATTCTTTTGGAGGAAATGATAGAATCACTCCTAGAGACTTCCAACTCCTATCAATCCATTTTCTCAAGGCTAAAACCCCTAGCGAATACCCACTAAATTGACGCAAATTTTCCCTATGTTGGAGCAACAAGAATAAATCCTCTATGGTGCACTCACTAACATCTACTTCTAAGGATTTAGATATAAATTGGTCCATGGAAAGGAAACTAAAACTTAAAATCTACTAAAATTTACCAAAATATCCTATAGCTAATATAATATTTGATAAAAAAAAAATTAATTATTTGCATGGAAAATTTTTAAGATAAAGAAGCAAGTAAAGAAACTTAGCTAAAAAATTCTATGCCCAAATAGAATGTTTGGCCTTACTAAATTCCTAGTCCTTCATTGCTCCTCCCATCATTTGAACCCTAGTTGTTAGATATTTGCAATTTTGTTTTTTGTGACTTGAAAATTTTTCATTGCTCTTGTTCTAGATGGCTTATTTTATAGGGTTGTATCTCCTTCAATATTGTCTGGATTTCTTCATATGATAACTTATTTTAAATATATTAAAATTTCTCACAAGTTGGTCCAATAATCAGCTGAATCAGATAACCCTTCGCAAAGATATGACTTCTAAAAGATGAGATATTTAAAAAAAAAAAAAACTTAATCCTTCATGAAGCTTTTTCATCAAATTTCTCTTTTAATCTCATAATTCTATGCTTAATATTTTACTTATTTTTAATTTTCAAATCGAGAAGTATCAAATTTTTGATAGATTGTCATGATTCTATATGTTCTAGCACCAAACATCATTATATTTTTATAATTATTTTATATAATAAAACTAGACAAATAGACTTAAGGAAAGGATGTATTGTATGTATTTTTAATTTTTTTAGTTATCTAGGATTTAGATTTTATTTTTCTTTTATACATACTTTAGCAATCAACAAATTAAAAATATAACTATAATAAAAACTATATATATAATCTAGATTTGAATATTACCTCTTCAAAAATTTCATTGTAATTGAAATGGTTTAATCCATACATATCATCAATTTTTATGTTAGAGAAAAAATACATACACACACTAATATAAACATTAATGTTTAACTATAACAAAACTAAAAACAAATAAAAAATCATATAAATATTTTTGAATAGCTATCACTTCAAAAAAAATTATTATAAAATGATTTGATTAGACCTCATTTCAAATCATTTAAAGTCATGGCAGTGACTTTGTTAGCAATAAATTGGATGGCAACGAATGATGTTATTTCTCCATTCAAGAGTAAGGAGGATATTTTAGATGGTCAATGTGTAAGTTTAGGAACGTGGACGTGATAATTCACTTGTAGTTGATGTTGAGCTCTTTTATTCTCTCAAATTTATTATCCATCATATTTAAATATTAGATTTTAAAGAAGGGGTTAAAGTGAAATGAAATGATCTAAAGAGTCAAATTTTCAATTAAAATTCTAGAATAGATCTTAAGTAGCAAGGTGGTAAAATTCAATAAAATTGATCAAAAAATATATGAAAATATAAATATAAATCTTGAGTGTAGTGATACAAGTACATTAAGAGAGGGGATTCTCCATGATTTTTAGCTACAAATAATAAACACACTCACTTGTAAGGTTTAAAAGCTTATAGATGCATACTTGCACTCAAGAGTGTATTAAACTAATTATTTTTTTATTACAAGAATTAAACTAATATAGCATATTTCTCTTATGATTTAATGAAACCAAACATTTTTAGAGGTATGTACAAAAGATGTTGTAGATAAAAGTATAAGGTTTTCAATAAACTCAATTATTAATTTTACATATAGTAAAAGAGGAATACATGTAAATCATCTAATAAACTAGCACCCTAAGAGGTAAGTTAAGTGTACAATATTTAATAATAATCACTTGCATAATTGACTACTAAGAAGGTCAAAACACTTAAATCAGCCATGCTACAATGTAAGATGGATATGTCAAGAAACCATAGATCACTTGATTGTTTCATTTTTTTTTCCATTTTCATGGTTTGCTTTTTATTATGGTTTTTCACTAAACAATTGTAAATAGTGACTAGATCCAATAAACATATTGATTTTCCCATGATATTTTATAGTGCAAGTTTCAAAAAAAGTTGTGTTACTCAATTGAAGAATCTAATTCATTATGGGTTAAAATTACAAAGGTCATAATGGCTCTCCTAGGTCAACCATTAGAAGAAAGTAAGAAGGAAGAATTTTTGAGGAAGTACAATGATTATCTTCAAGTCCAAAAGGAAATAAATGTACTAACAAATATGTGGGGAAAAATTTTAAACCTATATATGATAAGTCTCACTATAAGTTGTCTATAAAAAAGAAGATATTGGTGAAGATGAGTGTTGATAGAACGGAAAAGGAGAGGGAAACCCTTAAAGAAAGAATAATAAAAAATGAAACTTAGTGGGATATCTATATGGAAAAATAAAAACAAATCTTACAAGTGTTGACAATAAGTGGGCCTATCAAATAACAATACATCAACTGGTTAGTTTCCTTAATATTAAATGAGGATACCTAGCTTCGGATCTTGTAAAGAGATATGTGGATAATATTCAAATTGTTGTAATACCACTATATGGTGATGATGTAATACAAGTGGGACCTGTTTCAATCCCATATAAACAGTTGAAAAAAAATAAGTGGGTCTAATCCCATAAATAAAAATGAAAGGTGATGATGAAAATGGTAGCTTTGAAAGTTAATTGTATGATGAACACCTCTAAGAGTATTATTAGGAAATTAATATGTTGTGATAGTCTTGAGTTATTTTAATACAAGAAATAAAAAAATGTAATGAGATATACAACTTGGATGCATTCAAAAAGAGTTTAAATGTGGGAGATTCTAACATGGTAAAAATAGGATATTTTAACATAGTTTTAGCATAATGATACTATTTTTTTATAAATATAGTATGCAAAACTTCATTAAGGAATTAGTGCTACTTTGGTTGAGAACTAAAGGAAGGTGTAAATTGAAAAAACATTCCAAATGAAGTGTAGAATAGAAATATAATTTTTTTCAAAATATATATAGATATATTAAATTATATATTTTAGTAGAGGTTGTCCTTTTTTAACCTTTATCAGGACATAGTGAGCGTAATGTGTGCTTAATTCTATATAACATGAGTATTTTGATAAAAAATCTATAAATATATCTTCTACACAAATAGATCTAATGTAGGATATCATTTTTATAATTTTATTGTCAAACATTTTAACTATTATTCTTTTCAAATTAAGAATCATGAAATTACCAATAAACTATTGTGAGGATATATGTTGGGATACTAAACGTCAAAAAAAATTTAAATTTTTAATATAAAATGAAAGTAGGTAAATAAACCTAATTAAAGGATATTATTTATAATTTTTTATATTTTATAAATTTGTGTGCTTGCCTAAAAACAAGTGGTTTTTGTTTCAAACATAAATTAAAATAACTAATTAATGAAAAACATGTAACTATAATAAAACTAAGTAAAATTTTATATAATTAGAATCTACATTCTGATACCAATTTTTACATAAATTTCATTGTAATGTGATATGATTTATCCCATATGAGGTCTCCAAAGTTGTGTTTTTAACTCTATAAACATAAAAATGACATAAATATATGTAATTCTAATAAAACTAAATAAACTTATCAAATGACATTAGCTAAATGGGTTAAATTCATTGACTTTAATGAAGGAGAACAGAGTTTGAATCTTACCAAGCAATACATGCACAATTTCCAAGCTATTATAATACCACTTTGTGGTAATGATGTAATATGGGGAACTAGTCTCAATCCCATGTAACCCATTAAAAAAATAAAACTAAACAAAAAAATTATATGACTATGCAAACTTTTAGTACAAAATGATATGATTTTACCTTATTTTGAGGTGTTTAAAGTCATATAAGTCACCTAACAACAATAAACTTATGTATTGTTAAATTTTGTTAGAGTACCCTATTTTCACCAAACAAATTCTACTATAGGATATTTGAGAGGTACTACAACAATATGGGATGAACACATATGGGATGGATAATTGCTATAAAAAAAAATTATTGGGTTGCTAGTATTTTTTGTAGGAAAAATAAAAACATCAAAGTTAGGGTTATAGATGTAAATGCTCCAATTATTGTTACTCCTCATGAAAGATATTGGAAGGACCTCAGTTTATTTATGTCAAATTCAATTGCATGGCACTTCATAATTATGTTCTATGGATTCTTGTAGGGGACTTCAACATAGTGTTACCCCCTTTAGAAATGAACGGTGGTGCTCCTAAATAGTCTAAATTAATGTTGGTTTTTTTTTGTTTATCAATAAAATAGTCTTTGTAATGTTGTTCCTTCAAACTTACAATATACATGGCACAATAGATGCATTGTACAAACTCATATAGAAAAAGATTAGATAGATTTTTGTTATCTAACATATGGTTACAAAGAAAGTATACAATATCTTCTGATATTTTATTGTAATAATTTTCAATTCACAAGCCCATTCTCTTAGGATATGATCTCCTAAATAGTGGTCATCCGAAACCATTTCAATGTTAGTTTATATAACTCCAAGGACCTGATTTCTTCTAAATGGTCATGTTGTTGAGGGATGAAGTAAGGTTTGAAGTATCATGTTTGTACATATTTATTCAAAATATGAAATATATTATGGATAAAATAAAGTTATGGAATGTTAAATATTTTGATATAATATTTAAAAAAGAAAAAATAAAATTAGATCCAAGCTCAATAATTTACAAGAGTTAGTAGAAATCAATGGCATAGACCAAGATATTTATGTGCAAGAAAAATTTTACTTTTTGGTTATCATAGTGTATTGATAGGGTCATATTGCTCCAAAAATATAGAGAGAGATGGCTTAAGGAAGGGGATAAAAATACAAAAAAAAAATCATATGATATTCAAAAATTGATTTATTTTTCATAGATTAAAAAATATCTCAAATCTAGAAGAAAGATGTATTAAGGAATAAGACAATATTGCAAATGAAGTAATTAATTATTTAAAAGATATTATATAATAATATCAACAAGATAAGGAGGCTCAAAGTAATATTTTACAAGATAATACATCAATTACCATATAAAATTGGAATGAAAGGTCATTGAGAAAAATCTCTATGAAGGAGATATAGGAGGCTTGAACCCATGGAATTGTTGTAATTTTATTTCAAAAAAATAAGAACTCATTGAAGAGTGATATTTTGGCTAGATTTGAAGAGGCCAAAAAAATAAGGCTACAATATATGAGATCAATGACATATTTATTGCATTAATTCCTAAGAAATAGAGATAAAATAATTTTAGCTTTTTCATCCAATAATACTTTATAATATGCTTTATAATACAATACTAAAAATTATGGAAAATATATTGAAAAGTATTCTACATTGTGTTATCTCAAAGGAACGAGATAGTTTTGTTCATGGTTAAAAATCATGGCATGTAGAAGTAATCAACTAACCAAAGTTAGAATCCAAGTACTTCACTCTCCAAGATCTGAAAACCAAGAACTATCACAATAGTTTAATTGACAATAGTGAAACCAACACAAGAATGCATAAAAGAATATCTTGTATATTAATTCACACTCCACACACTAAACATGAGAAGGGAGGAATCACTTATATAGGAAGTGATTCCTCAAGATGTATAAATAATAATCAATGTGAGACTAACAAGCTTCCCACTAGAATATAAAATAGCAAGCTCAAGAGGTGTCTCTAGGCCTAGAAGGAGCCAGAGATGTTATATCGAAACCTAGAAGGACTCGAAAGAAGTAGAGCCATTTAAGAAAAAGTTGTAAAAAAGTATAAAATATGCACTAGCACCAACCCCATAAGCATAGCTTATGTAGATAGTATTTTGTGAGTCCTGGTAGATGCACCATAATGAACTGAATACAATGCAATGATTAACTCAATAGTAAAAATAAAGGAAAACCCCCTTAAAATAGAAGACCTTAAAGAAAGAGAAAGAGATAGGACACCCCCTAAAATAGAAGAGGTAGAAGACCCCTTCTAGCCAATATCAATATGCATAACCCTAATAAGAGCTCGTATTTGAGTGTACTTGCTCTTAGTGAAGGATTTGGTGAAGATATCAATGATCTACTCTGAAGTCAAATAGTACTAAAGATCAATGATGCTCTCCTAAATAAGATATCTGATATAGTGCATATCAATCTTGATGTACTTGGTCCATTGGTGGTGGACCGAATTCCATAAAATGGCAATTGTACTCTAGTTGTCACAAAAAATGATCGATGGCCTACAAAATGCAATGCCAAACTTTGTGAGTATATGTTGGAACCAAATGACCTCTATCTCTACATTTAAAACTCCTCAATATTTGGCATTACTAGATGATAGAGAAATAGCATGTTGCTTCTTACTTGACTAACATACTCGACCAAAACCCAAGTGAAATTTGTAACCAAAAGTAGACTTGTGATCCAAAGAATCACTTGCCCAATTTGAATCGGTGTATCCCACAATATTGATCTCAATGCTTCTTTAATATTGGATATCCAATTGCAGTATCACCTATATGTAGTGTAGTATTATTTTGGTAGCCCTCTAATGAAGATCATGTGGTTCTTGTATAAAGTGAGAAACCATACCAATTGAACATGCTATATTAGGTTTGGTATGTGTTAGGTAGATAAGACTCCATATAATATGATGATAGAATATCGCATATGCCATTGGTGTAAAGTAATTAGCCTCAAGAAATTTATCCCCAAAAGAAAAGGAGTTAGAGGTGGCTTGCAATCAACCATGTGAAACTAGATTAGAATATCCCTAGCATATTTTGTCTATGCAATGAATATCCCTATCGAAGACTATATGATCTCAATACCAAGAAAGTAGTGCAACAATTCCAAATCTACCATGGAAAAACAGTCTTGAAGGGCATATTTAATTACCCAAATGGATGATGTGGAACTCCCAATGATAAGTAAGTCATCAACATAAAGTACAAGGATTATAATATCATCATCCAAACACAAGATGTAGATGTTAATATCATAATGGCATCGTGAAAATTTGAGGGAGATAAGATAGACATCCATCTTGGCATACCAAGCCTGTGGGGCTTGCTTAAGGTCATAGATGGATTTATGAAGTTGACAGACTAAGGAAGAATTTTGAATGAAGCCATGTGGCTACTCCTTTTAAATCTCCTCAAGAAGATCTGCATGAAGAAATACACTATTTACATCCATTTTATGAACTTCCCCTATTTTAGAAGTGAAAATAGCAAGAACTAGTCAAATAAATGGCTTATTTTTTATAGGAACAAAGGTCTTTGAATAGTCTATTCCATGTACTTGGGAAAAACCTTTGGCAACTAAGCACACCTTGTGTTTTTCCACTAATCCATCTATTGTGAATTTAGTCTGATACATCCACTTGCATTGAACAAAATTCCTTCACTTAGGAAGGTCAACTAAATCCCAAGTGTGATTCCTAAGTAAGGAATCATACTCATCCTCCATAGCTGCATCCCACTCAAGAATACTTGATGCCTCTCTAAATTTCTATGGGTTAGAGGTTATAGCCAAGAAGGCATGTGGATATTCAAGTGTCTCTGATCTAGTCTGTCATGTATCAAAAGGGTTTTCAACTAAATTTCTAGCTAACTCAAGAGTTTGGTAGGCCCACAATGGTTTTGTGGTAGTTATTGTAGGAGAGTGAGGAGAAGCCTCATCCTCTATGTCACTTAAAGTGGAGGGTTCATAACCCTCTATGTCACTACTAGATAAAGAAGTCTTTGAATTTAAATCTAAACTATCTGGAGAAGAAATTTGATGAAAATACTAAATCCATTATATTTTTTATTGTAGATGTAGATGGAAAAGTGTATAAATAAGGATCATGAATGGATTCTTTCATGTGAAAAATTATTGCAATGATAATATCATGAGTGGTGGGATGAAGAAGTCAATACCCCTTTGTACCATTTGTATATTTGACAAAAATGCAAGGCCTACTTTGTAGTTGAATGGATTTGCAATTTTCAAAAGGAATGCGAGCCCAAGGAGGAGATCCAAATACTTGAAAATGAGTGACTTTGGGTTTCCATACAAAGAAGGCCTTGAAAGGGATGATATATCCCACTGCTCTATGTAGCATTTGGTTCTAAATGTAGTTTGCATAGTTCATAGCCTCAACCCAAAACTGTGCAAGAAATAATCTAGGCTATATCATGTACTTTCTCATATCCTTGATCATTTGATTCTTTCTCTCTACCACACCATTCTACTAGGGTGTGTATACAACTAAATTTTAAATGTGAATACCCTCTAAGGTACAAAGCTCTATGAACTAGTTCACATATTCCTTGTCATTTTCAATTTGAAGAATATGTATGCCTTTCTTTATCTATTTCCCAACTAAGGCTTCGAAACTTTGAGTTCACAAAGACTTCACTCTTCTTGCAAAGAAATTAAATCCAAGTTTACTGAGATAAGTCATCAACAAATACTAAGGTATATCTATACTTATCAAATGATAAGGAATAAAATGGTACCTAAATATTACTATGAATCAACTATAGTATGTGAGTAGCCCTCCATGCATTTCCCTTCTCAAATATCTCCTCAGAATATTTTCCAAGGATACATCCTTCACAAACTCCATCTATAAAGTGTACAAGGGGTAATACAATAACCATATCCTTTGATTTGAGTTGTTGAAGGTAGAAGTAGTTCAAGTATCCATACTACTCATGCCACAATTTTCTCACTTGGTTTGAGTGAGCCAACAATGCCAAAGAATGTGAATCAGGAGCAAAGTGAGTGAAACGTATACAATGTTTCCTTCCTATCACAAATATTTTGAACCAGTATAGTATCATTATTCAACTCTTTGACTATCATTATCTAAGGTCCGAATTCAATAATGTTTCTTGTACCATTATTTCCAATCTAAAATATGGATACTAATCTTTTGATATGAAGGGAACATGTAGAACATCTTCAAAGGTGCCTTCACCAATTTTAATAGCCCCTTTCCTAGCTACATCAACACTAGTGTTGTTGCCTAAAATAATATGTGAAACATCACAAGGCTCCAAGGAATAAAATTTCTCTAAAGATAAGGCTAGATGATGTGATGCACTCGATTCAAATACCCAAGTTCTAGAAGGTGGAACTGTCACTGCCATTAGGGCTTTGCCTTTACCCTTTTCTTTCTTCTTTGTTAAGTCATTTATGCATGGAGTAGATTCATTGATGTTGTTCTTAGCAAGAAGTTCCTTTAACTGATGTATATCTTTTTGAAGGCACTTAGACTCATTGTAATTACCTTTGCAAAAGCCACAAGTTAACTTCTCCTTCTTAGGTTTTCCATTTTTAGAAGTAGAAGTTTGTAAACTAGGTTTTGGAGTAGTAGAGGAAGGAGGTGATTGAGAGTTCTCCTTTTTAGGGCCTTTAAGTTTGTTTGACTCTTTGCTTCCATTTTTTTTCTCTTTTGTGCCATTCTAGGCAACTAAGACATGAGACTTAGCTACTTTCATGACTCTCATTTCTACAATTTTATTTTGTTCCTTGCATAACTCATTGGAAAATAATTGAAGGAAGGTATCTGATATATTATCCCTAATGCTCTTCTAGTAGAATCAAAAGTTGATACAAACACTAAAAAATCTACCCCAAGTTTTTATAGAACACATAAAATCATTGGTTGATATTTCTTCTCTAATCCAAATTTTTTTAGTTCACTTCTTGAATGGTTGAATTTGGTCAAGTATTGATTGATATCCCTGTAGTCATTAGGATCCAAACCCATAAGATCATTATCTAGCAAGTGCTCTCAGATATCATTTTTTTTGACCAAATAGAGTTCCTAGCTTGTTCCATGCTTCTTTTGGAGTATCTAAGGTCACAATGTGAAACTTAATGTCTATAGAAACACAACTACAAATAAATCCAAGGGCCATGTCATATTTTTTCAACCATTTTGTTTTGTGTGGTTCATTTTCTAGTTTAGTTTCATCTACTTTCATGATTCTTGAATATCCATTTTCCCTTAGTTTGCTCGTTACTTCAATTTTCCAAGTAAAGTAATTATGTGCAGTTAACATGGGAAGAGAAGAAGAAATCATAGTGAGAGAAAAAGAAACTCAAAAATACAACAAACACACTATTGCATCCCCCTTGATTACTAATATGAAGAATCCCCCCAATTTGTAGTTTGGCACTTTATAACTCAATGTATTTACAAATTATGGCCTTCGAAAATGTGTATTAATCTGGAAATTCTAGTTTAGGTGTAGAATTTCTATAAACAAAATGCATAATTTAAGCCTAAAAAAACTAAACACTTTTAAAAAATGGCACTCAGTTACGAGCTATCATTTGAAAGTTATAAGGTTTTAAAACTACAAAAAACTACAACTAAACAACTACTGTCTAGAAAATTTGAGAATACAAAGAAACTGAGAAATATCCTAAGATGTTGGTGATGAATCTAGACAATTTTATAGGTTTTCTATAGATTTTGGTACATTCCAGACACAACAATGAGGTCCATTTGGGATGAAAATGGATCAATTTTGTAGTGGTCTCCAAAATTCCACCAAGAGCCCAATGTGAGTGCAACCTGAGATGAATACTTGAAAGAAAAAGTCACCAAAAAATGTATCTCTTTGATTTTTTTTATCACCAAGATCCCAAGTGGGCAAGGTGAGAGCATATGGTTTCAAAAAATAGGTTATGCAAAACAATCTAGAAATGAATTAGTCCTTGAAATAACTTAAGCTTTGGTACCATGTAGAAGTACTCAACTAACTAAAGTTAGAATCCAAGTACTTCACTCTCCAAGATCTAAAAACCAAGAACTATCACAATAACTGAATTGACAAGAGTGAAACCAACACAAAAATGCACAAATAAATATGGCATAGATTATGTCACACTCAACACACTAAACATGAGAAGGTAGGAATCACTTATATAGAAAGCACTTATTCAATATTTACAAAGAATAATCAATTTGGGACTAACAATATTCCCACTAGAATATAAAATAGCAATATCAATAGGTATCTCTAAGCCTAGAAGGAGCTAGAGATGTTGTATCAGAGCCTAGAAAGACTCGAAAGAACCAGAGTGAGTTAAGCAAGCTAATGTAAAGGTGCAAATATTAAGTTCAAGTATGAAAAAGTATACAATATACACCAACATGGCATAATCATTGCACAATAGGTCATACATTCTCTTCATACCATATGAGAATCAAGTATACCTATAAACTTAGATACAAACAAACCATATGATAGGGTTTGTTTTAATTTTCTACACTATCTTCTATAAAAAAAAAAAAAATATATCAAGGTTGGGATGAATGGGTTACATCTTGTTATAGCACTTCAAAATATTTCATTTTTATCAATGGACTCCCATTGAATACTATGAATCATCCTATAGACTCTACTAGGGTGACCCATTATCTCTTTATCTATTTATTATTCTTAGTGAAGCATTTGGGAAAAGCTTTTTGAGAAGAAAAAATGGAAGTTAAAATGAAAAGTATTCATGTTATAACAAATGGTCCCTTCAAATCTCATCTCCAATTTGTTCATGATAGTTTTATTTTGTGTTATCTCTCAATTAACAAGGTCATGGAATTTAAAGTAATATTATCATGCTATGAGAAGGTTGTTGGATAATTGGTCAATATTAAAAACCTAGGATCTTTTTTATTAACACTATACCCTAGGTTTATAATAGATTATTTTGAATATTTTAGGGTATAATGTTGGAAAATTGTCATCGACACATTTATACATTCCTTTGTCTAGTAAAGGAGAAAATAAGTATCTCTAGGACTCAATTTTGGATAAAATAAAATATTGTTTGGCAAGTTTGAAATGCAATTTCTTATTCATGGTTAGAAGGATAAAAGTTATAAATACTACATTACAATTTATTCCTATATATATGATGTCACTTTCAAGATTGCCAAACATAGCATCCGAGTTTGATAAAATTCAAAGAGGGTTTCTTTAGAAAGTATGTGAGGAAAAAATAGGTTCTCCTTTGTAAGTAGGATAGGGTTTTCAAAGGAAATAATATTGCAATAAAATTCTTGCAAAATCGTAAACTTATAATTTTAACATTAAAGCCAAAACTTGACTAGATATTATGCAAGAATAAAGGAAAGAATTGGAAAAAAATGCTATTGAAAAAATATATAGGTTCTAATAAATAAAATTTATTCAAAAAATAAACCCTACCTAGAGGCATGACAACGTGGAATTTTATATTAGATAGTTTGTAATTGATAAAAATATATATTAGATGGTCAATCAATGAGGATGATTCTACAAAATTTTGGTTTGATACTTGGTTGAAGCCTTATCCTTTTATTTCTAATTCAAAATAGAAACCAAGGGATTGATCATGTTTAACTTGTTAATTTTCAAAGGTCAAAATATATATTAATGTGAACAATAATTCTAAACATTGATTTCTATTGGCAACCTAGTTAGGGAAGTGTGGTGAATGTGATCATATTTATATATTATTGAATACTTATCTATATGATTGATGATACCTTTGCTAAGGGTGAGTACCCAAGTTATATATATTGTATGGGTCCTTATGTATAGACAAAATGTTTCACAAGGTCTCTTGGCTAAAAATTATTTCCTCTCAAAGCATAGGAATGGAAGAATTTTTTTTTTTGGGGGGGCCAAAAGGGAAAAAAAAAAAAACACGAGGAAAAAAAAAAACCCCAACCGAGGGACCCCCCATCATAGGAATGGAAGAATTAGTGGTAATGAAGGATTGGGATTTTTGGGAAGCTTCTTCATTGGAAAATACATATGGGTTTAAGTATGATTCAACCTTCCTCACCCAAAATTGGCATACCAGTTTGAATAGGAGTAAGGGGACCCAACATTTTTTTTTAGAATGAGACATAAAACATCATCAATATCACCTTTTTTTTAAGTTCAAGATCATAGGAAACATGGATGATTTTCCTTATTATATGGTATGAAAAATAATATTTAGGGGATAACTTCAAATTATTTCTACTATTATTAGATGTTTGCTTTTATGGTTAAATAAGCACACAAAACCAATCATTTTATTGAAATTCATATTTATAGTGATGATTATCAGTATGTTGCATCATCCTATTTTTAACACATTCTAAGTTACTTTTTAAATTACATATGATTGGAATAGATTTTTCAAGATAATCATGTAAAATTGGAACCTTTACTTGATTAACACACCTTTAGATCATGGAGGTTTGTAGTCATATAAGGTGGTGAAGGAAGTCATTTTGGTTTATGTATGGTACATTTTATTACACCATAATTGAGCCAAAGACAACCATCTAGCCCATTTATTGGGTTTATATAATACAAAACATCATAATTAACATTTTAAGTATGTATTTACGATATTTGTTTACCCATCATTTTAAGGATGACATGTTGAACTCATTGTTTATAAAATTATTAATTAGTTACATAATCTTTTCTAGAAATTACTAGTAAATAACAGGTCATGATCAATTATGATTACCTTTGAAAATCCATGAAGGTTATAAATATGGTTGATATTTTTTTACCACATGTGATATGAATCAAGTACTCTACATCGAAATGAAATAGATAATTTTTTTGAGATGATGCACCACATTAATTTTTTTATCACATCCATCAGAGATAAGTAAACCACCAATAAAATCCATGAATATTTTTTCCAGTTTTTGTTGTGGTATGTGTAATGGTTGTAAACATCCTGGGTATGTGACATGCTCACTTTTATGTCTTTGGTATGTATCACACTCCACCATGTACTTTTTAATGTTCTTTTACATACCCCTCCAAAGTATAATTGTTGATCATTATACTAGGTTTTAAGAAAACTATCATGTCTTGAACTAGGGGAATCCTAACTTTATGTAAGAAATTTTTGTCTAAAACTTGATTTTTGAAGCAGATATATATAATTCTTACCATAAGATATTGTTTCTTCTTGTCAATTGTTGATGTACCTCAATATTCATAATTATTTCTCAACACTCATCACTTTTGACATACTCAACTTGCAAATATGTAATCCATTCAAGAATTACTATTAAAATTTCATATGTTATTGCTTCTTCATCCTTCCTAGATAAGGCGTCTATGATCTCATTATATTTTCCCTTATTATGTAGGATTTAAATATTAAATGATTGAATTTTAGCCATCTATTTCTTTTGTTCAATAAATAAGGTTTCCTATTGGAGTAGATAAGGCTATCATGTTTGGTTTGAATTGAAAATTTGCTATCCAAATTAAATATTATCTCTATTTAGTTAGGGCATGCATAAGTTCAAGAATTTTTTATCATAAATAGAATTTATTTGCTTGTGTGGTTTAGGATTCTGACTCTCATATGCAATTAGGTGACTATCTTGTATGAGCACAACCCCAAAACCCACTCCAAAAGCATCACATTCAATGATAAATTATTTGGAAAAATTAGAAATTGTTAATATAGGTGTTGAGGATAACACATGCTTCAATTTTAAAAAGCTTTGATAAGCTTTTGGAGATCATTCAAATGAGTCTCTTATTGAAAATATTTGATGATGGAGCTACAATATATGCATAATATTTAATAGATCAATAATAGTATCTTACTAAACTAAGGAATCCTTTAGTTTTTGACATGGTTTGAGGTTTAGGCCTTTCCATAATTGATTTAATTTTGGTAGGATCAACTTTAACACCATCTTTTGATATGTTATCACCCAAATATTCAAGTTTTATCTTTCCAAAACTACATTTAAATTATTTTACATAAAATTTATTATCTTGCAATATTGCTAGCACCTAGTCCACATGCTTGAGATGATCCTTTCAGTTTTGGCTAAATATAATTATATCATCAAAGAATACTAGGGAAAACTTTCGTACATAAAGGTTGAATATTTTATTCATGGTAGCTTGAAAGGTAGTAGGTGCATTAGTTAATCTAAATGGCATCACCTTGAACTCATAGTGGCCTTCATGAGTTCTAAATGTTGTTTTTGGAATATCTTTTGTCTTGATTCGTATTTGGTAATATCCTGATCTTAGGTCTAATTTAGTGAAATATTTAGCACCATGTAGTTCATCTAGCATTTCATTGATAAATGAAATAGGAAATAAATTCTTGATTGTAATTTTATTTAGGCCTCTAAAATTAATACATAGGAAATAAGATCCATATTTCTTTTAGACGAGCATGACAAGTATTGAGAATGGAATCTTACTAGGTGTGATAACACTTAATATAATTGCTCTTGGACAAAACATTCAATTTTAATTTTATGGTGATATGGATTATGATACAATTTGATATTAACTTGAGGTGCATCTAGTTTAATTTTAATAAGATGCTTGCTATCTCATTTTGGGGTTATTCTTACAGGTGGATTCTGGAATACCATAGCATATTTATTAATGATTTCATTCTTTTTATTATACATATTTTGTGGGTATAGGGTCAATGGTAAAACAACAAGCAATAATTATAGATACTCCTTTCCTAATTATATTTTTTCTTTTGTATGAAGACATTAACCATGATGGGGGAGCATGTAATTATTTAAGATGTACTTTTGGCCTTGTCATTTGAATTTGAAAATTTAGTTTTCAAGATTGCTTTTAAAAAATTTAGGGGAATTAGCCATTCTACTCTAAATGCTATATCTAATCCTCCTAATGGCATAACATAGAATCTATTTTGGTATTTTAATCATTCATACTTAGATCAAATTTATGCAATTTTGATTAGAAAGTTAGGTGATTATCTCCTAGAATTGTCATGTTGAATCCTTTTGTTGGATAGATGAATAATTTGAGTCACTTAGTAGTGTCTAAATCAATAAAATCATGCATACTACCTAAGTTAATTAAGACCATAACTAGTTGGTTTTTAACATACCCTCGTATTTTTGAAGTTTTATGGGTATTGAATTCTTGGTAACGTAGCTTATGGATATTATAGGATCATTTGGTTATGGCTAAGCTTCCCTTTTTGTCTCATATACATACTCACTACTAATACTACTCACATCCCAATTTTCCTCTTCAAGGCTTCTTCCTTCATAGTTAAAAAGGTTTTATAATCTTTAGAATTTGATGGTTAAGGGGGCTCTTTCTCCCCTTTGTTCAATTGAAATTTATTACAAGAGGTTTTTCATTGATGTGAGGGTTTATATCTTGTTGATTCTATTACATTTTTGTTTCTTACATCATGGCCAACTTGAAACAATGTGTTTGATTATTTTTTATCTTTTTTTCATACTTTTGAGCTAATTTTATAGCTAGAGATAGGATCAAATTGTTCCTAACTTGAATTTCATATTTTATATCAAGTTTCAATCCATCTACATAGCATTGGACTAACTGACCATCGGTTATGTTAGTTACTGTTGGACATTTTGAGTCCCTAAGCTAAAAGTTGTCACTGATGTCAAAAGGACCTATGTAAGTAAGCACTATGATTTTGCTCCACAAAGAGCTTCATGAGAAGCCAAGGTTTTGATCAAAGGTTCTAGAAGGGATGCATGGCATTTGGTTCCAAAAGGAGTTTCAAGGGAAGCTTCACTAAATATTTTATTTAAAACCAATGGATGGTAGATTTGAAATGGGTTTTTCTTAAAACCCAAGTTGGATTTTTTGTTTCATCAAAAAAGGTGCCTCGGTGATGGAGAAATTTAATTTTAAAGGTTTAGTTTAAATTTTAATATATTTAAAATTTTAATTTTAATTTTAAAATTAAAAAAAAAGGTTTTTCCCTCCTTTCTTATTGGCACCGTCGATGTCATGAGGGCAATGTTAAAAGGGCCAGCGTATTCGCATTGAAGTATGGCTCATATAAATAAGCCAAAGGTTTTCCATTTAATAAACCTAAGGAGTTTCGCATGATTTTTGAAAACCCAAAGTAGTTCTACATCCAAATATTGCGTAGCTAATTTTGTGGAGTGTGACATGGGCAGTCAAGTCATGGACGGTTAAATTTTTGGTACCTTGTGAGGAAAACACATGCAATTTAAGGAAGAGAGTGTCCAAGGCACTCACGTGGGAAGTGTTAGCTCATGTGGCTTAGCTATCACTTGGCAGCATGGTGGGCAGAGGTTCAAAATGCCAAGGCCCTTCAAGGGCTCCTTTGAGGTATGTGCTCCGACTTTGATATTTGCGGGGGTCAACATTTTAATTAAAATATTTGCTTGCTATGGTTTTATTATGTTTTTGTGGGAGATATAAGGTTGAGAAAGCTTTAATATTTTAATAAGGTTTGATATTTGATTAATGTGAGATATTGCCTAAGAAAGCTTTGTGATTATTTTTGAGTGCAAAAGTGTTGAAAGAAAGGATATAAAATATTTGATTTATTTTATGGTATAAGTAGTTTTTGGAGTGACAAGGTTATGCAATGTTTTGATTTATTTTATTTTATGGTACAAGTGGTTTTAGGAGTGATAAGGAAGTTGTGCATTAATTCTTAAGAAGGTTTTCTAATTAAAAGCCTTGGTAAATATTATTGTGAAGTGGAGTAATTTTGATTATTTTGTGATCTTCTAAACCTTGTGAAGATTGGTAAAAGTGATGCACGAGCCTATTTTTAGAGGGTTTTTTTTTTAAACGTTTTAAAGTAATTTTATATTACTCAAAATGGAATTATTTGACACAAAATATAATTTACCGAAAATGGTAATTACTAAAAAGGCAATTTTTTATGAAAAAATAATTTACCAAAAATAGTAATTTTTTTATTTTTAGGGTTTTAAGCTTTAGGGTTTTCTTTTAGGGCTTCAAGTTTTAGGGTTTTATTTTAGGGTTTATTTGGGGATATATATTCCCTTGGTATTGCATTGTAAAAGGGAAGTGAATCCAGGAATGAGAAAATAAATTATTTACTAGTTTATTTCCATGTACTGTAGTTTTTATGTGAATGGAGGGTTTTACTGATTATTTCCATTTATTACAGTTTTTATGTAAATGGAAGGTTTTACATATTATTTTCATTTACCATAGTTTTTATGTAATGGCATGTATTTTGTTTTGACCTCTTGCAACTAGATTCACATCAAAAATAATATTGTGATTGTGGTAAATTTTCAAAGAGGCTTCTTCATCTTCATAAAAGGTATGGATACATTCTCCTATTGATTTATTATGATGGTTGATTTTTGAAAATATCTTTGGAGTGAAAAGGATTGATTGTGGTTTCATTTTCAAAAGTGATTGGTTTAATGCTTCAAGGTTTTCTGGATTGATATTTGTGATTAAACCTTATTTTATTAGCATTATTGTTGGAGCCCATTGGTTGTGCAAAGAACTTGAACCTGAGTTAGAAAAGAACATGAGTATCATTGTTATGTGAGATTTGTTGTTGAGCATTATTGGAAATATTTTGAGTTGGTTGATACATGCTTGGACTAGGGTTTGTGAGAAAGGGTTGTTCATTGAGGTGATTGGTTGAGTTGAGTTGATTGAGCCTGGTCAAGTGGATGCATGTGGTTGTTCAAGTTCCATAAAACAAACTATTCTATATTCTTGATTTTAATTGAGATTGAGATTTGAGAATAGAACATATAGAGTCTCTAACAATTCTCTTTATGCTTATATGAAATTTATTTGAGTTGATATTGGAATTTGAGTATAGAACATATAGAGTCTCTAAAAATTCTCTTTATGCTTCTATGAGATTGATTTGAGTTGAGATTGGGATTTGAGTATAGAACATATTGAGTCTCTAACAATTCTCTTTATGCTTCTATGATATTGATTTGAAATATTGATTGAGCATTAAGTATAGAACATATTGAGTCTCTAACAATTCTCTTTATGATTCTATGAGATTGGACAAGTTCTATGTGAGTTTGTTAAGCGGATTTGAGACAAGTATTTGAGAAGGCTTGTGGACTGATTTTAAGTAAGCTTTTGTGGAAGCTTGCTATGCAGATTTGAGCAAGTCCTAGAGAGGACTTATTGAGCAGATTTGATCAAGTCCTAGAGAGGACTTGTTGAGCATATTTGGACAAGTTTTGTTTTGACTCATTAAGCATATTTGGATAGGTTCTGTGTGGACCTATTGAGCAGAGTTGAGCAGGTTCTATGTGGACCTATTGAGCATATTTGGATAAGTTTTGAGTGAGCTTATTGAGGAGATTTAGACAAGTTCTGAGTGAGCTTGTTGAGCATATTTGAGAAGGTTCTAAGTGAACCTATTGAGACATATATTTTAAGGTGACAGAGTATAAAGGACAAAGTCTTAGTGGATAGATATCCAATAGCCAAGACAATTGAATATAGATCTGAGTGAGGAGTCTTCAAGTGGAGAGATATCCACCAGTCAGTGGAGCAGAGATACAGAGTCTTATAGGAGATCACTAGCTAGATCAAAAGGGGAAAGATTTATCCTGTGGAAGAGATCCACAAACTTGAGATTAGGGGATCAACATCTTCTTTGGACAGAGGTCCATAAACAATGTAATTGGGAAGGATTCCCAAAGAGATTAATTGAGAAAATTTTAGTAAAATATTTTCTCCGTGGAGTAGCCCACATTGGGTGAACCACATAAATTGTGGTGTCTTTATTATGTATTGTGTTTTGTGCATTTATTTGATTACTGCTATCGATACTGCTATTTATACACTGCATAATATTGAATTGAAAGAAAAAGTAAAAAGGGGTATTATACTTTTCACCCCCCCTCTTAGTATAAGCTTGTGTTCTTCAATTGGTATCAGAATGGGTTCCTTTAGAATATTTTGATAGCTTGAAGGAAAATCAGTCTAAGAACACAATGGATCAAAAGGATCAAAGAGATGGACCCTTCAATAATGCAATACTAGGATTTGATGGAAGTGACTTCTTATATTGGTGTATGCTAATGAGATTTTACTTGATGGAACTTATCAATGAAGTTTGGGATGCAGTGGAACTTAGATATGATTCAATAGCCAATCCTCCTACAAATAAGGAAGGTAAGCTTCTAATGCATGCAAATTCAAGAGCTATTAATGCAATTATAAAAGGGCTGCATAGATCAAAAACTATGAAGGTTATGGAATGTAAAAGAGCAAAAGAAATATGGGAACTTCTACATGAAATATATGAAGGAGATAAAGGATTCAAAATGGCTAAGATCATAAATCTCAAAGGAGAATTTGAGAACCTAATAATGAGGTATGATGAAAATAGCCGTGACTATATCAACAAGGTTTATGAACTTGTACATGAGATGAAAGGTCTTGGAATGAAGGTTGATGAATATGATGCTTGTGATAAGATCTTGAGGACTCTTCCAAAAAGGTATAATGAAAAGTTTTTTGCTATAGAAACATCAATTGATAGATATTCTTTGACAAGGAATTATTTTCTTGGCATGCTTACTACTTTTGAGATAAGAACAAAAGATCATATTCCTCCAAAAGAAGTTGTTTTCAAAGTAGACAAAAATAAAAAGGGAAAGAAGATAGAATCAAGCAGTGAGTCATCCAGTGATGAAGAAGCAAATTATGGTAGAAGAGATAGAGGTTCCAAAAGACCCATAGATCTAATATCTATCAAATGTTTCAATTGTCGATGGTATGGACACTATGCAATGGAATGCAAAGAGCCAAAGAACAACAATTATGAAGAAAATAGGATCATAGATACAGGTAATTAGAAAGACATGGGTACCATAAGAAAAGCAAGTATGGACAAAGCAGACAAGGAAATAAGTTCTTCTAGAGACAAAAGAGAATCTACTATGCAAAAAATGCAAGTACTCAATTGATAGTGATGCTAGTTTTTTAGACAATGATAGAGATGAAGTCATATTTATGGTTAAAGAGAAATATCCAGTTAAGACAAGGACTCCAGTTATTCTCAAGTGTTTTAGATGTGGTAAATTTGGACATCTTGAAGATAATTGCACTAGGGATGGTTATATTTTTAGAGATGATGAGTTTGAAGATGCACTTGAAATACAATATGAGAATCTTCTAATGGCTTTGAAACATAAAGAAAGTGATCCCATAGAAGACAAGTCAAAATGAAGTAATGATAAGGACAAAGGCAAACAAATAGAATATTATTCAGTAGAGAATGGTTATGATTTCAAGGGAGACCTTATATATGTCCTTGACACAGTAAAGAAGGTTAGAAATAAACACTCCAAGATTGAAATTCAGTTTCAAGAATGTGATGAAGAAAGGTTATTGCTCATAGAGGATTTAGAGAAGTCAAAGGCTAAGGCAAGCAAGTTCAAGGATAAGTTAGAAGTAAATATTTTGGAATGTGAGAAGTTAGCACAAGAAGTGGCTACTCTAAAATAAGACTTAAAGGACTCCAAGATCAAGATGAAAAGTTTCACAAATATCTAATAGAACTTGGATAAGTTCATATGTGGACAACAACGAACATCATGTTCAATAGGTCGTGGCTTTGGAAAGGTTCAAAAGATACAAGAAAAATAATCTACTTCAAGTCTTGATGAAGAAGAAACTTCAGAATAATATACATTAGAAGAAGACAGTTTAAGTGAAAGTGGGACATCATAGGATGATTTGGACAACAAAGAGTTCAACAAAGAGAGGAACAATGCACAAAGAAGATACATATGGAACAACAATCAAAATAGGAGACCAATGAGGTCAAGACAAGGAGGCTTCAATGGAAGATGATTTTCATGTCACAGGTTTGGGCACATGGCTTCACAATGCGGGACTCATGAAAGACAGGTATATGGAAAAGAACAACTTTTCCAAGGTTATTGCTACTCATGCAATGGTTTTTATCACAAGGCAATGAATTACAATATTAATGATAGAAGAGGATATGGCTTCATTAGGAGAAATACTAAGACAATTGCACGTCCAAGGAATAATAACATTAAGTTTTATTAGTGCAATAATGATGATCACATAGCAAGATGGTGTAGAGAAAATATTCTAGAAATAGGGATGAATAGGAATAGGAACATGAATAGGGACAAGAATATGAACAGAAATAGGAATATGAATGAAAATAAGAATATGAACAGGAATAGAGACTCATAAAAGAATAAGAATAGGAACAATGATGAGAATCAGAATAATAACATGGATGAGAACAAGAACAGGAACAGGAACAGAAGTGACGACAGGAACAGGGATGATAACTTGGAAAGAAATAGTGAGAGTATTCAGAAAACCCACAAAATAAGAGAGAAAGATAAAAACATAGATCTATGCTTTCGAGGAGTAGAAATACTCCCACCCTATAATTAACCACCTCATGTGGAGGTGGGGGAGTGGCTAAGCTAAGAGGCTCATTCTTAGCCCCGAGCCCCAAAGGTGACCCTTTTCCATTGATGTCAAAGGTGGAGAGATTTGAGTATTGGGGAGAGATTTGATATGAGGAGATATTTTAGATAGAATTGAGCCAGGGGGAGCAGAAAAGAAGGTCGGGTTTCAGTAAAATGAATATGGGTTACCATCAATGACAAAGGGGGAGATTTTTGGATATTTTGAGTCCCTAAGCTAAAAGTTGTCATTGATGTCAAAAGGACCTATGTAAGCAAGCATTATGATTTTTCTCCACAAAGAGCTTCATGAGAAGCCAAGGTTTTGATCAAAGGTTCTAGAAGGGATGCATGGCATTTGGTTCCAAAAGGAGCTTCAAGGGAAGCTTAGTGAAAGGTTTTATTTAAAACCAATGGATGGCAGATTTGAAATGGGATTTTCTTAAAACCCAAGTTGGATTTTTGTTTCATCGAAAAATGTGCCCCAGTGATGGAGAAATTTAATTTTAAAGGTTTAGTTTAAATTTTCATATATTTAAAATTTTAATTTTAATTTTAAAATTAAAAAAAAAAAGTTTTTCCCTCCTTTCTTATTGGTGTCGCCGACGTCATGAGGGCAACATTAAAAGGACCAATGTATTTGCATCGAAGGATGGCTTACTTAAATAATCCAAAGGTTTTCCACTTAATAAACCTAAGGAATGTTGCATGATATTCGAAAATCCAAAGTAGTTATGCATCTAAATATTGCACAGCAAATTTCGTGGACTGTGACGTGGGCAGTCAAGTTGTGGACGATCAAAGTTTTGGTGCCTTGTGAGGAAATCTCATGCAGTTTAAGGAAGAGAGTGCCCAAGGCACTCACATGGGCAGTGTTAGCTCACACGGCTTAGCTGTCACTTGGTATCACGATGGGTAGAGGTTTGAAATGCCAAGGCCCTTCAAAGGCTCCTTTGAGGTATGCGCGTCGACTCCAATATTTACGAGGGTCAACATTTTAATCAAAACATTTTCTTATTATGGTTTGATTATGTTTTTTTAGGAGATATAAGGTTGAGCAAGCTTTAATATTTTAAAAATGTTTGATATTTGATTAATGTGAGATATTGCCTAAGAAAGCTTTGTGATTATTTTTTAGTGCAAAAGTGTTGAAAGGAAGGATATAAAATATTTGATTTATTTTATGGTATAAGTGTTTTTTTGAGTGACAAGGTTATGCAATGTTTTGATTTATTTTATTTTATGGTACAAGTGGTTTTAGGAGTGATAAGGAAGTTGTGCATTAATTCTTAAGAAGGTTTTCTTATTAAAAGCCTTGGTAAATATTATTGTGAAGTGGAGTAATGTTGATTATTTTGTGATATTCTAACCCTTGTGAATATTGGCAAAATAATATTGTGATTGTCGCAGATTTTCAAAGAGGCTTCTTCATATTCATAAAAGGTATGGGCACATTCTCCTATTGATTGATTATGGTGGTTGATTTCTGAAAATATCTTTGGAGTGAAAATGATTGATTGTGGTTTCCTTTTTGAAAGTGATTGGTTTAATGCTTCAAGGTTTTTTGGATTGAGAGTTGTGATTAAACCTTGTTTTATAAGCATTGTTGTTGGAACCCATTGGTTGTGCAAAGAACTTGAACTTGAGTTAGAAAAGAACATGAGTATCATTGTTATGTGAGATTTTTTGTTGAGCATTGTTGGAAATATTTTGAGTTGGTTGATATATGCTTGGACTAGGGTTTGTGAGAAAGGGTTGTTCATTGAGGTGATTGGTTGAGTTGAGTTGATTGAGCCTAGTCAAGTGGATGCATGTGGTTGTTCAAGTTCCATAAAATAAACTATTCTATATTCTTGATTTGAGTTGAGATTGATATTTGAGAATAGAACATATAGAGTCTCTAAAAATTCTCTTTATGCTTATATGAAATTGATTTGAGTTGAGATTGGAATTTGAGTATAGAAGATATAGAGTCTCTAACAATTGTCTTTATGCTTCTATGAGATTAATTTAAGTTGAGATTGGGATTTGAGTATAGAACATATTGAGTCTCTAACAATTCTCTTTATGCTTCTATGATATTGATTTGAAATATTGATTGAGCATTAAGTATAGAACATATTGAGTCTCTAACAATTCTCTTTATGATTCTATGAGATTGGACAAGTTCTATGTGAGTTTGTTAAGCAAATTTGAGACAAGTATTTGAGAAGGCTTGTGGACTGATTTTAAGTAAGCTTTTGTGGAAGATTGCTATGTAGATTTAAGCAAGTCCTAGAGAGGACTTATTGAGCATATTTGAGCAAGTCCTATAGAGGACTTGTTGAGCATATTTGGACAAGTTCTGTGTGGACTAGTTAAGTAAATTTGGATAGATTCTATGTGGACCTATTGAGCAGAGTTGAGCAGGTTCTGTGTGGACCTGTTGAGCATATTTGGATAAGTTTTGAGTGAGCTTGTTGAGGAGATTTAGACAAGTTCTGAGTGAGCTTGTTGAGCATATTTGAGAAGGTTCTAAGTGAACCTATTGAGACAGAGCTTTGGAGGTGATAGAGTATAGAGGACAGAGTCTCAGTGGATAGAGATCTAGTATCCAAGACAATTGAAGACAGATCTAAGTGAGGAGTCTTCAAGTGGAGAGAGATCCACCAGTCAGTGCAGGAGAGAGACAAAGTCTTCTAGAAGATCACTAGCTAGAGCAAAATGGGAAAGAGTTCTCCTATGCAAGAGATCCACAAACTTGATATTAGGGGATCAACATATCCTTTGGACAGAGGTCCATAAACATTGTAATTGGAAAGGATTACCAAAGATATTGATTGAGAAAATTTTAGTAAAATATTTTCCCGTGGAGTAGCCCACATTGGGTGAACCACGTAAATTACGGTGTCTCTATTGTGTATGGTGTTTTGTGCATTGCTTTTATTATTGCTATTGATACTGTTATCTATACACTGCATAATATTGAATTGAAAGAAAAAGTAAAAAGGGGTCTTATACTGTTCACCCCCATCTTAGTATAAGCTTGTGTTCTTCAGTTACTAATGTTGATAATGACTCTAATTCAAAGGTGTATTCATCCATCCATCTTTGTTGTTTTGTTTGAGTAAATTGATTGAAATAATTGGTCTCTATTTAGTTCAAACCATTTATTAAAATCTACAAGAAATCTTTCCGTGTTCATGTAATCCATTGTGTCTTTTTATGCCACCAAGTATACCACTTTCATGATCTTCCTTTGAAATGGAGGGATTATTTTTTGATAGCCTCTTCCTTGTTACTAACAAGATTTAGTTCAAGGTAATTTTTAAATGCTTGTACCGCATTCGATAGATTCACATAGATTTTTATCATTTAATCAAGGTGCATTAGTGTGAGCATTTGTTTGAATAATCTATTCTATATATTATAATGTTGATTCTACTATGGTAGAGTATGAATAATTATATTTTTAGTGTCTAGTTAGGATCTAGTCATGACACTATGTAACCAAAGAGCTAAACACTTTTGAGTATATATTTTTATCAACCAATGCTTGTATGTTGTCTTCAATATTTTTTATAGCTTCCTTTGCCTTGTTGAATCTTTCATAAATTTATTGCATACTTGATCCCATATCTTGTTTTATTTGATTTATATCAATTTTTAAATACCTTGTGACTATTATACTTTATTATAGGTGGATGTTGTTTGTTCTCAAACCTTTTTATAATTTATATATTCTCATAATTATTATTTGAATCCTTTAGTAATTTTAATATTTTTTTTTTGATTGGTAGAAAGGGTGTTGAAAGGTCCTTGAACCTTGTACAAGAGGAATTACATGAATTCCGAATTGACCAAGGTGGTCCAAGAAGAAAATATTAAAGAACGGGCAAACCTCCACATGAGGAAAGGTGTCGCAAAATCGCGACCAAATTGGTGATGTCGCGAAATCGCGACAAGTTGCACCATTGCTGCCAAGAGAAGAAAGGAAGTCGCGAAATCGTGACAAGAAGCGCCATCGGAGCCGGAGGAGGGAAGAAGTCACGAAATCACAACATGATGCAAGGTTGCTACCAGAAGAGAGGAACTGTCGCGATATCGCGACAAGTTGCTAGGTTGGAGCCGGAAGAGAAGAAGAGTCACAAAATCACGACATGAAGGAAGACCGTGCCCGGACAGAAAATGAGTCATGAAATCGCGACAAGAAGTGAGACCGCTGCCGAAGAGAAAAGGTGTCATGAAATCGCGACAAGAAGGAAGACCGTAGCCGAAGAGAAAAAGTGTCGCGATATCGTGACAATTGTGGAAGCCTACTGCCAAAGAGAAAAGGTGTCGCGAAATCGTGACAAGATGGAAGACCGTTGCCGAAGAGAAAAAGTGTCGCGATATCGCGACATTATGGAAGACCGCAGCCGAAGAGAAAAAGTGTCGCGATATCGCGACATTATGGAAGACCGCTGCCAAAGAGAAAAAGTGTCGTGAAATCACGACAATCTGGAAGACCGCAGCCGAAGAGAAAAAGTGTCGCGATATCGTGACAATCTGGAAGACCGCTGCCGAAGAGAAAAAGTGTCGTGAAATCGTGACAAGATGGAAAACTGCTACCAAAGAGAAAAAGTGTCGCGAAATCGTGACAAGATGGAAAACTGCTGCTGAAGAGAAAAAGTGTCGTGAAATCGCAACAAGATGGAAAACCGCTGCTAAGGAGAGGAAGTGTCGCGATATCGTGACAATCTGGAAGCCCGCTACCGAAGAGAAAAAGTGTCATGATATCACGACAATCTGGAAGACCACAGCCGAAGATAAAAAGTGTCGCGATATCACGACAATCTGGAAGACCGCAGCCGAAGAGAAAAAGTGTTGCGATATCGCGACAATCTGGAAGACCGCAGCCGAAGAGAAAAAGTGTCACGATATCGCGACAATCTGGAAGATCGTAGCTGAAGAGAAAAAGTGTCGCGATATCACGACAAAATGGAAGACCACAGTCGAGGAGAAAAAGTGTCGCAATATCACGACAAAATGGAAGACCGCTGTCGAAGAGAAAAAATGTCACGAAATCGCGACATGATGCAAGAAAGCGCCTGAAGAGAGAAAGTGTCGCGAAATCGCGACAAGTTGCAAAAAAGCACCCGGAGAGAAAAAGTGTCGCAATATCGCGACAAGTTGCAAAAAAACACCCGAAGAGAAAAAGTGTCACAATATCACGACAAGTTGGAAGACCGCGTCCGAAGGAGAAAAAAGTGTCGCGATATCGCGACAAGTAGCAACCTCGCGGCCAAAGCAAAAAGGGATGTTGCGATATCGCGACAAGCTGAAATTTTGCGGCCAACGGTGAAAAGTGTCGCGAAATTGTGACAAGTTGCCAAAAATAACATCAATAAAAATATTAAAATTACTTAATAAATGATATATAATTTATATTTTAAAATATAAACTATATAATATATTTTAAAAGAATTATACAATATAATGAAAAAAATAAATAAATAAATAAATATTAATTTATATTATATAAATTATTAATTTGAGGCGTCGGTGTCTATTATGTGAGTGGTGGCTTGCACGTCAGATGGAATGACGTTAGCTAGAAGAGAGTAAAAGAGTTTTTTTTGAGTTAGTATGTTTTTGGATTTTTATTTTTTGTTTTATTTAAAGGGGAGTTGGTGTCTATTATGTGAGTGGTGGCTTTCATGTTAGATGGAATGATGTTAGGTAGAAGAGAGTATAAGAGTTTTTTTGAGTTAATATGTTCTTGGGTTTTTATTTTTTATTTTATTGAAAGGGAAGTTGGTTACACGGGAGCTCCCAATAAGCCTATTCCACCTTATTATTGTTGATTGGGAGTGAGAGGAGTCATTGGTCGCTATATGTATTGTTGTTGTTGGTCTAACGCACATTCAAAGGATTTAGAACATACTAATATCTATATTACATTGGTCGTTATATGTATTGTTGTTGGTCTAACGCACATTCAAAGGATTTAGAACATACTAATACTTATATTACCTTTGCAAACAGGCATGCATGCTTCCAAGGTTTGAACCTAGGTCTCTTCTTAGTAAATGCTTAGCAAGACAAACAACTACCAATGCACCTAACCCTTGGGGTGTTTTCTAGGTTTCTATGAAAAAGGTTCGAATTCCAATCATAAAAAAATTCCTAATGCACTTATAAAGAAAGAAGAAACCTAGATTTAGATCGTGGAGGTATGCTTGTTTGTTTGTGCAAACATAGTACTCTGATCTAACTAGGCTGAGTATGTGTCAACCTAACAACGACGCGAGTCACCAACAACAACAAGGTGACATAAGAGTTATAAGGGACAACCCCAAGATTTGAACATGTAGTCCTGGGTCAATAACAACAAGGTAGCATAAAAACAGTCCCAAAATTTGAACCTCTGTAACCAATTCCTGTATGTATATAATAAAAAAACATTATACTTTAAAGAACAAAGTGTTTTTTCAATGTATATTAATATGTATTATTTGAAAATATTATTTGAGCATAATAGTGGGTTTTGGGCGAAGGGGTTGGGCACATGGCAGTGCAAGTAAGGGCTCAACGTGAAGTGGGAGATGGGGTTAAGCGGTTTTTTAAAATATATTTTTAACATGAACTTTGGTTTTCGCTTATCTTGGCGCACAATGCAGATACCAGATACCAGATCTGAGCAGTTGAGCGGTTTGGTCAGTGTTACAATTTCAGCCGAAGCAATTTACAAACTTATATCGGTTGTTCTACGGAAGTGTAATGGAAGTTAAAACAAATTTCTCATAAGAATTTGGAATGAATTGTGCCAAAAATGATTTTGACGACGATTTTCTTAAATAGTGAAATTTTGATTTTGATGATTATTTCTTAACATCAAATTGCTCTTGCCACAACTGAACACGCTTGAGAACATTTCTCTCAATTGAAAATACTGGAGACCCAGCTATTAAAAGAAATAATAAGAAAATAATGTACAAATCTTTAATGGAGGTATGCCACAAAGCTTTCTGTGTTAGCAAATTTATTGTCATTCGATTATTTCGTCTGTCAAATTTATATTTATTTATATTATTTGATATGTTTGATAATATATTCGTTAAGAATGAGTATCCAAATTGCAGGTTTTGTATGGGCCTTTACATATATCACAATAAGGAGAGGAATTTATACAAATATTAGATGATCTTCGAATGATGTAGAGTTTTGTTTTTGTTTTATATGTGAAATTATAAGTTGGTTTGGAATTTATTAAAAGATGATTGATATTTAATCAAGTTGGTATATAATATATTAAAGTGTTTATAATTTCCTAATTTCAAAGATTATTTTTTAAAGAACATTTGTTTCCTTGAGGCTCTTTCCAACATTCCTTTGGTTAGCAGTTCAAAGTAAGGTTCTTATAGATGAGAATTTGTAAAGAAAATTATATCATGGATCTTTTGATGTGTCTTGTGTAAGAAGGATCTAGAAACATAAGATCATTTACTTTTTTATTGTCTTCTTGTTTACACCATTTGGGATTGCTATTATAAAAATTGAAAATATATCAACTACCTCCATCAACATTGAAAGAGTTGATGAAATCATTGATTAAATAAACAATTCTCAAGATCATGCACACATTGAAAATCTTACTATTATACCTCTTCCAAAATATTTATAGATATGGTTCTCATCTTAAGAAGTCTCAAGTGTGGAACAAGTTGCTAGCCCCTTGGTTACATGATTCGAACATACATGGAAGGGTCATCTTCTACATTGAAGTTAACACAAAAACATTATGCCAATCTAAAATACAATGAAAATGTATAGACATTGATTCTTTAAAATTAATTTTGACTATGCTTCCAAAGGAAATATAGAAAAAAATGGCAAAGGTGGTATCTTTTGAAACAATGAAGGCAAAATTCTTCTAACTCAATATCATATGGAACCTCAACTAGAAACTATATATTTTTTTTTAATACCAAAAGGAGGATCCAAGATCATATTCTAAACATCTTAGGTTTCTTTCAATGCTCCCTCCCACTGGAGTACCTAGGGATTCCACTCCATTTTAAGAAGCTAAAGATAGTGGAATGGAAAACACTGGTGGAAAGAATTGGTGGGAAGGTAAATCGTTGGATGCATTGTTGGATTTATTTTGGAGGATGAGTGACTCTTCTTCAGTCAATGATCCAAGCAATATCAATTTACAAGTTCTCTATCCTTGTAGCCATGATTGGAATTCTAAGGGATTTGGACTCGCTCATGCAAAAATTTATTTGGGATGGCCCAAGGATGGGTAAGTTATGGGATCTAGTAAGTTGGGATAAAAATTTTCATCCTAAAGCAAGCAAAGGATTAAATATTTGAAAAACAATAACCAAGCTCTAGTAGACAAGATTTACTAGAGATGGATCTCTAATCAAGAAGTGTTGTTTTGCAAAATTATTACTAGTAAGTATTTGGGTAACATTTCCCATGAGGAAGCAAGTTGCATCACTATGAGTGGTCAAGGTTCCATTGTTTGAAAAGTGCTAAAATTAGGAGAGAAAGTGGTAAAACCAAGACTATTTTGGAAAGTGGGTAGATGGGATAAAGCAAATTTTTGGACCAATTCTTTGGACCAATACCCTCCTTTAAGTTCAAAATTTCTAGAGTTGTAGCCCCTTCAACAGAATCTAGATGCTAGAGGTTGGATTAAAACAACATGTTATCAACACACAAGGTCGATTAGTACCTTCTCTCTTATGCAACTAAAATAGTGGGAATACTGGTCAGTCCCGATCTCTTAGAATGTTTTACCACTTTTAGAGAGGATAATAAAGCAACACCACCTTACAAGAAAGGAGGAAACAGATAAAATAGCTTAGGGTCATGGGAATTTAGGAATTTATATAGTCCAAGATGGTTATAATGAATTGCTCCCTTCTCCTTTGGTGTGGTTAGATGTTCCATGGGATAGAGTATGGTTGGTAAAGGATTGGCAAAAAATCAATTTCTTCCTATAGGAGGTATAGTTATAGACACAAAAAATTGATCCATAAAAATAATTATTTTTTCCTTAGATCCCTAAGAAGTCCCTCAAAGTTGCTAAAGTTAATTTTGAGCTTCCTTTTCCCCTTGTTTTCTTCCTTTTTTTCCTAGCATTACCAAATCTACAATCGCCCTTTATGGGGTGCAAATTTGGTAAATTAGAGATTTTTCTCCTTAAAATCTCAATTTGAGCTGACTTTTTGTAAGGTCGGCCCTTTGGCCAAGTTTAAGTTTTGTTTTCCCACCTAGAACCCCTTTGAACCTCCTATAAATTTAAGGATTGGACTCCATACACTAGACATCATCCATACATATCTATCTACCTAAGTGATATTTAAGCTCATTGTATTTCCTTTTAATGTTTTCAAGTGCTCTTTTGCTTTGGTATGCTCTATTGTTGATTTGCTTCTATGATTAGCTGCCTTTTGTGAATAAGTGGAGGAGCCTTAATGACAATTCTTATGGAAGGAGGAGAGGTCTACCATTTTGGTTGTTGCCTTCACTCTTGTATCTCTCCTTGCTTTCTCCATGAGCTAATTAGGTTTTTCTTGCATTATTAGTTCTTTTTAATCACTTATCTTTTGTTTTGCATTGCATATTCACATTTAGAAGTTAGATTAAATTTCCTTTTACAAATTTAAGCCTTGTTTGTATAGGGCACAGACTCGACACGCCAAATCCATAATTGCCCATTTTAGGGCATGGATTTGGTTGCCAAGACATAGGGGTAAAATTTTGCTCCTAAAACTCTAGTTTACTTATTGTATGTTCATTTTTGCTACATTTTCTTTCATTTGCAATTAGTTTTTCTATTATGTGTCATTATATATTCTCTTGATTTACTTTCCAAAGGTCAATAATCACTTTTATTTTGAAATATTCAGCTAAAAGGACCAAGGGGGCTTGACTGTTGCACCTCCAAGCTCAATCACATAGTTGGATAAGTAGGCCCCCAAACATTGATCAACTTTTCTAAATTTTTGTAGCTAATTTGGAAGTTTGACCAAATCCATGGTTGACATTTTTGGGACGTGAATCCAAATTTATGGTCAGGATTTACAAGGTGTGGATTTGGCTAGGATCAATCACTGGGTCAAGTAAGTGCTATGATAGATATGTTAGGTTATTTGTTGTATTTTTGTGTTCATTTTCTATTCAATTTCTATTCTAGATTAGATCACAAGAAAAATAAAGTATTTTGTCTCATCTTTAGGCATTAATGAAGAAAACCATATAGTTTACATTTAGGCTAATCTCGTGTGTGCATTCTCTCAAAAATTTACTTTAAAATAAAATATTTACTTTCTTTCAAATTTATAAAATAGCCTTCATTGAAAATAAAGAATCATTCCAAAAATAATTCTTTGTTTGATTGCATTATTGTTTGCCCTACATTGTTCTTTAATTCTTATTAGGTTAGATCTTAGCCAAAGTCAAACTTAGGTGCTTGCTCAATAAACACATCAAGCATTTCATCCAATACTTGGAGTGACTCCTTAAACTACTATTGGTGAACCCTTCGATCCTCCAAGCCCTTGCGCATAGAGAAACATAGTCTTGTAGTCACCTCGGCTCTCAATGATTCTATCAAAAATTGTACATTGTGGGTTATTTTCTCCCTCTACATATTTAGTGAACTCAACATGAGACATGTCCTTAGTGGCCAATCTATGGATATTTTTTCCTTTTGTTCCTTTTGTTTTGGTTTTTAAACTATAAATAAGACCATTAAATTTGTTTGCATAGTGTTAGAAAAACATAAAAACACTTAACAAAAAAACCCTTCTGTATCCTTCATGTTTTTTGCCTCCCTATTTCTCCTTTATTTCTTTCTCTTAATCCTCTGGCTCCAAAAATTTGGAGTAAGTGAAATATGATAGAAGTATAAGATAATCATTTATGCCATGCAAACGATCTAGTTGATAGGGGTAATCTCAATCTATAAGAAGAGGAGGACATAGACACGGGTGATGACTATGATCCTATTGAGGGGTCTAATGGGAAACTCATATTTAAATCACATAATTATATATGGAATTTCTTTAGGTAAAATAGGCAAGTCCTGATTGAAACCTTGGATAGAGACACTCACTTTGGAGAATATGGGTTGTCTCATAAAAATATTCACATCAATCCTTTGTTTCAACCTTCTCATCACATTATTCCATTTCATAAACCCATGTATGCTACTACAACAACCACAAACATTGGGGGAGTTTTGCAACCTCCTCCAACTAGTAGTGCAAAATAATATTCAATTTTTGTCTCATAATGTTCCTTTCAAAATTCCTTCTTCTATTCCATCAAATTCAAATTTTATCCCACAACAAGATACTACACAAAACATCCCATTCCATAATCCATACCATAATATTGTTAATGCCTTCAACATTAATCAATATCCCTTTTAAAAACCTACCTATAACCTATCCATAGGGAATCTAGGGGTATTACACAATAAAATTCCTAACATGTAAAGTTTAAAAACTATAGTGAAACAATTGGCATTAAGAATGAATACACTTCAACCTCCAAGTTTCATTTATAACTATGATAAAATGTACAATCAACCTCTAGATCCTATGGTAGCCTCTAGGACCTATCCCAAGCATTTTATAATTTCGATCTTACCTATTTATAAGGGAACAAAGGACCCAATAGAATATTTAAGGATGTTTAGAACAACATGCCATGATATTATATATGATGATATGTTATTGGTAAAAATGTTTCATAAAAGCCTTGGTGGTATGGCATTGGAATGGTATTATAAACTGCCCTATCATTATTTGATAAAATTTGAGGAAATAGCCTAGTTATTTGTCTAGCAATTTGGAGCTTATGTGGAGAAAAGAATAACCATCCAAGATTTGTATCTCCTAAAACAAGGGAGATATGAGAGTTTCTTAGAATTCTTATCTTGATAGAGAAGTTTAATTGGACATTTAAGATACATCGTACATCTTTGAAATATGCTAGAGATATTTATTGTTACCTTACAAGAGTAGATCTCATATGAGTTGGAAACAACACCATTACCTCTTTCAAATAAGAAATAGACTTGGCAAGAATAGTAGAGAATAATTTTATTTGAAGATGTTAGCTTAAAATAAGAAAAGAAGAATAAAGGACCAATGACTTGGGAAGCTTCAAAGTCATAAGATTCTCTAAGATGCTAATGGGATAAAATAAGTGGAGATGTTTTTCGCAGGACTGCCCAAACTACCGAACTCGTTTCGGCCATATCTCACTCATCCGGACTCGGATTGAGCTAAAATTTTGAGGGTAGATGCCTGAAAAAACCCTAGAACGTCTCCACCAATTTTCATATCATTTGGAGCAACACAGATCCTAGCGCATCCCTATGTGTGAACGACATATTTGGCAAGCGGCTATGCGAGGGTTTCATCTGGGTTGAGTGCAAGCGGCTCCAGAGGTTGGTTTTTAGGGCCTTCGGGCCCTAGCGGCCAATATTTTTGTGGTTTATGCTCAATATTTTAGTAGGAAATGTTGCAGGGGATACAATATGGGTTAGAAATTTGTCTTTCAATAGATCATACTATGAACTTGAGTGACAACGGCTTCCAATTTGCTGCACAAAAGAAAAGTGAAAACCATACCTTTCCACGACGTCTAGGGCAAGGATTAAAGAGATCACGAAACAAGTTTCAAGCGAGTTGATCAAAAAATGGCTCATATCTCAAGTGAATCTGGTGCTAAGGTGCACCCACAAAATAATTCTACTATGAAAACCCCTATCAAGGGTAAGAATTTTGAAGACTCGGTCCCAAAAATGAATTTTAGGGATGCCCTTCATGGTGGACAACCTCAGCCCAATGCTAATATCAATATTAGGGCTTCCCATAAACCTCTAAGAATGCCTAAGATTGATCCCCAAGAAAACGGAGTCAGGATGTCTTAAAGCAGCTGATGGAACTCCTATTGTTAAGCTTGATATGGGTAACATTCAGACTGGCATTGAAGATTTGGAAAAAAGAGGACTAATTTGTCGGTTCGTGGGTTTTCGTCCGAGTCTATCTGCTTTCAAAGTCCGGGCTGCAAAAAGCTGGAAAACTAAAGGTGAGTTACAAATCTCTATTTATCCAAATGGTTATTTTCTTGTTTTATTTGCTAATAATGAAGATAGAGAGAAAAATTTTCAAGGGGGTCCTTGGTTTTTTGGAAGGGCGGGGCTTTTCATGAAGCCCTGGCATACTAAATTTAAAGTCGAAGAAGAGATGCCTTCTATAGCTCCCGTGTGGGTTAGACTCTTTGGCCTCCCTATTGAATTTTGGAATCCTACTATTTTTTCTTCAATTGGAAACTCTTTAGGAACTTTTATGATGACTTGCTGATTGTACTCAAAATTTTGAACATATTATTTATGCTCGGATTTGTGTTTTAATGGATTTTGACAAACCCCTACCTAAAAATATCACATTACAATTTGGGGAAGACACTTGGGAGCAAGTAGTGGACTATGAGAACATTCCTTTTCGTTGTAGAATTTGCCATGAATATGGTCATTTGGCCGATGCTTGCCCAAATAAAATTCCTGATCAAAAGAAAGAAGATATAAACTCAACGGGTTTCCAAATACCTAAGAAGAAGAACACTCAAAAAAAAACCAGTTATGAAGGATCAATCAAAGTCATCTGCTAATATGTTTGAAATCCTTTCCACAAATGATGTCCCAAGTGAGGAAGAGGAAATAATGGAAACTAAAATCTTAGAAACACAATTTAAATATGAAGGGAAGAACTCGAGAGACAAACCAACAAATCAAAGGTTTTCAACGAGAAAAAAAAAGGAGAAAATTTACACAAGAAAAACAATATTTCAAATGTCAAAACTTCAAATAATGCAGGTCCCAATATAGACTCCGTTGAACCATCTAGTAAAATTTTGGTTGTGTATGAGCATTCTTCAAGGTTAGAAGCCATCTCAGATTCAATTGGAATAAGTCAAGAAACAGGGAAAAAAAATTGAAGATGGATTCTAATCAAAAAGTAGGTCGCAAGACCAATCAATATCATATGGTAAAAGAAGGTGAAAAGCTTGTAGAGGAAGGTAAGATTAATGCCCTTCCCAACTTTTTTAGCCCTGGTATTAATGAAGATCATCACTTGGAATATTAGAGGACTCAAAGGGAGTCTTTCAAAACAAAATGAAATTAGAAGAATGATTCAGGTAAATCATCCACATCTTGTTTTCCTTCAAGAAACAAAGATGTCAATGGAGGATATGGACTTAATTGCCAGTAAAATTTGGCCAGTTGGAAAAGTGGTTTCCCTCAGTTCCCAAGGGACTTCGGGTGGCATTGCTTGTCTTTGGGATCCAAAAGAGGTAGTTATTCACCATATGGTTGGCAGTTGGGGTTTGTTGGCTATAGCTATTCAAAGTAGACATTCCAACCAGATTATGCTCTGCATTACTGTTTATGCTTCGACTTCTTTGGAGGAAAAAAGAAGACAGGTGGAAGGATATTACTCATATTATCTCTCATTTTCCTAAAGCTTGGATCTTGATCGGAGGAGATTTCAATACCATCCTCTCTCTGGATGAGAAAAGGGGGGAAATAGAAATTTGGACAAAAGCATTGACCTCATGAGCGAATATATTGCAAACCTCCATCTTGTGGATATCCAACCAGATAATGGCCTTATGACTTGGTCTAACAGAAGGCAAGGCTTAGCTTGTATAATGGAGAGATTGGATAGGTTTTTGCTCTCTAAAAATTTCTTAATCCATGGTCACATTCCTAAAGTGAAGACTCTTAATAATGTTGGTTCGGATCATTGGCCGATCATGGTGGAAATGTGGAAAACCAATGTGAGTTTCTCTCCTTTTCATTTTCAATTAATGTGGCTTAGAGACATTTCCTTCAGACCTCATGTGCAACAATGGTGGAAGGAAGGTAAACCTAGGCATGGGACTAAGATGTTCTGTTTTGCCAAAAGACTGCAATACATTAAATCCAAAATCAAGACTTGGAAGCTGGAAAGAGTTTGGGGATGTTCATAAAAAAAAACATGAAGTTATTGCTCATCTTGAAAATTTGAATAAGAAAATCCGTTTAGATGGCCTCATAGAGAAGAGAAGTGCGAATGAAATTAAACTCACAACTGAGTTAGAGGAATGGGAAAAAAGAGAAGAAATCTTATGGAAGCAAAAATCTAGAATTCAATGGCTCAAAGAAGGAGATCGAAACACAAATTTCTTCCACAAATCTCTTCTAGCTCGAAGATCTCACAACTTTATTTCTTCCTTAAAATCAGATTCTGGAGATGTTGTTTATACTTGGGATGGCATGAACTCTATTGTTGTTGATTACTTTTCCAATATTTTTCTTGCTACTCCCCTTGACTCGACTTCACAATATAATGTTCTTCAATCAATCCCTTCTCTTATCACTTCTGAGGAGAACTCTATTTTGACTGCTCCTATTACTATCAATGAGCTTCAACAAGTAGTTTTTAAAATGCAAAAAGGGAAAACCCCAGGTCCTGATGGTTTTCCTATTGAGTTCTACCAAGAGTTATGGGATATCCTTCATGTTGATTTATTAGAGGTGGTGGAAGAAGCCGGGAAAGCCAAAGAAATTTTGAAGGTTATCAATAAAACTTATATTACTCTTGTTCCAAAAGCTCAAGAGGTTGATCATATCTCAGCTTTTAGACCTATTGCTTTATGTAATGTTCTTCTCAAAATCATTACTAAAATCATGGCGAGAAAGGTTGAAGCCTCTTTTGCATAAGATTATTTCCCCAGAGCAAGGGGGTTATGTGGAAGGACGTCAAATAGTAGATGAGATAGTTCTTGCTCGGGAAGCCATCCATTCCATGGATATGCAAAATTCTCCTTCCATGTTCATTCGGTTAGACTTATCCAAAGCTTATGACAGTGGATTGGCACTTCCTTATCAAAGTTTTGAGGCAATTTGGTTTCTCTAAGGATTGGATGGATTGGATTATGGGATGTATCTCTTCAGTTTCCTACTTAGTTCTTATCAATGGCAGGCCTTCTCGGTCTTTCCCGGCTTCCAGAGGTATTAGGCAAGGTGACCCGCTATCCCCTTATTTATTCATCATTCTTGTTGAATGCTTGGGTAGGACTATAACCAAAAAGAGGGAAAACAAAACCCTTGAGGGAGTTACCATTGCTCATGGAGCTAGACCTATCTCTCATCTTCAATTTGTGGATGACTCTACTCTTTTAGGTAAAGCTACAATTAAGGAAGCTTCTAATATTAAGCAAATCATTAGCTATTTTTCTAAGGCTACTGGGCGGTTGATCAATGAAGACAAATCTAAAGTTATTTTCTTTCACTGCTCTGCTAGACGAGGAATCCATGGTCTTGGATAAACTAAGATATAAGAAGACCTCTCTTCCAATCACTTATTTAGGTATTCCCATAAATATTCAAAGGCAGAAAAATAAATATTGGAATTGGTTGTTGGACAAAGTCAAGAAGAAAATTGGAAAGTGGACCAACAAGTGGCTTTCTTATGGGGGTAGAATCACCTTGGTAAAATCAGTCCTTCAAGCTATTCCTATTTATGTTTCTTCCATTTTGAATATCCCAAAGGTTGTTCTTCGAGAATTGGATCAAATCAGTCATCGTTTCCTTTGGAGTGGTACTAAGGAGAAAAGAAAATGGGCCTTGGTGAAATGGGATACTTTATGTCTTCCTAAGAGTGAAGGGGGGTTAGGATTACGGTCTTCAATTAATAACAACAAAGCTTTAGCTGCTAAATTATATTGGAGGATGTTGCATAACCCCAATGCTCTTTGGGCCAATAATCTTCGTGCTAAATATGCTGAGAACAAAAGTCCTGAAGACCTTGTTCGCTATCAACTTCCTACCAAAGGTTCTCCCATTTTAGCAGTTCTTAAGACTGGTGAGGATTTGATAAAGAAAAAATTATTTTGGATCATTCATAATGGTCAACATGCAAATTTTTGGACAGATTCTTGGGATGGTCACAAGCCTTTGATAACTCAGTTTCCCGATTGGAGGCCTTGGATGGAGGAGCTTCATCGAGCTAATTGGATAAAGGTGGCTAATTACTGTCGGTACCATACTTGGTAATTCAAAGGTTGGTAGATATTGGATCCCTATTGAGGACTGGCCTATTCAAATCCCAGAAAGGCAAAGACAAGATATCCAAGGCATCCTTCATATGAGATCCCTCTCTTGGTCCCATGAAAATGATTGTTTTGGATGGAACAACACTACTAAGGGTGAGTATTCAGTTGCTCAAGGTTATTTGACCTTATGCCATAATAATCCCAACCATTCTTCGGACATATTTTCTCGATTGTGGGCTCAAAAGCTCTGGCCTAAGGTGAGGTTCTTTAATTGGCTTTTATTGCATCGTAGGGTGCTTATTGGTGAGCAACTTATGAAGCGTGGTTTTCATGGCCCTTTTAGATGTGAAATGTGTGAAGAGAATGTAGAAAATATCAACCATATTTTTATTGAGTGTACTTTAGCCTCCGAGTTGTGGAGGAGAATGGCCACTTTACTTGGCTTACGGTGGTCCAATTTTTTTACTTTTGAACAACTTTGGAGGGATTGGCCTAATCAAGAGGGTGTTGATCATTTTATTAGGCAGTTAGTTTGGATGGGTTCTACCATTCTTCTTTGGAATATTTGGAATGAAAGGAACAACCAAATTTTTAATCAAGATAGGAAGGATATTCACTATATTTGGCAAAAGACCATAGCCAACTTAGTTGAATCGGTCCATCATCTCCTTAATCACCCCCAAAACTCCCACCAAAGATGGGATCAAGTGATGCAAAGATTGAAGATTAAACCTTCTAAGGGCAACCAACTTAAAGGGAATGTGAGTATTAGTAAGATGGATAGGAATAGAAATTGGCAACCTCCTCCTAAGGATTTTGGAAAAGTCAATACTGATGGAGCCTCTAGAGGGAACCCTGGAAAAGCCAGTGTGGGAGGAATTGGTAGACTTTCAGATGGCTCCCTGGTTTTTACTTTTGCTGAGAATTTGGGTATTCTTTCCAATAACCTTGTTGAGGGGTATGGTATCCTCAGAGGCCTTCGGGAGGCTACTAAGGTTGGATGGGAAAAGGTGTTAGTTGAGTCGACTCTCAACTTATGATTAATCTCTTGAAGAATCCTTCTAAGAATCATAAGGTGGATTGGAGAATAAAAAGAATTATTGAGAAGATTCGGTTAATCCAGGATGGGATTTTTGAAAGTTGATTACAATCATGTGGTCGAGAGATCAAAACAAGAGTGTTGATGCTTTAGCTAATTGGGCTTTGGACAAAGGTGATCTTACTTGTTATGGCCACCCTCCTATATGGTGGGCTTCTCAAATTAGGGAAGCTCTTCTTTCTATCATTTCTTTGGATGGCTCCGAGTTACGAAGGTACCTAGTTTCTTCTTGTTTTTTTTTTTTTGCTTCTCTTTGGTTCATTCAGTTTTTTTTAGTTCCCTAGCTCATTCTATTCTTTATTTTGTTTCCTCTGTTGATTCTTGCCTTAATAGTCTTCTGGTCTAGATAGGTCATTGTTTTGTTCATTTTTTATTTCTTTTTTTCTTTTTTTTGTTTAGTTTTTTAAGGTGGGTGGGTTTTTTATTTTGTTTTGTTTTTGTGTTCTTTGTGTTGTTTTTTGTTGTTCTTGTGTTTTTGTTGTTTTGTTTTTTTTATGTTTTTTGTTATTGTTCTTGTGTTTTTTTCGTTCTTGTTCTTGGGTTTCTCTTTGTTTGTGTTATTTCGTGTTTTTATGTGTGAGTGTTTTCTATGTTTTTTGTTTTTGTTTATTGTCTGTTGTTGGTTGTTTTTTATTTTTATTTTTATTTTATTTTTTAATTTTTTAGGTTTTGGTTGTGTTTATTTTTCATGTTTTTTTTGGGTTATGTCTTTGTAGTGTTTTGTTGTTTTTGTCTTGTTTGTGTTTTGTTATGTGGTTCTTGTGTTTTTCTATGTGGTTTGTGTTGTGGTTTCTTTTATCTTATTGTGCGTGTTTGGTTGTGCTTTTGTTTTTGACACACTCAAGGAGCATGTTTTTTATTTTATTTTATTATTTTTGTTGTTATTTACTTATTTTTAAATTGGTTTTGTGTGTTTGTTTGCTCCTTGAGTATGTCAAAGGTGGTAGGCCAGGTCCGAGTCCTGGGCGTTTTTGGCGGAATGGATACCCCTGCCTCCTTGGGTCTTACCCGAAAGTGGCATCCCTTTTGGGATGTTTTCCACAAATAAAAAAAAATAAAAGAAGAATAAAGGACCATGAAAACACAATACAAGAACAAGTATGTAGTTGGTGATGGAGTAACTGATAATAGATAAACCAACAATGTCAATGCCAATAATACCTTATAGAAGTTGGTACTAAGAAGACCCCAAAACCCCCCACCAAGAAATTTTACTAGAATCAACCAACATTTTTCGTCAGCCCTTAAGAAACTTTTGAATGTTAAGATGATCGAACTGCCGCCTATTAGACAACCTAATACAACAATATTCTGGTATAAGCCTAATAAAAATTGTGAGTACACATGATGAATTCATGTAAGAGGTTAAAAAAAATATGGTTCAAGACTTAATAGACAAAGGTTTTCCTTTTTTGGATGAATCCCAACCCAATCCTAACCATAAACCTCCAACTAATCAACCTCCTACTCAATGAACACCCATAAGTAATCAAGATATGGGGATCTTCAAAAATCCCTTACCTACCCACGAGCAATAGATGATCAACCAAGTATCATATAATAATGTGTTGCCACCCTACAACAATATGGTTGGTATGATAGAAACTACGTCAAGACAAAAAGCTCAAGCTCAACCAACTCCACAAAATCAAGAATAGATACATTCCACCCTCAACCAACTATCTAGACCACCCTTAGTTTTTAAGAGTGCCCAAAAAAGGAGCACAAGTGTAGAAAAATCAACCTTAGTGTTGAAGCCACAACCAAAAGTCTCCTTTGACATCCAATAATAGTTAAGTAACACACCTACTAAGATATCCCACTTAGAACTTTTACAGACTTCTATTCACAAGGAATCCTTGTTGAAGCTTTTGAGTCAACAATTTAGCCCACAAGATCTTCCTCCTAGTATCCTAGCCAATGTTGTAGGTACTCTTGGGATAAATCATATATCATCTTGTGATGACGATCTTCCTTCCTTGAATTTACAAGGGGATTCTCCCCTTTACATCACTAGATACATTGGGTAAAATTTCATCAAGAGGATATTGGTGGACAATGGTTCCTCCCTCAATAATGAACTTATAAATTTTTCCAAATTTTTGGATTAAAGGAGGAAGATTCAACCAAATCTAATGTTATCATAAAGGTTTTCAACAATTATTCTGAAGAGGCCTATGACATTTTATATTGTCCCCTTAGTCTAGGACCCAAGATCTTATACACTTTGTTTTATGTGGTATCTTGCCCAACATATTTTAATCTTATTCTTGTATGCCCTTGGATCTATGCAATGAAGGTTGTCCCTTCTAATATTTTCCAACATTTAAAATATGAATTTAAAACTTAGCTTATCACCATATAGGGTGATCCTCATCCATTCTAATATTGTTCAATGATTGAACAAACCCAATCTAACATCAATTTTTGTCCATCCATTTATCTTCATAAAAATTCTTAGATTACCAAGAAGTTTGGGAGGTTCAAAATAAGTGATAAAACACCAATCATAATCTCATAACCATATAAATATAATCATCTATTTGAAAGTCCTCTTCTAGATCTAACCAAAATACCACCTTCACCCTAAACTATGTGTTTACCCCATAAAAAAGGTGAAGTAGTACACATTGGCATTTGTACCTTTGTCTATGCAGGCACATCCCATGAAGAAAATATCTATGGTAGCAACACTTCCCTAATAGAGATAATCTTTACCCATTGTTATCTATCCAATGATTACCCACTTCCTAAGTAGATCCTATAATTTATTGGATATGAAGGTAAGGATTTGGGGCCACAACACAAAGGTATTCAAGATCTTTTAGAAGTCAATCTTTGGCTAGGGGGATCTGGCATAGTATATATCCCCCAAAAAAACTAGCCCTTACCAACTAATGATGATCAAGTTGTCACCTTTGCTGAATTCATGGATCATCATGGCTTAGAGTGGAGTAATGAGGATGATAACATTTTTTTTTGTAATGTGGTAACCTTAGTTCACCCTGAGTTGTCTACCTTTGATAAGGTAACCATAGAGTCTATCCCTAGATCCTCCAACCACCATGTAAATTATATGGTCATTGCAACATCCTTTATCCCCTTGGATTTAGAATATGATCAAGTGACTATTATCATTTGATAACTCCAAGAACCCAAAACTGTTAGATCTAGACTCATTTTATTAGATGTCCTAATCATCAGAGCTTCTCCATCTAAGTTGTGGTACATAAACATATTTAATTTCTTTAAATATGGTTTAATTCCTAATGGATTAGACAACAACTACTAAAATCTTTTACAAAAAAAGAGCATGTTGATTCATCATAATCAACAATACTATATATCAAGGTTTTTTTGAAGGTATCCTCCTATGATGCCTTAACTTAGATGAAGCTTGACTAGCCCTCAGTGAATCTCATGAAGGATCATGTGGACACCATTTTAGTAGTAATGTTATTACCAAAAAGCTACTTCATATAGGATATTAGTGGCCTTTCATGAATAAATATTTATGTGACTATGTTCGATGCTACAACAAGTGTTAACACCAAGACAACCTTATTCATTCTCCTTATCAAAACCTTTAGGTTATTTATTTCCCTTGGTCATTCTCCATGTGGGGGTTGGACATTATAGGGAATATTAACCCCACATCATCTAATGGTCATAATTTTATCATCATGGCAATAAAGTACTTCACCAAGTGGGTCAAAGCCATACCCCTAGCTATGGTGATTGGAGCTCAAGTCTCCAAGTTCATTTTCAACTAAATCCTTTGTAGGTATGGGATTCCTTCAATAATTATTTTTGATAATGATACTTCTTTCAAAAAAAAGGATGTCCATAAAATTTTGCTAAATACAATATTTAGCACAAATGGTCAACCTTTTATTACCCTTAGAAAAATGGTTAAGCCAAAGCATCCAACAAGTCCTTAGTTAAAATACTTAAGAAGTTGGTTAGTAAGATCGGCTACGATTGACATATCTAGTTGTACCCTACCTTATGGGCCTATCTTACCTGTGTGCAAACTCCTATAGGTGAAACCCCTTATGTCTTGGTCTATGGCACTAAGGCAATCTTCCCATTCAAGTTATAAGTCCCATCCTTATGTGTCTATTTTCAAGATGCCTCGATTAATGATGAGTACTATTTAGATTGTTTAAACCAATTGGAGTTGTTGAATGATAAGTACATCCATGTCTCAAAGCATCTTCGAGCCTATCAAAATAGGCTCAAGAAAACTTACTTTAAGAAATTTTGCAATCATTCTTTTGAGGTTAGGGACCTTGTCCTCAAGGAGAACCAAAATAACACTAATGTTTGAACAGATCTAAAGGGCAAGTTTCAGCCCAATTGGCTAGGCCCCTTTGTCATAATGGTAAATTTTTTCTTAGGAGCCTATTTCTTAGTATCATTAGATTGTAAATATTTAAAATAACCAATGAACATAAACTCAAATCACTTCTATTTTTTTCTTCTTTTATTGATCATCTATCTTCTTCTATCTTCTTATATCTTCTTCCATATCCTTCTTCTCTTCTATTATCTTTCTTCTTTTTCCTCGCATTGGTTTGCTTGCTCATACTGCAATACTGCTTGTCATACATTGTATGGGCTACTTGACATACTTCTCTTCTTTGCACTTATGCTTGACATATAGTTACTCTTTGTTGCATAATCATAATTGCATGGTTTCTTGATCATATAGATTTTTGATACTTTTGCATTGATGCAAGTGATGAAACCTAGTTAGGTTTTAGTTCATATGCATTGCACTCATACCAGGGAACTAATATTTAGTGAATCCCCAACCTAGGAAATATTCCTTGACCTTGAAAGTATTAAAAATTCATCAATTTCTCCAATTCAAGGGATATTGTTATTTGTCTCTTGTATGTCCTTGTCCTTTGCAAGTTTTCAATCATTCTTCTTATCTCCAAGACAAAAAATTATACACTCATTTTATTTGTTCATATTTTATTGCTTACACTTTTCCTTGTTTGATATTTTGATTATTAAGGGGTCCCCATAGAATAGTATAGATACTGCATGACTATCATTTATGATATTCATGTGGCCACTATAATTGATCTTGTCTTGTTTTTTTGTTTCTTTCTATTTCCTTCTCCTTTTCTTCTATGTTTACCTTTTTGAGTTTCTTCAAGAATTTTTCATTCCTTCTAAAACTTAAGGGGGTACCCCAACCTTAGGGGTATTAATGTCATTAATGCCCTGTTTAGCGTGCAAAATTTTAAAGTGTTAAAAATGACACTATTTTTTGTACCATCCCTCTGCTTAAACCTACCACCCCTTTTTTTTTATCATTTCTCATCCATAGGTGTCTACATATTTCTTTGATGCATTTATTAGGCCATAAATGCATCGAGAGGAAAAAATGTAGACACCAAAATTGACCCATAAAAATGAGTTATTTTTCCCTTAGATCCCTAGGAAGTCCCTCAAATTTGCTAAAGGTAAGTTTGAGCTTCCTTTTCCAATTATTTTCTTCCTTTTCTTCCTAGCCTTTCCAAATCTGGGATCACCATTTATGGGGCATGAATTTAGAAAATTAGAAAATTTTATCTTTAAAATCCCAATTTTGAGCTAACTTTTTGTATTGTCGATCCCTTGGCCAAGTTTAAGATTTTTTTCCTACCTAGAACCCCTTCAAACCTCCTATAAATAGAAGGATTGGACTCCATCCATAAGACATCATCCATACATATATTATTTTTCCAAGTGACCTTTAAGCTCATCTAATTTCTCTTTAAAATATTTAAGTGCTCTTTTGCTTTAGTATGCTCTGCTACCACTTTACTTCTATGATTAATTACCTTTGGTGAACAAGTGGAGGAGCTTTGATGACAAGTCCTGTAGAATGAGGAAAGATCTACCATTTTGGTTGTTACCTTCATTCTTTCATCACTCCTTGCTTTCTCCATGGGCTAATAAGGTTTTTCTTGTATTATTAGTTATTTTTAATCACGTATCTTCTATTTTGCATTGCATATTTGCATTTAGAAGTTAGATTAAATTTTAATTTCAAACTTGTGTCATGTTTGTACAAGGTGCAAAATCCATGGCTACCCCTTTTGGGGTGCAGATTTGGCTGCCAAGGCTTAGGGGTAAATGTTTTCTTCCAACACCCTAGCTTACTTATTATATGTTTATTTTTGCTACATTTTATTTTGTTCACATTTGGTTTTCACAATTTTGTGTCATTGTATCTTCTCTTGATTTGCTTTTTAAATATCAACAATCACTTTTATTTTTAAATGGTTAGCTAAAAGGACCAAGGGAGCTTGATTTCTATGCCTCCAAGCTTAGTCACACAGTGGCCTAAGTAGGCCCCCAAACAATGATTAATTTTCTAAGTTTTTGTACCTATTTTGTAGGTTTGACCAAATCCATAGTTTGGTATTTTTGGGGTGAAAATTTGAATTCATAATCAGGATTACATTGCTTGGATTTGGCTAGGATCAATGACTAGGTTAATTAAGTGCTTTGATAGATCTATTAGGCTATTTTTTGTGTTTTTGTGTTCATTTTCTATTCTAGATTTAGATCACAAGAAAAATAAGATATTTGGTTTTATCTTTAGGCATAAATGAAGAAAAATATATAGTTTACATTTAGGTTAATCCTATTTGTGCATTCTCTTAGACCTTTGCTTTAAAATAAAACTACTTTTCTATAAATTTAGGAAGTATTCTTCATTAAAAATAAAGAATCATTCTAAAATAATCCTTTGTTTTCTTGCATTATTGTTTTCCATTAATTTTTCTTTAATTATTTATAGCTTAGATCTTAGCCAAGGCTAAAATTAGGTGCTTGTTCAATAAACACATCAAGCTTTCCATCCCAAACTTTGAGTGAGTCATTAAACCACTTTTTGTGAACCCTTTAATCCTCCAAGCCCTCGAAAGTAGAGAAACATAGCCTCACAATCCCTAGGCTCCAAGCAGATCCACCGAGAATTATATGTGGTGGGTTATTTTACCCCTCTACAATAGTGAAGCTTCCTCTCTTCCTTAAACTCTTTGAGTTAATTATCCATTTTATTAAAATTGTAATTGAAATTTTTAATCATTTGGGAGTACCCCAAATAGATCTACACTACATGCAACAAGGCTATATATTCCTCATAATTATTTAGGTCATTCTTCTCCCTTAGAACTATGACTATTCCAAATATTACCATTCACAAATATTTCTTAAACTAGCTCAACTCTAGTAGGATACTAAATTTGGATATAAGTTTGGTTTTTCTAGGTAAGGGATTAAGAAGTTTAACCAATAAGTATTGTATTGCCTATAATAGATGTCCATTTAGATCTTGGGGTTGTATACGATCCACATGGCTAGGTTATTGGTGACCTTAAGCATATTCCTTATGACTCTTTGTTTGATATAAAATGCATATGCCATCCACTGGGGGAGCTTGAAATTTTGGTTTTTGGGTCATAGTTTTCTACTACCACCTTTACTAGCTCCAAGTAACTTCACACTTGTTCTAGATTTATTGCTAGGTTCGATGTCCAAATTCTATTTATATTTCATGGACCCATTTGAAGGTTTATGTTGTAACTTTTAAGGGCCTCATTTTTTATTTTCCATGTAGGATGGATATATTTTTCCTCTGCTCTCTAGAATAGGTTCTAAAAATATTCTTCATGTCTCTTTGAGGGTGGAAAGCCCTACCTCTTTCTTTTCCCTCTATTTTCTTTTACATTTTCCTATTTGTTGGTCCAAGATCTACTGATGTGACCAGGATTGGTGATAGAAAAAAATAATAGGTGGGATAGTAGTTGTGGAACATGGTGAGATAATTCATACCTCTAGAAAATAAGGTATGGAAGATGAGGATGTGGTGTCAATGACAAGAAAATGATAAAAAGTTGGAGAAAATGAAAAAAATAGACAAATTAGACCATTTTTGTATTTTAAGTGTAGGAGCAATTCACTCACAAAAAGAAGAAATTTATTTTTTAAAAGTTCTTAGAAGAGTCAAGGATGATTGAGCTATTCACTTGAAATTGAATTGATTTGATTGAAGAGGTGAAGTAGTTTTTATAACAAGGATGAGTGATTCACTTGGTGAATTTGAGAGATTTTCTCATGTAGTGGGACTTAGGTAAAAAGGAATTTTTGCTTTCTATTTTTTCTCGAGCAATTTTCCTAGATACAAAATATTGAAGAGCTTCTACAAAGTTATGATCTGACTAGCCCTTAGCATACAATTAGCTTAGTGATCACTCTACAAATTTTGGACAGCATAACACTTTTATAATTCTTGGAGGGCACAACACATAAATAAGGCCCCTTGGGGCATGCCTAGGATTTCTATAGGTCTAGTAAACATCCATCTTGCCCATGCCTTGGCATGGACTATTGGGGTATTATGATCATCTTGTTGGAGTTCAATTTGCCCTTGGCCATGGTTGGCATGGGGTTCCCCACACCACTCGCTTATAGTGAGCACTTCACTCACTATAAGTGAATGATTCACTTTTTTAACATTTTCCTTAATGGACTAAACATACTATCAATTTAGAGAGAGAAAAGAGAATTTTTGACAAAAACCAAGAATTTGAATGAAGGGACAAGAAGAAAATTGGACGAGGAAGTAAAATGAGACATTATTTGTCAAGTTTAATAGCTACTATTATGTGCATGCTAGATGGAATTTTTGTTGCTTTATGGAGTGGAGATGTTTCCTATTCATAGAAATAGGCAATATTACTCCCTCCATAAATGTAAATATGTAGGCATTTGGACCCATAACTTTAGAAATTCCATAAGGCCCACTCCATAATGAATTAAAATTCTAATGTACACTTGGTTTTTTTTTATCTTCATCCCACTTGAGTACAAGGTCCCCTTGTTTATATTCCATTTTTATATGTCCTTTATTAAACTACCTTTTGAAAACTGCTTGATGTTGCATGGTCTTCCTTGTTGAAAATATTACATTATTTGGTAGACATGAATATACCCCCTAGTACCATGGTACCATTATAAATATTGTAAATATTAGAATTGGGTGTGAGTCAATAGTTTAGGTGTGTGGTTTATATATTCCCTCAAGTATGTGTTTATGAGTAAGATGTGTCCAAGTGTCTTGTAACAATGTGTGCAAGTGTGTAGTAAGTCAAGAGTCATGTGTAGGTGGCAATTATACAAGTGTAAATATGTAAATCCAAGGGGTATGAGAGGTTTGTCTTATGTGGGTAATAATAAAATATGCATATTCTAGATATGTGAGGAGAGCAATAGTCAAGTATTGAAGAGTCATATTCTATGGTTATATTATGGATATAAAGCTCCATGTATTTTATTAAAAAAGCATCTAAGTATATTGAAGCTTGTATACAATTTTGAGCAATAATATTGTAAGTTTATTTATGTATATAATTATTATTTCATGAATGATATATTCATTGATATTGGCCATTTATATTGACTGCTCAAGTATTAAATTTTTTTAAGATCCTAGATAATTGGACCCATGATTCAATATGGCTAAAAATCCATCATTCTTGAAGGTCTTCCGTCTCTCTTTTTCTAGGGATAACACTGCATTTAATCGTGCTTGCATAGGTTGAATATTGGTGTCTTCCAATTCAAGCTATTATAACATTTGAAGGGAAGTAAAATCGAGGTTAATAGGTGAAATTGTCTCCTTGTCATGAACTAGCTTGTTGGGATATGACATGGTGGATACATATGGTGTCACTTTGTTTCCCATAATGATTTATATAGCTTTGTATGACAATCCTTATATGAATGTGAAATTGTCCTTTTCAAGATCCTTGTGATATTTTTATTAGTTAAATCAGCTAATCCATTTCCTTATGGATAATAATTGGATGATGTTTTAATTAGAAACCCACACTCAAGGGTAAATTTAATCACTTTATCCCCATTGAAATAGGTGGAATTATCTATGATGATGGTGAAAAACATCCTAAACCTAGTAATGATATCCTCAAGCAATAAAAACACTAGTTTCTGATTAGCTACGATGGCTAGGATTTCTTTGACCCATTTAGTAAAATAATATATAATAGAAAGGATTAATTTATGGCCTACACTTGATAATGGGTTAGTTTTATTATAAAATTGAGACCCTACTATTGGAATGGTTTAGCCATGATGATAAGTTTCAAAGGCATTGGAGCTCTTCTTTTTCTACCCCTAAAAATACAAGATTTGTAATCTTTAACCCAATGACAATAATTAGTGAAAATTGGACAATAGTGTAACTCTTAGGATCATGTAGGTCATCATGGGCACATAAAAATGCCTTCCTTCATCATGGTACTATCTAAATATGGATTTATTTCTATTTTACTCTATGCAACAGAGTAGAATGCCATAATATCCTTTTCTAAACAAGCTACTATTTAGCCAATGATAGTGTGTTATATTCTATTTAAATCTAGACCTCTCTTTTGCCATCAGTCCTTCTAGGACCTACTCTATGGCCATGCATTTGCACATGTCACTCATCCATTCAGTTCCACCATTGATATCCATATCTTCAACTAGAGTGACTTGTTCTTCAAATATTGTCATTTCCAACATTTCATATGAAACCCTTTCTTTGATTAGTTTGTTGGGCTTGATATCAATATCAAATTCTTAAGTTTTATTGTTGAGCAAGGTGCAGCAACAGTATTGTCATTATTGTCAACACAGTCATATAGATCTATTGATGCAGTGGACAGGAAGTTCAAAAGCTATTCAAATGCAGAAGATAGGAATTCAAAGGTTACTCATAGTATGTACAGTGTTTTTTCAAGAAGACCGAAGTGGCCCATATCCAAAATATCAAAGAAAAATACAAGTAAGAAAAGTGTCACGATATCATGACATATACAGCAGGCAAGAAAAACTGTCATGATTTCATGACATGTTGGAAGAGAGAAAAAGCAAGAAAAATTATCACGATTTCGTGACATGTTGGAATAGAGAGAAAAAACAGGAAAAACTGTCACGATTTTGCGACATGTTGGAAGCGAGAGAAAAAGTAGGAAAAACTGTCATGATTTCGTGACATGTTGGAAGAGAGAGAAAAAGTAGGAAAAAATGTCACGATTTCGTGACATGTTGGAAGAGAAAAAGGCAAGTGGAAAAACTGTCATGATTTTGTGACATGTTGGAAGAGAAAAAGGCAAGTGGAAAAACTGTCGTGATTTCACGACATGTTGGAAGAGAAAAAGGCAAGTGGAAAAATTGTCATGATTTCGTGACATGTTGGAAGAGAAAGAGAAAGCAGGAAAAAGTGTCACGATTTCACGACAAGTTCGAAGAAAGATAACAAGTAAGAAAAGTGTCACGATTTCGTGACATGTCGCATTTTTGCGACTAAAATAGGAGAGAGAAAGTAAGTTGGAAAAGTGTAGTGATTTCGCGACATGTCGCATTTTCATGACAAAATAAAGAGAGGAAGCGTATGGAAGCAGAACTGTCATGATTTTGCAACAAAAGCAGAAAGCAAGACTTCAGAAGTAGAAGTCTCATGATTTCATGACAAAATCAGAGAAGAATACTTCGAAGGCAGAAGTGTCACAATTTCATGACAAAAGCAAACAAGCTAAGTACAGAAGCAGAAGTGTCATGATTTTGCGACAAAAGCTAAGTTGAAGACTATGGAGGCAAAAGTGTCGTGATATCGTGACAAAAGCAAAGTCGAAGTCTTTGAAAATAGAAGTGTCACGATATCATGACAAAAGAATAGAGAAAGCGTACAGAGGTGAAAGTGTCATGATATCACGACATGTATTTTTGGAGGCCAAAGCAAAGAGAAAGAGCAAGGAGAAAAAGTGTCACGATATCGCAACATGTTGTATTTTCACGGTCCGATGCAAAGAGAAAGAGAGAAAGAAAAAGTGTCATGATATCGCAACATGTATTTTTGGGGGCCAAAGCAAGGAGAAAGAGAGAGAAAGAAAAAGTGTCACGATATCGTGACATGTATTTTCATGATTGAGTTGAAGCCGACAAAGACCGATGACAACCAACTAAAATTAGTGTTTACAGTTGTTATGAAAGCCGACTAAGATTAGGGTTTACAGTAGACTAAGATTAGGGTTTTCATCATGAAAATGTTGTTATAAAAGGAGGTTTGTTTGGATAATTTGTGAATGTTGAAGGTGTGCGAAATATGGTTGCTGTGCGCAGAGAGCAAGTCATGTTGAATCATTCTAAGTGTGAAATTTGCTAAGAAAGTAGAGTGCACAAAAGGGAGAAGACGATCGTGAATTTCAAGTGTAGCGAAGTAGAGTGTGTGAAGTGATTGCGCAGACAAAACAGAGTGCACAAAGGATTCAAGGGTGAAGAATACCAATCAGGGTCTAGCAAAAGCAAAGGTATCTCAGTATCAATCTTCTAGTTTCATAATTGAATTCCAAGTTGGTACTTGGCATCAGGGGTTGGTGCTCCTTTCTGTTGGTCCAGATAAATTAGGGGTTGGTGCTCCTTCCAGTGGATGCTGGTAAATTTTTTGTAAATTTGTAGCTTTGCAAAGGCTGGATTTGGATGGTAGTCCAAGTAGTCATTTTTTAGGAGTAGCCACATTGGTGAACCTCGTTAAATCTTGTGTTATGTGATGTTCTCTTGTGATACTTGCTTTATCTGGTTCTAAGGTTTCATTATTTCTATTTTAAGAGCTGTGAATTTAAGTTTAAAGAGCTAAACTGATTCACCTCCCCCTCTTAGTATCATTGTAAGACTAACAATTGGTATCAGAGTTAAGTTCCTGTACAAGCTTAACCGGCTAGGGTGATCTTGGAAGTAACACAATGGTAGGTGGTGAAGGCTTCTCATCAAACAAAGCACCAGTGTTTAACGGATCTAATTACGCATTCTGGAGAATCAAGATGTAGACATATCTCTATGCTTTGGGATACAACATCTGGGATTCAGTAGTTAGTGGATACACAATACCCATCACTTCTCCAAAAGAGGTTGACGAAGAGAAACTTTTTGAAAATAAATAAAAAGCAAAGAATGCTATCATGTGTGGATTAGCAGACAGTGAACTAGTACAGATCATGAGCTATAAAATGGTAAAATAAATATGGGAAAAACTGAGGAATATTCATGAAGGAGATGATAAGATCAAGGAGGCCAAGTTACAGACACATCGAGCTCAGTTCGAAGCATTAAAGATGAATGAGGATGAAAACATTGAGGCATATATGCTGAGAGTTAATGGAATCATTAATGCGATCAGAAGACTCGACGAGGATATTGGAGACTCTGTCGTCATGAAAAAGGTATTAAGATCTCTTCCTCAAAGGTTTGACTCTAAAGTCTCAGTGATAGAAGAAGCTAAAAATCTAAATTATTTTAGTATAGATGAGATGTATGGTTCTTTGACTGCATATAAGATGAGGATAGGAAGATCTAAACCCACAGACAGAGAAGTAGATTTTAAAGCCCTTAAAAATAAAAATGCAAACAAGAGTCCGAGGAAGAAGAGACATCAGATGAAATGGAAGCAAACTTTGTTAGAAAACTAAAAAGGGGAAAATGAAAATACAGAGGAAAGCTACCGTTTAAATGTTTCAACTATGGAGGCATTGGGCATCTTGCAAATAAATGTCCACTTAATGAGAAGAACAAAAATGATGAAGGATCGCACCAAGAAATAAGTGACTGGAAGAAGAAAATGAATTTCAGAAAAGGCAACTTCAATAAGAAAAGTTTCATCTCCAAGAATGCCAGTTCAACAGAAGACAACTCCGATGAGGATTCTGAAGAAGAAACAGGTGAAGCTCTTCTCATGGCATTTGAAGAAGTAAAATCGAGAAAGGAGTGAACTCTGAAGTATGTGGTGAAAACCCTGAGGCTGAAGTAGATCTAGAAGGTGAGTTGATCTCTGCACTTGAAGAGTGGAAAATAGAGAGGAAAAAGAATAAGAAAATTTCAAAAAGGCTTGAGGATGCAAACAAAATCATAACCAGTCTAAAAGTATAGATAAAAGAATACAAGAAAATATTTGAAGATCTCAAAGTACAAATTACCATGAAAATAGATTATTGTTGCAAACTAGAGGAAGAGAATGTTGGTTTACGGATGCAGATAGAAGAGATGAATCACAAAATTAGTTGCTATCATAAACATGAAGAAAGTTCTATGAAGCTAGATAAAATTATAAATGACCAAAGGTCTGCAGGCATCAAATTTGGTCTGGGTTTCATCGAAGGAGAATCATCAAATGGATAAAATGTCATAAATGTAGAATCCATAAATAATGAAGATAAGAAACAGGTTGATCAAGGAAAAACGTCTCATGCAAAAGAAAGCAATAATGCCAGGAACAAAAGGGGAATTAACAATGATGGATTCACCAATGTCACACATCAAATAAGAAGAAGACCTATGGCTCCTATGGCAATATGGCAGAGACCATCACCCAGGTTCAATTATCCCTTTTCTGGTTTCTGTTTTAAATGCAATGGCTATGGACATAAAATCGTAGACTGCAAATATAATGTAAGACCAAGGAATTTCACTAGTAGAAATGTTTTTTCTCCTCTGATGAATTATACAGTAGAATGTTATAACTGTCATAATTTTGGGCACATTGCAAGAAATTGTAGAAGTACATTTGCATCAAATCAGTTTTAGGGAAGAAAATTTCAACCAAATAGGATGAGACAATAGAAAACTTCCTGAAAAACATACACAAGCTAGTGATAAGGGAAAGGCAAAATAAGATCCCAAAACCACTATCAAAATGGAGTGGAAAGAAAAAGAGCGAATTAAGGAAGAAAATGAATCCTTAATCGTAAAAATAGCATTTAAAGCACAGAATAAATATGTACCATGGATACTTGATAGTGGATGCTCCAGTCATATGACAGGTGACAAACAAAAATTTGAAAAGTTACAAAAATATGAAGGTGGCTCAGTAAAGTTTGGAAATAATGATGGAGCTAAGATAGTTGGCAAAGGTTTAGTTAGATTTAGTGACAAAAAAACTAAGTCATAAGAAGTCTTGTTTGTGGATGGTTTGAAACATAACTTGTTGAGCGTAAGTCAGATTTGTGATAAAGGTCATGAAGTAGTTTTTAAGAAGCAGGGTTGTGAAGTTAGAAAAAAAAACAGTGGAAAATTGATAGCAACTGGATCAAGGATATCTGGCAACCTATACATGCTCTCAGAGACTTCAGAAGGAGCTTATTTTATTGGACAGGAAGAAGAAAGTTGGTTATGGCACAAGATACTCGGTCATATCAGTTTTGATAATCTAGTAAAAATTAACTCAAAAAGAGCAGTGATAGATATTCCCACCATTAGCAAACCTGCAAATAGCATTTGTGCTTCATTCCAAAATGGGAAGCAAACTAGAGTCACATTCAAAATAGAAGAGTACTACACAAGCAAACCTTTGGAACTAATACACACTGATTTATGTGGACCCATGAGAACACAAAGCATAAATGGTGACAAATATTTTATGTTGTGCATTGATGACTATTCTAGAATGACATGGATATTTTTCTTGAAGCATAAATCAGAAGCTTTTGAAAAGTTCAATATTTTCAAAAACCATGTTGAGAATGAAACAGGAAAGAGGATCAAATGTTTAAGATCAGATATAGGAGGAGAATTCATTTCAGAAGAGTTTACAAAGTACTATGAAAAATACGGTATTAGGAGATAGTTTTTAGCAGCCAGGACACCTCAGCAGAATGGAGTGGTAGAAAGAAAGAACAAAACAATGCAAGAAATGGCATGGACTATGTTGACTGAAAGCAGAATAGCAGACAAATTTTGGAAAGAAGCAGTCCATACCAAAATAGGTACATGCTGAGAACACATGAAAGCAAAAATCCTTATGAGTTGTGGTTTGGTAAAAGGGCAACAACAAAATACCTCAAAGCTTTTGGCAGCAAGTGCTACATCAAAATAACTGAAGATAATCTTGGTAAGTTTGAAGATAGAGTGGATGAAGGTATTTTTGTTGGTTATTCACCAACAAGAAAAGCTTACAAATGCCACAACAAGAGGCTAAAGAAAATTGTGAACAGTGCTGATGTTAAATTTTATGAAGGCAGAGAACGAGTAATTAGCTATGAAACGAACTACCCAATGTATGAAGAAGTTATTGAAGGAGATGAGGAAAATGAAACGCAAAAGATACAAAAAATTGACTCAGATGATTTGAGGTGTGATTCAAAAGTGGAAGAAAATAAGAAATTCAAAATAGGCAGCTAGCATAAAAATCATCCTAGAGAGCAAATAATTGGAGACCCCAAAGTTGGTGTTCAGACAAGAAGAAGAGTAGTAAGTAACTACTCTCTATTATCCAGCATTGAGCCCAAAAATGTTGTTGATGCAAGCAAAGATGAAATCTGGATGAAGGCAATAAATGAAGAATTAGATCAGATTGAGAAAAACAAAACTTGGGAGTTAGTACCTAGACCTGCAAATAAAAATATAATCGGGACTAAATGGATTTTTTGAAACAAATTGAATAAAGACGGACAGGTAGTCAGAAATAAAGCAAGATTGGTATGTAAGGGTTATGCACAATTTGAAGGCATTGACTTTGAGGAAACTTTTGCACCGGTAGCTAGACTAGAGGAATTAGAATTTTTATGGCTTTAGCAGTCTACAAGAATTTCAAAGTTTATCAAATGGATATGAAATCAGCATTTTTGAATGGGAAACTTGAAGAAGAAGTTTATATTGAGCAACCAGATGGTTTCCAACTTGGTGATGATCCCAACTTTGTTTGCAAGTTGAAGAAAGCATTATATGGCTTAAAATAGGCACCCCGAGCATGGTATGCAAGGCTAGACAACTATCTCACCCAACAAAGGTTTAAGAAAGGTATGGCGGATAGTAATTTGTATGTCAAAACAAAAAATGGGCATCTTATTGTTCTTTTTGTATACGTAGATGATATCATATTTTGCAGCAACAAATATGAGTCATGTAAAGATTTAGCAAATAAGATGCAGAAAGAATTTGAAATATCAATGATTGGTGAACTTTCATATTTCCTCGGATTGCAAGTTAATCAAAATAAGAAGGGCATATTTATTTCTCAAGTTAAATATGTGAAAGAGATGTTAAAAAAGTTCACAATGGAGGATTGTAAGCCAGTTAGCACTCCCATGATGATAGGTTGCAAGTTGAGCAAGGATGAAAAATCTCCACCTGTTGATCAAACCATGTACAGATCTATGATTGGAAGCTTACTATACCTGACAGCTACCAGACCAGATATTTTGTAGGTAGTATGCATGGTAGCACGATTTCAGGCTAATCCCAAGGAAACTCATGTGACGACAGTGAAAAGGATTCTTCGATACCTCAAGGGTACTATAGAATATGGGTTATGGTATCCAAAAGGTAAAGACTTCACCCTTATTTTGTATTTAGATGCAGATTGGGCAGGATGTGTAGATGACAAAAAGAGTACTAGTGGAGGTGCATTCTATCTTGGAGACAGATTGGTCGCATGGCACAGTAAGAAACAAGAGTCAGTTTTTTTATCGACAGCAGAGGCAGAATATATTGCAGCGACAACATGTTGTACATAGGTATTGTGGATGAAACAAACCCTGAAAGATCTTGGTATTAGCTTCAGTGAGCCAATATCAGTTAAGTGTGATAACACTAGTGCCATTAACATCTCCAAGAATCCGGTTATGCATTCACGTACAAAACACATTACTATCAGGTATCACTTTTTGAAGGAGAAATTTGTGGAAGGTGAGGTTAAGTTGGATTTTGTTCCAACTACAGAGCAAGTAGCAGATATCTTCACAAAACCATTGCCCAAGGAAGTTTTTGAGTACCTTACCATGCCCAGGGATCACATTCTCAGGGGGGGTATTTAAGTATTTGATAATATTTTTGCTCATGTTCATAATTTTTGCTAAGTGTAATAAATTGTGCCTGAGAATGTTGTGCATGGAATTAGAGGGAGTTTGCAGTAGCCCTTTGGTATTATTGTCAAAGGGGGAGAAGAGTTACTGGAAATTGCACATGTGTTGCCAACAATTCCAAAGGGGGAGATTGTTGAGCAAGGTGCAGCAACAGTATTGTCATTGTTGTCAACACAGTCAGATAGATCTATTGATGCAGTGGACAGGAAGTTCAAAAGCTAGTCAGTTGTAGAAGACATGAGTTCAAAGGTTACTCAGAGTATGTACAGTGTTTTTTCAAGAAGACCGAAGTGGCCCATATCCAAAAGATCAAAGAAAAAGACAAGTAAGAAAAGTATCATGATATCATGACATATACAGTAGGCAAGAAAAACTGTCGTGATTTCGCGACATGTTGGAAGAGAGAGAAAAAGCAGGAAAAACTGTCGTGATTTTGCAACATGTTGGAAGAGAGAGAAAAAGTAGGAAAAATTGTCGCGATTTCGTGACATGTTGGAAGAGAGAGAAAAACAAGAAAAACTATCACAATTTCGTGACATGTTGGAAGAGAGAGAAAAAGTAGGAAAAATTGTCGCGATTTCGTGACATGTTGGAAGAGAAAAAGGCAAGTGGAAAAACTATCATGATTTCACGACATGTTGGAAGAGAAAAAGGCAAGTGGAAAAACTGTCGTGATTTTGCGACATGTTGGAAGAGAAAAAGGCAAGTCGAAAAACTGTCGTTATTTCGTGATATGTTGGAAGAGAAAAAGGCAAGTGGAAAAACTGTCGCAATTTCTTGACATGTTGGAAGAGAAAGAGAAAGCAAGAAAAAGTGTCGTGATTTCGTGACAAGTTCGAAGAAAGAGAACAAGTAAGAAAAGTGTCACGATTTCGCGACATGTCGCATTTTCGAGACTAAAATAGGAGAGAGAAAGTAAGTTGGAAAAGTTTCACGATTTCACGACATGTCACATTTTCATGATAAAAGAAAGAGAGGAAGTGTACAGAAGCAAAACTATAGTGATTTCGTGACAAAAGCAGAAAGCAAGACTTCGGAAGTAGAAGTGTCACGATTTCGTGACAAAAGCGAAGAAGAAGACTTTGAAGGCAAAAGTGTCGCGATTTCATGACAAAAGCAAAGAAGCTAAGTACGAAAGCAAAAGTGTCACGATTTCATGAAAAAAGCTAAGTTGAAGACTACGAGGCAGAAGTGTCGTGATATCGTGACAAAAGCAAAGTCGAAGTCTTTGGAAACAGAAGTGTCACGATATTGTGATAAAAGAATAGAGAAAGCGTACAGAGGCGAAAGTGTCATGATATCTTGACATGTATTTTCACGGTCCAAAGCAAAGAGAAAGAGCAAGGAGAAAAAGTGTCGTGATATCATGACATGTATTTTTTCGGTCTGATGCAAAGAGAAAGAGAGAAATAAAAAGTGTCGCGATATCGCGACATGTATTTTCAAGGGCCAAAGCAAGGAGAAAGAGAGAGAAATAAAAAGTTTCATGATATCGTGACATGTTGTATTTTCATGGTCAAGTTGAAGCCGATGAAGACCGATGATAGCCGACTAAAATTAGGGTTTACAGTTGTTATGAAAGTCGACTAATATTAGGGTTTTCATCATGAAAATGTTGTTATAAAAGGAGGGTTGTTTGGAGAATTTGTGAATGTTGAAGGTGTGCAAAATACGATCACTGTGCGCAGAGAGCAAGTCGTGTCGAATCATTCTAAGTGTGAAATTTGCTAAGAAAGCAGAGTGCGCAAAAGGGAGAAGATGGCTGTGAAGTTTGAGTGTAGAAAATCAGAGTGTGCAAAGTGATCACGCAGAGAAAGCAAAGTGTGCAGAGGAAGCAAGGGTGAAGAAGACCAGTCAGGTTCTAGCAAAAGCAAAGGTATCTCAGTATCAATCTTCTAGTTTCAGAATTGAAGTCCAAGTTGGTACTTGGCATTAGGGGTTGGTGCTCCTTTTTGTTGGTGCAGATAAATCAGGGATTGGTGCTCCTTCTAGTGGGTGCTAGTAAATTGTTTGTAAAGTTGTAGCTTTTCAAAGGCTAGATTTTGATGGTAGTCCAAGCAGTAATTTTTGAGGAGTAGCCACATTGGTGAACCTCGTTAAATCTTGTGTTATGTGATGTTCTCTTGTGATACTTGCTTTATCTGGTTCTAAGGTTTCATTATTTCTGTTTTAAGAGCTATGAATTTAAGTTTAAAGAGCTACATTGATTCACCCCCCCTCTCAGTGTCATTGTAAGACTAACATTTATTAGTTCATATAGCCCTATTTTCTCTTATTTTTCCATGTAACATAGTAGATCAAACATTAGGGTGTACTTTACTATAAAGTTAATAATCCTACTCTATGATATATAATATCTAAACTTATTTAGGTCCCTCGTGATGGTGCTTACCTACTTTTAAATCAAGGTATGTTTTTCATCATAGTAGTGAAGGGCTTGGATCATAAAGGATATGGGGTATTTTTCACCCTAATCATTCTTTTCGGTTAGGACAACCAAAATTATCTCATTAGTACAAAATATATAGAACCTAAAATATTTAGAGAAATATATATTAATAAGGATAGAGGCTTTTGTGATGGCATCCTTGACATCCTAGAAGGCTTTCTTTTCTTAGTTTGTACAATATAGAGATACATCAATATTTTACCCTATCCTAATTAATACCTATCTATTTTATTTGATTGGGATCTATAGTTAAACCCTCTTTTGATATTATGTGACCCAACAATTTTCCTTCTTGAACCATGAAAATGGACTTCATAGGGTTTAAAGAACTACCAAATTCTCTACACATCTAGAATACTAACTTGATATGTTCAACATGGTTACTCATGATTTTAGAAAATATCATTAAATTATCAAGGTATATGAGAATAGTCTCTCACATAATATTGAAAAATCTATGCCCATAGCCCTTTGGAAAGTTTCCCATAGATTTGATAGACCAAATGACATTCACTAGTAGGTAAATGTTGTCCATTTGGTGGTGAATATGGTTTATGTTGATCTTCATATTTAACCCAAATCTAATTATACAATGATAAATTATCCAAGATTGGAAACATGGCATAGTCAATAGTGATCAAATTATAATGGTACTTCAAATAAGCCCTGTTTAGGTTCCTAAAGTTGACAAATAGTCTTATATCCCCATTATTATTACACATTAGGACTAAATGGCAACCCACATAGTGTGTTTTGATCAAGAATATAATACAAGCTTGTATAAGCTTCAATAACTTCTTTTTCATTATTGTTCTATTTTTGAATTTATAGGTCTCTATTTTTGTCTAAAAGGCTTGGTGTTAGGGTCCAACTCAATAGTATACTCCATGATATTTTGGTCATATTATTTAAGATATTCATATGACCAATAATATCTTTATACTTCCCATAGAGATCTTTGAAAAGGTCTTTCCTTCTTGAGCATAATTTTTTCCAAGTAGTTTACTCTTTCCTTTAGCTACCTCAATTAGGTGATGTGAAGAAGATTTTACCTTAAGATTAGTTTTCCTTGTATTATCATTTGGGTTAAACAAACTCTCACGAGTGATAAAGCATTTAGGTAGCTAATTTGATTTTAATTGTATGAATCCATCTTTGATGTCATCCCCATACTCTTTTTTTCTTCAATATATTGAGCTTCCTTGATCAATAACTCTATAAATTGCTCATAATTATTGAATAATTGCTAGCGATCAAAGTTATCAGGTACTACTAGTATGAACACAACATTAAATTCATTTATATTATCCCACATATTATTGGTGGGTTAAAATTGGACCATCAACTTTGAATTTAAATATATAGGTTTTTCTTTGATTTCATATGAATCAAAACTTTTGAGAAAATCCTAAACTTATTGTTTTTAATACTTTGGGTGTTTGTTCTTTGTTGCACATTGACCTAATTTATGAATAGTTTAGAGTTACCATATCCTTAGGTCCTTGATTCCCATTTTTAATATTTTTAAACCAATAGAGAGCGCTTCACACTCTACCACATTATTGGTATAACTAAATAATAACCTACAAGTAAAATAAGTTTGTGCACCTTTCAAATCAATATACCATCACTTAGTCTATTCATGTTTCTACTACCATAAAAGTACATAGTCTATATTTTATCATATCATTGACTTGTTAACATATGAATATTTGAAGGAGTTTCCAAGTTAAGGTAGTTTCCTAATTTAGTTTCTTCATACTCAACCTCTAGGTCCTCATCATCTCCTAATACATTGATTATCATGTTCACCTCTAGATCTTGTTTACCTTATAGATATTCATCATTTTCTAAGAAACCTAGAAACTCATCTAATTCACTATACCTTCACCCTAAATATTGTGTAGGAGGTAGTCACAAGGTTGTTCATTCTCAATCCTAATTATTTCCCCATTTTTGGACACCTTCATATGAGTATAATCCATTGTTAGGTTAACATCCCATGATAACTTACACATCCATTATTTGGACAATAGCATACCAAAATATGGGGGTAAATCCATGAGTATCACTTCTTGTACTAATATACATTTTGTATACGTGGCTATAGTTAATGATTAGATCTATGAGAATCCCAAACATATTGGATCTTAAGCCATCCATTTGGATCAGGTTTCTAGCTATCTTCATATAAGGGAGAACCATTTTTTCATAAATAGCTTTGGGCATGATTGTGGTTGTTACACCTAAATCAACTATGTAACTCCTAAGAATATAATTTTTAAACTTAAGTATTACATAGAATCGGGGTGGCTTTACAATTTTAGTTTGGGAGAATTTTGTATATCTGATACATTGACCTATATGTTTGACGGATGTTCTACCATAAAATTTTGTTGCTTTGTTATGCTATCTAGAGTTGACTCTAATTGTTTACACCCAGTATAAATCTACTCTTACTCTTTTAAATTTTTCTAGAGGATATCTCACTGTCCTAGTAGCTCTAATGCTTCTAGCATGCTAACCTTGGCCAAATCTCTTTTCATCTCCTCTACAATATTGCATTTTAATTTGGCATAAGTGCTTTCCTTTCTTGCCATGAAACATAAATATTGTTTAGATGTTATAGTTTATACTTCATTCATGAGAAGGGCATTTTAGTCATATTTTAGCCTCCTTTTAAAGTGGATATATTTATTTACTATCTCTCTCTTTATAAAATCTATTAGCAACTTCTTGGTATTCATTGTCCATTATAGGTTCCTTTCCCTTCTCTACCCTCTTATCTTTATCGTTTTCTATTTTTCCACTCTCCTCTTGATGTGTACCCATTGCTTCATTTTTTCATTTTTATTTTCTATTTTTGCCTCCTATTGTGCTATGATATATCCCTATCTTCAAGTGCAAATATCACCTCTCTCTTCTAAGGACCAGCGTACCTTTCCTAGATTCAATTTACTTCTTAGTTAATTGATCTTAAACAACATTTGTTCTACTTATAGTTTGAAACCTTTGATAATTGGTGCATATGGCATCATCTTCAAATGTTGACTCCTCATTTTTGTATAGTGCTAAAATTTTCCAGGATTATATTGTTGGGATTGGATAAGGTAGGTATTTATTCTAAAGCCCGGGGTTCTTGCTACATAGCCAAATTCACTATGGGGACAACTTGACTTGTAATGATAGCCTACTAAATCTGATATTACTAATTATGTTTAATAGTTTGAGATTGTTTAATGACACCCATGTATTCAATAGGATTATGTATATCATTACAAGGAAGAGCTATTCTAGTTAGCCTTTATGTTGTTTTTAACCATATGATTGTGAGTTTGAATCACTTCTTGATTAATACCTTATTGGGGCACCTGCTATTTTTTTAGGATTGGGATATTTTAAGGCTACCAATTATATAATTCTTGTCACTTTTATTTGCATCATGGTTATGATATACCAAAATCTTGATCACTTCCAATATTTTTTCATTATAAAATTGTTATTGGACTCATTACTAGAGTTGGATGGATTAGGGAGGGATAGAATTTGTGGGTGAAAGGATACAATGGATTATGTTTTTTGGCTAGGATGAATGAAAGCATTTGTTTGAGTATTATATATTGATGAAAATTTAGACATGGAATTTGGTATAGGCATATTTTAGAAAGTTTGGGTTGCATAGGCCATTGGTAGAGCATGGGGTATTTTCCCTAATCAAATGAGAACATCATGTCCCCTAGTTACTTCTTCAAATGTTGTAGCTATTAAAAAATGATTAACATTACAAACCATTAAATTTTAAGTTACATTGTAAACCTTTAATGTAACATGGCAATGTCTGTTCTTTGTTTGGTCTAGCATTTTATAAAATTAGATTCATGATCTAGTAATAAAATCATAGGTATTTTCTTGAGGATGTATTTTAATCATATTCAATTGAAATATAATTGAGTAACCCTTTTCAATGCTACAAAACCTGTGCATAAATGGTTTTACTATCAATGCCCAACTATTAATTAAATTATATGGTAATCCCTTATAGTATAATGTAATTTTATCATGAAAGGATTAGATAGGTAAGTATACCATTATGTCCTCCTTTTGGATGTGATGAATCAATTTAATAATTGATAATTCACTAAGGCGATCTAGTGTTGCCTTATTTGTGTTTCTATCAAAGGTAGGTAGTGCTTTCATAGTTGCTAAGGGAATATGAGAATAGACCACTAGGTTTAATGGTCCTTGGTAGGTAAAACCTAGAAGTTGATTTTGTGGCCTAGAAGGTTCTCCTAGTTTATTTTATTGAGGATGGGGTTGACCACACTATTATTGAGGAAGGGATACATCACATAGCCATGAGGTGGGTATGGAGGGTATGGTGGATAGTTAGACAAAGGATACTAAAGTTGCAGAGTATTATAATTCTACTACTAGTTAGGAGGTGGTAGAATATTCTATTGTGAATGGAGATGGTTTACCCCTATCTATGGAACTTGATATTTTTGAGAAGTTGGGACTTGCACATTTACTATGCTTGACTAGTTGAAAGTGGTGTTAACCCTTGGGAGTTTCCTTAGAACACCTACAACCTCATTTGCCTAGCCATCACTTCCATATTTTGATTAAATTTTAGATTCAAATGTTATGATCCTTTGGGATTTGAGGATTGACCTGGAGGGACGTTGAAAATATTTAATACTATATATCCATGTGGGCTCTAGGTTATATGATTACTTATATGAGGTATCTTTTACATGCAATAGGATAAATATGAGTTGTAGAATTGAGTTGTAAAGAGCAAATTATTTATAAGGTTGTTCATGTTAATCAATATTTGATATAGAGTATTAGTGTGAGCTAGGGTAGGGGCCAAATTAGGCCAAGTCTAGTTTGCTAGATTAAATGAATAACTAATTTCGTGGCTTAAGTAACCAATTTGTGTCAACATAAAGCTTTGGCTAACTTTATTGGCCATGGTGATTTTAATCATTTATAGGACATGATTGGAACCATAATTTCTTCAAAATCATCCTCTTGATGCACCCATACAATGGTTTTTTCTTTTCTTTTTCCTTTAGCATTTATTTAGTGGTATGCAAAAATGTCTACCATTTGGTGATCTTTTTACATTTTCTAATCCTTTCATCATGTATTCATAGGATTGTGCATACATGCCTACATGGATAAATATTTGAGGTTAAATATTATAAAATTTAAAAAAAATTATCAAGTTATTCAAGTGCAAAATAAGAGCAATTCACTTGTAATTTTGGGAGGATTCACTAATAGGGAGTAATTTTTGTAAAACGCTATAAATAGAGTGATTCACTTTGAAAGTGTAGGTGATTAACTTGCTATTTTTGAGTGATTCAATTGAAATTTAGATTTAGAGAAGATTTTACAAAATAGATATCAAAATAGATTGCCTAAAATGCCTTGTCTTCAATACTAGAGCAAATCACCTTCCCTTGAGGGAGAGAGAAAGTAAAATTGTCTTTCCTAGAAAAATTTTAGACTCAAAGCAATTCACTGATCAAATATGTCTTGAGTCGATTTTATGGTGTCAATGTGAATCACTTGCGTTTTATGAGCTAATTACTTGTTATTTGAAACTTTGATAAAAATGACTTAGAATCTACTTTAAGTGCTTTTTACCCATGGTAGTGACACATACGAGGTTAGATCCAAGTTTTGATGTTGGTCAAATGCCTTTGAATTTGTTATCATTACACTATTTTTAAAATTATTAAGTTCATATAGGAGTCACCATTTGCAAAGTACCTATAAAATTTGAGAACAAATAACAAAAAATAGATCAATTTCAATTTAATCCAATATTAGAGCTAAAAAATTTAGTTCTTTCTCTCGATGAGTCACTCTATATTTTACTTATAAAAATGTAGTTTTTTTTAGCAAATTGCTTGCTATGTTTGGGTGAATCACTTGGAAATTCCAAGCGAATAGTTTGCTTTTGATGCCTTAATTATTTTTCAAGTCTTCGTTAAAATGGAGCAAATCACTCTGAATTTAAGAGTGAATCTCTTGATAATATTTGACTTGTTGAAGAGTTTTCTTGGTTTTGAGCCAATCACTCTATTTAAACAAGTGTTATTTTGATGTAGAAATCATCAATTTAATGTAAATCTAAGGAAACATAAGGGTTCATCCCACCATGTGTACCAAAAATTATGTTGACATGAGGAATTGTCCTAACTTTTAATTAAGGATTTGTACCCCCAATCTAAGTTTCAAAAAGGTTAGATAGGATTGTCAAGGGATTTTTCCAAGTTCTAATTTTAGGCTAGCTCCTTGCTATCCTCATATAAAACCTCTATGCTAATATAAAGTAAATTGCATGAAAACAAAATACAAAAAGCAAAATTGTTTGTATGTTTAGAGTGTAAAAAATCTAGAGTGAATGCAACTTTTATACCATAGGAAGGAGATCATGTGATTAATCAATACATAAGAATTTAAATAACATCAGTGTTCACCCATTTATTTGATTGTAAAATTGATAAGTGAATGAGAAGATGGGCTATAAGGACCATGCTACAACTCTTGTGCAATTAGCAAACCAAGAGGGTGGTTTTATTTATGAAATGCTTAAGGACTAGCTAATTTCTTACAATCTCATGAGTACGAAGAAAAACGTGGGTTTAATGTGTAAGTCTATATTCTTATGGCTAAAAAATAATTACAATGAGGGCTCTAGGCTACTATTTATAGCACAATTTTACCCCTAAGTTATTTTGGTGAGAACCAATTACTCCTGGTAAAATTAAATACTTGGGGTAACTTTAGAAAAATGTTGCACCTCTAAACATTACATATCTCCAATTATTCCTCTAATAGTATTTAAAATGGTTCCAAAATAACTTGGTGTGCCACTACATGTGAAAATATTACTTTCTAAAAGATTTACCTAATGATTTGCACCTTAAAGCTACCTTTATGACTATTTGAGTGATTCACTCTAGTACAGACATAATATCATTCATATTTGTAGTTGGATTGACTAATTCTATCAAGAAAATCACTCCCTTAAGCCAATAGGTCCTCCTTAGTGCTTGAATCAACTTTTGGAGCTAATTGGCTATTTTTTACAAGTAGATCGGTCCTTGTCCAAACTTAGTCAAATTTTGAGATTTATAGGGTCTTTCCACCACCTAGTCCTCTATCACTACGTCTCCTTTAAAATTGATAAACAATTTTAAAGTTAGTGTCAAGGTAATTTATTTATGGTGATTTCATATGATACCAAGTTCCATTGTTGGAAGATCCCTAATCATGCCTTTATCTTTGGGCATAGAGTCTATAAGTTTAAGACCTATTGTAACAACCCAAAATCTACCAACCTAATTTTATTAAAAGAGCACTTACAAAAAAAGGCTCTCAAGGAAGACACCCTTAATATAATTATATAATCATGCAAGGCTCATGCAAGGCTTCACCATATTTGAGTTCCAAGTCACTATAGATGACATTCAGTGGATAGGAGGGGCCAACTCCCATAATTTTTAGGGTTCATCTTAAACCTACACATTTAGAAGGATGTCAAAAGTGGTCCCCCACATTTTCTATACCCTCATCGACATAGGATCATGTGACCATGATGTAGGGATTACCCTTTAAGGACCATAACACTTAAAGAGGGACATCTATTTCCTAACCTAACTTTAAGTCCATCTAGGTAGGTTAATCAAAATATATCTTTGGTTCTTAGTTACCACACCTTTATGGGCTAACTAAGGTCATTACCACTTCGACAATAACTAACATGATATTTTGATCTAACATGATTGAGGAATCATCAATGTTGTTTGGTGGATATTTTTTCTAACACATTTGATCCTACTTGTTCAAGGTGCAACTATGCACAAGCACCTTGGCTATTGTATACACACAACTCCTTCTAGGTTCATGAGATCCTAGCTATTGCATTCTCGCAACTCCTTCTAAGACTCATGTTCTACCTAGTTATTGCATTCATGCAACTCCTTCCAAGATTGGGTTTTATGGTTTACAAGAGGACGTTATACCCACCCCACGGATGAAAAAAATTACAACATTTATCATAAATTTAAACAATGCACTTAGCATATTAACAAAAATACATAATCTATCATATTTGAAAATTGTAACAAATATTCCTCTTAACCATAAGCCAACTATGCATATTTCAAGTGCTTACTTCAAAAACCTTCAAATAACATTAATGCATAGATGATATAACCTATATCTCTAACATAATATGCATTTTCCATAATTGATATAACTCAATAATAACTAACCAACGAGATTACTCAAAATCACAAAGTACAAAGACCCAATTTATTGGTAAGCAATATAATATTTTAGTTTGAACAATAATCAAATATACAAACTTATTGATCAACTCAATCATTCCAAAGCCTTTAATTTCCACAACTTCCAAACATTCAAAGTTCTATGAAGCTATTTCCAATGATCCTCAATCCAACTGTAAGTCAGCAAGCCTTTTCATGATGGAAAACCACCCATAATTTTATGAGGTATACATAGGTATCAAAACAACTTTTCATGCAATGCAACTTAAATCATTCTATGTTCTATTATGCAAACAACCATGGACATAACATAAGCAAGTTATAAGATTAGAATCCTAGACTTCTCTTTATAATGATTCATTAACTCACAATAATCTCAGGATTCGATATAATAGTTTCTCTTTCAAATCCAACATCAAATATTCAACATCAATACAAGAAAATCCTATACTTCTCTTTATAATGATCCCTTAATCCACATATATCTCAAAAACCATTATATTAGTTTCTCTTTCAAAACCAAAACAAACAATACATATGACAAGAGGGAATCTTATACTTCTCTTTTATAATGAATCCTTAATCTACCCAAGATCTTTGTAATTCATTATAATAATATATTTTCAAACAAAACAATACATAACAATTTCATGCAATAGAATCACATGCTTTTCTTAAAATGATTTTTTAACTATCTCAAGTCTCAAAAACCATTTAGTAGTTTCTCTTTCAAAACCCACATGTAATACACCATTTATTTATTAACTATTGCAAGTCTCATGAATCAAATAACTTAAATTTCAAACTAACATAAACTTACAAACTCAAAACAAGAGAATCCCATACTTCTCTTATAATGATTTCCTAACTCACAAGAATCTCAAAAAATATTATTTAAGTTTCTCTTTCAAAACCAAATTAAACATTCAAAATCAATACAAGAGAAACCCATACTTCCCTTTTATAATTTTTTCCTAACTCATAAGAATCTCAGAAAACATTTTTTAAGTTTCTCTTTCAAAACCAACTTATACATTCAAAAAAAATACAAGGGAATCACATTTTATAATGATTTCCTAACTTATAAGAATCTCATAAATCATTACATTAGTTTCTCTTTCAAAACTAGAATAATACTTTATTAAAACAACTATAATCAAAGTAATTAAATATAAGCAAGTACTTTATTTAATAAAATAATCAAAGTACTTAATTAAACAACCTATAATTAAATATACAAAAAGTACTCTACTTATAAGCATGGCACTCAAATAAACAAAATACAAATCATGCACTTATAAACTAAGAACTCGACTAAACACCAAAACAAAAGGGTCGAGCACTCAATTAAACTCCACATAAATCAAGCACTAAACACAAAGGTTATAAAATTAATTAAACCTTCAAATATTAAAAACCAAAGAAGTGTGCACTCTAAAAATCCCTAACAACACTCCCTAAGGAAAAATTGTACCCATGTTGATGCGTAGGAAGGAGGAAACAACATCTGATTGATATACACACAGACCAACATAAGGGAAGAGGGAAAAATCAACATAATAATAATACTCAAAAAGGCTCTCAGGCTGAGATGTCTTCACCTAGAATAAAAGCAACAAGAAAGCTTAACATATTGAGAAAAGGATCGGTCTACACTACTGGTAAAAGAGAGGATAAAAGATAAAACATCAAACTCAAACAACGAAGCAATGATAGGTTCCACTACATAGTGGTAGACCAACTCTTAAGAGCACACAAAAAAGCATCAAAACAAACATGAGCATGGATCAAACAACACACAGGACTCATAGAAAGAGATAGGAAGATAAACAACAAGGAAAGCAAGTTTCTACCAAAGCCACATAGCAACTAGATTAAATCAAAGTATAACATACAAAATTATCACAAAGAGCCACCTATTTTGAGCTTCCTTTATGTCTTCTCTAGTTATATGAAGCATTATTTCATATCTACTCCTCTTTGCCTGAGCAGTCCACAATTTATTTTCCTTTGATCCACTAGCCAACACATTCTTTGCCCCAAAATACCATATTATGGGGAAATGGGAATCCAAGTGTGCCTTCATTGAAAGTAACATTCAAAAGAAATGTTCAAGGTGTTTCCTCTCAAGACCCATGTGCACCAACCCAATCCTCATTCAAGATTCACTCAAACATAATATGGTGGTCTAATAAATAATTTTAAGAAAAATACAGTCTAAACAATTTTTTCTAGTTTTTTAATTAAATTAACCCAAACATTAGAAACCAAACTTTAATTCTAATTTTTAAGAATTATTCAAAGTCATTCTTTGATCTATTTCCACAGTTTGAAAATAAATATAAAAAGTAAATTAATACTTCATGAATTTAAAGTATAATTCAATTCATATCTAACATACCACAACCAAGCATAAATACACTCCTACAATGTTCCACACCATTATTTTATCCTTAATTAGGAAAAAAAATTTAAGATAGGTTAATGCTATCACGAACCTATTTTAAGGAGACTCATCGCAAGAAACTTCTCAGTCCAATGGTACGAATATAGAATTAAGAAAAAATGATATGAATCTACATGAAAGGTAATTATCCATGTTACCCTAAGCTTTCGATGAACAAGTCATCATCATCATTTTCCTAAATATATCTCTTTGTAGATGGTTCACTCATATGGTCCCATTAAAGAGAGCACCTAGTTCTGCACCCATAAATACGTCAACAGTACAATATTCCAAACTCAAAATATATCATAAAATGAATCTATATCATAATATAAACACATTAAAACATAGCTTACTATCCATAATGAGCTTTAATAAGGAGGGGTGTTACATACTCACCCCTTAGGCTAAAAACAACCCTTTGTGTTTTTTACAAGTGGGTAAACAAGTGTTAATTCAAATAAAACTAGAAATTGTTGCCCCATTTCTTCAACACATTTTTCATAATATTGGTCCCATTAGACCTTATATAGATCTAGGGCATATTTCCTCAACACCTTGGAATGAAACCCCAAATTCTTAACTAGTCTCACCTCAATGGTGGAGTTATCTGTCATCTACAAATTATAAACATTCCACACATGAGTAAGATTAGCAACATGATTCCTAAACTTAAATATGTGGAAGGTATCATGGATCTTTAACAATTTGGGTGACAAGGCAAGCCTATAGGCTACTAGACAAATATTATCTATGATTTCACAAGAGCCCAACATAGCAAGGATTCAACTTTGATGATTTTATGACACTTTTTCATGGGTCTTACCATTAATAAAACTCCATATCCTACAAAGAATTCTCTTGGTGATCTTTTCATATCATCATAGCTCTTTTGGTGATTGGCTACTTTCTTGAGCCTAAGCCTAATTACTTTGAGTTGCTCCTCCATCTCTCGTATAGTGTTTGGCATGATCATCACTTGATTCCATGGATTATCCCATGATAGAGGTGTCCTACATCTTTCACCATACAAGGCTTAAAATAGGGCTATCGCTAATGATGCATGGTATCAATTCATTACATGCAAATTCCATGATATGCAATAAGTCTTCTCACTTGAATTTTAATCCATGCAATATATGCACAACATGTCTTCCAAAACTTGGTTTACCCTCTCAGTATGACCATCTATTTCAATATAATATGATTACCTCAGGAAACCCATGTGGACTAAATATTTCTTTGGTAAACTTATTTTCCAACACCTGTGTATCCTCCTTGATGTTCCCTAATATGAAGTGTGCAACCTTGATCAATTTATCAACCACTACCAAGATTGCATCATGCTGGAACCTATTCTTATCCAAACCCACAATAAAATCCATTGATATTACTTGCCACTTTTGCATAGAAACCTCATGTGAATACAATTTCTTACCTAGATGACAATGTTATCCTTTCATTTTTTGGTATTCTAAATATCTTGTAATGAAATCAACGATATCTTGCTTCATCCTAGACCAATAGAAGGTATTTTTCATGTTCTCTCTCATTTTTTACCCTCCATTTTGAAAATAGGGAGAATTATGTACCTCTTGCATAATCATTCTCCTTAAATCATCCATTTTGGATATAATTACCTACTCTCTAAAATATAAAAGCCCTATTTTATTTTTAAATCTTTGTTCTCTTCAATATTTCCTTTAGTTTTATTCTATATTTCTATGCAATACAAGTCTTGTAGTGTTATTTTCTTAACTCCATCCATAAAATCTATATCACTTTAGATCAATACAACTATGCACTTTATCCTACTCAAGGCATCTACAACCTTATTCTCTTTTCTTTTATTGTATTTCAATACTAAAATAGTATCTTGCTAAGAACTCTATCCATCATTTATGTCTTACATTTAGCATAGTTTAGGTAAATATATATACTTATGGGTGGTCTAACCTTAGCTCAAAAGATATGCTCAACAAGTAATGTCTCTAGCCTTCTTAGGCATGTACATTGTGGCTAAAAACGGATCAAAGGTATCATCTATCCTTAGTAGAGAGTACTTAATCTTATTGCTTACCTTACCCAGTACTCAAAATATAATCTCAATAAACCATCCTTCTCTATCATAATGAATACCAGAGCACCCCAAAGTGACACACTTGGTTTTAACAAACCCTTAATTAACAAGTCTTGTAGATGCACCTTCTAAACCTACAATTCTTTTGGGATCATCCTGTAAGGTGTCATTGAAATGGGTTCAACTATCGGTACTAACTCATTAGAAAAGTAGAATTATTGATACTAGTTTCATTACCTCTCATTACTACTCCATATGCTCATGAAAAAACTTAACTATGTAAGGGTGGTTTTCTACCCTCTTGCTATAACTTGCTTATTCCTTTGGTTTACTTATTAAAATCAGTTATTCTCCCATACTTCATATTGGGATCCATTGCTCTCCCAATTTCTCTTTTTGGAAGCATACTATGACTTCCTCTTGATCCTATCTTCTTGGAAGATACTAATTCCAACCAAGTACTATTTTCTATCCATAAAAGCAGTTGGGTAAGTTACAATTTCTCCCAAATTGTATTTATAATCCATTGGTTTCATCTCCCATGAACTAATTTAGACCATTATCATAGTCATATTTTTTTTGCCATAAGATGCTATCTTTGAGAAGCCCATCATTATTTATTAGATAATAATTATGGTCACACTTGTTTACCCACAAGGTACCATCTTTAATAAGAACATTATCACTCATTTGATAATGAACATGGCCATGCTTGCCTCTTCACAAGGTGACATTCACTCTGATAAAAACATTATCACTCATTTGATAATGATCATGACCATGCTTACCTCTTCGCAAGGTGCCATTCACTCTGATAAGTATCATGGTCACTCTTGCCTACCTGTAAGGTGCCACCTCTGATAAGAATATTATCACTCATTTGATAATGATCATGGCCACACTTATCTCTTTTCAAGGTGCCACTTACTCTAACTGCAAGAGAGTTGAATTAGGTTACAATTTTCCCTAGAATTGTACTTCTAACTTTAGTTAGTTGCATTACCCTCATGCACTAACTTAATTCATTATCACCCTCTTGATAAAGTTCATAGCCACACTTTTCTACCTACAAGTTGTTATTTTTGATAGGATCATTATCACTTTAATGATAACAATTAGGGTTTCACAAGCCTTCATGCAAGGTGCCTTACCCAAAGTAGCATATCAATTCAATGCTTACCCTAAGTGCACTTATAGGAAGCCTTAATCCCTATGACCTAGAGCTCTGATACCAACTATAACAACCCAAAATATACTAATCTAATTTGTTTTGAAAATAGCACTTACAAAACAATGGCTCTCAAGGGAGACACCCTTACTATAACTATCTCAACATGCAAGGCTTTAGCAAATTTGAGTTCCAAGTCACTATAGATGACACTCAATGGATAGAAGGGGTGAACTCCCATAATTTTTGGGGTTTACCTTACTAAACCTAAATGTTTATAAGGATACCAAAAGTGGTCCCCCCATATTTCCTATACCCTCCTTGGCATAGGACCATGTGACCATGATAGGGATTACCCCTTAAGACCCATAACACTCAAAGGAGGATGTTTATTCCCTAACCTGAATCTAAGTCCATCTATGTAGGTTAATTAGTGTAGAGCCTTAGTGATTAGTTAACACACCTCTATGGGCTAACTAAGGTCATTACCACTTTGATGGCAACTAACATGATATCCTAATCCTACATGATCAAGAGATCATCATTGTTGTATTGTGAATAGTTTCCCCACACACCCGTTCCTACTCATTCAATGTGTGACTACTTACAAGCACATTGGCTATTGTATATGCAGAACTCTTTCCAGGTTCATGAGATCTTAGCTATTGTATTCTTGCAAATTCTTCTAAGTCTACCTAGTTATTGCATTCATGCAACTCCTTCTAGGATTGAATTTTATGGTTTAAAAGAGGAATCTCTACCCACCCCAAGGATAGAAAACATTACAACATTTATCATAAAATTAAACAATGCACTTAGAATATTAACAAAAATACATAATCTATCAAATTTGAAAAGTGCAAGGAAGATTCCTCTTAACCATAGGTCAACTATGCATATTTCAAGTGCTTACTTCAAAAATCTTCAAACAAAATTAATGCATAGACAAGATAACCTATATCTCTAACATAATATGCATTTTCCATAGTTGATAGAACTCAACAATAACTAACCAAAGAGGTTACTCAAAATCACATAAAGTATAAAGACCCAAGTTATCATTAAGCAACATAATATTTTAGTCTGAAAAATAATCAAATATATAAAATTTTATTGATCAACTCAATTATTATAAAGCCTTTAATTTCCATAACTTATAAACATTCGAAGTTATATGAAGCTATTTCTAATGATCCTCAATTCAACCACAATTCAGTAAGCCTCTTCATGATGGAGAAACCATGCATAGTTTTATGAGGTATACTTAGGGATCATAGCAACTCTTCATGCAATGCAACTTAAATCATGATATGTTTTATTATGCAAAAAAATATGCACATAACATAAGTAAGTTATAAGAAGAAAATCCTAGACTTCTCTTTATAATGATTCCTTAACTCACAAGAATCTTAAGAATTGGTATAATAGTTTCTCTTTCAAAATCAACATCAAATATTCAACATCAATACAATAGAATCCTATACTTATCTTTATAATAATCCCTTAATCCACATAGATATCAAGAACCATTATATTAGTTTCTCTTTCAAAACTAAAACAAGTAATACATCCGATAAGAGAGAGTCTCATACTTCTCTTTTATAATGAATCCTTAATCTACCCAAGCTCTTATGAATTCAAAATATTAATATCTTTTCAAACAAACAATACATAAAAATTTCATGCAAGAATCCCATTTACTATAATTAATAGTGTTTACTACCTTTCAGTTATGATTTTGCAATAATTTTAGAAAATTCCAAGATCTTCGTTAGAATAATATTGGGAGATAGAGCTACTGAAAATGACTTAAACTTTATTGATCAAGTCTTGGATGAGGTTCCTAAGGCTCATGAACCTATTAATCAAATGACCATTAGTGTGATCGAATACACAATGATCATCATGGTGGAACTAGAGAGGCTTTTTCTTTTTAGCATATAAAGGCTTGATAGGTGGAAGCTCCACCATTTTGGCTTCAAAAATTTGGTCCAAGATGGTTGAAGGAGGTTTCTCTAGTCAAGATAACTTCCTTTTTGGTTTTGATTGTTGATGCTTATCTATTACAAGATTTAGAATGGATTCGCTAGCACTCACATTGTTGGCTTGGTGGAAGTCTATAACTCCATAGCCTATAGTGTGCTTGTTTTTGTACTACCTCTTAGAGTGGAAGGAAGACTTGTCTTCCTCTTTATGGGCTTTTTATTTTAGTTGTCCTCTTTTAATAATGGAGGTATGCACTCCCTTAGCCATGTCGATTGAATCTTCAAAATAATATATATTGGTTGTATCTAAGTAGAAGGCCAATTTTTAATTGAGGTTGCCTATAAAAATATCTAAGAGGTTTCTTGGTGGAGAAACATATTGGATTCTTACCACTAGATATAACCCTCTTACTAAGATGTTAGTAGAATTATCATCCTTGGATTTTTTGATCTTATACAAGAACTAATCATGACCTTTTCTTCAATATATATAAAGGATTGCTTAATTAACATCTCAACAATATTTCTAAATCTTTTAAGAGAATGCCTTGGTAATTGGTAATACCATTCCAATGTGGGACTACAAACACTTTTGGAAAATATTTTAAGTGGTAATGTTTAGTCATAAGAAATATCACTACAAATGGTCCTAAAAATCATAATATGGTTAATGGGATCTTCCTTCTCTTTATACATTTGAAACCTAGGTGTTTCAAAATTAGGAGGAAAGAGATGATTAAATACAAAGGAATTTAGGGGATGGTTGCACATGTCCTCATAAGAGTGCTTGTGACTAGAAGAAGACCTTGAATTGAGGCCATTTGTTGTTTTAGTAGCTCTAATTATGATGCTAAAGTTTTAAGCTTAGAAAAAATAGGAATTAACTACACAAAAGCTATGTGTTGAGAGATAAGCAGACTTTCATAATTGATGAGAGGATAAGATTGAGGTATTTTGGGCATAAAATGTTATTACTATCATTGTATGGATTTCCCACAAGATCTTTAAAATAAAAATATTAGAATATGAAATATGGGAGGATGCAAGAATAGGGTTTTAATCAAAACCAATACATGTGCTTGTGAATATGGAAGGAAGATTATTGACAAGGAGATTAGAGATTGGGACACTAGGAGGTACACTTGCATTATAAGTATCAGTCATGCCCACTTGTTGAGGCATAGGGAAACTTACATATATCCATAATAGTTCCTCAAAAGAAGGCAAGAATGAATGATTTATTGAGAATGAAAAGATATTTTGTGTTCCACCATCTATGGAAGTGGTGATAGTAGGAGGATTTGAGTTAGCACAATTAAAATTCAATGCATTAAGGTTTATATTTAAGGATATAAAGGATGCATCTCACTGATTAGATACCAAAGAGTTAGAACTAGGTTGTTGAGATGGTCTAAGAGTGAAACCTCCCCTATAGAAAAACCTAGGTTATCATGACTTTCCTTAAGTATGGATGTCATGATGTCCCTATGCTACTATACGAAGGAAGCAATGTGATAAAAATATTTTAAGTTCACTCTTCATTGATAATCATGAAAGGGGGTTAAATAACCTAAGGGGGATGCACCCCCATATTCTTCCTCAATGGTAGGATTATCAAAGGTGGTTGGATCCTATGGACTATCCATCAAAAATTTAAGGTTAATGACCAATTGAGCAATGTTATGGGTGTAGTAGTGTCTCTCAGCCATGGCTTAGAAGGCAAAGAGAAATTCAATTAATTAATTTTTAAGGTTTATAGAGTTGATTAGAGAAGAAAGAGAAGGTGTTTTAACAACTTAAATCACCTTCCCTTGATATACCTAATTTGACCTATATACATCAAGGATATCTCAATATACCTGAAGGTCCTTATAAATGGGACCACTTTATATATACTCATTGATACGTAGGATATGTTGTGACCATTACACAACGTACCCCAAACTTGGGGACCCACCTTGAATTTTAAGTTTTTTGAGATTTTTTGGGTTTCTATGAGTGATAATTTTGCTAAATATGTATCCATAACCTTGCAGTATAGGTTTCAAGGTTCATGGTTTGTTAGCGGTTCCTTTCTATTTCCTTTAGAATGTCATAGATGCTGGTTAGATTTAGATTTTTTGTTAATTTTAATGTTGTGGTTTAAATCAACCCAAACATTAGCTTTTCAAATCAAATCTAAATAAAAAAGAGAAAATAAAATTCATGAAAGTACTATCTATATCTATAATATATATATATATATATATATATATATATATATATATATATATATATATATATATATGATGATAAAGACAAGAAAAAAATCAATAAAAAAATATAAAAAAAAATTAAAAAAATTGTTTCATTTGTTACACTTTAATATTCCTTTTATATTAAGGATAAAATAAATATATATATATATAATAATAAATAATTATTATTATTATAAATCATTAAATATTGTTTTGATTTCTATACATAAGTCATTCTAATATTTAGCTTTTGCACGCGGGATTTAAAGATTATACACCAACAAATACCAAAGAGGCATCATCTTGTTATAAGAGATGAATTCTACTACCCAATGGAGGTACGTGCCTGAGCATGGTTTCCTAGGAATAACCCCAGTGAGCACTGATTTCAAGGTGAGCTTTGGAATACATTTTGAGGCAACTACCCCTGTGGTAGTGACTTGGACCGATGTTAAGGACTTGCGTAGATCGACAACTTGGCAGTGTGACACCGTGGACCATGATGATAACCTTGCAATATTTGGTGGTCTTGTGATTAAACAAAATTCTATGCAATAAAAAATTTCATATTGGGTAAATTGTTGGTGGCCATCGTTGAAGACTAAATTGGTGTGCGATTGACCTGGATATCTAGGCTACCTAGTGTTGATGTGGACTCGTCAAAAATGATACATCAAATGTAGTGATGTAGGAATTTTGAATTCAATGATATATCACATGCATATATTGTAGTTTGGAGGATGTCATAACTGTCAATTGCCAAGGTGCCCTTGACAAACGTGGACAAATACAAGACACGTTGGATGACACGATGGATTATGGACCAAGGAAAATAGCAGGAACAAAGCTTTAAGGTAGATTCATAGGTGTAGCATCAGAGCAGGTGGAGAACCATGTAGGACATGGCTATGACCTAATTCTTGAGATAAACATGATAGTGACTCATCATCAGATAGTGATTATGGATGTGGTGACACCGACCTCAGTGAATGGTGCTATGGTGATTACTTAGATGGATGCAGAATTATTAGGACAACCACACAGATAAGGATGTAGTGAATATTTGATGGCTTGGATATGTCGATGCACATGGATGGTGATTTCTAAAGGCATCGAGCTTTATGTTGCACATTAACTGGCAGGATACAAATGAAATACATGTCATTAAACTCAAAATATTAGATAAGGGATATTTTCCATATTTGTAATGCATGGATGAGACTGAATATCATCGTTGAAGATATCAGATGAGAGCAAGAGTTACTCCATGCCATTTTCATTGGGTTTAATTTAACCAATTAAGATGGTGTCATTGCATTCATAAAATAAAACTGAGTGGGGGTTTCATAGAAAAAATATTGTTGGAAGAAAATATTTTAATAATGCAGCGTCAAGGCCACCAAAGTGATGATTATTATTTAAACAAAAAAAACAAAATTCCATGTTGTCATAGATATGTACGGGTCGGATTGGCTATCCTTTTTGTATCAATAAAGATGTGTTTTGAAAGTGAATAAATCATTGGCAGTAGGTTGAGCTGTTTGAAGTATTTTGTGTGAGCGTACTATGCGACGATGAAGTCATAGATGCCAACAATGACAGTGTGGTGGACGTAAAATGGTGACATGTTGGTTCAATACTATATATGGTGGCTCCTCACTATTTGCTATGTTTTAGTTAATGATGGATGATTCCCAAATGGATATCGCTGGTAGTTGATTCATAGTAACACTGGAGAAATGTGGATGGAGGTTCCTTCGATGACGATGCTCACTGATGGAGTAGACAAACCTGGAAAAGTTTCCCTTCTGTGATGGAAGTGAAACAAAGGTTATAATAACAGAGATTTTTGTGTACAGGTTATTTTGTAGTACCACATCTTCTTCGCAGCTCATGCTAGACGAATAAAAGAAAAGAATATAAAAAAAACATAAAACTAAAAAAATGGAACATCATGTTCGCTGATTTCGTGCCCAAATCGGATGGTCCTCGAATAAATTTTATTTAATGTTAATATTTTTATTGCGGTAATAATTAAATCACCAAAGATCTAATGCAGTGGTATGTCCCGATGCGGTAGCAGGGAGATAAACGATGATGTTCATTTTTGGATGCACTTGAGGCTTCTACAAGAGCTATACCATAGGTGCCATGTGTTCGGTGTAGTTGCTCCCTAGAGCAGCAGTAAGAAGAATATTTTGATTTTATGTTTAAAAGGGCTGCCAAGTTTAATGAATATTGGGGTGTAAAATATGTCAATGCACAAGTAATACGAATAAAACAAAAAGGTTGTTTTGAAAGTATACAAAGGGGTTTACTCCCAAGGTATATTCTTTTTTTGCGCTTTAAAATAGAAAGAATGACAATGGAGATAATGAAATAGAAATGATTACGACTATCATCCTATGGAATAATGACTAAGGTCTTATCAAAAGAAGAAGAATTGTGTCGGTTATAAACTTTAGGGAATTGAAGAAAATAAGAAATGAACTTTGCATAAGTAGAAGATAGGGCATTACAAGGTTTTTAATGCAAAAGAATATGAAAATCAAAGGGTTCTTGGAGACAAAATGAAAATAAGAAAGGGGAAGCGAAATATTTTTTAGGAGATTTAAATATAACATTAAAATGTAAAATAAGGGCTGGAAAACTTTGGAACAGGATACATGGAAGAGGATTGGAAGGTTGTTCAAACTATTGCCAACATTTTAGTTTCACATTTGTATGCAGAAAAGGAGGTTTTGAAAACAATAAAATATTTTATCGCACATTTTTCTCCACATGTTTTACAAATATTTAATGGTTTTTATGCGTGAATACGATAGCATCTTTTATATATTATTAATGCATGTTTTTACCCCTTAGACTCTCACAATAAACATATTTTAGATTGTGTGGATGCAGGTCTAACCTGGTTGTGTTTTGTATTCAAGATCTAACATTTTCTACAAAATAGGTTGGATTAGGGTTTAGTAGTTTTTCTTTCATAATTTTCCATGTTCTATTCCATATTCCAGAATTTTAAATTTTATTTTTATTTTTCTCTAACCCTACCCTTTTTCATTTTTTTTAAATTCTGCAAATAAAATAAAAAATATGGAAAAATGAAATGAAATTCCAAAAATAGATGCACGGATTCCAATATTAAGCTTTAACATTTCACTTTAAGCCATTTCGATTTTATTTTGAAGGAAAATAAAATTCCTAAAAATTATATAAAGTTCACATTTTAAAAGGAGTTTTGTAATTTTTAAGCTTTACATGATTTCACATTCTAAAGGAAAATAAATTTTCAAGCTTTGCACTTTTATTTTTCAAGCAATAAATTAACTTATGTTTATGAAAATTACAATTTCATTAAAGGGGGGGTAATTTATATGGCATTTCAAAGGATACTACAATTTAAAGTTAGTCATTTGGTTATTTTATTTCATGCTCAAGTTTTAACAATACAAGATAAAATCCATTCACCAAGAAAGATAAAATGAATCCACTCTTCATTCAATGTTCACATTTCAGAGATAGATATTTTAGTATTTTCTTTCATGCTCAAAGCAAGGTTTAAAAAAAAGATAAAATTTGTTAAAATTTGCTTAACAAATGAAGATAAAATCTACATAAACACTACAAGATAAAATAAATTAAATCACATTTTCATCGTGGTCATATGAGGGCCAATCACATCACATTTTATTTTCTTTTAAGTTTCATGAAAAATCAACAGCATAGCATAATAAAGTAATACCAGCATAGGCCCCTTTTTAACAGTTGCTTGCAAATCACTAAGGTATTCTAGCACTTATTTGACACATTTTCACAACCATACAAGCACACATTAAGTAAAAGGAACCTTGGAGGAATTTCTATTTCTTTGCAATAGAGGGTTTTCTAATCAAAATCCTAATTGTGAGTGTGGTTTTGCAATTGGGTAAAATTACCATTCAAAATTTTGGTGCTAGAAGGAGGCTCTGAATTGGTTATTTCTTTATTGTTGTAAATGCTAAATTATTCATTGTTATTTGAAAGCTTATTTGAAGGTATTGGTCTTGACTAACGAAATTTTTTTTACAGGTGATCACATTCCTTGATTGGAAACCTATTTAATTGATGATGCATTGAGGCTAACCTTTTACAAATTGGAGAATATTCTTTAATGTCATGGTTTAATTGATGCATATCTTTTGGTTGATTGTTAGTCATTTCATGCTTATCTGCAAGATATATTTCTTTGACTAACAAAATTGATACTAAAGTTATATTCTTTAAGGTCCACTAATGGCATTGTTTACTTCAACAAGGGCAGGAATTGCATCTTGGATAGGTGGTTATTATAGTGATTTAAACATTCCTACCCATCAAATACCTAAAAATACAGAAAATTATTTACCCATGTTTAGGCATGATGGAATGGGTATGGCTAAGGAACATATTCAGGCATAGAAGAACACTTTAAATCATTTGTAAATTATGCATGAATATGTTGCCTATAGGATGTTCTCATACACATTGGATGAGGTTGCATTGGATTGGTATATCCAGGTACCTGTAGATTTTAGGATGTCTTGGGATTAGTTAGAGGTAACATTTCTCAACCATATTGGAAAGTCGGTTGATCTAGTTGTGATATGAAATCATTTTATCTCTATCTATAAAGAACCTAATGAATCCATGAGACAATTTAATGATAGGTTTCATAGGTTGTATACCGAGGTGGTGACACATTACATCATTTTAGAAGAAATATCCACCCAAATATACATGGGAGCCTTAGACCCCTTTCTCTATTTTTGGGAAAATATCTTCAAATCACATCCTTGCCTAGAGCCTATGTTGAGGCAATAAGTTTAGAATAATAATTGATTTCTAAAGTTATTAATGGGAGCCAAATTAGATGTAAGACCCACAACCATATACCACAAATGAGTCAGGTTGATGTGCAACCTTCTCCCATGATGAACTATTGTCCAAGTGATGGGTATCCCAACCAATACCAACCACCCAATATGGAACCATTGAATCAAATGATGTCTAATGTAAGTAATCAATGGAATAAAATTGATTATCCAGATGTTACAACTACCTTAGATATTTTCCAAGAGGAGGTGCAAGTTTCAAATTCACTACCCATCAATGAAAATTGTGGTAATCAATTTAATCAATATGTAGGGAGTGGTTCAGTTCTAGAAATACATGAACCTTTAGATAATAGAAGAGTCCTAGATCTAACTAGCATTGAAATATGTGATAGGTTAGGACCTTCCATATAATTAAATAAAATGTATAAAGTAGATTATCAAGAAAGCCAACATGAGCTAAGTTATGACAAGCTAGAAATAAAAGGCTTAGAGTCATTATTTACAAGTGAGGATTGGGATAATATTAGAAAGCAAAATGCAAGGATTGATTTACCTTTAGAAACTAGTGAGCCATAAAAGGATAATTTGCAAAGAAGGGTTACAAATGAGGATTGCAGTGATTACGCAAATTTGAATACAAGAATTGATTCCACCATAGAAACCCTTGAGCCACCAAAAATGGTTGAAGGTGAATTTGAAGAAGAGTTTCTTGAAGAACTTGAAAATTACGAGGAAGATGCAATAGAGTTTCATCCCATGGGTTTAGACGACCATTATTATAATTGTTGGAAAATGTATGAGGAATCATTAGTTTCTCACACTCCTACTAATGAAATTTCTATTTCACTTGATATGTAGGATGCTAAAATCGCTATCTCACTTGAATATCTAGAAAAGCTTGTACAATCAAAAAATGGCAAGCATTTGCAAAAGTAAATAAGGTTCCAAGATTTAATAATTTTGAAGATGAGTTTATTGAACACCTCGCTAAAAGAGAAAATGAATAAAAGGTAAATGTTTCTTATGATTCATTCATTTTGGATAAGGAAGAAGTAAAATATTCTCTTTCATTCTTGACTACTAAAAATTGGGGTAGAAATTCATACGATTGTATTGGAGATTCAAATAAAGAAATACCATTGGTGGTTAGCAAGGAATTAGAATCGATTTCTATTCATCCAAATGATAAATATATTTCTTTATTTGAAATGACTCAAGTAGTTGATCAAGAAGATGGGTTATTTGACACATCCCTTGAACAAAAATATTTATGGTTTGAAAAGTATGGACACATGTTTAATTGGGTGATTAAATTTTGTGTTTTTGAAAAATAAGAAATTGATGAAGAGGATGTGCTGCAAGATGACAATGATGGATATCATGAGGAAAAAGAAGAAATTACAAATCCTCATCAAGTCTTGGTAAATGGAAATGTACAAATTATAGAATCTCACCTTTTGTGTTCAACCATTCAAAATCTAGGTAAAGGTATGCCTAATTATTTTTTGGACTCCAATGTTATCAATGATGAAATACCATTTTAGGTTAACAAAGAACTAGAGTTGATTTCTATTCACACTACTAATAGGATTGCTTTTTTGAAAGAAACAGAAGTGGATGTTCTTGAGTTGTTGAATCAATTTCATAAAAAATTAACAATTGAATCTAGGATACAAACTTATAATGATCCTCATTTAGTAGATATCCTAGATGCTTGCAAATTTTTGCATGAGTATGATTGGCCTAAAGACATAAATGATGACTTGGCTTTAAAATTTTTATAAATAGCCTCCTATTTGAAGGAAATCCTATACATTTGTGAAAATAATAACTCAAGTCATAGTGATGAATGAAATTTTGAAATTTACACCTCATTTAATAAGCAAAATATAGTTGAGAATTATGTATTTGCTTGCAAGTTTGATGAATCATAGTTCCAACATGGAAGTGCTAATATCATGGAATCAAATTGGTGGGGAGAGAGAGGTAAAATAAGGGTGTATTTTTTCTTTGGCCTAATATTATTTTTGTTGGATTTCTATAAAGCCTAGCATGCATATCATGGTAGAGGTTTTTTAAATTGTGGTAATTATGTCTGGGATCCAAGGAAATGATGGCCTAAATTTTGCACCATCTTGTACATATATTGTATATTACTATATATAGCTTTGGTTTTCATGCTTTTGTTTTAGTTTTGTTGTTTTTGTGCTTTGTCCCTAATTTTTGGTTTGGCAAGTTTTGTTTTTGCTTTCTTGTCAGTTTGCATTAGGTTAGGTGTTGGTTTATCTTCAAGTTTTGCTTTTCATATTTTCAAGCATGATTTGGGTTTATTCCCTTGATTTGTGGTGGTGTTGTGTGGTAGCTACTAATTTATGGCCTCTTGACTATTTTTTTTGTGTTCCTTTGTCATGTAGGGTGAATTGTCTATTTTGGAATCATATAAATCAAGGAAAAGGGGATGAAGTTGTTTAGTAATCATTCCTAGATCTTGGGATTAAGATAGTGAATTTTGAAACAATGAATCATTTTTCTAAAGCTACACATGAACACATCATATTAAGGGGCATGCCTTGAAATCTTGAAGGATGAAGTCATTTTGGTTTGCAAATTAAGGCAAAAATATAACACACTCCATATTTAGCCTTGAATGGTCTCTAACCCAGGTGGTAGGTGAATTTTGCAAAGCAATATAATGCTTTATAAAAATTTAAAAAATAAATTAAAAAATAAAAAGAAATTATGCCAAATCATTCTCAAGGTCTAGATAATCTCTACCGGGGCTATGGATGCCTGACTGGTAGTAGGGCTATGTCTAGATAAAGTAAAAAGAAAGAAAGCAATGCAAAGTATCAATTAGACACCTAGGTGATTCAGATAATCTCTACTGGGGCTATAGACGTCTGGCTGGCAGTAGAGAAAAATGTCTAGAAGAGATCAAGGTCATCTCCACTGAGGCTATAGATGCCTAGTAAATAGTAGAGAAATGCAGAGGCACCTATTTATTGAGCAATATTTTATAGCCTAATGCAAAACAAATGATGGAATCCAGATGGTTTTCAAGAATACAAAATGAAATCACTTTCACACATACTAAGCTAAAGAAAAGGGTTCATGTGTTTTTATTTGAAGTTATCTACCCCACTTTCTTAGAAGTTGCTAGAAGGTTTGTTTTCTAATCTTTGCTTTGTTTGTTTTTAGAACTAGGTTCTTCATCAAAAATGCTTAGGATCATTTCCTAGTAGAGTCACCATTTGTTGTGACCATTGCACAACTTACCCCAAACTTGGGGAACCACCTTTAATTTTGAGTTTTTTGAGATTTTTTGGGTTTCTGTGAGTGATAATTATGCTAGGTCCATACCCATAACCTTGCAGTGTAGGTTCCAAGGTTTGTGATTGGTTAGCGGTTCCTTTCTATTACCTTTAGAATATTGTAGGTTTTGGTTAGATTTAGTTAATTTTGTTAATTTTAATGCTTTGGTTTAAATCAACCCAAACTTTAGTTTTTCAAATCAAATTTAAATAAAAAAGGGAAAAGAAAAAATAATAAAAATCATGAAAGTAAATATATATATATGATAAAGACAAAAAATAACAAAAATAAATATATACATATATATATATATATATAATTAAAAAAAAAGGTTTCATTTGTTATACTTTAATATTCCTTTTATATTAAGGATAAAAAGAGAAGAAAAAAAAAAAAATATATATATATATATATATATATATATAATAATAAATCATTAAATTATGTTTTGATTCATATACATATGCCATTCTAATATTTACCTTTTGCAGGCAGGTTTTAAAGATTCATACACCAACGGTTACTAAAGAGACATCATCTTGTTATAAGAGACGAATTTTGCTGCCCAACAGAGGCACATGCTCAAGCATGGTTTCCTAGGAACAACCCTAGTGAGCATTGATTTCAAGGTGAGCTTTAGAATATATTTTGAGGTAACTACCCCTATGGCAACAACTTAAACTGATGATGAGGACCTGCGTAGACCGATGACTTGGCAGCGTGACACCATGGACCATGACGAGCACATTACAACATTCAGTGGGCTTGTTATTACATAAACTTCTATGTGATGAACAAGTTCACACCAGGTAAATTGTTGGTGGCCATTGTTGAAGAGTGAGCTGGTGCACGATTGACTTAGATGTCTAGGCTACCTAGTGTTGATGTACATAGTGATGTAGGAGTTTTAGATTCAATGATATCTCAGTGCATAAATCATAGTCGAGAGGACATCAGAACATTTAAATGCCAAGGTGTTGTTGGTTCAGCTTTCATACACACCTCGTGAAGAATGAGCATAAAATACCAATAACACTTATACGGGATAAATCCCACTCACTTTAGGATCTTTCTGGTTATCCAAGGTGTGAGTTACAGAGTTGGGTCGAATGTCTATTCACTCTTTTTCGCTTTTGGAATAGTTTCAAGTGGACTATATGTTACCTTACAACGGGCTTGACCTTCGTTCAATAATGTTTAGTGGTTGTTATCTTTGTTGACAATCAGATTTACGATGAGTTCTTTGATATAGCTCTTTATGTTTTAGCAGATTAAATAAAAGACAAATTTGAAAGAAAATAAAAATGGATCATTTAACGGTGGAACAAAGAGAGTAGGGTAGGGCAAAAAAGAGAAGCTTATCTAAGTTAGTTGCAAAATCAAAACTACCAATTTTAGTTACACTATTTAGCTTCACAATAAAACCAATCAAAGAGGAAGGTGTCCAGATTTCTAAGATCACCTTCTACTAAGAGCATAAGACAGAGATGACACAGATCTAAAAGAAAACCATAAATAGAAGGGAATTCGGTATTAACTGGTATCTCTCACTAGTAGCCTAGCTCGCACAGTGAGGATAGAGCAATTAGAACAAACCAGAACCTTAAATCTTTAATTTTCCCTAGCATATAACAAACAGAATGAAGCCTAGCAGCATATTCAATCTTGATAACACAGATTTACAACTAAAATAAATAGAACTTTAGCGAGACAAAAATAGAAGAAGATGCACTTATCAAAATCCAAAAGAGATTAGGCTCCTGGCCACGCTATCACAGAAGAATGATTTCACACCAACCCCAGGTCCAGAACAAAGCATTCAAACAAGATTTGCAAGAAATTGCTAGAATGTCTTTTATTCCAAGTTTTTGCATCCGGACTTTACATTCAAGAGAAGTATATATAGACTCAAGATAGACCCTGATCTTTTCAAAATATCTTCTTCCAAATATCTAAATCTTATCATAAAAATCCCACCGTCAGAGGTTTTACAATATAAGGCATTTTTATATAGAGTTTTGATAAGCCCTAATTACTCTAAAAATCTTCGTGTGGATCTTGCCATGAATGGAGAAGATAAGACTTGGTTTGATCTTCATCAAATGGGCACCGCGTGTAAATGTATGTTCTTCTTTTGATAAGTTGTCATAGCATCTCATTAATTCTTCTACAAAATTTGGATGAGTCACTGACTTCCTAGGCCTTCCATCCTCGCACAACCACCTTTGTTTGGTTCGAGTTGAGATTCTCTGCCTGTCATTACTTTTGCCATAAATTTTCCCGATAATGCATCCACCAGTAAATTCCTGTAAAGTCTGTATTTGCGGCTAGATCTGCAAAATCTGGATGAGTCACTGACTTGCCATAAATTTTCTGAGCAAATGAATCCACCGACAAATTCCTTGAAGCCTGTCTTTCTCGCCATTACTTTTGCCATTATGCAACTATCGGATCACCTTCTGCAAAAAGAAAAGCAAAAGGTTAGATTTTTTAATGTTTTTCATTTTAATTAATTAATTGATTTAATCCCTCTCAAATTCGGTTTGACCGTGTTGAAAAGCTTCCACTTCCTTTCGTATAGGTGATGCCATGAAACCAAAGCATGTAATGAAAATATAACATGTCACGAAATCGTGACATTTTCACTTCATTTCTGCCAAGCTTCCACCTTTGTAAAAATGGAACATGTCGCGAAATCGCGACATTTCCTTCACCTTGTCTCTGGCAAGCTTTCGCCCTCGCAAAAATGGAACATGTCACGAAATCATGACATTTCCTTCACTTCATGCTTCTTTCAAGCTTTTGCCCTTGCAAAAATGGAACATGTCACGAAATCGTGACATTTCCTTCACCTTGTCTCTTCCAAGCTTTCGCCCTCATGAAAATGGAACATGTCATGAAATCACGACATTTCCTTCACTTCGTGTCTTCCAAGATTTCTTCCTTCGTGAAAATGGAACATGTCACGAAATCGTGACATTTCCTTCACCTTGTCTCTTCCAAGCTTTGGCCCTCATGAAAATGGAACATGTCATGAAATCGTGACATTTCCTTCACTTAGTGTCTTCCAAGCTTTCTTCCTCGAGAAAATGGAACATGTCACAAAATCGTGACATTTCCTTCACTTCACTTCTTTCAGCTTCCGCCCTTGCAAAAATGGAACATGTCGTGAAATCGTGACATTTCCTTCACTTGGCTTCTTTCAAGCTTTCGCCCTCACAAAAATGGAACATGTCACGAAATCGCGACATTTCCTTCACCTTGTCTCTACCAATATTTCTTCCTCATGAAAATGGAACATGTCACGAAATCGTGACATTTCCTTCACTTCACTGTCTTCCAAGCCTTGGCCCTCGCGAAAATGGAACATGTCACAAAATCATGACATTTCCTTCACTTTGTCTCTTCCAAGCTTTGGCCCTCGTGAAAATGGAACATGTCATGAAATCACGACATTTCCTTCACTTAGTGTCTTCCAAGCTTTCTTCCTCACAAAAATGGAACATGTCATGAAATCGTGACATTTCCTTCACTTCGCTTCTTTCAAGCTTTCGCCCTCGCAAAAATGGAACATGTCACAAAATCGCGACATTTCCTTCACTTGGCTTCTTTCAAGCTTCCACCCTCATGAAAATGGAACATGTCACAAAATCGTGACATTTCCTTCACCTTGTCTCTTCCAAGCTTTCTTCCTCGCGAAAATGGAACATGTCACGAAATCATGACATTTCCTTCACTTCGCTTCTTCCAAGCCTTCGCCCTCATGAAAATGGAACATGTCACGAAATTGCGACATTTCCTTCACTTTGTTTCTTCCAAGCCTTGGCCCTCACGAAAATGGAACATGTCACGAAATCGTGACATTTCCTTCACCTTGTCTCTTCCAAGCCTTGGCCCTCATGAAAATGGAACATGTCACGAAATCGCGACATTTCCTTCACTTAGTGTCTTTCAAACTTCTGCCCTCATGAAAATGGAACATGTCACAAAATCGTGACATTTTCTTCACCTAATTTCTTCTAAGCCTTGGCCCTCGTGAAAATGGAACATGTCGCAAAATCATGAAATTTCCTTCACTTAGTGTCTTTCAAGCTTTTGCCCTCGCGAAAATGGAACATGTCATGAAATCGCGACATTTCCTTCACTTAGTTTCTTTCAAGCTTTTGCCCTCGCGAAAATGGAACATGTCGCGAAATCGCAACATGTCGTGAAATCATGACGTTTCCCTCACTTCATTTCTTCTAGGCTTTTCTTCCACTTTGTAAATTCTCCAAAGATTGTAGGGTAATTCCAATGACTTTGTCCAAGTGCCCAGAATTTTATGAAACTTTACAAGTATCTAAATAAGCCTATAGGGTATCCAAATCTGCAAATGGAACTTAAAAATTCATCATGGATCAAGAGAAAATGCACTTAGAAGTCTGCTGGCCATAAATAGAAAAACTCTTGAAAATTAAAATTTCTGAAATGATTAATATGAATTAATACATTTAACATGCAAAATCTCAAAAAATTTAAATTGAATTCAATGCTATATGTAAGCCTTACTGAGACACTTTGATGTAGGCAAAATTTTAGAAAGGATGCAAGCAAAATTTGGAATTAAAACCTAAAAACTCAAGAGGGTCCCTGCGGAAAAAATGAATATTAAATATTTTCAAAGGATGGAATTTCATTTTTTTAGTGGGGGTGTGTTGCTTCTCAACAAATGGCGATATCTACGAGGAAAATAGTAGTACTATTTAGAATCCATAACTCTAGTTTTAAAACAATTTAGACTATGTACAATGCTTTTCCACAAATATTTTCTAAAATGATTTAACTACTATTTGATAGTTGTTAAAGTTTCCCAAAGACATACTAGGTTGAATCACTTAAGGAAGATTTTGATGTGTGATTATGAGTGTATAAACCTTCCTTCAAGGATGACCGGGGCTTCGAATGCTCACTATGGATCGATCAACTATTCAGATTGTGTAGGGGAAATCGAGTAGAGCTCTGTTTACTAGTTTAGCCTTTTATAGCCCCGACAGAGTTACTCTTTAGATTTTTAAGACCCTGATTCACAACTATGAGGTGGCATCTATAGCCTGGTGAACACGTTTGAGATGTATCCTTCGGGAGCCTTGGCTATGTGCAGAAAAGAGTGCCAGTTTTATGTTGGCTTGCCCAACTTTCACCTTCTGTCTCTTTTTTCTTTTGAAAGATACCGATAGTTGGAATGCCTTGCTCTTTTTTTTTTTATTTTATTTTTATTATTATTCATCGAGCAATTGATCGACTAACTATTTCAGCCTGGGTACCAATAGCTTCCTTGGACGCTTTGATGTAATTTTATGAATCGGATTCCCCTCTCATGACCAACTTTTCTTGGATTCCCTGGGAGTTCTTCAACCAAACAGTATAGTAGTTTCTTTATAATCAAAATAATTGTGGCAAGCAAGATACAAAATCCAATTATCTTTCTACTGTTGTTCTAAATAACAAGTAGTTCCACTTTTTAGTTCTAGCAGACTATCTCTTAACAAAAATAAAACAAAATGAAAACACACTAGGCCAATTTTAAATGTTGATTTGTGTTTTCTTTGTTTAGGCAAACTCAAACAAACAGGATTTAAAAGCTAAATAGGAGGGAAAAAGGCCATCAGTTAAAGACAAAATTGCACAGACCTCAAAAGATAAAACACAGTACTTCAAACTTAAAATAAAACAAAATAAAAACACACTACTTCAAACTTTATTTACAATATATACATATGCACAAAGGTTCCTTCAATCACTCAAAAAATGTAGCAGATGGAAAAGCAGAGAAATAGTGCCTTAAAAAATTTGACCATTTGCAGGTAAATTTAGAAAAATACCTTTCAGGTCCTGTTGACGAAATGCACTCCAGATTATGCTTCCCAAAAATTTTTCTACCTAGGAAAGACTACTTGTGTTTACCGTCTTCCCTTTTTTTTTTTTTTTTTTATGGATCTTGTCCCACAGAAACACCAAATCTGCAAGTCCTTCACCCTGCAAATTAGTCAAATCATATAATAACATGAATGGTGAAGTTTTCAACACCTACTTATGTCTTATTCTATCAGCCCATGTGCATACAATTTTTATGCCTCCTTCAAAATCAAGGCATTAACATGTTTATGTTTCTACTTGAAGGGTTTGCAGAATTCTTTCAAAGGGACGGAATGTAAAAACCCCCCAGGATCAAATACCTGAAAGCCTTTATAGAACCAGATCATCACATCTTTAGATTTATGTAACAACTCAAAGAGATCATATTTTATTTGTACGTCATAGTTCTTAATAACTTGAACATTTTGTGGTTGCTCTACTGCTCCAATATCCAAGATTTCAATTTTTATCCCTCTAGTAGAATTTTCATAATTTGTTCTTTCACCTGAGCCTTGCTTAGATTTAACCCCATCAATGTGTAATGTCCAAATATCATTGTTGTTATTGGTTAGGGCTATAAATGGTCTCACCTTCTCAGTTGTCAAATTATAAACTCCAATATCTGCATCAACACGGTTTACAACCTCTTTTTTGATATTATGTTCAGTGATCACATGCTTATACCGAGACTCTTTGTCTATTCTGAGTTGGTTGACCACATTCACATTTACTATTTTCTTCTCCTTTTCTTGAAATTCAATAGGTGGTCCAGAGTAATTTTCAATCAAGTTATCTTTTTGTTCAACAATCTGAGCCAGCTCATGGAGGGTGATGTTAGCCTTAATTTTCTTCATATCCTCAATGATGTTATACTCCTTCCTAGTTACTTATGTATAGTGATATTGAATCTTATTTTCATTACCCTTTGGTGGGGGAGGATCATTATTAGGAGTAGGTTCTGGATTCTCACATCTCAAATTATAACTGTCCCTTTGGAACTGTTGAAAACCATGCATTTCATCCATGGGAATTTCTACAACATTTTTTGACTCATACGGAAAGGTGAATGAATCTAACACCATAATCATACTATTTTTGGATGAACTTGGACCATCAATATTTCTTTGATTTTTAGTAAAATTTAACTCACCAGTAAAAGCTTCAAAGTTGGGTAATGCTAGGTCACAAATGTTTACTTTAGGCACTTCCACCTTGAACTTGTAGAATCTTTCTCTATATTTTGCACATGCTGAGTGTGTGTCATAGTTAATGGAGTTTCCTTGGGTAGAGCGTGACATGTTGGCACTAACTCATGATGTGGAATGGGATTCAAAATAGGCATGTTCTACGTAACATAGGATATCAAAGGACTGCTCAAAATTTGAGGTCCTAACTGTCTTTCAAGAATTAAAGCTTCCTTATAAGCTCCTGCCAGGGTTGTGATATTGATGTCTCTCTTGAGGAAAATAGAGGTCACCGAATCTAATGCATTCTTATAGATTTCTAAGGCTAGATTTGCACTTGGGATGTAATGACCAGTCATTCTACCATAAGCTTTTTGGAACCTCACATTGAAAGACCTGATAGCTTCACCAGACTCTCTCTTAATGTTGGAAAAATATTGATATAACACACTAGGGTCAATCACTTCACCAAATTGTGATACAAAAACTTTCTCCAGGTCATTCCAACTAGTAATAGAGTCATTAGTAAGATCCAAAAACTAGTCGTATGCTCCCTCCTGGAGAGTGAATGGGAATAACCTACAAGCCACATCTTCATGCTGCACATTCAACAACTTTAGAGCATTTTTATATGCCACTAGGTGTTCTTCTACTGTTCTGATTCCATCATGTTTGTAGGTAGGAAGATACTTCTCAAGATTTCTAGATAAATCATGTGCTGCACCAGGGATATTCAAAGCGGTGGAACCCAACCAGTTCATAATCACTACCTGATTAACGATGATATTTTGAGTTGCAGTTGGAGGAACTACAAGTGGTGACAAAACTATGTTGGACAAAGACTTGGCTCTTCTGAGGCTGCTTCTCCTTGGGGTTTCTAACTCAGGCACAAGGAGCTCTCCAGCTTTGGAGTGGGACTTGGTTAATCTATAGGTAGAATACAGCTTTTCACAAGTAACTTACAATCCTTAACAAATACTAAATGGAGTTCAGTCGGCCCTCCTTCTAGCACCAATTTTAAATTTTGGTTCGTATTTCATACACACCCCATGAAGAATGAGCATAAAATACCAATAACACTTATATGGGATAAATCCCACTCACTTTAGGATCTTGCTGGTTATCCAAGGTGTGAGTTACAGAGTTGGGTCGAATGTCTATTCACTCTTTTCCACTTCTAGAATAGTTTCAAGTGGACTGTCTGTTACCTTACAACGGGCTCGACCTTCATTCAATAATGTTTAGCGGTTGTTATCTTTGTTGACAATCATATTTACGATGAGTTCTTTGATATAGCTCTTTATGTTTTAGTAGATTAAATAAAAGACAAATTTGAAAGAAAATAAAAATGGATCATTTAACGGTGGAACAAAGAGAGTAGGGTAGGGCAAAAAAGAGAAGCTTATCTAAGTTAGTTGCAAAATCAAAACTACCAATTTCAGTTACACTATTTAGCTTCACAATAAAACCAATCAAAGAGGAAGGTGTCCAACTTTCTAAGATCACCTTCTACTAAGAGCATAAGATGGAGATGACACATATCTAAAAGAAAACCATAAATAGAAGGGAAGTCGGTATTAACTGGTATCTCTCACCAATAGCCTAGCTCATGCAGTGAGGATAGAGCAATTAGAACAATCCAGAACCTTAAATCTTTAATTTTCCCTAGCATATAACAAACAGAATGAAGCCTAGCAGCATATTCAATCTTGATAACACAGATTTACAACTAAAATAAATAGAACTTTAGTGAGACAAAAATAGAAGAAGATGCACTTATCGAAATCTAAAAGAGATTAGGCTCCTGGCCATGCTATCACAGAAGAATGATTTCACACCAACCCCAGGTCCAGAACAAAGCATTCAAACAAGATTTGCAGGAAATTGCTAAAATGTCTTTTATTCCAAGTTTTTGCATCCGGACTTTACATTCAAGAGAAGTATATATAGACTCAAGACAGACCCTGATCTTTTCAAAATATCTTCTTCCAAATATCTAAATCTTATCATAAAAATCCCACCACCGAGGTTTTACAATATAAGGCATTTTTATATAGAGTTTTGATAAGCCCTAATTACTCTAAAAATCTTCGCGTGGATCTTGCCATGAATGGAGAAGATAAGACTTGGTTTGATCTTCATCAAATGGGCACCGCATGTAAATGTATGTTCTTCTTTCGATAATCTATCAGAGCATCTCATTAATTCTTCTGCAAAATTCGGATGAGTCACTAACTTCCTAGGCCTTCCATCCTCGCATAGCTGCCTTTGTTTGGTTCGAGTTGAGATTCTCTGCCAGTCATTACTTTTGCCATAAATTTTCTCGGTAATGCATCCACCGGTAAATTCCTTAAAGTCTATATTTACGGCCAGATCTACAAAATCTGGATGAGTCACTGACTTGCCATAAATTTTCTTGAGCAAATGAATCTACCGGCAAATTCCTTGAAGCCTGTCTTTCTCGCCATTACTTTTGCCATTATGCAACTATCGGATCACCTTCTACAAAAAGAAAAGCAAAGGTTAGATTTTTTAATGTTTTTCATTTTAATTAATTAATCCCTTTCATTCAAATATTTCTAGGGTTTGGACTGTGTTGAAAAGCTTCCACTTCCTTTTGGATATGTGATGTCGTGAAACCAAAGCATGTCACGAAAATAGAACATGTCATGAAATCATGACATTTCCCTCACTTCATTTCTGCCAAGCTTCTGCCTTCACAAAAATGGAACATGTTGCAAAATCATGACATTTCCTTCACCTTGTCTCTTCCAAGCTTTCGCCCTTGCGAAAATGGAACATGTCGCGAAATCGTGACATTTCCTTCACTTCGTGTCTTTCAAGCTTCCGCCCTCATAAAAATGGAACATGTCACGAAATCGTGACATTTCCTTCTCCTTATCTCTTCCAAGCTTTCGCCCTCGTAAAAATGGAACATGTCATGAAATCGTGACATTTCCTTCACTTAGTGTCTCTTCAAGCTTCCGCCTTCGCGAAAATGGAACATGTCACGAAATCATGACATTTCCTTCACCTTGTCTCTTCCAAGCTTTCGCCCTCATGAAAATGGAACATGTCACGAAATCATGACATTTCCTTCACTTAGTGTCTTCCAAGCTTTCTTCCTCATGAAAATGGAACATGTCGCGAAATCGTGACATTTCCTTCACTTGGATTCTTTCAACTTTCGCCCTCACAAAAATGGAACATGTCGCAAAATCGTGACATTTCCTTCACCTTATCTCTTCCAAGATTTCTTCCTTGTGAAAATGGAACATGTCATGAAATCGTGACATTTCCTTCACTTCGCTTCTTCCAAGCCTTGGCCCTCGTGAAAATGGAACATGTCATGAAATCACGACATTTCCTTCACTTTGTCTCTTCCAAGCTTTGGCCCTCGTGAAAATGGAACATGTCATGAAATCGTGACATTTCCTTCACTTAGTGTCTTCCAAGCTTTCTTCCTCGCAAAAATGGAACATGTCACGAAATCGTGACATTTCCTTCACTTCTCTTCTTTCAAGCTTTCGCCCTCGCGAAAATGGAACATGTCACGAAATCGCGACATTTCCTTCACTTGGCTTCTTTCAGCTTTCGCCTCACGAAAATGGAACATGTCACGAAATCGCGACATTTCCTTCACCTTGTCTCTTCCAAGCTTTCTTCCTCGCAAAAATGGAACATGTCACGAAATCGCGACATTTCCTTCACTTCGCTTCTTCCAAGCTTTCGCCCTCGCGAAAATGGAACATGTCACGAAATCATGACATTTCCTTCACTTCGTGTCTTCCAAGCCTTCGCCCTCACGAAAATGGAACATGTCACGAAATCATGACATTTCCTTCACCTTGTTTCTTCCAAGCCTTGGCCCTTGCAAAAATGGAACATGTCACGAAATCGTGACATTTCCTTCACTTAGTGTCTTTCAAGCTTCGCCCTCGTGAAAATGGAACATGTCGTGAAATCACGACATTTCCTTCACCTAGTTTCTTCCAAGCCTTCTCCCTCGCAAAAATGGAACATGTCATGAAATCGTGACATTTCCTTCACTTAGTGTCTTTCAAACTTCTGCCCTCGCGAAAATGGAACATGTCATGAAATCGCGACATTTCCTTCACTTAGTGTCTTTCAAGATTCTACCCTCACGAAAATGGAACATGTCACGAAATCACATGTCATGAAATCGTGACGTTTCCCTCACTTCATTTCTTCCAGGCTTTTCTTCCACTTTGTAAATTCTCCAAAGATTGTAGGGTAATTCCAATGACTTTTTCCAAGTGCCCGGAATTTGATGAAACTTTACAAGTATCTAAATAAGCCTATAGGGTATCCAAATCTACAAATGGAACTTAAAAATTCACCATGGATCAAGAGAAAATGCACTTAGAAGTCTGCTATCCAAAAATAGAAAAACTCTTGAAAATTAAAGTTTTTGAAATGATTGATATGAATTAATACATTTAACATGCAAAATCTCAAAAAATTTAAATTGAATTCAATGCTATATGTAAGCCTTACTGAGACACTTTGATGTAGGCAAAATTTTTAGAAAGGATGCAAGCAAAATTTGGAATTAAAACCTAAAATCTCAAGAGGGTCCCTGCGGAACAAATGAATATTAAATATTTTCAAAGGATGGAATTTCATTTTTTTAGTGGGGGTGTGTTGCTTCTCAACAGGTGCCCTTGATGAACGTGGATGGAGATAAGACACATTGGATGACACAGTGGATTATGGACCAAGGCATATGGTGGAAACAAAGCTTCAGGGAAAATTCATAGGTGCAGCATTGAAGCAGATGGAGAACCATGTAGGACATAGTTGTGACCCAATTCTCAATATTGGCATGATAATGACTCATCATCGAATAATTATTGTGGACATGGTGATGTCGACCTTGGTGAATGATGCTACGGTGATTACTTAGATGAATATAAAATTGTCAAGACGGCCATGCAAATGGGGATATAGTGAAGATTCTATGGCTCGAATATGTCGATGCACATGGATGGTGATTTTTGAAGGCAACGAGCTTTATGTTGCACGTTAACTGGCAAGAAACGAATGAAATGCATGTCATTGCACTCGGACCAGCATATAAGGGATATTTTCCATATTTTTAATGTATGTATGAGACTGAATATCATTGTTGGAGATATCTGATGAGAGAAAGAGTTACTCCATGATATTTTTATTGGGTTCAATTTAACCAATTACGATGATGTCGCTACATTCATCAGAGAAAATTGAGTGGGGGTTTCATAGCAAAAACATTGTTGGAAGAAAATATTTCAATAACGTAGTGTCAAGGTTTTTGAAGTGATGATTATTATTTAATTAAAAAAATGCCACGCTACCACAGATATGCGCATGCTAGAATGGCTATCCTTTTTGTATCAATAAAGTCACATTTTGGTAGTGAATAAATCCTTGGTGGTAGGTTTAGTTGGATGAAGTATTTTGTGTGAGTGAACTATACGATGATGAAGTCATAGATGACAACGGTAACAATGTGGTGGATGTAAAATGGTAATAGGTTGGTTCAAGACTGTAGATGGTGGATCCTCACTATTTGTTGCATTTTAGTTAACGATGGATGATTCCCAAATGGATATCATTGGAAGTTGATTCACAATAACACTAGAGAAATGTAGATGGAGGTTCCTTTGATGACATTGCTCACCAATGGAGTAGATATACCTCGTAGAGTTTCCCTTCCATGATGGAAGTGAAACAAAGGTTATGAATCATAGATATTTTTGTGTATAGGTTATTTTGCAATACCACATCTTCTTCCCAGATCACATTGGATGAATAAAGGAAAAGAATATATAAAAAAACTAAAAACATAAAACCAAAAAAATTGGAACATCATGCTCACTAATTTTGTGCCCCAATTGGATGGTCCTCGGATAAAGGTTATTTAATGTTAATGTTTTTATTGGGGTAAGGATTAACTCGTCGGAGATCTAATGAAATGGCATGTCTCGATGCAGTGGCAAGGAGACAAATGATGATGTTCATTGCTAGATGCACTTCATAAGGCTTCTGCAAGAGCTATACCAAACAAGAGCCATGTGTTTGGTGTAGTTGCTCCCCAAAGCAACATTAATAAGAATATTTTGATTTTATGTTTAAAAGGACTACCAAGTTTAATGAAGGTTGGGGTGTAAAATATGTCAATACACAGGTAATACGAATAAGAAAAAAATGTTGTTTTGAAAGTATACAAAGGGGTTTACTCATGAGGTTTATTCATTTTTTGTGCACTAAAATAGAAAGAATGACAATGGAGATAATGAAATAGAAATAATTACGGTTGCCAGCCTAGGGCATAATTGCTAAGGCATTATCAAAAGAAGAAGAATCATGTCAGTTATAAACTTTAGGGAATTGAATAAAATAAGAAACTTTGCATAAGAGGAAGACAAGGCATTACAAGGCTTTTAATGCAAAAGAATACAAAAAGCAAAGGGTGGTTGGATATGAAACAAAAGTAAGGAAGGGGAAGCAAAAAAAATCAGGAATTTTAAATATTACATTGAAATGTAAAAGAAGGGTTGGAAAACTTTGGAACAGGAGACATAGAAGAGGATTGGAAGGTTGTTCAAACTACTACCAACATTTTTGTTTCACATTTGTATGCAGAAAAGGAGGTTTTGAATAAAATAAATATTTTATTGCATATTTTTCTCCACATGCTTTAGAACTATTTAATGGTGTTTTATGCGTGAATACGGTAGCATCATTTATATATTTTTAATGCATGTTTTTACCTATTGGAAATAACCATATTTTAGATTGTGTGGATGCAGGTCTAACCTGGTTGTGTTTTATATTCAGGATCTAACATTTTTTGCAAGATAGGCCGGATTAGGGTTTAGTAGTTTTTCTTTGGTTATTTTCCATATTTTGGTCCATATTCTAGAATTTTAAGTTTTATTTTTATTTTTCTCTAACCCTACCTTTTTTTCATTTTTTTAAATTCTACAATTAAAATAAAAAATATGAAAAAAATTAAAATTCCAAAAATAGATGCACATATTCCAATATTAAGCTTTAACATTTCATTTTAAGCCATTTTGATTTTATACGAAGGAAATTCAAATTCCTAAAAATTATATAAAGTTCACATTTTAAAAGGAGTTATGTAATTTCTGATTACATGATTTCACATTCTAAAGGAAAATAAAATTTCAAGCTTTGCACTTTTATTTTTCAAGCAATAAATTAACTTCTCTTTATGAAAATTACAATTTCATTAAAGGGGGGTAATTTATATGGCATTTCATTACATTTTAAAGTTAGTCATTTGGTTATTTTATTTTATGCTCAAGGTTTAACAATACAAGATAAAATCCATTCATCAAGCAAGATAAATGAATCCACTCATCATTCAATGTTCATATTTTAGAGATAGATTTTAGTCTTTTCTTTCATGCTCAAATCAAGGTTTAACAAAAAGATAAAATTTATTAAAATTTGCTTAACAAATGAAGATAAAATCTACATAAAACACTACAAGATAAAATGAATTAAATCACCTTTTCATTGTTTTCATATGAGGGTCAATCACATCACATTTTCTTTTCTTTTAATTTTTATGAACAATCAATAGCATAGCATAATAAAGTAATACCAACACAGGCCCCTTGTTAACTTGCAAATCACTAAGGTATTCTAGCACTTATTTGATACATTTTTACAAGCATACAAGCACACATTCAGTAAAAGGAACCTTGAAGAAATTTATATTTCTATGCAAGAGAGGGTTCTCTAATCAAAATCCTAACCATGATTGTGGTTTTGCAATTGGGAAAAATTACCACTCAACAGGACAACAATATATGTGGAGGTGACACTATGTGTATGTGGCCTAAGATGGTATGTTAGGAGTAATGATGCACCTCCTAATGGCTTTCACTAGCATAGTATAATATACTCCTCACTAAGTGTAAGTATGCATGAGATCCTATGTGGGCAATTGATGGCTCGAGCTCACAATATACCCAATATAGCTTAATGACTCATATAACAATTACCAATAGGATCATAAAAAATACTTAGTAAGACTAGTATTTGGTTATGTTCTTATTATCTTAATAATTATGATTTGAGCTAAACACACAAAATTAAGTGATCTTGCTAAAGTTTGATAAATTTTAGTCTTAATTGTGGTTTTTAGCCAAGATAAAAGGATCTTGGGGATTGTGATGGTGTTCACATTGGGTTTAGAAAAATGTGAGGAGGGGAAAGAATGGATCACAAAGGGCCAACTAATGGGATTCAACATGTATCTTCCTCTTCATCTATATCTCACCTTGAGATTAAGGGATGTTTTGAAGACCTAATGATTAGTTTGATGTGCACCTATGTTTCCAAAAAAAATTATATTCCTTTTAAGATCCCACTTTTGTGGATCATAAACATTAATATGATCTAAATGCAACATATAATAATTTAGCACATAGAACCTATCCTAAAATGAACTTTTGATTTTAATGAGAAAATAAAATAAATGATTTTTATCTTGAGCAAGGGTGGAAACAAGAATGCAACATACAATATTTAGCCTAGGATGCAAACTACATGGAATTTTTATAAATACCTAAAACTAAAAAGATTTGATTTATCCTTGATGTGATTGTAATTATACTAGGTTCAATATTTTCCCTTAATTAATTTAATCAATAACAAAAAACAAAAAGCCTTTTATGCACACAACAAACATAAACTAAACCTAACTACTAAAAATTATAGAAACAAGAAACAAAAAAAAACTATTTTTGATAAATAAATAGAAGCATTGCCTACTTATAGAAATGCTATCAATGCTATCACCTTCTATCGGTGCTAGTGCTTAGACCCACAAATAGACAAAAACCTATAAAATAGACAACAAAAAATGATGATCAATGTAGAGGGGTATGTCTAATCTAGTAGAGGGTAGTAAGTTTCCTTACTATAGTTATTAAACCCCTATTTAGTTGACATAAATTTATGAAATGGTAGAACACAAAAATAACCACTAAAATTACAAACGTACCACTTGGCAATAGCATTGTGGGCACTATATTTTACTTCTACTTTGTTTAAATTAAATATTAATAGTATCATTGATTTGTAGCTTGGATACCTTTGAGAATAGAACAATAAGCTAAAATGCAAAGATTACTTAAGATTATAATTATTAGGTGTAAAGGATCTAACCAATGAGTACAAAGACCTAGTTAAAAAAAAAAGTAGAGATTTAACTACTTGAAACTAAGATTCAAATTATCAAATGGACAAACCTGACTAAATGCAAGCATGAGATACAAGTGTTAGCTAAAATAAAATGAAACCAAAGACTATCCAAGTGATATAAAGTTACTAAACAAATAAGGACTGATAAACAAATATAAATGGGAAGGGCACAACCCAAGATAGTAGGTTTCTTCATTGAATTTTATCCAAAGCTTGTTAGCTTGTTTATGAGTGACCTTCAAGTGCATGGTATTGGTGATGACCACTTAATGCTCACTTGGATGGATATTTTCTTGGATGGATGCTTGCTTGAATGCTTACTAGATGAGAGACTTGAATGCAAAGATAAAATTTTTGGATCCCTAATATACTAGAACAATGTTGACAAAAATTTTGTACATAAAATATCTGATCTTAAATTATTTTAATAGAAATTTAGTGCATACAAGATTCATGATGAGAAATCCACCCCAAGGAATAGATTTATAGGCATCCATGTCCCCTTGGGAGGATCCTAAAAATAATATTCTAATATTGGCAAGGTGGCATGTTGCATGGAGGGGATGGGGTTGATTGAAGGTAAGTTTGAAAAAGTTGGATATGTAACTGGGGATGAGGAGATAAGAAAGGTGAATTAGAGATAATATTTTCCCACTAGTGTGTCTTTGAGTTTAAATATTGGATATTTATGATTAGATCCACAATTTACGAGAAATATAGGGATATAGAAAGCTAAAAATATTGGTTTTGGTAGTGATAGTGTAGAATCACTAGAATGCAATAACACCACCATATCTAGAACACTAGTGCTATTGCCAAATCACAATTGGATTTTAAAAATGAGTGGGAAAAGTTCAATGGTCAAATCATAATAGAAGCATTGTTAAGGTCATGCTAGCACCGTTAGTGCTACCACTCATGCCACAATACTTCTATTTTTAAAGTAATAAATTTTCTATATTTAGGCATAGGAATGCTTGGATTTTTTTGGATAATTAGAAGGCTAGTTGGTGACTGGATTGACAATATTAAAGATTAGCTACATATTCCAAATTTTGGTGTCTATATTTGTAACTTCAAAGGGTCTCCTTTCTTATGTACCATATATGATGGGTATAGTTTCCCTCCTCTACTCTTTGGAATGGGTCCTTAAATTATTCTTCAAGTCTCTTTGTAGGTGGGGGAGATATGTATTTTTTTCCCTATCTTCTTCTATGTCTCCCTCTCTACTAGTCTGAGATTTATTGATATGATAGATTTATGATAGCAAAATAACAATAGATGGGGCATTGATTATTGAAGGTGGTGACATAGTTTATGTCATTAGAAACTTAGGCCTAAGAGATGTAGATGTAGCAACCATGATTAGAAAATGATAAAAAAATTGGTAAAATAAAAAGAAAAGGAAAAATGGAAAATTTTAACATTTTAATGGTAGGAACCATTTGTATATAAAAAGTAGTGATTCACTTGTTGAAAGTGCTTAGAAGAGTGAATATGATGGAACTTTTTACTCAAAATTTTGAAGTGATTCACTCGAAGAGGTGAAGTAATTTTCCTAGTAGAAATGAGTGATTTTATTAGTGAGTTTGAGCAATTCTCTTATGTAGCAAGGCTTAAAAAGAGAACAAATTTTCTTTTTTTCTTTCCCCTTGAGTAGTTTGCTTGGATACTAGTGGTCAAGGAGCTCCTATGGATATATGAACTAGTTAGCCTTTGGCATGTGATTCCCCAATAAGCACTCTATAGAGTTTGGAAAGTGTAGTGCTTACATAATACTTTGAGGGTATGACACATAAATGAGGTCTCTTGGGACCCACCTAGAGTTTATATAGACCCTAGATAGCATGCACCCTACTCGCACCTATGTGTGTACTACCCAAGCAAGGTGATCAATCTAATAGGGATTAATTTCTATAGGTTTTTGGACCCACTCCATTAATGAATCAAACTTCTATTTTACCCTTAGTTTTGTTCAATCTTCATCCCACTTTACATTCTACTTTTATAGATCCTTTATCAAAATAATTTTTGATGGTTTCTTGATTTTGCATATTCTTCTTGAAAGCCTCTCTCTCTCTCTCTCTCATTATAAGGCTTGTAGTGCATTTTTTCTTCCTTGCATAGGTTTACTATCAGTGTCCTCTAATTTGAGTTGCTATAACATTTGGAGGGAAGGGATCTTCAGGTTAAAAGGTAACACTACCTTCTTGTTGTAGAGTAGCTTATTGGGAGGTGACCTAATAAATGTTTTTGGAATCACTCCATCCTCTCATAATGTTTTATGTACCTTTGTATTCCAATTTATCTATGACTTTGAAATGGTCCTTTTTAATATCCTTATGATATTTTTGTTGGTCAACTTGGCTAATCTATTGCATTATGGATAATAATTAGATGATGTTTTGAGGAGGAACCCATACTCAAGGGTAAATTTAATCACTTTAGCACCCTTGAAATAGGTGGCATTATGTTTCATGATGGTAATATGCATCCCAAACCTATTGATGATATATTCAAGAAAATATACCATCATTTCTTGAATAGTTGTCTGGATGGAACCACTTCGATGCATTTAGTAAAGTAATCTATAGCAGTGGCAATCCATTTGTGGCCTATACTTGCTAATATGTTAATTTTTTTATGAAATCAATATCCCACTATTGGAATGCTTTAGTCATGATGATATGTTTCAAAGACATTACAGCTCTTGTTTTTTCCCCTAAACATACACCAATATTTGTAATATTTAACCCATTAACAATAAATGGTTAAAATGGTAGGATAGTATCCCTTTGACTAAAATAGGAAATGGTAGGTCTTGCATGGGTTTTATTCAATTGGGATCTATAGCTAAACCCTATTTTGATATTATGTGATCCAATAATTTTCCTTCTTGAACCATGAAAATGGACTTCTAAGGGTTTAGAGAACTACCAAACTCTCTACATATTTGGAAGAATGACTAATGATGGTCAATATGCTTACTCATAGTTTTCAAAAATACTATTATATCATCAATGTATATGAGAATAGTCCCTCCCATGAGCCTGGAAAAATCTATGTCCATAGACATTTAGAAATTTATCCCTACATTTATAGACTGAAGGACATTCATGGTTAGGAAAAATTTTCCACTTGGTGGTGAATGTAGTTTAATATTGGTCCTCATATTTAATGCAAATATGATTATACCTTGAGAATATGTTTAGGAATAAAAATATTTGTGACCCAGCTACCTTATATAATATTTGATCAATATTATGCAATGGATAATGATCCTTTAAAGAAGCTTTGTTTAGGTTCCCAAAGTCAACACATAGCCATATGTCCCTATTCTTCTTACACAGTGGGACTAAAATGGTAATCCTGATTGAGTGTTTTATTGGTAATATAATTTGACCTTTTAGAAGCTTCAATAACAACTTCATTACTTCTATTTTTAAATTTATAAGTATCTCTTTTTTCTAAAGGCTTGGAATATGCTCTATGATATTTCAGTCATAGAATTTAATATCTTCATATGAAAATGTAGTAATATCTCTATACTTACCATAAAGCTATTTGAAAAGAAAAATTTCTTCCTAAGTGCAACTTTCCCAAGAAGTAGACTCTTCCCTTTAACTACCTTGACTAGGTGATATGACGAAGATTTTACCTTGAGACTAGTTTTCCTCATACTATCATCTAGGTCAAACAAAATCTCTAGGTTGGTTAGGCCTTTGGCTAGCTAATTCAATTTAAATTGTATGAATCCATATTTTATGTTATCCCCATAATAATATTTTCTTTTATTTATTGAGCTTCCTAAAACTACCAAAAAGATGCTAAGACATTCATTCAATATCAAAGAATCTACTGCATTTGTATTGATAATCATAAAAGGGGTTACAAGAGTTGATATCCTTTTACAATCTTGCCCTGAAGGCTACAATGGGGTCTTCCCTTAGGAAGCCCTCTCAGATGTGGTACAAAGACAGCAAGATTCATCTCTTTGGGTTCCTCGATGTAGGTGGGCTTCTTGCTCGTGAGCCACCGCTTGTTGGAGATGTTTCCTTGTGCTTTGTTGGACCTGTGAAACCTGCAAAATCCTATTAGTGCGTTGGGGGGTCTGCCTCAGTCAAACCCCATAGTTATGAAGACAAAAGACTCATAAAAACTATTCAAAACATAAAATAAACTGCTAAAAACAACATAAAATAGCAAACTAATCTATTCTTACCTGTCCGGGTGATTTTGGTGCCTATTGCAGAGGTTCGCACTCCTAGGGTGCGAATCGGGTGGTTCGCACGTGTGAGGTGTGAACCGGTCCTTTTTTGATCGTATTGTTCAGATAGCTTCTCTGGATGCTCAGGATTGGTTATTGACATGGAATTTTTTGATTCGATCTTTTAAAAGTGCACTCTTGGTAGTATTCTCAACCTATCTCATTCACCAAATAGTATTATGAAGGAGACAAATTGATTGTGATGCTCGTATGATGGTGTAATGGATATGTGATGGATGTAATGGCAGTAGTGATTTCGAAAGAGTTTCGGTATGCAAAAGTGTGTTCTTATTAAAAGGTGAAAATGGCCTTCTATTTATAGAGTGGGCCAAGGTGAGAGAAAGGGGATGAGGTGTCCCCTGTGAGGTGGCAAGTGGTGAGGTGTCCACCAAAGAGGTGTCCTCTGAGGTGTCCTGGGTCATAATTGAGGTTGGGTGAGAGAATCCCTCACCCATCCAAAAGTAATGATGATTTAGCATAAATATCAATTTGTCATTAATATTCAGCTTTATTGAAATATCTTAGGATTAAACAATGATTTTTGTGTGCAAAAGTCTCCATCTTGCATTAATGACCCAGGGGGATGTGAGGTGGAGAAATATCTCGGGTGGAAAGGTGGAAGGGCTAGGCTAGGCTAGGCTAGGTGAGGTGGAAGGCTAGGCTAGTCAAAGTAGACTAGGTGAGGTGGAGGCTTTTAATTAAATCAAGATTAGATCTAATTAAGTATGAAATTAGCCATAAAGCATAATTAGACCAAAATATTGACTTTTGGACCATAAAGTGCTTTTTGACCATGGTAAAGGTTTCAACCTTAGTTGAGTTGGCATGAGGTCACATGAAGATCCTATGGTTAAGCGTAGGAAGGGGCTTGGCTAGCCCAAAGGGGCTAATGGTGATGAATAGTGTTTTTAGCCAATTTATGCAATTTTCGAAGGTTTTGCAAATTGATTGACCATGGAAATGGGGAGAGGGACAATGTGCGACTTTTAGGTGTCTACATTTTACCCCTTTTTGTACTGGATTGTGTGGAAACACGGTTTAGTACAAAAAATGATGATATGGATTGATGAATTGTGGATGATTGCGAGAGAGACGCATTGATAAAAAGTGGTTTGTGAATGATTGCTTTTGGAGGAAAGCATATGATTACCTTGCATTATGATCAATTATAAATGCTTCAATTTTGAATGAACAAATGCCTTTGCTAATGTTTGCTTTTGATTGATTGATGAGCTCTTTTGACAACATTTGATAGATTGTTGGAGCCATGGGGTAGAACTTTTAGGAGCTTCATTCACAAGTGGTCTTACGACTACCACTATGAATATTGGAATCCATGAGGTGTCTACAGTCAGAGGCATTTTGGAACCTATCAAACATTGATTTGTTTTTGGATTGGATTTTGATCGAGAAGAGAAATTTCCTTGTTTTGTATTTGTCCTAGCATAAGGACTTGAGATAATCTTCAACAAAAAATTTCTTAGGCATTTGTTATATCCATGATTGGATGTTTGGTTATTTGATCATATGCAAGGTATATTTGGATGTTTTGGATGATTACCCCCTCAAGCGATGAATTGATGATGGAGGAAATGACGATCAACGATGAGACGATTGATGAAGAGAATGGAAAAATGTGTAAAATTGGGCATGAAAATGAGTGAAAATGATGATTGGGTAGGATTTTGGATGTAAATTTGAGGTGAATGGTAGATTTTGAGGGTCGTGTGGGAGGTTCGCATGGTTGGCGTGTGAACCGGCATGAATGGGGGTTTTTAAGGGGAAAATTTGAAGTTTGACATCATTTTTTTGTGCGATGACGATGGTGGAGAGGTGGAGGAGAGAAAGAAAATGGAATGGAGTGCTATCGAAGGGTGAAATGGATGGGACAGAATGGTGAGCGCATCAACGAGCATGAGTTCGAGGGTGGGAATACCCGAGGTAGGTGTATTTTTCTCTCTCGATAACTATGTGTTTTAAAGAGGGTTTTAAAATGAACTTTTTGCTTTAAACACCATGAAACGAGGGTGGGGGTAGGAATTGATTGTAATGCATGCACTTTGTGTAAAAGGGGCCAAATGGGTATCCCGATATGCATTTGGTTTTTGTATGTGACTGCTTGGTATGTGGGAATGTGTGTAAGTGACATGATGTGAAAATGGAATGAAACATAAATGCATGTGAAAACTGATACATGGGGTGTTTTAATTGGCCAAATGGGTATCTGGATTTGTGTTTGCATGCGTGTTTTGACCTTGTTTTGACCGCTTTGTGCTGCATGCCTAGGGAGGGTTTTGTCTTGTTTTTTGTGATTTTGACATGTGTGGGCATCTTTGGACTGCATGGAGGGCATGATTGTGATGATTGCATGATTGTGAACCAGGCCATGCAAAATTTTTCCTAGTTTGGATGGTTCGCATGGCTAGGGTGTGAACCAGTGGTTCGCACGTCTGGAGTGCGAACCACTGGTTCACACTGAGTGTGAACCACTATTTTTTTGTTGTTTTTTTTGTATGTATGTGTGTGCATGTGGAAGGAAAATAGATACAATGTAGATGTAAGTATTTATATACAAAATACATATTTTCTAAGTGATGGCAAAAAATAATTAAAATGCATGCATTTATTTTACATTGCTATGTATAATGATTATGTATAAGACCTTGATGGATTTCTGACATGTGATGTGTGTGTGATGGTAGGTGAAGAAGATATTTACATGCCATCAACTACGAAGGTGTAGGAAGTCCTTGGAGGATGAGTGGAAGGCAGATGATGTGGGGTGGTTGAAGACAGTGGGATTATATGGAGTATGGGTGATGCACGAGGTTCATGTGAACCATGCATATATAGCAACATTGTGTGAGAGGTGGGATCCAGATAGGAACACCTTTCATTTACCTACAGGGGAGATGATGGTGACCTTGGAGGATATCTACCGCATCTATCGATTGCCGATAGATGGGATTACAATGATGACAATGGAGAAGGAGGTGCACAAGGGTATTTTAGAGAGGACATTTGGGGAGCGTTGGTGTGGATTACATGGCTTATTGGAGGAAGGAGTGGTTGTCCCTTCGTCATGCGATGGTGATGTTATTGATAGCGAGCCATGCATTACCAGATGCTTTAGGGGTTAAGTTCCCCTAGAATATGATGGGGGTGGTTTGTGATATGGTAGAGTGGGGGATTAGGTATGCATGGGCACCCATGCTATTGGCATAGGTATATCAAGAGCTGCATGGGGTGGTGAGGATGGAGAGGATAGGGCTGAGTGTGAGTCCCTTATTGTAGATATGGGCTTGGGAGCATGTGACCATCTTGAGACCGGTGTAATTACCTTATGAGGCACATGTGCATGAGGGGGATGAGGTACCTTATGCGATGAGATGGAGGGTGGACAAGGAGAAGAAGAAGAGGGCCCACGTAGGTGAGCTAATGTATCATCGAGAGGAGCTTGGAACGATTGACGATGGATCAGGTCAGGTGGAGGCCATGGCATGGAGGGCCTGAGTGGGGTGAGGATGCAGTGCACTTGGCATGCATTCGATGTAGTCGATGGTTGGTGGGGAAGTACACATCGTAGGTTGAGTACTTTCCATTTTCTAGAGTACAATGGTAGTTTGGGTTGGTGCAAGGGTGGTTGGACCTACCTGTAGATATCTACAGGGTAGAGGGTGACACAGGGCCACAGCCCATAGTGCCACCTCTAGATGTGATTCTTGATGAGCCTATTATTGTCCTAGATGTGGATAATGTAGGGACCATACCAGAGTATGATGTGTGGTGGGCTAGATAGAGTTGGCAGCTAGGGTGAGGTGTGGTGGATGAGTGGGTGGAGGTAGTAGGAGCTCTACCCTATGTAGGTCTACCTAGAGGGGCGAGAGTAGGGTCACGTATGTAGGTGTGGAGGAGCAAGAGGAGGTGGGATCACCCAAGTCAGGTGAGGAGGAGGAGGAGGAGTTAGATAGGCTAGTTAGGGTGGTGAGGCCATGATGTGATGACCAAGATAGGTTGGTGAGTGATAGTGGTGTAGTGAAATCATCTAAGGGTGGTGAGGAGATGGGGGTTGGTGTGGAGGAGAGGGAAGACATTCCCTTGATGGATGTGGATGTAGATGATTGGTTGGTGAGGCCGGAGGTGCCTGTGGATGGGGGAGGATGATTTTGGTGGGGATTTGATAGCGGTGATCGAGGCTGAGGGTGAGGTGGTGGATTTGAGGAGGGAGGTGAAGAGGCTAAGGGACATGCTATTTGATAGGGAGACATATTGGGTGATTGACCACTCAACCTTGGAGGAGGAGAGGTGAGAGGTAGAGGTAGACCTGAGGGCCACCTTAGAGGAGCGAGATGAGGCCAGGGTATACATGGATCAGATGGTGGAGGAGATGAGGATGCTCAAGATTAAGTGGGATGAGTTTAGGCATGAGCATGATACCATCTAGGGAGAGCAGTATGAGATGATTGAGATCGCAGAGCAATTTTAGAGGTTGTTGGAGGAGGCACAGAGGGAGATAGAGGTTATGAGAGCTAGCCATATTATGAGGGTGGTGGAGCTAGAGCAGACTATGTGAGAGGCATTAGCCTCAAAGGCATGAGTGGAGCAGGAAATTGAGGGCTTGGAGGATGTGGTGTCATATTTGGAGGCATCATGGAGGGAGGTGGCATGGCTAAAGGTGGTGAATGAGAGGTTAATAGTGACGAATATGAAGGAGGGAAGAGGTTGAGGTGTGAGAGTGAGTTGATAGTGCATGGGTTGGATATCCTACATATTATGAATCTCTTTCCTCATCATAGGCATAGTGAAAGAGAGTGCACCTCGATTGGTGGGATGGGCCAGGAGATAGTAGCACCTATGATGTCATAGGCACCAGTGAGGATGGGGCCACCGACGTGGAGAGGGTATGATAGATGGTGGAGGTAGAGAGGTAGAGTCATCATAGGGTAGCGGGAGGAGGCCCGATGGATGAGGGGAGGGTGAGACACCTAGAGGGTAGCAGTCATGATGGGGTTGTGGGGGGATGGAGGATATGTCATATTTTTGTACTTTTGTAGATGTACATGATGAGTGGATTTTTTTGGTGGGAGATGCATGCATGAGGTACATTCCTTATTGTAGCCGTATGGTATTTTTGAGATGTGGATGTACATGGATATGTGATGATATGAGGAGCCCATAAGGGCCTTCACACACTTTTTTATTGTAGTCTGATGGCATCAATTTTTGGAGATATATATATACATATGATATTTGATGGTACTTGTGTCTATTTGCATTTTTGTGTTTGCTTCTTTTCTTATGGTAGTGTATGATTAGCGTAGATGTGATAATAGATAGTTGGATGGAAATGGAATAATGATATGCTTAAGTAAATATGAACTAAAAATGAGTTGTGAGATGAAAAATAAAATGACATGCATAAGATTACATGATATAAACACTTTTCTTAGGGATAGCATTTGCATCGTTACATTACTCAAATGATGTGATCCATTCCATTATTCCAAGGAAGTTGGATATGAGGAATGTCATGAGGAGATTCGAACATTACAGTTTGTAAAATCAATCCCATTGACTAACTGAGCGAAACTTCTTGACTCACTTGGAGGCTATCTTGGTAAACAAGACCTCTATCCTGGACTTGTGTGTGGAAAGTGATGTTCATTTAACCATTCTAGAATAGGGTGGGTTATAATTGCATGCCAACTTAGCTTGTATGCTAGCTCATTGGTAAAGACCTGAGGACTATAGGGATTCAAGTGGGTAATACTCTTGAGGCCTTTGCTTTTGTTTTCTGCCTTCTATGATATGACTATCTCTTTGTGGGTAGTACTCTTTTCTCTTTTTTTTATTTTATTTTGTTTCTTTTTTTTTTGGATACTTGCTCAGATTAGATATAGAGCAAGGGATTTTTCTTTCTTTTGCTTTTTTGGGATACTTGCTCAGATTAGATATAGAGCAAGGGATTTTATTCAGGTATGAGGGGAGCTTGTCCTTTTGTCATCCCTCCAGTTCGAGAGAAATCATGTGAATGATTTAATGAGCAGAGTGATTTTCGCTAAGCATCAGCTGGCATGCAATGTAATCAGCCCCATTTCCAGAATGTTATTAGTGTGTAAGATGTGCAGGTAAGTCTAGGAAAGAGAGCAAGGTGACCAAGGGAAGCCTAGAAGTATTTCTGAAATATGCCAACTTTGGATGGTGGTTGATTATGTAACTATTTGTGGTTGAAGCAATCAAAACATGGCTCTAATCCTATCTCCTGAAAAGGGGTTTTGGACATCAATCTGGTATGCTAGCATGTGCATTTTTAATTCCCTTCGCATGGTATTTACAATGAATATATGCAGATGCCTACATGGATGCAAATAGCAGGAATTTATGTACAAGGTTGCCCCAGTGTTATGGACAATGGAATGGGGCATGAGGTGGAGTGATATGAAAATGGAGAATGTAATAAAGAAAAAGAGGAGAAAGGAGGAGAGGAGAAGAAATGAAACTTATCAAAGGTATGTAGCCGCTCGAAGCGTGACCATACAACATTGACAAGTAACAAGAAGAAAAGAATATAAGAAAGAAAAGAAAAGAAACCCATCAAAGGTATGTAGCCACTCGAAGCATGACCATACAACATTGACGAGTAACTAGAAGAAAATAATATAAGAAAGAAAAGAAAAGGAAGAGAGAGAAGGGGAAAATGAAAGGTATGTAGCCGCTCGAAGCGTGACCATACAACATTCACTTATAGAAGAAGTAGAGAAGGGAGGAGAGAAATGGAGCAAGTAGATTTAAATGTATATGCAAGTGAACTTAGTGCCACAGAACATCAAAAATGGTGATATTTTTTTGTGTTTTTTTTTTTTTTTTTTTTTTTTTTTTTTTTTTTTTTTTTTTTTTTTTTATATACATATTATACAAGTGATGATGAGTTGTAATGCCTACAACTAGGCATAAAATGCTCGTAGATGAATAATGTTAATGGGCTCAAGTTTAGCTATTCCTTCCAATGTGGCCAGATGATATGCCCTAGATCCAAATTTATGAGTAACCATGTAAGGGCCTAGCCAATTTGGTGCAAATTTATCATGGAGATGGTATGGTTGGCTAGTAATCTGTTGGTTTTCTTTGAGGACTAAGTCTCCAACTTGAAATTCATGTTGGTGTACCTTGGAATTGTAGGCACATCGGAGATGGTCTTGATAAACTCGTGTGTGTTCAATAGCATGAATGCGATGTTCATCCAATAAGGTCAATTGGTCAAGTCTAGCCTGACGGGTTGTTTCATCATCAATGAATTCTTGCATAGAAACCCGTAAAGATGGTATTTCAAGCTCCAAGGGCATGATGGCCTCAGTGCCATAGACAAGGGAAAATGGGGTTGCCCCAGTTGGAGTACGAATACTGGTATGGTAGGCCCATAGTGCTAGTGGCATTTGATTGTGCCAATCACGGTGTGACTCTGCAATAGTTTTGTGAAGAATGGCGCAAATGGTTTTGTTTGTAGCTTCTGCTTGGCCATTACCCTATGGGTAGTATGGAGTAGAGAAACTATGTTGTATGTTGAATTTTTCACATAGTGCATGAACATTCTTGTTCTTGAATGGAGTGCCATTGTCTGTGATGATTTTGGATGGGATGCCAAAATGACAAATGATGTGTTGAGTGATGAAATCAACAATTTTAGGACCGATCATTTGAATTAGAGGAATGGCCTCAACCCATTTCATGAAGTATTCGGTTGCAGTAATGATAAACTTATGATTGGTAGATGAGGTGGGTGTGATTTTTTCGATGAGATCCAAGCCCCATTGTGAAAAGGGCCACATTGATTGGATAGGTTGTAGATCCTGAGAAGGTAAGTGTGTAAGATTGGCATGATGTTGGCATTTAACACACTTTTTGACATAGGCACAATAGTCATGCTCCATTGTGGGCCAGTAATAGCCCATCCGTAGAATGCATTTGGTGATAGCCATGCCACTAAAATGGCCACCACAAGTACCATCATGAGCCTCTTGAGTAATGTGTTGGGCTTCGAAAGGCTCAAGACAACGTAATAAAATGCCATCATAACTTTGCTTGTATAGGATATCACCTAGCAATGTATAGTGAATGGCACACAATTTAAAAGCTCATTTGTGAGTATGATTTAGATCAGGTGGGATAATACCGAGCTTGATGTAGTCCTTGACTTGGGAAAACCATGGGTCATGTGGGTGAGCTTCGACGATATTGATGCCATCATCATGAGAAGGTGGATTGGTAGAAATGGTAGAATGGAAAAGGGTGTGGATGGACACGTGTGTTGTGTCAGAAAGTGGGTTTTGTGGAATGAGGGAGCCTAGTGAGGCCATGGTATCGAAAAAATGATTTGTAGATCGTGGAGTAGTGGTGATGTCATACCATTCAAATTGAGCCAATAAATCATCAACTACTTGTTTGTATTGTTGCAAGACTAGGCAATGACATTGCCATTCTCCCTTGATTTGATTCATAATGAGGAGGGAGTCACCAAAGATGTCCAGGCGATGAATGTGCATGGAAAGGGCTTGCTTTAGGCCAAGGATAAGAGCTTCATACTCAGCATTGTTATTGGTGCAAGGAAAGCCTAATTTGAAGGAAAAGGGGAGAGGCTCCCCATGTGGTGTGAAAAAGACTATTCCTACACCCCAATGTGTGTGCAATGGGAGCCATCAAAGAACAAGGTCAATTCAGTAGTGGATTCAGGCTCGACTGGCTCTTTGGCTTCACTTATATGAAATATTGAATCATCGAGAAGTTGGATAAGCAATGGTGCATCACTGGGCAATGGAGCCTCAACTAGCTGGTCAACAATGACTTGGCCTTTGATGGATTTTTGACTGATGAATTCGAGATCAAATTCTATGAGGAGCATGATCCATTTGGTCATTCGACTATTGTGGTAGCTCTTACCCATCATGTAGCGAAGTGGGTTATCATGGGCAACTACGTAGGTAGTATGGTTGATCATGTAGTGGTGCAGCTTTTGGGTAGCAAAGACAATGGCAAGGCAAAGTTTCTCCATATAAGCATACCATATCTCATAATCAATCAATGTATGACTGATATAGTATACAACTTGCTCTTGGTCATGTTCATTATTTTGAGCAAGAAGCATGCCCAATGCGACATCGGTGGCGGAAATGTATAGGTGGAATGGGTGATCTAGATGGGGTGGAATGAGGATGGGTGGAGATGTAAGGTATGATTTGATGTCATCAAAGGCAACTTGGCATTTACTATCCCATTTAAATGGGACCCCCTTCTATAAAAGATGATTGAATGGCTGACACTTGTCTAAAATTTGGGTGATGAATCACCATATGGATTGGATCCTTCCTTGTAAGCCACATAACTATTTGAGGTTCATAGGGGAGGCATGTCAAGAATAGCTTGGACTTTGGTGGGATCAACTTCGATGCCTTTTTATGAAATGATGAAACCCAATATTTTTCCAGTGGTGACACCAAAGACGCATTTCTTTGGGTTTAATCGGACATTATGTTCCAAGAGGTGATCAAATATTTGATGCAGGTCTTCAAGATGTTGACCATGAGTTTTAGATTTGGCGATGAGGTCATCAACATAGTCTTCAATAGTTTTATGCATCATATCATGAAATATGTAGGTCATGGCATGTTGATAAGTTGCCCCAATATTTTTGAGGCCAAATGGCATAACCTTGTAACAAAAGGTCCCCCAAGGGGTCATGAAAGAAGTCTTGTGCTGGTCTATTGGATTGACATGAATTTGATTATAACCTAAAAAACCATCCATGAGTGATAGTATTTCATGTCCGATTGTAGCATCGACCAAAGTGTCGATATTAGGGAGTGGAAAATTATCCTTGGGACAAGCTTTGTTAAGATCCCTAAAATCAGTGCAAATGTGGATACCCCCTTTGGGTTTTTCGATGGGAACCATGTTTGAAACCCACTCAGGGTAATCGATAGGTACTATGAAATCAACATCAAGGAGTTTTTGTAACTCCTGTTTAACCATAAGTGCAATGGTGGGATGCATGCGACACAACTTTTGTTGGATAGGTTTGGCAGTGTCATCCAAGACAAGGTTGTGCACAACTAGTGATGGGTCGAGGCCAGGCATATCCATATAGGACCATGCGAACACCTTAATGTAGTACCTAAGGAAATTTGTATAGAGAACATACTCTTATTTGGATAAACTGGTGGTAAGGTAGATGATGTGAGGGTTTTCTGGATCATTGCCAATGTCAACTTCAATGGTGTCCTCGACAAGCATGTGAGAACCATCATGAAGTTGGGCGGGTGTAGGAATGAGGTGGAGGTCATCGATGGACTCAGGAAGCTGGAATTCATCATCTAGATAAATATCTGTATGATTGATCCATGGTAGGTGAGGTGGGATGGTAGGTAAAGGTGCATTGGTGGAGTGAAGCATGTGTGGTGTTGGGAGGAATTTAGCGATGATAGGGGTTTTAGAGATATCATCGAGAATGATGAAATCAGGGATAGGAGGTGGGGTGTAAGTGGGATGGTTTGGATATCATAGTGGAGCATACAAGTCAATAGAGATCATATTGACTAAAGTGCTAGATATAGGAGATGTAGGTGATGAGGGTTGGGATGAATCAGAGGAGGATAGCAATGAATCTAAAAAAGGTTGATTTCGATCGAGGTTTAACACCATGGGTGGTGATGGGGAATGAGAATGTGGGCCAGAAGGTGGTGGCAAGTCTTGAATGGGGAAGAATGGAGTAGCGGGTGGTGGCAAAGAAGGAGGATCTTCGGGTAAAGGTGGATCAACTATAAGTGGTGGATCGAGGGATAGGGAGTGGAAGTGGTGAGCAAGGGTTTTGACTTCATGGGGAGAGAGTGGCTCATGCGGTGGGGATGGTGGAAAGAATGTGGAAGGAAGATCAATTATGGAATGTGGGGAAGAGCTATGTGTCAGAGGATTAAGTTCAAATTCCTCATCAGGCAAGAGGTTGATAGGATCAAGATTCAGATTCTAAAATTCATGCTCGAGTGTACTGATTGTTGGGGAATGGTAACCAATGCCGGATCGGTCAGTAGGTTTGCATGGGGGAGGATGAATGTAGGTGTGACACCCCTATTCATATTTCCTAAGGCCATAACCATGCCAGTTATACATACGTAAATAATTCTAGGAAAAATTTGGATTGGACATGTGGTCAAGGTTACCACAGAATCGGGTTTGTGGTGGTGGAGGTGTTGGAGGTTCTACGGATGAGTCAAGTCCCCCATATACAAAGTTCATGTAATTATTGAGAGGACCTAAGGGGACCACTACCCCAATAGTCAAGGGCATACCATGAGGATGACCAAAGTCATGGGTGGATTGGATGTTGGATGGAAGGACCCGAGCATTGCTAATGTTATACTCACCAGGACCTGGTGTGGTCATGAGTATGGAGACATGAGGAGGGGTCGTATGCTCAGGAGGAGGGGAGGACCCCTTGGGTGGCATGGGAGATGATGGAACTAGTGTAGGTGGATTGGTAGGGGAAGGGGTGGAAGTGGAAGTATCGGATTGAGCTAATTGGTCATCAAGTTGAGAGGCACATTGTGTCCACTCATAGCATTCAATAGGTGTTCCAGTGATTGGATGATTGGCATGGGTGAATTGGGAAGTGGGGATGGAAGTAGTGGTGGGTGAGCTAGAAATTACCCATATTTGCATCGAGTGAGGTACAAAGTGGTGGGTGGATGTAGGAGGTGTGGGAAGAATTGGTGGATTGCTAGAGGAAGATGGAGTGGAAGGTGTAGCATAAAATGTAAATGAAGGGAGTGGCATGAAAGGTGAGGAGGGTCGATGAGAAAATGTGGGTGTGGGTTGCATGGAGGGAGGTTGAGGTGGATTGGAAGAAGTGGAGGTAATGTTGCTTGGATTGGGTGGTGGAGGAGGAGATTGTGAAGTGGATGGATACGTGTTATCAAGGGACCGACATGGAGTAGGGGCGAATTGAGTGGATGATAATGGTGGACCAGGTGGAAGAGTGATGATATTGCAGAATTTGAATGGATCACCGTCGGTGGGGATGCAGTGGACTAATCCATTATGGACATATTTAATACAATGATGGAGCATGGAAGGGATGCATTGCATGTCCCGAATCCAAGGGCATCCCAATAGGATGTTATACTGCATCTCACCTTCGATAACATGGAAGAGAGTGGAAATGGTTTTGGCACCCACCTTGATGGGCAAGACAATAGTGCCAAGGGTAGGATGCATGGAGCCATCAAAGGCTCGAAGGTCCATGGATGGAGTGGCAATATGGGAAGGGGGAAGGTGAAGGTGGTTCAGGGTGGTGGTAGAAATGATGTTGATGGATGAACCAGTGTCGATGAGAACACGCTTATAGGTGATGGTATTGATGGAGGCTTGAATATGTAATGGAGGATCTGCTCCCTCACCTACAACTTCTATGATTTCATGGTCATGGAAGCTGATAGAAGGTTGTAGGCATCTCTGGACATTGCCAATGAAGTTGGCAAAGGCATCTGCATCATGGGTCTCGAGATCGAGGGAGCGAAGGATAGAATCAAGGGCTTCGTGATGAGGTTGGGATTGTTGTAGGAGGTCATAAATGGATAACCTTGCAGGGGCGGTTCAGAGCTGGTGAGAAAGACTACCATGGATGGTGATGATATTCTATGGAAGGGGTGGGGGAATTGGTGGTGTGATGATTGAGGTTGTGGGAGGTGGTGGTTGAGAAGTGGAAGGTTGTTGGTCGATGGTAGGGGGTGGATAGCATTGATTACGAGTGGTGATATTGATCATACCCACAAACCCCTATTGGGAAGGACCTCGATTGACATGATTAACCTGGCATGGATCAGTTTGAGGTGGATTACCCCCATGCTCGGGTAATGGATTTTGATATATCCCCAAGTTTTGATTTTGTGGTGCGAGGGGATTTGAGACCTGAATAGTGCCTCGATCGATAAGGTCTTGCATGACATGGTGAAAGATGTGACATGAATCAATAGTGTGGTCATGTTGTCGATGAAAATCATAGAAGGCTTACAGATTGTAGTCCCATAGGAGAGGATGATTTGGATCAAGAGGTTGGACATTTGGCAAAGTGATGAGACCTCCATCAGTTAACCTATGAAATAGAGTGGGCATGGGCTCAGATAAGGGCATCCAATTGCATGGAGGGTGAGGTGGATGTGGATTGTGACCTTGGTATGGATTAGATTGAGGTGGAGGATTACCTGGTTGTGGAGTGGGAAGAAGTGGGGGATTGGCTTGATATTTATTTTGAGGAGAGCATGGAGGAGTGGGTTGTGGAGCTTGCGTAGATGCCACTTGCACCGGTGGATATGGAGAATTGAGAAGAACCTGATTGGTTTGAGGTGGTCATGTGGTAGGTGGTACATATGGAGGATGGTTGTAATGGTAATTGGTGGGGTAGGGTGGTTTTTGATGCAACATGATTTTTCTCATGTGGACCTTGATGTCCTCGATGACTTTGGCTTGGGAAATGGCTTCCTCAAATGTTCGACTTTGATGTATCTGCAATGTTTGGGAGATTTGTTTATGACAACTCTTGGCAAAGAGTTTGATGAGCTCTGAAGGTGGGAGAGGGAAGGCTAGATCATGAATGACCACTCTCCAATGGGTGACAAAATTGGTAATAGGCTCGTCATCCCACTGATGCAAAGCATATACATCGGACAAGGTAAGCTTGGTCTTGATGTTGATTGAGAAATGCTCTAGAAATAGATTGGCCAATTGTTTGAATGTGAATAAACTATGGTGAGGCAAATGATTGTACCAATCTAATGCTTGTCCCCCAAGAGAAAGTGGAAATGTGCGAAGCATAAGGGGGTCACTACCATGCAACTGGTAACAAGCAAAGTGATAATTATTAAGGTGCTCTCTAGGATCTTCCTTACTTTTAAATTTGTCAAATTTAGGGATCTCAAATCTGTAAGGATATGGATGAATAGGAATAGATGGGTGAATTGGTTCATTGCACAACTCATCATATGTGGGTTTTTGAGGCCCATAACCAGTTGTATGCAAATCCAATGTACGAAGCTGCTCTTGCATGGCTTGAAATTCACTAGAGAGCACCGTGGTAGTATTTGGTGGGGCCAAAAATGGAGGTGATGATGTGGGTGTAGGTAATGGTTATGATGGGGGTTGTAAATAATCTAGATGTGGTGGATACTACAACTATTGTTCCTCCCATGGATGATAGTAAGCAGCCTGATTTGGGTCAGGTGCCGACATGGTCTGATATTGTGGGATAGGAACCTGAGATGGATGGGGTGAGATGTATGAAGAATGGTAGGTGGGTGGCTGCTATTATGGATCATAATACCCGAGGACCTATTGGGTAGGCATAGGCATATTCTATTGCTATGCATATGGATAGGTCAGTTGCACCTGAGAAGTAGTGGTAGAGGACCATGTGGGTGGTGATGTGAAGAGAGCGGGTGGTGTAGAAGTTGGAGGTGGAAGAGATGCCGATGTGGTGAAAGTGGACTGGTGTGAAGATGGAGGTGGAACGGATGAGGATGAAGGAGGTATGGTGGGGATGGTGAGAAGGGACTCAGGTTGAACTGAATACCTAGGTGGATGACCTTGATAAGTGGGGTTCAATGATGGTGGGTGAAAGGAATGTGGGGGTGGTAAGCGAAATGATGATGAAGGAGTCGATGGAGGTCCATAGGATGAGAATGGTGGGTAGCTAGTGGGTGGATAGGAAGTGAACTATGGTGTGAAAGGAGGTGGATGGGAGGATGAAGAAGCCTATTATGGATGAAGTTGGATGGAAGGATGGGATAAATTAGGTGATGTCAATTGGTAATACTGAGATGGGTGTGAATAGTGTTATGGTGGGAGTGAGGAAGGTGGCTAGGAGGAAGGTTGATGACTCGATGAAGCTTGTTGAGATGGTGGGGTTTGGGATGAAGGTATGGTAGGAGGATCCATGGAGGAAGGGGGTGTGGATATCATACCAACTATCTATATAGTGGTGACAACATCAGGGATGATTTGGGAAACGACGGGACTAGATTCATCTCCCAAAAGTGGATGGGAAGAATGCTCAAGGAATGGATGGGTAGCAGAAGGTGATGCAGGTGGGGTGAACTCATCCACCACCATAACTAGTATGGGGTAGCCAGGGGGAGTGTAGATGACATGCTGGAAGTATGTGGATGGGGGATTGGGTGAGGAAAGATCTTCCAAAGGAGGGGTCTCCTTGAAAGTCTCATCCAAGAGGTGAGATGGGGTGGAAGATGCCATGTGGGATGTGGGACTAGTAGTAGGGGTGGAAGGCCCAATCAATAGGTCAGGAGGACCTACAGCAGTAACTCGGTCAGACTCGAAAGATGGATCAATGGTCTGAGAACTAGAAGCACCTACCATCATGATAGTCCATTGAGCAGCCTCAGTGGCATGATGAAGGGCTTCACGCATCTGACTATGCATAACTGGCATGGTAATATGTGGAAAATGTATGCTAATAGTCAACAGATGTGAAATCTGAACTCAAGAAATATTTGTGACTGATTGGGATACTATCTATTTTGAAAAACATAGGTTCACACAGGTGGGGTGTGAACCACTCAGAATGAAAAATAGATGTCAGATATGTGTTGTGGAGTGTGTCTGTGTCCTATGTGTGCAATCTGGAACCTAAAAAATAGGTTCACACTCTAGAGGTGCGGACCAAATGGTTTGCACTCCAAGGGTGCGGACCACCCAAAACTATGATAGAGAGTGGATTTTGTGTTGTGTATACCCTCTATGTGCTATGGAGACCTGTGAAATGTAGTTTTGTAGCCTGACAGCTAGATTTTCACATAAAATCATGTAAAATAAGTCTAAGTGTAGGGGAATCACATTGTGGGGTGCAAATCTCCTAAAAATAGATTGTGTAGTGTAAAGCGTGGGAGTGAAACTATGGAACAACTGGTAAGTGTGTTATAGCACATTTGTTATGCTTGTTGTAACCACTTTTTCGAGACTCAACAATAAGCAAATGTTCTTTATTTTTTATTTTCATGTGTTTTGATGAAAGTATGTATCCGCCCTAGGAACAAATCAAGGTAATGGGTGAACTTCTATTTTGAATCAGGAATGTCATAGCATAGAACCTTTTGCAATGCCCAAAAGTGCACAAAATAGAACTATGTTTCCAACAGGAGAATGGCAACCTAGATGTATAAGGTACAGTAAAATGGTATCCAAAGGGGGAGACTCAAAATGCTCTAATGAGTCAAATAAACTCTCATGAAGAGAGGTCGCACTATCAATGTGGTGCTATCGGCATACCCATGCTTTCGCTTAACCCTCACATTTAAGGCATCCATAGTAATGATCAGCTATACCCACTAATTATTTGAAAAGCCCTATGGTAAAGGGGCTTTCTAAAACTACCCACTCTGAAGGTACCTTCCAGTGATGAATTTTGGATAACCAACACTCAAAGTGGGAAGGACCGATCGGGTATTAATGCTAGAATGATCCACCTAGGGGGATACTATGGTGACTAATCCGGAGGTGAGCCAGTGGAGAGTAAACCCAGACCTCACTAAACTCTGGTGTTGAATTGGTGATGAAATCCAATTTGAGTTGGAGATGAAACCCAGCTCCTTACACCATTTAAATAGAACGTGAGTGTGTGGTGTTTGTTTGTGTGATACTATTTTAGAAGCAAATCTAGATTAAATGCCTTTTTGAAATAAACTATGCTATGATGCCTTTTCGAAGCAAATCTATTTACTTGGTTGTGTGCAAAAATAAATTTAATCTATTGATTTGTGAAATGGAAATCTAATTAGGTGGTTTGCACAAAAATAAAGTTACACTATTGATTTTCAAAAAGGAAATCTAATTAATTGCTTTTAAAGGGAAATGACTTGGAAAGAAATTTCTGGAATTGGAAGCTATACTAGAAAGCAACTAAAAATTCTAGCTAAAGCAAATAGGAATGTGCGATGCTTGTGGAATTTGTAGCTCAATGTGTTATATTAGCTTCAGAACAGAGAAAAATTAAATAATTTCACACAAAACCTACGTCCAGGTGAGTGTAAATGTCTCCAATATGGCCTCTGGTCCAAGACTATGTAGATTTGGGAGGTTCACACTCCTCGGGTGTGAACCTATCTTCTACTTAGGAGTTCACACTCCTAAGGTGTGAACCGGGATCCGAAGATAGAGCTGACTGGTTTTGGGGTCCTGGTGATGATTTTGATGTCCCTGGAGTGTTTTTAGTATAGGTACCTACACAGAAAATTCCAAAAACCCAATTTAAGTGTAGCAAGATGACCAAAACTTGCAAATATTTCACAAATACCTATAGTAAATAAATGACAGAAGGTAAATTAACTACTGATTTGGTGTCGAAAGATACAAGGATGCTTTAACCTTGCATACGCCATGGCAAGAGACAATTTGTGGTCTAGGTATGAGGGCACGCAATCCTCAAGAACATGAGGCTCTTAACCTCCCTTGACTTACCTTATCATTGGTTGTGGGTGTCTAAACCAATACCTGGGTATCAAGTAGTAGTTTGAGGTAGATTGGGGAATTCACACGCCCAAGTGTGTACTCACTACTCTCTTTGTAAGCTCACCGGTGCACCAGTGAACCTTTTGTGGTTTGGCCTGAGGTGTCTTTCAAGGCATTTTTGGTTTGTGGTGTTCTTCAAAGATGACAACTACCTGCCATACAAAATAGACCATAATTTTTTGGTTAGAAGGTGATTAAGCTTATGCTTGGTGGGGGTCCCACCGAGTGTGCTAGAATGAAACTACCAAAAAGAGATGCTAAGACATTCATTCAATATCAAAGAATCTATTGTATTTGTATTGATAATCATAAAAGGGGTTACAAGAATTGATATCCTTTTACAATCTTGCCCTGAAGGCTACAATGGGGTCTTCCCTTAGGAAGCCCTCTCAGATGTGGTACAAAGACAGCAAGATTCATCTTTTTGGGTTCCTCGATGTAGGTGGGCTTCTTGCTCGTGAGCCACCGCTTGTTGGATATTTCCTTATGCTTTGTTGGACCTATAAACCTGCAAAATCCTATTAGTGCATTGGGGGTCTGCCTCAGTCAAACCCCATAGTTATGAAGACAAAAGACTCATAAAAACTATTCAAAACATAAAATAAATTGCTAAAAACAACATAAAATAGAAAATTAATCTATTCTTACCTATCCGGGTGATTCTGGTGCCTGTTGCAGAGGTTCGCACTCCTAGGGTGCGAATCGGGTGGTTCGCACGTGTGAGGTGTGAACCGGTCCTTTTTGACCGTATTGTTTAGATAGCTTCTCTGGATGCTCAGGATTGGATATTGACTTGGTGATTTGTTTGGTTCGATCTTCTGAAAGTGCACTCTTGGTAGTATTCTCAACCTATCTCATTCACCAAATAGTATTATGAAGGAGACAAATTGATTGTGATGCTCGTATGATGGTTGTGTGATGGATGTGTGATGGATGTAATGGCAGTAGTGATTTTGGTAGAGTTTCGGTATGCAAAAGTGAGTTGTTATTAAAATGGTGAAAATGGCCTTCTATTTATAGAGTGGGCCAAGGTGAGAGAAAGGGGATGAGGTGTCCCCTGTGAGGTGGCAGTGGTGAGGTGTCCACCAAAGAGGTGTCCTCTGAGGTGTCTTGGGTCATAATTGAGGTTGGGTGAGAGAATCCCTCACCCATCCAAAAGTAATGATGATTTAGCATAAATATCAATTTGTCATTAATATTCAGCTTTATTGAAATATCTTAGGATTAAACAATGATTTTTGTGTGCAAAAGTCTCCATCTTGCATTAATGACCCAGGGGGATGTGAGGTGGAGAAATATCTGGGTGGAAAGGTGGCAGGGCTAGGCTAGGCTAGGCTAGGTGAGGTGGAAGGCTAGGCTAGTCAAAGTAGACTAGGTGAGGTGGAGGATTTAATTAAATCAAGATTAGATCTAATTAATCATGAGATTAGCCATAAAGCATAATTTGACCAAAAGTGTTGACTTTTTGACCATAAAGTGCTTTTTGACCATGGTGAGAGTTTTCAACCTTAGTTGAGTTTGCATGAGGTCACATGAGAACCTATGGTTAAGCGTAGGAAGGGGCTTGGCTAGCCCAAAGGGGCTAATGATGATGAATAGTGATTTTAGCCAATTTATGCAATTTTTGAGGGTTTTGCAAATTGATTGACCGTGGAAATGGGGAGAGGGACAATGTGCGACTTTTAGGTGTCTACACTTCCTTGGTCAAGAACTCTATAATTTTATCATCATTATCGAAGACCTACCAATGATCAAATTTATCAAGTACCATTGGTATGAATACAACCTCCAATTATTTGACCTCATCCCACATGTCATTGGTGGGGTCAAATTGGGCCACACCATTTCTAATAAATCATATGCCTTTGAATTTATCTCTCTAGGTATTGATTTGGTATCATACGAATAAAAAAATTCAAGAAAATCCTATTCTAAATTTTTATAAGACTTCACATGTTTGTTCTTTGTGGAATATTGGGATTTGACCTAATTTATAATTAGCTCAGAGTTACCATATATAATTACATCCTTGATTTCCATTTATTAGCTTTTCATAAACTATTATAGAGTTTTTTATACTCTACCATATTATTGGTACAACTAAATAATAACCTAGAGCTAAAATGACCATATGCACCTTGTGGATCAATAAACTACACACCAACACCTCCTCTACTCCTACTTTTGATTCTAACAAAATACATTGTTCATTTTTTTCCATCTCCTTGACTTGTTAGGTGGGGATATTTGAAGGACTTTCCATTATAAGATTGTTTCCTAACTTAGTTTCTTCACTTTATTTTTAAATCCCCATAAATTCTTATTTCATCAATTATCATTTCTATCTATGGATCTTGGTCATATTCCCAATATTTGTCATCTTTTATGAACCCTGGAAACTCATTCTAATTCACTATATTTTCCTCCTCAAACTTGTGTAGGAGGTAGTTGTGAGGTATTTCATTCCTAATATTAATTATTTTCCTATTTTTAGGCACCTCCATATGATTATAATCCATTTTCAAGTAACCATCCAATGATAATCTCCAAATCCATTCTTTGGACAGTATCATACAAAAATATAAGGGTTAATCCATGACTATCACTTTCTATACTAATAGAAATTTTGGATATCAACTATGGTCAATAATTAGATCTTTAAGAATGTTGCTCATGTTAGCTCTTGTACCATCCATTTGCATTGGGTGCCTAGATATCTTAGTATAAGAGAGACTCATTGCTTTGTAGAAATATTTGGGCATGACTATGGTTGTTGCACCTAAATAACTATGCACATCCTAAGAATGTAGTTTTCAATATTAAGCATTACATAGAATGAAATAAACTTTACCATTTTTTATTTTGGAGCATTCTATATGTCTGATGTGTTGACTTGGATGTTTGACAAATATCCTACCATCATATTTTATTGCTTTGTTTCACTAACTAGAGTGGACTCTGATTGTTTACTCATATCATAACTCTCCTTTTGCTTTGTTAGAGCTTCCCAAAGTAGATTCCACTATCCTATTAGGGCAAATTCTTCTAGCATGATGACCTTGGTCAATGTTCTTTTTATATCCTCTATAATATTGAATTTGAATTTAATAGAGGTGCTTTCCTTTCTTAATGTGAAACTTGGATAATGTTTAGAGGATGTAGTTAACCCTTCACTCATGAGAGGGGTATTTTATGTTATATTTTATATTAGTTTCCAAATTTTAATGGAATCAAACATGACACAATATTTCTTGTTAAAATAACTATACAACATATGAAAACATAGTATATGATGGTGTGTTTATGGACATGAAAATATCTTCACTCAAAAAGAATAAAATTTACACTCAAATCAATGATAAAAATTATCATTGAAGTGTGGTATTTATACCTAAGTGCATGTTTCCTTTAGGTCAAGATTATAAGACTAGACCTCAAGAATAAAATAATAAAAAATACAAAAAATAAAAAATGTAAGGTTTACATTGGCCTAAAGAAAAAATATAACAAAACGCTATCCATGGACTCAAAATAAGCTTAACCACCACATATTTCAACATCCCTCCTTAAGTTGAGTGGGATGCATAGAGAGATGCCCTTATGTTGAATCCCCCTTAAGGGACACTTTCCAACTCCAATAATCTCTTGCATGTGCATAAAGGTGTCCATGGACATGATCTGAGTCCAAACATCTATTTCCTACTACAATGAAGGAACAAACACTATATCTATAATCCCATGATAATAAAGCCATCATACATAATGCATCCATATATCAATGTGCTTTTTTTGCTAGTGAAACATATGATTGTAAACAAGCTTAATAGTACTCTTATTATCATAGTAAAGAGGAATAGGAGAGCTCCGAGGAAAATCAAGCTCCTCCAAAATCATTGATATCTACCTAAGATACTTGGTTGCCTCATTAGAAGCATAATATCTAATGTCTCCAAGGCTAATAATTATGGATTGGCATTTGGAATACAATGAAACTAGGGTGGATCCCAAGTAGAACACAAAGCCTATGGTGGACTACTACTCATCCATATCAACTGCCTAATCATCATTTTAAAAAATCATCAAAATTATAGAACTAATAGAGTAGTGAATGCCCATTTGATATGTTCCTTTGATGTATCTTAGAATTCACTTTGTTGTTGTCTAGTGAATTTCTCGAGGAGCTTGTATATACTTGGAACAATAGATAATAAAAAGAGTATATTAGGTCTAATGTAAGTGAGATAGAGAATTCCTCCTACAAGAGACCAATATAAAGTGGCATCAACCAAAGATGTGGCACAATCAGCCCATAATTTCAAACCTCGAGTAAGGGGGTTTGGAAAATCTTACACTGTTCCATAATAAACCCTTAAATAATATCTTAAGCATATTTAGGATGAGAAATGTTAATGTCAAAATCTAAATAATCAATATAGATTCCAAAAAAATAGTGAAAGAGCCCCAAATCTATCATATCAAAGGTGGAACAAAGTTGTAACTTCATATCCTAAATCAAACTAGTGGAGCTACCTATGATAAGATCATCAAAATACAACACCACCATAGTTTCCTCTTCATGATATTTAATGTAAATATTATGCTCATCCTCACATGGTTAAAATCCACAACTAAAAAAGAAATAATAAATATTCTCATACCAATGCTAAGGATCTTACTTAAGACCATAGAAATTTTAGGTCAAGTAACATACCAATGGAGTGCAACCCTCTAGCTCAAACCCAAGTGACTATGACATGTAAATTTCTTCATGGATAAAGGTACTCTTCAAGACCATCTAATGCACCTTCCATCTATATGAGGCTACGATAAAAATATCAAGTCCATCCTATCTACAGGTGCAAAATTCTTCAAATAATCCACACCCTCTTGTTAAGAGAAACCCTTGGTAACAAGGCATACCTTGTGCTTTTAAACCTAATAAATTATTGTGTACTTCATCTTTGTAAAAACCCAAAAACTACCAACTCTATTTTTTTAAAATAATGATTGGAAGGAAAGGTTCATAAGGGAAACCCACTTATTTTATTTATCTTAGCATGCAAGGCTTCACCACATTTGAGTTTCCAAATCACTGTAGATGACACTCATTTTATAGGAGCAGCCAACTCCTATATTTTTTTGGGTTCACCTTACTAAACTTACACATTTAGGACACCAAGAAGTGGTCCCCCCACATTTCCCATACCCTCAATGGCATAGGATCATGTGACCACATCATAGGTATTATCGTTAAGGCTCATAACACTTAAAGGGTGACACTTATTCCTTAACCTAATTTTAAATCCATAAATGTAGGTTAATCAAGTGTATATCCTTGGTGCTTAGTTACCATACCTCTATGGGTTAACTAAGGTCATTACCACTTCATCCACAACTACCATGAACCTACTCTTAGTTACCATATCTCCATAGTCTAACTAAGGGATCACCACTATTGTCTTGTGAATGGTTCCACAAATTTTAGTTGGAATACACCTGAGCCTTCTTGTTCAAGGTGTAAATATTCACAAAAATATAGCTTTTGTATTCATACAACTCCTTCCAGGTTCTTGAGATCCTAGCTATTATATTTTTGCAACTCCTTCTAGGCTCATGGCTACCTAGGTATTGTATTCATGAAAATCCTCCTAATATTGGGCTTTAATTATTGATATGGGTCCACAAATGATTCTAACCACCCCAATAGAATCTTATAATAAATAATTCTTGCACTGTAAATCATAAATCTAAAGCAGCATACATCACATCATATCAAGAGCAATTTTAAGCAAATCATAATGCATAAAATCCAATATGCTAAAATATATAAACAAGGATACCTCTTAAATAAAGATCACATTTGCTTAACCCAAATGCTTGACATAAGCTTCAAATTACTTATCTCTATAACATAAATACTATAACATAAGAAATAAAAATATGCATTCATGCAATGGTTAGAACTCAATACCTACTATCCAAATAAAATATTTCTCAAAACACTTTAATTCATAAATCCCAGATATCATTAAAACAACATAAGATTTCAGTTTATACAATAATAAAGTTTACAAAATTCATTGAACAAAATGTTCTTTTACATAATCTTTGCTTTTTCCCAACATCTAAACATTCAAATTACTATGAAGCCATCCACCAAGGATCTTCAAACCATCCACAAATAAATAAGATTCTTCTTGAAATAGGATCCACCCACAACTTATGAGGAATACTTAGGGATTAGAACAACTCTATATGCAATGCAACTTAAATCATACCATTTTCTATTATGCAAACAACCATGCATAAAACATAAGCAAGCTACAAGAAGAATATCCCATACTTCTCTTTATAATAATCCCTTAAATCACAAAAGTCTTAGGAATAATTATATTAGTTTCTCTTTCAAAACGAACATACAAGCAATACACCTTATAAAAGAGAATCCCATACTTCTCTTTATAATAATACCTTAACTCACTAAAGCCTCAAGAATCATTATATTAGTTTATATTTCAAAACCAACATACAAGCAATACATCTTATAAAAGAAAATCCTATACTTATCTGTATAATAATCCCTAAACTCACAAAAGTCTTAGGAATCATTATATTAGTTTCTCTTTCATGACCAACATACAAGAAATACATATTACAAAAGAGAATCCCATACTCCTCTTTATAATGATTTCTTATCCTACAAAAATATTCTGGAATCATTATAATAGTTTCTCTTTGACAACTAACATGCAAAAGAGAGAACTTGAGTAAAATTCTCAAACATAGAGCATTATTCATTCTTCTTTTAAAACCAACAACTAAAGAAACAACTCAAGTACTTCCTCTAACATAAATTATTCTTCAACTTTATAGAAATAACAAACTATTTAACTTTCTTTACAACAACTAAAGAAATATCTTAACTAACGTATCTCTAACATAAAGCATTCTTCAACTTTAGATAAATAACAATCTATTTAAATTTCTTTACAACAACTAAAGAAATGTCTTAAGTAAATTTCTCTAACATAAAGTATTCTTAAAATTTAGAGAACGAATAAACTATTAACTTTCCTTACAACAACTAAAGAAATATCTTAAGTAACTTTCTCTAACATAAAGTATTCTTCAACATTAGAGAAAGAACAATATATTTAACTTTATTTACAACAACTAAAGAAAGATCTTAAGTAAATTTATCTAACATATAGCATTATTCAACTTTAGAGAAAGAAAAAACTATTTAACTTTCTTTACAACAACTAAAGAAAGAGCTTAAGTAACTTTTCTCTAACATAAAAAATTCTTCAACTTTAGAGAAAGAACAAACTATTTAACTTTCTTTACAAAAACTAAAGAAATATCTTAAGTAACTTTCTCTAAAATAAATCGTTCTTTAACTTTAAAGAAAGAACAATATATTTAGCTTTCTTTACAACAACTAAAGAAAGATCTTAAGTAACTTTCTCTAACATAAAGTATTCTTCAGCTTTAGAGAAAGAACAAACTAATTAACTTTCTTTACAACAACTAAAGAAAGATCTTACGTAACTTTATGTAACACAAAAAATTCTTCAACTTTAGAGAAAGAACAAACTATTTAACTTTATTTATAACTAAAGAAAGATCTTACGTAACTTTCTCTAACATAAATAATTCTTCAACTTTAGAGAAAGAACAAACTATTTAACTTTCTTAACAACAACTAAAGAAAGATCTTAAGTAAATTTATCTAACACAATACATTCTTCAACTTTAGAGAAATAACAAAGTATTTAACTTTATTTACAACTAAATAAAGATCTTAAGTGACTTTTCTCTAACATAAAGCATTCTTCAACTTTATAGAAAGAACAATCTATTTAACTTTCTTTACAACAACTAAAGAAATATCTTAAGTAACTTTCTCTAACATAAAATATTCTTCAACTTTACAAAAAGAACAAACTATTTAACTTTCTTTACAACAACTAAAGAAAGATCTTAAGTAATTTTTGTCTAACATAAATTATTCTTCAACTTTAGAGAAAGAAGAATATATTATCTGTCCTTAAAATAACTAAAGAAAGATCTTAAGTAAATTTCTCGAACATAAAGTATTCTTTAATTTTAGAGAAATAACAGACTATTTAAATTTCTTTAAAACAACAAAATAAATATCTTAAGTAACTTTATCTAACATAAACCATTCTTCAACTTTAGAGAAATAACAATCTAGTTAACTTTCTCTACAACAACTAAAGAAATATCTTAAGTTTCAATTGCTTTAATAATAATTATCAAAATGGGCTTGCTTCTTTATTCATGAATACTTAAAGAGTAAGTTTAATCTTGAAAGTTCTACAATTGATATGCATTTACTAATATTACTAAGTGCATTTATTCCAATACATGACCATCCAAAACACATACAAATCCAACACTTAAACAAAAAATATAAGGTGTAAAAAGATCTAAGCAAATAGAACACCAACTAGTACTCAACCAATGATAGAAGTGTCTAAAACATGACGCTAGTGAGCAATGAATACCTATATAACCCCTAGCAACCTCATGCATGCCCAAAAAAAAATCAAGGGAGATAGCCATGGACTCAACATTCCTACATAGGAAAAAGATTTAAATTAAACCAAAGTAAACAAAGACTTATAACAAATAAAAAGAAGACATAATAAGAAGTGGTGAATCACATTCAACATGAAACAAAAACTTCATGTAGTCCAAAATAACTAAGTTGTGGCAAAAAAAATATTTAAACCTTACATCTAATATTAACAACATAGAAGCATCAGCTAAGCCAACCCTAAATTTGATAGCACCTATATTTTTGACAAATGATGTTCTCTGCCTCTTTTTGTAGTCCCAAGCTCTCCTCATTTCCATACCAACCCAAACCCTTGCTCATCTCAGGCTTAAAAACTTAAGGAGGGAAAAGCAAACACAAATTTGCATAGAGGTAGCCATCCTTGAAATTCTCAAGAAGGCATTATCCAAATATGCTCACCACCCTAAGAACTACTAAGGAAGTGCACTCCTTAGTGATCTAGACTTATTTGTTTAAACGGTATTTAAACCAACATTAATCTTAAATCCAACTTAGCATATTTTGTTATTAATTAATTCCTTTAATAATATCAAATTATAGTTATACAACAATTATTCTTTTTGAATTAATTCAATAATTCAATTCATTAGTTTCCAATTACGAATATTGATTATTAGCAATGGTCCTAATGTATTTAAGTATCAATATCACCAATATTTATACTTAAATAAGGATTTTACCAAAAAGCTAATCAAACCATAAACAACATAATTGATATTCATATCCAAAATGTTATACACCATTGTTTTATCCTTAAATAGGTGGCTCTTTTAAGATAGTCCTAGACTATCACCAATCTATTAAGGAGACTCATTGCTTAGGCAACTTCCCAGCCCAATGGTGTGAACATAGATTAAGCACACAAACAATGCATCTACATGAAGGGTAGTTTTCCTTGTTATCTTGAGCTACCGATGAGCAAGTCATCATCATCATTTCCCTAAATATCTCTTTGTGTAGGTGGTTTACTCATATGATCCCTCTAGAGAGAGAACACCTAGTACTGCATCCAAAATTATATTAGCAATACCACATTCTAAGCTCAAAGAATATAATTACTCCATAATACAATCATAACATGATATTATGCCATTAAAAATAGCCACACAACTACATGGTTCAATTTTCAAAGCAAGGTATGTCGAGGCAGTGGTATTCCATACTCCTCACCTTAGATTAAACAAATTCCTCTATGTTTTCCTACAAGTGACTAACCAATTGTTCATTCAAATAAAAATGGAATTTTCTACATCACTCCTTTAGCATTTTTCCATGTGGCACAATTTTTAGAATATCAGTCTCATTAGACCTTATATTGATCTAAGGTTTGTTTCCTCAACATATTGGAATGAAACCCCAAAATCTTAATTGGTCTTGTCTCAACAATAGAAGGATATACCATCTACAATTTAGAAATATTCCACATATGAGTAGGATTAGTAGCATAAGTCCTAAAGAGGGACATGTGGAAAGTATCATGGATTTTGACAAGTTGAGTGGTAAAGCAAGCCTATAGTATACTAGGCTAATATTTACCAAATATCTTAAAGGACTCAACATAGATAGGATCCAACTTGGTTGACTTGATGGCACTTTTCATGGGTCTTACCCTTAAGAGAACTCTATCTCCCACTGAGAAAATTCCTGGTGATATTTTCAGATTAGCATAGTTCTTCTAGAAACCAATCGCTTCCTTGAGCCTAGTCCAAATTGCTCTAAGTTGCTCCTCCATCTCTTATAATCAAATATAATCATCACATGATCCTTTAAATTTTCTTAAAATAGAGGTGCTATGCATATTTTATCATACAGGGATTCAAATGGGACCATCCCCAATGATGCATGGTATCTAGTATTGTATGCAAACTCCATGACATGCAAGAAGAATTATCATTTTTAATTTTGATCCATGCAATACATGTGTAGCATGTCTTCCAAAACCTGGTTTACCCTCTTGGTCTAACCATATTTTTTAGTATGATATGTAGAACTAAATTTTAGCTTAGTGCCCATTACATTGTGTAGAGCCTACAAAAACTCTAATGTAAATCTTGAATCCTTGTCTGATATAATCACTTCAAGAACCCATGTAGCTTGAAGGTTTTTTTGGTAAACTTATTTACCACTACCAGTGCATCCTCCTTGATGTTACCTAGTATGAAGTGTGCTACCCTGGTCTACTTATCTACCACCCCCAAGATCACATCAAGCTAGTACCTAGTCTTAGGTAAATCCACAATAAAATCCATAGAGATTACCTACCATTTTTGCATAGGTATATTATGTCGATACAAGGTCTCTACTAGGTGTTAATTTTATACCTTCACCTTCTGAAATTCTAAACATATTTCAATTAAACTAATGATATCTTTCTTCATTTCCACCCAAATAGGTATTTTTCATATTTTTCCTTATTTTTTACTCTCTCAGTTGTGCAGATTAGGGAGAATTATGTGCCTCTTGTATAATAAATCTCCTCAAATCACTAGTTTTGGGTATAACTACCCTATTCTTAAATCATAAAAGTGCATCTTTTATGTTTAAATCTTTACTCTCTTTAGGATTTTCCTTGGATTTTTCTCAAATTTTCTATGCAAAATGGGTCTTGTAGTTGCATTTCCTTGACTCTATCCATCAAATCAAAATAGCTTCAGGTCAATGCTATTATGCACCTTTTTCTTCTTAAGGCATATATACCCTTATCCTATTTTCCTTTGATATACTCAATACCAAAGTCATATTTAGCTAAGAACTCTGTCCATATTCCCTATCTTACCTTCAACATAGGTTGGATAAAAATATACCTATTGAGGGTCTATTCGTAGCTCAAAAGGTTTTCTCAAAAAATAATGCCTCCATAACCTTAAAGCATGTACCACTATAGCAAAATCTAAGTCATGTATAGCCTAATGAACCTCATTTTTCTTGAGCTTTCTAGATTCATATGCCATTAAAGCTTCTTCCTAAGACAATACACCACCCAAACCTCCTATGGAAGTACATGTACACATAGTAAGACTTCCAATAATATTTGGTTCTTAACGACTATCTTATGGGTATCCTTTTCTTGAATCCTTAACTGATGATACCCCAATATTAAATTAATGGAAGCATCCTTTAACTGATTGAAGAGGTCACCTATCCTTGGTAAAGGGTACTTAATCTTAAGAGTGAAGTTGAAATTTAGATACTAGTTTCCTTATCTTTCTTTTGTTGCTCCATCTACTCTTGAAGAAACCTAACTATGTAAGAAAGGTTTTCTACCTTCTCACTAGAACTTGCTTATTCCTTTGGTTCTCTTATTAGATTCTATTGTCCTTCCAAACTTCCTACTAAGGTTTGTTGTTCTCCTAGTTTATCTTGTTGCATTCCATTGTTCACCCTGTATTCTTTTGGAAATATACTATAGCTTCCTCTTGTGTGGTTGACCCTACCTTCTTAGAAGATCCTTCTTCCAAAAAAGTGTTATCTCGTATCCACAAAAGAAGTTGGGTAAACCATAAATTCTTCCAAAATTTTATTAGTTTCATCTCCTCATGAATTAACTTAGACCATTATCACTCTCCTAATAATGGTCATGGTCATACTTGTCTAGCCATAATATGTCATCTTTAAGAATACCATTATCACTCGTTTGATAATGGTCATGGTTACACTTACCTCTATACTAGGTGCCATTCACTCTGATCATGAAGAAAGCTGACTTAGGTTAAAATTTCCCTAAAATTGTACTTCTAACTTTAGTTAGTTGCATTACCCTCATGGACTAATTTAAATCATTATCACTCACCTGAAAATGATCACGGCCACTCTTGTCTACCTCAAGGTGCCACCTCTAATAGAAACATTATCATTCTCTTATAAATGTCTTAGCCACAATTGTCTACCCACAAGTTTTCTATTTTTGATGGGATCATTATCACTCACTTGATAACGATCAAGATAACACTTACCTTCTCACAAAGTGCCTTACCCATACTAGCACATCAAGTCAAGGCTTACCCTAAGTACACTCACTGGAAGCCTTAAGCCCTATGATCTAGAGCTTTGATACCAATTTTAAAAACCCAAATTAAAAAAAAAAAAAAAGAACAATTGCAAGCAAAGGTTCGCAAGGGAAACACCCTTATTTTATTTATCTGAGCAAGCAATGCTTCACCACATTTGATTTTCCAAGTCATTGTAGATGACACTCAGTGTACAGGAGTTGCCAACTCCCATTTTTTATGGGGTTCACCTTACTAAACCTACATATTTAGAAGAACACCAAGAAGTGGTCCCCCCACATTTCCCATACTCTTAATGGCATAAGACCATGTGACCATAGTGTAGGGATTATCCTTTAAGGCCTATAACACTTGAATAGGAATACTTATTAATTATCCTGACTCTAAATCCATCTAGGTAGGTTAATAAAGCATAGATCCTTGGTGCTTAGTTACCACACCTTCATGGGCTAACTAAGGTCATTGTCACTTCACTAACAACTAACATGATCCTACTCTTAGTTACCACATCTTCATGGGCTAACTAAGGGATCACCACTACTATCTTGTGAATGGTTCCACAACTTTTAGTTGGAATACAACTGAGCCTTTTTGCTCAAGGTGCAAATATTTGTAAGAAAACCTAGCTATTGTATTTATACTACTCCTTATAGGCTCATGAGTTCTTAGCTATTGCATTCTCACAACTCCTTCTAGGCTCATGGCTACCTAGGTATTGCATTCATGCAAATCCTCCTAGGATTGGACTTTAATTATTGACTCAGGTCCACAAAATATTCTAACCACCCCAAGACAATCTTATCATAAATAATTCTTGCACTTTAAATCCTAAATCTAAAGCATCATACATCATATCATACCAAGAGCACTTTAAAGCAAATCATAATGCATAAAATCAAAGATACTAAAATAGATAAACAAGGATGCCTATTAACTAAAACCCACATTTGTCTAACCCAAACGATTGACATAAGCTTCAAAGTACTCATCTCTATAACATAAATACTATAACATAAGGAATAAAAAGATGCATTCCTACAATGGTTAAAACTTAATACCTAATATTCAAATAGTCAAAATACTTTAATGTGTAAATCCTAGATATCATTAAAGCAACATAAGCTTTTAGTTTGTAAAATAATTAAGTTTACAAAATTATTTAACAAAACATTCTTTTACATAGTCTTTGCTTTTCCCCAACATCTAAACATTCAAAGTACTATGAAGCTATCTACCAAGGATGTTCAAACCATCAGTAAATCAGTAAGCTTATTCTTGAAATAGGATCCACCCACAACTTATGAGGAATAATTAGGGATTAGGACAGCTCTACATGAAATGTACTTAAATCATACCATTTTCTATTATGCAAACAACCATGCATAAAATACAAGTAAGCTACAAGAAGAGAATCCCATACTCCTTAACTCACAAAAGTATTAGGAATAATTATATTAGTTTCTATTTCAAAACCAACATACAAGCAATACATTTTATAAAAGAGAATATCATACTTCTCTTTATAATAATCCCTTAACTCATAAAATTCTTAGGAATAATTATATTAGTTTCTCTTTCATGACCAACATACAAGCAATACATCTTATAAAAGATAATCCCATACTTCTCTTTATAATGATTCCTTATTCTATAAAATTATTTAGGAATCAATATAATAGTTTCTCTTTTACAACCAACATACAAAAAGAGAGAACTTGAGTAACTTTCTCAAACATAAAGAATTCATCATTCTTCTTTTAAAACCAACAACTAAAAAAATATCTTAACTTTCTCTAACATAAAACATTCTTCAACTTTAGAGAAAGAACAATTTATTTAACTTTCTTTACAACAACTAAAGAAAGATCTTAAGTAAATTTTTCCAACGTAAAAAATTCTTCAACTTTAGAAAAATAACAAACTAATTTTATTTTATTTACAAAAACTAAATAAATATCTTAACTAACTTTAATCTAACATAAAGCTTTCTTCAACTTTAGAGAAAGAACAAACTATTTAACTTTCTTTACAACAATTAAAGAAATATCTTAAGTAACTTTATCTAACATAAAGCATTCTTCAACTTTAGAGAAAGAACAAACTATTTAACTTTATTTACAACAATTAAAGAAATATCTTAAGTAACTTTCTCTAACATAAAGCATTCTTCAACTTTAGAGAAAGAACAAACTATTTAACTTTCTTTACAACAATTAAATAAATATCTTAAATAAATATTCTTTAGGTTTAGAGAAATAACAAACTATTTAACTTTCTTTACAACAAAAAAAGAAAGGTCTTAAGTAACTTTATCTAACATAAAGCATTATTGAACTTTAGAGAAAGAACAAACTATTTAACTTTCTATACAATAACTAAAGAAATATCTTAAGTAACTTTCTCTAACACAAAATTTTCTTCAACTTTAGAGAAATAACAAACTATTTAACTTTATTTACAACTAAATAAAGTGAAGAACACAAGCTTATACTGAGAGGGGGGTGAACAGTATAGCGCCCACTTTTTACTTTCTTTCCAAACCAATATCAATTAGTGTCCTCAATTGCAATAACCAAATATAGCAGTGTGCATTAATAACATAGATAGCAATAGTAAGCAAGTGCACAAATCATCACACACAATTGAGACACAAGATTTAACGTGGTTCCCCCAATGTGGGGTAGTCCACAAGATATTCTCCTTATAATATTTCACAAATAAATAGGGATCCTTATCCCAATACAAATGATTACTTTGATCTGCTCAAAGCTAGGCTATCCTGATCTTCTCAGGTGGGCTCCACTGATCTGCTCAGCTAGGCTCTCCACTGATCTACTCAGCTAGGCTATCCACTGATCTGCTCAGCTAGGCTATCCATTGATCTGCTCAGCTAGGCTCTCCACTGATCTGCTCAGCTAGGCTATCCACTAATCTACTCAGCTAGGCTATCCACTGATCTGCTCAGCTAGGCTATCCACTAATCTACTCAGCTAGGCTATCCACTGATCTACTTAGCTAGGCTATCCACTGATCTACTCAGCTAGGCAACTGGTGTTGATGTGTTTTTTATTTCTGTCCTATCTCTTTCACTACTCACAAATCTGCCTCAATGCCTTCTCACAAGGCTCAAACAATCCTGCTCAAATGTTGTCCCAAATATATCCTCAAAGCCTTCACAAAAGGCTCAAACAATCCTCTCAAATGTTGTCCCAAATCTATTCTCAAAGCCTTCACAAAAGGCTCAAACAATCCTGCTCAAATGTTATCCCAAATATATCCACAAATCTATCCCAAAATCCTTCTCAAAGGCTCAACCAATCATGCACAAAAGTTGTCTCAAATCTGTCCAGAAATTCTATCCCAAAAGCCTTCTCAAAGGCTCAACCAATCATGCACAAAAGTTATCTCAAATCTGTCCAAAAATTCTGTCCCAAAAGCCTTCCCAAAGGCTCAACCAATGACTCTCAAGTAGCACTCAAATCTCAACCACAAATCAATGAAGGCAAGGCTCAATGATGAACTCAACAATGGATAACAAATGAATGATGACAATACTCAACAATGTGCTCAACAATGAATGGCAATGTACTCTTCAATGGATGACAACAATGATCCACAATGATCTCAACAATGTATGACAAATGATTCTCTCAAATGGATGACAACAATGCTCAACAAGGTACTCTCAAATGGATGGCAAATGATCTCTCAAATGGAAACCTCTCCAAGAAATAACAATGAGGACTTCAACCAACCAAGGACAATCTCCACAAGTGATAGCAATAGGTTCTCAATAATATCTTCCTCATGCAATGTCAATAAGCTCTCAAGAAACAAGCACAACTCCCTCAAGAAAAGAGCTCTCAAATAGCCAACAATGATCTCCTCAAATGAAAGACAAATGTATCCACAAGTGACTAGCAAATGATCTCCTCAATGGTCTCAAATAGTGGCAATGGACTCAACAAGTAACCAACAATAATCTCCTCAAAGCAATAGCAAAAACCTCCTCAATAATGGCAATACTCTCAATGAACTCCACTAAAGCAATCATGGAACTCAAGTATCAATTTTATCCATAAAATTGATTTTCTAATCCATCCACTTCCTCTCAATAGCCAAGGCACATAATCAAGCAATTTGTCTTCAACTTCAAACCCTAACTCATGTGCATGTCTTCTAACTCAAGGTAGCAATTAACTAGGTCTCAAGTTCCTAGTTTAATTTCATAATTAAATCATGCACTAGGACATATAACAAGTTCAACACTTTTCAACCTTATGACTCCCTAATTTCATTAACACATACAACAAGCACCTATGCTTTTATTTTTAATTCCACACCTTATAACTCCACATACAACAATCACAAATATTTATTTCCACACCTTATATCTCCCTAATCACACACAACAATAACAAATATTTAATTCTACACCTTATAACTCCCTAAGCACATTAACACATACAACAAGCATTTATTTCCCTAAACTCCTTATGACTCCCTAGTTATCACAGAAATAATTTTAATGCACCAAAACTTTGGTAATAACAAATATTACCATGTGCTGGAGATAAATACCTTTATATGAAATTTGTTGCCTTCATAACCTTCGAAATCATATTTACAAAAATTAATGCACCTTCACACCTTCGTAGGAGTCGAACTCTATTCCTCTCACTTAGCATTGTGAAGTGCTTACCATGTGGGCGCTAGCCCACATTGGGATTTTAATCCCAAACACCCAACTTTAACCTACGCTCAAATCTGAAACTCGATTTTACTTTCTTAGCAAAACACTTTGCCCTTGGCGAGATTCGAACAACGAACCTACCTTGTGCAAAGTTCATGCGCTACCAACTACGCTATAGGCTCCTGCGTGACGTCACTTTCCCACATTGTTTACTTGACCTTGCTCTCAAATCAAAAGTTATTTATCCTTCTTTCTTCGTTGCTCCCCTTTCGATGACTCTCTCTCATGCGCTATGTCAAGTCTTCAATAATCAAAGGTTTTTCACCTTTTATTTATATGCACCTCCATGCCTTCGAATGATGTCGGTGAATCTTTATTTATCTCCCCAACCTTTGCATGTTGGAGGATAATATAATACAACCTTAGACCTTAGAATTATTAAATAAAAATTTAATAATTCACCTTTTAACTTTGAATTGGGATATCTCCTTCATTCTTTTGAATTTCGTCATGAAACTTTTTGCACCTAGGTTTTATTGGAAAACCTTTTCATCCATCATAATTTGGAGAAGTCTTAGCATAGTGGTTTTAATGAAAAACCCTTTCCAATGGTTTTAATGAAAACCCTTTCCATTGGTTTTAATAAAAAACCCTTGTCGTTGGTTTTAATAAAAACCTTTACCATTGGTTTTAATAAAAACCATTAATATAATATTTAAAAAATTAAATATTATATGCCTCTTGTGCCACAAAACCCTGTATATATCCATGCTCTCCAAAATATCATAAATGATTATTTATGAAGTGCTTTTGCCACCAAAACTCAATGTGATCCATGTGACATCAATGACAACACAAAATAACTCAAATTGCCAACAATCTCCCCCTTTGTCATTGATGGCAACACCTCTAATGCAAATCACCACAATCACTGCAAAAGCCATTTCTGAAAATCAAAGTTGCTCCCCCTGACTCAATACTCTCTATGGAGGCTGCTCCCCCTATCTCAATGTTCTCTTTGGAGGTTGCTTCCCCTATCTCAATGCTCTCTTTGGAGGTTGCTCCCCCTAACTCAATGCTCTCCCCCTTACTCAAATCTCTCCCCCTTTGACATCAATGGCAAAAGGGACACCTATGGGGCTAAAATATATGACTCTTAAGCTTAGCCCCCTACCACCTTCTCTCTTGAGGTGATTAATTTTGGGGTGGGAGTACATTTACTCCCATATTACATTGTTCCTTTCCTTTGTCAACTTCCTTCCACATATTTCTGATATCCTTTTCTTGATGAGTTACTTGATCTTCTTGTCTTGAACCTGTTTGACCTTCTTGCCTTGAAACTATTTGGAATTGAGTCCTACACCATCTTGCAATATGTCCAAAGTTATTGCAATTAAAACACTTGATATTGTAGCCTTTGGATGGTGCCCATATCCTGAATTCTTTCTTGAAATCATTTCCATATCCATTCCTTTCCTGAACCTTGTATTGTGAAGCTCTATTTCCATAATCATTATGACCATGACCTCTGAATTGTGTAGCTCTAAAACCAAAACCATGTTGCTCATTTTCTTTGCACTGAGAAGCTCTATGACCAATCCTATTGCATAAGAAGCAATGTCCCTAAAAACCATATCTTCTTCCTTTGAAGATCCTTCTAGTGAAATCAAAATTTTCTTTGATCCATAGACCCTCCACAAAAAAAAAAATCACTTTCTTGACCTTTATCCTTGTGATCATATTTGACTTGTGCATTGTATCCTTGATCCTTCTTTGTGGTATCCAAATATTCTTCCTTAACTTCTTCCTTGCTTTCATCTTTTAGAACTTCCTTTCCTTTTGAGTGTGACTTTTCTTGGAAATGAGATACAACCTTAAAATATGTTTCCACTCCTTTTTGAACCTTTTCATCTAATGTGTCATGTCTTGCCATCATTACCCTTAGTTCTTCATTCATCCTTTCCTCTATCCTTTTTGCATCTTGAAGCTCATCTCTTAGATCACTGATTGTCTGAAGTAGTTCTTCTCTGATTTTGACATCTGTTCGAATCTTGTTTTCAAGATTCTTGATTTCTTCTTTTAGCCTTTTGAATTTTGATTTTTGTTTTCTTGGCTCATCCTCTTATTTTTATTTTACCAAAAGTGAGACTTCTTCATCTTTACTATCACTGAGATCATTATCATCTTCTATAGCAAACAAACTCTCATGAATTCTTTGACCATGCCTATTTCCTTGATGTGTCATTTCATCTTCACTATCACTGAAGCCATTGCAATATCCTGATCTATGATCTCTTTGACCACACACAAAGCATTGTTCTCTTTCACCTTCTATTCCTAAGAATAGATGTTCTTCCTTTTCATCATCTGACTTGTCTCTATCGTTGTGATCTAAGCTATCATTTGCTTCTTCAATGTAGAAAGTTTTCTTAGTCTTACGAAAACTTTTCTTCTTCTCATGCTTGCTTTGCTTGTACCTATCATCTTTGTCATGCTTATGCTTTCCTTCTTATTTTCTTCTGTGACCATATTTTTCATCATCACTATTTTCTTCATGTGGACACTTGTTTGCATAGTGACCATAATCACCACACTTGTAGCATTTGAATTTCTTCATATCCCTGTAATTCCTTGAGTCCTTTTTCCTTTTGATGAAGTTAGCTTCCTCATCATTATCTGAATCTCTATCTATCTCTAGATCTTTCCCTTTATTTTTCTCTAAAGCTTTGAATGCAATTTCTTTATTTGGAGCCTGATGCTTATCTATCCTCATCTCATAAGTTGTGAGAGTTCCTTGTAGTTCTTCCATTGTTAGCTTGTCGATATTCATTATTTCTTCTATCGTTGAAACCTTTGCATCATACTTCATGGGAAGTGATCTCAAAACCTTTTGAGTAACATCTGATTCTTTCATCTCAAATCCTAGGCCTCTCATGGTGTTAGCAATCTCATCAACTCGAAGTAAAAACTTTGTAATATCTTCAGAATCTTCCATTTTCAATTCCTTGAATCTTCTTCTATGAGTTTGTAGTTTTGCCAACTTTACCTTGGAATCTCCTTCATAGGTATTCCACAACTTGGTCCACATTTCATTAGCTGAATTACATACCATGACCTTTGCAAAATCTATCTCACGTAGCCCACTCAGAATACAATTCATTGCCTTTGCATTGATCTCAACCAATTTCCTGATAGTCTTATCTATCTCAGGATCACCTTCAACCTTATACTCTTTTGCAACCATCTGCCATACCTCATATCCTTGTGATATCAAATAGTTCTTCATTCTCATGCTCCAAAAAGCATAATTGTTATCATCAAATAGTGGAGCCTTACTTGTAGATGATCCATTCTATGAAGCCATCTATGTTCTTGTAGAATCTACCCTCAAGCTGTTAGCCTTTTTGAAGGAACCCACTCTGATACCAATTGAAGAACACAAGCTTATACTGAGAGGGGGGTGAACAGTATAGCACCCACTTTTTACTTTCTTTCCAAACCAATATCAATTAGTGTCCTCAATTGCAATAACCAAATATAGTAGTGTGCATTAATAACATAGATAGCAATAGTAAGCAAGTGCACAAATCATCACACACAATTGAGACACAAGATTTAACATGGTTCCCCCAATGTGGGGTAGTCCACAAGATATTCTCCTTATAATATTTCACAAAGAAATAGGGATCCTTATCCCAATACAAATGATTACTTTGATCTGCTCAAAGCTAGGTTATCCTGATCTGCTCAGGTGGGCTCCATTGATCTGCTCAACTAGGCTCTCCATTAATCTACTCAGCTAGGCTATCCACTGATCTACTCAGCTAGGCTATCCAATGATCTACTCAGCTAGGCTATCCATTGATCTGCTCAGCTAGGCTATCCACTATCTACTCAGCTAGCACTGATCTCTACTAGGCTATCCACTAATCTACTCACTAGGCTATCCATTGATCTACTCAGCTAGGCAACTAGTGTTGATGTGTTTTCTATTTATATCCTATCTCTTTCACTACTCACAAATCTGCCTCAATGCCTTCTCACAAGGCTCAAAAAATCCTACTCAAATGTTATCCCAAATATATTCTCAAAGCCTTCACAAAAGGCTCAAACAATCCTCTCAAATGTTATCCCAAATATATTCTCAAAGCCTTCACAAAAGGCTCAAACAATCCTACTCAAATTTATCCCAAATATGTCCACAAATCTATCCCAAAAGCCTTCTCAAAGGCTCAACCAATCATGCACAAAATTTATCTCAAATATATCCAGAAATTCTGTCCCAAAAGCCTTCTCAAAGGCTCAACCAATCATGCACAAAAGTTATCTCAAATCTATCCAAAAATTTTGTCCCAAAAGCCTTCCCAAAGGCTCAACCAATGACTCTCAAGTAGCACTCAAATCTCAACCACAAATCAATGAAGGCAAGGCTCAATGATGAACTCAACAATGGATAACAAATGAATGATGACAATACTCAACAATGTGCTCAACAATGAATGGCAATGTACTCTTCAATGGATGACAACAATGATCCACAATGATCTCAACAATGTATGACAAATGATCTCTCAAATGGATGACAACAATGCTCAACAAGGTACTCTCAAATGGATGACAAATGATCTCTCAAATGGAAACCTCTCCAAGAAATAACAATGAGGACTTCAACCAACCAAGGACAATCTCCACAAGTGATAGCAATAGGTTCTCAATAATATCTTCCTCATGCAATGTCAATAAGCTCTCAAGAAACAAGCACAACTCCCTCAAGCAAAGAGCTCTCAAATAGCCAACAATGATCTCCTCAAATGAAAGACAAATGTATCCACAAGTGACTAGAAAATGATCTCCTCAATGGTCTCAAATAGTGGCAATGTACTTAACAAGTAACCAACAATAATCTCCTCAAAGCAATAGCAAAAACCTCCTCAATAATGGCAATACTCTCAATGAACTCCACTAAAGCAATCATGGAACTCAAGCATCAATTTTATCCATAAAATTGATTTTCTAATCCATCCACTTCCTCTCAATAGCCAAGGCACATAATCAAGCAATTTGTCTTCAACTTCAAACCCTAACTCATGTGCATGTCTTCTAACTCAAGGTAGCAATTAACTAGGTCTCAAGTTCCTAGTTTAATTTCATAATTAAATCATGCACTAGGACATATAACAAGTTCAACACTTTTCAACCTTATGACTCCCTAATTTCATTAACACATACAACAAGCACCTATGCTTTTATTTTTAATTCCACACCTTATAACTCCACATACAACAATCACAAATATTTATTTCCACACCTTATATCTCCCTAATCACACACAGCAATAACAAATATTTAATTCTACACCTTATAACTCCCTAAGCACATTAACACATACAACAAGCATTTATTTCCCTAAACTCCTTATGACTCCCTAGTTATCACAGAAATAATTTTAATGCACCAAAACTTTGGTAATAACAAATATTACCATGCACTAGAGATAAATACCTTTATATGAAATTTGTTGCCTTCGTAACCTTTGAAATCATCTTTGCCAAAATGCCTTGCCAAAATTAATGCGCCTTCACACCTTCGCGGGAGTCGAACTTCGTTCCTCTCGCTTAGCACTGTGAAGCGCTTACCACGTGGGTGCTAGCCCACGTTGGGATTTTAATCCCAAACACCCAACTTTAACCTGTGCTCAAATCTGAAACTCGATTTTACTTTCTTAGCAAAACACTTTGCCCTTGGCGGGATTCGAACAACGAACCTGCCTTGTGCAAAGTTCGTGCGCTACCAACTGTGCTATAGGCTCCTACGTGACGTCACTTTCCCATGATGTTTACTTGACCTTGCTCTCAAATCGAAAGTTATTTATCCTTCTTTCTTCGTTGCTCCCCTTTCGACGACTCTCTCTCATGCGCTATGTCAAGTCTTCAATAATCAAAGGTTTTTCACCTTTTATTTATATGCACCTCCATGCCTTCGAATGATGTCGGTGAATATTTATTTATCTCCCCAACCTTTGCACATCGACGGATAATATAATACAACCTTAGACCTTAGAATTATTAAATAAAAATTTAATAATTCACCTTTTAACTTTGAATTGGGATATCTCCTTCATTCTTTTGAATTTCGTCATGAAACTTTTTGCACCTAGGTTTTATTGGAAAACCTTTTCATCCATCATAATTTGGAGAAGTCTTAGCATAGTGGTTTTAATGAAAAACCCTTTCCAATGGTTTTAATGAAAACCCTTTCCGTTGGTTTTAATAAAAAACCCTTGCCATTGGTTTTAATAAAAACCTTTACCATTGGTTTTAATAAAAACCATTAATATAATATTTAAAAAATTAAATATTATATGCCTCTTGTGCCACAAAACCCTGTATATATCCTTGCTCTCCAAAATATCATAAATGATTATTTATGAAGTGCTTTTGCCACCAAAACTCAATGTGATCCATGTGACATCAATGACAACACAAAATAACTCAAATTGCCAACAGAAAGATCTTAAGTAAAAGTTTTCTAACATAAATCATTCTTCAAATTTAGAGAAAGAAGAATCTATTTAGCTTTCATTACAAAAACTAAAGAAATATCTTAAGTGACTTTCTCTAATATAGAGCATTCTTCAACTTTAGAAAAAGAACAAACTATTTAACTTTCTTCACAACTAAAGAAATATCTTAAGTAACTTTCTCTAACATAAAGTATTCTTCAACTTTAGAGAAAGAACAAACTATTTAACTTTCTTTACAACAATTAAAGAAATATCTTAAGTAACTTTCTCTAACATAAAGTATTCTTCAACTTTAGATAAAGAATAAACTATTTAACTTTCTTTACAACTAAAGAAAGATCTTAAGTAACTTTCTCTAACATAAAGCATTCTTCAACTTTAGAGAAAGAACAAACTATTTACCTTTCTTTACAACAACTAAAGAAAGATCTTAAGTAATTTTTTCTAACATAAAGCATTATCCAACTTTAGAGAAAGAAAAAACTATTTAACTTCCTTTACGACAACTAAAGAAAGATCTTAAGTAACTTTTTTCTAACATAAAGCATTCTTCAATTTTAGAGAAAGAAAAATCTATTTAACTTTGTATACAACTAAAGAAATATCTTAAGTTCCAGTTCCTTTAATAATAATTATAAAAATGGGATTTCTTCATTATTAATGAATACTTAAAGAGCAATTTTAATCTCTAAAAGTTCTATGACTGATATGCATTTACTAAGATCACTAAGTGCATTTATGCCAACACCCAACCATCCAAAATGCATATGAATCTAGAACCTAAACAAAAAAAAGTAAGACAAAAGAAGAGCTAAGCAAATAGAACACCAACCAATACTCAACCAAGGATAGAAGGATCTAAAACATGACTCCAACAAGCAACCAAGACTCAAATAATTCCCAGCAACCTCATGCATGTCCAACAACTCGAGGGATATAGCCATGTACTTGGCTTTCTTGCACAAGTGAAAGAGTTAAATTAAAAAAAAGTAAACAAAAAATAGAACAAAAAATGTAGACATAGTAAGACATCAGGTAGTGAATCACATTCAGCATCAAAAAAAAACTTCACCTAGTCCAAAATAGCCAAGCTATGGTAGCTAAAAGGATTTAAACATTACATCTAATATTAACAACATAGAAGCATCAACTAAGCCAACCATAAAAGAGATACCACTTGTATTTTTGACGAACATCGTGCTCCTCTTTTCATAGCCCTAAGCTCTCCTCCTTTCCATACCAACCCAAACCCTTGCTCAACATAGGCTTAAAAATCCAAGGAGGGGAAATCAAACACAAATTTTTATGGAGGCATTCACCCTTGAAACGCTCAAGGAGTTATCCAAATATTATTTCCGTGCTAGGTAGTACTAAGGAGGTGTAGTCCTTAGTGAGCTAGACTTATTTTTTTAGATGGTCTTTAGACCAAAGTGCTTCAGCATTAATATTAAATCTAACTTACCATATTTTGGTATTAATTAATTCCTTTAACATTATCAAATTAAAGTCATACAAAAATTAAAGTTTTTTGAATTAATTCAATAATTCATTTCATTAGTTTCCAATTACTAGTATTGCTTACTAGCATTGGTCCTAATATCTTTAAGTATCACTATCACCAATATTAATACTTAAATAAGGCTTTTACAAAAAATCTAATCACGCCATAAACAACATAATTGACATTCATATTCATAATATTACACACCATTGTTTTATACTTAAATAGGTGGTTCTTTTAAGATAGACATAGACTATTGCCAATCAATTAAGGAGACTCATTACTTAGGAAACTTCCTAGCCCAATGGTGTGAACATCGATTAAGCCAACAAACAATGCATCTACATGAAGGGTAGGTTTCTTTGTTACCCTAAGTTGCCAATGAGACAATAATCATCATTATTTCCCTAAATATCTCTCTGTGTAGGTGGTTTACTCATATGATCCTATCAAAGAGAGATCACCTGGTCCTGTATCCAAAAATATATCAACAATATCATATTCCAAGCTCAAATAATATAATTACTCCATAATATACACATCATAACATGATATTAAGCCATTAAAAATAGCCACACCAAAATATGGTTCAATATTCAAATCAAGGTTTGCCAAGATCGGGTGTTACAGTCTTATAGACCCACTTGCACCCCATAATATTTTTTCTACTAGAAGAAGAACCAATCCCCATGTCATGTTCTTTATTAATGATTGATATTTTTCTACCATGACATCTTCCCATTAGGTCTTTCCCTTAGCCTAGGAGTAGGCAATAGGATCCTATGAATGGGATGCCTTCAAAGCTTAGGAAGAAGCCTTTGATACCTCTTCAAGGATAGAATAGGTTGTGCATTCTTTAGAATCATATTGAAACACTTAGGTGTGGGAAATTTATAAGAAACATGAGTATCATGCACCATCTCAACATCAAAAACTTAAAAAATAAATAATCCAACTTAAAACCCCTCACCTCATCTTGGAAAGGTGGAGCATTATAAACCCAACCATCTTACTCATCTTGTTCTACTCTGGGGGAAGAAGAAACTACCTAATAAATTGTGTATGATAGAATCAAATTGATAGGTAATGAAGAACTACTAAATGAGGAAGATGCTCTAATAGGAATGAAACCACCCAAGATATCTAAAGAACCTATTGAATTTGGAATATATAGAGAATTAGATGAATTAGTAGCTAAAATATTGAAAAAGGGAGTGGAAGTAATACCTAGAAGAACCTCATAAAATATGATATCTCTCCTCATAAATGCCTCATGTATTTTAGTATCATAGAGGTTTTATTCCTTTGATATATTAGAATATTCCACAAATATGCACTTACGACTTTTAGGTGCCCCCTTTTCTCTAAGATTCTTGGGTATGTGATACCATGTTGAAGACCCAAATATTCAAAACATAGATACATCTTGTTTATCTCCTATTGATTTCTCAAGATGTTTCATCCCTTGAACATCCCTGGAAGGAACCTTCTTGATGATGTAACCTATATAGTAAGGGTCTCTTCCTAACACCAAGAAGCTTTTGCATGCACAAAAAGGTGATCTTGAGTATGATCTTATTCAAAATATTTATTGCCTACTCTATTATCATGCTAGATTTTATAGTAGCTTATATAAATGAATGAAATCAAACATTACCCAATATTGCTTATTAAAATAAATACACAAAAAAATATATAGTATATAGTGGGATTTCTATAAACACCAAAATATCTTCATTCAAAGAGAAACAAAATTATACTCAAATTGATGATGAAAATCATTAGTGATAAGGGGTATTTATACCAAAGTACATGATGCCTTTAGGTCAAGGTTATGACCCCTAGGAATAAAATAATAAAAAATATATTTTTTCAAGGTTTATGTGGGTGCAAAGGGTAAATATAACAAAAAGTCAACTATGACCTCAAGATAAGATTAACCACCACATATTCCAACTTTTTAGTTGCCCTTTGACATCCTTTTGAAGTAGATCCTTTCCTTTTGATGGATCTATTAATGGATTATTGATCTCCATTGTTCATTATAGGTTTCTTTCCCTTCTCTACCCTCATGTATTTATTTTTTTGTGTTTCCTCACTTTCCTTTTATTATGTACCCATTGTTTTCTTTTTGCATTTTCCTTTTCTTTTTTTCTCCTATTTATTTGCAATAGTCCTCTATATTTCAAGTGCAAAGGTGACCTCCCTCTTCTAAGGACCATCATACATTTATTATTTTTGATATTTATGTTAGTTGATTGCTCTTTGAAGACCTTCCTTCTACCCTTGGTTTGATCCCCTTGTCGATTAGTGCATATGACATTATTTTCAAATGCTAACTTCTCATCTATTTTATAGTGCTAAAAATTGTTAAATTGTTGAAATTAGGCAAGGTAGGTACTAATTGTGGAGCCTAGACCTAATGGTACATAGCTAGATTCACTTAGGAGATCACTTGATCTAGAATGGTAGCTTGCTAAATTTGATACTACTAATTATACTGAGATGATTATTTCAACCTACACCAATTAATTTCTTGAACATGAGTCACCTCCATTATGAAAGGGCATGAAGGAAAGAAATCATGAGTAGTCACTAGGTGGAGCACAATGGTGATTTTCTTGATAAATACATAGTACCTTTGGTACACATCCATCCTACTTATTTTAATAGTAAATCCAACCACTAGAAAATAAGCCTTTCGGGTCATGTTTATTCATGAGTCATAGGTGAAGTCAACCACTAGGGAAATACAAAGTAGATGGAAAATAATTTAATAAAACATTCTCTATTGATAGGATTATAGCTAAGTGGGGGTTTTTTTGAGTGGGTGTTAATGAGATTGGTTTGACTAAACATAATTTGGTCAAATATGCAAGTTTATTTGGTAGAACAAATGAGTTCATCAAATCATTGATCAATTGAAACATGTTCGACCAAACTATATGACATCAACATATATTTAGTTTAATATGGTTTAACCAAACATGTTTAACCCTACTGCACTCACTCATGACAAATTCATTTAGCCCCAATGTGGTGCTCATAAGCATGCACTCATTCTAGATCCACCCACATAAATAGATTTGACTTCTATATTGATATATGAATTCATCGTGTGATGTGTTATTTGTTATTACCTCTACATCATGTGAATCTTGGTCGTATCATTGAACTTGGCCCCTATCATATCTGGTGTTATCTTGTAGGTTTATATTTATTTCTTATATCAATAATGATTGTTGGATTTGATCAATATTGTTGGCCACAACCAAAATCACCCCTTTATGCATGGTAATTATGATAATTTATTTTGAAATTGATCGTCGACTTTGATTATGATCAACCCTTTGGATTTTGATCATCATTTTAAACCAAGATCACCTTGTTTTTTAGTTTTACATGATCATCAACTTTGACTAGGATTATCACACTCTTTCAATATTAACAAAAGTGGTGATCTTGATTTGCATAGGATCAAAGATCCCCTATTTGGAAGTTTTATGGTTATTTTTTTATTATTATTCCTAGACCCCACTCATTAACATGACATGATGGTCCAACATTTGGTGTTGCCAACTACTTCCAAACCAACCTAATTAAGTTTTTTTTTATTTGTCTTATTTTACGGTGAATATTTATTTTGGTCTAAAAATACAAAAGTTGGATAGGGGCCTATATAGTGAACATCACCACCTTGTTTTCTCACTATTGGATGCCTACACTAAAATCCAAGTTATGATGTGTGTGTAGTGGTCATAATAAGAATGAGTATGCACATAAAAATGAAATCTAAAATATGTGTACCCCTTGTTAACCCCATACGGACACCACTACACCAAAAGCTAGAACTAGTGGTGAGGGCATGATCACGGTAGTCAACCAAGAATTGGATCCTCCCCAAAGGTAAAGTAGAGGTGCCCAAACACATGTCAACATACCCACCTAAGCCAAGGATTCTAGAACACAAACATAAGGCGACCATGAACGTGGATGAGAATCAAACCTGTCCTTGACAATGACGCTAATTGTTAACCTTGTATGCATGTCACTACACCAAAAGCTCAAACTAATGGTGAGTGACAAACATTGATTGGCTCGCTTACTCTCCAATTTTTTAGATTGATTTATTTTATTTTTGAGTGATAATATATTAAACATTTCAAAGGCCATAATTTTTGCATATAAAAGTGTTTTAGACCCATTTGTTTAGATCACACAATTTTCGAGCTTTATGCATTTATGACATTACTTTAATGACCTATTATAGTGTTGTAGAAAAATTTATTTGGCTACAAAATAAGTAGGTTTTGGATGGTTAGTGAAAGTTATACCTTGTTTTTATAGGTCCCTTTCTAACAATGGGGGCTTATTATTTTGAAGCTTGCCTCTATTACTTGATGATTTAATTGCTTTCTTTTGAAATTGAAGGATATATTTTGGTCACCATATCATATGTTGAAGAAGTTATCACAATAAGCTCAATATATTTGATCTAAAAGGTGGATTCATGATTTCATATTTGAGGAAGAGTTGATCTAGTCCATGTACCCTTATTAAATGAAAAAAAAACTCATGATAAAGATTCATTAACCCATTTGAACATTTATTATGGGGAGAAGACTTTACCATCTCTAATATCTTCTCTTCTTGGCCCTTAGCTCATTATGGGGGGGTTTGGAATTCCAATAATCTAACCTTATCTACCAAGGCCAACAATATTTATGTAAGTCTACAAACACTCTTAATGTAAGCCTACAAGTGTTCTATGTAAGTCTATAGACAATAGTGATATATTCACCTTTAGTGATATCGATTAAACCACTTGTATGGTTAACCTCAATTAAAAGTTTAATATATATTTTTTCAATGGGCTATATGGGATTGAAATAGACCCCATATGTATTATACCATCACCATATAGTGGTATTATAATAATGCTTGGATATTATCCATATATCATTTGGAAATATTAGAACCTAGGTTGAGGAATCTAACCGGTTGAGCTAATGCCACTTGATCAAAAGTTTAATATATTTAATAAATTGTAATATAACATTTAAGCCAAGTTAGGTTGGCTTAAATTTTATAATAATTGGAGTTTATATATCTCTATAAGCATCCCTCAATGACTAATCTATTGTATATTTATGTGATATAATATTATTGAGGTGCTTAGGAGCATTCACTCCTTATTCCTATTTTGATTATATCCATTTTTTTATATTGTATGTTTTAATTCTCCTACTCTTTTACATATGGTTGTGGTGAATGTATGTTTTGGAACATTCCTTAGAAAGTGTTCTAAATTCCAACATAAATCAATGGAAAATTTTACTTCCTTTGCTATTTCAAATTGGCAAGTTGTATTTGGTCTAATCAACCTAATAACAAATATAATGTTTTAATATTTTGATGAAAGTGATCAACAAAAAAATCCACATATAACTTATTAAATTTCTTTAATATGTGTTGAAAATGTTGTTTTTAAATATTTTGTGCAAAAACTATACTCAAAACAACTTTGACTATAAGGTCAATCAAACCCTATTAAATTTCTTTAAAATGTGTTGAAAATGTTGTTTATAAATATTTTGTACAAAAACTATACTCAAAACAACTTTTACTATAAGGTACCCCAAGGGCTAGGTGGATTGGTAAGTGCAAGCATGGATGGGCACTTACCAAGAAGAGACCTAGGTTCAAACTGGGGGAAGCCAACCCTTTGCAAAAGTAGTATTCTGATCCAAATATTTTGAGTGCATGCCAGACTGACGACGGTATGAACCCTGAGCGACCAAAAATCCCTATATCACAATGGGTTACCCAAAAATGAGATGAACCCCGAGTGACCAGTGGTCCCCATATCACAATGGGTTACCCAAAAATGATACGATGGGTTTGTTGGTGCAATCCATGTGGTTTGAATCCTGCACTGTGTAGTTACTAAAAAAAATAGTAGTTGTTGCCAACTCTCCTATATACCACAAAAAAAAAACTAAACTTTGACTATAAGTTCAATAGCAAAATGCATACAAATGGGTTCTTTATATTAGTGAATACCTCTAAATATGCATATGATTTAACTGGAAATGTATTTAACTAATTTGTAGTTTATATTATCTTTTAATGGTAATTTTTACCTATATTCAATTGTTATGCCAAATTTCAATTGTAGTAAAGGTGTGGGCTGGAAACTCTTACTTGCTTTGCAACTATTTAATGAGGACTGGAAAAAATTATAGAATGATGTAGATGTCAAACTCATATTTACCTTACCTGGGTATATATTGCATTCTGAGTGTGTTGGAAATTAAAATGGTAAAAAAATAAAAAAATTGTTTTACCATTGTAAGCTTTGGACCTTATCCTTTTATCTCCTTGGACGAAAACTGAGTCAGCAGGATTGGACGGCATGGACGGTAGGGAGTTTGACTCCTAATATCATTTTTTCTTTCCTCCATATTTTCTTCTTCCCTATTCTTTCTCTTAAGCTTTCTAGGTTCTGGTTAATAATCTTTGTATTTAAGCATTGTAATCCTTCAAACTTAATGTTAATGCAATATCTGGTTAATAATATTTATGCTCCTAATTTCCTAAGTGCTCCTAATTTCATTAGTGCTATATTTGGTATCAGAGCAGAGGCTATACAAGCGAAGCACAGAGCCTGAGGAGAACGATAGGTGAGGCACAAATCTCAAGGAGGTCAAGGAGGCCCACAAGAGCAAGCTCATAGACAAGGCATGGATCTTGAGGAGTTCGAGAGGGCTTGCATCATGCTAACTGAGGTAAGGTTGATAAGGCCTATAGCACATGAATCAAGGTGAGGTCAAGAGAGGCCTACAGAGAGCACGCAGATCAAGGAGCTAACTAGAGGTGAACACCTGGCGAGCAGATAACAAGGCAGACATGTGGCGAGCAGATAGCAAGGCAGAAAAAGGGGTAATTTATGACATGGTGCGAGGTGATTGGCTCGACTAGAAGGCAAAAGGACAATCACTGATTGCCCGAAGGCAATCAAGAAGCTTAGTGCTTCTCAATGCTAATAAAGCACAATATCCCCTCCGCACAGTGGATGTGGGACAAATATTGTAATTTTTTTTGTAAATTATCATGCAACCGTGACGGGATAAAGGAGGCAAGCCTCCCTCGCCTCCTCTTCGGGCCACGTAGCTCAACTAGCTCGAGGAGCTAGCCTTAAGCCGCTCACCCCCATGAGGTCATAAGTTTGAAACCCAGCGGCTACAAAAGTTGCAAAAAAAAAATTGTGTATGGTATATGCCCTGAATGTCTTGAAATAATAGTGTATTTGCCTAGGTTTCATCGGCGGTGGAAGCCAAGTTGGCAAGGAAACTCTGCTTGAAAGAAAGGAGTCGCGGGTTCGACTCCTGCGGAGTTAGAATTTTTTTTTAAAAAGGTTTTTTCTTTTTCTTAAAAGTTTATTATTTTATATATTAAAAAAAATATAACTTTATATTATATTTAATAAAATTAAATAATAATTGTTTTTTAAAATTTTATTTTATAAAGCAATTATATTTTTTTATTAAATACAAATATTTATATATTTATTTTTGATATAATAAAATAGGAGAAAAATAACATTGCCTAAGAGGTAATTTATGTAAAATAACTCAAAGGTGGAAAATTGTGACAAAGCCTAAGACGCTTAGTATTTTTCCTTGTAAGAGAGACAAAAGATCAAATTGAAATTTGTAAAGAGGCATTGATGATAAGACCTATTGGTTGTTATCATGCCCTATGTGCACTTTTGGTAGGAGAAAACACCAAAAAAATTTATGAAAAAGTGAGATCTTATGGGCTACATATTGTATTTAGTCAGTTGCAAAATGCAGTAATTGCACACCAGAGGCATCCAGAATCAGGGTACAAGGCAGACTCTAAAGATAACTCCTTTGGGAGTCAATTTGAGCAATCCGAATCCATAGAAGCTGCACCACAAGAATAAAAATATTCTCACTATAGTAATTCAGTGGAAATTCTAGAACCAGCATCACCTGAGATAATATTGATCAGTGATGACAAAGAACAAGTAGCAGACAATTTTGTGAATCAAGAAGTTGCAGCGCCATAGAAAGAGGAACAAGCAATCAATGAAAGAGTGAATCAAGTTAGATTTGACTTGAATTTGTAATCTCTTATTTCTTCTTCTTTCTTTCTTCTTCTTTCTTCCTTATTCTTTCTTTGAAAAAAGCAAAGTGCTTTATTGTAACCAAGAAATAAAAGAGTGTTTTAGTAACTATGGCCTCACATAACAATCTACCAATTCCAGAGTTCAACAGGTATGACTACGAGTATTGGTCTATCAAAATGAAGACCTTACTCATAGGAAAAGGTTTATGGGATATAATAGAAGAGGGTTTCACAAAACCTACATATTGGGCTACATTGAGTGCCACAGATAAGAAAACAAATAAAGAAGCACAAAAGAGCAACTATTTTGCTCTTTATCATCTCCAAGCAGCATTGGAGAAAAGTATATTCCCTAGAATAGTCGCTTGTATAACTGCACAAGATGCATGGAAAGCTTTGAAATACAGATTCCAGTGAAGTGATCAAGTGAAGCAAGTGAGGCTTCAAACACTAAAATGAGATTTTGAAAATCTCAAAATGAAATAATATGAAAAAGTAGGTGATTATTGTGTTAGAGTGAAAGCAGTTGTTGATAAAATGGTTACACTTGGTGATGAAATAAAACCTGAGATAACTGTAACAAAATTTTTGTGAACACTTCCACAAATTTATAATCACATTGACATAATCATAGAAGAGTTAAAAAATATTTCCACTTTAACATTTGATGCATTAATTGGATCGTTAATGTCTCATGAAGAGAGATTACATGAATCTCCTTCAACCAGCTATGGAGGCGATGATAAATCCTTCACATCCAATAAAAATACTATAAGAGGACGTGGAAGAGGTCAAGGCAAAGGCCAACGAAGAGGAAGAGGTAGAGGCAACTACATAGGAGGCAATCAGAACAGAGGAGGCAACTCCAATAGAGAAGGTAATCAGAACAGATGTGGAAACCAAAATAGAGGAGTAAATCCAAGACGAAGTGGAAATAAAGGGCAAGGAAGTGACAATTCCAAAATAGATTGTTTTAATTGTGGCAAGCCAGGCCACTTTGCTTGTGACTGCTAGTCAAAATCTTCTCGAGGTAGCAACAATCAATATGGAAATTATGGAGAATAATATGATTCCTCTAATATTTTTCTATCATATGTACAATCAAAACAAAATCTAAATAACACATGGATTCTGGATACTGGTTGTTCAAACCATATGAGTGGCAAAGAAAATCTATTTGCTACTCTAGATTCCACTTATAAATCCCACATCAAGTTAGGGGATGATAAATCTTTGCAAGTCGAAGGCATTGTAACCATGGAAGTTCCAACGAAAGAAGGACTAAAGAAAGTGAATGACATCTACTACACTCCAAAGTTCTAACACAATCTGCTAAGCATTGCGCAAATGATGGAGAATAATTACAAACTTGTTTTTGATGAAGGAAAATGTCTCATTCTTGATAAAAATAATTGTAATCATGTCATCACACAGGTCCCAAAGACCAAGAATCGGTTATTTCCTCTCAAATTTGATGAGCTAGGGGGAGCTCAAATTTCAAATGTAGTTATAGCAAATCCAAGTGTGCTTTGGCACTTGCAATATGGTCACCTTAATTCCGCTAGCTTGAAATTGTTAACTTATTAAGATATGGTGATAGGACTTCCCAAAATCAATGAACAAAAGGAGGTCTATGAAGTATGTGCTTTGGGAAAGCACTCAAGGTTGAAGTTTCCAAAAGGACAAGTGTGGAGAGCCAACTATCCACTTCAATTAGTGCATTCGAACATCCGTGGTCCAATGCAGACAAAGAGTATCAAAAAAAATTCCTATTTTCTCACTTTCATAGATGATTTCTCTAGAATGTGCTAGATTTATTTTCTAAAACATAAATATGAAGCTTTTGATTGCTTCATATATTTCAGAAACAAAGTGAGTATTTTGTAAAATGTCTTAGAACAGATCAAGGAGGTGAGTACTCCTCAAAAGAATTCTTGAAATATTGTAAATCAAGTAGGATCAAAAGGTAATTCACTACTGCCTATACCCCACAACAGAATGGTGTGGCCGAGAGAAAGAACCGCACCATAGTTGAGATGGCGAGAACGATGCTTCACACTAAGCATATAACTAATATGTATTGGGTTGATGTTATAAGAACTAGTGTATACATTCTAAATAGAATTCCAACTTCTAGTTTAGATGGCATAACTCCTTATGAGGGGTGGTTTGGAAAGAAACCCAATGTAAAGCACTTAAAATTTTTTGGTTCTTTAGCATACGCACACATTCCAAATGAGAAGAGTAAGAAGCTTGATCCCAAAATTCAAGCTTGTATATTTTTAGGATATTGTGAATCTACCAAAGCATATAGACTCTACAATCCCAAGACTCATAAAATTGTACTTTCCAGGGATGTAATTTTTGATGAAGGGAGAGAATGGGGTCATCAAAGAATTTTTTTTGATGATGAGTCTCAAGATAAATTTTTCACATGTACAGTAGGTGTCTCCCAAGAAAAGCAAAGGCACACCAACCCCTCCAAGCCCAAGCAGGAGTACTACATCAAGTACTTCAACCGCCACTCCAAGTTCTTCTCCACAAATATTAGTAAGTTCTTCACCGATGGACATTGACTCTCCATTAAGAGGCAAAATAACATTACAACATCATCCATATTTTCAATTGTTGGATCAAAATTACCAGAAAAGATACACTAGAATCCAAGCTAGTGAAATGAATTCAGTTTTGCAGAAACTTGAAAATCTGCATATGTATGGGGATGATGACTCTCAAGATCCTAAGTGATATGTAGTTAATTATGCTTTATTAACTAGTGCACAACTAGAACCATCTAGCTATGATAAGTCTTGTACTTAGAATGTATGGCAAGAAGTCATGAAAGAGGAAATAACCTCTATAAAAAATAATGATACTTGGGAGCTTGTACAGCTTCCAAAAGGAAAAAAATGTGTTGGATGTAAATGTATCTACAAGACCAAATACAATGCTGATGGAAGCATTGATAGGCACAAGGCGATATTAGTAGCAAAATGTTTTACTCAAAAATTTGGCATTGACTATGAGGAAGCCTTCACTCATGTTGCACGACAAGAGACAATCAGATCAGTTCTTTCCTTAGCTACCCATAAAGGATGGAACATTCAACACATGGATGTGAAAAGTGCTTTTCTGAATGGATACTTGACTGAGGAGGTTTATGTTCAAAAACCTCAAGGCTTTCAAGAACAAGGAAAGGAGAACCTTTTTTATAAATTGAAAAAGGCACTTTATGGCCTCAAGCAAGCACCAAGAGCTTGGTACTCATGCATTGATGGCTATTTCAGTGAGTATGGATTCACTAGAAGCAAAAGTGAACCAAATTTGTACTACCTAAATTATGGAGTAGACATTCTCATAGTTTTTTTGTATGTGGATGATCTAATATTTATGGAGAGTAACACTAAAATGAATATCGAGTTCAAAAACTCCATGATGAAGCAGTTTGAGATGAAATATCTTGATTTAATGCAATACTTCCTAGGCATGGAAGTGCATCAATAAAATAGGGGGATCTTCATATGTCAACACAAGTATGCTCGATACATGATTAAGAAATTTTCCATGGAGCAATTCAAATTAGTTTCAACTCCAACTAGACATGGGATCCAATTGAGCAAGGATGACGGAGCACCAAAGGTTGACATGACCACTTACAGAAGCATGGCTGGGAGTCTGATGTTTCTCACCAACACAAGGCCTAATATTCAATATTTTGTTTCTCTAGTTTCAAGGTTTATGGCAAGTCCATTTGAGCTACATCTACAAGCAACTAAAATAATCTTAAGATATGTAAAGGGTACGTTGGATTTTGGAATCCATTACCACAAATGTAATTCTGTTAAATTAGTTAGCTTCAGTGACAGTGATTGAGGCAGCAATATAGATTATAGGAAATCTACATTAAGGAACTCTTTTAGTCTAGGGTCAGTACTAATCACATGGAGTTCCAAGAAGTAGACTATTGTAGCATTGTCATCTATTGAGGCTGAGTATATAGCCATCACACATGCTAGTACTCAAGCCCTATGGTTAAGAAAAGTCCTTGAAGAAATTGGAGAAAGTCAAAGTGGTCCAAATAGACTGTATTATGATAACATAAGTGTCATTCAATTGGCATACAATCTAATCCACCATAGCATATCAAAGCATTTTGATATGAAGTATCACTTCATCCGAGACATGGCAGAGCAACATATAGTTGAGCTTAAATATTGCAGCACTTTGGATAACATTGCAGATATCTTCACCAAAGGCATGGCTAAAGCTCAATATATAAAGCTGAGAGACTGTATAGTCAGTCCTCTCAACTTTAAGGGGGAGAATATTGGAAGTTAAAAGAGTAAAAAAGTAAAAAAATTGTTTTACCACTGTAAGCTTTGGACCTTACCCTTTTACCTCCTTGGATGACAACTGATTCAGTAGGATTGGACGGCATGGACGACAGGGAGTTTGACTCCTAATCTCATTTTTCCTTTCCTCCTTAATTTTCTTCTTCCCTATTCTTTCTCCTAATATTTCTAGGTTCTGGTTAATAATATTTGTATTTAAGCATTGTAATCCTTCAAACTTAATTTTAATGCAATATCTGGTTAATAATATTTATGCTCCTAATTTCCTAAGTGCTCCTAATTTTATTAGTTCTATAGAGTGCAACTATAATTTTATTTATAGGTTCACTCTCTTTCTCTTTCATATCCATATTCCGTTTCATTTCAATAGGTTGGGATAGACTTCTTTTCTATGAAACCCAGTAACAAAATTACAAGAATCCATCTCCATCTTCGTCTGTGCAACGTAGCTTAGCTTTGTGGATGACTGTCACTGTTGTTGGTATTTAGTCCCACATGGATGGGCTGCTATATACAGACTGGAGAGGCATATGATAAAGCATCCACAATAAAAAAAGTTAAAATTCACGAAGTCGCGTGGTCGACACATAACGAACTATTCCTTCACCTTTTACTAAATAATGTCGTGTTACGGTCACTTAAAGCGACATACGCCAATTTTTGGAGGCCTTCCTACCTCTAAGGAGGACGGCTCAACAATGCAAAACCCAAACACGCTTCTAACTAAATATATTATTATTTATTTATAATATATTTCTTTTTGTCTTAAAACCCAAACAAATAGAACTGAATATATTTTTACTTATTTATAATAATGTTTATTTTTTTCTATACATGGATCACCCCGAAGTGAGGAAGACCTTGGTAGCTTGGTGTTAGTACTATTGTCATCAAGCTGGCACACACTCATCAATATGGAGCATACTTAGACTCATCGATTGTAGTGTCAAATCATGGTGCTACCATTAGCAACTACCTTTCAATTGTAGTGTCAAATCATGGTTCTACCATTAGCAACTACCTTTACTTTTTGAACAATTGGTCACAAGGTCAAGTTGCATTGTCTCCAATTGTAGTGTCAAATCATGGTGCTACCATTAGCAACTACCTTTACTTTTTTAACAACTGGTCACAAGGTCAAGTTGCATTTTCTCCAATTGTAATTTCAAATCATGGTGCTACTATTAGAAACTACCTTTTGATCGTAGTGTCAAATCATGGTGCTACCATTAGAAACTACCTTTCCTTTTTGAACAATTGGTCATAGGTTCAAGTTGCATTACCTCCAATTATAGTTTCAAATCATGGTTCTACCCTTATAACCCGTATCTTGCCTTGATAAGCATACCCCAAAGTGAGGGAGACCCTGGTAGCTTGGGGTTGGTACTGTCATCATAAAGCTAGCACACACTTAGCAGACTCATCGATCGTAGTGTCAAATCATGGTGCTACCATTAGTAACTACCTTTCGACCATAGTTTCAAATCATGGTGCTACCATTAGCAACTACCTTTCCTTTTTGAACAACTGGTCACAGGGTCAAGTAGCATTACCTCCAATTGTAGTGTCAAATCATGGTACTACCATTATATCCCCTATCTCACCTTGGTAAACATACCCCAAAGTGAGGGAGACCTCGGTGGCTTGGGGTTGGTACCATTGTCATCAAGCTGGCACACACTTAGTAGACTCAAGTCAGACTACTACCTTTTCCCAAATTGGACATGCCCCAAGGTTTGAACCTAGGTCTCCTCTTGGTAAGTGCCCAACATCTTACCAACCCACCTAGCCCTCGGGGACATAATAATGTCCTTTTTATGTTATTATAAATGTTATTAGAAGGGATCAATTACTTAGGAGCAAATGAATGTTTTTTATAGGGACTAACTATTTAGGAGCAAAGGCATGTTTTTTATAGGGTTTACAGGGACTAACTGCTTAGGAGCGAAGACATTTGAATGTCAAGAACTAGGCCCATGACAAGAGCTTTCAAAGTGAAATGATGGAGAAAAAGAGAACATTTTGTGCATATCACAAACTTCAATATAAATATTTTCCACTCCCAAGAAAGTGGTAAGGAAATTCTATCTACATCATCAAATGAGAAAGGCTATTATGGTTTACTTGAATAACGCATTAGATGAAAATAGAAGGAATTAAAGGTGTGAAGGAAAATGGAAAGACAAATTTTAAAGGAGGAAAAATATGTCAAGGATAATTTAGGTAAATCATATTCATTCATCTAAAGCAGTATAAAATCATGTCCTTGTAATAAAAATAAAAGTTGCATAGAGTGTATCCTCGACACTTTAGGATTTAAAAATCAGTGTAATATATCCATGGAAATTTAGGGTTTCTAGGGAATCATAAGAAAGTAATTACTATGGTTGCCATTTTTTCACTTAGGAAAACATTTATTGTTTTCATAGCAACTTCAACTTTAAGGTCTTTGGGACAACATAGAGAAGAAAGTGTTTGTGAGGCTATTCCTTGCACTTCATATTCCCTAGGGTAGCATAAACAGTTAGAAGATAAGTCTCATTATGAATATTATAGAAAAATAGAATAGATTGTTGAAGATGAAAGTGTTTATGGGAATGAAAAAGGAGAGGAAGACCCTCAAAGCAAGAAGAAAGAGAAAATGGAACTTAAAGGGACATCGATTTGGGAAACCAAAAACAAATATTGTAGGTGTTAAAAATAACTGGGGCTGATCACACAAATAAAAATAAAAATTAGTGATGAAAATGGTATCATGGAATATTGAGAGTATCAACAATAGCTCTAAAAAGAGTTATTAAGGAATTAATTGGTTTAGCAAAAGAGGAAATTTTGGGCATGAAAAAAAATTTAATATGAAACAAGAGATTATACCATAGTAGAATATGGATTAGATCAAGGATTTTCCACTTCTAAGAAAGTAGCAAAGAAAGCCCCTCTACACCATCAAATCATGGAGACCATTATGGTTTACTTAGATCAACCATTACAAGAACAATTAAGGACACAAGGACTAAGGAAATTTAATGTGCAATTTTAGGAATTAAATATGCAAAGGAAGATGGGAAGGCATATTTTAAAGTAAAGGAGGCAAAAGATGTCAAGGTTAATCTAGGTAAATCATCTTCAATTTTCTCAAGTATTGTAAAATCCTCTCCTTGCAATAAAAATGGAAGTAGTATAGAGTGTGCCTTTTGCACTTTAAGGTTTCAAAAGCAATATAACAAGTAAATATGTAGGATATCCATGAAAATTTAAGGTTTTTAGGATAGGATAAGAAAGTATTTATTAGGGAGGATCATTTTTACACTTTAGGGTTTTCAAGGAAACATTTATAGTTTTCAAAGGAGCATAAGAAATAAATTATTATATAGGATCATTGTTGTACTTTTCTAGGTCAGTACAAAGAAAGTGTCTATGAGGCTAATTCATTACACTTCAATTATTTTAGGGCAATATAAGCCTTTATAAGATAAGTGTCATTATGAACAATATGGAGAAATGGAAGATATTGATTAATATGAAAGTGTTAGTGGGAATGGAAAAGGTGATGGAGACCCTCAAAGCAATAAAAAGGAGAAAGGAAACTCAAATGGATATCAATTGGAAAACATGTAGACACCTAAAAATATTGCATTCAATCTCATGCTACAACATTTAATGGTAAAATAACAAAACATTCAAAAACCAGTTCATTCAAACCCTAGGTAAAGCTAACCCTAAGCTAACCTAAACCCTAGGTTACCCTAAGCCCCAGGTGGAAGCCACCTGACATCCCTCTACACACTTCCCTAAACATCCATCCTCCTTCACGTAACATCCACCCCTTTTCCCCTTTAAGGCTTTTTAATGAAAATTAAATAAAAAGTGGATTTTCCCTTCCCTAGGTCTTTTGTTCTTCCCTAGGTGATTAATAAGCATGAAGGACTCATCCTCCACTTTAAACCCATAGGAGGCAACCCTTACTCTTCCACTTAATGCATTAAAGAGGCTTTCTCTCTCCTCCCTCTTCTTCCACCACATTATATATCCTTTTTTCTTTTTATGAGGCCTATAAATAAACCATACTACCTATGGTTTTAAGAGGAGATTCTAAGTATCGTTATGCTACCAAATTGCATCTTGAACCATGCCCGTGAATTCTGAACAATTGAAACTCCTCCCAAAAAGTATTCTTTACAGGTCTCTATGATTCTAGGGGTAGAACAAACATCTATTTTTGGATCGACTCAAAATTCCACTAGTGGACTCTACAGTGCTAGGGTTGACTAGTCCAAGTAAGAAATTAGAAATTGCACAGACCCATCCAATCACCCAAAAAATACATAGACCCATATAATTTCCATTTTCAAGCTACCAGGCTAGCCTGCTACGTAACCCGTTTCTCCCCTATTAATTTCAACATATTTTTGTACTTCCTTGATGCATTTTCATTTGATTTTTGAGTCATTATGTCTGTGCTTACAAGAGGCCTGATTGAGACAACCTTTTGAATGATATAACATGTTTTTGTAGTGCTACACATGGTTTGAGGATTGACGTACCTAACAATGGCATGCTTCATAAGCCCACCATCTTTTGAGGATATAAAGTAAGACACCTATGGTGCCACGAATATGTTCAATGCTAGGGTCCTTCCTTACAGAATTCCTCTTTTATAACCCTTGGGGCATATTGGAAAATAATGATATTATTTCATATTGTAATACTTTTACAAATTATCAATAAAATTTGACATATTTATTTTATTTTGGTGATCATAGTTTTATTTGCTTGTGTTAGTTTGATAGATAACTAAATTTTGTGGTCTTTCTATTGTTGTAGGTACTACAAAATTGGCATGGATTCTTCCAAAGCCCTGAAATGCACCTTAAGCCTCATCTACACAACTTCATGATTCACCTTATTGGGTTTTGTTGGAGCAAAATCTGCCTTTGGTTATGTTTGCGCCCAAGACTTTGCCAACATTGAAAGACCAAGTTAACACAGAGTTTACCTGGTTCAATATCCAGAGGAGGCTGGTTCCTTGCTTCTTTTAGGAAAATGGGGGAAGAGAGAAATGCATAAAGAGAGGGAAATATAGCTATTGCTAGAGAGTTAAAGTGGTACAGATTAGGTAACAGCAAAGCAACTATTATAACCTTTTACAGAGAAGCATAATAGAGAGCCAAAATAGAGAAACTAAACTTCTGGTAGAAATCTATTTAAGTGCAAGCTTATCTGTAAAGTTAATTTTAGATCTAGCAAAACTTTATTGCAGGAATTCAGAGTAAGAATTGATGCAGGTTACATTCAATCTAGACTTATATAGCAATCGACAATACATACATACTTGATTTAGAACACCAGTGAGCCAAGAACCAGAATGGATGATCTTTATTAAGCTTTCAGAAGTTTGTGTACATAGCCTTGTAAACACCTAAGAGCCGACCATTTATTTGGGTCGCTCATTCTATATATAAGAGTTTTACATAACAAAAAAACTAAAATTTGTTACAACATCATGCCCGTAGGCTCATTCTAGTAAAGAAGCAGTTAAGAGAGCATGGAGTCTTCAACTAGAAGTGGTTGAGATCTTCTTGTTACGGTGATCTTCCTTAACCTCTTTAGAGACGTTGTGGTCCACCTAGCCTTCAAAATATCATGCCATCATGACTTTCTACCTTAGTTCTACCCTCAACCTTCAAAATGTCATGCCATCATGACTTTCTACCTTAGTTCTACCCTCGACCTTCAAAATATCATGCCATCATGACTTTCCGCCTTAGTTCTGCCCTCGGCCTTCAAAATGTCATGCCATCATGACTTTCCACCTTAGTTTTGCCTTCAGCCTTCAAAATGTCATGCCATCATGACTTTCCACCTTAGTTTGACCTTCGGCCTTCAAAATGTCGTGCCATCATGACTTTCCACCTTAGTTCTATCCTTGGCCTTCAAAATGTCATGCCATCATGACTTTCCACCTTAGTTCTGCCCTTGGCCTTCAAAATGTCGTGCCATCATGACTTTTCACCTTAGCTCTACCCTTAGCCTTCAAAATGTCACGCCATCATGACTTTCCACCTTAGTTCTACCCTTGGCCTTCAAAATATTATGCCATCATGAATTTTCACCTTAGCTCTACCCTTAGCCTTCAAAATGTCATGCCATCATGACTTTCCACCTTAGCTCTACCTTCGACCTTCAAAATGTCATGCCATCATGACTTTTCACCTTAATTTTCCCTTAACCTTCAAAATGTCATGCCATCATGAATTTTCACCCTTATTTCTACCTCGACCTTCAAAATTCATGTCATCAATCTTTCTCTTATACTTAGTAAAATCTTGAGAAGATTACTCCTTATTTCCTTAGATGTGGTCATTTTGACCAACATTCTTGGTGCCTCCTAGGGTAATTCTATCAATAGAATGTTAGAACCTAGAGCCTTTATCCATTAGGGAATGGAGTAAAAAAAACAACTAAAAAAAATAAGGGAAATAAGGGGAATGATACCAAGCACAAAAATACTTCCTTCTTTGGGGTGGTCATTCTTCTGGAGTATCTTCTTCATTAGATTTTTTTGCTTCACCTTGACCAGGAGTTGCTGCACTACTTGACGAGGCTTTCTTAGCCTTTTCTTATTTGTCCTTTTCTTTTACTACTTCATTATAGGTGGTGCAGGCCTTCCTCTAGGTTTCCTCATCTATATCTACTTTTTCCTTGAAAGTGATGTACAGATACTCCAACTCTTCAACCTTGTCATACGATAAAGTTTTTGATTTCATGTACAGCTCATGTAGACAAGAGTTGATCTGGGTAATATCTTGAGCCATGTTGAATATTTGTTCTTCTTGAATAGGCTCTTCCCAGCTATCAATTTTTGACTCATCTTCTACAAATTTCTTCTAGGTGGCTTTCAGTTCATCTTCGATTAGGAGATTTGAATCTTCGTCCTAGAAGCTAGGCATGCCATAGTTTTTAGCTATGCTTACATGTTTTAGAATTACCTTAGCTTATGCTCTAAGCTCCTACATGAGCTTAGCACTTTTAGTTACCAGATTGTGCCTTTTGAAAAAGCTCTTGGTGACTAACTTGGCCTAGGACCAATTTTTATCCCGTGCTCTGTATCTAGTTATTGCTTGGGTGTTGTCTGCCAGGACTTGAATTTTCGTAGCTACTGATAGCCTCATTGCCAGGAGTTTGACTGATGCTTCGAATTCATCTTCCACTTGCCCTAGCATATTTTTGATTTTGAGCAGATAAGATAGTGTGGGCCTTGCCTTCAAGGTCATCTTGTTGATGCTTCCAATCATGTCTCTCCTGACTGTCCTGGCTTTCTCTTTAGATAGCCCATTGGTATTATTAGCATTGTCTATGAGCTACTTTTTAAGGTCCTCGACCTGCTATTGCAACACTTGGATCTGCTCTTTAGCTTTCACCACTTTCTCTTTGTAGGGGGCCACTTCATTGAACATCAGCTCCCATTTCTTAGCTTCATTTTTTAAAGCCTTTTCGATTGTTTTTTGTTGGTGCAAGGCTTCTTCCAAACACTTTCTTGCTTGTTCGACCTGAAGGTACTTTTCTTTATAAAACTCAGCATTTAGATAAATGGTTCCCATGTGGGTCTGGGCCTTGCCCCACTCATCATCCATTGGTAGCTGAGTGATATCTTCCATGGTTACCTTAGCTTGGTAGTCCTCCAGGGTCATTTCTTTCTCTGGCTTCTATACGAGTGGGGTCATTTTCATAGTGGAACGTTGCATGCTAATGGGATCCAACATTGTTCCTTCTCTAATGTGGGCTATATCTTTAGAACTTTGGGAGCTCCATGATTTCAGCCATGTAGCAATGTTCAAGGTTACCTTTTTCAAATTTTTGAATTTAGCAATGGTGGGGTTGCTCTCGAGAGAAGTGGTATGAATGGCTTGAAAGCTCAGTAGGTTGGTGGAGTAAGGGAAAGGAGCAGTGGCTAGAGAGGCCTCTACATTTGATTGTTTAGTGGGAGAACCTATGGGGGTAGAGGAAGATGCTTTTGGAGTCTAGTGAGTTGATGGTGGAGATGGTGGAGGCTGATGAGTTGATGGTGGCGATGGTGGAGGCTGATGAGTTGAGGTGGGAGAGGCATTACCACGACCTTCAGAATGGGAAGGGGAATTATTTTAGGAGTGAGAAGAGGAAGAAGGAGTATCGAGATTTATAGGAGACATACCTAAAGCTTTTGGTGGATTGGTGTCTCTAGTTCCTTGTGACTTCTCTAGGTCCTCGGTATAAGCTTCTACTATTTTCTTTAGACTCGAGTCATCGACACCAGTTGTTACTTTTGTTAGGATTTGTTCCATGCTAGGGGTTCCTTTTGTTGTGGGAGGCTCTTCAGTCATCCCGACCACTTGTTCATTTGTCTCCTGATGCTCAAAAGTTTGCTTGAAGCTCTCCCCTATTCCTTCTTGGTCCCCTATTTCTTGATGCTCCCATGATTCTTCATGTTCCTTTGATTCTTCATGCTCCTTTGATTCTTCAGAGGGTGTTTCTTCTCATTTTATTTTCTTTTGGTCTCCTCCCTTCAACACTTCTACTTTTCACTTTCTTGATTCTGCTCTCTATCTCCTATGATCGAGTTGAGCATCATCATCGATCTCTATATCAGATCTGGAAGGGGAATGAAACTTTGAGGTTTCTTCTTCTAGGGACTTCTATTTACTCAGTGGCGACCTCTTTCCCTTTGTCCTTTTTAGTATCTATTTTACCTTCAATTGGTTTGATGGGGATGCCATTGATGCCTAGAGGGACTTTATCTACAAAAGTTTTAGACCATTCATCATGATTCTCATCGTATTTTTCTGAGAAGGCCTTGTCGATATTTGTCCCATACCTGGAGAATCTTTGTAGGTGGCATCTCATTTGCCACCATGCTAATATCTTAGCATGGTCCCAATACTCCCCTCTTTTCTTCATACTTTTGATGGTCTTGTTACTTAGCTTGTGGGTTGGGTTCACCTCAGGGCACCAATCTACCAAGTGCAAATAGAAATCATGCCATGGAGGTAGTGGCTGCATTTTTTCAATGTGCCATTCTAATGGTTGGTTCTCTTCATTGTTCCTGCCTTGTTTATCAATTGGCCTATCCGATGAATGAAATTTCTTGAATGGTGCCTTATTGAGGGTGGCTTGCCTTTGAGCAAATTTATCTTTAGGATCATATCTCCATTTTTGTGGTAACTCTATCAACTTAATATTTCTCAAAGTTTGAGCAATTCACTCATGGTCTCCTTTCTTTGACACTAATACACCCTCAAACTAGAAGGGCATGAGGCAAGTACCTATCTTACTAGAACCTGTACCAAATCTATTATTGATGAATTCAGTTTACCTTACGTATTCTAGGGTGAATAATCACTTAGTAACATAATAAGGCAACAAAAAGGGCTTCTCTGTGAAGCCATAGAGCCTGACGACCACTCCCTATGTCAAAATAAACTAGTCCCCCTCTTCTACATGGAGGTGTTGCAAAGTATCTCGCATCTATTGGGGAATTCTTGGCATGGTGCCATACATGAGTTTCAATGCGGGGCCCAAGAATTCCATATTGAAGTGATAGTATGAACCCGCATTTGAAAGGAGTGATGCATCCACTCACATACAGGCAGGAGGTCTCCCTTTTGGTCCTTTTGTGTGGTAGGGATAAAACCCAAATTTTTTTCTTGAAAGAAGAAGAAAATCCATACCAGGTAAGAAGAGAACCTGAAGGCATCCAAGATATCTTTTTGTAGCTTGAAGAGCCCTGCATGAAGCTGTTAGGCTAGGTATGCCAGCCAATCAAAGAATATTGGCACTCTGCTTGGGTCTACACACATTACATCATAAAACTTGGGGTTAGATATGCATTGTGCTATCACAACTTGCCATCCATAGACCTGTGTGTCTATTTCTAGCCCCGCCACCATGGCTAGTATGGAAAAGAGCTCCTTGTTCTTGAATTTGGCCAAGGGAATTGGGGATTTTGGCATGGCTCCCTCGGGAAGAGAGTCTAACAAATGCTCTTGCAGGAATAGCTAGATGTTTAGGGTATTGGTGTAATACTTTGCAAAATTAGTAGGATCGAATGGAATGGGGGATACTATAGGCTTCCTACCATGGGTGAAGGTGGCCCTAATTGAGTCGGTATCGAGCATGAATATGACTCCATTCTTGGAGTTTCTCACTATTCTATTCTTAACATCATAGAATTCTACCATGGCCCTGATTAACTCGGGGTAGGGGTGGACCTGAGGGTAGACGTACCAGTAGAGCAGAGAGTGGTAAGGGAACATGCTTGGGCTCGATGGGGAGATGTTTATGGTCATCCTAGCTACTATGTCCTTCCAAATTTGCCCTAGGTCTTTCCATGTCAGCTTCGTATCAGTGATGTGGCTATCAAGATCCATGAAACTACTTCCCTTTTTGGATGATGTTCATTTCCCCTTTGAAGTAGTAGTTGGAGGTGTGGTCATCATGGTTGTATTCTATGATTTGGTAGTAAAACTAGTTTCATACTTAGCAGAGTGTTGCAGAGCTTTCTGAGAGAATAGGGAGCATAGTGAGCAGAAGGGAAACAATGTAGAAGATGGAAAGGTGATGAAAATATTTGTGATATAATCGGTTGTGCATGCATGTGCCAAGGTGACATGCAATAACTATGGTTGGTGGCACACACCCCAATACTATTTTTGAACATTTTTGGGTGCCTCGATTTGTGTGCCTCTTCAAGAAGCCAACTACCATGTATTACCATTTTTCTTTGGGCCAATGATATTGCTCCGCTACTATCCTAGGCCAATAAATTGGCGTCACCTCTACTCTAGACCAATCAGTGGGTATGGTGGTACCTTAAAAAGTGAGACTTTTTATAATGTCAAGAAAACTGCTTTTCTCACCAAAAGTTCTCAGCTACTCTGAGGTGGCCTTTGAGGCATAAAAATGTCATGCCATCATGACATTTTTCCTTGGAGTGGCCATCGACTACCAAAAAGTCATGAAATCATGACAATTTACATTGAAGGGGCCTTTGAGCACCAAAAGTCATGCCATCATGACATTTTTCCTTGGAGTGGCCATCGACTACCAAAAAGTCATAAAATCATGATAATTTACATTGAAGGGGCCTTTGAGCACCGAAATGTCATGCCATCATGACATTTTTCCTTGGAGTGGCCATCGACTACCAAAAGTCATGAAATCATGACAATTTACATTGAAGGGCCTTTGAGTGCTAAAAAGTTATACCATCATGACATTTTTCCTTGGAGTGGCCATCGACTACCAAAAAGTCACGAAATCATGACAATTTACATTGAAGGGGCCTTTGAGCATCGAAAAGTTATGCCATCATAATATTTTTCCTTGGAGTGGCCATCGGCTACCAAAAAGTCATGAAATCATGATAATTTACATTGAAGGGGCCTTTGAGTGCCGAAAAGTCATGTCATCATAACATTTTTCCTTGGAGTCTGAAAGAAAACAAATATTTACATAAAATACATACAAGGTAGAGGGAAACCTTTTACTTGTAGTACAACTTCAGGTGGAAGTCATTGACGAAGATAGGTTGAACCTGGCCCTATTCATTTCTTAATTGGAAGGAGTTTTGTTATTTTTCTTCTATTACCTCAAAAGGACCTTCCCATAATGCATCGAATTTATCATGATTTTTGGGTTTTGACTTCTTTTCATTCCATCTTAGGACCAAGTCTCCCACCTTGAAATTTCTTAGAGTGGCCTTTTTGTCGAACCATTTTTTTGTGGTGACCACATGTTTTTGATAGTGGTCATAGGCTTGCTCCTTTTGTTCCTCTAACTGTAGGAGTTGGATCAACCTATTCTCCATTGGTTCTGCTTCCTCTGTGCTAGTATGATTGAGTAATTTTAGAGTTGGGATCTCTATGTGTATTGGAAGAACTACTTCTTTACCATAGACCAGAGAGTAGGGAGATGTGTTTATGGACTTCTTGATGGTTATTCTATCAGCCCATAGTGCTTGATTTATCAGAGAGTGCCAACTTCTCTTATTGTCCTGCAGGGTTTGCTTCAAAATCCTGAGCAGGTTTTTGTTCATAGATTCAGCTAATCCATTTCCCTATGGATAATAGTTTGAGGATATTTTTAAGTAAATCCCATATTTACATGCAAATTCAATCATCTTGGCACCTAAAAAGGATGAACCATTTTCTATGACCAACGCATCTAGGATACCAAATCTCATGATCAGACTTTCCATAAATTCCATCACAACCTCTTGGTCCACTTTTTTAGTGGGTATTGCTTCTGCCCACTTCGTGAAGTAGTCGATAGCCATCAGGATGTACTTATATCCAACGGATGAGTTGGGCTCTATTATTCCAATAAATTCCAATCCCCATTGTTGAAAAGGTTCTTCAACTTGAATGGACTTTAGAGGCATCAAAGCATTCTTGTTTCTCCTGACATATCTCTGGTATTCCTCATAGTTTCTTGTTATTATGAAGGTGTCTGTGAAGATAGTTGGCTAGTAGCATCCAGTTCTGATGATTTTTAAGGTAGTGGTCCTCCCAGAGTAGTGTCCTCCAGATGAGCCATCATGGAATTCCTCCAAGATCTTTTGTTTCTAATTCTCATTTATGCATCGAAGCAACACTCCATCCAAATTATTTTTGTACAACCCCTCAGGTAGTAGAGTGTATTTCAAATCCTAGATCCTGTACCTTCTTCTTTGTGAAGCATTCAAGCTTGTTGGGCATTTTCTAGTTTGGAAGTACCTAATTAATTCATCTACCCAATCAAGTTGCTTTGAAGGTTGATCATCATCTGAGGCTACTTCTTGAGTTTGGCAAGCCACGTATTCTGATGAAGCTTGCTTGGCGAGCTCTTGACATAGTGCTCTACCTCTTACCAGCTTGGTTGGGTGTATCTCTACATTGTATTCTTGTATCTTCATCACCCAACCTGCTCTTTTATCATCGAGTTCCCCCTGTATGATGAAATTTTCTAACGTCGGGGTGAACTACATATACTATAGTCCTACTCTGTGAGAGGAAATCCCTAAATTTTTTTAGAGACTTCATTATTGCATAGATCTATTTCTCAATGAAGTTATACTTCTCTTCATGTTCTTGCATAGTTTGACTCAGAAAATCTATGGGTCTTTCTTCATTGTCAACCCCTTTCTGTGTGAGCACTGTGGCGTAGCTTTCTTGTTCACCTACAACGTATAGGATGAAACCCTTGGAGTAGTCTAGATTTACCAAGATGGGGGCTTGAGCTATTTGTTCCTTGATCTACTGGAAGGCCTATTTCCTTTCATCTGTCTACTTGAACTCGATATCTTTCTTCAACAACTCGGTCATGGGTTTGATAATTTGTGCAAAATCAGCTATGAATTTGTGCACAAAGTTGATTTGGCCGAAGAATGACTGCAAGCCTTTTTTGTTAGGGGGGAGGGGGAGTTCTAATAGTGCTTTCACCCTATTAGGGTCTATAGCTAGATCGGACTTAGAAACAACATGGCCGAGTAAAAGTCCTTCCTCCATAGTGAAGATAGATTTCTTGGGATTTATGGAGATGCCAAATTCTCTATATTTTTTGAACACACTCCTGAGGTGTCCTATGTGATCCTCTTTTTGGTGAGAGAACACTGTCATATCATCTAGGTATATCACTATTATTTTATTGATGAGTTCTCTGAACGCTACATCCATAGCTCTTTGGAAAGTTGCTCCGACATTGGATAACCCGAAGGGCATTCTCTGGTAAGAAAATGTTCCCCACTTGGTTGTGAACGTGGTCTTGAATTGATCTTCATCCTTGATCCATACTTGATTGTATCCCAAGAAGTCATCTAGGAGTGAGAACCTTTCTTCTCCTGCTACTGTGTGTAGGATCTGGTTGATCTATGGGAGAGGGTAATGGTCTTTCAGCGAAGCTTTATTCAAATTATGAAAGTCGATGCACAGCCGGATATCTCCATTCTTATTTCTAACCGAGACTAGGTTAGCGACCCAAGTCGAATGCTTGATTGGGTAAATAATTTTAGCTTCAAGAAATTCTAGCAGATCTTGCTTCATCAAAGTTTCAATTTTAGGATTTATCGATTGTTGCTTTTGTCAAAATGGCTTTGCACCTTCCTCAAGTTTGATCATATGTTGGATCATTTCTTTGGAGTAGACCTTCAGGTCACCATAAGTCCAGGCAATGATGTCTAGAAACTCTTTGCATAATTCCTTGATCTCATCTAGTTCTACTTCTGTAGTGTTCACTCCTACTTTGATGGCTTTATCAGGTCCCATTTGAGCTTCTTTGTATCTATGCTTGTCAACTTTCATTTTATGGCCAGTTGACCTATCATTGTTATCAAATAAGCTTTCTAGGGTGACCAACCCTTTTGGGATGTGATTGTTCTTTAACTAGATCATACTTGCATCCTCCTCATCTTCGGTTGTCCTATTGCTAGAGCAGTTCATATCGTGGATGAGGAAGTCCACTATCTATTTGTCATTCTAAAAAACTTTCCAGAAGGTATCTCTATCTAGCATAGAAGGCCTGTAGATTAGCCTAACTATTTTTGACTTTTGGATGACATTGCTGATAGGGCAAAAATTTACCCCTACTGAAGCCAACAAGTCTGCATGAGTATTTTTCTCTCTTGGAATTACCTTGAGGTTCAAGGACTCAAAATATTCTAGCAAGTCCCAAACTTTATTTCTATAAGCCTTAAGGTAATGCTGCTTGCTTACACATTTCTCAGTTACCTGGTTCACTATCAGTTTAGAGTCTCCGAAGATATGTAGCTACTTGATACCCATATTTTCAGCTTTCTTGAGGCCTAAGCAGAGTGCTTCATACTCTACTATGCATTATTAGTACAACTCCAAGTTAATCTGTAAGAGAATACTTTATCTTTTCCTATTGGGGAGATTAGAACAATACCTACTCTAACTCCATTTTTACATCTAGCACCATCGAAGAAAAGCTTCCACAACTGATCAGTGGGTTGGTTAACTAGAGGGGGAGAAATGGGATCACTTTTCTTAGGTTTTAGAATTGTGTAACTCCCAATGTCAGTCTCGATCATGGCATTGAAGTCTTGGAGAGAGAACTAGTCTTCCTCCTGTAATACATTTAGAGCTTCTTCCATCAAGTTCAGGTCCTCTAGTTCCTCTATCATCATGTTCATAGTGGTGGATTGTTTACCTTCCTCTTCAAGTCTTACGATATGAAAATTTGAAGGCTTCTCATTAAATATGGGATCAACCTATAAGGGTTTCTTTTGTGATCTGGTAAGAACAACTACTTGTTCAACAAATGGCATCATGAAATTTTTATTCTCTTCTCAGATCATATTAACATGACCCTTGAGGCTTCTTTCAACCTTATCAATGGCTATCTTTTGTACCTGATGTTGGTGAATCATGCAAGAAGTTTTTCCATGGGGGTCATTACACGTGGAGCACCAGAAATTTGACTCTATTGAAATATTATTGGGTTCATTATCTTCATTGACATAAATCGTGTTAGTTTTATCGTAGTTTCTACTACTCATGGATGCTTAATATTTTGTCACTTGTGGGAACCTTCTTGGCTAGAAATTCCTTTTTGCTTCTCTTCTTTCCATCAATGTAAATCTATTTACTAGAGTTTTAAAAGAAGTTTGTAGATCCTGCAGCACTGCAAGTTGAGGATCTGGGGTTGATGGAACTATTGCTACATGGAGTGCAGGAATAGCAGGGAGCATTGAAGGGGAAGGGGGCGCTTGTATTACTAGGATGTTAGGCTATCCAGTCCATTTGGGAAGACTGACATTAGAAGCTGGAGCAGGAGTTGGAAAAACATCATTTGATGCTTGAGGTATATTTGTAAAAATAGGCATCATCATTTTGGCTAGAAATCTCCCAATAGCGATCAAGTCTCTCTCTACCTTCTGTGCTTCCTGATAAATCTCAGGTAAGGTAAACATGTGAGATTGTCTGATTGTCATACTTATATCTAAGTTGAAAGCTCTCAGATAATAATACATCACCTACTCATGCGTTGGTCTACCAAGTTTTACTAAATTTGATATTAAAATCTACAATCTCTTCTTGGGGGTGTTTCTAGATAATAGTAAACTGACTTAGCAGAGAGAAAGGGTTTACCTGCTCGTTGAATTCTTCTACTAGTTTACCAGCGAGCTGGGCCCAAGTAGATATGGTCTAGTTTTTAAGAGCTCTATACCAATAGAGCATTTTTTCTTTCAAGGAAATTACCAGCAATATTATCATAACATCTTCTTCATGGATTTTATGTATCGGGGCTAGTGTGGCTACGTATTGACAATTTTCATAAGTCATCTTTCTAGTACCATCATCCTAGGGTTCAAGGGACCTATGTGGTTCCATATGGGATAAGGCAAGATTGGCTGATTTGCGGCCAATGATATAATCTGGGTAGCTGTGGTTAAGGTCCCCTAGCAGTAGTACTAGGGAAGGATGTAGAGTCAATATTAGTATATCATGTATTATGGGTGTATGTAGAAGTTGTTCTGGTAACTAAAACAATATTAGATTAGAGGATACCAAGGTACAATTCGAAGAACTCTATGGGCTCTTCTGAATTTCTTGTTTTAGATCTGGTTATCATAAAATATGATACATAACCAGAAGTTGGGCAAAGGATTTTTTAGGGTTTCTTTCTGGTGCAAAGTCACCAGGTGATTTTAAAAAATATTGACAGGGTGAAGCTATTCATTGGGGCTTTGATCTATATATTGCATAGGATTTGGGTCCCATCAGGCATGCCAAAAATTGTTGGAGCAAAATATACCTTTGGTTATGTTTGCACCCAAGACTTTGCCAACATTGAAAGACTAGGTTAACATAGAGTTTACCTAGTTCAATCTCTAGAGGAGGCTGGTTCCTTGCTTATTTTAGGAAAATGGGGGAAGAGAGAAATACATAAAGGGATGGAAATATAGCGATAGCTAGAGAGTTAAAGCGGTATATATTAGGCAATAGCAAATAAATTATTGCAACTTTTTATAGAGAAGCATAACAAAGAACCAAAATAGAGAAACTAAAACTTTTGGTGAAGATTTATTTAAGTGTAAGCTTATCTATGAAGTTAATTGCAAATCCAACTAAACTTTATTGTAAAAATTTATAATAAGAATTGATGCAAGTTACATTGAATTTAGACTTATACAACAATAAAAAACACATATATACTTGATTTAGAACACCAGTGAGCCAAGAACCTGAATGGATGTCTTTATTAAACTTTCAAAAGTCTATATACATAGCCTTGTAAACACCTAAGAGCCAACCATTTGTTTCAGTTTCTCATTCTATATATAAGATTTTTACATAATAGAAAACTAAAAGTTGTTACAAAATCATGCCCGTAGGCTCATTTTGGTTCAGAAGTAGTTGAGGGAGCATGGAGTCCTCAATTGGAAGTGGTTGAGATCTTCTTGTTACGATGATCTTCCTTAACCTCATTAGGAACATCATGGTCCACTTTGCCTTCAAAATTGTGTGCCATCATGACTTTTCGCTTTAGTTTGATCCTTGGCCTTCAAAATGTTATGCTATGATGACTTTCTACCTTAGCTTTATCTTTGGCCTTCAAAATGTCACACCATCGTGACTTTCTACTTTAGTTTGGCCCTTGTCCTTTAAAATGTCATGTCATCATGACTTTCCACTTTAGTTTAGCCCTTGACCTTCAAAATGTCATGCCATAGTGACTTTTTCCTTCATTTTGGCCCTTGACCTTCAAAATGTCACACCATCATGACTTTCCACTTTAGTTTGGCCTTTGGCCTTCAAAATATCATGCTATCACAACTTTTCACTTAATTTTATCCCTTGCCCTTCAAAAATTCATGCCATCATGACTTTTCACTTTAGTTTGGCCCTTGGCCTTCAAAATGTCACATCATCATGACTTTTCGCTTTGGTTTGGCCCTTGGCCTTCAAAATATCGTGCCATCATGACTTTCCACCTTAGATTTATCTTCAGCCTTCAAAATATCCTGCCATCATGACTTTCCACTTTAGTTTTGTCCCTGGCCTTCAAAATGTCATGACATCATGACATTTTACCCTTATTTCCACCTTGGCCTTCAAAATTTCACGTTGTCACTATTGTTCTGTTATACTTAGTGAAATATAGTGAAACCTTGGTAATATTACTCCTTATTTCCCTAGATGTGGTTATTTTGACCAATAGATTTATGTAGTCATATTGCTTTTGGTTTAACTGTCATTTTTAAAATCAATTCTGTGGCAACTTTTTGTGCTAGAACTATACACAATTTTATTTTTTAAGGAACCTAACGTTCCACTTCCAAAATCATAGGTACCATACCAAAATTATCAAATTTTTCACTCAAACTCAAGGCAGTTCTAGAATAGCCCAAAAGAAGCATGTTTTCAAGAAATCGTATGGATTCATATGACCAAAACAAATGTATGGACCCATACGACTACCCAGAAAATGTATGGACCCATACGATTTCATTTTTAGCATGTGCGACAGGCTCTATCAGGTCCTAGAAGGCCTTCAAAAGCTGGAAATGATAGGTAAACACACCAAAACTTGAAATTTCATCACTCTTTGTTTGTTTCTACCTATTTTGAAAAACCCCACAATAGTTTAAATTTTCTTTACAAAAAGCACCTAGCTCGATAGGTCACTTCTCAAAATCACATAATTTATTTACAAAACATCTTTCTTTTGCTTATTTTATTTTCAAAAGGTGCGGTCACTTATCAAAATACACTTCTTTACAAAACATATTTCTTTTTTTTTTTTTTCATTTCAAAAGGCACCTAGCTCGATAGGTCAACTTGCAAACTAGTTAAACTTGCTTTTAAAATGCACCAAAAATGCTTGGTCATTTTCACAATTAGTATAGATTTCTTTCAATTTAAAATAGGTCATTTGAAAATGTTGTCTTCATCTCTTATTATTATAGCATAGTTTCATTTTAGCATTTTAATTTCTAAAAAAGAAGAAGAAAAACACCAAAAACAAGCACACATGTATGACAATCAAAGAATTGGTTTACATTGGATTTCATCACCAACCACCAATAGAGATCAACGATATTGGCTCCCATTAGCAAATGTTGACTTGCCACCCTAAATGACATAGTTGTCCCTATGAGTGGTTTTTTGGACTTCATCACTATAAAATACTATATTATTGAGATACCAAAGGGTAGTACTAGGATAGATGCCCCTTCACACAAGGCTTCACATAATCAGTGAGTGTGCAACTATCATTCTTAACTAAACCCATTCGAGGGTGAAGCGAAAGCCTGGGTAGTCTGATAGCAAGTCTTAGAAAGTGCCATCTATTTCATAAGAGGAATTTTGTATCACCCTTTCTAGTCACCTCAAGCCTTTCATCATCATAGGAAGCTCTTCGCCTATTCTTGTATCATCATTCCTTATGTACCCTCAAGTATAGTAGGAAGGGTTTGCATAAACGTACTCATGTAGACATCATTCACATACCCTATGTTTGTAGCAGTATTTTCATCTCAAAACACACAAACTATAACATGAAACAATTAAGCAATAGATTCAAAATCAACCAACATCACAAAAAAAAGTGATACAAACACTATAAACACATGACCCACACACATGTTTGCTATTTTTATTTGTTGGATTAATTAAAACACTTTTGCTACAAAAAATGTTAACACACTGACACTAAAAGTAGGGTCATTTTTTATCCAACTTTTCCACTATAAAATATTTTCCAAATTTCTCAAAATCATAACCATTGGATCGTACTTAGAAAGAGCTTTTCAATGGTATAAATTATACCCCATTCTGACATCGTTTTGGTCCTCCAAAGTGCAGAAAATTTGAAAGAGGTCACAAAATCAATCGTATAAATATGTATGATTTTTTTTAGGAAATCATGTGGATATGTATGACCACCTATAAAACACATGGATATGTGTGTTTTTCCTAAAAATACTTCACTTTGTTAGAACCAGACCTCAAATAGCTTAAAAAACTAGAATATTTGAATTTTCCCCTCACATAATCCACCTATAACCCATTTTTCTTTGTCATGGTTCCTATGCAAAACCAAGCACTTGAGAAAGAGCACATTGCCATGGATAATGGGAGAGTTAACCCTTGAATTGAACACCAAGGAGGAGCATCCCTTCCATCACGACAACATCTATCTACACCTCTCATAAACCAACATCAAAATGTTGCCTCTTTAGGACCTACCCTTCATCATTTGCAACTAGGCTCACCTCAAGCCTTGTTGGTCCCTCTCCACATTCCTCATCAACACACATCTCTACTTGCACAACTCTAGATAGAATCCCCTATCACCTCATAAATTAAGAGGCCAGTCTCTACCACCTTCATCCCACCCCAATCGCATGTCATTCCTCTCTCTACAGGGCAAGCATTTGCATTACGAATTTTTCCTTCCCAATCATCTTCATCCTCACCATACAAATTGCCCATACAATAAGTGCACATTCATGTGCCAAGCCAACAAGGGTACAACAAAATACCCCAAAAATAAATACACATATAAGTTCCAACACAACAAAGGTACACTCAAGTGCCCCAACAACAAATGCACATTTAGGTGCCAAAACAACAAGGGTACACTCAGGTACCCCAACAATAACTAGCACACATTCATGAGCCAAATTGACAACAATATAACTAAATACCCCAACAAATACACATTCAAGTGCCAACACAATAAGGGTGAACTCAAGTGCCTCAACAATAACTAGCACATATCCAAGTACCCCCAAAAAGTCCACCCTAAATTGTCACCCCCATAAGGGTACATATAGATACCATAACAAGAATGACACACTTAGGGGCCTTACCAAGAAGTGCAGGTTCAAGTGCCATATCCAATGCATGACTGAGACCCTTTCACTCATACACTTCTATAGCCAACCTGATGCAACAACAAACACCTCATGAAGGATTGAACTCCATTCCACCCCAAACTCCCCTACATCCAATTCAACCCCATACACCCTACCCAAATCAATGGGTTCCACAACAACAATACCAACCTTCTCCTTCACCTCACCCATATCAATAAACCCCTTCCTCTTCAATCATCTATGTCAACCCTACCCTGAAAACCACAATTCATCCCTTAATTGATATACAAAATATTTTGAAGCACCATAATTGGCTTGAGCTATAGACGAACAACTATTAGTGTCAAACATCTACCCCTAGCATAACCATGACAAGCTCTACAGTAACTCCACCTCACTAGACTTTCTTACCTCAACCATGAGGTTACATGCAACCTAGGCTAGCATTCATCCCATCACCACCTATCCAACCTCACAAAAAACCTCAGCATCCTCACCATTCACTTCATATTAGGACTCCTTTGTCTGAACCATTGGCTAATCTCTTCCAAAAGTTGTACAATGTAGGTAAAATTATCTTACCTAATGTTAGGTAAGATAATACTAATCGAACTAAACCAAAATGATACAATGAGCATCAATATTATGTTTACCATTGTTGATTAGGGCATGACATTAATGATTGTCACACCTTCAAGTGACTAGTTCTTAATTTTATTGACCAAGAGGAAATACAATTAGGCAATCCCATATCATCTCCCAATCCAAACATGGATACATTTGATAATTCATTACCCTAACATGGTGTACCATACTCACAATTTGAGGCCAAAACATCACAACCTGAGCCATGCCAAGTATATCAGGTTAATTGCATCCCTTTTCATCATGATTTTGTTGGTATGATTAGCCTTACTACCAACCATCAATGATAATTTTAACTTCATTGAAAATTTCTTTTTAAAGATCTCTTAGCAACAAGGTTTCTCCATAAACCTCAAATTCATTGGAAAATTCTTTTTAAAATATCTTAGCAACAAAGTTTCTCCATAAACCTCAACTTCATTGGAAATTTATTTTTAAAATCTCTTAGCAACAAGGTTTTTCCATAAACCTCAATGTCATTGGAAAATTATTTTTAAATATCTCTTAGCAATAGGGTTTCTCCATAAACCTCAACGTCATTGGAAATTTTTTTTTATAGATCTCTTGGCAACAAGCTTTCTCCATAAACCTCAACATCATTGGAAAATTATTTTTACAATCTCTTAGCAACAAGGTTTCTCCATAAACCTCAATGTCATTGGAAAACTCTTTTTAAAATATCTTAGCAACAAGGTTTCTCCATAAACCTCATCGTATTTGGAAAAATTATTTTAAAATCTCTTATTAACAAGGTTTCTCCATAAACCTCAACATCATTGAAAATTTCTTTTTATAGTCTCTTAGAAACAAGGTCTCTCCATAAACCTCAACGTCATTGGAAAATTCTTTTAAAAATATCTTAGCAACAAGGTTTCTTCAAAAACTTCAATGTCATTGAAAAATTATTTTTAAAATATCTTCGTAACAAGGTTTCTCCATAAACCTCAACATCATTGAAAATTTCTTTTTAAAATCTCTTAGCAACAAGGTTTCTCCATAAACCTCAACATCATTGGAAAATTCTTTTTAAAATCTCTTACCAAAGGCACAAATCCCTTTGGTCAAAATTCAATACCAATTCAAAAGCTCCAAAGGTACCAAATACCTTTGGCTTAATTTCAAAATAAAATCCACTCTAAGGCACCAAATCCACTTGGTCAAAATCCATTTCAAAGGCCCCAAATTGCTTTGGTCATCTTCACATGCATATTTGACGGTACCAATACCCCTTCTCATCTATTAATTTCATTATTGAGGATGCCAATACCTCTCCTCATCACATAAACTCCAACCCTTCTACTAGATCAAGGCTTACACGTTCTTGTACATTCTATATCAAAAACAAAAAAAATACAAAAACAATAAAAAAATAAAAAACAACAAAAATATTTAAAAAAAAAATGCAAAAACAACAAAAAATACAAAAACAAACAAAATACAAAAATAATAATTTCTCTGATCATCATTCTCTTTCTTCACCCCTCTTTTTTTCTCTTTTTCTCTTATCCCTATTGGATGGTCAAGCGTAGAGTAGCTACATAACTAGGAAATGTTTCTTTTCCTCTTCTTTCTTCACATATTCTTTTTTCCCCTATCCCTGTTGTATGGTCACACTTAGAGTAGCTACATACCTTGGATAGGTTCTTCTTTTTCTTCCTTTGGATATTTTCACCAATCACTCATGTTGATACCACTAAACATTTGCAATCACCTCACTCATTACATCCATGCATATATCACCTCATATAACTTCTATAGTGTTATGGATCACTTTTTGGAGATGTGGGTACACATTAACCAATCATGTTTGGTTCATGTAATCAATGATAAAGTTTGTCACATATATTTCCTATATATAGGCATCACATTGTAATGCATTTCATCAATGTCTACATTCTCACATTGTCATGTTAATTCTCTTGCACATAGGCATCTTCCACTGCATACAACATCATACACTAGTTATCGTAACAACCATGATGTTGTGCTCAATCTTATACATAGGTTGCTTAGTAATGAAATTATTATCTATTAGTCAACCACTTTAGTTTATCTCGTCAAACTTTATAAAACATCATTGGGTTCTAATGCAATTTTAGACTTCCCCCAATTGACTAGAGTTCTTTAATGGATCAAACATGTGTGCAAATTAAAAAAAAATTGAATCTAGGGAAAACAACACTAGACATACAATAGACACTAAGAAAAAGGTTTCCCCTGCTCATTCTATCATTTGCATGACTCAAAAACCTTGAGGTTCAACATAAGGACAAGCTAAGAAAAAACAAAAAAAACAACAAAGAAAAGAATACCATAAAAATCTTAAATCTTGAGCTCCTTAGGTTCATAGATCACGAGGTTAATCTCCATTGGGGCTATAGATGCTTAATTGGCAATGGAGCATGCCTTACAAGCAATGACATGTTTTTCACATTAGTGATATTATCTCATATAAACCAATGCATGCTTTTAGATGAGCTAGCTTATCTGGATAAGTTTACAATTGGTTAGTCCAATCTCACTCAAAATGAATAAATGAACTAATCACTCTATACACATAGATCCATGATAGGCTCAACCTCAGTCAAGATGGTGTAGGTTTCAATAGAATATCACTTGACTAATAAATGAGTTTGATGATTAAAATTAGATGTTTGACTCTCTAGAAATCCCTTCTACCATCTAAAATACCTTAGCAAAAGGAACAAACACACATCATGTCTAGTTGCACAACTAGTCCACCATCAGGATCAACATGCATTATCCTTAGGTCAATCATCCAAACATCATTGTAAGCACCTACATATGGTCATCCTAGATTTGCATTCATCACACACATTGCATGTTTGCCTATCTCATTGTTTGTTTTCATATGTCAAATGTGACTATCAAATTATCATTGATTACTTCTACCATACATGATTGCATAAATCAAATACACACATCCAAAAATATTTGATTACACATGCACATTAGAAGTTTCAAAATCATTTTACACAATCATACAATTTTATTCATACATCAACAATATCAAATGAATCACAAACATTACATCACATCTATATCAAATCCAATACATCCCATAATTACCATCATCAAAATTAAACAACACAACAAATCATCATGTATACATCATCCTCATCTCACCAAAATAATACTACAAAAATTGTGGCACACTTGCCACACCAAAAACAATTGCTACAATGCATACATCATGCACCACTTCTAATCCATGGGAATCTATCCATTCCCCTTCTATCCACCATCTTTGTAGACACTTCAAGTTGAACTGCTTTACATCAACCATCATCAATTCACCATCAAACATTGGCCCTCTAAGAAACTAGGCAAAAATTTCCACTTCAAAAACCTAAAATTGAGCATTCATCACTTCAAAAATTAGGGTCATATTTGACCTAACTTTTCCCTTATCAATTATTCACCAAATTTTCCAAAACTACAACCATTAGATCAGGCTCAAAAATATCTTTCCAACGGTATAAGTTTTATCCAATTTTGACATTGTTTCATCCCTCAAACTACAAAAAATGGCAAGGGAGTACATATTAAGAGAACGTACAGGTTTGTATGATTTTTTTGGGTGCACCTATCAGGCACACCTATCCATATGATCATTTTGGGTGCACCTGTCTATATGATTTCAAATTTCTTGCCACCAAATCATGCAAAATACCAAAATTCAACCTTACCAATATTTTGATGCTCTTAAAATTCATCTTTATCAAGTGATTCGCCATCAATATTACATTCTTCAATCATTGGCTCATCCCTTGAGGGGGTAAACATCATATACAAAAATTACCTTACGCATTATCAATACTGAAACACTCAATCTAGGAAAGTACATTTATCTAAGAACCTTTTCCAGAGATTATCATACGCCCTCATTTGCTAGGGCAAACAAAAAGCAGAATTTCTCTTCTCAAAAAATTCCTATTCTCTTCTCAACAAAATTCCAATTCTCTTCTCAACGAAATTCTAAATCTCTTTCCAACAAAAATCTAATTCTCTTCTCAACAAAACTTTAGTTCTCTTCAATCTCATCAATCCGTCAAAGGCAAAGTTTCAAGGATATGTCCCATCCATATTTAGGGCACCTTACATTGGTCATGACTCAGGGCAACCTTATGTCTCTCTCCTCAAACAATCATCGTAGCTTACCAAAATTTTTTGGTCACACAATCACCCATTATTCATTATTAAAACCCCATCCTAACATTATTTTTGTAATTCTTAATTGATTATTAATGACCCACGTCCAACATGGGTATCCTCTTATAATGTTATTTTGTAATACTTTTGTAATGGTATGTGGCAAGTAAGGTGCCTAGACAAGTGAGGTCATTTCATTTAACCGTTATCAAGAATGTAACCAATGTTTGGTAGAAGATTCTAGCTCAAGTGATATTTAGCATTTAAGCCAACTTTTGAGCTTAGGGTTAAGGTTTCGTAAAGATTTTCTTTAAAATACATGAAGCCATGTATGAATGTATCTTTTTTCTAGTTAATGAAATGTTGAAAGAGGTTGCCCCCTCAAAGAGGCTCATGATTTTGAGTTATTTTTTTAAATTGTTTCAATTTTGAAATTACTTTTTACATAGTTTTATTATATTATTTTATGAATTTCTATTTATTTTTAGTATTTTGTATGAGTGAGCTTAATTTTAATTGTAGGTTCCTAACAAGTGGTATCATATCATTTTCTAGGGTTGAGTTATGTTGTGACTACGATAATTCTTGCATGTCCACTCCAACTACTAGGTATAATTTTCTAGTGTTTTTTATTTTTTGTTTATCCTTTATAAAAAAACAACAAAATCTAGAAAAAAAATACAATATTTTGTTCTATAGTAGTTGTGTAGGTTAGAAACCCTATGTTAGGGGTTTTAAAATATCGTGAAGGAGCTATCGTTATTGGCTAAGCTAGATAGCCCATAAAGTGCCTAGTGAAGTGAGGGGTGATCAGGCTCCAATACCCAGGCCTTAGACAACACTTGCACATAGAATTGAGCTCCCACGTATCTTTGGGTATTTAGGGAGACCATCTAGGGTTAAACAAACTTTTATCCATTAGAAATATTTTTGGCCTTGTATTATCCATAGTCCATGGGATACAGCATCCCGGAAGATTACCCTCCCATACTAACAAAGAGGTAGATAGTGTGCTTAAGGGTATGTGTGGAATCCTCCTTGGGTAGTGGCCTAAAATATTGGTCCCAGCACTATTGTTCATCACTATAGTATAACAGAGGGCCTGTGGGTATTAAATACTTCCTTGCCTACTGTACCTTGGTTTTATCAAAAACTTTAACCTATAAAAATAAAAATCTTCTTGTTCTGCAAAACCTGAAATTTTTCCCATAAAAGTGAGCATTTGGAGTAAACTTCCCTATTGCAAAAAACTACATGCACCAAATAGTTAGAGCAGAGTCTGCAAGTTTTTATGATAGTCAATAAATATTTCAATAATATTCAAGACATTGATAGTAATAGTCAGATTATGGTAATAATAGTCGAATCAGTGGTTGTAATTATTGGATTAGTGGAATTAGTAGTAAGTAATTACAGGGAGGCCAGTGATAGAAATAGAACATATTATGTTAGTAACTATATAGTACAGAGAAGACTAGATTCAGTGATTGAACAATGATAATGGTTGCAATATAGGTGATCGGATACTGTTAGACATGGTTAGTGACATAAATAGAATAGACATCGTTAGTAATTGCATAGTATAGAGAATCCAAAAGTTAATGACTAAAAAATGGCAATGGTTGCAATACAGGTGACATAATAGTGTTAGGCATGGTCAGTAGTCATAACAGATAGGGCAGATTCGGTTAACACTGTACCCAACTTTTGAACCCAACCTCTAGAGGAAAAACCAACCTTACTAATAGATGTTGGCAATTTTGGGTACTTTGGGTACATTGCCTTTGCTCAAGTGTATAAGTTGTCATTGATGTCAAAAGGCATTTTTGTGTTGATATCAAAAAGAGTGTGATGTCAAAAATATCTTGAGAAGCTTCATAATGTTAAAGGGTTTTTATTAAAACCATGGTGACAAGGTTAAAGGTTTTTCTTAAAACCATTTGGACTCATTAAGGGTTTTTATTAAAACCAAGCTTAACTTAATGCAAAGGTTTTTACTTCTTGAAAAACCTTGAAGGTCCATGTTTATTATTAATAATTAAATTAACTCAAACCTTTGACAAGGGTCTAAGTTTAATTTATTATTAATAAAATAATAATAATTATTATTTTAATTATTATTAAAGGGTCTTTCAACCCTTAAGCGACGGAGAAAAAAGAATTCTTTCGCCGATATGTTGCCATCGTTGGAGGAGCGCCGACGTCAAAAAATTAAGGAGAAATGGCTATATAAGTGGGGATGATTTTCTAAAGTGAGCACCACCGATTAATTGGAATCTGTGATTTGCGTTTGCTCTGTATCATTCGAATAGCGCTTGGTGTCTTCGATTTGAGCTTGCTCTGTGTCTTCGAATCTTCGATTGACGTCTTTGAAATCGTGCTTGATCTGTGTCTTGGAAACCATGCTTGGCATACTCGGATTTGAGCTTGGGCTGCATCCTTACTTTTATGCTTGACGTTAGTGGATTGGCAATTGCACCTGAACTATGTTTTTCCAGATTGTGTTGTGAGATGATTAATGCAAGCATTCAATGACTTACGTTTTGGACAGCGCTCACCAGTTTGCATGTGGCTTGTGGAAGACATTTACGTTTTCTAGATTCTTGGCATCAAAGGAAGATAAAATAAAGGGCAACACTGTATTTCTTCATTGGGCACTTGTGACCCAACGACGGTGGCGTTTTAGCGAAGGCGCTAGAAGGCAGAGGTGCCGAGTTCGATTCTCTTCATTGGTAATTTTCTTTTGGTCGCGGTGTGCAAAGGATAGTGGTTGTGAATGCGTTGGAGGTATAAGGTTAAGGTATCATATTTGCTTTGACATTGTTTTATTGATGCTTAATGTTTATGTGGAGTAATAAGGTGTAAAGAGGTTTTACTTTGTATGTATATTATACTTATGGTGGTTTTTATTAAGTTGGAGAAATAAGGTGTTAATTTGGATCTTTATTATTGTTTATTATTGTATAGTTGCTAACTCTAATTGGTGGCAAATTGAGAGTTAGTGTTGTGACAGATTTTGAGTTCTCCTTCTTCATCAAAGTAAAGGTATGGGCAACTTCTTCCATGTATGTTGTTGATGGTATATTTTCTGAAATTGAGTTTGGAGTGAAAAGGTTGTCTACTAGGTATTTTTGGTGTAAATCTTATTTTCTGGATATTGAAGATTGTTTATGCATTAAAATCATTGATGAGTTTTTGGGTGAATGCATAATTCTGGTTGAGGAAGAGGAAGCATTTTTTGCACTAGGGTTTATGTTAGTAAGTCTTGCTACTTGCATTGAGATGATGAAACCCTTAGTTGGCTGTTTTGATATTGATGGTTGAGTTGCTTCCATAGAGGTTGTTTTTGATCAAGTTAGTGCTTTACTTGATACATGATATTGGGCTTACTCCATTGAGTTGATTTGAACAAGTTATTCTTTGCATTTGGTGATATTGTGTTGGTGGCTGTTTTGTTCAAATATCCTTGGAGGGAAAAGGATTTCTACTTGTTTCCTTTTCTTGTGATGATTGGTTGAATGCTTCAAGGTTGATGTTGAGTTGAATGGTGTTGGTTGACTAAACCTTGCTTGATGAGCATTGTTGTTGAAATCCTAATTGTTGGTAAAAAGAATATGAGTATCATTGTTATATGAGATATTGCATGGTTGGCAATTGTTGGGTTGTGTTTCATATTCTTGAGAAAAGCATACTACATCTATCTTATTCTTTTGAGATTGAGATTGAGTTGAGATTGAGATTGGGAGTTAAGTATAGAACATATTGGGTCTCTAACAATTCTCTTTATGTTTCTATGAGATTTGAGATTGAGATTGGGAGTTAAGTATAGAACATATTGAGTCTCTAACAATTCTCTTTATGCTTCTATGAGGTTTATGAATCACATTGGGTCTCTAACAATTCTCTTTGTGGGTTCATGCTAAGCAAGTTTTTCTTGGTGAGCTTGCTGAGGTTTTGGACAGGTTTCGGTGGGGACTTGTGAGCAGGTTTTGGATAGGTTTCCGGTGGGGACTTGTGAGCAGATTTGGATAGGTCCTAGCAGAGGACTTGTGAGCTGAGTTTTTGATAGTTCTATCAGAGAACTTGAGGACAGAGGTGCATTGGTTCTTTGAGAAGAACCTGAGGACAGATTTGGCAAGTCTTTGAGAAGGCTTGTGTGCAGAGGATTGATTTGTTCAAGAGTTGGACAGATCTGATAGACAGAGGAAGACTTGTACTAGACCGACTGATTGTGTTTGGTATAGGTAGCTGAGCTGTTGTGGACGTGATCATAGAAGGTAGAGGTCTCTTAGGCTAAGCATTGAGGATAGGAGGTCTTCGATGGAAAGGAGTTCCACGTGCTGGCAAGAGGTAGAGGTAGTTGATCTTCTGAGGGATCATTTCCAGAGCGAGGGGGAAGGTATCTCCTTTGAGCCAGAGGCTCATAAATTTAGATTGGGGGAAGGTGTCTCCTTTGGGCCGAGGCTCATAAACATTGTAATTGGGAAGGTTTCCCAAAGAACTTTGAGATAACTTTTAGAGAAAAGTTTTGTGGACGTAGCCCAAGCATTCTGGGTGAACCACGTTAAAATTGGTGTCACTTTGTGGATGATATTGTGCATTGTTTTGATATTGCTTTGGGTATATTGCTTTACTATTTTGAAGTATAAAGGAAAAAGTAAAAGAGGTCTTATACTTGTTCACCCCCCTCTCAGTATAAGCTTGTGTTCTTCAATTGGTATCGGAGCGGGTGCCTTCGAAAAGTTTAACGACTTGAAGGAAAAGCTAGTAAAGAACACAATGGATCATTCAAGTGGCAATGCAGCACCTATTCTTGATGGGTCAGATTTTGGTCTTTGGAGTGCAAGGATGAAGGTTCATCTAATGGCACTTGGGAATGAGGTTTGGGAAGTGATTGAAGATGAGTACACTATTCCTGAACATGGTCCTAATACTAAAGAAGAAAGGCTCCTACATCACAGCAATTCAAAAGCAATGAATGCAATCCTGAAAGGCTTACAGAAGCAGATCTCACCAAAGTGATTCACTGCAAGACAGACTAGTGAAATGTGGAATCGGTTGAAGGTGGTTCATACAGGGGATACAAATGTCAGAAAGGCCAAGTTGAGACACTTCAAAGGTATGTTTGAACAACTCAAGATGAATGATGATGAAAATATTAGTGACTACATGCTTCGTATGGATGAGGTTGTTAACTCCATGAAAGACTTAGGTCTTGAGCTTGCTGAAAATGATGTTTGTGATAAGATTTTAAGATCTCTTCCTAATAGATTTAGTGAAAATATTTCTGCTATTGAGGAAGCTAAAGATTTGGATAAGTTGAAAAAGGATGAGCTCCATAGTATACTTGCAGCATTTGAGTTGAGAACTCAAGTGAAGGTTGATGTCAAGAAAGAGGCGGCTTTCAAGGCTACCAAGAAATCCAAGGGTAAACAGCTTCAAGAGAGTGATGAGTCTTCTAGTGATGAAGAGGCATATTACAGCAAGAAAGGCAAGTTCTCTAGAAAGCACAAAAATATGAAAAATGTAAGATGTTTCAATTGTGGAAAGTTTGGTCATTATGCTATTGACTGTACTGTTGCCAAGGATGAAAGTGATGAAGATAAACAGGACTGTAAGAGCAAGGATTCTGAAAAGCACAAGCATCACAGGAAAAACAAAGATGAGCATAGCAATCAAGGAAAGAGGTACTCTCACAAACACAAGAAGAGCTTCTACCTAGACAAGGCAAGTAAGTGTTCTAGTAGTGATAGTGAAAGTTCTTCAAGTGATAATGAAAATGAGATGTTGTTCATATCAGAAAAAGAGGAAGAACCAAAACATAGATTCATTATCATGAAATGTCTTAGATGTGGAAATTTTGGTCACCTTGAGGATGATTGCACAAATAATGATTTGGTTTCTAGTATGTATGAGGATGCTTCAGAAAACTATAAGGAAGATGCATGTATGGTTTTTGAAAAGGGTAGCACCTCTAGTGATAAGAAATCTGAAAAAGGCTTTGATGATTCAAAAAGCAAACATATAGAGGAAGGTGAAGTAGATCTTAAAGGTGAACTTATTAGTGCTCTTAGTGCTTTGAAAAAGGAAAGAAAGAAGAATGCTAGACTCAAGGATAAGTTAGATGAATGTTGTATGGAGAGAGATGATCTTATAGAAAGTCTTGACTTCTCTATAGCTAAGACACAAGAACTCAAGGAAGAGTTAGAGTCTAAGGTTCTTGAGTATAGTGAGTTAGAACAGAAAATGGCTTCTTTGAAAGAGGAAACTAAAGAGTACAAGGATAAGCTTCACAGGTTTCAAGATAGCTCCAAAAAGGTTAAGTCACTCATCAAAGGTCAAAGAAAGACAACAGATAAAACAGGCCTTGGTTTTGTTAAGCCTCACAAGGAACAAGTTGGAGAGTCTAGTAAGAGACTCCAAAAGGAAGAGAGTTCCGATGAGGAAAGTATTTCAGATCATGAGTCCTTGAATGATAGATGCACAGAATAGAAAATAGAATTCAGAATGAGAAGAAGAAGTTTTCAGAGCCTAAGAGGTCAAATAAAGGAAAGTTTCAAGGCAGATGTTTTGCTTGTCACAGGTTTGGTCACATAGCTTCACATTGCATGACTCAAGTAAGGAAGGTAAATGACAGTTTCAGAGGTGGTAATTTCTTTCAAGGGTATTGCTACTCTTGTCAACAGTTTGGGCACAAGGCAGTTTATTGCAAGGCAAATATCAGGAACAGGTTTGATCAGAATAGGTTTGATCAGAAAGGTTTGGTCAAAGGTTTGGTAAGTAAAGTTTGGTCGAACCGGTGGATTCAAAGAATAGGTATGCCTAAAAGAAATAACATTGTTACTTGTTATAAGTGCAACAATGAAGGTCACACAACTAGACAGTGTAGAGCTGAAATTCCAGAATACAAGAACAGGAACAGTGGCATGATCAGGTCCAAGGATCAAGGCATGGACAAGAACAGGAATATGGACAAAGAGTTCAAGAGAAGGCCCGAAAAGGAAGTTATAGACGCTGATGATGATCAGTGCCTAATGGGAGTTTTACTCCCACCCTAGAATTAATCACCTCATCAGGTGGGGGAGGGACTAAGCTAAGAGGCTCATTCTTAGTCCCGAGCCCCAAAGGTGGCCCTTTGCCATTGATGACAAAGGGGGAGAGATATGAGTAAGGGGGAGAGCTTCAAAGTGAAGAGGAAAGCTTCAAGTCAGGGGGAGCAAAACTTCAAAGGAAGATTCTCAGTTGTGGGCATGGTTGGTCAGTTGTTAGCACAGTTGGTTTCAGTTTTGGCTCTTGAGAAGTGTTTTCAGTAAAGGTTTGCCATCAATGACAAAGGGGGAGATTGTTGGCAATTTTGGGTACATTGGGTACATTGCCTTTGCTCAAGTGTATAAGTTGTCATTGATGTCAAAAGGCATTTTTGTGTTGATATCAAAAAGAGTGTGATGTCAAAAATATCTTGAGAAGCTTCATAATGTTAAAGGGTTTTTATTAAAACCATGGTGACAAGGTTAAAGGTTTTTCTTAAAACCATTTGGACTCATTAAGGGTTTTTATTAAAACCAAGCTTAACTTAATGCAAAGGTTTTTACTTCTTGAAAAACCTTGAAGGTCCATGTTTATTATTAATAATTAAATTAACTCAAACCTTTGACAAGGGTCTAAGTTTAATTTATTATTAATAAAATAATAATTATTATTATTTTAATTATTATTAAAGGGTCTTTCAACCCTTAAGCGACGGAGAAAAAAGAATTCTTTCGCCGATATGTTGCCATCGTTGGAGGAGCGCCGACGTCAAAAAGTTAAGGAGAAATGGCTATATAAGTGGGGATGATTTTCTAAAGTGAGCACCACCGATTAATTGGAATCTACGATTTGCGTTTGCTCTGTATCATTCGAATAGCGCTTGGTGTCTTCGATTTGAGCTTGCTCTGTGTCTTTGAATCTTCGATTGACGTCTTTGAAATCGTGCTTGATCTGTGTCTTGGAAACCGTGCTTGGCATACTCGGATTTGAGCTTGGGCTGCATCCTTACTTTATGCTTGACGTTAGTGGATTGGCAATTGCACCTGAACTATGTTTTTCCAGACTATGTTGTGAGATGATTAATGCAAGCATTCAGTGACTTACGTTTTGGACAGCGCTCACCAGTTTGCATGTGGCTTGTGGAAGACATTTACGTTTTCCAGATTCTTGGCGTCAAAGGAAGATAAAATAAAGGGCAACATTGTATTTCTTCATTGGGCACTTGTGACCCAACGGCGGTGGCATTTTAGCGAAGGTGCTAGAAGGCAGAGGTGCCGAGTTCGATTCTCTTCATTGGTAATTTTCTTTTGGTCGCGGTGTGCAAAGGATAGTGGTTGTGAATGCGCTGGAGGTATAAGGTTAAGGTATCATATTTGCTTTGACATTGTTTTATTGATGCTTAATGTTTATGTGGAGTAATAAGGTGTAAAGAGGTTTTACTTTGTATGTATATTATACTTCTGGTGGTTTTTATTAAGTTGGAGAAATAAGGTGTTAATTTGGATCTTTATTATTGTTTATTATTGTATAGTTGCTAACTCTAATTGGTGGCAAATTGAGAGTTAGTGTTGTGACAGATTTTGAGTTCTCCTTCTTCATCAAAGTAAAGGTATGGGCAACTTCTTCCATGTATGTTGTTGATGGTATATTTTCTGAAATTGAGTTTGGAGTGAAAAGGTTGTCTACTAGGTATTTTTGGTGTAAATCTTATTTTCTGGATATTGAAGATTGTTTATGCATTAAAATCATTGATGAGTTTTTGGGTGAATGCATAATTCTGGTTGAGGAAGAGGAAGCATTTTTTGCACTAGGGTTTATGTTAGTAAGTCTTGCTACTTGCATTGAGATGATGAAACCCTTAGTTGGCTGTTTTGATATTGATGGTTGAGTTGCTTCCATAGAGGTTGTTTTTGATCAAGTTAGTGCTTTACTTGATACATGATATTGGGCTTACTCCATTGAGTTGATTTGAACAAGTTATTCTTTGCATTTGGTGATATTGTGTTGGTGGTTGTTTTGTTCAAATATCCTTGGAGGGAAAAGGATTTCTACTTGTTTCCTTTTCTTGTGATGATTGGTTGAATGCTTCAAGGTTGATGTTGAGTTGAATGGTGTTGGTTGACTAAACCTTGCTTGATGAGCATTGTTGTTGAAATCCTAATTGTTGGTAAAAAGAATATGAGTATCATTGTTATATGAGATATTGCATGGTTGGCAATTGTTGGGTTGTGTTTCATATTCTTGAGAAAAGCATACTACATCTATCTTATTCTTTTGAGATTGAGATTGAGTTGAGATTGAGATTGGGAGTTAAGTATAGAACATATTGGGTCTCTAACAATTCTCTTTATGTTTCTATGAGATTTGAGATTGAGATTGGGAGTTAAGTATAGAACATATTGAGTCTCTAACAATTCTCTTTATGCTTCTATGAGGTTTATGAATCACATTGGGTCTCTAACAATTCTCTTTGTGGGTTCATGCTAAGCAAGTTTTTCTTGGTGAGCTTGCTGAGGTTTTGGACAAGTTTCGGTGGGGACTTGTGAGCAGGTTTTGGACAGGTTTCGGTGGGGACTTGTGAGCAGATTTGGACAGGTCCTAGCAGAGGACTTGTGAGCTGAGTTTTTGATAGTTCTATCGAGAGAACTTGAGGACAGAGGTGCATTGGTTCTTTGAGAAGAACCTGAGGACAGATTTGGCAAGTCTTTGAGAAGGCTTGTGTGTAGAGGATTGATTTGTTCAAGAGTTGGACAGATCTAACAGAGAGAGGAAGACTTGTACTAGACCGACTGAGTGTGTTTGGTATAGGTAGCTGAGCCGCTGTGGACGTGATCATAGAAGGCGAAGGTCTCTTAGGCTAAGCATTGAGGACAGGAGGTCTTCGGTGGAAAGGAGTTCCACGTCTTCGGCAAGAGGTAGAGGCGATTGATCTTCCTGAGGGATCATTTCCAGAGCGAGAGGGGAAGGTATCTCCTTTGAGCAGAGGCTCATAAATTCAGATTGGGGGAAGGTGTCTCCTTTGGGCCGAGGCTCATAAACATTGTAATTGGGAAGGTTTCCCAAAGAACTTTGAGATAACTTTTAGAGAAAAGTTTTGTGGACGTAGCCTAAGCATTCTAGGTGAACCACGTTAAAATTGGTGTCACTTTGTGGATGATATTGTGCATTGTTTTGATATTGCTTTGGGTATATTGCTTTACTATTTTGAAGTATAAAGGAAAAAGTAAAAAGAGGTCTTATACTTGTTCACCCCCCCCTCTCAGTATAAGCTTGTGTTCTTCAATAGACTCATCAAAACAATAGTAAAAAAAGTCTAAGGTGCCCAAAATTAGTGTTGTGGGATATAGCTCATTGTGATCATATTTTCAAGCTTATCAGATTGATATATATCATTAAAGCACTTTTTTGGACTTACTACTAAAAATAGTAACCCCTTAAATCACACTTCTATTTTTATTAAATCACTAGTAGTCATTCAAATCACACCAAAATAGCTACTGGTACTCATGGACATCAAAAATATATGGAACAAACTATCTTAACATTGTATACCATCACCAAACAACTTAGTGCTATTATCGAAGATAATCAATCAATATGGGATGACATCTAACACTTCATAAATGAATACACTACCTCCAAAACCAAACTTCATGAAAAATTTCTAGAGATTGAGTTTAAGCTTCAAGGTGGCCCACAAGTGTTTGAGTATCAAGATACAAAATAGTTAGGGCAAGGAAAAGCACCCCATAAGGAAAGAAAATATTTTTATGCTTATTTTTATTGTGATACTACCTTCAATATTCCTAAATTGGACTTTCCTAAGTTCAATGAGAAATATGTGATTATATGGTTATGTCATGTTGATCAATTCTTCCAACTCCACAATGTTCCTAAATTTTTTTTTTTATTGGTTGAAAGGGTGTTGAAAGGTCCCCGAACCTTGTACAAGAGGTTTTTACATGTTTTCCAAGCCAACCAAGGAGGCCCAAGAGCTAAATATCAAAGAGAAAGCAAAACACCACATGAGGGAAGGTGTCACGATATCCCGACCAGTTACGTTATCGTGGCCCACAGCATAGGGAAAAAGCAAGGAGGAAAAGATGTGATATCGTGACATGTTGCACCGTTGCAGCCAAAGGAGGAAGATATGTCACGAAATCATGACAATAAGCAGCATCGCAGCCAAAGGAGAGAAAGTGTCACGATATCGTGACATGTTGCAAGGTTACTGCCAGAAGAGAAGTGTCACGATATCGTGACATGTTGCAAGGTTGGTGCCAGAAGAGAAGAAGTGTCACGAAATCGCGACATGATGCATCATCAAGGCTGAAGAGGAAAAGTGTCACGATATCGCGATAGGTTGCAAAATCTCGACCGAAGAGAAAAGTGTAGCGATATCATATGTTGCAAAATCACGATCGAAGAGAAAAAGTTTCGCGATATCGCAACATGTTGCAAAATCGTGGCCGAAGAGAAAAAGTGTCACGATATCGTGACATGATGTAGAATCACAGTCGAAGAGAAAAAGTGTCATGATATCGTGACATGTTGCAACATCATGGCCGAGGAGAAAAAATGTCGCGATATCGCGACATGTTGCAACATTGCGGCCGAAGAGAAAAAGTGTCATGAAATCGTGACAAACTGCATCATCGAGGTCGAAGCGGAAAAGTGTCACGAAATCGTGACATGTTGCAAAATCTCGGTCAAAGGGAAAAAGTGTCATGATATCGTGACATGTTGCAAAATCACGGTCGAAGAGAAAAGGTGTCGCGATATCGTGACAAGTTGCAAAAATGCGACCGAAGAGAAAAAGTGTCGTGATATCACGACATGATGCAAAATCGCGGCCGAAGAGAAAAAGTGTCACAATATCGTGACATGTTGCAACATCGCGACCAAAGAGAAAAGGTGTCGCGATATCGCGACATGTTGCAAAATCATGGCCGAAGAGAAAAAGTGTCACGAAATCATGACATGTTGCAAAATCACGGCCAGAGAGAAAAAGTGTCATGAAATCACGACAAGCTACATCATCACGACTGAAGAGGAAAAGTGTCACGATATCGTGACATGTTGCAAAATTGTGGCCAAAGAGAAAAAGTGTCACGATATCGCGACATGTTGCAAAATCGTGACTGGAGAGAAAAAGTGTCGCGATATCGCAACATGTTGCAAAATCATGGCCGAAGAGAAAAAGTGTTATGATATCACGACATGTTGCAAAATCACGGCCGAAGAGAAAAAGTTTCGCGATATCGTGACATGTCGGGAATGATATTATGGAAACGATGGCAAGAACGACGATGGACGATGGCGATGGCGATGGCGACTGTGGAGGGTCGATGGCGACGTTGGAGGATCTGGTGGTGCAGGAATGTCCTCGGGTCCTACAGGTGTTGTTGGGCCTATTGTAGGCCCACTAAGTGGGAATCTCAATGAAGACCCAAACGGTGTGGTGAAACTGATGGATAGCGATAGGTGCTGATCTAAAAACATTAGGGTTTCACCCTCCTCCCCTTCCAAAGCACCTCCTTGGTCTTTATCCTTTGTGGAAAAAGTTAGGTCTTCGTCAGGAGCATTTTCTTTCCAAACTCCTTTGCCCTTATCTGTAATGGGCACTGAAGTCTCTTTTTTGAGTGAGGTTATGGAGCCACTAATCTTCCAAGAGTCTCTCTCTCTCTTATCGAGAAATTTTTCGGTGCCCGGCCTGATATGGAAACTATTCGTGAGTGGGTTCTATCCAAATGGCAGCTTTCGGGAAGCTTGGAGTTAGTGGCCTTTCCTAGGGGGTTTTTCATGATAAGGCTAAACAATGCCCTTGTCACCCACTGCATTCTTATCGGAGGGCGATGGTTTTTCGGTCGTCGCAACCTATTTTTGCGAAGATGGGGGGAAGACTTTGACCCTGAGACTCAGTCTATCAACATCATTTCGATTTGGATCAAAATTCATGGGCTCCCCCCATAGTTCTTCTACAACGATGCACTCAAAGGCATCACTCAACCGATTGGATATTTGGTCGTCATTGACCTTGTTACCCAAGCCAGAACCAGAATGACCTATGCTCATGTTTTTGTCATGGAAAATCTGGATTTGGCTCTGCCTACCTTCATTGGCATCAACTAAGGGAGCTACAAAAGATGTCAAGGAGTTGAGTATAAAAACAAGCCCACTTTTTTTTTGGAGTGCAATACTCAGGGCCATCTGGCTTCTCAATGCCCTTCCCGAAAAAAGAAATCCCTAGTGATTTAGGCTGAAATATGGATACTTAGATCCAGACCACCCAAAAAAAGGCGTCTGGCCGAGGTCATGGCCGATCTGCAGGCCCTCCTAAAACCTCTGCTTCAAATAATGCCAAACCCAAAAATGTATAGGTCAATATGGATTCTTTCAATCTTGAATTAGAAGCTTTATCATGGTACCAATGGTTCCAACATACTGTTACCAATACTTTTTGGGAACCTTTTAAATCACAATTACTCACTCACTTTGGCCCTTATGAATATGATGATTTTCAAGGAGCACTAACCAAGTTGAGATAAACTTCTACAGTTTGAGACTACTAAGCCCAATTTGAAAATTTTACTAACAAGACCAAGGGGTTGAATAAAGAGTTTTTATGAGTTGTTTTATCAGTGGCTTAAAGGATGATCTTCAAACTAAGGTTAAGATATTCAAACCATAAATAATGATGCAAGCCATAAGCCTAGCATGGTTGGCTGTATCTAAAATTTTAGCTCAAAGAAGGACACCTAAATTTCCATCAACCAAACCCTCTTTTCCTCCCAAGTTCATAAGCAATAATTAAAATAAATCTATCCCCTCAAAATGCTTGTCCACAAAGGAAATGGATGCTCGATGAGCCCAATGGTTGTGCTACAATTGTGATGACAAATATGTTAGAGGACATAGGTGTGACCAAAAGAAGTTGTTCTTGATAGATGTAGAGGAACTCATAAGCAATGACCATAGTGATTATGAAGTAGAAACAATAGAAGAACAACCTCAAAATGAAGAGGAAGTACATGAAGAACGTCAAGAAAAAACATTTTTCCACACTCTTGTAGGGATTACTACTCCACAGACCATAAAAGTTGTGGATTTTTCAAAGGACAATGCCTTACAATCCTTATTGATTCAGGTAGCATACACAACTTTATTGATCTTCAAATGGCCATACAATATAATTGTTACATACACACATGCAATTCCTTTGAGGTTATGGTAGCAAATGGAGGGACCTTACCTTGCAAAGGTAAGTTTTGTAATGTCAAATTGAAAATAGGGGATTATGAGTTCAAACAATATATGTTTGCTCTTCAATTAGGGGGATGTGATATTGTGTTAGGAGACCAATGGTTGGGTACCTTGAGCACCATCGCGTGGAATTTTGTAGAATAATGGATGTGGTTTTCACAAAATGGATAGTCTTACACTCTTCAAGGTTCAAAAGTAGGGCCCCCTCATATTATCAACTCAAACCGTATGAAGAAGTTAAAAAAATATTCTCATGGGGTCATCACGCAAATATTTACAATTTAGCCACTTACTACAAAAGTGGACCAAATTCTTGAATATTTGCAACTTGTTTTGACAAAGTGCAATGCATTTTTTGCAGAACCAACAGAATTACCACCACATAACTCCCATGACCATGCCATTCCACTAGTACCTGGTAGTGTACCACCTAACATCATGTCGTACTGATACCCGCATGCTCTTAAGTCAGAGATAGAGGAGTCAGTGCAAGAATTATTAAAATTTGGAGCCATTTGCTTGAGTAACAACCCTTACTCTTCTCATGTCTTATTAGTGCAAAGGAAATATGGATCATGGCACTTGTGTATTGATTTTTGTGAGCTCAATAAGCTCACCATTAAGTATAATTTTCTTATTCTGGTGGTAGATGAATTACTAGGTGAGTTACATGGGATTATGTTTTTCTTCAAATTATATCTTCACTTTTGGTACCATCAAATCCGGCTCAAGGATGAAGATATTCCTAAAACTACATTCTATACTCATGAGGGTCATTATGAATTCTTGGTGATGTCATTTAATGCACCTTCCACATTCCAAAGCCTCATGAACAATATTTTTTTTCCCTTTCTTCATAAATTCATTTTGGTTTTCTTTGATGATATTTTGGTTTATAGTTTTTCTTGGGAATATCACCTCTCCCATGTGGATTAGACTCTACAACTATTGGCACAACATCAAATTTATGCTAAGTGGTCCAAGTGTTCTTTTAGGTTGATGAAAGTGGAATATTTGGGACACATTGTAACCAAAGATAGCATTAAAGTTTACTCTAAGAAGATTCAAATGGTTCAAGACTGGCCAAAATCTCACACTCTAAAAGGTCTTTGTGGATTTTTGGGGCTTAAATGCTATTACCACAAATTTATCTGCAACTATGGAAAAATTATCGCTCCCTTAAAATCCATGTTAAAAAATGATTCTTTTACTTGGACTAGTCCAACTGAACAGGCCTTCATAAATTTAAAGCATGCTATGACAATCACTCTAGTCTTAGCAATGCTTCATGCAATGGTATTGGCATGGTGGTGATGTAGGAAGGGCACCCCTTGGCTTTCACTAGTAAGGCACTTTCTAGTTGCAATCTAGGTAAATCACCTTATGTCAAGGAAATTATTACCATTTTGCATGCAATCACTCATTGGTAACCTTATCTCATTGGGCATCATTTCTCCATTAAAATAGATCATCAAAGTCTCAAATATTCCTTAGAGCAATGTGTTGCCACCATCAAATAATAGAAGTGGACCTCTAAGCTTATGGGTTATTATTATAATATTACTTATAAAAAATACAAGGGTAACATTATGGTAGATGCCCTCTTTCAACAATTTGAGACTCATAGTATGTTATGTACCATTTCTTCACCTATTCCCCAATGGAAAAAAATTTTACATGAGGAGGTCCTTAATGATTCAGGCTTGCAAACTTTGGTTGCCTCCCTTCAAAAAGATCCTACCTCATATCCTAAATACACTTGGGATGACCAAGATCTATGCTACCACCAACACCTTGTTGTTACTCACACATCTCTACTTTAGAAACTTCTAATGAAGGAAATGCATGCTTTCCCTACTATAGGCCATTCAGGGTTCCTCAAAACATATGAAAGGATTAAGCATAACTTTTATTGGAAGGGTATGAAGAAGGACATACACATTTTTGTGGTAACATATGACACCTATTAGCATATGAAGGTAAAAATGGTGCATTCTCCAAGAACTCTACAAATCTTGCCTATTCTCAAACAGGTTTGGATAAATATTTCCATGGACTTTATTGAAGGGTTACCTAAGTTTAGAGGTAAACTGATTATTTTTGTGGTAGTGGATCATCTTTTGAAGTATGCTCATTTTTTTCCCTCTCCCATCCTTACACAACCTGCATAGTTGCCCAAATTTTCCTTGATTCTATCTTTTGCCTTCATGGCATGCCCACCTCCATTATGTTTGATCGTGATCCTACATTCACTAGTAATTTTTGGCAAGAATTGTTTATATTGTAGGTAAATCCACTCAAAATGAGTTTATTTTATCCTATAAAGTAGTTTATGGCCGACCTCTACTCATTTATTTCTCCTAAATTCTAGGCAACTCTAAGGTCCATGTAGTTGACACTACTCTCAATCAACATGTCGAAGTCCTCCATCAACTGAAGATGAATTTGGAAGTGGCCCAAAATGGGATGCACCAACAAGCTGATCAACACCATTCTAAGCATAGCTTTGATGTTGGTGATATGGTCTTCCTTCACTTGTAGCCATACAAACAATCATCCCTCTAGCTTTGTAGGTGCTAGAAACTCACATCCAAGTACTATGGGCCCTACCAAGTTTTACAATGGATTGGTTCCATGACCTACAAATTGGTCCTACCATCAACATCCAAGCTCCACCCTATTTTTCATGTATCCTCTCTCAAGAAGGTTGTGGGAAATTAGGTATAGGTTCAATCTGCCCTTCCAAAATTGGATGAAGAAGGTTCTATCTTGCTCGAGCTAGAACAATTGTTGGATCATAGGATGTGCACTATTTGCAACCAAGCCATTATTGAGGTCTTTATTTAGTGGTATGGTCTACAATCAAAATATGCTACATGGGAGTCTCTCCACTAGATCCAACACCAGTTTCCTCATCTACAACTTTGAGGACAAAGCTTTTTGAATGAGAAGGATATGTTAGAACCCTATCCTAGCATTGATTTTATAATTTTCAATTGATTATGTAATGACCCATGTCCAATGTGGGGACCCCTTTATAATATTATTTTATAATAATTTTGTAATGGTATATGGTAACTAAGGTGCCTAGACCAGTGGAGTTATTTCATGTAACTGTTATCAAGAATGCATTTGATTTTTTGTAGAAGATTCTAGCTCAAGTAGTGTTTTGCATGTAAGCTAGCTCTTGATCTTAGGGATAGGGTTGCATGAAAAATTTCTTTAAAAGACATGGAGCCATGTACAAATGTATATTTTTACAAGTTAATGGAATATTAAAGTAGGTTTCCCCATGGAAGAGGCCCGTGATTCTGTGAGATTGTTTCAATTGTGCAATTACTTTTTGCATAGTGTTATTATTTTCTTTGATGAATTTTCATTTATTTTTAGTATCTTGTGTGAGTGAGCATAATTTTAATTGTAGGTTCCTAACATACATTCACCATCTTCTTCAAAATTAACCACCAAATGAGTGTCATAAGTTTTTGCACTACATTGTATCTTCACACAACACAATACAAAAGGAGAAAAATGTAGAAACCCAAAAATTTCACATTCAATCTCATGCTGTAAAATTTAATGGTCAAATAATGAAACATTAAAAAACTAGTTCAATCACCCAAAGCCCTAGGTAAAGCTAACCTAAACCCTAGGTAAATGTAACCCTAAGCTAACATAAATCCTAGGTTACCCTAATACCTAGGTGGAATCCACATCACACATTGCTACGCACTTCCCTAAATACCCATTCCCTTCATGTAACATCCACTTCTTTTCCCCTTTTAAGGATTTTTAATAATAAATAAATAAAAAGTGGATTTGCCCTTCCCTAGGCCTTTTGTTCTTCCCTAGGTGATTAATAATAATGGAGCACCCATATCCCACTTCAGACCCACAGGAGGTAGGCGTTACTCATATACTAATGCATTAAAGAGGATTTCTCTCTCCTCCCTCTTCTCTTGCCACATCACATGTCCCTTTTTTTTAGAAGACCTATATATAAACCATGTTAACTATGGTTTTAGGAGGAAATTCTAAGTACCATTATGTTGCTAAATTGCATCTCAAACCATTCTCATTAATTATAAATAGCTGACTCCTCCCACTGAGTTTTTTTGTAGGTCTCTATGATTCTAGGGGATAAATAAGCATCTACGATTTTTGGATAGACTCCAAATTCCATTGGTGGACTCCATGACACCAAGGTTGACTAGTCCAAGTAAGAAACTAGAAATTGTACGAACCCATCCAATCACCCAAAAAATGCATGGACCCATACAATTTCTACTTTTAGGTTGTTAAGCTAGCCTGCTAGGTAACCTCTTTCTCCTCTATCAATTTTAGCACATTTTTGTACTTCCATGATGCATTTCCATTTAATTTTTGAGTCACTATGTTTGTGTTTACAAGAGGCCTAATTGAGACAGACCTTTCAATTATCTAATATATTTTTGTAGGATTACATTGTGTTTGAGGATTGACGCACCTAATGGTGGCATGCTTCATAAGCCCACCATATTTTGAGGATCTAAAGAAATAAACTTACGGTGTCACGAAGACGTTCGATGCTAGGGTCCTTCCTTATGGAATCCCTCTTTTGTAGTCCCTAGGTCATATTGTAAAAGAATTATATCATTTTATATTGTAACACTTTTACAAATTATCAATGAAATGCAACATATTTTTCTTTATTTCAAAACCAAAAACAAATATTGTAGGTGTTAAAAAGAAGTGGGACTAACCCCACAAATAAAATTTTAAAATAATGATGAAAATTATATCATGAAATATTAGAGGCATGGACAATACCTCTAAAAAAATAGTTATTAAAGAATTAATAGGTTTTTATACTTATTTTATTCTAATATAAGAAACATAATTTAGTAGTTAGGAAAGGATGCATTCAAAAAGATTCGGAATATGGGGGATTATTTGGCAGTTTTTTTATAGAAGCTTTCAGAGATATAGTGGCAAAATGGGATAAACACATGGGACAAATAATTGCTAGAAAAAATTAATTGACTTGTAGGTCTATTTTATAGGAAAGAGAAAAACATCAAAGTTGGGATTATAAATGTATATGCTTCAATTAGAGTTACTCCTTATGAAAGATATTGAAAGGACCTTAATATATTTTGTCAAATATAATGACAATTCACAATTATGATCTATGGATTCTTGGGAAGGATTTCAACATAGTTCTATCTCCTATAGAAAATAAGGATTTCACTTCTATATGGTCTAAATAAATGTAGGATTTTGTTTCATTTGTCAATTTGAATGGTTGTAAATGTGATTGTAATGTTCTATTTCCTTTTGTGCTTGCCTTTGGAGAAATGCTTATTTTCTCTTGATTCATGTACAAAACCAACATATTCTATTATAATTATCTTTACAATCTTTTTTCTTGTTGTCCATGTACTTCCCTCTTCAACAAAAATCACATCTCTAGATACAATGCATTGTCTAGATTTGGGTCATAACATCTATATCCCTTGTTTTATTTAGAATAACTAGCAAAAAAATATACTTGAAATTTGGATATAAATTTTTGATTTCTTATCTTCAACATGAACATAATCCAAACAACCAAACACTCTCAAGTGACTCACCAAAGGCTTATTTTGATACCATACTTGATGAGAAGTCATATTATTTACTGTAATTGTGGGACTTCTATTAAATATGCACACTACTATTGCAACTTCTTCAATCCATAAATGATTACATAAATATTTTGCTAGTACCATGTTTCTTTCCATATCCATGATTGTCTTATTATTCTTTTCCACTATATTTTTATAAGGCATATAATCTACTATCAATTATATTTTTATTCCATATTCATCATAAAATTTGTTGAAATTCTTGGAACAATACTCATCACCATGATTTATCCTTAATATTTTGATTCTATATATACTTTCATTCTCTACTTTGGCTTTGAATCTTTGAACACTTCAAAATCATGACTCTTAGTCTTAAAAAAAATTGCCCAAGTTTTTCTAGTATGATCATCAATGAAAGTGATAAAGTGGAATAATTTACTAATTTTTTCTATGTGAATAAATCAAATGCAATGGATATGATTCTCTCCATGCCCTTCTTCCAGAAATATATATATATTTCCAATGTGCAACCTTCATATACTAATATTCTTGCTTCTACACAAGTTAGTCCATGGATCATTCCTTTAGCATTCAACAAATACAAGCTTTGGAAAATTTAGATGACCATATATTTGGTTCCATAACTAGCTATTGTCCTCAAATACTGTGTGATACAAATTGCTTTCTTAATATTCAAAGGAAATATTTTATTCTTTTTCATAGGTACAACAACCATTATTTGGGTCCCATGTGCATGGGCATAGATGATGCAATCTTTATTCTCAAACACTACTTTGTAGTTTTTCTCTAGAATCTACCCCACACTCAAAAAATTGTTCTTCAAGCCTAGTGGGAAGTAAGTACAATTTTTTTTATTTTCATCTTTTGTGCCAATTTGTAGGGTTTATTTTCTTTCAACATCTAATACTATCTTATCTCTAAACTTCACATGATATGAGACATGCAAATTCATAAACAAATCCTTATTATCAATCATATGATTTGAACAAATAGAATATAAGTACTAAGACTCAATTATAATTTATGTTACATTACATGACAAGAATATAAATTTGGATATCCCACCTTCTTCATGTGAAATTCTACCTTCCTTCCTCCTTCATTTCTTTCTTTTATTGCACCTTATCTTTCCTAGTGGTCACACATTTTGCAATAGTTACATTAAATATACCTCTTGTCAATAAATTTATCAGTACCTCTTCCACTATATCTTGTTGTTATACCATGAACCCTTCCTCTTTTAGAATACTAATTTTTCCACTCCTCTCTTTGACCTTGGGGATGGGAGATTGAACTAGCCCCATTATTATTTGACACTCTATCCTTGGAAGAAAAAGCTTGCTCTATTTTTTTCTTTACTATTTTTAACTCTTTCATGGGACATAAGTGATTCCACTAATTCATCAAACTCCAACTTCTTCAAATATTTACTTTCTTCAATAATAATTGCACAATTATTCCACTTTGGTGTCAATGTTCTCAACATATTTTTGAAAACATCTTCTTGTACTAGTTATTCACCATATATACCCCTTTTGCACATAATATCATGCATACTTACACAATAACCTCGCATGTTCTCATTGTTATTCATTCTCATATTTTTCATATTCTCCTTTTAATGTCTATAACATCACAAATTTTACTTGAGAGAACCCTTTATAGGTTGTTTTCAAGGTGTCTCAATCTCCTTTGGTAGTCTTGACACCTACAATTATTGATATAAATGTTATATCAAGACCTTCTTGTATGTAATATGAATCCAATACATCTTTTCTTTATGCTTCTTTCATTTCATTTTTTAAGGATAATAAAATATTTAAATTAGGTTCCTTGAATTCATTATTCATAACATCCCCACTTCCTTGGCGATCAAAAAAGTCCTCATATTTATGCAACAATCATAATTTTATCCCTTATAATACAAGATGGATAGTGAAACATTACCATAATCCATGAAAACTATAACAATAATATATGAAGTCTTCCTCTACAAAGTTAAGTTTTTAATTCTAAGGCTAAAGAGAATCAAATCCTCAAGGTATCCTCTTCTCTAATATTTAAGCTCTAATACAATTATTTTAGATGTGGTGGTATTATAAAACAATGGCTTAACATAGCATAGAAAGGAAAAAATGAATATAAAATAAAATTGCACAAAAAACCGCCAAAAAAACACTTCATTAGTCTTCAAAATGCACATTCTACTTCAATAGAATACCCTATACTTATGTATATAATAGGATGTATCTTGGTTATCTCTAAAGATTTGATGCTTCACATTCTCTCTAAATATATGTGAGAATATTTATTCTATTTATTTTTCATTTTCTTAATTTTCACTTGCAATTTTAATTTTATCCTATTTTGACTTTTGTCTTAGTTATCATGTTCTACATTTTGTCTTATTATTTTTTTGTTCTATTTTTTGTCTTATTTGTTAAAACTCAATGCTTTTATGGATTTTGCATTAGATTTGATGAGTATTTATATACATTACTTTTGGCTTAACCATCATCCATGTGAGGACGGTAACTACTTGAACTCATGGTCCTTGTGAGTGGTAGTTTGTAACTGCCTTTATTCTTATTTTCCTTGTGAAGGGTATTTGATAGCTCCTCGTAACTATATTGTCACCTAGTGATGGGTTTTTGGTTATTACCCTAATAATAATGCTACCTAACTATGGTCGAATAACTCATAAAATTCCCTCCTTATTACATCATAGTTGAGAATTCCTTGGAGAGGAATTTTTGAATGCTTTCAAATTTGATTTATCCATGTGGCTTGATGAAGATGTCTAATTATTGCTTTATCATTTTTGCTCTGATTTTTGGTTCTATCTTCATGTTTTTGGAACAAGGGGAAATTTCATACCCCTCCTTAATCAACATGATCCAAATATGGTTATGGATCAAGAATACTTAAGCAATAGTGGGATTGGTCTCACTTTGCTTATCCAAGGATAGGTATAATTTCTTCTATCCATGGTTATAAAATATAATTGGACACATATTATTATGCCCATCACTTATGATTGAAACATGCAAAGATTTTAATTTTAATTTTAAGTGGTAGTTCAATATTAATCCTTGTAAACCCAAGGTTTGAGATTTTAGTTTTAATTTTTTAGGGTCCATTAGGGAAAATATTTTAGAGGCCATAACTTCTACATGCAAAAGTATTTTGAGCTCTTTTTTCCAAATCACATGATTTTTTTAGCTCTATGCACTAGTGGCTTCAATTTATGGATCTACTATGGTGTTAGAGGTTGGGTTTTAAAAATATTGGACCATAAATCTCTTATTAATCATCTTAATAGAATAAACTACAATGTTTGATCAATCCAAATGATTGACTTGTTGTTATGAACCTTGATTTTCAATAGCAAAAATTCATTAACCAATTTGCAAAAAAAATAGATAAAACAACCACAATAAGTAACCCACACAAGAATAATTGAATACACAAAAATGAAAATACCCTTCAAATAGAGCCACACCAAGAACACTCCTTCAGGAAGGAATCACCCCATAATATTTCCAAGCTTCATGAGCTATGACTATTTTATAAGAATACACCATATGAGTTATATCCCCTCATATTTATATAGGATATTCATCTATCCAAACCTTGATGCTCAAGGGTTGGACCACATGCAAGTGAGGGACTCGAGCTATTAATTCCTAGTAAAAGAAACATCTACATCTTTATGAATAAGTAATGATTACATCATAGGTGATCCACATTAGGTAATAATTTAGTTATGGCTCATTATAATATTATATTATTAAGTACCTATCCTAGGTACCTAACATTCCATACCCCTTACAAAATATTTTGTCCTTGAAACATAAGAAGAGACTAAATAATATGATTTTTTGATCCATGCTAATAATTGGCACTGAACTTGATCATCCATCCATCCTAGTAAAACTCTTATTGTTGGTGGTCTTCATTGATGTTGGTATGCCCTTATACCATTTGAATATTTGGAAGTAATCCTTTGGTTTCAAGTGTTGGAGGTATCTTTTTGCTAGCCATAAATATCATTCTTTTTCATCCATGCTTGCTTTTGCCATAAATGTTTTGGCTCCTCTAGTTCCATGTTTTTCCTTCATAGATCTTATGTTACTTAAAGCCTTGTCTCTAAGATTATTGCTTCTCAAGGTGATGTGGATGGTGATATGCTCCAACCTTATCCCAATGTTCTACTTTTTTACTCTTCAATTTCTCATTTTTTTTTTATTTTGCATTCTTCTAGTATGGTCCCATATTTTGGTTCATCCTTGGGTTTTAATTTTGGTTTTTTTTTTTAATCTCTACTACCGACTCCTTAGAATTTATTTTTTATTCTTTTGTTTCTTCTTTGATTTGTTTCCTTGCAATAGATTCCTAGTTTTTTCTATTCCTTACTTCTTGAGCTGAGAAATATCTTACAATGTTATCTTATTTTTTCTATACCATAAGTTCATAAATTGCTTCTACACATTTATATTAGTAGTACCTAATGTTTCCATCCAAGGATATCCAAGAACATTATCCACTTCCTTCATCTCAATAACATGAAAATTTGCATGTAAAATATAGTCGAATAGTAAAATTTACAAAAGTGCAGTTGGACCTCATCTGACTGTAAAAGTGCGGCTAGACCAGATCTGGTGCACTTTTATAGTTGGATGTGATCTGACTATCAAAGTGCAGTCGAACCGCATTCGACTGTACTTTTACAGTCGAACTGCATCTAGATACAAAAGTGCACCCTGGTGCGGTCCAGCTACACTTTTATAGTTGGACCACATATGGCTATAAAGTGCACCCAAATGTGGTCTAGGTGCATTTTTACAGCTAGATGCACTCTGACTACAAAAGTGCAGCTAGACCACATCCGGGTGCAAAAGTGCACTTGGATGCAGTTAAACTGCAATTTTGCAATCAAACCTCATCCAACTACAAAAGTGCACCTGGATGTTGCTTGGGTGCACTTTTGTAGCTGGATGAGGTCCAACTTTAAAAGTGCAATCGAACCTCATTCGACTGTAAAAGTGCACCCAAACCGCATCTAAGTGCACTTTTGCAATCAAACTGCATCATGCAACCAAATGTGGTTTGACTATAAAAGTGCATCCAAATGTAGTTCAGGTACACTTTTATAGTCAAATGATATTCGACTGCAAAAGTGCAGTCGAACCACACTTTTGTAGGTGGACCTTTTGTAGTCGGATGCAGTTCAACTGCATCTAATTAGTAAAGAACCTTCTAGGAGGCATAACTCTTGATCTACAACTTCATTTTTTTTAACCACCTAGCTCAATGAGATCTATGCTTTAAACAAATTTTTTATTAGCTTGCCACTTGGTAAAATCCTCAAAAACCCTTAGAAGACCTCTAAAATGAGCTCTAAAGTTGCTAAAGTGCAATACCTAAGAAAAACAAGTAGAGATCTAGTAAGGGTAATGTGTAGAAACCCTTAAAGGATGTTAGGTCTAGGTAACCTAAAATGATGGATTTGGTAAATATTATTGTCTTATAGAATAATATATGAAAAATGAGTGGTAGTAAGATTTTGCAATTGATTCACCATATTTTTATAATTTTTGGTGGAAAATAAAGGTAATTCACCCTATTGATTCGTCCTATGTTGGACATGATTCACCTTGATTTCAAAATGGATTCGCCTAATTTTTATAAATAGATTTTGGGTCTGATCCCTTATGCATAACCCTATTGTAAATTGTTAACCACATCCCTATTGATGAAGTTATGCTTGTTTCTAGGGTTTATGGAAATGACAATTTTTTCTTTTGAATGTAATCATAAACCTATAAAATAGAAGTTTTAAATTCAAATAGATATTTTTGAATATTGTTTAACTTATCTGACATCCAAGTTGGGCTTCCTTCAATCTACACACTATCATCCTTCTATTTTTCTTTTTCTAATTTCTCACAAATTAACTCTTAGTTTCCTTTGGTTCCTTTTGAGTTTTGTTTAATTCTTCCACATAACTTTTGAGTGTATTATTCAAACTAGCTATCTTTTCATCATTTTGCTCCAATTCCCATTTGCTTAAAAATGTATCTTTAAATTCTTTCCATGTGTATGCATAATAGTTATACTCAGAGTTCACATACCAAGATAAATATTTCCCTTGCAAAGAACCCAATAACTTTTCAATTTCTTGTAAAATTTCAGTGGCAGTGACTCGAAGTTATCCATATATTTCATCAAGGCATGGTATTGGGGCCACATTTTTGTTCATGGGTTGATTTTTACTGTAATTATTGATCTTTTAGCTGATATCATTGGATAGTCGAATGACGGTGAGATCATTCACAGGGAGAAACACTCCCTTTAGAGTGAATTATCGCTTTTTAAAGATAAAGGAGAGAAATTAGGTAGGAAAAAAATGGAAACTTTTAGAGAAACTCTCCCCAAGCCACGGGATGTCATCATGATTATTGTTTTGCAGTATTTCACTCTAGATGGTCCTGGTGTAATTTTGAGGAGTTTTCACCTGGCATTTCTCAATCACTTGAGGGGGAAGAGAACTATAAATATTTCAAAGTATATTTTTAGGTCAGTTGAATGCTTGGTGATGAATGTCAATATGGGAGTTTCTTCCTTCCTCTTTCACTAAGGACTCCACATGGTCATGTACAGATACATGCTTGAGAGATAAACCATAAGAGTGGTGGCTTTAGTTGATGGGACTATGGATGACATTGATGGTGATGGCCTTTTGTCTTTTAAAATTAATCATGCAGTGGATTATGATGTGAAAGTGGAGGGAACTCTAGGTTCCCTAGAGTTTGAACCTCAGTGTGATACAACCAGAAGCAAAATTGACAAAAACAAGCACAAAGCTCCAATTATCCTCGATAATAATGATAATTCTAATGATGCTCTATATTTCCATATTAGGCCTGAAAGTGTGTCCAAGAAAGGCCACCCCATGGAAGGCATGGAAGGTACCTCTACGCAACCGCCCCTGCTAGCATCCCGAGTGTCATGTTGGCCAAATATCTCTAATCGGTACCATATCTAGGACCTCCATGATATAATGAAAGCTCTTGGGAGGGCTACTAAGATGATCTCTTTTCTCCTAGCATACGCGAAATATCTCCTAGATAAATACAACTACCAATATGAAATCTTGGAAGAATTCAAGAGCTTGGTGGGCACTGAGCACACTGATGCAGGGCATGACAAAGGAAATTCTAACAACTAACATTGCAGTCTTTGACTATGAGTTTTTTATTTTTGTTTTTGTTTTTGTCGAAAATCATGTTTATCATAGTCCTGCTTCCTTGTCTACCCCTGCATGGGTTTCTCTTATGGTATTTTAAGGTCTTCTCTTTAGCTCCTGTGTGGATCTCTTATCCTTTTTTTTGGTTTCTCTTGATGATCCATAGAGGGTCCTTGGTATTGTTGGATACCCTTTTCTTAGGAGAACATCTCCTAACTATCTCTCTTTTGTAAAAGGTTACATGATCCTTTCAAAACCCCTCTTACCAATAAAAAAAAAATTATATCCCCATTCAAAATTATTGAATTTTAAATATTTAAAAATTTTCAACCATTCCTTAGCATCAATATCATCTTCTCTAGAGAATTTTGGTAACTCCATGACCTCAAACCCTAAAAAATTTCAAAACTTATATTTTTCAAAATTAAAATTCCTTAAGTATCCTCTATTTGTTTCAATAAATAATTAAATCTATGAACTTTATTCAAAGTAAAATAGAATGCAACTAATTTTATTACCTAGGTTTATAGATATCTACACATAAACTAGCAATTATTAATGATCTATGGATACTTTTTTGGCTAATAACAACCTATGGACAATGTATTTCCTCCACTCATCCTAGCAACTATTAATAACCTATAGGTTGTGTAGTTCTTGAAATTGAAAATGACCTGCTTTATGGATTATTTTTTTGTAGAATACTACTAGACTTTGGAGTGGATATTTCTACCCTTAGACTAGCAACTGATAATGGCCTACTCTACAAACCTTTTTTTGTGGACTGTTATCAGCTAACTATTGTAATGGCTATATTGAGAGTTTTTCTACACTTTTAGATTGTCACCTAACAACTACCACTAATTATTACTATCTTAACTATTACCCATTGTTTATAATGCACCATCAAACTATCTAAATATTCTGATAGATAATAGGGTATTATCTACATTATCAATGTTTTGAAAGCCAATTAGTGTATTTTTTTCACTAACTTACAACTTTCTATTTTGATGAATACCATTGACTATTTTGATTTTAAATAGGGATAATCTAGGGCAATGTGTGTCTGGTTCCATGGTATCTCTAATATACTCTCTCAGTCATGATTAATGGTGAACCCAATATCTCAATATTTGAGGGTATGTGGAAGCTTGTCATCATATTGGGTGTTTTCTAATGCCTAGGCATTAGAGTTTAATCACCCATTATTTCATTTGATGCTTTATGGAAAATCTAGATTAGCCAAAAATGATAGCTTCTCCATGATATTTTAAAACCCTCAACATAGGGTTTCTAACCTATTCCACTAAAACTATAAAATATACTATTTTCTTGTAGTTTTTTTTTAATAAAAATGAGTAGAGCAAAAGAAAAAAATGAATACATAATGGACAACTACAAATATGTTATTTTGTTGCATTTTTTTAAAGGAAAATGAGCAGATAGAAATTATATATCGAATAGGGAATAGATAGCCAAAAAATAATTAAAGCTTCTATAGTGGAATATAACCTTGGGAAGTGCTATAATACCACTTGTTATGAACCTTGATTCTCAATAGCAAAAATTCATTAACCAATTTGTAGAAATATTAAATAAAATGACCAAAACAAATAATCCATACAATAATAATCGAATACAAAAATATGAAAATACACTTAAGGTAGGGCCACACCAAGAACACTCCTTCAAGAAGGAATCACTCCATAATATTTCCAAGCTCCACAAGCCAAAACTATTTTACAAGAATACACCATATGAATTCTATTCCCTCCCTTGCCTATATATAGGCTCTTCATCTACCCAAACCCTAATGCCCAAGAATTTAGCCATAAGTGGGCGACCCAAGATATTAAATCCTAATAAAAGAAACATTTACATCTTTATGAATGAGTAATGGTTACATCATAGTGGGTCCACATTAGCCAATAATTCTTTTATGGCTCATTACAATATTATATTATTAAGTATCTATCATGCGTACCTAACACTTGCTACAAATTAAGAACCTATGGTTTATCTTTTAAGAGAATAAATAAATTATTCTTGATGATAAAACTTGGCATCAAAAGATAAAAGAGGTTCTAGGCTTATTTTCCTTACTAATTTAACCAAAGTTGCTTTTTCATATCAAAGAGGAGAGTGGCCCTATTAAGGTATGGTAAAAACTACATTAAATTTTTAGGAAGGTTAATACGATTGAAGTGATTCATATAAAATTGAATATTTCTTCTCTTAAATTAGCTAACGTTTGATAAATCAAGGACTATATTATGAGACTCAAGGCTTTGATGGTAGTTATTGCATCTTCTGAAGGCTAAAAGAAAGATGATGTAGAATGCATTAAGATTATCCTTACACATCTCTCCCTCTTATTTTATATGTTGAAGTTAATGGTTCATATGATTCTAATATTTTAGGAATGTTAGAAGACTCTTACTCTTGATCAATTATTTTCTCTCGTAGTTGACTTTTAGGTGGCAATGCATAATTATAGTGAAACTCCACCAATATAATCTCATGCAAAGAAATTCAAATATAAGGAGGATAAGACATAGGAACCCAAGGGCTAGGCTAAGTATTCAAATAAAATTAAGACCACCTATGGATACTATAAAAGGGAAGAACAATGAGGAATTTCTTGCCAATGTTGCAAAGGATTGAAGTTGAGTTCTTGAAGTTAGGTGGATGTCTTCCAAGTGATGAGGGAGATTTGGATGGATCTTCCTAAACTACAAAGGCACACTAGAGAATCCATTATGAGGGAAGATATTATTGTCACTAATTTTTTCTCTTCTTGGTTTTGTATTTTAAATTATGAGGGGTGTTAAAATTATAATATGATTCATGTCCAAGAGTTGACATTATGCAATGTATTGGTTAGGCTAGGGTATTTCATTAAATAATGTATTTGCTATTTTGTAATATTTTATTATGTAAACCTAATGGGCCTTGATTAACCTTGTTATGGTTAAACCATTTTATTACTTTTAATTAACCTAAATCCCACTTACTATGTTGAATTAGGTTAAAATTTATGATGTAATTGGGGTTTTGGTATTGCTATAAATACCCCCCTCACACTCCTCATTTTTCATTGGAGTGTTGTGCAATATTATCTATGGATAGTGATTATTTATGGTGTCTATGGGTACCCTAAATCTCTTTTTTTCTTTTCTACTTTTTGTATAATATTTGAGTAAATATTTTACTTTTGTTCTTTTTTGGTAAATATTGTGAATTTCAAAAGAATTGATTATTCATTTTATGTTTTGTATCTCATTTGAGGGAACCTTGTACATTATCATTTATTATTAATACAAGTATAGGGTTCTTATCCTTTTGCTTAAAAATAATATTTATATTATATTATACATTAACATTCATTGATCCAACCATCGTTGGAGGTTGTTTGTAATAGAATATATACATTTGATAAACTAGTCACAAGGGTGCAAGTGATTGGATTAGAACTTGATTACCATTAGTTGCTTAATAGTTTAATTTTGGAATGCTTTATGGTACCTAGGTGTAATTTCTCAAAAATAAATTGGGTTCATAACTTAAGCAATACTTGAGGGGATCAAAACTTGAGTTCAAATCTAATCAAAGATAGCAAAATATGAATTATAGGGGTGTAAGAAGTCAACTTATAGAAAATAACAATTGTAATAATAAATTTAGAATAATAACAACAAAAATAACATACACTAGAATATTTGCAACAAAATTTATTATAGAATAACAAATTCAATAAAGCATCATAGATCCATATTTTTTTCTAAAAAATAATCCAAGCCACTTAAAGAGGGAAAAAATTCACAACCTAAATTTCCTCAACTATTTTTTTCATATATATCTTTATAAAAACCTATTAGGTAGTGCATACAAAAAGGTACTAAGTACTTGGTGAACTCTCGCTTGAAAATCTAATCATCCCCAACTAAATTTCCACATAGGCCATCCTTCGAGGCACAACCATTACCATGGATTTACATAATTTTATCTATATAAGTATGCTAGGAGCTTAGGATTCATATGCTAGTTATCCTTCTCATTATTTTCCCAACGAGCTAACTTGCCTCTTTCCATTCCATCAAAAATAGCACACTAGTTATCTCACCCTACTTAAGTTTATTTAAGTAGGAGCATAGCATATGGAAACCAACTATCATTCTCATATTTCGATAAGCTAGTCAATTCATTATAAGCCTCTTCCATTCCTCATTTGTGGAATAACGCAATAGGATTTCTAATAAAATTACTAATGCTTTAGGCATTATTATTCACAAGCTCAAATAATAGTCATAGCAATAACTTTTTTTCCTTCCATAATTTCATAATTAGACTAGCTACTTCTAACATGGTCATGACATAAATAAAATGATGTAATTAACACATTCAATTTTATTGATAATATTAAGCTACCATAATTGGTATACACTATTCCATAAATTACTTTATTGAATAAAATGCATAACCAAGTAACACTATTACCATAAAGAGCTAAGCTATGATTAAAGGTAAACTTATTAAACCATGAGCATTTAGCAAATCAGTCACTCAAAGAAAGATTTCAAAATACATTCCACAATAAATCATTTACCTTGGAAGAAACCCCCTTATGGGAAAAACCCAACACTAAAAATCATTTCCCATAATTTATTACTGATTCAAAAATACCATACATCAGGTAGATTCTACCTTATTGCATTCACAACAACAAGGAGAGCCTAAGTCTTATCAACTTTACAATACAGGTCATTCCTTTAACCCTTCTGAATAAATTTGACCATGTATTTTTTTTAGAATACCAAAGTAAACTCTTACAACCTTCATTATCCACATACAAACCCTTTAATAAAATTACAAATGGGGGAAGAAAGTAGAGATGGGAGGGCTCTGGTCCCTCCCCTGCTCCCCCTCCCATGGCTCCTAGTTCCTGCCCAGTCCTTGGCTCAACCCAGGTCATCCCTCCCGGGGAGTGGTTGTTTACAGATGATCTCCTAGGGGGAGATCCTTCTCCACTATTTGCACCCCTCTCGGCCGGCTAGGGTTTCCTTGGTTTTTTTTTTGGACTGGTGCTTCCCAGGGATCCCTGTTTGGTTGGGGATCCCTTCCCTTTTTCCCTCAGGCTTCCCCCTGGGGTTTTTTTGCAGGTTATTCGTGTGGATCTGGTCCCCTGCGTTTCTCGGTGCGGTGGAGGTGACGGTTTAGGGTTTGGATAGCTTCCCCCTTTTTCTTGTGAATCCTCGGTGGGCTCTGTGCTTGGACGGGATTCTTGGTCCCTACTGTTGGGATCCTCTTCTGTTTTCCCGGGGCGGGTTCCTTGTGGTACAACTCTTTGGTCACTTCCTGATGGGCTGGATCCTCTCTGTGCTGGCTGTCGGCTTCCTACAGGATGGCTCTCGCTGAACGGAATGTTTTCCCGGTGGGCGGCTGGTTTCTCCACAGGGCGGGATCCGCCAAATCTGCCGATTTTCCCGCGAGGCGGGATCCTTTCTTTTCTGCTGGTTTCTCGGATGGCGGGATTTCCCTGTTGCTTCCCGCTAGGCGAGACTGTTTGTGGTGGTTTTGACTGCTTCCCGCGAGGCGGGATTTTATTGTAACGATTTTTCTTTGCTTCCTACTGGGCGGGATCATCTCGATGGTGGTTTTTGGCTACTCCCCGCTGGGCGGGATCTCCAAAACTACTTTCTTTCTTATTTGTTTGTTTCCCGCTGAGAGGGATTATTTCATGCTTACTGTTACCGATGGGCGGGATTTCTATTTTGGTGTTCAATTTCAAGGGATTGATGCCCTAGGCCCATTGCTTATGTAATCAGGTTTTGGGATCCTTGTTAAAACCCATTGTAAATACAAACACTACTTACCAAAAAAAAAAAATTACAAATGGCACATATCTTTCATAATCAAGTACATTTTGATATCCATCACATGTTCACATCATACGACCACTTCTTACAATAATAAAATCCAATTTTCATCGTAGACATATAATGTAACATATAAATATAACAAGACCCTTCTTCAAGGATCTGCAAAAATAAAACACATGTCCATCTACTCACAAGAATATATCCAAATATAAAACCCCATATTGATCTCATATAGTAAGATAAGGAGAATTTTCTCCTCTCTACAAGTTTTAACTTTGGATTTAGCAACACAGAGCCCAAATCCATTTTTTTTAAATAATAATAAATCTACCAAAAACATCAATACTTGATTCCATTGAGTATGATTTCCTTATTCATTCCCATATTCCAATACTATTACTAATATACTGTGAAATATAATTACATTAATAGTAAACAAAATTCCAACTTTCCCTATTCTAACCTCAAGGAGTTCTCTACTTCCACATTGGAAACATGTCAACACTTTCTAGCTCAGCCAATAGTTCGATAATGTAAATTGGATGTTAAGTTATGGGTAGCATTATTTCAACCAAATATACTAACATCCCAGATGTATAAATAGATCCATCTTATTTGCACAATGTTTTTTGGTCTCTACACCAACACGAGGCTTGCTCCTTTAGAGCCGATTCTAAAATAGTTAAGGTACATTTAAGAAAGTTAATCTTCACTCACTCCACTTGTACTAAGAAGTAATCATGATGGTTCACTCAGTACAAGCTATTCCCCCTCCTAAGACTTAATTAGATATACTAGAAAATATTCTAAGTTATCTATTTGGGACTTGAAGTGCACTATGCATGTCAATAAAATTCTATTAGGTTCTAATCTGAAAGCATCCTATAGGAGAACAAAAAGGTCTACCTACAACTATCTAATTATTTCCACAAGCTTCACAGAAAACACCTACACCAAGCCCATCATAAAAACATAACAAGGATTCTAAACCTATAGTTATTCACTCTAAAATTCCTTATTGGCTTTCCCAACTATCAATACATCCACTAAAACTCCTATTCCAACTCGGGTAAATCAAAAATCGATTTCTATCATGAACATTAAGAGATGCTACTCTCAAAATCCTATCACCTGATTGTAAGATAACTAGAACCAGTTAACATATATATTGTTAATAAATTTTTCCAGAAAGATAAAAACTTTTCTAAGTTCGACTTATCCAAAGGCTTACTAAAATAAATAGGTCGAGACTTCCCAAAGAATAGAGTTCTTAACTAGTAAACATACCACTTTCAAAGTTATAAAATCAATTGCGATATTTTGGGAAACGTCGCCAACTCTTCTATAACAAAAAGAAGATTTATCAAGCCTATCTGATAGTATCAAGCAAGATTATTGTCACAGTCTTTCAACCATATCTCAAATGAATCTGGTGTTAAGGTGCACCCACAAAATAATTCTACTATGAAAACCCCTATCAAGGGTAAGAATTTTGAAGACTCAGTCCCAAAAATGAATTTTACGGATGCCCTTCGTGGTGGATAGCCTCAGCCCAATGCTAATATCAATACTAGGGCTTCCCATAAACCTCTAAGAATGCCTAAGATTGATCCCAGGAAAACAGAGTCAGGATGTCTTAAAGCAGTTGATGGAGCTCCTATTGTTAAGCTTGATATGGGGAACATTCAGACTGGCATTGAAGATTTGGAAAAAAGAGGACTAATTTTTTGGTTCGTGGGTTTTTGTCCGAGTCTATCTGCTTTCAAAGTCTGGGCTACAAAAAGTTGGAAAACTAAAGGTGAGTTACAAATCTCTATTTATCCAAATGGTTATTTTCTTGTTTTATTTGCTAATAGTGAAGATAGAGAGAAAACTTTTCAAGGGGGTCCTTGGTTTTTTAGAAGGGTAGGGCTTTTCATGAAGCCCTGGAATACTAAATTTAAATTCAAAGAAGAGATGCCTTCTATAGCTCCCGTGTGGGTTAGACTCTTTGGCCTCCCTATTGAATTTTGGAATCCTACTATTTTTTCTTCAATTGGAAACTCTTTAGGAACTTTTATGATGACTATTGATTGTACTCAAAATTTTGAACATATTATTTATGCTCGAATTTGTGTTTTAATTTATTTTGACAAACCCCTTCCTAAAAAGATAACATTACAATTTGGGGAAGACACTTGGGAGCAAGTAGTGGACTATGAGAACATTCCTTTTCATTGTAGAATTTGCCATGAATATGGTCATTTGGCCAGTGCTTGCCCAAATAAAATTCCTGATCAAAAGAAAGAAGATATAAACTCAGCAGGTTTCCAAATACCTAAGAAGAAGAACACTAAAAAAAAATAGTTATGAAGGATCAATCAAAGTCATTTGCTAATATGTTTGAAATACTTTCCACAAGTGAGGAAGAGGAAATAATGGAAACTAAAATATTAGAAACACAATTTAAATATGAAGGGAAGAACTTAGAGACAAACCAACAAATCAAAGGTTTTCAACAAAAAAAACAAGGAGAAAATTTACACAAGAAAAACAATATTTCAAATGTCAAAACTTCAAATAATGCAGGTCCCAATATAGACTTCATTGAACCATCTAGTAAAATTTTGGCAGTGTATGAGCATTCTTCAAGGTTAGAAGCCATCTCATATTCAATTGGAATAAGTCAAGAAATAGGGAAAAAAAAATTGAAGATGGATTCCTATCAAAAATAGGTCCCAAGACCAATCAATATCATATGGTAAAAGAAGGTGAAAAGCTTGTAGAGGAAGGTAAGATTAATGCCCTTCCCAACTTTTTTAGCCCTGGTATTAATGAAGATCATCACTTGGAATATTAGAGGACTCAAAGGGAGTCTTTCAAAACAAAATGAAATTAGAAGAATGATTCAAATAAATCATCCACATCTTGTTTTCCTTCAAGAAACAAAGATGTCAATGGAGGATATGGACTTAATTGCCAGTAAAATTTGGCCAGCTGGAAAAGTGGTTTCCCTCAGTTCCCAAGGGACTTTGGGTGGCATTGCTTGTCTTTGGGACCCAAAAGAGGTAGTTATTCACCATATGGTTGGCATTTGGGGTTTGTTGGCTATAGCTATTCAAAGTAGACATTCCAACCAGATTATGCTCGCATTACTGTTTATGCCCCGACTTCTTTAGAGGAAAAAATAAGATAGTGGAATGATATTACTCATATTATCTCTCATTTTCCTAAAGCTTGGATCTTGATCGGAGGAGATTTCAACACCACCCTCTCTCTGGATGAGAAAAGGGGGGGAAATAGAAATTTGGACAAAAGCACTGACCTCATGAGCAAATATATTGCAAACTTCCATCTTGTGGATATCCAACCAGATAATGGCCTTATGACTTGGTCTAATAGAAGGAAAGGCTTAGATTGTATAATGGAGAGATTGGATAGGTTTTTGCTCTCTGAAAATTTCTTAATCCATGGTCACATTCCTAAAGTGAAGACTCTTAATAATGTTGGTTCGGATCATTGGCCAATCATGGTGGAAATGTGGAAAACCAATGTGAGTTTCTCTCCTTTTAATTTTCAATTAATGTGGCTCAGAGACATTTCCTTCAGACCTCATGTGCAACAATGGTGGAAGGAAGGTAAACCTAGGCATGGTACTAAGATGTTTTGTTTTGCCAAAAGACTGCAATACATTAAATCCAAAATCAAGACTTGGAACTGGAAAGAGTTTGGGGATTTTCATAAAAAAAAAACATGAAGTGATTGCTCATCTTGAAAATTTGAATAAGAAAATCCATTTAGATGGCCTCACAGAGAAGAGATGTGCAAATGAAATTAAACTCACAACTCAGTTAGAGGAATGGGAAAAAAGAGAAGAAATCTTATGGAAGCAAAAATCTAGAATTCAATGGCTCAAAGAAGGAGATCAAAACACAAAATTCTTTCACAAATCTCTTCTAGCTCGAAGATCTCACAACTTTATTTCTTCCTTAACTTCAGATACTAGAGATGTTGTTTATACTTGGGATGACATGAACTCTATTATTGTTGATTACTTTTCCAATATTTTTGTTGCTACTCCTCTTGACTCAGCTTCTCAACAAAATGTTCTTCAAGCAATCCCTTCTCTTATCACTTCTGAGGATAACTCTATTTTGACTACTCCTGTTACTATCAATGAGCTTCAACAAGTATTTTTTAAAATGCAAAAAGGGAAAACCCCGAGTCCTGATGGTTTTCCTATTGAATTCTACCAAGAGTTCTGGGATATCCTTCATGTTGATTTATTAGAGGTGGTGGAAGAAGCCAAGAAAGCTAAAGAAATTTTGAAGGTTATCAATAAAACTTATATTACTCTTGTTCCAAAAGCTCAAGAGGTTGATCATATCTCAGCTTTTAGACCTATTGCTTTATGTAATGTTCTTCTCAAAATCATTACTAAAATCATGGCGAGAAAGGTTGAAGCCTCTTTTGCATAAGATTATTTCCCCAGAGCAATGGGGATATGTGGAAGGACGTCAAATAGTAGATGAGATAGTTCTTGCTCAGGAATCCATCCATTCCATGGATATGCAAAATTCTCCTTCTATGTTCATTCGGTTAGACTTATCCAAAGCTTATGAAAAAGTGGATTGGCACTTCCTTATCAAAGTTTTGAGGCAATTTGGTTTCTCTAAGGATTGGATGGATTGGATTATGGGATGTATCTCTTCAGTTTCCTACTTAGTTCTTATCAATGGCAGGCCTTCTCAGTATTTCCCAACTTCCATAGGTATTAGGCAAGGTGACCCACTATCCCCTTATTTATTCATCATTCTTGTTGAATGCTTGGGTAGGACTATAACCAAAAAGAGGAAAAACAAAACCCTTGAGGGAGTTACCATTGCTCATGGAGCTAGACCTATCTCTCATATTCAAATTGTGGATGACTCTACTCTTTTAGGTAAAGCTACGATTAAGGAAGCTTCTAATATTAAGCAAATAATTAGCTATTTTTCTAAGGCTATCGGGCAGTTGATCAATGAAGACAAATCTAAAGTTATTTTCTTTCACTACTCTGCTAGAAAGGAATTCGTGGTCTTGGATAAATTAAGATATAAGAAGACCTCTCTTCCAATTACTTATTTAGGTATTCCCATAAATATTCAAAGGCAAAAAAATAAATATTAGAATTGGTTGTTGGACAAAGTCAAGAAGAAAATTGGAAAGTGGACCAACAAGTGGCTTTCTTCTGGGGGTAGAATCACCTTGGTAAAATCAGTCCTTCAAGCTATTCCTATTTATGTTTCTACTGTTTTGAATAACCCAAAGGTTGTTCTTCAAGAATTGGATCAAATCAGTCATCGTTTCCTTTGGAGTGGTACCAAGGAGAAAAGAAAATGGGCCTTGGTGAAATGGGATACTTTATGTCTTCCTAAGAGTGAAGGGGGGTTAGGATTTCGGTCTTCAATTAATAACAACAAAGCTTTAGCTGCTAAATTATATTGGAGGATGTTGCATAACCCCAATGCTCTTTGGGCCAATAATCTCCGTGCTAAATATGTTGAGAACAAAAGTCCTGAAGACCTTGTTCGCTATCAACTTCCTACCAAAGGTTCTCCCATTTTAGCAGTTCTTAAGACTGGTGAGAATTTGATAAAGAAAAAATTATTTTGGATCATTCATAATGGTCAACAAGCAAATTTTTGGACAGATTCTTGGGATGGTCACAAGCCTTTAATAACCCAGTTTTTCGATTGGAAGCCTTTGATGGAGGAGCTTCATCGAGCTAATTGGATAAAGGTGGCTAATTACTGTCGGTACCATACTAGTAATTCAAAGGTTGGTAGATATTGGATCCCTATTGAGGACTAGCCTATTCAAATCCCAAAAAGGCAAAGACAAGATATCCAAGGCATACTTCATATGAGATCCCTCTCTTGGTCCCATGAAAAAGATTGTTTTGGATGGAACAACACTACTAAGGGTGAGTATTCCGTTGCTCAAGGTTATTTGACCTTATGCCATAATAATCCCAACCATTCTTTTGGAATATTTTCTCAATTGTGGGCTCAAAAGCTTTTGCCTAAGGTGAGGTTCTTTAACTGGCTTTTATTGCATCGTAGGGTGCTTACTAGTGAGAAACTTATGAAGCGTGGTTTTCATGGCCTTTTTAGATGTGAAATGTGTGAAGAGAATGTAGAAAATATCAACTATCTTTTTATTGAGTGTACTTTAGCCTCTGAGCTATGGAGGAGAATGGCCACTTTACTTGGCTTACAAGTGGTCCAATTTTTTTACTTTTGAACAGACTTTGGAGGGATTGGCCTAATCAAGAGGGTGTTGATCATTTTATTAGGCAGTTAGTTTGGATGGGTTCTACCATTCTTCTTTGGAATATTTGGAATGAAAGGAACAATCGAATTTTTAATCAAGATAGGAAGGATATTCACTATATTTGGCAAAATACCATAGCCAACTTAGTTGAATCAGTCCATCAACTCCTTAATCACCCTCAAAACTCCCACCAAAGATGGGATCAAGTGATGCAAAGATTGAAGATTAAACCTTCTAAGGGCAACCAACTTAAAGAGAATGTGAGTATTAGTAAGATGGATAGGACTAGAAATTGGAAACCTCCTCCTAAGGATTTTGGAAAAGTCAATACTGATGGAGCCTCTAGAGGGAACCCTGGTAAAGCCAGTGTGGGAGGAATTGGTAGACTTTCAGATGGCTCCCTGCTTTTTACTTTTGCTAAGAATTTGGGTATTCTTTCCAATAACCTTGCTTGAGGGATATGGTATCCTCGAGAGGCCTTCGAGGAGGTTACTAAGGTTGGATGGGAAAAGGTATTAGTTGAGTCTGAATCTCAACTTATGATTAATCTCTTGAAGACTCCTTCTAAGAATCATAAGGTGGATTGGAGAATAAAAAGAATTATTGAGAAGATTCAGTTAATCCAGATAGGATTTTTGAAAGTTGATTACAATCATGTGGTCAGAGATCAAAACAAGAGTCTTGATGCTTTAGCTAATTGGGCTTTGGACAAAGGTTATCTTACTTTTTATGGCCACCCTCCTATATGGTGGGCTTCTCAAATTAGGGAAGCTCTTCTTTCTATCATTTCTTTGGATGGCTCCAGCTTCGAAGGTACCTAGTTTCTTCTTGTTTTTTTTTTTCGCTTCTCTTTGGTTCATTCAGTTTTTTTTAGTTCCCTAGCTCATTCTATTCTTTATTTTGTTTCCTCTGTTGATTCTTGCCTTAATAGTCTTCTGGTCTAGATAGGTCATTATTTTTTTCATTGTTTTTCTTTTTTCTTCTTTGTTTTTTTTTGTTTAGTTTTTTAAGGTGGGTGGGTTCTTTTGTTTTGTTTTTTTTTTGTGTTCTTTGTGTTGTTTTTCGTTGTTCTTGTGTTTTTGTTGTTTTGTTTTTTTTTATGTTTTTTGTTATTGTTCTTGTGTTTTTTTCGTTCTTGTTCTTGGGTTTCTCTTTGTTTGTGTTATTTCGTGTTTTTATGTGTGAGTGTCTTCTATGTCTTTTGTTTTTGTTTATTGTCTGTTGTTGGTTGTTTTTTATTTTATTTATTTTATTTTTTAGGTTTTGGTTGTGTTTATTTTTCATGTTTTTTTTTGGGTTATGTCTTTGTAGTGTTATGTTGTTTTTGTCTTGTTTGTGTTTTGTTATGTGGTTCTTGTGTTTTTCTATGTGGTTTCTGTTGTGGTTTATTTTTTCTTATTTTGCGTGTTTGGTTGTGCTTTTGTTTTTGACGCACTCAAGGAGCATGTTTTTTATTTTATTTTATTATTTTTGTTGTTATTTACTTATTTTTAAATTGGTTTGTGTGTTTGTTTGCTCCTTGAGTATGTCAAAGGTGGTAGGCCAGGTCCGAGTCCTGGGCATTTTTTGCGGAATGGATACCCCTGCCTCCTTAGGTCTTACCCAAAAGTGGCATCCCTTTTGGGATGTTTTCCACAAAAAAAAAAAAAAAAAGGATTTCCCCTTGTCCGATTTATGTTCATAGTCGCTCCTCCATGTCGATTTCGATCTTCCCACCAATAATCCCTCTTCTCTTTGTTTTTCTATTTTGTTGTTCACACCACTCCCAACCATAACTCATACTCTTTTGTTATCCTTAACTGCAAAAAGTCATTGGTGAGTGTGAGTGTTCAACCCCTCTCCCACTCTGTACATCCTCGAGTGCATTTCCAAAGTGTTGACGTAAAGAGTCATGCCTCCCACTACTAAGACACACGTCCTTACATAAAGACTTCCTTTAAAAAATTAGAGACAAGATTCCCACTTAAAATGGGTATGGTTAATACAACTAAAACAAAACATTACGCCTCAGTTAGACTTCTCTTGTGGTAATGGTTTTATTTTCTTCTTGTTGAATTTAATAAGAGTCACTTGAGAGTTATTAAATAAAAATCCTTACTCAATATTTATCTCAAGGAAGTATTCGATCCTTTCTTACCCATTTCTAGCATTAATGCAAAACACCATCGTTACTTTGCCACTTTTCTCTTGGTAACAACAACCCAAGTAGTTTGACAATTTCTCTTATTATTTAATCAAGATTTCCATACATATTAATCAAAATTCTATTTCCAAAATAAATAGTCATGCAATAAACAAGTTTCATATTAAATTTGATTTATTATTTCTTTTCTTTTACAGAGCATAAAAAATAGCTTTATGGAGACACATTCTTCCAAGTTATCCAATTATTTGATAAGAAAAATAACTCATCAATATTTAAAAGTATTTTGATCATACTGATTATGTCTTTCTTTTGACCATGAAAGGTCAATTTCCTGTAACAAATTACAAATTAGTTAGTAGCATTATATTTTCTTATAAAATATATGTTTGGCATAACTAATCATGAATTAGACAACCATTCCATCGATAAAGCATCATAGCAAAAACATAAGTCCATCCAAATAAAATTTTGTCAAGGGAGGGTCATGACAAAAATTCTCCTAGCTGCTTGGAAAGGGTGAAGTCTCTTATAGACACTAGAGGTGATAGACATTAGATGAATGAATTATGATCCAACTACATTACATATCTCCTATTTATAGTCTAACAAAGTAATACAACCGAACTCTAATTATTAAGGGATGACTAGCCTAACCTAAGGGTCCAAGATAATCAAAATAAAGATAGTTGACATGGTTATATTAAGGCCATTACATGGATTTCTAAAAACAATTATCATCAAAGATAAAAATTTATGGAGAATGGTTTTTGGTTCCCATATTGCATCCTATTTAGGAAGATTCTTCCACTTTATAAGTATATACTACACTTGATGAAACCATAGATTATGAACCCATAAGTGTAACACTATTTTTGGCTTCTAGTCAACATGTCCTTCATCTAATTCTAGAAGCTTTATCTAAATCTACACCTTTTGACAAGGTACCTACTTAAGATCAGAAACATGAAAAATAAGGTATATTTTTAAGGTAAAGGAAGATCCACATATTATGCCACATTCCCTATCCAAAAAATCACCTTGTATGGACCATAGAATGCAGATATAATATTTTGGATGAAATTTGTCTTTACAAAAAGTTTCTTATATGGTTTAAGCCACAAAATACTATATCACCACCTCAAAATGTCATTTAGATTAGTGTAAATCCTATTGTTACTTCATATGATTTTGGGATTAACAAAGGTTGTCTTCAAGGTGATGGAGGACAACTTGGAATTATTGGAGAAAATCATTCACTTGAGTAACAATGGAAAAATATAGAAGATAGTTTTGAGAATTTTAGCTCAAACAGGAACTTCTTGCACATGCTTTAGTATGAACATGCTAGAAGTGGTTTGAGACATTTCTAATTCTATTTTGAAATTCACTTAAGTGATTTTCTATTTTTAAGTTCACTTAAGTGATTCTATTTTTTAATTCACTGAAGTGATTCTATTTTGAAGTTCACTTAAGTGAATTCTACTTTTAAGTTCACTTAAGTGATTCTATTTTGTAATTCACTTAAGTTATTTTCTATTTTTAACCTTACATCTCAAGATGAGATCAGATCTAATCATAGGGTTAGAGAGATTAGGGTTACCTTTTTCAAGGATAAAAGGATAAGGTAAAGAGGGTTTTAAACATTGGAAAAATAAGAGAAGGATAATAGATTGCAAAAAGAAAACTACAAGCTTAGGAGGAGAAGAACAGTGAAATTGCTGGCTAGAAAATCAGCAAGAGAGCATAAGTGTTTTTTTATAGTTGTAGCCTCCTTTATTTGTAATATTTCAGGTTCAAAAATATATTTAACTTATGCTATTCACGTTGTTTATTTTTCAGCCATCTGTGTGACTATTGCATGTTTGAATAAATTATTCTTAGATCTAATTTATTTTAAAATAACATAGGACAACAATTATCTAGGGCTAGAAAATTTTTATGGTATCAGAGCTAGGTTCTGTGATTGAGATCCTCAAGGGTTTACAACAATAGATCACTATTGGATATTAAAAAAAATAGCAGTTAGAGTTTTTCATACTTTTTACTTGAAGGACTAAGCTTATTTGCAGGATTTTTTTTTGAGTCATTCATATCAGATATGAAATTTTGTATAGAAGATCTTAAATATGGAAGTAGCTAGCCTCAAATTTGAGGATAGATTGGAAGGTGCCTCAAATTTCTTGCCCTATAAAGTTAGGGTAATGTTCTTAGTGGAAGAGAATGATCTCTAGGATATTGTCAAGGATGATGTGACTTTACCTACAAATTCGTAGCAATTGGCAGCTACAAAAAGAAGGAAGTGAAGGCTAAGTGGATGATCTTGGATGCAATGAAGGATCACCTGATTCCTCACATATCCGAGAAGACTAAGGCAAAGGAGATGTTTGATGCCCTAGTTAGCCTCTACCAAAGTGAGAACATTAACAAGAAGATGATATTGCAAAACAAACATAGATCTATAGAGATGACGATATTTGAAATTGTTACCAGTTACCTGATGAAGATCACATAGATTCATGATTAAATGGTAGTATTAGGAGAGAAGGTTGAAGACACAGAGTTGGTGAACATGGCACTTAATGGTTTCTCAGCTTCATGGGAACCATTTGTCAAAGGCATTTGTGCTTATAAGAACCTTCCCACATTTGAGAAACTATGGGATGATTTCATTTAGGAGGAGACTCGGATGGAGTCAAAGACCAGAAAGAAAGGTGGTGATGATAACCTAGGTCTTTTTGGGTAAACCAAAAAGGGCAAAGGTAAAGGACCCAACAAAGGTAAGGTAAAGAATGAGGAGTCAACCTCATAGTCAGGGAAGAAATACTTGAGCAAGATCAAGTGCTCCATTTGTCATAAGTACGACCATTATGCATCATAGCATTTAGATAAGAAGGGTAAAGGGAAAAAGCAACAAATTTAGGTAGCAGCCTCCATAGAAATTTAGATGAGCGAATTTGCTACCAAATTCAAGAAGGATTTCTCATTGGTCTCTTGCCTTTCTACCAGTATGGTTCCAATAGATGCTTGGTATGTGGATAGTGGGGCATCTCAACACGTGACATTAGCCCAAAAATGTTTTACCAATCTACAAGAGAAGGACTCAGGGGTTTAAGTTGAGCTTGGTGATGATACCAAATATCTAGTTGCAAGAATTAGTACCATTCCTTTTTGACTCCAGTCAGGTAACTCTTTAGACTTTTATGATTTTTTTTTTGTTTCAGGTCTCAGGAAGAACTTGCTTTCAGTTTTGGTTATGGAGGATAAGGGTTATGCAGTGGAGTTCAAGAACCAACATGTCCTTATTAGACCAAAATAATCTAGCCCAAAAATAGCACAAGTAATAGGGGTTAGAGAAGGTAGTCTATACAGGTTGTAGGGTGAACCTGTTCGAGCCCTAGTTCATAGTAGTAACAACTTGTGTGAGTTGTGGCACAAGAGGATGGGGTACCTACATCATAGAGTGTTGCCTATTCTGAGGGAGATAGTCATAGGTCTTCCAAATTTTAGCATTGAGCAACAGGGAGTATGTAGAGGGTGCATGCTTGGCAAGCATGCCAAGGCTATTTTCCCAAACAACGAGCATAGGTCTAAGGAGATACTAGATCTAGTACATTCGTATGTTTGTGGATCGATGTCAGTAGCATCTATTTTAGGTAGCATGTACTATGTTTCCTTTATTGATGATTTCTCTCGCAAGACATGGATCTACTTCTTAAATACCAAGGATGAAGTCTTTAGCAAGTTTCAGGAGTTCAAAGCTCTAGTTGAGAACCAGGTAGAGAAGAATATCAAGGTCTTAAGATCAGATAATGAGGGTGAATATACCTCCAAGGAGTTTGATGGTTTTTACAAGTAGGTGGGAATCAATAGGGAGTTGACTGTTCCATACAATCCACAACAAAATGGGGTTGTAGAGGGAAATAATTGATCCATCATAGGGGCTGCTAGGGCCATGATTCATGACCAGGGCTTACCGATATTTTTTTGGACAAAAGCATGCAATACAACAGTCTACATCCAAAATAGGTGTTCTCATAGGATCTTGGAGGACAAGACACCAGAGGAGGCATTCACTTGTGTGAAACCAGAGGTGAGTCATTTTTGTATATTTGGATGTCCATTTTATATCCATGTTTCGGTAGAGAAGAGGACCAAGTTGGAGCCTTCAAGCAAGAAGGGTTTATTTTTAGGTTATAGTGAGACTTCAAAAGCTTACATGATTTATGTTACAGAGAGGAGGAAGATAGTAGTGAGCAGGGATGTAAATTTTGAGGAGGATATTGCATCTAGGAAGTCCCATGAGCCTATTCCAGTGATAAAGAATGAGGAGTAGGAAGCTCTGAAGGTTGAGCCAGGGTCACCAAATACACCACTGGTTTCCAGTTCAGGACAACAACCTTCAAGTGAGGAGGTGGAGGCATTAGCCTCTTCCACTTCTATTAGGAGACCTCTATGGCTTACACTAACATTGAGGGATGCTCAGGAGTATGTTGAGGCTCCTAACAACATGATTAGGGAGAGTAGACCTTCAAGGAAGTTTTCAAACTACATGGCATTGATGAGTAACATCATAAATTCAAAGCCTTCTAGTTTTTAGGAGGCAATAGACTAGTAGGTTTAGCGGGATGCCATGGTGGAGTACACCTCCATCATGAAGAATGATGTTTGGGACATAGTGCCAACATCGGATGGAAATTCAGTTGTGAGTTCCAAGTGGATCTACAAAATTAAGCATGTTTTAGATGACAATATCGAGAAGTTCAAGGTAAGGTTTGTGGTGAGAGGGTTCTCCTAGAAAGAGGGAGTGGACTATGAGGAGAGTTTTGCTCTAGTCGCCAGATACAATTCCATTAGAGCATTTATATTTTTAACTTCATCTATGGGATGGTGGATTCATCAAATGAATGTGAAGATAACTTTCCTTAATGGGATCATTGAGGAAGAAGTGTACATAGAGCAGCCTTAGGGCTTTGAGGTAAATGGTAAGGAGTCCCATGTTTGTAGGCTAAAGAAATCCTTATATGGATTCAAACAGGAACCAAGAGCATGGTATTCTAGGATAGATGGATACTTACAGAGTGTGGGCTTCACCAAAAGTGATGCAGATATTAATCTATATTACATAACTTTTTGGACTGATCTATTCATTTTGGTGCTATATGTAGATGACTTATTTCTTACAGGTGTAGAGAAGCTCATTGTAGGGTGCAAAGCAGATATGGCAAAAGGACATTGGCATGATATATTACTTCTTGGTTTTGGAGGTTTGGAAGAGACCAGGGGAGATATTCCTTGGGTAGGGTAAGTATGCATTTGAGATCCTAAAGAGGTTTCGAATGGAGGACTACAAACCTATGGCCACACCCATGATCACTAATCTGAAGAAGGTGATAGCTTCATATTTAGAATTGGTGAACCCTACGTTGTAAAGGAAGCTGATAGGATCCTTGATATATTTGGTCAACACTCGATCAGATATATATTTTGTAGTAAACACCTTGAGTCAGTTCATGGTGGATCCAAGGCAGGAGCATTGGGTAGCAATAAAACATATGCTCAAATACTTGAGAGGTACGGTGGAGTATGGTCTAAGATATATTGGAGATGGTGAAGTGAGGTTGTAGGGGTATACAAACTCAAATTGGATAGGCAATGTAGCAAATAGGAAGAGCACCTCAGGGTGCTGCTTTAGCTTGGGATTATGCATGATATCTTGGTTTAGCAAGAATTAGACTTCTGTGGCACTTAGCTCAATAGAGGTTGAATACATGGTAGCCAATATTGCTAGTTATGAGGTCATATGGCTTTACAAGTTGCTTACAATATTGATTGATTAGGAGTTGGATCCCACGATGATATATTGTGATAATTAGAGTTGTATCAAACTCTCTGAGAATCTAGTATTTCATGACAATTCCAAACACATAGACATCAAATATCACTTCATATGAGACAAGATTCAAAAGGGAGCTATAAAGCTCCAGTATATTCCCACAAATCAACAAGTAGCTGATATTCTAACCAAGCCCTTAGTGAAAGGGAAGTTTGAAGCATTCATAGAAAAACTTGGATTGGTGCATAATTCCTTCTTCTCTAAGAGGGAGTGTTGAGAAATATAGCTCGGATAGGAACGTCTTGCACATGATTCGTTATGAACATGCTAGAAGTGGTTTGAGACATTTCTAATTCTATTTTGAAATTCACTTAAGTGATTTTCTATTTTTAAGTTCACTTAAGTGATTCTATTTTGAAATTCACTTAAGTGATTTTCTATTTTTAAGTTCACTTAAGTGATTCTATTTTGTAATTCACTTAAGTGATTTTATTTTGTAATTCACTTAAGTGATTTTCTATTTTTAACCTTACATCTCAAGATGATATGAGATCTAATATTAGGGTTAGAGAGATTAAGGTTACCATTTTCAAGGATAAAAGGAGAAGATCAAGAGGGTTTTACACATAGAAAAAGAAGATAAGGAGAACAAATTGCAGAAGGAAAACTACAAGCTTAGGAGGAGAAGAACAATGAAATTACTGGCTAAAAAATCAGCAAGAGAGCAGAAGTGTTCTACTATAGCTGTAGCCTCCTTTATTTATAACATTTTAGGTTCAAAAATATATTTAACTTCTATTGTTAATGCTATTTATTTTTCCAACCATCTTTGTGATTATTGCATGTTTGAATAAATTATTCTCAGATCTAATTTATTTTAAAATAACATAGGACAACAGTTATCTAGGGCTGGAAAATTCACAAATAGTCTACCAAGGATGGGGTTTTAAACCCATACAAAACCTCAAATAGGAACATCTTAATGGAAAGATGATAAGAGGTATTGCACATCATTATACTAACAAAATCTATTTAACTGAGTAATATTGCTTATCTTGGGAAAAACATCTTATATATATATATACCTAGGCATTTTTTTTTCAATTTTTATTTGGCCATCAAACTAAGGATGATAGGAAGAGCTCACATTAAGATGAGTTCCACTAAGAGTAAATAATCCCTTCCACAAGTTGCTAGTGAAAATAAGATCATGATAATAGACAATATACTTGGGAATACCATGCAATTTGAAAACAAAATCAAGGAATACCTTGACCACCTTGCTATTGGTGAATGGATGATGCAAGAAATAGAAATTGAGATACTTAGAAAGGTGATCCACCACCACAAAAATCACTATTTTTCAATATGAATTTGGAAGACCTTCAATGAATTCCATGAAGATATTCTCGCTAATGATCTAGAATAAGAAGGGACTACAACAATCCTAGAGACTTAACTATTTCACCCTTATTCCTCTAGCATACTTCATAATTTTCCATGTACTATTTGATATCAACTTTTATTCTTTTTGAGAAAAAAAGACTACTTAACCCATTATTAGGTCATACGAAATCCAAAATGTCTTGCCAAAGGAGAAATATGTAAATCTTAAATGTTGTTCTTAATATAGGAGGATTAATTGAAATAAATGTGATCCTTCTTCCTCAAAAAGTTATCTGACAAAGAAAATAATAAAGGGTGTGGGTTACCAAACTCAACATCATGAATCTACAAATATTCTTAGGATTCAAATACCATTCATCTCAAAGGTAGGTGATATAAATGAGTAGGGGGCTGGATATAGTGGGAAACTATAGAATCTTATGAGAAAAATCATCTACTACAATATTATCTTTTCCTTTATTGTATTCAATTATAGAGTCATATCCCAAAAGCTTGTTTGACCATTTGTTTTTCTTTGGATAAGGGAAATGTTATTCGTAGAAGTGCTTGATATTACTATGATGAGTATTGATAATAAAATGACATCCTAACAAGTAGGGATTCTATTTATCCATTGTATGCAAGGTGGATGACATCTCCTTCTCATACATATAATGACATATATTTTTGAACAATGATTTGCTTTCATAAACTAGGGGATGACCTTCCTCCATCAAAACAACACTGATACCCATTCCTGAAGCTATTTAAAATATATTTAATAGAAAATAAATGAAATCTATTTATGACAAAAAGACATGCTCGATATCATTTAATTAACCTAATAGCAAATAGTATTTTTTGGTATATTGATAGGAGTGGCCCCTAATAGAAACCACATATAACTTATTAAAATATATAATATATATTATTGTGTCACAAAAATGGTATGCATTCAACCTACTAAATTTCTTGGCTTCTAGATAGGAAAGCTAGGTTCTAATATTGCTAAGAAACATATATGGATAATTGTAAAATAGTTGTAATACCACTAGGTGTGATGTGATAATCGATTAAAAAATATTATCAGGTTATGTGGGGTCAGTTTTTACAAAGTGTAGAGTATAGACAAAAAATAAAACATGACATTAGTAAGCTGTTATATGCTCTTAATGCAAGATTTTGTCACATTTTATGTTGATAATGTTATTAAAGATATTAATGGATGATAACCAGACCTTGAACAATCTTCAATGTTCTACTATCAAGCGACTCTCCTCAAAAGAGTTGGCTCAGTTTTTTTTTTCAATTGTGATGTGTGAAGTTGTGTAAATGGTGGTAATTGTAGGCTTGAAATAGAGTGGAAATTTTACGATATTTACTACAAGTTAGACATTTACTACAAGTCATTATGAGAATATTTGTTAATATGGAACTAAAGATTTTATTAACTTTAATCTTTATAGGTGTCTTATAAAGATTGTTGTATGTGATGTTGTATATGGATGTTCTTCTTATAAAGTTTTGAGATTGCGAAATTTTGGAGTTTCTTTGTTTCTAGGACTATTGTGTACAATGGTGAGGAGATATTTTGTTTGGATGCTTGTCAATTCGAAACATCTATTGGGGTGTTTTTAGGTAAAGCTTTGAATATAATGGGTGTCACTTAATAAGTAATGAGTTGTATATACCTTAAAGACCTTAAAAAGGTTTAAAGCTTAAATGGTTTTCAAGATGGATATCTATATGTCCTTTAACTATGTTTGAAACTTTTGAAGGTTACCAATGAGAAATAATAACCATAAAGATTTATTCTTTCAACTATTAAAATTTCAAAGCTTTATAATTATAACATTGGTTAAAATTATTAATGACATTAACTTATCATGTTAATGTTCTTAACATTGAAAAAGGAACACCTTAGTGGTTAGGGCTTTGGGCTTTCTTTTGGGAGACCCAAATTCAAACCACGATGGAGTGTGTAAGAGCTTATGTAAAAAAGAAAAAAGAAAAAAAGACCTAGTTTTGATCTTGTCAAAAAAAAACCAAATTTCTTTTTTAAAAACAACTTTATTTTAACTTTAATAAAAAATCCATTTTAATTATATATCTTTAATATAAATATTATTGAAAATGAAAACTTAGTTTTGACCTTATCAAAGAATAAAACCAAATTTGTTTTAAAAAAAAACTTATTTTTAACTTTAGTAAGAAATTGGTTTTAATTATATATCTTCAAATGCAAAAAAAAAAAAATACCATTATTTGTGAGAGCTTGTGTTAAAAAAAAAAAAAACTAATTGTGATCTTGTCCAAAAATAAAAATAAAACCAATTTTTTTTTAAAAACAACTTTATTTTAACTTTTTATAAAAAATTAATTTTAATTATTTATCTTTAACATAAATATTATTGAAAAAGAACACCTAATTTTAATCTTATCAAAAGAATAAAACCAAATTTCTTTTTAAAAGAACTTAGTTTTGACAAGCCTTCTCTTGAGTCTTTGCGCGTCTGGTGATGCGGTGAGCGTGGATCGAACACGCGACCTTCAGATCTTCAGTCTGACGCTCTCCCAACTGAGCGCTCTCCCAACTGAGCTATCCCCGCAACTGTTTACAGAGAACTGGAGAAAGTTATAGATTATTACAGATGTGAAACTCAGCTCTACCTTACCTGGATGAGCATTGCATTCCGAGTGCAACTTCCATTTCCTTGATAACCTCACTCTCTTTCGCTTTGGTATCCATCTTCCATTTCATTTCAACAGGTTGGGATAGACTTCTTTTCTGGTGAAACCCAATAACAAAATTACAAGAATCCATCTCCATCTCCGTTTGTGCAGCGTAGCTTAGCTTAGTTTAGCTTAGTGGATGACCGTCATTGTTGTTGGTATTTAGTCCCACATGGATGGGCTGCTATATACAGGCTGGAGAGGCGTATGATAAAGCATCCACAAGAAGAAAGTTAAAATCCACGGAGCCGTGTGGTGGTCACATAGCGAATTATTCTTTCGCCTTTTACTAAAGAATACCGTGTGCCGGCCACTTAAAGCGGCATACGCCAATTTTTGGAGGCCTTCCTACCTTTAAAGAGGAGGGCTCAACTATACAAAACCCCAAATGGAAATAATATATTTACTAAAACTTTTCGAGTATCTAAAAAACACCTTTCTATTCTAACTCGATGGAAATTTTATCATCTCGGTATTTTGTCTTAACTTTTCGGGTCTTTATATAACATCTATATATTCTAATTTAAAAAAAAATGAATACTCTGTGTAATTTTTATTTTAAAATTTTTCTCCACATCTGCGCATTGTACTTTTTCAATTTCGTATCTGTTTTTATTTTTTATTTTTTTATCCACAAAAATTAAAATAGCCTGTCATATGATTCGATTCGAGTGGGATAATTAATTCAACTATTTTATTTGAGTATGATTTCCTTGCTTCATCTTGAAGTTTGTCTTATGATCAGAAATTTTTTACTCTTTTTCATTGTTTTTACTTTGTAATCTTTGCCATGTGTTTAGTCTCATAACAATTGTAGTATCAAAATGCAATGTTTTCATAATCCATTTGTTGATCTCATTCTCTTGATTATTTAATCTTTAATAGATTGTGGTAAAGGATCTAAAATATTTATAGCAACACATATCTAACTATATATAGCATGCTTTTGCTTCTTAGTAGTTGTCCCTTCTTGATAAATTCGCCTCAGACATTTCCAATATTTTTCAAAACATTCTTATTTATAAGCTTATATGGAAGTCCAAAAAGCCTACCTAACCCATTCTAGAATATTTTTAATATTTTCTATCTTAAAAAAAAATACTCACTCCATGGTCTTAAGTAAAGGGCATCTCTCCTAAACCATGTACCATCATCCATTAGTTTATCTTTAATTTTGAAATTGGAAAAGATTGTGGAAAAAATATTTAGGAAGAAAAGTTACATTGTACTTTGAATTCAATCCTTACTTCTAATTGATCCAATTTCAAATCTCTAAAAGCCTTGGCCGCTATCCATGTAACTTACACATTAACTCTTTACTTTTATAAACCATTATATAAGCCCGATCATCTCATCTTTAATAATCACTCTTGATATAACATTTGTTCCTGATCAAATTTGCCATATATTTGCTCTTCCTCTTATCTCCAACTTGGACATTTGTACTTCCAACTAGAGTATCCAGACTTCCCATTGGGGCTTTTAGATATTTCCTTCCATGGTACCTAATGTGGCTCACTCTTGGCTTATGTTTTTTTTATCAATTGATTATATGAGATTGAAACAAACCCACCCATCTTACATCATCACCACATAGTGGTATTATAACAAAGCTTGGATATTATCCATGGTAAAAATTGAACCTCGGTCTCCTCTAATGTTGGGGAATCTAATCAATTGAACTAATACCATTTTATAGCTTGCACTTGTGTTCAACTCACTCCTTTTGTCATAAATTTTTAATTCATAAAATAAAATTAGAATTACACGAAATTTTTATTTTAACAAACTTAACTATAAATATTAAAAGTAAAAAATATTAAAAATAATACCTAAATATTAAAAAACAATAATTAATCCAAATAAATAATACCTTTAAAATTCAAACTATAAATAAATTTATTAACTTTATTTAAGGTCTACAAGCATTAAAAGTATGAGGCAGCCCCCTACTCAAGTATTCAAGATCTATGAATGTTACAAGTACTAGGCAACCCCTCCATAAGTTCAATGTATATGGAAATGTATATAATATATATAAATGGAAATTGGTAATATTATTAGAAATTATTTTTATAAATTTTAGTTTTTTTGAGTCAAAGGAATTCCTAACCCTTTAGTCTATTCTCTTTTAGTAGTTTGAACTTTGGACTTTTCTTTTAAAAAAAAAACCACTACACTATCTTAAAATGAACTTAAAACATAGAATCATCAAATCTTTCTTTCACCTATCTAGCCACTACACTATCCTAAATGAACTTAAAAACATAGAATCTTTAAAACTTTTCTAAATGAACTTAAAAACATAGAATCTTTAAATATTTCTTAAATAAACTTAAAAACATAAATTTTTTAAATATTTCCTGTAGATGTTCTTCTAGATAGATAGTGGTTTGAACCTTAAACCTTCCAAAAGAAAGAAAGAAATTAAAACCCTAACCAAAATTAAAACCCTAACCACTACACTATCCTGAGTAAAGTTAAATTATAAAATCTTCAAATCTTTCCTTCAACCTATCTCCTTTTAAATACATCTTAATTCTTAATTTAAACTCTAAAAAAAACTAAATAAAACTAAATAATTCTTAATTTAAACTCTAAAAAAAAAACTAAATAAAACTAAATAAACTTAAAACGCAGAATTCTTTAAATGTTTAATCTAACACTTTTCTAACGGAGCTATATCCCCACACATGAATAAGTGAGCGTCTCTATCGGAATCTTGTTAAAATCTATTATGTATGTCAAACCCATCTTTGCCTTTACAGATCTGGGCATGCGCAAGTGATAACCTCATTTTCTTTCATCCCATCCCATCCCATGTACGTCTCTTTCATTTCACTGTTAGTGTTTAGTCCTAGAGCAGGTTTATAACGCAAATGCAGCTTAATGCCTCATCTTATTCAATCTATTCAAAACTTTGCATTGCACCCAACTATAAAACATGATATATATATATTTTTAATTAGTTTTTATTTTAAAAAATAAAAATATTTTTTAATTAGTTTTGTAAAATTAGAATGAGTTTTGTATATATTATATTAGAATTATATAAGGTATTATAATGGTTTGGTAATATTTGTATATTATTTAATAAAATTTGATTTAATTTTTTTTCATAATAATTAATAACCGTTTAATAATTATACATGTACATTTAACAAAATTTGATTTATTTTTTATTTTTATAAATATAATAAATTAAATTAAATATCATTTAATGAAAAAATAGCAAAACTTATTGTTTTCAAAATTTGAAATCCTTCACAACCTTATCAAAATATCATACATTATTTAAAAGGGGTAATCGGTTTCCTACAAAATCTTCTCCATAGCCTAATAACCGAGGAGTCTAATAACCATCTAACCGAGGAGTCTAATAACCATCTAAATGAGAGACTGAACAAGACTTAATGCAACCAAGCTTTTGTCTTAAATATGTTCTTTGGGCAACGTTTATATCTTGTGTATTGCTTTATGAAAATAGAAGTGAATAAAAACCAAAACATAGAAACTTATGGATTATCCAAAATGTAGGGTTTATTTATTTTTTATTAAATAAATAAAAGGTGATTTTTTTTTAACATGGTTTTTAAAATTTGTTTATAAAATTGTTTTATATATTCATACAAAAACAGTAAAACCTCAACAATATTTTAGCAAAATTGAAGCATAATAGGTTACATATATTTATTATACAACATTAAAACCTAAGTGAAATTCTAGCAAAACTAAAACATACATAGTCATGAAAGTATAAAAAGGAACCCAAAAATCAACAACATTACATCTTCTTTTTAAATAAGGTTCTAAAAACCACACATTGCATTTTCTCATCGAAAGTTGGGTTGGTGGTAGCACCTAATAATTCAGGTTTGTTAATATTTTTGTTGCTTCCCTTATGGGAGAGAAGTTGAAGCACTTTAATCATTTGACTGCCCTTTCCATTCCTTGGTGGTCTCCAAATAAAATAACTCTCACTAACACAAAGTTTAACAATTTGGTATACCTTTGCTTTGGTTTTGCTGTGTTTTTGGAAGATGTAGTGGTTCCTTTCCTTCCATACAACCCAACATAGGTGTGGAGGGATGAAGGACCATAATTCATTAAGAATTTTCCTTTTTGAGTTTCTTTCCCATTGGATCAAGAGGTCTCTTACGGAAGAAAGTGAGACCCATTGGATTCTCAAACAGTTCCACAATCTGCTCCAAATTGTTTTAACAAAATTACAGTGAAGGAAGATATGATCCACAAATTCCTTCTTGTTGCAACATAAAACAAATTTGTTAGGCAATTAGAAACCCCTTTTTATCATATTATCCAATGTTAAGATCATACTATTAGCAGTTGTACAAAGGAAGAAGGATTCTTTTGGGATCACTCCTTTCGCATACACCCTATTTCAGAGGAGAGGAGATTCATCCATTGGGGCACCATTCAATAATTTGAAGGAAGATTTTACTTCGTACTCTCCCCCCTTATCATTGTTTCAAACTAGGCTATCCTCATCCTCATAAATGACAATTTTTTAACTTCTCAATTCTTTTCTAACTACCTCTAATTGCTTGTTAATCTCCTTTTTTGGATTTTCTTGAACATGCCATTGCCAACCTCCCTCATTCAGTCTGAAGCAGTCACATATTCTTATTTCTTGGTTATCCATAGCCCATTAAGCCCCTTCTTTAAATTCTTCATGCCAACTTAGTGTGTTCTTCCTCAACCAGACATCTTCTCAGAAAAAAATACCTCAATACCTCTATTAACATCCCAAAACATTTGCTCCTAAAGCAACTTTTATATTACTACAAGTCCATTCCAAAAGGCAGAACCTTTTTGGAGGATCTCCACCCTTAGGAAAGAGTTGGAATTATCAAGATACTTTGCTTTGCTTGCTTAACAAATTGAAGTCCATTCACATCCTTTATTTTTGCACAACTACCATCCAAAAGTTTCCCTTAGGGTTTTCTTAAAACCTTCATTTTCCTCAATCCAAGCCCTCCCAAGAACTTGTTTTTATATACCTTATTGTAGGCTACTAGAGTCATTCTAGTTTTCTCCTCCATTCCAGCCCAAAGAAATATGTTATATATTTGATCAATTCTCTTGGCAATAGCTGGGGTATTTTGAAGACAAGTGCACTATAGATAGGTATGCTTTGAATGGTTGTTTTAATCAACAACAATTTTTTAACCTGGGTCAAAGTAGCTTCTTTCCACCATGCCATATTTTTGGTAATTCTTTCTAGGATTCCATCCAAAAAAATTCCTTTAATTCTCCCAACAAAGAATGACATTTCCAAATAGATTGAGGGTAGGATACTAATTTGGCAATTCAAAATCTCAATAATATTCCTTTATTTTATCTTTGGAGTGTGGAGAAAGCACATGCTAGTATTTTGAAAGTTAAATTTATAATGTGAGACAACCTCATACAATTCAAAAACCTTCATCAATTCCTTTACCTCATTGACTAATACCTTTTCAAAGAGAATGGTATCATCAACAAAATAATGATGAGACAATTTCATAGTTGGGAGTAGGGAGGATGTCATATATTTTCGTGTATCTCTTTAATACCTTCACTGCTCTTCCTAAAACCTCTTCCATCAATATGAAGAGATAAGGGGATATGGAGTCCCCATGTATTAGGCCTATTTGAGCTGGGAAGAAGCCCACCACTTCCCCATTGATCAAAATAGAAAATCTTGTTGTTGAGATACAAGTTTGGACCCATTTCCTCCATTTTGTGTCAAACCCAAATTTTTCTAGTACCTTATCTAGGAATCTCCAATTAACCCTATCATAGAATTTTTGCATATCTAGTTTGAGCAACATACTAGCCTCTTTTCTCTTATTGATCGAGTGTAGAGTTTCATGCATGGTTATGATTCCATCAGTTATTTGCCTACCTTGCACAAATCAATCTTGCTCCTAGGATATTAGAAGAGGTTGATGATTTTGTAATCTTCCAGCTAATATTTTAGTGATAACTCTATACACAATATTCCATAAAGTTATTGGTTTGAAGCACTTGAAATCATTGGCTCCACTGATATTTGGGATGAGTGCTAAGAAAGTTGAATTTCAAAATTTTAAGATCATTTCCTTCTCCTAGAACTCCTTTACAACAAGCACTACATCATCCCCCACAATATCCCAACTTGATTGGAAAAACCAAACAGAGAACCCATCAAGCCTAGGAGCCTTGTCTTTATTCATAAGAAAATGTAGGGCTCATTTTAGTATTGTTAGAGAACACTAAATATTGGACTATGCATTTGTTTATCTATGAATATTAAGGTGAACATATTTACACTTTCTATTTACTATGCTTATTTCTATAGAGATAATTAAGGGTGAAGTTATGATATGAAGTCATAGCCAAAGTTTTCTATCATTTACTTGGTCTTTTATATTTCTATAGTTTTTTATTATTCACTTAATCCTTCACATTTCCATGCTTACTTCTAGGATAGTAAGATCTATTCTATCAAATCTTCTATTAATAATCGTGAGGTTTGAATTAAGGTTCTAATAGATCCTCACCTCCTATTCAAGGTGACATCATCTACTTTCTTATCCTTCTATTCAAGGTGAAAATCCAAATATACATGCTTTCATTGCCATGGTGAAAATCCAAATATACATGCTTTCATTGCTTTCAAGGTGACATCATCCACTTTCTTATCCTTCTAGTCAAGGTGAAAATCCAAACATACATGCTTTCATTGCCATGGTGTATACAATGAAAAGGAAGCGGTTAATAAGCAAAAATGCATATTGATCAATCCTATTAACCCTCAACCTATGGAATATAAAGATCTAATTGACCCAATCAATAAAGTCATAAACCCTAGAAGCAATACATAACATGTAGTATTGGCTTCCACTTAGTCATTATACATTATCTTAGAATGCATAGTTCTATCCATATTTATGCATTAACTTGTTTACATAAAGCTTTTATCTAGATTAATAATTTTATTTATAGCAATTAAGGATCTCACTACTTGACATCAAATTTCCATACCAAATAGAATAATAACCAAGTAATATATCATAATAATTTCTTAATAATTTAGGTTATTTCTTATACTTTAGTATATTATTATTATTTTAATAAGATATATGTGGCTTCTATTAGGGGTCACTACCATCAAAATAGCAAAATCCTATATTTGTTGTCACATCAATTAAGCCATATCCAACTTGTATTTTTATCAAAGATATTATTCATTTCCTTTTTATCAAATAAGTTCTTTATCTTCCTCAAATTGTTGAGTTTCTGCTATCAACTCTTTGACATCATTTTCATTAAGAGATGAAACCACACTTGATCAATTATCTTCTAAAATTTGAATTTTGCTGAGGAGATCAACACTATGATTGGTTAAATTATGTGCTATTTGGTTTTCTTCTCTATATATATGCTCACATTTCCAAGAGACTACCTCCAATAATAGTTGATGAACATCAACAATAATGTTATATTTTATCCAATCCACACATCCATTTTTGTTAACAATATTAATGATAATTTGTGAATTTTAGTCAATTAAAATAGATTTTCATCCTTTTTTCAATTACAATTTTGATCCTTATAAGAAGTTCCTTAGCCTTTATAGTTTTGATTATTATTTTAGAAAACACCACTTCCACCAACTTTTTCTAAATTTCCTTTAGAAACACCATCAAAGTTAATTTTGATAAACCCAATTTTTGTACATATTTATTTTACCATAGATCATAATAGATCTTTTGTCAACTCCATTATCACAAATCACTCTTCTGTGTATTTTTGTAATGACCCTCTTTCTCAACCCTAGGGAGAGCTAATTTTTTTTACAAGGATTAATTAACTCACTAAGAAGACCTAATAAATTCAATAGTGTTAAGGCATAACCATCTTGAGTTCATTGTCACTACAGTCAACACTCAAGTGGACAGGAGTGGTCAACTTCTCGTAATTCCTAGGGTTCACTCCTAACCTCATTGTTAGAAAAGATACCATAAGTGGTCCTCCTATTTCCCTACACTACCCTATATGAGACAACTTAACCATGGAGTGGGGTTACCATTTAAGGTCCATATATAATAAGGTGATTCCTATCCTCTAACCCTATATACTAGCATCTATGTAGGATTATTATGATATAATACCTTAGTGATTAGTTAGTTCTATTTACCCATGAAATTAACTAAGACCATTATCACTCACTTGATATTGATCATGGTAACACTTGCCTACCTGCAAGGTACCACCACTATACTACTTTGGTTAGCATGAAATACCATCCTAAGCCTCATTGCTAGGATCACCCAATCCTCACTGCTATGTTTGTCAAACACATTCACTAAAATTTCCTAGTTGATTTGTATATCCACAAACTCAACTAGGGTGAGGTGCAACTCAACTATGGGGTTAACTAATACGGAACTTAGCAATTCATTCCCATAATAAACCCCTCCTTAATCCAAGGGTCCTATTCAACACATTTGTCTATCTCACAAAAATAAAGTTCTATAATAAATCATACCAAAATTCAATACTAACATCAATATAACATATTGATAAAGACTAGAGAAATTAGGTATTTCATTCCTACATAACACTAGAAATTAGGTATTTCCTTTATTTACATAAAAGGAAATAAAACATCTAGAAATCATAACAAAATTTCATTAATTATTTTCTTGAATTAATCCATTGTCATTTTTAATAAATACAAATAATTTATCTCGCTATCTACAAATTACTTGCAAAGAAACTTAACATAGAAGGAAAAAAATAATCCGTTTTTCAATTTTTGAATAATATTAATAAAATTCATGACAATAAATCAAGAATGTTTACAAGGATATCCATCCCCTCCTCATAATCATTACATAACATAACTTCTATATATGACACCTTTTAAGTTTTCTCATATCCAAATATAAATATTACATTTCAATACAATAATATATAATAGTAACTAAGTATCATCTTCTTTTTCAATGTCTTCTACTTGATAGGTTTTTTCTCCATTGTGCTTTTGATCATAAGTATAGGTATGAGGACAACTCTTTGAATGTATATGCAAGCCTAACATGCATCATGTAAATAAAATTATTCAACAACAATGCAAGATCTCAATTCCATGATAGACTTCAAAACATTCTTTTAATGCTTATTAGTCATAAAAAAGAGAAACCCATCAGGGTTATGCACAGGGGTGAATTTCACAATTTAGCGCGAATATTTAGATTTTCACAATTTTAATTTTGCGAATTTGGGGACCCTAGAGGTCGGCCCAATCACCCGAAAATTTTGAGATCAATTTTTTTAGGTTAAATTCGTCTTGATATCATAAGGTTTCCCGCATAATTTTTGCTTTAAAATTATTAAAAAACATTTTATCCCACCCAATTTACCTCTTGTACCCCATTATATATAGCTAACCCTAATAGTGACACTCATACAATTAAAACATTAATTTTTTTCGATAGAAAGCAATACAGAGCATGCAACTAAAAAAAAGGTGACTAGTAGAAGGTGACTGGCAAAAGGCAACTGGCAGAAGGTGACTGACAGAAGGTGACTGGAATAAGGTGATTGGCATAAGGTAATTGATAGAAGGTAACTGACATAAGGCAACTGACATAAGGCGACTGGTAGAAGATGACTGACATAATGCGATTGAAATAAGACGACTGACATAAGATGACTGACATAAGACGACTTATAAAAGGTGACTAGCATAAGGTTATTGGCATAAAGTGACTGACATAAAGCAAATGATAGAAGACAACTGGCATAAGGTAACTACTGAAAGGCGACTGACAAAAGGTGACTAGCACAAGGTGACTAGTAGAAGACGACTGGCATAAGGCGAGTGGTAGAAGGCAAGTGGTAAAAGGTGACTGACATACATCGATAACCATTTATCGGTAAGTTTATTTTACCATTAATTTTATTTTTTAAAATATTTTGTTCATGGGAACTCAATAAGGAGGTTTTCCTATTATTTGGGCACCAATATCAAGCCTGCTTGGATTAGATATTCTGTTGTCTTGAACAATAGTTTTCTTTTTTACCAGTTATTTTTATTTTTAAAAATGATACTCATGTTACTCTTCTATTTACATAGGTAAAATATTACCTACTGGCAGTGGAAATAAGGGAGGCTAGTATTTTGATAAAAGGAGTATCCTCAAATACTTTCATAATATTTTGAAATCTAGTTAGCCATCAACATCTGCATAAATTGAAGGTATTAACACATTTACTTACTAACCATTTAATTTTTGTACATTGTTAATTTTATATATAATATCTTCATTCATTAAGAAGGGTGCTTTTTGGTTGATGGCTTTGTCCATTGTTTATCTGTATTTTTAATAGAAGGTATGCTTTTAAATATAATAATGATAATGACCCTAGAATTGACCCTAGTATTATCTCTATAGAAAACACTATTGACCCTGGTATGCCTCTACTTCCACATATCCACGATAATGAAAAGTCCATAGATGAAAATTTTCTTAATGAAATGGAACAACAACATGAAGAGATTCCTAAAACTAACACGCCAAATGGAAAATAAAATAGTAGTTCTTATGTAGTCCCTACTTCTGGAGAATCTTCTTCTAAAAAACATAAACGTGCAAGGTTATCTAGGTGGACAATTAACAAATCATTTCAACCTGATTGGGTATCAAAATTTCTATTTATTGAGTCAGTGCTGCAAGAGTATAGTAGTGAGGAAATAATAGAATTGATATGCATAATTTGCAGTTGTAAACACACAAAGGATTTTAGATTACAAGTTAATAAAGATACAGTAGAAAAACATTGTGGAAATATTTATATAAAAACAAAAGAAAGTGAAGGACCAATACAAATAAAATATAGGTGGAAGGATGCAACAAAGTGCACACATATGAGATATGCACAAGAATATGATAAAGAAATTAAAAAAAAACAAAATTTGGTTGAGAAAGATGCAACAATTCAAGCCCAATTTCAAAAAATAAATAAGTTCACTTTAGCTTAAAAAAGTTTGCAGTTTTCTATTGTACTCACTATTCTTAAAAATGGCAGACCTATGTTTAATTTCATTGATTATAAATCTCTATTCCAACTAGTTGATGTGTAGAACTTACCCAGTGCCCATTGGTTAGATTGAAGTGGTTGGGAAATGGTAAAATATCTCTCATTGGTTGAACAAGATGACCTCAAAGAGAAAGTAAAAAAATCCAAATTCATTTCACTTTCAATTGATGAGGTGAATGCTGTTGAAAACACATCTTCGATTTGCATTCATGTTTACACATTGGAAAATCATTTAAGGCAATATCATTTACTTGGAGTACACAATATGCTGGAAAATTGCAATATAGAAAATATTTACAATATTGTTGTAACTAGTTTAAAGGAAATAGCAGGAATGAATAAAATGGAAATAGCCATTAAGTTAATATGTGTCAGAGTTTATGGTGCTACTACAATGCAAGGACATAGGAATGGTCTTTGTGTTAGACTACAAATATCTATTACCCCATATTTTATCCCTATTCATTGCATGGCTCATAGAATAAATCTTGCATACAAAATTATGAATACATTTATAAATGTAGTGATAGTGAAAGAGCTTATCCGTGAAATTCATGATTATTTTTTGTGCAGTCTATTTTTTTTTTAGAGTTTCAACAGTTTGCACTAGGAGTTACTGAAGGTAAAAAACTCTTAAAAGATGTAGATACTAGGTGGATTTTGATGTATCAACCGACATATAGAGTTTTCAAAGAATATCAATCCTTTTGTAAGGTTTATGTATGCAAATCATAGGGCAGTTGATAAGGCTAAAAATTTGCTATTTTGAATGAGTGACTTTGAAACACTTCTCACATTGTGTGGTATTCTTCCAATGTTGGAAGAAATAAATGCATTGATCAAAATTGTACAAGAAAGATCAATTAATATTGTGGATTTAATCAGGGCAAAAATTGCATACATATTGATACGATGTACACATCTAGTCAAAGTTTTATGGATCCCATGTTTGAGAGTTGGAGAGCATTAACAAATGTGAACAATCCTCAATTTTTTTTGAAGTTTAATATAAACGATCATCTATGTATTAATATCCACAGAAAGGAAATACCTTTATATTGTTTTGGTCAGTGAATGGATTTAGCTACAAATGAAGTTGAACAAATACCCATAACATACAATAGATTTAATGTAGTTATACACGATACAATAAATTATACTGAAACAAATAGCAAATTCATTGACAAAAGAAACAAGAGATTATTTTTAAAGAGATGAATTGCTTGAGGCTATGGCTGTGGTTAACTCAATGTTTTGAGAACCTTGTAATGAATACCAGATTGTAAATAGTTTGTTTCTCAAATACATGGGCACTCTTTCTAGCTATTTCACTAAACGTGTGGTATGGGCACTCTTTCTAGCTATTTCACTAAACGTGTGGTAGTCAATGGTATTGAAATCAATGACATTCTCAACAAAGATATTTTGAAAAACAATCAAACTATTTTGGAACAACAATGTCTGCTCAAGTTTCACAACTCACTAACCGTCATGAAACAGGTTCTATTTCACGTTTGTGGAAAATATTACATCTCAGTAGTATCTTACAACATACTATGAGTGAATATTTTTATTTATATGAATTATGTCAAACAATGATTTTAGGATTTGTGGAATATGAAAGGGTATTCAGTGCATTATCATATATAAAATCTAAAGTTCGAAATAGGCTGGACACAAATTTAGAAATTTTTTTGAGAGTATATGTGTCGACCTATGAGGTGGATAATTTTCTTTATGAAAGAGATTTGGCATATTAGAAATATCTGGTAGAGAGAAGAGGTGTCACAAATACTCAGGATGATGAGGATAATGGTAACACTAATCAGACTATGATGACAAAAATTTTAGGTATGAGTGCAAAATATTTTGTACAATTTGAAAAGAGTTTGTTCCAGCTTTCAACATTGTGATGCAAGGATGCTTTCATTTGATTTGATTTCACATATTATGCTATTAGTTTTCAACATAATATTGAGATTTGATTATAATTTGAGACATGTTTTTTTTTATATCATTAATCATATAATATGAGACTAGATGTGCTATTGGATATTCTGTCTATCATAGCCCTTTAATTTGATTATGTATATTTGGATGAATTTGGATTATTTGATTACAGATATGTTGATTATGGAACACGATTATTTTTATATCATAGATGTGTTATTGGATATTTTGTATATCATGTTATTTAAGCCTTGTTATTGGATTATTAGTCTATGATATTCAAATTATTTAGTAGATTTGTATTGTATAAACCATTTATGGTAAAGTAAATATTTGTGCTGCATTTTAGTCATTTCAAATTATTTCATAAAACATAAAAGAATATTTTATTGCATCCACATAATTCAAAATTATTTATTTCATCCACACAACTAATCAAAACATCATAAAATTTAATACAAAATTTTAAAAATATAATACAATTATTTTGAAAATTATATTTTTTATTGATTTAAAAAAGATACAATTCTTTTACAATTTACAAAAAAGCTATGCAACATGTTTGGTTTCTTCTTAAATAAAAAATCAATAGTCTTCTACTTTTATTTCTACACGGTACTTGAAGTTTCAACTACATCTACCTCAATATCATTTGCTTCCAATGCACCAACCCTTACCATAATTTCAGTTGCAGTGTTTATGCCTGATAGTAATAAACCTTCTTCCTTCACTGGATATTCTCTAAACAGTGCATTCAATTCTTTATTATTTTCTTTTAGTACAACCTCCACATGCAGGCCCTTATCTTTAATAAAATTCTTCAGCCAATTGTTTTCTCTAACAGTGTATTACAATCTTTTATTCACTTCAATAGCATTAGTCATACTAATTTTTGCAGTCTTAATCAACGTTTTCATGGTACTGACTTGCTGCTTTAAGTGTTGATAATTAGACTATAAAATAGAAGAGAAAATGGCTAATATTTATAAAAAAATATATTTAAGAAAAAAATGATTTTCAGTTATATGTAAAACTTACATCAAAGGTAAGTCTTGTAGTTTTTGCAACTACTACTTTTTTCTTATCTAGTGCCCATTCATTGAAATATGCATGGGCCTTGGAATTGAGGTTTTCTAATCGATCCAACATAATCACTAGAAATTCATCACTATATGTAGACTCGGCCTGCACGATGCCAAATTCAACATTACTTAACAAAGCATCGAGCTTATGTAGCTCATTCTACACCTTTGAAAACAACTCCTTTCTATTTGATTTTTTGTATAAGGTGTTTATTGCTTATATCAAAACCTTGGCCTGATATTCCCAATATTTTAATCTATCAATATCTACAAGTAGACTATTATTAACTGTAGCCTTACATCTATTGGCTAATAAAACAGTTTCTAAAAAATTAACTTTATCATCATTGTTCAAATGATGATGGGTGTCAACTTACTCGGGGGGAAGAGGAATCTCCAGTGGCATATGCCTCAAAAATGTCTTCTATTTCATCATTTATCTCTAAAACTTGCAACACATCACTTCTCTTTAATGGAAAATTGTCAAGATTCATATCCTGATACATAAAATCATCATCAATATTCCTAGAGGGCATCTGAGAGGCGCTCTCTACATTTGAAAAATTTCAAGGGTTAAAATTGGGAACAATGAAATATTAGAATAAGACATAATGTGTGTCTTAGTTTTACTTTTGGATCCCCGAAGTGGTGGTATGAGAAACTATTTCCTACGCATGCGAGATTGGTTCCTTACCAGTGGTACCTATTATGGAGTTAGACGAACTTGCTATGGATGGACTTGTTGTGGTACTTGCTGTTGCTGTGTTTGTGGGTGTGTATCCAATGGAGGCATATATTTTTTTAGTATTTTAAATGTAACCGATGTATATGCAAAATTTCACATGAAAATATAAATTAAAACTAGTGTAAAAAATAATGCCATTAAAAGAGATTAATTTTAACCAAACATACTAGACTTAGACTCTGCAGTCATTGATGATGCAACCATTTGACCTTGCTCTATAAAAATTTAAAATATTTTCTCAAACTAAATATAATTTTAAATTATTAAAATACATCATTTTAAATAGTACTTTTGAAAAATAAGGTTACCTTCTGAGCTGGAGGTTACTTCTTCAATGTTGAATACAACAGATGCACGTTTAGAACTAACAGGAGCCGTATGTATATGTTGAACACTATGAGACCTCCTACGTTTAGAAGGAGTTACTGGTGATGATTGTGACTGTGTGTTAGAATCGGTAGATGCTTCTTGAATCCTAAAGGTAACATCCCTTTTACTAGAATATTGAGATACTTTTTCTGCTTTTAAAAGAAAATTAGAAAATAACAAGATTGATTGAAAAGAAAGAAAACAAAGATTATTCTAAAATTACTTGTATTTATTTCTTCGTCATACCGATAGCAAACAAACATGGTTGTAATGCAGTTGGAAGAGAGCTATTTAGAATAATGAAATATGCTTCATGAAAAAGAGAAAGAACATAGTTGCTAGTTGTTACTGCATAGGAAGATTAATTTTTTTGGGCACTCAAAAGATCCTATTTAAGGTGGTTGGAAATATGCATGGACCAATAAAATCTACCACCATAAATACACTGAATTAATAAGGATAATGCCCAAAACAATAATTCTATAGGTCACCCCTACAAAATGAGTATTGTCTAGAAAAATTCAATGCAAGCATGAAGAAATTTGTCTCCAATGTTGGAAATGTTTAAATCCCTTTTCGACTTAGAAGAACTAACTAAAAAAAAGGGAGAACAATTATTAGAAAATAGAAATTACAATAGGGAGAACATTATTATAGAATGGAAACTACAATACATAAAATCTGAAGAAAAATAAGAACTAAATTTAAAAACTATACCTTTCAAATTGTTTGAATGGACATCAAATTTGGATGCTAGCTTGTGCTTGTCATATTCAATCAAAGCATATTGGTTGTTCACTAGGTGACCATTCGTAAATGGTAGCCCTATTAGTCACTGCACATTTGAGGGTTTCATAGAAAAAATAATATCCCTGTTATCCACTCTAATTTGAACAATGGACTCATCATGGTTGCAGCAATTAACTATCCTTTGCATAAATGATAATTTAGTTTAAACTATGGCATTTTCATTACTCCTACAAATCCATAGGTGTAAACCCATTTGAAATATCTACCAGGAGTACCAAAAATGTTCTTAATGTTTGGGTAAAAGTAGTTCTTGAATGACACTTTCGATGGCAAACGAGAGGAAGAGGTAACCATTTCTACGAATCTGCACTAAAAATGATTTGAAAAATACTTTGAAAATAGTCTGAAACCGCTTTAAAATGCCTTGGAAAATGCTCTGAAACCGTCTAAAAACACTCTAAAAATATTATGAAAATGCTCTAAAAATACTAGAAAACATTGTGGAAAATGATTTGAAAATGCTAGAAAACACTCTGAAAATGCTAGAAAACACTCTAAAAAATCTCTAGAAAAATCTTTAAAAAATCTTTGGAAAACGCTTTGGAAAAGGCAAAAAATAACGTTGTATTTATATTTATAAAATTTTGCTTGCCTAAAGTCTATGGATGCATGACACATGGCAGAGGAGAGGACATGTGACAAAATCTTAATAGTGATCTTTTGCAATCACCATATTTTACTCGCCTTCTACCAGTCACCATATACCAGTCACCATATACCAGTCACCATTTACTAGTTGCCATATTCCAGTCACCTTCTACCACTCACCATTTTTCAGTCTCCATTTTCCAGTCACCATCTACCAGTCGCCTTGTGCCAATCACCATCTACTAGGCACCTTATGCTAGTCGCCATCTACCAGTCACCTTGTGCCAGTCACCTTATTCTAGTCACCTTGTGCTTGTTGCCTTATGCTAGTCGCATTGTGCTAGTCGCCATATGCCACTCACCTTCTACAAGTTACCTTCTACCAGTCACCTTGTGCCAGTCGCTTTATGCCAGTCGTCTTTTTCTAGTCACCTTGTGCTAGTCACCTTGTGCCACTCGCCTTGTGCCAGTCACCTTATACCAGTTGCCTTATGCCAGTCACTTTTTTCCAGTCACCTTCTACTACTCACCTTCTACCACTTGCATTATACCAGTCACCTTATGCCAGTCACCTTGTGCCACTCACCTTATGCCACTCGCCTTCTACTGGTCACCTTCTACCACTCGCCTTCTGCCAGCTACCTTTTTCCACTCGCCTTCTACCAGCTACCTTTTTCCACTCGCCTTCTGCCAGTCACCTTCTGCTACTTACCTTCTACCACTCACCTTACCACTCACCTTACCACTCACCTTCTGCCACTCACCTTTTGCCACTCGCCTTCAGCCACTCACCATTTAAAATTTTTGATAATTTATGCGCAAAAAATTCAAAAATTCACCATATTTTGATAAATTTTTTGTAAAATTTTGAAAAAATTGCCCTAAAGTTTATACACCATTTTCCTAGATTCACCCTAATTTTATAATTACTTTTTTGATACTACCCCTTATGCATAACCCTGAAGCCCATACTTCTCTCACTCAATTATGGTTCTTTTGCTACACAAGCCACATCTATCCCCTTGGATTAATTTACTAATCATCCCTTCAATAGTAAATAATAATTCCTCATTTCTTAAATATAGAGTTATTTCCAATACAATATTTCCATTAATAATTCTTATAATTTTATTATAACATGGGTTTATTACTCTTCTAATAAACCCAACTATAATCCTTATATTTTTCATAATTAATAAATTAATATTGATTATTAAACAAACACATTATTTAATCAATATTAATTAAGACAAAAGTATTTGATTAATAATTATCAATCTTCTATTAATATTAATTAATAGTTCCAACCCTATTAATTTAATATTAATAAATATTTACAAAAAATGACTTAATAAACTATTAATAATCTACTTGCTAGGGAGGAGAACTTTTGGGAGTAAAAATAAAGATCTTTATGGTTGAAGGATGGAGATAGAAATACAAAGTTTTTTCATATGTTCGCATTGAAAAATAGGAGTGCAAATCAGATTCGGGAAATAATTTTGGAGACAGGTGAAGTTTTGAAGGAAGAAGATGAGATTGCAGTGGCCGTAATATTTTTTTTTCAAAAAATATTTTTCAAAGATAGAGAGGAAGATCCAGAAGATACAAAAGATATATTATTGAATATCCCTACCTTGATTTCTAAAGAAATTAATGCTAGGATATTGATCCTTTTTTCATATGAAGAGATCAAGAATACTATATTTAGTATGGAGAAAGATAAGGCACTAGGACCAGATGGATTCCCTATAGGATTCTTTCATAAGTATTGGCATATAATGGAAAAATATATTTCAAATGCATTAAGGGAATTTCAATCTTCTAATTATTTGCTCCAAGAATAGAATACAACTTTTATAGTTTTAATACTAAAGAAATATGGTGCATCATATCTAAAGGATTTTAGACCCATAAGCTTATGCAACACTCTCTATAAAATGCTCACAAAAACATTGGCTTGTAGAATCAAAAGTCTACTACATTTTCTAATCTCTCCATTTCAAGGAGGGTTTGTTTAGTGAAGACAAATATTAGATGAAATCATTACTGTTCATGAGACAATTCATTCAATTGAGAAGAGAGAAGATCCATACATGTTTCTTAAATTAGATATGCATAAAGCCTATGATAGAGCCTCATGGACTTTCCTTGATAAGGTTATGCATAAGTTTAGTTTTAGTGGCCAATGGAGGAAATAAGTTAACATCTATATGTATTCAACCAAATTTTTAGTCATTATAAATGGAAAACCTTGTGGTTTCTTTGGGATTCAAAGAGGTATAAGACAATGGGAATCTCTATCCCCTTAAATTTTTATTTTAATGGTTGAAGCATTAGGAAGATCAATGCAAGCAACCACAACTATAGGTAGAATCAAAGGTATCAAACTAGCAAGGAGTTCAAAACTAGTTTCATATTAGTAGTTTGTGGATGATAATTTCATTATGGGAGAAGCTACATGTAAAGAGGTAAGGGAAATCAAAGAGATTATAAAATATGAAAGGGCATTAAACCAATTGATAAACTTCATCAAAAGCAATATTTATTTCATGAACGTAGAGAGACAATTACAATTGAGGATTTCAAAATAAATTGGTTGTAATATTGCTAATATTCCATCCATTTACCTTGGTATGCTACTTTTTTTAAGGTGAACGAAGGAGGAAATGTCGTCTCTAGTGTTGGATAGGATTCAAAGGAAGTTGGCTGGGTGGAAAGGCAACCTCCTTAGCCAAGCACGGAAAATACAACTACTTCAAGCAACCTTAGAAAGCATGCCAATTTATTATGTCTCTATTTAAAATGTCCTCCAAGGTTAGAATGAGGATGGAGAAGATATTTAAAATATTCCTATGGAATGGGAATGAATACAAGCAAAGACTTTGTTTAGTGGCTTGTGATAGAGTTTGCACTATGAAGAAACTTGGTGGGTTAGGCCTAAGAAATTACAGATCTTTAACAAAGCATTTATCTCAAAAACTACATGGAGACTTTGCATAGAAGGAAGTTTGTTGTGGCAAAATATTATGAAAGCAAAGTACTTAGAAAATTACATTCTCTTTTTTAGAAGTGCAATTTATCCTAGAGGATCAACCATATGGAATGCAATGCTAAAAACGAGAAGTTTTTTAAGGAGCAATATAAGATGGCAAGTAGGAGAATGGAAAGAAGTTTTATTTTGGAAAGATTCTTGGATCCTTCAGGAACCTCTAATAAATAAACATGATTTTTAGGAGTTGTGGGTTCCACCGGTAGCTAAATATGGGAAAAAATTCAAGGATTACATAGAATTTCCTCATTTTAGAAAGAAATAGAAACACTTTTTTTAGATTCAGATGAAGTTCATATTCAATAGGGTCTCCTGAATTTAAACAATTTGATTAGGTGCTTCCACATATCCCAAATCAACAAGGAGGATTATTTGCTATGGAACTATTCTTCGAAAGAAATCTTCTCTATCAAATCAGTCTATAAAGCTCATATTCCCCCTATAGGAGGAGCTTATGCAGTGAAGAAGGTTTTTTTCCCTGATATTGTGCCAAAGACTATTTGCTTTATTTGGTTATGCCTTAAGAATAAGATTTAACTATAGATAATTTATGCAAAAGAGGGCTCCAAATGATAAATATATTTTTTTTATGCCAAAAGGATGCTGAGTCATTAGACCACTTATTCAACCATTGTGAGGGTTCAAATAAAGTTTTCTATGTGTAGACATCGAAAATTGGCATTTTTGATAACACACTAAATTATAAATTAATACACCTGAATATGTCTTTTTGAAACCTAAATCCCTTGACATATCCCACCAAAACCTTAGAAACACACTATAAATAATAATTAATAATTTTTTTTTAAGCGAAAAACCCCTTGCAGGGCCATCTTGGTTTGAGAGACTCACAAAAAGGGGGTTCTACACCGTCAAAGTCACCTGGAAGTCGCACCTGACCCTGCCCGCACCAACATTATCAATTGGATTTTGGATACCCAATACAAATTTTTGGTAGGGTGGAGATTTTAACCTAGGGTCTCCCTTGGAGGATTGCCCTCTCCTCTCCAACTCACCTACAACATCTGGGTTTAATCAAATTTTGAAATAACCCCTACACTTACAAAAATAACAAAAACATTATAAAAACACCAAAATAAAATAATAATAATCCCTAATCTTCTCCATATGCCATTAGTAATTAATTAAACTTAAATTATGCTAATTAAATATAATTTACATCACCATCATGAGCCCTATTTATTACCCCTCCTACATAGAAAATGATAAAAACAATAAAAAATTACCAATGATAATTAAGAGTTTCATTAATGCCCCTTAATCAGGATTAAGCAATATTCTAGGCATGGCATTTATTGAAAATCCTCTAGAAGCCTAGAAAATCTGCCCCTTTTAATATTTAAAAATCCCCCCACATTAATATCCCACCCCCCATGCACTTTCCCCAAGCTATGAAAAGCAATTTTAAATTTAAAAATAATCACAAGTTAAAATCTGCATTTACCCCACTTGGCTATAGGACAACCACATCATTGTTCTAGAAATTTTAAATTATTTTCTATCCCCCATGTGCCCATGGGAAACTAATTAAAAATTAATTTCCCATCCCCCTAGGACACTACCCCCAAAGTCATTTACTATGCCAACTCCCCAACCCCTACACCTCACATTTTTGACAATTAAAAATTACTTGTCCCAATATCCCATGCCCATGGGAAACTAATTAAAAAATAATTTCCCATTTACCTAGGATACTACCCCCAAGGCTATTAAATATAACAACTCCACCTCACATTTTTTTAATTTTAAATTCCCTCCACATCCTCCCATGTGCCTAGAAAAACAATTTAAATATATTTCCATCTTTCTAGACTCCCCTTTTCCCCAAGGCAAATAAATGAAACCCTCCACCTCACATTCTCTAGATTTTTCCCCCAACTACCCTTGCCCATGTGGAGCCTATGTGGAGTCCACATGGCATCCTACTCACCCAAGGTCAATTTTACCTATAAATACACCCTCCTATAACCAAATTAGGGGAGCCCAATTTGAGCTAGTTAAATGTTATCAAAATTGCCCTAGATCCTTGCCTTAGCCAAATTTCCTACTTGCTAATTTTATATTGTTGAGCAAAAGCCCAACCAAGGTGGGCTTATTTTATCACTAATTTTCTCTTTGAGTGGTTGCATGCAGGAATAGAAGAGCATTGGAGCAACCCTTGGAGAGGGAATACACACACCACACTACAATCTGTTGTGAAGAGGAAACACATACACCATTTTAAATTGTAAAAAGCCCATTGTGGCTTCATTTTTATTTTAAAAGATAAAGGATATCTATATTGTATTGTAAATTTTATATTTCATAATCAAATTCATATATTTGTGATATTCTCCTTTGTCTTTATTTGCATCTTGTTTATGGTGGTTTCCTTCTTCTACACTATGCTATAATGAACCCTCTTTTAGTCAAGTGGAGCATGCCACAAACCTTTAGAGATATGCTTAACCAATGGAGATATCCCTTTGAAAGTGAGAGCTTGATGATATTATAGAGCCTAATTCTACCTCACTATATATGGGGAATATGGTGGAAAAGGAATAAATGTATATTTAGGAATGAGAGGAAGGGTGAAGTATATATATTCAAAATAATCAAAGTTGCTATTGAATAAAATTTATCCATTATCCCAAAGGTTAAAGGGTATGAAAAAAAATAAGAAATAATGATTGTTGAAGGATGGAAGGTAAAACAATCCAAACCATGCATAATGAAATCAACCCAAAAAAGAATGAACACAATATGGATGAAACCAATACAAGGTTGGATAATTTGATGGGGCATCCAAAGGAAATCCAGGAAGAGTAGGAGGGGGCAGAGTGATTAGAAATGATAAAGGTCAAATTTTATGGGCTTATACAAAGGATTATTGACTTCGGACCAACCTGAAGAGACAAAAACATAACACCAAATAACAAGATATAAATTGAACTCAAAAGATAATATTGCATAATGAATGATTTTATATTAATGGGGGGGGAGCCTCAAAAATCCATTGTTACAATAATAATATTTGAATCCTTTGATACAAATATACACAATGCTAGGGTTCTCTGAAACCCTAGCTACAATATTGACGGTGTCTAGAAATGCGTCTCTGCTCCTAATAAAAGTGAACGGGCTTCTGATTATCTGATATTAAGCCACTCTAGCTTAAGCAATTATCCAATGATAGTGTAATGCTATCAGATCTACACATAAAAAAATAGAAAATGAGTCAGTAATAACAATGAGGTCTCCACAGTGTGAGACCCTCAGAAATCAAAACTAAATCCTAGCTATGCAATGAAGGAATGTGAATAGATTCTAATAACATGATAGAATATAACAAAATTTCTTGGATTTATCTTGCTTATCTTCTATTTTCTGTCTGATGTAGCTGGTGCAATGAATAGGTGCAGGGATGTCCTAGAATCGCTTGAGGGTTTGTAGACTATATACCTATTGTAGGAGATGCACCATAGGCTCATGTAAAAAGATAGGGTTGCATTGCAATATTTGTAGCTCCATTTAATATAAAAAATTTTGGAGACATTTTGGAGTTTATAAGGAACCTACTCTCAAATTTTTGGCTAAATGCAAATCCAAATGAGTGAGATATGTCCTAAACAGTTTGGGTACTTTGTGTAGTCCTATACAAATGTGGGTAGCCTTCGAATGTTGGAATATCAAGGACTCAAGATGAAGCTTCAAGAATATTAGGTACTTAGAAAACTTAGGGTTCAGGGAAAAACTCAAGAAAAACTTAGGGGTTGAGAGATCAAAATAGATCCTATTAATAATCCACGCTAGGGTATGTTAGGGTTTGAGCGACACGAATTGTGTGGCTCAAATTAAAATACATTGGAAGGTGGGTATTAATTATGGGTGTGTGGCATGGATTGGTGTGGATGGATGGCTAAGATTAAGTCAAATATGATGGCTAGGATTTATTTACATATATATATTTATTAAATATATAAAATATAATATAAAAATATTAATATTAAATATATATATAACAAATATACATTTAAATATATGTAAATAATGGGTAAAAATGGCAAGAAGACCTAGATGGAAGACAAGTGGCTAGAATTTGGTGTCTACAGATATCATTTTTTGTACCATATTGCATGAAACACAATGCGGTGCAAAAAATACGAGACACCTATTTTGGCCTAATGTAGAAGCAACTTTCTCTTGTTGGAATGTGAATATGATATTGAAGACAAAATAATTTTTAATTGTGTGGCTTATCACCTCAATTGGCGAATGAGTGAAGTATGAATGTCACAAGCTAATTGACATAATTTTGGAGAATGATGCAAGTGAATGGTGTAAGTGCAATGCCATTTTTATCCCAACGATGAAAGAGGGTTTTGCCAAATGTAAATACCATGATCATGTAAGATGTATCCGATTGTGGGAGAATCAAAGTCAAATTTTGGTTACCCCATGTTTGGGGTGATCCGATGTTGTTGAAGAATGTGCCTTTTGGCATCATTGAAATTCAATTATGCAAATGCAAAAAGAAAAGAAAATAGTCTATCCTCGGGGCCACTCATGATAGCATTAATTCATACATGAAATCCCTAAACATTTTCTCAATCACTCTACTCAGCCAACATCCTCGAATATTGGTGTAATTGCAAAGGAGATGATAAAAAATTATGATTTTCTCCATGTTTTAATCCCCACGAACAAGGACATCAATGACAATTTTTGAGCAAATTGGTCTTGGCATAGTCTCACTCTAAATATGAAGTACCAAAAGTGATTTTGTTTTTGAACAAGGAGATAGTGGATGATGAAAATGGCCAAGTGTCCTTATGGTGGTTTACTCATATTACCAAATTGCATGGACGTAAATCGCTACAATCACCAAGGAGATAGACTAGACCACTAGATATGAGGTTCACTTGAGTTTGTGTTTGAACTTGTCAAAAGTTGAATGTAAATGTAATTATTGATGGATTTGATGGTGACATGAATATGTGATGATGAGAAATGTATTTATGGATGCAATGGAGTGATTTTGTGAAGGTAAGATACATTTTTGAACATATGGATTCAAGTTTTGAAGGGGTTTTTGTCCCTATAGATAATAGGGGTTTTTGACATGTGTATGATTGATTCTATTTTTATCCCAATAGATGAAGGGATTTTGACAATGCAAGTGTCCTTATGGTGATCTACCTATCCTACCGAATTGCATGGATAACCAGTCACTACAATCGCCAATTTAATAGAATAAACCACTAAATACGAGGTTCACTTGTACTTGTGTTTGTTCTTTACCCTAATAGATGAAGGTTTTTTAAAATGGAGAAAATGTGATGAAATGATTGTGTTTATTATTTTCCCCAACAGATGAAGGGATTTTTGAAATGGGGAAAAATGTGATGAATGTGTCTATTATTTTCCCTAACAGATGAAGGGGTTTTTGACATGGAATAAATGCAATAACTATGAGAAATACAATGATTATGTCTTTTCTTTGCCCTAACAGATGAAGGAATTTTGATGTGGGAAAATGTGATGCAATGATTGTGTCTATTCTTTACCGCAACAGATGAAGGGATTTTGACATGGAAAAATGCAATGCAATGATTGTGTATGTTCTTTACCCCAATAGATGAAGGAACTTTGATAATGCAAGTGTCCTTATGGTGATCTACCCATCCTATCATATTGCATGGATAACCAGTCGCTGAAACCACTAGGTGACTAGGATAAATTGCTAAATATGAGGTTCACTTGTACTTGTGTCTATTCTTTGCCCTAACAAATGAAGGGTTTTTGAAATGGAGAAAATGCGATGAAATTATTGTCTTTGTTCTTTACCCCAATAGATAAAGGGATTTTTGAACTGGGGAAAATGCGATGAATGTGTTTGTTCTTTGCCCTAACAGATGAAGGGTTTTTTGACATGGAATGAATGCAATAACTATGAAAATGCAATTATTGTGTATGTTATTTGCCCCAACAGATGAAGGGATTTTGATGTGGAAAATACAATGGAATGATTGTGTCTATTATTTTTCCCAATAGATGAAGGGATTTTGACATGGAAAAATGCAATGCAATGATTGTGTCTGTTCTTTGCCCCAACAGATGAAGGGATTTTGATAATGCAAGTGTCCTTATGGTGATATACCCATCCTATCGGATTGCATGGATAACCTGTCGTTGCAACCACCAGTGACTAGAATAAATCACTAAATACAAGGTTCACTTGTACTTGTATCTGTTATTTGCCCCAACAAATGAAGGGTTTTTGAAATGGAGAAAATGTGATGAAATGATTATATCTGTTCTTTGCCCCAATATATGAAGGGATTTTGATGTGGAAAATACAATGGAATGATTGTGTCTGTTATTTTTACCAATAGATGAAGGGATTTTGACATGGAAAAATGCAATGCAATGATTGTGTCTATTCTTTGCCCCAACAGATGAAGGGATTTTTATAATGCAAGTGTCCTTATGGTGATCTACCCATCCTACTGGATTACATGGATAACCTGTCATTGCAACCACCAGTGACTAGAATAAATCACTAAATACAAGGTTCACTTGTACTTGTGTCTGTTATTTGCCCCAACAAAAGAAGGGTTTTTGAAATGGAGAAAATGTGATGAAATGATTATATCTTTTCTTTGCCCCAACAGATGAAGGGATTTTTGAAATGGGAAAAAATATGATAAAATGATTGTCTATTCTTTGCCCCAATAGATGAAGGGATTTTTGAAATGTAAGTGTCCTTATGGTGATTTACCCATCCTATCAGATTGCATGGATAACCAGTCACTGCAACCTACAGGTGACTACGATAAACCACTAAATACAAAGTTTACTTGTATTTTTAAATGAATGAAGGTGTAATAATGAATGATATGGATGATGCTAAATGTAAACTATGTCTATTTTTTCCCCAACAGATGAAGGGGTTTTTGAAATGAGGAAAACATGATGAATGTGTCTGTTCTTTTCCCTAACAAATGAAGGGATTTTTGAAATGTGGAAAAATTTGACAAATGATTGTGTATGTTCTTTGTCCTAAAAGATGAAGGGATTTTTGAAATGGAGAAAAATGCAATGAATGTATCTGTTCTTTGCCCCAAAAAATGAAGGGTTTTTTGAAATGTGAAAAATGTGATGATTGTGTCTGTTTTTGCCCTAACAGATGAAGGGTTTTTTAAAATGGGAAAAATGTGATGAATGTGTCTGTTATTTGCCCTAACAGATGAAGAGGTTTTTGAAAATGTATGAATGCAAGGCAAATGACACAATATTTGACAAAAGTATGCAACCTTTTAAACCTAAAAATTGATGTGGATGATGTGAATGCAAGGCAAATGGTGTAAAATTTGACAAAAGGATGTAACCTTTTAAACTTGGTAATGGATGTAGATGATGATGTGATGTGTATGCATGATTGAATTATTTTTTGAATTGGTGGGAAGGTGTGATACCTTGAGCACCCCCAAGTTGTGATGTTTGCTTTATTGGGAGGAAGGTGTGATACCTTGAACACCCCCAAGTTGTGATGTTTTCTTTATTGGGGGGAAGGTGTGATACCTTGAACACCCCCAAGTTGTGATGTTGTTTTCTTGATTAGGGGGAAGGTGTGATACCTTGAACACCTCCAAGTTGTGTGCTTGTTTGCTTTATTAGGGGGAAGGTGTGATACCTTGAACACCCCCAAGTTGTGTGCTTGTTTGCTTGATTAGGGGGAAGGTGTGATACCTTGAACACCCCTAAGTTGTGTGATTGTTTGTTTAATTGGGGGGAAGGTGTGATGCCTTGAACACTCATAAGTTGTGACATTTTCTTGATTGGGGAGAAGGTGTTATGCAATTTTTATATATATATATATATATATATATATATATATATATATATATATATATATATATATATATATATATATATATATAGACATGGATTTTACTTTTGTGTTATGCTTATGTGTGAGTGATTTTGTGGAATGCAAGTGTATATGGATGATTAATGCAAGTTATGGGATGCAAATGTTCTAATGATCATTTATAGCTTAGATTTTGCTTGGCCATGTTCTAGCATTGTTGTTTAATCAGGGCACCAAACTTGGTGGTATGTGAAATGGAAGACTCATGCAATGACATGGATGGTGACAAGGGCAAATATATGGATGTTGATATAGAAAACTGATTGTTTTACAAAGACTCGGACATGTTAGTGATATCAAACAAACTCACTAAGACTTCCTAATCCTTCTAGGACCAAATGTGTGTGCAGTGAATTCATTCACCGAATCAAGAGCATGGTAATGACTTGAGGCAATCAAGAACCAATGTGTGTGCAAGTGAGTTCATTAACTCATCTTGAGTAAATTGGGTGTGACCTTTTATGGAGAAGACCAAGAAGCTAGCTTGTCCTTATGTGCGATCAGAGGTATCTTTAAAAGAGATGTGTCACCATGCATGAGCATAATCCACTACAAATCAAGCATCTATAGCTTCGATGGAGGCTAACTCCATAGTCCATGATTTTTGTTTTTATCTCTTAAGTTTTTAGGATGACTACCTAACCGTCTCATTGGAAATGTAGTACGATACTTACAACCCAATAATCAATGGTGTGTGATGTAAAATTTTTAGAGCTTTGGGGAATCAGATTCTCAACCTAAGTGTGATGAGAATTGTACCCTATCCTTACTCCATCTTTTCATTTTGGAAGCAACTATGATAGTGGTGAAAACCACTATTTTTGTGGACTATGTTGCATAATGGGACAAGCAAGGAATACCCTTTTATTTTGATTTTGGAGTCAATTCCCAAAACTCAAGATTTTCTTAGTGTGTATGCGTGATGGTCCTAAAATGAACTTGACATGTATTTTGGAGGTTGCTTAAAACACTAGGAGTGGCTAAGTTATCTAAAACACCTAGAGATTACGCATATATAGAGACAAATGATAATTTGACTTGGTGGAATGGTGCAATGAAATGTATAGTGACTTTAAAGGTGCCCATGATTAAGGAAACATGAATTTAATGGCAACATGAATTTAATGGACCAATTAATATCTAAAAATAAATGATCCCTAATATGAAATATGAAATGTGAATGGAATGTATGAAATGCAAAATGAAATGTGTGCTAATGCGATGTTTTTGAATGAAATGTATGCAAATGAAGTGCAATGTTTTTGTGTTTAAGCCATGTATATATACATATATATAAATCATAGTAAGCATGGAATGCTTTCAAGTGTATGATGTTCAGTGGCTCAGGTTCGTCTACTCCCCCTAGCCTGGTAAGCTTATGACCAAAGGGATTAGGTACCTTTGGAGCCTTTTTGAAATTGAAATGTGACCAAAGAGATTAAGTACCTTTGGAGATTTTTGAAAATTGAAATGTGACCAAAGGTGTTAGGTGCCTTTGGAGCCTTTTTTTTTTAAATGTGACCAAAGGGATTAAGTACCTTTGGAGCTTTTTAAAAATTGAGATGTGACCAAAGGGATTAGGTACCTTTGGAACTTTTTGGAAATGAGATGTGACCGAAGGGATTAAATACCTTTTGATATTTTTGATTGGTGATGTTACCAAAGGGATTAAGTACCTTTGGGGTTTTTTAAAAATTGAGATGTGACCAAAGAGATTAAGTACCTTTGGGCCTTTTTGAAATTGAAATGTGACCAAAGGTGTTAGGTGCCTTTGGAGATATTTGAAAATTGAGATGTGACCAAGGGATTAGTTACCTTTGGGGATTTTTTTTTGAAAAGTGGAATGTTACCAAAGGGATTAGGTGTCTTTGGGGCTTTTTGAAATTTGAATGTGACCAAAGGACTTAGGTGCCTTTAGGGCTTTTTGAAAATTGAGATGTGACCAAAGGGATTAGTTACCTTTGGTTTTTTTTTTTTTATGAAATTAATATGTGACCAAAGGGCTTAGGTGCCTTTTAGGATTTTTGAAATTGATATGTGACCAAATGGATTAGGTGAATTTGGGGATTTTTTATTGATATGTGAGTGACTAGGAGGATGCAATATCTTGAGAATCCCCAATTTGCTTGATGATTGATGATGTGAGTGACTGGGAGGATGTGATATCCTAAGAATCCCTAGTATGCTTGATGATTGATGATGTGAGTGACTGGGAGGATGTGATATATTGAGAATCCCCAATATTCTTGGTGATTGATTTGGTACCAATTTCCTGATCAGATGGTTTGGATGTACCATTTGTTGAAAATACTTTTAGATCAATAAGATCTTCGACAATGTCTTTAAATACATGATAATTGTTGATGTCATGGCCTACTTGTTGATGATAAGGATACTAAAAATGCTCCTTAAATGATTTTCCTTATTTGGTTGGGTATATTGGTTTGATTTTCAGAAGTGAAATCTCTTGTGCTTCATAAGTTCTTCAAAAGATGGTTGAATATGATTCTAAAAGCATCATGTAGTTGCGAGGGGGCTAACACTTGGTGTGTTTGTCCAATTAAGTTGAATGTTGAATTTGTGGTACATGTATTGTAACATGAGATATGGATTGTGAAACTAGATGTTGCAACTGCTATGGTTGCTGACACTGATGATGACTTGACTGTAACTCAATGTTAGTGAGTCAAGTTAAAATTTGTTGTAACATTTTAGTGTGTTGAAAATCTATTTGTAAGCCTTGGTTTATTTGTTGAGTGAATTAATATGTGGTAAATAGATTTATGAATGGATTATATTGAGTTTGTTTTTGTAGGTGTGATGAATTGAGGGGCATGGAGTGAATTTGATGATGTTGAGGTTGGTGAAGAAATGATTATGAATGAAGAAAAGGATATGATGTATGAGGACTATGGATGGGTTGACTCATGGTAATGGAATAGGTATGGGCTATGGGAATGGAATGGGTATGGGTAGATGGAGGTATTGGAATGGAAACCACAAAATATTGTGGTACCCAAAAGGGGCTTTGGCTAACAAATATGGGTTGAGTGGAAATTGGTTGAGGTATAGGGTTCACTTGAACTTGCTATTGAGTTGTTTGTCACTTCTTAAGAAATTTTTTCAAATGCTCCCATGCTTCATGAATTTACATATCATCATTGGAGGACATGGAGGAAGATGAAACAACTAATGTGGTCATTGGATAAGTGCCAATGGGAATTGCAAGTTTATTAGAGGAAATGGGTATATGTGAAGAATCATTGATATGTGCTTCATACCAAGGGTTAGTATAGGTAGATGCGTATGAAGTTATAGGAGCACATGATGATTGGGAAAAGAAGAAATGGTGGGAATATGAAACTAATCCCTCAAAAAGAGGGTTAGTGTACACCTGGGTAAAGCTGGATGGTGGTTGAAAATAAACAAGTTCCTATTGTAAATTAGGATATTGTCTAGGTGAGTTGGGTACTGACTCTAATACATAGTTAGAAGACTTCGTGAGAGATTCTACTCGTGCCATATCTATGTGGGTAATGTGGTGATCAATGGTTGGTGAGGTTGACTCTACTTAAGGAAAAACCATATGAAAGGATGTGGGTGACAAGGTATGTGAGGGACCTGCAAACAAATATGCCTATGTCACATTTAGGGAATCTACCATAGAAGTTATGGGGAAGGTGGATGAAGGTTCCATTGAATTGTCTTGATTTAATACTTTCTTTTGTTTTCTTTTTAATTCCATAAGCAATTAAACCAAAATACAGATTACACAGTAAAACACAAAACTAAAATTTGACAAGAAAAAATAAAAAATCAATGCTAAGTTTATTCAACAAGTGTGTCTTACCTCATTCATTGATTATCTCCTTTTAATGTGAATTCATTCTCTTAGGTTTTGATCTTGTGTGTTTCAAATGTGCTAATCTAAATTAATCAAAGAAAGGTAAAAACTATGGCTAAGCTAGGGCAACGAGATTCTTGATGGTGATGAAATCCAATGAGTTTACTCGAGGGTAATTTGAGGTTTCTAAGGGTAGATATTGGTGGATGGAGATGAAAGCCACCATCACCAAATCTCAAGCAATGGTTGGTGATGAAATCCAACCACTACTGTTAAATGTGAAGCATGCAGTGTGTGATTCTTTAAAAAAAAATTATTTGCTATTGTGTACATATAATGTTAGAAAGATAACTACTTTTGATAGTCTAAATCAAAAGCCACTACCTAGAATACTAATTTTTCCAAAGGATGTAGAGTACACCACTTAAGACCTACTCTAGATAGCTGGGGGGTTCATCTACTCCTCCATATGGAATCACCCAAGTACAAGGATAATTTTGGTATATGAATAATTTTCCTACTTAGACCTACAAAAATAGAAATTCCTAACCCTATAATGCAAACTAATTATACAAATTTTTAATTCACATGAAATCAGAATGCAATATTTTTTAATTTGTGAACACAGTAGAGAACCATAAAATTCAAATAGAAACTGTGGATGGATACAAATGACTAATCAAAAACTAAGATGCAAACTAATATGAATATTTTTACCATATTAATTAATGATGTTCGTTTTAGCTTAGAAATCTAAAAAAATGTAAGATTGCAAGAATACGTAAACATAAAAGTTAGGGTTTTAGCAGTAAAATTATAGAACAACCTACATTTCTGCTCCAACTCTCTATAAAATGCCCCTGGGTATTTCTAAAACACACCTGGGCATTTTTGGATGGCCCTCGAGCACTACAAGGCATTCGCGCACCTTCTACAAATTCTTGCAAGTCCTCAGAAACCCTAAATCCAGTGAAAACTATGAAATTTGTGCTTCTGAAAACCCTGCAAGATGATAGAAAATAGCAAATAAATTAGCAAAGCAAATCAAAAAAATAAATCCTTAGGAATGGTGTGGATGATGTTATGAAGGTGTCCCTGATTAAGGAAACATGACTTTAATTGACCAATTAAGACCTTGAACTAAAATTATGATCCCTAATATGAAATGTGAATGTGTGGATGTAAATGCAATGTATGAAATGCAATTTGTGAAATAGAGTGTATGAATGTAATTATTGTAAAATGAAATGTGTGCAAATGAAATGCAATGTTTTTGTGTATTAGCCATGTATATATACATATCTATAAAAGGGATTATGCATGAAATGCTCTCAAGTGTATGATGTTCATTGACTCAGGTTTTTCTACTCCCCTAGCCTGGTATGCTTATGACCAAAGGGATTAAGTACCTTTGGAGATTTTTGAAGATTGAGATGTGACCAAAGATATTAAGTACCTTTGGAGATTTTTGGAAATTGAGATGTGACCAAAGGGATTAAGTACCTTTGGAGCTTTTTAAAAATTGAGATGTGACCAAAGGGATTAAGTACCTTTGGAGCTTTTTGAAAATTGAGATGTGACCAAAGGGATTAAGTACCTTTGGATATTTTTGGAAAATGAGATGTGACCAAAGGGATTAAGTACCTTTGGAGATTTTTGGAAATTGAGATGTGACCAAAGGGATTAATTACCTCTGGAGATTTTTGTAAATTGAGATGTGACCAAAGGGATTAAGTGCATTTGGAGCTTTTTGGAAATTGAGTTATGACCAAAGGGATTAAGTACCTTTGGAGCTTTTTGGAAATTGAGATGTGACCAAAGGAATTAAGTACCTTTGGAGCTTTTTGAAAATTTGTGATGTGACCAAAGGAATTAAGTACCTTTGGATCTTTTTTTTTTTTTGTGAGGAAGGTGTGATACTTTAAGCATCCTCGATTTGCTTGATGATTTATAATGTGAGTGACTGGGAGGATGCAATATCCTAAGAATTCCTAGTATTATTTATGACTGATGATGTGAGTGACTGGGAGGATGTGATATCCTGAGAATCCCTAGTATGCTTGATGATTGAGTTAGTACCATTGTCATGATTAGATGAATTGGCTGAACCATTTATGGGAAAGACCTTCATATCAATAATATATTAGACAACATATTTAAATGTATAATAATGGTTGATGTCATGGCATACTTTTTGATGATAAGGAAAATACAAGTGCTTCTTATAATTATTTCCATGTGTCTTGTTAAGATCACTTGATTTGACTTATGGAAGCACAATCTCTTTTGCTTCATAAAGCCTTTGAAAAATGGTTGAATAAGATTCTGAAAGCACTGTGTAATCTCAATGGGGCTTTATGGGATGCTTGGTGCATTTGTCCCATTGTGTTGGATTTTGAAATTGTGGTACAAGTATTGTAACCTGAGATGTGGATTGTGGAACTAAATGTTGCAATTGTTGTGGTTGTTGACACTGATGATGACTCAACTGCAACTCAATGTTAGTGAGTTGAGTTAAAATTTGTTGTAACATTTTAGTGTGTTGAAAATTTATTTGTAAGCTCATGTTTTATTTGTTGAGTGAATTGTGATGTGGTGAATGGATGCGATTGAGTGTGTTGTTGGAGGTGTGATGCATTGGGGGCATGGAGTGAATTTGATGATGATGAGGTTGATTGAGAAATGATGGTGAATGAATAAAAGAATATGATGTGTGAGGATTATGGATGGTTTGACTCATGGGAATGGAATAGGTTGATGGAGGTATGGGACAGGAAACTACAAAATATTGTGGTGCCCAAAATGGACTTTGGGTGATAAAGGTGGGCTGAGTGGAAATTGGTTGAGGTTTAGGGTTCACGTAAACTTGCTATTGAGTTTTTTGTCGCTTCTTAAGTAATTTGTTCAAATTTACCCATGCTTCATTAATTTCCACATCATCATTGGAAGGTATGGATGAATATGGAATGGATAATGTGGATGGGGGACAAGTGACAATGGGAATTGCAACCTAATTGGAGGAAATGGGCACTTGTGAAGCAAATTTGATCTATGCTTCATACCATGGGTTGGTATAGGTAGATGTGTATGAAGTGCTAGGAGCACATGATGATTGGAGAATGGAGAAATGGGAGGAAGGTGCAACTGATGTCTCAAAAAGAGGGTTAGTGTACACATGGGTAAAGTTGGATGGTGGTTGGGAATAAACAAGTTCCTGTTGTAAAGTAGGATCTTGTCTAGGTGAATTGGGGACTGAATCTAAGACATAGTTAGAATATTTCATGAGAGCTTCTACTCGTGCCATATCTATGTGGGTAATGTGGTGATCAATGAATTAATGAATTTAAAATACTTCATACACTTAATTTCTTCCTATAGCTTTATCAAGGTCATTCCAGAAGTACATTGCATGCTTATCAACTTCAACCACATTTTGGTTGCCTGTGTTCATCTCAAGTGTTGCTTTTAGCAATGCAAGATTTGGTTTTTAGGGCTAAGGCCAATGGATTCCATGAGCCCCATGTACCATAGTAATTAAATGTTAGATTTACTTGTTGCATTTAGGGGATAAATATTTGGACAAACTCTTGCGGTCACCCTTGCATTGGGATTTATCAAGCATATGAAAATAAAGATAAAGTTGCATTTCCAATTCTATAATCTCATGTTTATATTATTATGTGAAAGCAAGTAAAAATGAGCAAATCAATCCTAGCCAGTCTTGTATTTTCAAGGGATCATAGACCTCAGTTCTATATGGATATGAAAATGGATGTTATTGTTTGTGCACAAGCAAAACCATGTTATTGAATGATTTCAAAGTATTATATCTTGAGATATTGTAGAAATATAGTATTTCCTCTCTTCATTGATATTGAACCTTCTACTCATACATGAAGGAGAAAATCAGAGAGTAATCCTTTTGTGTTTTAGTCAATTTTTTTGTCTCACTTATCCTTTAAAAAAATTGCTCACCAATGAAAACAAAAGATAAGGCAAGGTCATTCCTCTCTATCTATAATCCAATGAGGGAAGCTATTGTTCTAGATATTAAATATGTAATTGATTCAAATAAATATTCAAAGTAATTTGTTGAATGATTATTGATATTGTGTCCACTATGGTGATTATACCTATAGCAACTAATAATAATCAAATGCTAGCTTACAAAAAACATATAAATAGTTCCAACCTATTAATTGATAAAATGGTTGGTACCAATGAGAACTACATCCATGAGTAGGTAAATGTTGAGCATGAAGTTAATACGAAATTTGAAGATGAGGCCTATCACATTGAGACCAATGGTAAGGCAAGCAAGACAAAAGAACAAAGTTTATAAAAAGTATATACACTCAATTAAGAGGAGAAAATAGAAAGAGATTACCTCCATAGTAAGAAAATTGACAAACCAAAAATCCTCTTCCACGTTCTCCCCAACCCTACACACTCTACAATTTTCTCCCCAACCAACAACCCACCTCCAAACCTCGATAACAAGAAGATTAAAATAGAATTTAGAGGGGAGAGGAAGATCAAGAGGATGGGGAAGATGAAGCTCAAGAGTCGGGATGATTCTTGGTTTTCTCGTTGCATTTCAAAAATAATTTTATTAATTTTCCATCACTTTCCATAATAAGAATAATTTATTACATATTCCCTTTTATAAAATATTAATTCAATAATGTTAATATTAATTTACTAATACTATTATAGAAAAAGTATTAGTAATTAAATTATTTACTTATTTCATAGTATTAAATTAATTAATACTATTTCTAATTTATCTTGTCTAATACTAATATTAATTATTAACATTAGTATTTAATATTTTAAAGTATTAGTAATGCTAATTATTATCAATACCTTGTCAAATAATTAAACAATTAAATTCTATATTTAAAAACACAAGTATTACCCAGGTGTTGTAGGTGAGTTGGAGAGGAGAGGGAAATCCTCCAAGGGAGATCCTAGGTTCGAATCTCCATCCTACCAAAAAGCTAAATTGGGTGCCCAAAACCCAATTTATAATGTTGGTGCGGGCAGGGCTGGGTGTGACTCCCGGGTGACTTTGATGGTATAGAACCCCCTGTTTGTGGTCTCTCAGACCAAGGCGGCCCCGCAAGGGGTTTTTCACTTAAAAAAAAACACAAGTATTAATGCATCTTAATGATAAATTAAGAGCCTAAGCAACACAAGGGCTCTTGCCAAAAGCTATCCTCACTCAAACTAAGGTGCATCCAATAATAAGCAAGGAGATAGATAATGCACACATATTACTATTCCCTATGCAAGAGGTATCATGATAACTACAAGGTTATCGACCAACTATTAGAGACACCTAAGCATAAGAGTAAATGCTATTTTACCTTTATAGCAACCTCCTCGCTCGATAATACATTTAATCATATATGCAAATGTTTCTACATGATTGTTTTACCCCCGTGGGTTGTCAGATTGAAAATCCATCATATCTCATTTTACACTTCTCCCAACTCTGGTGGTTGTCCCATACCAATCCACCCATGAGAGTACCTGATATTGCAACCACAAAATTCATCAATAGTACCATGTTCTACAAATAATATAATCCAACTCAAGTAATCATAAAGTACAACTATTAACTCATATTGATAGAATAAAATATAATCATGTATTAATTATCAATACATCTGTACATCAATAAAATAACAAGGTAGGTCCTACCAAGATGGGCCATTACAGTATTCAAACCCTATAACCAAGAGGTTAACAACTCTTTTTCTACACTTGGACAACCTATAATGAGCACCATGTTTATAAATATTTTGTAAGAGAAGCAATAATATAATTACAAACTTGGGAGGATTTGACGTTTATTTTAAAAAAATCTATTATTTTCTTCAATCCATAAATTCCAAGAAATAATTGGAGAACCAATCCTTTAAAGATTGCATAATACTTTATCTTTATAACAATAAATCCATCATTTTATTGACTCTTTCAATATTGATGGAGCTACCTAATATATTCTTATATTTTTAAAAAATGACTCCAAATGGTGTAAGAAAAGGGACAATGAATAAGAAAAATATTTAATATTTTTAGATTCTTCTCATACAATGCACATTTGAAAGGTCCATGATATCCTCTTCTTTGCAAAATCTTTCCTATAAGAATAATTATTTGGACTGCTAACAAAAGAAATGTTGAGGCCTTAGAGAGGGCCTCTAGTGTCCAAACATTAGGAGTAGGAAATTATAATTCCTCTAAATATTTGTATCCTAGCTTGACTAGGTATCCACTATATTTTTATAGATTCCAAACCAACTCATGCTATCCCATTAAAATTGGAAAATAAAACACTTGAAACATATTTTGAAGTGCATTTTCTATTTACCTTTGTTCCTCTTCTTCAACTAGGTTCCTAATGAAATTTCATGATATCGATTTGTTACTCACATTAATATAATCTTTAGCCTTTGACCTTTACAAAATAATGGTTTAAGCATAAAGGATACAAAATAATGGTTTAAGCGTAAAGGATACAAAATAATGGTTTACATAATGGTTACTGTTTGAATAAAAAATAAGAGGATACAACTTTAACCAAGCATCAAACCAAGAGTTTGCAAAATCCTCCTCATTGATTGACCATCTAATATATTCCTTGATCAATCAAAAGTAATCTAATATAAAGTTCCATGTTGGAGACCCTTTAGATAGGGTTCATTTTATGGATAATTTTATTGCATCAAGAGAACCTATATGTTTTTAAAGTAAAATTTTTGTGTAACTCTTTCCTTGATATTTGAATAATCTCTAGCCAAGTTTTGCCCCTAATGCCAAACTCATAAGCCTATATTTTTTCAAGCCTTTATCTCCAATAATATTTCCTTTGTAAACTTTATCCCATCTATAAAGAGAAAATTTGTATATTTCCTCACATCCTTTACAAAGAAAGTTTTTTTGAAATTTATCATATTTAGATGTTATACTTATTGGCAATATTGAAAGTGACATCATATATATAAGGATAGATAGTAGTGTAACCTATATGAATTATAGCCTTCTAGCTATGGTTAATAACTTACTCTTCCAATATACCAAAAAAGGTTTTATTCTATCTAAAATTTAGTCTTAAAGATCCTTGTCATTTCCTTTATGAGACAAAGGAACAACCAAAATGTTTATGTAAATATAAAAATTATAAACTTTAGAATGTCCACGATAATATGTTGTAAATCTAGAACAATGTTAACAAAAAATATTATGGATTTTATAGTCTTAGCCAATTGCCCAACAACCTTATCATAGCATTTAACAATACACCCTTATATCTCTCTCTATGTGGTTGTATCAAGTATAATATATGAATCCAAAGGTTAAAAAAAAATATTCACACTTGATAATATTCAAGGAAAAACATTTATAAAATGAAAGACCCTTTTTTGTCCTTTGAGAAAAACTACCAAAATGGACTCAAATAAACTCTTTTAACAAAATCTCATTTACTTTTCCAAATTAAAACTTGCAATGTAGATCAGAAGAATACATTTATGTGACCAGTAGGGGTTATATATCTAAAGGATAAATTTTACAAAAAGCATATTTTTTGGATTTGGATTTATGCACTAAAACTTTATGTAGAATTTAAGAAAATACAAAAAGAGAATTTTCTAAATAATTTACCATTGGATAAAAGAAAGTGTAGGGCATCATATACAACTATTAGAGAAATTTTTAACAATAATTTATAAGAAAGGATTATCAACAACAAGATAACAATAAATATAAGGTGTAAATGTTTTTTCAAATATGCAAATGATAAATTATAAGTATGATGGATTTGGCTTCCCTTTTAAGCATACTAGTTGTAACAAGAAATACCTTCTAATTACCTTCTTTAATGTAGAACGTTAGTGATAATAATGGTCATTCCTTGGTTTGAACCATTTTTCATATAACCTCATGGATTACAAGGAGACGAGAGTAAGACTTTAGAGTTTCTTCTAGCCCTTCATGCAAACAAGTATAATCCATAGGATGGTCATACATAGTATTTGTCACTTCTTATTTTATTGATGTGATGTTATTCTATTAACGAAAGAAATCCAGGTGAATGTGAAAGTGCTTTTCTTTTGTTCATATAGTTGACTCCCAAAAATTCCCTTTGCCTCTATTTTTTCTTTATTTTTTTTATTTCAAAAAATTTAAACTTGACATTTGAAGATACGGGTTGATACAAATTTGCCAAACATACACAATAAAATATAATTATATCCCTATCCTAATTGGCATTCAACAATTCGAACACTTACACATAGAAAACATAATAAACACTCATTTCCTCCACTCACATTTAGCACATATTTAAATAAAGCCAATAACAATTACAAATATTCATTTTTATCAAATATATTTTATAATTTCTCACACATTTTAAGACAGATCGTACATAAGTAAAATGTTGATTACTTTATTAAAATAGTTAATATTTTCAATCATAATTTTACTAGGGCTAAATAAAATAAATAATTCACAATTTAAAAAAATACACAATGTCATATTAAAATTCTATACATTTTAGTCTGCTTAGGGAATAAATAGTACAAACGAGAATAATTTTAATGAAAAACAATGTGGATTTTATAGTATTAATAAATTGTCCAGTAACCTTATAATATCATGATAATATTGATTTAAAATCCATTGTATTACTAAGTAAGGGATGACTTACAAAATTTTTTTATCAACAAATTGGAGATGAAATTTAGGGGGACAATTTGTTGCAACTTGAGTACCTTTGATTTTTTATTTCTTTTTTGACTTTGAAAAATATATCCCTAATGCCTCCACAAGAATAGTAAATAGATAAGAAGATAGTGGGTCACCCTTCCATGAGATGATTCAAAGTATCTAGTAGGGATCCATTGATCAAAATATAATATTTTGAAGTGTTATAACGAAATCTAATCAATTAACACCAACCTTGATCAGAACCAACTTTTTGCAAATATCATGTAGAAAAATCGAGCAAACCCTATAATGTGCTTTGTTTCTATATTTTTTTTTGTTGAATTAAGGTGAAGTACAATGGGTCGCACAACTAGGGGCCACACTCCTCAAGGGCATACTTCCCTCTCTGTGACTTAAACTTTGGTACCCTAAATAACAATCCAATGACATGCAACTACAATGTTCCTGTAGGACTTCTATCTAATTTCATAAACATATGTGGCTTTATCATGGAATGAAGAGAAAGTACAACCTCATGTGCAATTATTACACCATCAAGAATTTTTTTACCATGAACAAAACCACCTCGTTCCTCTAAGATAACATAATCTAGGATGATTTTTAATGTGTTTACCATTAAATGATCTTATAAATCATATTATGAAGGCTTGTTTGACAAAAAATAAAAAAAAGCTCTCCTTTATCAAGATATAATGAAATAATGGTGACATTGATCTCACTTATTGGAGCCTTTTTTTAGGAATCTTATATTAAAAATAATCCCCAAAAATTGAGAGGAAATTGTAGAGAATCCATAAGGGTTTAATGCCTTATTAGGGTGAAAAGATAAAAATAACTCATGTTGCTCCTCCATAGAGATCTTCCTCGTTAACCTTTCATTTTCTCACTATGTGATAATTTATGAATTATTTTGTAAAAGCTTACCTTCAACCTCCTTATATTTCCCAACATATGTTATACTATATTTAAAATAGTTAATTGTTTTCTTTTTAATATATTTTTATTACTCAATATTTCTTTCATATAGAGTTGAAACATATTTTATGTGACAAAAGGACAACCTATTTTGGATCTAACATGAAATAATTTGATATTTTTATTCTTTCCTTAAGCCATCTCTCCCTATATTTTTGAGATAATTATGATAAATCCTTATTCAATACATTATGATAATCAATAAGTAATTATTTATCTTCCACATAAGTATCCTACTATACTCCATGGGTTTCTACTATCTCTTGTATGACCTTGATTTTGGATTCAATTTTATTCTTTCCATTAAATGTATTACCAAAATGTTTAGCATTCCAAATCTTCACTTGACCCTTTAGATATTTCATCTTTTTCAATGGATCCTTACATTCCTCACTAATTAATTTTATTTATTGTATTAATATAAATTCATGACTATAAAATCCCATTCATCTATTTTTTTTCATATTTAAATTGATGCTTGTTAAGAAATATAATCTTCTTTAGACTAGTTTGCAAATATTTTTGTTATTTCATCATTCAAGATGTAGACACCAAATCCTAGCCACCTGCATACCCTAACACTTCACAAAGCCTAATACACTTGCCAAACCATAACCCTAACAAAAGGTTATAAAAAAAAATGGGGGGAAAAAATTATACCATCATGTTGCCCATGTTTGCATAGGATTGCTCAAATTACTTGTCTTATTTTGGCCATATCTCACTCATACGAACTTAGATTGAGATTAAATTTTGAGGGTAAGTGCCTAACAAACCCTATAATGTCACCACAAATTTTTAGAGCATTTAAAGCAATAGATACCTAATCACAACCATATGTTTTAATGGGTGCAGATTCAACCATCGACAATCATGGATCAGAGTAGGTAAATCAGCAAGGTATCAAGTTTAATTATTTTTGCTCTCTTTTTGTGCATGATTTTATATTCTGTAAGAATTTATGTTAGGGTTTTTGTAGAATTCTCCTTATGTGTATCAAAAAGGTGCTACTAACCTCTTTTCATGTTTACATCCATACATGTGCAAGTGACAGATATTTGAAGAGCTACTGAAGCAAATGATGGCCCACAAGGATATCTAAAGCCCATCCAATCAACTGATTATAACAGAGAAGGCATTTGGCAGAATCATTTATTTATAATTACAAAAGGGGAATATTCCCCCTTTTTATCATTGTAATATAAAGAAGCTATCAAAGCATTGTAATCATACCCCTGCACACTCGGGGCAAAGCACTGTAAAAAGGAGATCAAGGCTCCACAAAATTCAATACAAAGTCATTTCATTACAATCAATTGTATTTTTTTGGTGTCATTTTATTTTCTTACAAAAATGGTGATCATGGTGGGACACCTAAAGGATATTATGTTGATTTTACTTGCTATTTAACTTGCTAATTTTTATTTTTTTCATGATTACAAGTTTTGAAGCTCTGACATGGGAAATATCCTAAATCGAAGTCAGAAGTTTTAGATCCTATTCAAGATTTTTCTATATCTATGTATACACAGATATACGTTTGAGGATTTGGAGGAAGAAAGTGTAAGGCTTCCAGGTAAGCTATTTTTTTGAAAGCCTAGCTCAAAATTTCACTTATAAAGAATTTTTTTTTTAATTTTTTTTTTCTATTTTCTATATTTGTTTCATTATAGGCCTTAGATTAAATGTTTTGTAAGCATTTTTAAAATTTGTTTTAGGCATATTTAAAAAAAAAGGAATTAGATTAAAATTGCATTTTAGAGCATTTCTTTGGATTTTTAGGTTACCAAAAGCATAGTAGTTATATCTAAGGTTAGTTTTACATCCTAGCATGCATTTTAGGTCATATTAGGGTTTTAGACTCACCTTGTTCTATTTATAACACACAGTAAAAAATGCAAATATATGTTTGGGTAATCCCAAATGTAGTATTACATTTGATCATATGTAGACCTACATCTAATCAGTACCAAATGCATCTCTATGTTTGGATTTGTGTTTCAAAGGCACTATAGGGCTTTTTGGGAGCATGTGTGCTACATTTTAATTTAAGGTTTTCTTTAATTTTTTGTTCTGTATGCTCTCTATTTATGTTTTGACTGCATTTTAGGCAAGAAATAAAAATTGCATAATAGATTGCATTTTAGGATAATTTTGTGCTTTTGTTTTACAAAAAATATAGAAAACAAAAAACAAAAATAAAACACCTCACACACATTTACACGTATCATCATTCTGCATCTCTGCATGATAAGTGTGAGGAAAACCTCTTACACGAGTTGGACTTCATTACCAACCATTAGTAGAGACTTAGAATAAGCTATAGCTAGTATGATAGTTTCTTGAACTTCATCACCAACCATCAGTAGAGCCTTAGAATAAGCCATAGCTAGTACGATGGTTTCTTGGACTTCATCACAAGAAACTTGTTATTATTGAGGTTAGCTTGGGGTAATCAAAGTTAGATGCCCTACAATTCCTAGGGATTAATAATTTTTGGAATCACAACTATCATTTATGCCCAATCTCACATGAGGGTGAAGAGAAATTCCAAATGGGCTGGTAGTAAGGCACTAAATAGTGTGGCCTCTCTTGAAGAGGTATTTTGTTCCCCTAGGTTACACCCATTACCAAGCCTCATCTAGGAAGCTTCATCAGTTGTTTGTGATTCATCCTTCATTAGAGGGGTGAGTTTGAACACATATTTTTAGATTTCATTCCACCACCTATCCTACATAGTTTTTAGGCCTAGGTTACATAAAACACACAAACCCCCTTGAAAAATTATTCAAAACATCAAAACCATTTTTTTTAACTTCAAAAAATATAAAAATCAAATAAAAAACAAAACTACAAAAATGAAATAAAAACATAGAAGACATTTGTTTGATTGTGTGTTTGTTTTATTTTCATTCGCATCATATTTTCACACACATACTCACCATTCATCACTCCATATCACCCCTAGATTATGGTAATGACCCAAAGTTAATACAAATATTTAACCAATATCCAAAGCCAACCACCCACATCCATGGAACATTCTACTTAGGTTTCCATGCCCCAAATGCTTCTGTGATTGAGCAATCCAATGTGTCATGGACCATGTATCTAGACTTGTCCACTGGGCCCTCTAATACCACACCCACTTAAGGTGTGGATATGATATAGAGAGCTATCCATACCTCCATATTGAAAACTCCTTGCTTTAAGCCATCCACACTGTTTGACAACCAAACTACCTACATAGATTTTTATACCCTTAGAAGCTATCTAAATTTAGTCTTTCCATCCTTGCCACCGCTCACCATTCCACCTTGGTTCATTCCTACCTTACAATATGAACCCACCTTTTCACACTCTCATAATAACAACCAAGTCATAATCAACCCTATTTTTGAGGTCACATCCATACCTATGATCTAAAGCTCTCCATCATCATCCAACCAATACAATTCTATTCCATCCGCTCATAACATCATATGTTCCAAAACGCTTTACGAAACATAGGTCAATGCTACTTTGAAAATGCCAACCTCTATTACACCTACATCATTACCACCTATTAAACCCATACAACATACCATTCCTTCAATTGTGATACCCTTTGCAACTTACCCTACACCTACATCAACCCATGTTTCTACCATGTATCATGTGCAAATATCTACCCCCCATGTGACCATGCAACCTACATCAGTGATTGCCATACAATAAGATTTGCAACATTTGTAGAAATTTCTTGCAGATAATACTAATCAAAGTAGTCATCCCACTTGAAAACAACAATCACAAGGGGTATATTTTAACCATACACACAACCAATCAAAATATATTCTTCACCCAAGATTCATCCTAGATGTCAAGACCACCCACAATAATAATACCCACTCATCCACTTCATAAAAATTATGCCACTTCATTATATCAACACACCACAATCTCCCCATATCCACATCAACCATCTCCATATCATCAAAAACAATAATTTCATAATCATAACCAACATAACATCCATAAACATCAAATACCAACCAACACTAGTCCATTAGCCTATCAAAACTTTATTCTAGCAAACCACTTCACCACACATCAAAATCACCCAACCTACACACAACAAGAAAATTAGGGCTTTCAACCACCCTTGGAAGACCCTAAGTTTCAATTTTTGTAGAACTAGATTGACAACTTGGCCATGCAGACACCTAGAATGTTATATTAGAAACCCACTTTGTGGTAGTTGGTCAATCAACCAATTCATCCTTTGGTACCATCACCACATTACCCTATATATTTAATACTAATAAATTTTGATAAATTTAAAGGAGATAAGGACCCCCAAGAGCATGTAGGCACATTCATACATGCATGCTTTAGACTACAAGAGAATGATCCTTTGATGCTTTGAACCTTTCCTCAAAAATTTGGAGGAAATCCCTAGAATGGTACAACCATTTGTTGCACCATAGTGTTTACATATTTAAAAAAATTAGCAGACCAATTTCTAGAGTGGTTCTCTATAAATGCTAGAAAGAAAACCACATTGATCGACCTATTCAACTTACATCAATTTGAAGATGAGTCGGTATATGATTATGAAAATTGCTGGAGGGTAGTTATCACAAAGTTGCCATTCTTCCTCCCTATGGAAAAAATCACAAGAATATTTACAAGGAGTTGTTCTAAACCTATCTCCTTATTACTACAATTACAAAAATATAGAACATTTGAAGAAAATATCACCCAAGCTTGAGTCATCAAATAAATCAAGATACAAGAGGGTGAGATAAATCTTAAAAGTAAAGAATGGAAAAATATGAATTAAAAGGGGAACAATCAGGGCCAGTAAAAAGTTGGTTAAGTGAATCAAGTGGTCTTGAGCCAACCTCAATAATAGACACAACAAGCTTAAGTCCAATTCCAAAAATGCCCACAACAACAACAACCACAACAACAACAAGCATATCAAGTGGTACCACCCACACCTCAAATAAAAAACCAGGGTAACACAATAGATAACTAACAAATACAATAATACAATTGGCCAACTCACGACTACACCCCATTATGTTATCCATATTCCAACATCTTCCAACAGTTATATGAGGTGTAAATGATTAAATTGCCAAAAATTAAACTAGAAGACCCCAACAAACCACTGGGTAGGATTTATAGGGAGTACCAATATTACACCTTTCATCATCATAAAGGTCATGATATTAGCAATTGCTATTTGTTCAAAGATATAGTCCAAGATATTATAGACAAAGGGAATATTAACCCTTTGATACAAAAAAACTAGAACCTTAGTATTTATAAGACACCACTACCTAATCATGATAAAACACAACAAACAATGGGGGCATAAACTTCTACAGTTACCCCTAACCAAGTCAACCATATACACAATGCATAATAATACCAAGGTTTTATAGGTGCTATCCACATAGTAACCTAAAGTCAAAGGAATGCCAACTGAACACAACAATCAAATGAAAAAACACTAGTGGTACTACCTCCTATGGCACCATCACCCTTCATTCATATACAACCCAATCACACCAATCCACCACCATAAATTCATATCCAAAAGCATCCACCAAGACCAACCATCACACTGAGGAGTCAGTTGATGCATAGCCTAAATTTTGCCTTAACCAAACTATCAATATATGAGCCTATAAAATAGTCTCCTCTACATAGAGAGATATTGTTGGATATCCTAAAATCCATCAAAGTTCAAACCCAAGACCCCAATTCCTTTGCTAACTTTGTGGGGAATGTTCAGACATGCATGGAACCTTCAATCCCATTTTATAATTTTGAAATAAAAACAATGCCATCGGAGTTACCTGGTACTCCATTTGCATATCATATCTCATATTAATTAAAATACTTTTAAATGAGTGCTAAATGACACCAACTCCTCTATCAACATCATCACCACCACAATACTTCAACACCTTAACCTTCTATATTCACATATTGTCACCTCTAACTTTACCTTGTAATATTTCATTGATGCCCTATGTTCTATAGTTGGAACAATTATCCTACATGTGAGAGTGGGGATTAAGACTATCCACATCATGTTTCATATTCTAGAGCGATCCATGGATTATAAGATACTTCTTGGGCACTATTGGATTAGGTAAATGAAGAGTGTTCCCTCAACTTTGCACCGATGCTTGAAATACATGCATAATAGATAGATCCATTACATACCAGCCTATATAGAGCCACATAAATACTGCAACTTCATCTCCAATCCATATGAACCATCACTCCCATACACACATTTGTCCCTCACCCCATCACCATCCAATTGGCCAAACACCATAATACATCATAAAAAGTACCCATCCTAGAGGCTCTTCCTATAGTTTATCATCTACCCAGATCCCAAACCATTCACCCAAATCATGCCTCCATATCAACCTCATATCATTTTCCAATCACACCAAACCATATTGAAAATCAACCCATACGTCCATCAAGTCACATATCATCATATCAACAAAAAAATCAACTTGTAACCCCTATAAATATCACACAAGATGGTAAACCTCCACATCACAGAGTCAACCACCCAATTTGAGTTAACAAACACTCATCATCACCCCACCTTGTACTGAACCTCAATCTATTAACCACACTACTCAGCTGGATCCACCTTTGCCTCCACTAGTTGAGCCATAGGTTTCTCTTGAAGCCTCCACCTTGGCACTCATGTCATCCATATTAGCATCCACCCAAGTTGTAGTCCATCTCGCCAATCCAAGCATTAGCAAGTACATAGTTCAAAATATCACAATCAACCCATGTAGCATCAAGACTATTAGAGACTATGGTCACCCAAAAAACCCACCTTTAGCTATAAGTGTGGTATATAACATGGGTTCAACTCCAAGTAGGATCAATTTTTTGTATGAATGAGTAGATTCTTCATCCAATCTACCTCCTCCTAATGAAACCCAAAGACAAGTTTGTACCAATATCGAATATCTATTTAATCTAGATTTCCTGATGTGATATTTTTGATGGGTTAACTAGTAGGATATGGCTTAGGATGACACAAACATAGTTTTCATTATATCATTGAATCTCACTATTGATAGGCACATGATCACTCTAGCTCAGGATATAGGCCACTCTCCGCCACCACCTCCTTCTAGCAAGAATTTCAACAACTTACTATAGGTCTTGAAGAGGATGGTTCAGAGGATGAATACAGTGATGATAGTGAGGATGAATACATTGATCATATTTGTACCTCTTTTATAAAAGGATTTTTCAAAAATGTGACCTCAAGTTACCATGATAGACTACATTTTTGATGATGACTCTAAGGAAGATTTTGATGAAGAATATGACTTACTATCAATCACCTCTGATAGCTCTGAAGAATAGTCAGTCCCCATTGCACCTTTCACTGATGAAGATAAGTTTTACATTTACATTTTTCCTATCCATAGGCTCATCTTTCATCTGCTCCTTCCACTAGAGTGAGTCGAGCCACCTGTTGATCCACCATCGCCACCTTGGCCAACCTAATGTGAAATATGTACATATATACATGGAAAAAATAACAAAAAAATATATAAAAAATAAAAACAAAAACAAAAGTAAATACAAAAAATATCTTAATCATTCATATTGCATTTGGTTCATCCATTCATGGATCCATAACCCATATACATTCCACTATCATTTCCTTGTACATGGTATTTACGTATCCCTATCATCTATATTCATACATGTCACTTGCCATATGGATTGCAATTCAATTAGTTTGGATAATTGTTTTTTTTGAAAAAATTGAAAACTTGTATTAATACAAAGACCAGATACAAGCGGGAGAGAACACATCCCGAGCCAGAACCAAGAGCAACACAACAAGGACAACGCACAAAGGCAACACTAGCAGCCACAGGACAAAAAGAACAAATGGCGCGAAAAGGCGACATGTCGCGAAAACGTGACATGTCACGAAATCGCGACAGTCACCCCCGACACGACCGCTTCGGCGCCAACAGTCGCGATAACGCGACATGTCACGAAATCGCGACATGTCACGATATCGCGACAAGAAGGGCCCTCGACAGCCGCCCACAAAAGGAGTCACGAAAACGCGACGAAAAAACTAAACGGCACTCATGCCACAAAGGGGTCGCGATATCGCGACAATTAACCATCCAATTGCTTAAGAGCCAAACGTGCCGCGATATCGCGACAAAAATGCCAAGCTGCTTCCAATTAACCAAACTGTCATGAAATCGTGACCCATTAACACCTTTGAACTGCATCTTCAAAAGAGGCGCGATATCGCGACAAAAACCCAACAAGAGCCGCGACAGCGCGACATGTCGCGATATCGCGCAAGAAATTCGCCAAAGGCCGCAAAGGCACAACCTGTCGCGAAATCGCGACAAAAACCAACTCGAGGCCGCGACAGCGCTACAGGTCGCGATATCGCGACAATTTTTCTCCCAGCCGCATAAGTGCCAAACGTGTCGCGATATCGCGACAGGATTTCCTTGCAGCTTCCCATTCTCAAACTTGTCACGAAAACGCGACGAAATTTTAACTTTGCTTTTCAACTTCATAAAGGGTACGAAATCGCGGCAAGAACTCCACACGGACCACGAAAGTGGGACCTGTCATGAAATCGCGACACGCGATATCGTGACATGTCACGAAAGCGACGTGTCGCGATATCGCGACGTGTCGCGATATCGCGACATGTCGCGATATCGCGACAGAAACCCACCAAAGGCCGCGGAGGCTCAACCTGTCGCGATATCGCGACAAAGCAACCAGCCAGAGGCCGCGACAGCACTACATGTCGCGATATCGCGACAAAAAAGGTCCTTAGCAAAAAAAACTTTGCACATTATTTCAAAATTTGTTCAAGGCCTTGTCTAATCTCTGCATCCTCCACAGACATATTACTATGCAGATGCATCCCAACCTCTCTCTCAGCACCCATCTTAGCAAGGAAATCAGCCGCTTTATTAAGAGATCTACTAGCATAAACAGGTATCACATCCTCTAATTCCTTCCAAAGCTCTTTAATTTGGGAGACCGTAATCCGCAGCCTCCAAGCTTTTAAGGCAAAGTTCCTCATGCAATCAAGAGCACCAACCAAGATTTGGGAATCAGACTCAATGATTATCTTTCTATGACCCTGCTTGACGGCCCAGATGGAGGCAGATTTAATAGCAAAGGCCTCAGCTTCATTGTTTGTGGCATATCCCAGACCTTGCAATTCCCAATAGAGCACAGTCCCAGCATGATCACGGCAAATAACTCCACTTCCAGCATTGCCCGGATTGCCTTTTGCAGCTCCATCAGTATTGATTTTGACCCAGCCTTCTGGGGGAGGTTTCCAACAACTTCTTACCTGTCTCTCAAGATCAGCAGCTCTCCCTTCCAAAGGCTTAGAAGCAAGCTGATTTTCCTCCTCAGCATAGATGGCTACGGTTTCCACAACTTTGCTCCATATGACCTGCCATATCCCATCCACCGAAGAGAAGGTTTCACGAAAAATACGAGCATTTCTTTCCAACCACACCTGCCACAAAATAAAAAGGAAACCGAGCTCCCGACAAGTACGAAGAGCTTTAGATGTAAATCTACCTCTCTTCCAGATTTCCCATAAATTGGTCCGAGACAAGTCTCCAATAGCCTGAAGTTTAAAGTGGGAAAACCAACGATGCCAAATCTGCTGTGTGAAAGGACAATCAAACAGAAGATGATCCATAGTTTCCTCATTCCTATAACATAAAACACACTGGGAAGGGCCAATGATGCCTCTAATTCTGAGGTTGTCAAAGGTCAAGATACCATTATGCATCACCGCCAAGCAAAGAAGTTCACTTTTGGCCAGCCCTTGGGATGCCATATCTTCCTCCATTCATGAACTGGAAAAGAGTGTGGGGGGGGCTCAGGAAGGATCGAATCATAGCCCTCCTTCACTGTATAAACCCCAAGGTTCCCAAAGCCCCAGGCAAGCTCATCCTCCTCATCTCTCCCAGTAAGAAACCTTTCTGACAATAGTTTTTCCAGAGTTGGAGCCTGCTCCGGAGGGATTGGAATAGGCCATTCACCCAGTCGCTTAAAATTTTGAACCTTATACTCCCCCAATTGGCTGGTATTGAAGTAGCTCTCAATATTAATCCATCCCTTATCTTCAAGAGCTGATTTTAACGGATGCAATTCAGGAAACACAGCAAGGATAGGAGGATTCTGATCCCAAGAATCAGTCCAGAACCGGGCCTTCTCCCCTCTCCCAACTTTCTAGAACAATTGATCTTTGATAATGCGAGATCCGAGCTTGAGCGCCTGCCACACAAGAGATCCATTACCCTCCAAAGGAAAGCGGCCCAAGTCGTTGGGATGAACAAGACCCAAGTATTTACTAGAAAGGATTCTGCTGAAAAGGGACGTAGGCTGGGAAATCCACCTCCAATACAATTTACCAGCCAGGGCCCGATTGTTAAACTTGGAGCTTCTTAAACCCAGCCCACCTTTTTCCTTGGGCTGGGTGACCTTATCCCAACCAACCAAGGCCCATTTTCTCTCTCCTTTGGCACCTTCCCAGAGAAAACTTCTAGCCACTTTGTCCAGCTCTTTCCAAATTGATGGAGGGGCAGCCAGAATAGAGAATTTATAAATTGGCATGGCCTGAATAACAGACTTCAGGAAAGTTAGTCGGCCCCCATAGCTTAACCATCTATGAGACCAGTGATTCATTCTCTCTTTGATGCCATCCAAAAGGTCCTTCCAAAAATCAGCTTTCAGTTTTTTGAAATGCAGAGGAACCCCCAGATAAACAACAGGAAGAGAGGTCCTAGTGAAACCCAGGATCTCCATAACTCTCTCTTGTGACCTTTGATCAAGGTTAAAGAAGACCACTTTTGATTTTGTTTCATTGATGACTTGATTAGAAGCCCGGAGGTAGACGTTAAGAGAATCTTTGATTCCTCTTGCCTCCCTGAGGCTGGCAACTCCCACCAAACCAGTATCATCCACAAACTGTAAATGAGTCAAAACTTCAGCCCCGATTTTAATTCCTATTATCTGTCCTTGACGTCTTCTTCTCAGGAGGAGTCTGCCTAATCCTTCAGCCAAGATGAGAAAGAGATAAGGAGAGCAAGGGTCTCCTTGGCGGAGACCCCGAGAGGCTCCAAAAGGTGGCGAGGGAAGTCCCTTAATTAAAACAGAGTAGGAAGGCGTAGAGATACAGCTCAAGACCCAGGCAATCCAGTCCTGAGAAAAACCAAAGGCTGCCAACATCTTGACCAAGAAGCCCCACTCTACTCTGTCATAAGCCTTAGACATATCCAGTTTGATGAACATTCCTTTGTTACCTGAATTGTGCATAGAATGGATAGCCTCCTGAGCCAAGGTCACTCCATCCAAGATCTGTCTTCCTTCAACAAAACCCCCTTGCTCAGGGGAGATTATATTCTGAAGAAGGGGTTTTAGTCTTTCAGCCATAATTTTAGTGATTATTTTGTAGATCACATTACATAAGGCAATAGGTCTGAAATCAGAAATGTGAGCCCCCCCCTCTCCTTTAGGAATTAAGGTGATAAAGGTATGATTTAGAGCCTTGAGCATTCTTTTGTTAGTTTGGGACTCCTCAATGACAACCAACACATCCTCCTCCAGGATATCCCAAAAGGCCTGAAAGAACTCAATAGGGAAACCATCCGGACCAGGCGATTTTCCCTGTGCACATCCCAAAGACCACCTTCTTGAGTTCATCACGATCAATGGGCTTAAGAAGGGCCTGATTCTCTTCATGAGAAATAATAGAGGGAATGCCCTCAATGACTTCATTTTGGGCTTCCACATCATGCTGCATACTTTCCTTGAAGAGGTTTGAGAAATACTCCATAGAATGGGAGTGCATATCAGGGAGAGTGTCAAAAGAGTTTCCATTCTCGTCTTGAAGGAATTCCATGTTATTCAATTGCCTTCTAGCACAGGCAGAGCGATGGAAAAATTTTGTATTTCTATCTCCTTCTAATAACCAAGTATTTATTGCTCTCTGTTTCCAGTAGATCTCTTCTTGATTATCAATGTCCTCAACCGCTTTACGTAAAGCGTCATCCTCAAATTTAAGATGCTCAGAAATGATTCCTTCTCTGAATTGTTTTTGCACCTCATTCCATCTGGCCAACAAGGGAGCCCGTTGGAGCTGGAAATCAGATTTGTTAGTTTGCTTCCACTGTTTTAGTTTACTCTTAACAAAAAGAAGTTGTTTATGAAATTTGAACATAGCTGTTCCAAAAGGGAGACGACCTTCTTCCCACCACTGTGGAATTTTCCTTCGTAGGTCCTCTTTTTGCAACCAAAAATTTTCAAATTTAAAAGGTTTGTAATACCTCCCTGACATAGTCCCTCCCTCCAGCAAAATGGGAGAGTGATCTGAGACTGGGCCCTCCAAAATCCGGAATTTGATATTCCATCTAACATAAGCTTCCTCCGAGACCAGAAACCGGTCAAGCTTAACCCTCCTGTTGTATGGCTCTCTTCTCTTATTAGTCCAGGTAAAGTTTGTACCAGGGCCTTTGATATCAACAAGGTTAAAGGCCTGGACTTGGGCAATAAATAGCCGGTCCCTGGTATCCAAAACTAGGATGCCACCTTCCTGATCCCTAGCAGATAATTTAGCATTGAAGTCCCCAGCAATAATCCAATCATAATCTTCCCGGGAGAACCTCATGTTTTGAACAGCTTTCCATTGAAACCGCTGACCATCGGTGTTCTGAGCCCCATAGAAATTTGTAATTAAGACTTGTTCAGCTGTAACAATATTCTTAAAAAGAGATGTGAGGACCCCTCTCCATGCTATATGTTCTATTGCTATCCACGCCAGAGGATTCCAAAGAGTAGCAATCCCTCCCGAGGCACCTAGAGCAGCCACCGCCATATGGCCAGCACCCCTCCAGATTCGGCTGACAGTTTTACTCATAAGGTCTAATGACATTTTTGTCTCCTAAATGAGCAGAAAGTCTGTTTTACTACTCTCTAAAAGTCTTTGAACAACATATTGATGGGTTCTACTATTTAAACCCCTCACATTCCAAGATTGAATAATCATTGGAAACCTTGGGAGCAATACGAATCAATTGTTCTCGCCAATCCTCCATTGATTAGCTTATCTCCTTGCACTGCAATTAGATCCTTATTGGATTTCCTGCCCACCCCTTGGGAATTACTATTTTTCGACCTCTTCTCCACCTGGGTAATCCCAAGAACTGGTCTTTCTCTGAACTTTTCTGCAATTCCCATGGTAACATCTTTGATAGCTGGCTGTACTGGGGAGTGGATTACCAGAGTCCCTGGGTTTTCTTGCTGCAAAGTCTCAGAGGAGTCAATCACCTGTTCAAGGACAGGGGTTGATGAGGGAGGAGCATGAGTAAGGATGATATTATCCTCAAGGTTCCCATCTGCTCCTTCCATAATTTGGTCTTCTTGATCCACAAGAGATTTGAAGATTTCATACCGGTTGGTTGGCTTGGGATGAGCTTGCTCCTTGCCATTTCTCTTTTTGTTTCTTCTTCTCTTCTGCTGTTCAAAGCCATATTTCTGGCCCTCAGTACCAGGGGGAATGATGGGAGGTTCCTTGACCGAAGTGGACTTACCCTCTCGGGGGCGATTTGACATTCCCTATGGAGCATCCGCTTTGGTGCTCAAGATATTTGGGTAGAGCCTTGCCAAATGGCCATGCATATGGCAGACTCTACATCGGAAAGGTAGGGCTTCATAGTCTAACTGTTGTATCCAGGAGTGTCCTGCTAACTCCAGTTCCATCTCAGCTGGTAGCGGTTGGCTAATATCCAGTTCTACACAAATTCTCGCATAAACAGCAGTGTTTCCTTCTATGGTATCCTTGGAAACTCCCAAAAATCTACCTAGAGAGTTGCCTATTAGTTCAAGAATCTGCTCACCCCAAAACTCCATCGGGAGAGCATACAGCCGGATCCAAACCGGGACAGCCGTGGGCTCAATGCGAGGGTCGAAACCCGCTCTCCACGGTTGGACAAATAACCCAGCCGGGCCATGGCTCCTCTTCTCTGATTCAAATGCTCTGTTTCTATCCAATAAGGAAGAAAAACTAATAATAAAATACCCATTGCTTATGGGCCATAAGGAGTACTCACCGATAGGCTCCCAGTTTTGTCTCACCCAGGAATGCAGAAAGTGCAGGGTGGGTCGAATGCCCATGAATTTGCAGATCAGATCATGAGTAGCACGATAGTTTATCGTGTCTTCGACCAGCTCTGGTTCAATGACTATCTTCGGTCTTGACGCAGATTGCGGGAGACATCCATTGACTCTATGCACAGGAGAACCCTTGCCCGCATTCCTGGAAAGCAGATGGAAAGCACTCCGCTGAGCATCCTCAGAGGAAGACGCAGGGTTTTCTCGTAATATCTCCGCATAAGAGGTCTTCTTCCCCTCGAGAAAACCTGGAGGAGACCCCATTGGGCCCTCCTGGGGCAACGAAAGAGCCGACAACAAAGACCAGTAGCAAACCCCCAAAGACCCTGGAAGAGGCTTCCGAACAGAAACCCTAGAGCCTTGGCCGTCGGCAGTTCAGAAGGTTTCCCGCCAAATCGCCAGAGCTCAAAAAAAGTCGAGTCATGAAATATATTTTTTAGTTTGGATAATTGTTAGTCCACTAAATCTTGTTGCTTTAATTAGGGGCACCCTTGGTCAATGTTAGTTTTATTTTTCCAGCCACATAAATCATGTAAGAAAAAAACAAAACACACAAAAAAGTTGCAATAAAACCCCATAGCACATCATTTATTTGGTAGTCTTTGAAAGTCAAGTGCTCTAGGTTATTCCTAGTAAAATCAAGTCTCCTATTAGACCAAAGCACACTTTTCACTAGGAAAATTTTGAGTTTTGGGTGTTGACTCTACCATTTTTTAACCAATCAAATGACACATTTATTAATAAGATTTTGCATTAGAGAGGGATGACATCATGATTGGATTGAATCTTGAAGTAAAATGTTCTTGCTTATCTCATTATGCAGAAATTACAACAATAAAATAACTATGAATCTTTGCAATATTTCACAAAAATGAAATAGTGAGTAGTAAGGATACGATAAATTCTCATTAGGACTCGATTCGAGTGATTGAGAATCTGATTTACCAAAGTTCTAAAAAAATAATAATACTATAAAAGTGAGTAGTAAAGATATGATACAGTTCTCTTCAGGACTCAATTTGAGTGGTTGGGAATTCGATTCCCCAAATCTCTCTCTTTATAAACACAAAGTGATAATAATAGACCTTCAAGTAGTAAGGACAAGGTTTAATTCTCATTAGGACTCAATTTGAGTGGTTGAGAATATTATTCCCCAAATCTTGGAGACCCTAGCATTAGACTATGCTTATGATGGTGACACATCTCTCTTGAAGAGACCTTTGAATGCACATAAGGACAAGCTAGATTTTTGGTTCTCTTCATGATTGGTTTAATCTTACCTTACTCAAGATTGGTAAATGAATTCATTATTTGCACACACAATGGTTCTTTATTGGCTTGCATCATTACCTTACTCAAAATTGATGGAAAATGAACATTCATTGCACACAATTGGTCCTTAAGAGATTTGAATCCACTAGGATACCTTTAGCATTATATGAATTTGCAAGATGAGTAGATGAGTTTTTTTGAGATCACTAGGATGTTTGAGTCTTTGTAAAACAACTCTAGATCATTTATCCCTAAGGCAAATAAAGTCATAAGAGAGGTAATATTCTATACCACCATCACATTGTAACACATAATTTATAGTCTATTTCATCCTACATCATATGGTCAAACTAATAATACTGTATTGATGCCCCTGATTAAGTAATAAAGGAAAAATCTAATAAAAATGATCCATAACATATTTGAATAACAATAAATAAGGCAACACCATTCATTCATTTGCATACATCACCACCAATTACATTAATTCATAATACATTCATTTCATCACATGCACACCAAAAACAAATATAAACAATCCACCATTATATATACATGCAAAGTCACATCATCAACCAACTAGGGGGGATTCAAGGTCTCACACCTTCCAAAATAATCACATAAAGTAGTCAACTAACTGGGGGAATTCAAGGTATTACACCTTCCCCCAATAATTATATTATCAACACAAACTAGGGGGGTTCAATGACTCACACCTTCCCCATTAGTCACATCAAACAATCAATCAAGCAACTTGGAGATGTTCAAGGTATCACACCTTCCCCACTAATTGATTGAATCTAATCATACACTCAAATAATTTAATAACTTGGGGGGGTTCAAGATATTACACCTTCCCAAAAAATCACATCATTAGCACCAATTTGTAGGGCGGTTCGAGGTCTCACACCTATCCCGATAATCACATTAAATAGTCAATTAATAAATAAACTACTAGGATAAAAAATGTTGCATCTTGTTGTCAAAGGTTGAACTCTTTACCTTGCATTAAAATTTCAAATAAATCTACCAGATTCAAAAGGTTGCATCCTATTGTCAAAATTTGTGCTCTTTTCCTTGCATTCACATTTCAAACCAATGTGCTAGATTCAAAAGGTTGTGTCCTCTTCTCAAAGGTTGCACCCTTTTCCTTGCATTTGCATCAACAATAAGTCAACTGCTAGGTTCAAAATGTTGTGTCCTTTTGTCAAAAGGTTCCACCCTTTGCCTTACATTCACATCAATCAACAAATCATTCATATACTATAATCACTAGTGTGTATTATCAAGTGAACTTTGTATCTAGTTATTTACTCTAATCACCTAGCGGTTGCAATGACTGGTTATCCATGCAATCCGGTAGGATGGGTAGATTACCATAAGGATACTTGGGTCGATTTCATGCAAATATATTTCAAAAGGCTCCAAAGGTACCTAAAACCTCTTTGGTCAATCTAATTCAAAGTATCCAAAGGAACAAAACCCCTTTGGTCAATTCAATTTAAAAAGCTCCAAAGGAGACACCCCTTTGGTCAATTCAATTCAAAAGGCTCCAAAGGAACCACACACCTCTTTGGTCAAATCAATTCAAAATGCTCCAAAGGAGACACACCCCTTTGGTCAAATCAATTCAAAATGCTCCAAAGGAGACACACCCCTTTGATCAAATTATTTTAAAAGCTCCAAAGGCACCAAATCCCTTTGGTCAAAATATCTCCGAGTGAACCTCGTATCTAGTAATCTACTCTAGTCACCTGGTGGTTGTAGTGACTAGTTATCCATGCAATCCAGTAGGATGGGTATATTATCATTCATGCAATAAAGTAAAAAAAAATCCAATTTCAGTTCAAAAGGCTCCAAAGGAAACAAACTCCTTTGGTTACTTTCAATCCAAAGGAACCAAACTCCTTTGGTCACTTTCAATTCAAAAGACTCCAAAGAAACCAAACTCCTTTGGTCACTTTCAAATCCAAAAGGCTCCAAAGGAATCAAAACCCTTTGGTCATTTTCAATTCAAAATGGTATTCTCAAGTGAACCTTGTATCTAGTGATTTACTCTAGTCACCTGGAAGTTGTAGTGATTGGTTATCCATGCAATCTGGTAGGATGGGTAAATCACCATAAGGACACTTGTTAAAAAAAACATCAAATCAGCCTCAAAACTTTGCAAACACAACCACTAGGTATTATTTCCCCTCAAACACAAAAAAAAATCTCAACCACAAGAATTAAATCAACAAGAGCACCCCAAGCCTATTTATAGCCAAAATTCATGCTTTTTTCGAGCACCCAAACACAATGTGTATTTGTAAAAGACAAAAAAAAGCCACAAAAGACCCCAAAAGGTCCCAAAAGGCTTGAAAAGTGTCCTAAAAAGGCTACAAAACACTCCAAAACTTCACAAAAATAATCCCATACCATCCATGCATCCAAAACATCATCCCACCTCTTCTTATCTCAAATTAAAATTAATTTGACAACTCAATTTCAGAATGTGATTGCGTTCAAGAAAATTTGCTCAAGGTTATCATTAAGCCCTCTTCGTGGGATTGCAAAAGCAAAAATTATTTACAAAATTAAATTTTATATGCATCATGCCATAGTGTGAACATGATACCCACAATGGCTAGTCCATCTACCACACTACAAGTGCTCATTATTCAGCCAAAATTAAAATTTCAACAATGCATACACACCCAAACATGGGGAAATCAACTTTATTTTAATTTGTGATATTCAAAAAAACATAAAATCAATCATACATGCATGCCATAGATCAATACAATTTATTTTGAAATAAATCAGATCAATTTGGTAACCTAGTTTTGGAAAGCGATAGTGTTCAAGGAAATTTACCCAAAACTATCATCAAGCCCTCTCCGTGGGGTTGCAAAAGTAGAAATCCTTTACAAAATTAACTTTGGTATGCATCATGCCATAGGGTCAAACATGATACCCGCAGTGGCTGGTCCATATACCATATTACAAGTGCTCATAATTTTATCAATGATAAAGTTCCAACAATGCATACCCACCCAAAACTTGGGGTAATCAACTTGATCTTGTTTTGCGATATTTACATCCATTAATGCCACCCCTTTCATCATCCATATTTGGTAAATTGGATCATGGGTTTCATCCTTCACCCTTTCTCCAATTGAGGGGCTAATTCAAAATCAATTTTTTCAAAAATCATTCTTCTTACACATTAAGGAAAGAGTCCATTTCTACATCCAATAAAACTAGGCATCTCTTATTTTTGTATAGCATTGTGTTTTACACAATGTAGTACAAAAAGGGATATTTATAGACACAAAATCCTAGACACTTGCAAAACCATAATCCTTCACAAAACCTAATCCACTTTTTAAAACTTAACCCTAAAAAAATGTTATAAAAAAGAAATGGGGACAAAATCATACCATCATGGTGCCCACATTTTTGTAGGACTGCTACAACTACCCAACTTGTTTTAGCCATATCTCATTAATACAAACTTGTATTGAGCTAAAGTTTTGAAGGTAGGTTCTTGAAAAACCCTAGAATGTCTCCAAAAGTTTTTATATCATTTGGAGCACAAAAGACTCAATTTCAACCATATATTTTAATAAGAGCAGATTCAACCACCAACAGACCCAACAGGTAAGCGACAAGGTGTTTTAGTTTTATTTTTTTTGTTTTCTACACATCAATTTATAAATTTTGCAAACATTAGGGTTAAGAGTTTTTTGGATTTATTTTATGCATATCAATAGGTGCTACTGACCCCATTTGTTTACAAATTCATATGTGTAGGTTACAGGTGATTGAAGGCTATTGCAACAACGATTGGCCCATCAAGTATACACAAGACCACTCACCAAATTGATTGGAGAAAAAGGAGATCATTGAAACCACCTTCACTATGAATTTGCCAAAGGGAATTCACCCCTTTGTACCCATTGTAATAAGAAAGAGCAAGCATTTGTAATCATACCCTAATACACTTGGGGATAAAAGCATTGTAAAAATGAGACTAAGGCTCCACAAAGTTTAATACAAAATCAATTCTTTCTACTACAATATTGGATCTTTTATTTCATTGCTTGGTGTCATCTCATTTTTCTTACACAAATATTTTTTGCATTAAACTGAAAATAATTCTTGAATTATATCTTCCATTGTTTAGTCTTAATTAGTAAGTTTTTATATTAGAAGATATATTTTTTTCAATTTAAACATATAAACTTCTATTTTCAAAACTCTTATATGTTTTATGTTTAATATACAAGAAAAATAACCTAGGTACAAATGTTCTTATTAAACTTGTTAGTTTAAGATGAAAATGTAGTTACATATATTTAATTTTATTTATAGATAACCCTTTTCTTGACCATATTAGTTAAATTTATTTTTATGCATATTTATATCATATACATTTCTCAACTTGAAATAAGACATAAATTATCCAATGTTTGACATCTAAACAAGGTTTAAGTTACACAGTGTGGACAATTCTTCTCTTTCACTTATAGTCCTACTTTTGTATCTTTTACAGTTTTAGTTTTATTTTTATTTGTGGAAAACATCCCAAAAGGGATGCCACTTTCGGGTAAGACCCAAGGAGGCAAGGGTATCCATTCCGCCAAAAACGCCCGGGACTCGGACCTGGCCTACCACCTTTGACACACTCAAGGAGCAAACAAACACACAAACCCAATTAAAAATAAGCAAATAACAACAAAAATAATAAAATAAAATAAAAAACATGCTCCTTGAGTGTGTCAAAAACAAAAGCACAACCAAACACGCACAATAAGATAAAAGAAACCACAACACAAACCACATAGAAAAACACAAGAAACACATAACAAAACACAAACAAGACAAAAACAACGAGAACACTACAAAGACATAACCCAAAAAAAAACAAGAAAAATAAACACAACCAAAACCTAAAAAATTAAAAAATAAAACAAAAATAAAAATAAAAAACAACCAACAACGAGACAATAAAAAAAAACAAAAAATATAGAAAACACTCACCCATAAAAACACGAAATAACACAAACAAAGAGAAACCCAAGAACAAGAACGAAAAAAAACACAAGAACAATAACAAAAAACATAAAAAAAAAACAAAACAACAAAAACACAAGAACAACAAAAAACAACACAAAGAACACAAAAACAAAACAAAATAAAAAAACCCACCCACCTTAAAAAACTAAACAAAAAAAAACAAAAAGGAAAAAAGAAATAAAAAATGAACAAAACAAAGACCTATCTAGACCAGAAGACTATTAAGGCAAGAATCAACAGAGGAAACAAAATAAAGAATAGAATGAGCTAGGGAACTAAAAAAAACTGAATGAACCAAAGAGAAGCAAAAAAAAAAAACAAGAAGAAACTAGGTACCTTGAGAACTGGAGCCATCCAAAGAAATGATAGAAAGAAGAGCTTCCCTAATTTGAGAAGCCCACCATATAGGAGGGTGGCCATAACAAGTAAGATCACCTTTGTCCAAAGCCCAATTAGCTAAAGCATCAACACTCTTGTTTTGATCTTCGACCACATGATTGTAATCAACTTTCAAAAATCCCATCCGGATTAAGCTGAATCTTCTCAATAATTCTTTTTATTCTCCAATCCACCTTATGATTCTTAGAAGGATTCTTCAAGAGATTAATCATAAGTTGAGAGTCGGACTCAACTAACACCTTTTCCCATCCAACCTTAGTAGCCTCTTGAAGACCTCCGAGGATACCATACCCCTCGGCAAGGTTATTGGAAAGAATACCCAAATTCTCGGCAAAAGTAAAAACCGGGGAGCCATCTGAAAGTCTACCAATTCCTCCCACACTGGCTTTTCCAGGGTTCCCTCTAGAGGCTCCATCGGTATTGACTTTTCCAAAATCCTTAGGAGGAGGTTGCCAATTTCTATTCCTATCCAATTTACTAATACTCACATTCCCTTTAAGATGGTTGCCCTTAGAAGGTTTAATCTTCAATCTTTGCATCACTTGATCCCATATTTGGTGGGAGTTTTGGGGGTGATTAAGGAGATGATGGACTGATTCAACTAAGTTGGCTATGGTCTTTTGCCAAATATAGTGAATATCCTTCCTATCTTGATTAAAAATTTGGTTGTTCCTTTCATTCCAAATATTCCAAAGAAGGATGGTAGAACCCATCCAAACTAACTGCCTAATAAAATGATCAACACCCTCTTGATTAGGCCAATCCCTCCAAAGTTGTTCAAAAGTAAAAAAATTGGACCACTGTAAGCCAAGTAAAGTGGCCATTCTCCTCCATAGCTGAGAGGCTAAAGTACACTCAATAAAAATATGGTTGATATTTTCTACATTCTCTTCACACATTTCACATCTAAAAGGGCCATGAAAACCACGCTTCATAAGTTGCTCACCGGTAAGCACCCTACGATGCAATAAAAGCCAATTAAAGAACCTCACCTTAGGCCAGAGCTTTTGAGCCCACAATTGAGAAAATATGTGAGAAGAATGGTTGGGATTATTATGGCATAAGGTCAAATAACCTTGAGCAACTGAATACTCACCCTTAGTAGTGTTGTTCCATCCAAAACAATCTTTTTCATGGGACCAAGAGAGGGATCTCATATGAAGGATGCCTTGGATATCTTGTCTTTGCCTTTCTGGGATTTGAATAGGCCGGTCCTCAATAGGGATCCAATATCTACCAACCTTTGAATTACCGGTATGGTACCGACAGATAATTAGCCACCTTTATCCAATTAGCTCGGTGAAGCTCCTCCATCCAAGGCCTCCAATCGGGAAGCTGAGTTATCAAAGGCTTGTGACCATCCCAAGAATCTGTCCAAAAATTTGCATGTTGACCATTATGAATGATCCAAAATAATTTTTTCTTTATCAAATCCTCACCGAGTCTTAAGAACTGCTAAAATGGGAGAACCTTTGGTAGGAAGTTGATAGCGAACAAGGTCTTCGGGACTTTTGTTCTCGGCATATTTAGCACGAGAGATTATTGGCCCAAAGAGCATTGGGGTTATGCAACATCCTCCAATATAATTTAGCAGCTAAAGCTTTGTTGTTATTAATTGAAGACCATAAACCTAACCCCCCTTCACTCTTAGGAAGACATAAAGTATCCCATTTCACCAAGGCCCATTTTCTTTTCTCCTTAGTACCACTCCAAAGGAAACGATGACTGATTTGATCCAATTCTCGAAGAACAGCCTTTGGAATATTCAAAATGGAAGAAACATAAATAGGAATAGCTTGAAGGACTGATTTTACCAAGGTGATTCTACCCCCATAAGAAAGCCACTTGTTGGTCCACTTTCCAATTTTCTTCTTGACTTTGTCCAACAACCAATTCCAATATTTATTTTTCTGCCTTTGAATATTTATGGGAATACCTAAATAAGTGATTGGAAGAGAGGTCTTCTTATATCTTAGCTTATCCAAGACCATGGATTCCTGTCTAGCAGAGCAGTGAAAGAAAATAACTTTAGATTTGTCTTCATTGATCAACTGCCTAGTAGCCTTAGAAAAATAGCTAATGATTTGCTTAATATTAGAAGCTTCCTTAACTGTAGCTTTACCTAAAATAGTAGAGTCATCCACAAATTGAAGATGAGAGATAGGTCTAGCTCCATGAGCAATGGTAACTCCCTCAAGGGTTTTGTTTTCCCTCTTTTTGGTTATAGTCCTACCCAAGCATTCAACAAGAATGATGAATAAATAAGGGGATAGCGGGTCACCTTGCCTAATACCTTTGGAAGCTGGGAAAGACTGAGAAGGCCTGCCATTGATAAGAACTAAGTAGGAAGCTAAAGAGATACATCCCATAATCCAATCCATCCAATCCTTAGAGAAACCAAATTGCCTCAAAACTTTGATAAGGAAGTGCCAATCCACTCTGTCATAAGCTTTGGATAAGTCTAACCGAATGAACATGGAAGGAGAATTTTGCATATCCATGGAATGGATGGCTTCCTGAGCAAGAACTATCTCATCTACTATTTGACGTCCTTCCACATAACCCCCTTGCTCGGGGAAATAATCTTATGCAAAAGAGGCTTCAACCTTTACTGCCATGATTTTAGTAATGATTTTGAGAAGAACATTACATAAAGCAATAGGTCTAAAAGCTGAGATATGATCAACCTCTTGAGCTTTTGGAACAAGAGTAATATAAGTTTTATTGATAACCTTCAAAATTTCTTTGGCTTTCCTGGCTTCTTCCACCACCTCTAATAAATCAACATGAAGGATATCCCAGAACTCTTGGTAGAACTCAATAGGAAAACCATCGGGACACGGGGTTTTCCCTTTTTGCATTTTAAAAACTACTTGTTGAAGCTCATTGATAGTAACGAGGAGCGAGTCAAAATAGAGTTCTCCTCGGAAGTGATAAGAGAAGGGATTGCTTGAAGAACATTATATTGTGAAGGCTGAGTCAAGGGGAGTAGCGGCAAAAATATTGGAAAAGTAATCAACAACAATAGAGTTCATGCCATCCCAAGTATAAACAACATCTCCAGAATCTGATTTTAAGGAAGAAATAAAGTTGTGAGATCTTCGAGCTAGAAGAGATTTGTGGAAAAAATTTGTGTTTCGATCTCCTTCTTTGAGCCATTGAATTCTAGATTTTTGCTTCCATAAGATTTCTTCTCTTTTTTCCCATTCCTCTAAGCTGAGTTGTGAGTTTAATTTCATCTGCACTTCTCTTCTCTGTGAGGCCATCTAAACGGATTTTCTTATTCAAATTTTCAAGATGAGCAATAACTTCATGTTTTTTTTATGAACATCCCCAAACTCTTTCCAGTTCCAAGTCTTGATTTTGGATTTAATGTATTGCAGTCTTTTGACAAAACAGAACATCTTAGTCCCATGCCTAGGTTTACCTTCCTTCCACCATTGTTGCACATGAGGTCTGAAGGAAATGTCTCTAAGCCACATTAATTGAAAACGAAAAGGAGAGAAACTCACATTGGTTTTCCACATTTCCACCATGACTGGCCAATGATCCGAACCAGCATTATTAAGAGTCTTCACTTTAGGAATGTGACCATGGATTAAGAAATTTTCAGAGAGCAAAAACCTATCCAATCTCTCCATTATACAAGCTAAGCCTTGCCTTTTGTTAGACCAAGTCATAAGGCCATTATCTGGTTGGATATCCACAAGATGGAGGTTTGCAATATATTCGCTCATGAGGTCGGTGCTTTTGTCCAAATTTCTATTTCCCCCCCTTTTCTCATCCAGAGAGAGGATGGTATTGAAATCTCCTCCGATCAAGATCCAAGCTTTAGGAAAATGAGAGATAATATGAGTAATATCCTTCCACTTGTCTTCTTTTTTCCTCCAAAGAAGTCGGAGCATAAACAGTAATGCAGAGCATAATCCGGTTGGAATGTCTACTTTGAATAGCTATAGCCAACAAACCCCAACTACCAACCATATGGTGAATAACTACCTCTTTTGGATCCCAAAGACAAGCAATGCCACCCGAAGTCCCTTGGGAGCGAGGGAAACCACTTTCCAGTTGGCCAAATTTTACTGGCAATTAAGTCCATATCCTCCATTGACATCTTAGTTTCTTGAAGGAAAACAAGATGTGGATGATTCTGAATCATTCTTCTAATTTCATTTTGTTTTGAAAGACTCCCTTTGAGTCCTCTAATATTCCAAGTGATGATCTTCATTAATACCAGGGCTAAAAATTTGGGAAGGGCATTAATCTTACCTTCCTCTACAAGCTTTTCACCTTCTTTTACCATATGATATTGATTGGTCTTGCGACCTACTTTTTGATTAGAATCCATCTTCAATTTTTTTCCCTATTTCTTGACTTATTCCAATTGAATCTGAGATGGCTTCTAACCTTGAAGAATGCTCGTACACAACCAAAATTTTACTAGATGGTTCAATAGAGTCTATATTGGGACCTGCATTATTTGAAGTTTTGACATTTGAAATATTGTTTTTCTTGTGTAAATTTTCTCCTTTTTTTTTATTGAAAACCTTTGATTTGTTGGTTTGTCTCTGAGTTCTTCCCTTCATATTTAAATTGTGTTTCTAAGATTTCAGTTTCCATTATTTCCTCTTCCTCACTTGGGACATCATTTGTGGAAAGGATTTCAAACATATTAGCAGATGACTTTGATTGATCCTTCATAACTGGTTTTTTTGAGTGTTCTTCTTCTTAGGTATTTGGAAACCTGCTAAGTTTATATCTTCTTTCTTTTGATCGGGAATTTTATTTGGGCAAGCACTGGCCAAATGACCATATTCATGGCAAATTCTACAATGAAAAGGAATGTTCTCATAGTCCACTACTTGCTCCCAAGTGTCTTCCCCAAATTGTAATGTGATATTTTTAGGTAGGGGTTTGTCAAAATCCATTAAAACACAAATCCGAGCATAAATAATATGTTCAAAATTTTGAGTACAATCAGCGAGTCATCATAAAAGTTCCTAAAGAGTTTCCAATTGAAGAAAAAATAGTAGGATTCCAAAATTCAATAGGGAGGCCAAAGAGTCTAACCCACACGGGAGCAATAGAAGGCATCTCTTCTTCGGCTTTAAATTTAGTATGCCAGGGCTTCATGAAAAGCCCTGCCCTTCCAAAAAACCAAGGCCCCCCTTGAAAAGTTTTCTCTCTATCTTCATTATTAGCAAATAAAACAAGAAAATAACCATTTGGATAAATAGAGATTTGTAACTCACCTTTAGTTTTCCAGCTTTTTGCAGCCCAGACTTTGAAAGCAGATAGACTCGGACGAAAACCCACGAACCGACAAATTAGTCCTCTTTTTTCCAAATCTTCAATGCCAATCTGAATGTTATCCATATCAAGCTTAACAATAGGAGTTCCATCAGCTGCTTTAAGACATCCTGACTCCGTTTTCCTGGGATCAATCTTAGGCATTCTTAGAGGTTTATGGGAAGCCCTAATATTGATATTAGCATTGGGTTGAGGCTGTCCACCATGAAGGGCATCCCTAAAATTCATTTTTGGGATTGAGTCTTCAAAATTCTTACCCTTGATAGGGGTTTTCATAGTAGAATTATTTTGTGGGTGCACCTTAGCACCAGATTCACTTGAGATATGAGCCATTTTTTGATCAACTGCTTGAAACTTGTTTCGTGATCTCTTTAATCCTTGCCCTAGACGCCGTGGAAAGGTATGGTTTTCACTTTTCTTTTGTGCAGCAAATTGGAAGCCGTTGTCACTCAAGTTCACAGTATGATCTGTTGAAAGACAAATTTCTAACCCATCTTGTATCTCCTGCAACATTTCCTGCTAAAATATTGAGAATAAACCACAAAAATATTGGCCGCTAGGGCCCGAAGGCCCTAAAAACCAACCTCTGAAGCTGCTTGCACTCAACCCAGATGAAACCCTCGCATAGCCGCTTGCCAAATATGTCGTTCACACATAGGGATGCGCTAGGATCTGTGTTGCTCCAAATGATATGAAAATTGGTGGAGACGTTCTAGGGTTTTTCAGGCATCTACCCTCAAAATTTCAGCTCAATCCGAGTCCGGATGAGTGAGATATGACCGAAACAAGTTCGGCAGTTTGGGCAGTCCTGCGAAAAACGTCTCCGAAGAACCAACCATCCTAATTTTAATTTTAATTTAATCATATTTTACAGTTTTATTAGTTCAACTATTTCAAACACCATTTTGAGATAAGTTGATAATATATATATATATATATATATATATATATATATATATATATATATATATATATATATATATATATAAGCAAAAAATCCCTTGAGGGGCCGCCTTGGTCTAAGAGACCAAAAACAAGGGGGTTCTACACCATCAAAGTCACCCGGGAGTTGCGATCGACCCTATCCGCACTAACATTATCAATTGGATTTTGGGTACCCAATTCAACTTTTTGGTAGGGTGGAGATTCAAACCTAGGACCTCCCTTGGAGGATTGCCCTCTCCTCTCCAACTCACCTACAACACCGGGTAGTTAATATTATATTGACATAACAACTGGTTTAAAATTAAATATTTAAATATTTTAAAATTTATCAACAAGGGACAAGAATATTTTGTTTGATCATATATCTTGCCTATTGTGACAACCTTTGTAGGAATTGCAAAACATTGATTAAAACACGTTTTTGAAGATGTGTTGAAATATAGTCCTATGTGTTGTAAATGTTGTTTATAAATATTTTGTGTAAAAACTATACTTAAAACAACTTTAATTATAAGTTCAACCAAATCCTTTTTTATATATATAAAACGTATACAATGGGTCCTTTATAGTAGTGAATGCCTCAACAAGATATTTAGGAAGGGACTCTAAAGCCTATGCATATGATTTAAATGGAAATGTGTTTAACTAATACATTTTATCTTCTTAAATGATCTTGAGATTTAATTGCTTTTTGCAATTTATATTACCATTTTATGGTCATTTGTGCTAGTATTCAATTTCTATACCAATTTTTAATTGTAATAAAGGTGTGGGCTTGAAACTCTTGCTTTCTTTTTATATTTTCTAATGTTTAATTTTTTTATATATAGAAATTGTATTACATTGATATACTTAGCAACACTTGTATCTGGAACTTTACATTCTTTCTACATGGAGGGTTTATTAGTGAAGAATAACATATTTTGAAGTTTTTTTTTTCACATAATTAAATATCTATCATTGTATAATTCAAAGCATTAAAAGTTTAAGTTTTAACATGTGGTATCTTAGTAGCTAGAAGGAAGCAATAATTCTCCTCATGTTCCTCCTTTAGCTTTGACATAGAGAAATCCAAGGTGCACTCTATTTGAGAAAAAATTCAAGATTGAGATAAGAGAGTTCAAGGGTAAAATTACCCTATGTTAAATTGTCAAAAACCCCATGGTTAATAAAAAAAGGGTGGAAAACCCTTTCCAAAGGCATATTTAAGCATGAAAAGGGAAGCTATTGAAAGACCCATAAAATATTGAAGGAAGCTATTGAAATATCAATAAAATATTGAAAGAAGTTATTTTGAATCTCCTTTAAAGGTTATGAAAAAGGAAATCCATAGAAGCTCCTATTTTGAATATCCTTTAAAATATTGAAGGAAGCTATTGAAATATCAATAAAATATTGAAAGAAGTTATTTTGAATCTCCTTTAAAGGTTATGCAAAAGAATAAGTATAAGAAGTCTTCAAATTGACAACCTAGTTTTGATGGCTTTTGAAGCCTTAATTTTAATATTAAACTCACAGGATAAATTCCATAGGATCAAATATAAGATAGCCACAATATAGTAAGATAAGAATAAAACTTATAAATTTAACAAGAGAGAACACAATTTGTAGAATTCTATTATATGAAGAACTAGTACAATCAAGTTATGGAACTTTTTGTCCATAATATAGCTTTACAAAATGACCTTTGATATTATTATATTGGCACCTATCTAAGAGACTCTTGATCTTATCATATATCAAATAATGTAATATACTCTAACACCCTCCTTTATTACATTATTTGATGTGAGTGTCTCTTGATTTGCATAGATGATCTCTAAATATCTGAAACTTGTTTTGACCAAGAGCCTTTGTGAAAATATCTACAATTTGTTATTCTTTAGGAATATGTTTCAAATTGATATAATGAAATTGAAAATGATCTCTAATAAAATGATATTGAGCTTCAATATGTTTGGTTCATTCATGTATGATTGGATTTTTGATCAAATTTAATACTCCTTTATTACCACAATTTATTATTGTTGTTCTTTTGACTCCCATGTCTAATACTATGTATTGTAACCATAATGCTTCACATATTGCATCCTTTGCTACATGATACTCTGTTTTGGGAGATAAAAGTGTTACTACATGCTATTTTTTATTGTACCATGATATTGTTCCTAAACTAAGATAAAAAGTATATCTTGATGTGGATTTTATATCATCATTAGAACCGACATAATCAGAATTTGAATATCCTTGTAGATAAAATGTCTTATCATCCTTTTTATATGTTACTCCATATTTTTTAGTCTTGTTAATATATTATAATATTATTTTTATAGCTTTCCAATGACTTTCTTTGGATTTTTGAATAAATATTGAGAGATAGTTGACAACATAAACTATGTCTGGTCATGTATTTGTTAAATATAAGAGACTTCCAATAAATTTATGATAAGTTGTTACTGAAACCAAAGGTGTTTTATCATGTCTAGATAACTATAGTCCTTGTTCCATGGGTATATTTAGGCTAACAATTGTTCATTTTGTATTTCTCTAGTAAAGTTTTTGCATACTTTGTCTGTGTTATTGTAATATTATATTCATTTTGATGGATTTTTAAACCAAGATAATAATGCATAAGCCCAAAATCAGTCATTTTAAAATCCTTTTCAAGATCCTTTTTAACTGCATTTATTAAACCCTTTGAGTTCCTTGTTATCACTATATCATCAACATATAATATAAATATTATTATATCATTTCCAACCTTCTTTGTATAAAGATTTGAATCTGAAAAGTTTCTCTTAAACTTATGTTTTAATAAATGATTATTGATTTTTGTTGGGGTGGAGCCCCGATTCTCAATTCGATGTAAGATCCATGGGAGTTAGCCATAAACAAAACAATATGAATAAAGGTGACATATTATATGGTTATGCGAATGGTATGATATATATTCTGTTGGAGCGCTGATATGGCAGTAGCAATCTTGGGATGAAGACATGAGTCTGGCAAACAACATTTGTTGTACTTACAATTTGTTATAGTTGTTATAACTAATGAATATTTTCATGTAGAAGTTGTGTATATTATAAAGACCTACTATTTATGTGAAAGAGTGTAATGCCAGTGGCATGCAAAGAATTATGAGGATGTCGGTATTGGCATACGATGGCTGTAATTCCTGAAGAATGTCCAAGAGGTATTCTTGTTGATGTAATTCCCATTGTAAGCTTGTAGAGAGAGTAAATCTCTCAGGATTGTAACTTTGTAGTGGTAGTACAAGGAGGTTTTTGGAGAAGTCCACAATGATGCAACATGATAGATTGCTCATTGTGTACAGTAACAGAACAGTCTTGATGTTTGTAGCTTTGATGGGATTGCATGATAATCACGGTAGAGTGATTATGGTTTTTTGTGGGTGAGGAGAAACCCATGTTTGAGAAGCTTGCAAGGAGATGGAGAGAGGGTGTTGCAGCCAAACTGTTGTTCGGTTCTTCCTCCATGTATTTGTAATTACTAAAATAATGGAATTACTGTGTTGGTGCTTCTCTAGGGATGTAGCTCAATACATTGTTGAGTGAGCCTCATAAATTTGGTGTTTTTTCTATATGCATGATTTATTTTTATTGCTATTCTAATTTGTTCACACATAAAGAATGCTAAATCCCAACAAGTGGTATTAGAGCAAAATGTTGGGTATTTGGCAAGTCTGATGGATTACGGTTTGAGTGGGAGTTGGGAGTTACAACAAAGACGGGTTTCTGGAGAATGCAATCAGATTGAGCTTGTATTTCAAACTTAGGAAATCAAATATGTTGTAATATGAGACTGGACACCTCTCTTGCCCTTATCCCTTCCTTGGTTCTATATACAAAAGCTTGAAAATTAGAAATTGATTATTTCTAATGTATTGTTCTTGATTGCGAAAGAGCAGAGAATGATGAATAAGTAGGAGCAATGGTGTTTGTTGGATATTGTCATGTTGTTCATTGATCAAAGGAGAAAATGTAAGGTTGAAATCAATATGGTTCAATGGTACAGAACATGGTGAGATAATATGGAGGAGGTCAAATCCTCGGGTGCAGTTTTGAAGGTGCATGAAAAATGCATGGTGGATTGTTAGGTTGCTTGGTGATCACAAGGAGAAGGTGCAGGGTTGACACTAATCCGGTTGTGGTGGTTCAAAGCATTTGATATAGCAATCTGAAGGAGGTATAAATCCTTGGTATGGTACAACAACGAAAGCGCAGTGGGAATGTTGAGAATCGGTCTCCAAGTGGGAGATTGTTGGGGTGGAGCCCCGATTCTCAATTCGATGCGGGATCCGTGGGAGTTCGCCAGGATAAAAAAAATGATATGAATAAAGGCAACATATTATATGGTTATGCAAATGGTATGATATATATTTTTTTGGAGAACTGATATAGCAGTAGCAATCTTGTGATGAAGACATGAGTCTGGCGAACAACATTTGTTGTACTTACAATTTGTTATATTTGTTGTAACTAATGAAGATTGTCATGTAGCAGTTGCGTATATTATAAAGATCTACAATGTATGTGAGAGAGTGTAATGCCAATGGCATGCGGAGAATTGTGAGGATGCCGGTATTGGCATACGATGGCTGTAATGCCTGAAGAATGTCCAAGAGGTATTCTTGTTGATGTAATTCCCATTGTAAGCTTGTAGAGAGAGTAAATATCTTAGGATTGTGACTTTGTAGTGGTAGTACAAGGAGGTGCTTGGAGAAGTCCACAATGACACAATGTGGCAGATTGCTCATTGTATACAGTAGCACAATAGTCTTGATGTTTGTAGCTTTGATGGGATTGCATGATAATCACGGTAGAGTGATTATGGTTTTTTGTGGGTGAGGAGAAACCCATGTCTGAGAAGCTTGCAAGGATATGGAGAGAGGGTGTTGCAGCCAAACTGTTGTTTGGTTCTTCCTCCATGTATTTGTAATTATTGAAATAATGGAATTACTATGTTGGTGCTTCTCCGGGGATGTAGCTCAACACATTGTTGAGTGAACCTCATAAATTTGGTGTTTTCTTTGTCCACATGATTTATTTTTGTTGTTGTTCCAATTTTATCACACATAAAGAATGCTAAATCCCAACAATTTTTATATACCATGATCTTGGAGATTGCTTTAGACCATATAAGGATTTGTTTAATTTACTAATTTTGTGTTCTTGTTCCTTAATTACAAATCTTGTTGGACTAACCACTGCAACTCAGGAATATGAATTAGTGGACTAACCACCACCTTGTACCCTAGGACTAACTGCCCTATGAGGTGTTCACATACATGGATTATATTAGACACTAACGCCTTAAGGTTTTAGTGTAATGACAACTCTATAATGGTATCAGAGCCTCACCCTAGGATCAAATCCCCTCAATTCAAATTGGATATGGGTTGTTGGACTAACCATTGCACCTCAAGGATTTGACTTAGTGGACTAATTACCATCCTAGGCCCTAGGACTAACCACCTATGAGGTGTTCATATACAAATATTATATAAAAACTAATGCCTCAATATTTTGGTGTAATGACAACTCTACAAATCCTTCTGGTTGTGACATAAACTTCTTCAATATCACCATTAAGAAATAAATTTTTTACATCCATTTGATGAAGTTTCCATCCATGGTGTGCTACCAAAGCATAAAATATTTTCATAGTAATGATCCTTGCTATCGATGCAAAAGTTTCTTCATAATCAATTTTTGCTATTTGAGTATATCCTTTTGCTACTAATTGGAACTTGTACTTGTCGAGTGAGCCATCTACTTTATATTTGACCTTATAAACCCATTTGAAACTAACTATTATCTTTCATGGAGGTATCTCCACTAGATTTTATGTTTTATTTTTCATCAATTATGTATATTTTTATTCCATCGCAGCCTTCCATTTAGGATGATTTAAATCCTGAAGTGTTGTTGTGGGTTATACCATGGTTCTTAATAGTCCTCTGTTTATTCTAGTTACACTACAATTTTGAGGTCTTGTAGCAGTAAGATCTAGCATTTGCTTAATATTTGAATCTCTAAGTGTATTTCTAAGCCATACATATTCTTTTTTCTATGAATTTGTATATTTTTCTATACTTTCACTCTGTTAATATTGAAATTTTGATTTGGTATCTTCATTTGATGAATTTTCTTTTGAAAATTTTAGAAAAGGTTTTGAATTAAATTTTTGTTCTTTAATACCATATTTGATGTTTTCATAAAAAACTACATCTCTTATTATATAGATCTTCTTTGTTGTTGGATCAATTATTCTATATCTTATAGATTCATCATCATAACTAAGAAATATACCACACATAGTATTTTCATCTAATTTTGTTCTTTTTTATTTTGGAATATGCATATAGGCCTTACATCAAAAAATTATTAATTTCTCTAGATTTGGTTTTTGTCTTAACCATACTTCTATTGGTATAACATTCTTGAGTATTCTTGTAGGTAATATATTCTACAAATATAAAAGTGTTCTAATTGCCTTTGCCCAATACTAATGATCAAGATAAGTTTCTTTTATCATACATATAACTAGTTCCATGATAGATTTGTTTTTTCTTTTTGCAATACCATTTTACTTTGGTGAATATGTTGTAGTAAGTTATCTCTTTATTCCATTCTATTGTAAAAATAAATTGAATTCTTTTGACAAAAAATTACCTCCTCTATTTGAATGAAGATTTTTTATAATTTTTCCTAATTTTTTTCAACTAGAAGTTTGAATTGTTTAAAACAACCATATGTTTCAGATTTGTATTTCATAAAGTATACCGATATTTTTCTGGAACAGTCATCAAAAAATAGTTGAAAATATTTCTCCTCCAATACCAGTAACATTCATTGGACCACATAAATTTGTATTTATTAATTTCAAAGGTTTTTGAGCTCTATGCTAACAAAGTTCAAAAGGTATTCTATGTTGTTTTCTAGCTAAAAATTATAGACACACTACAGCTTCCCAAGAGAATTTTGGTAATCCTTCTACCATTTGATATTTAGCCATTTCATTCAATGATGATGCACTTGTATATCCTAGTCTTCTATGCCAAAGTTATTTTGTTTCAAACATTCCTACTAAAAGACCCAAATTTGTTATTGTATCTAGAGTAAACAAACTATCTTTGTAATATCCTAAAGCTATCAATTTTCCTTATTTGATAATATGACATTGTTTTCTTCCTTTGATAATTTTAAATTCTACTATCAAGTTTTGATCCATAAGCTAAGATACTGAAAAAGATTAGTAGTTAATACTAGGACATATAACACATTATTAATTACTCCTTTTCCATCTGTTAGATTAACTAGAATATATCCTACTCCTTTGACTTCATAAGTCTTACTATTTTCTATAACAATCAATTTCTCAGATTTTACACAAAAGGTATTGAACCATCATTTGTTTCTAGTCATATGCCTATTGGCTCTAGAATCTATGTACTAGTAATCCATAATTACTTCTTATGTATCCCTTATTAAGGAATAAAATTTACAATTTATTTATTTTTCTAAATTTGAAGTTGTAATCCTTTTGACTCCCAAATAATTAATTTACAAAAATTCTATAACCTTTTATTTCAAAAATCAAATTGATCAAAAAACCTTGTAACTCCAATCTTAATATATCATAATTCTACTTATCTCTCCATTAACTAAATAATTAATGACAAATTAATTATTTCTCTTTTTCAATTCTAATAAATCACTTATCACTCCTTAAATTAATTAAATATAAGCTTTTAAACTTAATATCCCTAAAAATTTAAAATCTTATAACTTATCTCTCCTAATATTTTAATTAAAACTTTCACTAAACCTTATTACTCTAAAAATAAAATTTAAGAAAAAACTAATTTAAATTTAAATTTACCTCCACTCTTTGTGTACACCAATTCTTCCTTGATCCATTGTAATGTCTTGACTGCCTTTGAAGTAAGCTGGACAAACTCTTTTAACCTACTCACTTCAATGCAATGTGGCTCTATGAAATGTTCTACCTTATGGTGCTTGACCGTTCACTTCCAATGTTTGCTCTTATGGTAGGTCTCAAATGTTATACTAGCAATTACCTATGTTACATATTAATGTAACACTCAACATTACTCAAATCTTCTCAACATTGTTCAATGTATTTTGCCTTCTAACACTCAGATTCACATGTGAAGAAAATGTTTGCTTCCTTTCTCAAGCACCATATGATGGTTATTCATGTTCCAAGTCTTAAGTGCTGCCTATTGGTTGTTCATGTTCCAAGTCCCTTGTTGACCTTAGGTTATGTTCCAAATCTCCTTTGTTTTGAAGAATGAATCATTGTATGTTCTCTTTTGTTAGTATCTTGGTGGATGGCTTACTAATTATGCACTCTACTTGGCACACTTAGCTCATGATGTTATTTGTCCAAAATGATAGTGCTCTGGTATTGATGTATTCTACCTTGAAGATAGTGATTGTTGTCCTCTATTATGCCAAAGAGATAGGCACTCTAGTAGCACATGACTATGTTTTTTCTATTAACCTCTACTATAAGTTCCTTGTTGTACTAATATATTCTATGTATCTTAGGAGGCTTAACTTTCTATGTGTAGGCTGAATAGATGGTTGGATAATGCAGTTGTTATCCTATGATGATATTCAAATAGTCTTAAATGCTATTCAAATGGCCTTTAATATTTTTTGGATGGTCTTTGTACTATTTGCTATCCAAATAGCTTTCTCTATTCATGGGTTGAATAAATTCTCTTATTTTATTTTGCTTACTATTTGAATGACTTTGATCTTAATACTATATGACTTTTCCCTTTATGATAATATACTTTAGGCCTTATTTCTTCTATAGTTGGATGAATGGAGATTCTTTGCAACATTTAGCAATATGAACCTCTTTATTTTATCATGGGCCTTAATGACCTCTCTTACTACATTATACAAGCCTCTTTTCTTATCCTATAAGGACCTTTCTTTCTCAAACCTCTTTTCTTTGAAGGGTCTCTTTACTATCTAGATCTTCTTAATGTGAAACCTCTTAGAAAAAAAATGCTTGAATTTATATTGTAATATATTGCTTCAAAAATTAATTACTTGCCTTTAAAATCTATTGTTCTTCTCTTAGAAAGCTCTGAATGCTTCAATCTGCTACAAAATTTATTAATAATATCTTAGGTTACACCTAAGAACTCAAAAATATAATGTCAAGGTGATGTTAATGTCACTAATTCTTCTATATCTATCAAGGCTTGGCTGTGTCCTTGAAACGATCAACTATCTTAAAGTTGATTTTCCTTTCAATATAGATGAGTCCTTATCTTCACTGATTATCCTTCAACCATGGAAAGACTCTATAGCCGAGTCTTGGAATTCACTGTTGTTCCTCAAACCATGGAAAGAATCAATACTTTCATACTTACTATCACCTTAAAATAGATTCTATGTCTAACTCCCTTTAAATTAGATAGACTCTAAATCAATTTCATAAATTTAGAAAAAAATGATTTTATATGTAGCTAAATAAATTTAACCTATGGAAGAAACTACTTGTAGTAACTCTGATAGCACTAACGGATTTTGAATCCTTACTATTAATATAAAACTCATAGGATAAATTCTACAAGATAAAATATAATATAGCCACAATATAGTAAGATAAAAATGAAATTTACTAATTTAACAAGAGAGAATATAATCTATAGAATTCTATTATATGAAGAACTAGTACAATCAACTTATGGAACTTTGTGTCCATAATATAGCTTTACAAAATGACCTTTGATTTTCTCATATTTTCACCTATCTAATAGACTCTTGATCTTATCATATATAAAATAATGTAATATAATATAACAAGTTCAAGGCGTTCAAAGTGCCAAGTCAAGAAGAAATGTTAAAAATAGTTTGTACAAGCAAGAACAAGAATTTTGAAATAAATTTTAGAATCAAGAAAAATGAAAAACACTTCATGGTAATGGTCAAGCAATAGGTCACTTTGTCCCTACTTGCAAGAAGAACAAAAATTCTAAAAGTAGAATGAAATATCAAGTTGCATGAATAAAATCATGCATTAACTAGTTTAAATGAGTGAAGACAAGATATTTAGATAGCACTTGAATGTGTTCACAAGTACCTTGTATAAGACAAATATAGTAATTGGATGTCATAAGCCTTCAAAAATGAGTTTTGAAGATGATATAGGACAATCATGATTGATTTTTTTACCCAATGAACCAAGCCTTTAGAATATTAAAAGAAAGAGAATGTAGTTTTAACAAACACAAAATAGAAGTCTAGAGAAAGAACATAATCTTAGTGAACAAAAGAGAAAAGTGAGATCACACCCTTAGTGAAAGAATGCAGCCTTGATGAATGAAAGGGAGGAGTATAGATAGAAGAATGAAAAAATACAAGGGATCAATTACTACTTTAAAAATTTATTTTGAAAATATTTCAAAATTATTTTTTTGAAAGTGCTACAAGCACTTCAAGACACTATAAAATAAGATATTTTTCAAACATAGAAGGAAGTGATATTTTTTATCGAAAGCCTCCTAAAGAAGTCATCTTTGAACTTCTAAAAAATATAGAAGGAAGCCACGTTAGAAAGCTCTTGGATATACTACCCATAACAAGCTTGATTGTACACGAGAAACTAGAAGGAAGACTTAGCACTTAAGTGTTTAAAAGAAACTCTCTCTAATGGAGAGAGACCATCAAAGCAACATCTTAGACTATATAAAGAACTAATGCCCAAACAAGATTTCAAGTAGCACAATATTTTATCAAGGTATGCTTTAAATTTCCTACCATTCAAAGGTTTAAAGAAAGGCAAATAAGAATGCATCATGTGGAAAAGAAATAATTTCACACATGTAGTTTCTTCAAGCAAGGAGAAAATAATATTTTTAATACTAAAATAATTTTTGTGTTAGCATTTTAGCCTAATTTAATCAGAGGTCCCAATATACATGATCTTGAGTACCCTCAAATACTAGAGCATTTAATATAATTAAAAAACAATAAAAACAATATGTATAAACAAAATTACAATATAATTGCTTAGAATACTGCATACAAGTTTCAATAGTATTTGATGAATATTTTTTTACAATGGACTTTTTCAATACAATATTTCATAGATAATACATGGATATTTGTCTCCATAATATAACCTTAGAAATATGACTCTTGAATACTTTGTCTATTGCTCTCACAAATATGGGAGATGAATCCTTTCCTGTTCCACACATAAGATAAAACTCTCATACTCTTGGCTTTACATCTTGCAACTTGTATACATGAATTTTGAATCTCTATTTACTTGCACAATTTACTATGTGACACTTAGAATCACCCTACACATAGACAAATACTTTAGGGAAAATATAAATCACACACCCTAATCTAACATTTATAATAGTAGACATTATACCATGGCGGGTACATTAACTTGTACCAAATAATGTAATATTACCCAACACCTCTCATATTACATTATTTGGTATAAAACCCTCTTGATGTACATATAAGTCTTTGAAATATTTTATACTTGTTTTGACCAAGAGCATTTGTGAAAATATCTCTAATTTTATCTTTAGTGGAAACATGCTTTACCTAAATATGATCTTGAACATGATCTCTGATAAAGTGACATTGAGCTTCAATATGTTTTGTCCTTTAATTTTTTCTTGCTTAGGTGGAAGAGGGGGTTTTAAAAGGGTCTCAAAACCTTATAAAGTGGGGTTTGAAAATGGACCCCAAAACCAAATTTGTCCATAAGGGTATTTGATGAAAATTAAAGAAGAAAAAAAATGAGGTTGTCTCCCTCAGAGAGAAATAATCCTACATCCAACAAAAATGGTCCAGCATCCAACATTCGCAACATGGAACTAGGATTCAATAAAGATCTTTCCAAAATGAATTTTTTAAACTAGGCACTTAGATTTGACATTATAAATTCTCTCACCCATTTGAATATTTTCCACCCAATGGGAGAACCTACCAATTTGAAATAAAACTGGGTGCTCAGATTTGAAATTTGAAAGTATCCTTCCCATTTAAAATTTCTTTCCCAACAAGAGAACCAGACACATCAAACATTGATAAGAAAACTAGGTTTTAAAATAAACCCAGAAATTGAACACAAGATTTTGAAAGGAACCCAGAACCTTGGAAATGAAAAAATGAATCTACGCACTCAAAATGAAAAAACAATGAAATTCTAAAATGCTCGAAGGAATATGGAAAAAACTACCTAGTGGGAGAACCAAACCAAAAATCCAACCACTATCTAAGAGAAATCTGCCCAGGTTAACACATTTTCTAGAAGGAATGAAATTTAAAACATCCCACCTAAACTAGGAGATCAACTCCACCAGCCATGAAATTTATTTTTAGGCCCATGCTTTAACTAGAAGATTCAATTTTGAAAAATCCCACAAAAAATGAGATAGTAGCACAACCAACCAAGATATTCACCCATAAAGCTCAAGAAATTGTTGGAATATACCAAAAGATATCATGGAGAAGATTGCAATGTCAGAGCAATACTACTCCCTTAAAACTTGAATTTGGATCTGTTAGTCTTACAATGGCACTGAGAGGGGGGTGAATCAGTGTAGTTCTTTAAACTTAAATTTACAACTCTTAAAACTGAAATAATGAAACCTTAAAACCAGATAAAGCAAGTATCACAAGAGAACATCACACAACACAATATTTAACGAGGTTCACCAATTTGGCTACTCCTCAAGAATGACTGCTTGGACTACCATCCAAATCCAGCCTTTGCAAAGAAACAACTTTACAAACAATTTACCAACACCCACTGGAAGGAGCACCAACCCCTGATTTATCTGCACCAACAGAAAGGAGCACCAACCCCTGATTTACCAACACCAACTGGAAGGAGCACCAACCCCTTATGCCAAGCACCAACTTGGACTTCAATTCTGAAACTAGAAGATTGATAGTAAGATACCTTTGCTTTTGCTAGACCCTAACTGGTCTTCTTCACCTTTGCTTTCTCTACACACTTTGCTTTCTCTATGCAATCACTTCGCACATTCTGCTCCCTTATAGATGTACTTTGCGTTCATCTTCACCCTTTGCACTCTCTTCGCCTTTTGCCTTCTCTATGCAATCATAGCCACACTTGGTTGAAGGTCAACCTATTTGTTCTCTATGCACTTTGCTCTCTCTATGCACTCACAGATGCACTTAGGACAATTCAATACGACTCTTCGCTCACTTTGTGCACTTCACCATCATCTCATCGCTTCTACGCTTTTTGTGCTCTTACGACCACATTTCACACTTTGACTCGCATTCTTCAACACCATCAAATCTCCAAAAAACCCTCCTTTTATAATAGAATTCTTGTGATGAAAACCCTAATCTTAGTCGGCTATAAACCCTAATCTTAGTCGACTTTCATGACAACTATAAACCCTAATTTTAGTCGGTTGTCATCGGTATTCGTCGGCTTCAACTCAACCACGAAAATACAACATGTCACGATATCGTGACACTTTCGCTTTCTCTCTCTTTCTCCTTGCTTTGGCCCATGAAAATACAACATGTCACGATATTGTGACATTTTCGTATCCCTGCTTCTTTTCTTGGCTTGTACCACAAAAACACAACATGTCGTGATATCGTGACACTTTCTCCTCCTTGCTACTTTACTTGGTTTGAACTCGCGAAAACACATGTCACGATATCGTGACACTTTCGCCTCCTTGCTACTTTACTTGGTTTGAACCCGAAAACACAACATGTCACGATATCGCGACACTTTTTCCTCCATACTCTTCCTCTTTACTTTTGTCGTGATATCGGGACACTTTTGCCTTCTTACTTTCTCTCTCCTCATTTAGTCATGAAAATGCAACATGTCGCGATATCGTGACACTTTCTCTCCTTTGCTCTTTCTCTTGCCTTCGGGTCGTGAAAATGTGACATGTCACGATATCGTGACACTTTTTCTCCTTTGCTCTTTCTCTTGCCTTCGGGTCACGAAAACGCGACATGTCATGATATCATGATACTTTTTCTCCTTTGCTCTTTCTCTTGCCTTCGGGTTGCAAAAACGTGACATGTCGCGATATCACGACACTTTTTCTCCTTGGTGCTCTCTCTCTTGCAATATGTCGTGACACGCCCGCATAAATCATGACACTTTTCTTACTCTCTCTCTTCTTATGTCCGAAATCATGACACTTTTTCACTCTTGCAATATGTCACAAAATCGTGACACTTTTTCTTTCGTACAATCTCTTTTGCAATATGTCACGAAATCACGACACTTTTTCTTTCGGACTCTCTCTCTTGCATTATGTCATGAAATTGCGACACTTTTTCTTCCGTACAATCTCTCTTGCAATATGTCACGAAATCGTGACACCTTTTCTACTTGCCTTTTTTCTCATCCAACATGTCACGAAATCGTGATAGTTTTTCCTGCTTGCGCTTTCTCTTCGAACATGTCACGAAATCGTGACAGTTTTTCTTGCTTGCACTTTCTCTTCGAACATGTCACGAAATCACGATAGTTTTTCTTGCTTGCGCTTTCTCTTCGAACATGTCACGAAATCATGAAAATTTTTCTTGCTTGTGCTTTCTCTTCGAACATGTCATGAAATCGCAATAGTTTTTCTTTCTTGCACTTTCTCTTCGAACATGTCACTAAATCATAACAGTTTTTCTTGCTTGCGCTTTCTCTTCGAACATGTCACGAAATCGTGATAGTTTTTCTTGCTTGTGCTTTATTTTTGAACATGTCATGAAATCATGACAGTTTTTCTTTCTTCTCAACATGTCGCGATATCGTGACAGTTTTTCTTGTCTGCTGTATATGTCACGATATCGCGACACTTTTCTTACTTGTCTTTTTCTTTGATCTTTTGCATATGGGCCACTTCGGTCTTCTTGGAAAAACACTGTGCATACTCTGAGTAACCTTTGAACTCCTATCTTCTGCATCTGAATAGCTTTTGAACTTCCTATCCACTGCACCAACAGATCTATCTGACTGTGTTGACAACAATGACAACACTATTGCTGCACCTTGCTCAACAATCTCCCCCTTTGGAATTGTTGGCAACACATGTGCAATTTCCTGTAACTCTTCTCCCCCTTTGAAAATAATACCAAAGGGCTACTACAGACTCCCCCTGAGTCCATGCACAACATTCTCAGACAAAAATTATTATACTTAGAAAAAATCACAAACATGAGCAAAAAGATAAACAAATACACAAATGCTCCCCCTGAGAATGTGATCCCGATAGCTAGTCAATTCTTAGGAAACGTGACCACTCCACAATCTGTTTGTTGGAATAAAAATCCAACTTAACCTCACTTTCTGCAACTTTCTCCTACGTACAACATGCTGTCGCTGCAATATATTCTGCCTCTGCTATCGATAAAGAAACTGAATCTTGTTTCTTACTATGCCACGTGACCAATCTGTCTCCAAGATAGAATGCACCTCCACTGGTACTCTTTCTATCATCTACACATCCTGCCCAATCTGCATCTTTTGGATACCATAACCCATACTCCATAGTACCCTTGTGATATTATAGAAGACTTTGTCTCTCTGTACTCTGTCACCTCCAAAGCTCTGTCAATAGGCTCACTAAGAACCTGCTCAATAGGCTCACACAGAACCTGCTTAACAAGCTCACATAGAACTTGTCCAATGCTGAATAACAAGCTCACACAGAACCTATCCAAATCTGCTCCAACAAGCTCACTAAGAACTTGTCCGAATCTACTCTAGTAAGCTCACCAAGAACTTGCCCAAATCTTCTCTAGCAATCTCACCAAGAACTTGCCCAAATCTGCTCTAGAAATCTGTCCCAACACTGTCCTCAAATCTATCCCAACATTGTCCTCAAATATTTCCCAAAGGCCTTCTTAAAGGCTCAATCAATCATGCTCAAGTAGTATTCAAAATGAACTCAACAATGAATGGCAATCTCAAATCAAATCCACTTCATAGAAGCATAAAGAGAATTGTTAGAGACTTAAAATGTTCTAACCTCAATCTCAACTCAACATAGAATGATGGAATGATTTATTTCATAGAACTTTAAAAATCACTTCACACATAACTTGACTAGGCTCAATCAAATCAACTCAACCAATCATCACAAGGGACAACTCTCTCTCACACAACCCTAGTCCAAGTATGTATCAACCAACTCAAATATTTCCAACAATGCTCAACCACAAATATCACATAACAATGATACTCATGTTCTTTTCTCACTCAAGTTCTTTCACAACCAATGGGCTTAAACCACTGAGCTTATACCACAAGGTTTAAACACAACTCTCAATTCAGAAAACCTTGATGCATTCAACCAACCACTTTCGAAAAGGAAACCACAAACAATCATTTTCCCTCCAATGATATTTCAGAAATCAACCACCATAATGTTGTCACATGAGTCTCCTTGGGATTAGCCTGAAATCGTGCTACCATGCATACTGCCTGCAAAATATATGGTCTGGTAGCTGTCAGGTACAATAAGCTTCCAATCATAGATTTGTACATGGTTTGATCAACAGGTGGAGATTTGTCATTCTTGCTCAACTTGCACCCTATCATCATGGGAGTGCTAACAGGCTTACAATCCTCCATTGTGAACTTTTTAACAACTCTTTCACATATTTAACTTGAGAAATAAATATGCCCTTCTTATTTTGATTAACTTGCAACCCGAGGAAATATGAAAGTTCACCAATCATTGACATTTCAAATTCTTTCTGCATCTTATTTGCTAAATCTTTACATGACTCATCTTTGCTGCTACCAAATATGATATCATCTTTCTTAAACCTTTGTTGAGTGAGATAGTTGTCTAGCCTTGCATATCATGCTCGGGGTGCCTATTTCAAGCCATATATCTTCAACTTACAAACCAATTTGGGATCATCACCATGCTGGAAACCATCTGGCTGCTCAATATAAACCTCTTCTTCAAGCTTCCCATTTAAAACGCTGATTTCACATCTGTCAACAAAATTGACAAGTGACTCAAACTTGTACCAACTTTTGTCCAACACTATACCGACACTGCAATTTTACTGCCAACTCTGTGCAAGCATCAAAAACTATACCACAACACCAACCAAATCCCTTTTTACATTTTCAACTTGGTCTATGTTTTCTACAGTCATCGCTGGTCACACCTTACTTTCAACTATTCGAATCAGGAGACAATATTTTGTTAAACACTTCACGGCCAACTATGGTGCACCTTACTCAAACTCATACTTCTAGACCTCGGATAGGTATGATTCACAAAGCAAAGTTGCTCATCTTGATGAGCAAAACATGAATCAATAATCAGACTTCAATATTTTTCACCACAGCGTCATAATAGATCTAACAATCTTCACGTCAATGTGTAGTTCAAATACACACTGCTTTTATCGAAACACATATATGCGGCTAGGGCAACATTCTTTCACTGACCAAATTATCTGAACTGTTATAATCCTTAACTTTGGACAGTGGCAATAAGAACCATCACCAGTACAACAATGACATATAGCAATACTACCAAAAATGACAACTCTCAATTTAATCACCACCCTTCACGGCACTTCCACAAACAACTACATGAACTGAAAACACACTTCGACAACTATATGAAAACTTCCCTGACTACTTGCCTTTCATCCTCAGGTAATCAAACAAATACATAGGAGCATTTAAAATAAAACTTCAAGATTGCTCCCCCTGAGGATGTGCTATCTGGAGTTGCTTAGTGCAATAGCGGAGTAGTCTCCTTCAGTCCAAGGAGACACAATTTCCTTTCTTCTATCTTTCTCCAAAATTTCTTGAACTCGGGCTTGGATTTATCAACTACATCCCTGTTTTGCACCTTTTTGTGAACTCAAAAATTTCTTTTGTGTGGTTGTCTCTTGTGCATCCTTGATGAATGATTATTTTCCTTTCTTTTATGTACATGATTTATTCCCTGTCTGTGTTGCGTTCTTTGCGTCTGATGAAATCTACTATTTTGCCTTATATTAGATGCAAAAGTGCTTGGACAAAACCTTGCTATGTGCCCATGACCATTACATTGAAAACATTGTACATAGTGTTCACTCAGAAACGTAGATGTATTTCTACCAGCATAACTCTTTGATTTATTATTCAATCCACAATAAGTTGCCTTGTGACCATACTGGTTGCATCTGAAACAATAGCCATAAAAAGTATTATTATGAATAGAGTGAGAGTGATAGAACCTCTTTTGTTGTGGTTGCTTTGCTGTAGATCTTCTTTGATATTTTCTTCCTTTTGAAGATTCAACTTCAAACTTTTCTTGCTTCGATCCTTCAACAGTGAACTTCTTCTTCTCTGTAGAGTTGGAAGATGAAGGTTGTTCAGCTTCATATCCAAGACCACGCTTATCCATGGAGCTCCTTTGTTGGCTTATCATTTTATCTAGCAACTCTGTGCTCTTCTCTAATTTGAGATTTGTATTGGCCTCTTCTAGTTGTTTCTTCAATAAAACAATCTCTTCCTCTTGTTTGCAGCAACCAATCTCTTTCTCATTGATCTGTGACACTGAGAGTTTCTTCAATCCTTTTGAATTCTTCTACCTATACTTTCAAACTGGTTATTATTTCATTTGCATCCTCAAGCTTTCTTGAGATTTCCTTATTCCTTTTTCTTTCTATCTTCAATTCATCCAGAGCTGCAATTAGTTCCTCTTTCAAATTTATTTTTGCATCAATTTCTTCTTCATCACATTCCTGTTCTTTTTTTGTTTCTTCTTTGAGTGTCATGAAAAGACCTCCACCTGTTTCCCTTTTAGAATCATCCTCTAGGACTTCATTAACTCTCAGCATATATGCCTCTATGTTCTCATCGTCATTCAAATTTAAGGCTTCGAACTGAGCTTGATGTGTTTGTAACTTGGCCTCCTTGATCTCATCGTCTCCTTCATGAATACTCCTCAGTTTGTCCCATATTTCTTTTGTCATTTTACAACTCATGATCTTTACCAGTTCATTGTCTACTAATCCGCACCTAATAGCATTCTTTGCTTTTGAGTCATTCTCAAACAGATTCTTATCGACAACATCGGTTGGAGGAGTAATGGGTATTGTGTATTCACTGTCTACTGAATCCCAGATGTCGTATCCCAAAGCACAAAGATATGTCTGCATCCTGATTCTCTAGACCATGTAATTAGTTTCATCAAACAAAGGTGCTTTGTTTGATGAGAAGTCTTCAACCTTTTTTGGTTCAATTTTCTCTTCCATAGGAACTGAAACTGACTGAGATGCCCTTTTGGAGGAGGATCTATTCTTCTTACCCATTGCGTACTAATCCAAGATCAACCCTGATTGATTTAGCCTGAGAAGAGAACTTGGCTCTGATACCAATTGTTAGTCTTACAATGGCACTGAGAGGGGGGTGAATCAGTGTAGTTCTTTAAACTTAAATTTACAGACTCTTAAAACTAAAATAATGAAACCTTAAAACCAGATAAAGCAAGTATCACAAGAGAACATCACACAACACAAGATTTAATGAGGTTCACCAATTTGGCTACTCCTCAAGAATGACTGCTTGGACTACCATCCAAATCCAGCCTTTGCAAAGAAACAACTTTACAAACAATTTACCAGCACCCACTGGAAGGAGCACCAACCCCTGATTTATCTGCACCAACAAAAAGGAGCACCAAAAAAAAGGAGCACCAACCCCTGATTTACCAACACCAACTGGAAGGAGCACCAACCCCTTATGCCAATCACCAACTTGGACTTCAATTCTGAAACTAGAAGATTGATAGTAAGATACCTTTGCTTTTGCTAGACCCTGACTGGTCTTCTTCACCTTTGCTTTCTCTGCACACTCTTCTTTCTCTGTGCAATCACTTTGCACACTCTGCTCCCTTACAACTGCACTTTGCATTCGTCTTCACCCTTTGCACTCTCTTCACCTTCTGCCTTCTCTACGCAATCACAGCCGCACTTGGTTGAAGTTCAACCTCTTTGCTCTCTATGCACTTTGCTCTCTCTACGCACTCACAGACGCACTTAGGACAATTCGATACGACTCTTCACTCACTTTGTGCACTTCACCATCATCTCACCGCTTCTACGCTTTCTGCGCTCTTACGACCACATTTCACACTTCGACTCGCATTCTTCAACACCTTCAAATCTCCAAACAACCCTCCTTTTATAACAAAATTCTTGTGATGAAAACCCTAATCTTAGTCGATTGTAAACCCTAATCTTAGTCGGCTTTCATGACAACTGTAAACCCTAATTTTAGTCGGCTATCATCGGTCTTCGTTGGCTTCAACTCAACCACGAAAATACAACATGTCACGATATCACGACACTTTCACTTTCTCTCTCTTTCTCCTTGCTTTGGCCCACGAAAATACAACATGTCGCGATATCACGACACTTTCGTCTCCTTGCTTCTTTTCTTGGCTTGTACCTACGAAAACACAACATGTCGCGATATCGTGACACTTTCACCTCCTTGCTACTTTACTTGGTTTGAACCCAGAAAACACAACATGTCACGATATCGTGACACTTTCGCCTCCTTGCTACTTTACTTGGTTTGAACCCGCGAAAACACAACATGTCACGATATCACGACACTTTCACCTCCTTACTCTTCCTCTTTACTTTTGTCGCGATATCACGACACTTCTGCCTTCTTACTTTCTCTCTCCTCCTTTAGTCGTGAAAATGCGACATGTCGCGATATCACGACACTTTCTCTCCTTTGCTCTTTCTCTTGCCTTCGGGTCATGAAAACACGACATGTCGCGATATCGTGACACTTTTTCTCCTTTGCTCTTTCTCTTGCCTTCGGGTCGCGAAAATGCGACATGTCGCGATATCGTACTTTTTCTCCTTTGCTCTTTCTCTTGCCTTCGGGTCACGAAAACGGGACATGTCGCGATATCGTGACACTTTTTCTCTTTGACTCTCTCTCTTGCAATATGTCACGAAATCATGACACTTTTTCTTCCATACAATCTCTCTTGTAATATGTCACGAAATCGTGACACTTTTTCGTTCGAACTCTCTCTCTTGCATTATGTCACCAAATCGCGACACTTTTTCTTCCGTACAATCTCTCTTGCAATGTCATGAAATCACGACACTTTTTCTTCCGTACAATCTCTCTTGCAATATGTCGTGAAATCATGACACTTTTTCTTTCGAACTCTCTCTCTTGCATTATGTCGCGAAATTGCGACACTTTTTCTTCCGTACAATCTCTCTTGCAATATGTCACGAAATCGTGACACTTTTTCTACTTGCCTTTTTCTCTTCCAACATGTCGCAAAATCATGACAGTTTTTCCTGCTTGCGCTTTCTCTTCGAACATGTCATGAAATCGCGACAGTTTTTCTTGCTTGTGCTTTCTCTTCAAACATGTCACGAAATCATGATAGTTTTTCTTGCTTGCGCTTTCTCTTCGAACATGTCACGAAATCATGATAGTTTTTCTTGCTTGCTCTTTCTCTTTGAACATGTCACGAAATCGTGATAGTTTTTCTTGCTTGCGCTTTCTCTTCGAACATGTCACGAAATCGCGATAGTTTTTCCTTCTTGTGCTTTCTTTTCGAACATGTCGTGATATCGTGACAATTTTTCTTTCTTGCTCAACATGTCATGATATCGCGACAATTTTTCTTGTCTGCTGTATATGTCGTGATATCGCGACACTTTTCTTACTTGTCTTTTTCTTTGATCTTTTGCATATGGGCCACTTCGGTCTTCTTGGAAAAACACTGTGCATACTCTGAGTAACCTTTGAACTCCTATCTTCTGCATCTGAATAATCTTTTGAACTTCCTATCCACTGCACCAACAGATCTATCTGACTGTGTTGACAACAATGACAACACTGTTGCTGCACCTGGCCACAAAAATGGGTAGATCAAGGAAGTCCAAGAAAGAAGCAAACCCAAAAACACCCTCCACCACCAGAATATCATCATCCAAAAATTGAGTGAGCAAGAAGTAAAAAGCAAACCCTTCCATAGGGTCAACAAGACTATCTCCCACAACAAACAAACCAAAGACCACCCCTAGAAACTTGTTGACCCAAAAAACATAAGGGATGAAAACAAGAGCCTTTATAAATTAGAAAATGAATAATCCCAAGGTCTCCCCTTGGTATTTACTTCAATGAAAGGGGTAAAGACTAAAATAATGTTGAGGAGAAACACCCATATTTCCAAAAACCACATCTAACAAACAAAGAACCAACATGATAACTACACCTTCCAGATGCGAGGGTCGAAAACATGAAACTTTATCAAATGGACAACAACAAAGCCCAAGGTATCCCCCTAGTATTAACTTTAAAGAGAGGGGCAAAGACCATAAAAATTCCATGGAGAAAAACCCATCTATCAAGGACCTACATCTAGCAAACAACCAATATGACCATCACACTTGCTATACATGGGGGTTGACAACACAAATATTTCTTAATGGAAAATGATGGAGCCTAAGGTCTCCCCTTGGTATTAAATTCAAATAGAGGGGTAAATACCAAAATATTCAATGAGAAAAACAAACTATTTAACACCCACAACTAGCAAAAAGATATTCCAACAACCCAAAAAACCTAACAACCCAAAACAAAAAAATGCAATATTCCTCCCGACAACATAGTCAACCATTATAGTCCTTTAGATAACCCAAACTTCCACCCTACCCCCCAACTATGGTTCCTTTATCTGACCTAGCCTTCTACCCAAAAAACCAAATTGTTGTTGTAGGTCCAGCTACCAAATTAGTTCTCTATCCAAAAGGGCATCAACTAGGCTATAGGGTTTTGATTTCAAAAAATCCTAGCCTACGACATGGTGCACTGCTCAAGTCCTCTAAAGTTGCAGATATTTATCGAATGATGTCTAAATGTTATTGGTTTTGTCTTTTCATGAACCATATGATTTTTTATTAATTTAAGAAATCCTTGATTGTCATAATTTAGTATTGTCAAATCCCTTTTGATCCCCATATCTAACAAAATGTACTATAGTCGAAGTGCTTCATATATTGCATCTTTTGCTATCGATTATTCTATTTTTTTGATGAAATAGCAACTAAATGTTGTTTCTTTACTATACCAAGATATAAGTCCTAACATAAGATAAAACACATACTTTGATGTTGATTTTTTGTCATCTACAGATCTAGCATAGTTAGAATCTGAATATCCTTGTAAATAAAAATTAACATTTATTTTTTATTTTAGTCTATACTATGTAAGCTACAAAATTACTGTAATGGTAAGGTATTTGGCCTCACTTTCAGAGGTATAAGGTTCAAACCCCACTCAGTATGAGGGGACTAGGACCCCTCATAAAAACCTATGTAAACTCATTGAAAAAAATCTATAATATGTAGTTTTGTCAATGTATTGTAGTATTCTTTTTGTGGCTTTCCAATTACTTTCTATAGGTTTTTGCATAAATCTAGAGAGATAATCTACAAAAAAAATAATATCAGGCTTGGTATTTGTTAAGTACAAAAGACTTCCAATCAATTATCGATACATAGTAGCTGAAACTAATGATGTCTAATTATATATTGATAGCTACAATCGTTGCTCCATAGGTGTATCTTTAGGTTTACATTTATCATTCTATACTTTCTAGTAATGATTTTTCATACTTTACCTATTATATTGTGATGTTATCATTATTTTGAAAAATTTCTAAACCAAGGTAGTAATGTAGAATTCCTAGATCTATCATTTCAAAATCCTTTTCTAGATCATTTTTTACTTCATCTATTAAATTTTTTGAGCTTCCTATGATTATTATATCATCAACATACACTACAAGAATTATTCTCTCTAATCCAATATTCTTTATATAAATATTTGAATTTATTGTACTTCATTTAAACTTGTGTCATATTAGATGATCATTAATTTTAATGTAGCATGTTCCTAGTGCTTGTTTTAAACCATACAAGGATTTATTTGGTTTATAAGCCTTTCGTACCTATCCTTTGATAATAAAACCTTATGTATGAGTCATATATACCTCTTATTCAATACCACTATTAAGAAATGCACTCTTAACATCCATTTGATGAAGCCTCCACCCAAGTTGTGCTGCTAATGCACATATTGTTCGAATAGTAGTCATTCTTGCTATAGGTGTAAAATTTTGTTAATATTTGTATATATCCTTTTTGCAACTAATCATACCTTTTATTTTTCAAGAGAGCTGTCTACTTTATAGTTTATGTTGTAAACCTATTTACATCCTACTACTTTATTTCCTTTTGGTATATCAATTAAATCCCATGTTTTATTTTTTATTAATGATGTATATTTTGATTTCATGGCTATTTTTCATTCTAGTTGTATTATAACATCTTGTGTAGTTGTAGGTTCTTCTACTAAACTCATTAATCCCATATTTGTTCTTGTCATACTATGAGTTTGAGGTCTTTTGGTGGTAAGATTTGACATTTTCTCAAGCTTTGAATATTTAAGTGTATTTATGTACCATTTTATTTGAGGTGTCATTATGAATTATGAGTTTTCATTTGGCTCATTAGATATTTCTAATTACGTTTCTTCACTTGATGAGTTTTTCCCATATAAAAAATTTAGAATAGATCTTGTACCAACATTTGGATCTTTAACAATATCACTATTTCCTTCATCAAAACCACATCTCTACTCACATGCATTTTCTTTGTGATTGGATCAATTATTCTATACCCCATTGAATCATTCATCATATCCAAGAAATATCCTACATGTGATTCTACCATCTAATTTTATCCTTTTTCTTGGAATATGCACATATGCCTAACATACAAATATTATTAAAATTTCTATTTAAGGTTTTCATCATGACCATGTTTCTTCTAGAGTAATATTTTTGAGTATTCTCATGGTTGGTCTACTTTGTATGTATACTATAGTTTTAACTACTTCAACCGAATATTGTCAAGCAATATGTGCTTCTTTTACCATATAGTGAACCATTTCCATAATAGAACATTTTTTTTTTTTTTGCTATACCATTTTTTGAGGTGAGTAAGCTATAGTAAATTGTATTTTTATACCATTTGACCTTAGAAATGATTCAAACTCTTTTGATAAAAATTCACCACCTCTATCAAAATAAATATTCTTGATTGATTTTCTTGTTTCTATTTCTACAAGTTTCCTGAATTGTTTAAAGCAACTAAAAGATTTGGATTTAAGTTTAAAAAATATACCCATATCTTTCTAGAATAATCATCAACAAAGAGCTAAAAATATCTACGTCCTCCAAGGCTAGAAGTGTTCATCGGTCCACATAAATTTGCATATATTAGTTCCAATGGTTCCTAAGCTTTGTATTTACTAAGTTCCAAAGGTATTCTATGTTGTTTCTCTACAAGAAATTCTAGACAAACTATGGATTCCCATGAAATTTTGGGTAATCCTCTAACCATTTGATATCTACTTATTTCATTCAAATAAGTTGCACTTGTATGTCCTAACCTTTTATGCCAAATTTCTTTGGGTTCTATTTTTCTTGCTGATAGAGCAATATTTGATAACGTATCTAGGGAAAATATACCATTTATGTAAGAACTAGAGGCTATAAGTTTTCCTTATTTAGTAATAAGACATTTATTTTTGTTGTCAATAATTTTGAACTCAACTACTAGATTTTGATCCATCATTTGAGATATTGAGAGGAGATTAGTAGTTAATCCAGGCACATACAATACATTGTTAATTATACCTTTTGTATTGGATAAATTGATTAAAATATCTCTTACTCCTTTGACCTCATATGTCCTATTATCAACTATGGCAACTGGTTTCTCACATTTCTCTTGAAAAATATTAAACTATTGTTTGTTTTTGGTCATATGCCTACTTTTGCCTAAATCAATACCAATTATTTAGACCATGATATTTTTTAATCATTAACATGACTTATTACTTTGAACTAAAAGACCTTATGACTCCCTAATTAAACAATAAATAAATTTTTCACTTTTCAAAAATAAAATCAATTTCCATTTTTTAAATTATTCTTATCACTCCAATTAATTCTTTTAATGGAGAAATTATCTACTTATAACTCCTCAATCTTAATAGTCAAAGCTTACATGCTAAAATCTCAAAAACAACCTTTTAAAAGCTTTGATAATAAATGTTCCTTGATTAAAAAATAATAAATGCTAAAATCCTAACTCCAACCTACTTAATATATACACTTTGAATATTTTGTAGCATCCATGTCTCATTAATTTGTTGCACTACTTTCCATGCATAATTTGACCTTGGACATTAGAGAGAATAATATGAGAATTATTAAAAATGGCTTACTCAATGTGCATTCATACCTTTCACATTCAACATTTCATCTTCTTCAACAAAATCAACAATCCATAAGTGCTTTGCAAATGTTGTCTTGCTTTCTAAGTTGCAGTTCAAAATTCATATCAATTCTTAGGCTTCTTAGATTAAGATCTCCAATAGCTTTATTCAATTTTATGGGCAAGAAACAATAGCTTTTATGATGTTTGGAATTGTTCTTGGCTCATAGGCATTGCTAATATTTTCTTCCATTGGAAAAATATTCTAATATGTTATGCTCTTCTCCTCTAGATAATCTATCCAAATTTATCTCAAGTGCTTATATTTCTCAAAATATGAGCAATTTTCTTAGATGCTTCCAAATTTATTGCCATTCCTATTTAGTTGGTTCTCAAGTGAATGACCTTTTCCTTCTCAATTTTCTCAAGGTTTTACTTTTTGGACCTTTCTACCTTCATGTCTAGTAAATTTAGCCTACTAGCTTTCAAAAACATTAGTAGACACTATTGTTATATCTTCTCATAATCAAGGTGTATTGCATCCGAATCAATAATTTTTTTTGACATAGTTGCTTATCTTTAAATTTGATATCCTTTTGTAGCACTCATTCTTATTTCTTATTTTAGTCCATGTTCTTCAATGGAATCACAACTTTACCTATAAATAATATTAGGATAATAGAAAACCCAAAATAACCTTCTTTGACCTACATTTCTATAACAACCCATCAAAACAAACCTAAGAGAGAGAGAGATACACAATGTTTTTGCAAGTAAGGTTCACAAGGATTCCAAATATTATTTTCAATATTATCAAGGCTTTATAACATTTGAGTTCAATGTTGCCATAGACAACACTCAAGTGGATAGGAGTGACCAACATCCCATATTTTTGGGGTTCACCTTACTAAACCTCACCATTTATAAGGATGCCAAAGTTATCCTCCCACCTTTCGTATACCTTCATAGGTATAGGATAATTTGACCATAGCATAGGGATTATACTTTAAGGCCTATAACACTTAAATGGGAATGCATATTCCCTAACCCTTCCATAAGTCTATTTATGAAGGTTATTTTAGCATAAGCTTTTGTGTTTAGTTACCACACCTCCACATGCTAAGTTCATTACCACTTACCTATTAGTGAGCATGGTCACCTGAATCTCACTATGCAGGGTACCACCATTGTTATCTCATGAATGATTTCATTAACTTCATAGTTATGGAACACCTGATCCTCATCATTTAAGGTGTATCAATCATGAGGATCTGGCTATTGCATCATCACAACTCCTTCCAAATTTGTGAGTACCTAGATATTGCATCATTGAAACTCCTTCTAAACCCACATATACCTGGTCATTAAATCACCACAACTCCTACCTATATTGGGTTAGTTCTGTGACTTGGGGGTCTAGAAAGGGTTCTAGATCCACATCCAAAAACCCCTCCCAAGATAACCAAAATGAATAACATATCTCATAAAATAATTTAAAGTGCTATAACAACATGCTTAATTATAACACAATATTAAATCTTGATATAAATAGAACTTTGCATCTCAAATAACATAAGTCCCAATCATCATGCTATCACTAGGAAGCATCACTATAAATTTGATCAAGTTAATTTAATTGATCATATTTCTTACATCTAACATAAATCTAATATGAAATAATAATAAATAAGTCATAAGGCTAACATATCTACTTAATGATAGCATAAAATATATCATCATAAAATAGATCATAAAGATATTTAGTTCTTCTTCTCTTTTTATCAAAAGAAAAAATTACAAAAGAGATCATAGACAAGAATACTTGTTTTTGCTCATGCACTAAGCATTATTTATATTACAAAAAGACTTCCAAGTTTTGTTATGATTTAGAAAGTATCATCTAAGTATTACAAAACAATCTTCCCTTTGAATAATAAATTTTCATTCCAAGATACATTAGAGCCAATCCACCTAAGTGGCCTCTACACCACATTTTCTTCACGATTATCTTCATGAAAGTAATTTCCCATGAAATTGAGGATCACTTAGGGATTAGGATAGCTCTTTACACAATGCAACTAAATATGCTCTATGTATAAATGTAAACAACCATGCAAAATACATTTTAAGCAATTAAGGAGAGAATCCCATACTTCTCTCTATAATGGTCCCATTACAACCTCAAGTCTTAGGAAACCATTATAATTATTTCTAATTCAAAGTTCTTTCATAAAGAAACTATGCTAAAATACAATGCAATTTACAAGGAGAGAATCCCATACTTCTCTCTATAATGGTCCCCTTACCTACTCAAGTCTCAGGAAACCATTATATTTATTTCTAATCCCAAGTTCTTTCATTAAGAAAATATGCAAAAATACAATGCAACACACAAGGGAGAATCCCATACTTCTTTAAATAATGGTCCCATTACATATTCAAGTCTCAGGAAACCATTATAATTATTTTTAATCCCAAGTTCTTTCATCAAGCAACTATGAAAAAATACAATTCAACACACAAGGAGAGAATCCCATAATTCTCTCTATAATGAATTTATTATCTATCCAAGACTCATAAATTAATTATCTAAAGATACATACAATTCTATAAAGTCTTCCATCAATATTTAAAAAAAATTAAAAATAATTAACGAAGATTCACTTTTTAAATAAAAGAAGTGCTTACTTCCTATACTATTTCATAAAGCATAAATATATTTCTTTCCTAGTATAAGACTATGTACTTATTCAAATCATTAATAATATCATCCACAAAAATAAAAAAACTTTTAAAGGAAGCATAAGCATTATTAATAACTTATTGTTGCCTAGACATTAATTTTTCTAAAAAAAACAACAACATAAAGTGAAATCTCTAAATTAAACATTCAAGCTATAGCTTTAGGACTCAAAATTCAATTAAAATCAAAGCTACACAAAGAAGCATTCAATAACCTTAATCAAAAAAATACCAAAAGGGGTTAAAAAAATTAACCCAACTAGTGAAGCTAGCCAACACCACCTTCAAATATGACACTACCTGTGTGCCCAAGCTACAACAATCTACACAAAAACATGAATAAGCCTAAGGTAACACAACCTTCAAGGGGCCACTAGAGTGCATTGACCAAATTTGACAAGGAGTGTAACTACACACCATTGAGAGTTTCTCAAATACATACTATGATAGTAACCATGACACACATCAGGTAACAACTAGGACACATACTTGAAAGAGACACAAGATAGACTCAAGGATAAGGTTTCCTAGATCTTGGATAAGAGACTCATAGGAAACTTACAATGGTTACAAACACAAAAACCAAGAAGAGTGCTAAATATTCTCAAATAAAGGATAAATAGTAAAAGAAAGGATTTAGCCTGCCTAACCAACAACAAGGCATCAAAGCAACAAAGGCCTACAACCCCAAAACTAAACCCAATAACTTGCAAACAACAACAAAATCAACTATGCTTTATAAATAAAACAATGCTACAATAAATCAATCTCAAGAAGTACTTGGTTAGCATTTTTCTATATTTCCCTTTCAAAACCTTTTGCTAGCCCTAAAATTCCCTCTAATTTAGAGCTCAAATAGCTTCTCCTCTCTGGAATGCTGAAAACTCCATGATGAGCATGCCTTCCATGAATTTACATTACCCCAAAAGGAAAGTTTTTCTCAATATACATTGATAAAATAATATTTCCACTTGCCATACTCTCCAAGCACAACATTCATAATTATAATCTTGTTCTTGAGGTTTATTTAATTAGTGATCTAATTGCTCTTAATATTTACTAAGCCATTCTCACATGCATGCTTAATCACTAATATTATTCATAGTAATGTTCTTTTAATCAACAATTAAATCAATTCCTTATTATTAATCAATTTTCTCGTAATACTACCAAAATTAGAAAATGGCATAATTATTCACCTAATTGGATTCTGTCAAGTTCTAATATCAACCATTAGCATCGATACCAAACAACATATAAAGGATCTTTGCTAAACTGAATTAATCCAACAGGGAAGAAATCAATAATTCCTAAGCTTCAATAATAAGCATACAAGCATTTAAAAATACACCACATTGTTTCTTCCTTATGTGGGTGGTTCTTTTAAGATAACCAATGTTATCACCAACCTACTAAGGAAGAATTCCTTGCAATATCAACTTCCTTAACCAATGAGTGTTTAAACAACAACATATATGAAAATGAATCTATATGAAGGGTAATATTTTACCCTTGGAGTTATCAATGAACAAGTCATCACCATCATTTCCTAAATTTTTCTCTCATCTCTAGTGATTTTCCTCTACCAATCCACTAGTGAGAGTACTTGGTCATGCAACCAGAGATTCATTACTAGTACCATATTCTAAATAAAGCATAAAGTGCAATTAACAACACATAATGGTAACATAAAATGAGATTATGCATTATATATCCACATAAATACATAAATTATTGTTAATAATAATTTCTACCAAGGAGGGATATTACAATTTTCTTCATCTGGCTTTATTAATTTTATTCTTATCTTATTTTTAAAATTTACACTAGAGTTCTTTTCTCTAATACTAGCTTTAGAAACTACTCAAAGTAGTTATGATAGAGACTACTCAAGGTAGCTTTGATACCACTATTGGATTTTTAGCTAGATTCAATCATAGGTATCAATATCCAATATCTTGAGTAGACTCAAATATTAGAGTAATTATTATAATTAGCCAATAATAACAACCTGCATAAATAAACTTACAATGTAATTGCTCACAATATTGCATACAAGATTCAATATTCTCTAATGAATATTCTATTAAAATGAAATTATTTGGTATGATATTTCATAGTTAATACATGGAGCATTATCTCCATAATATAACCTTAAAAAGGTAACTCTTGAATACTTAAGCTATTGCTCTTATCACATAACTGGGAGATGTATCCTTTTCTATTCCACACATTAGACAAACCTCTCATGCTAACATCTTTCCACTTGTATACATGAATTTTGACTCTCTATTTACTTGCACACTTTACTATATGAAATTTGGACTCAACCTATACATAGACACATACTTTAGGGGAAATATAAATAATACAGTCTAATATAATATTTACAATTATACCATGGGGGTACATTAGCATGTAAAAAATAATGTAATATTCTCCAACATTTTGATTAAAGGTATGTTTACAAAAGAATAGATTATTCTTTTTGAAGAAGAAAATATTATTTGAAAGGTTGAATCTCACATCCATTGTGAGAAAAAGAAAAAGAAGGGAATATAATGTATAAAGTAATTTTTTGAAGAAGAGAGGAAAAAATAAGATTTGAAAGAAGTTTTTCTTTTTTAAATTTTAAAGGGGTAATCCATAGAGGAAGAATAATTCCCTTTATATAACTTGGAAAAAAACATCCTTTCTCATAGTTTTAAAAACATCATTTGGAAAATGAGTATAATAATATATATACTCATTGGAAAGAGCATTTCAAGAACTCAATGAAAGAGAAAAAACCAGATTTTGTAACTTTTTTCTATGGCTAGCGAAGCACCAAAATTATTGTTACCAGATTCTCAATTGTTGATGGGAAACAACTATGTTACCTAGAAGACCAAACTCATGATACAAATTGAGTTTGAGGAATTTTAGAACATAGTATATGGAAGCATTACCCATCCTAAGAAGATCAAGAAAATTTTGACAAGGCAGACAAAAATGAATGACTCATCATCATGTTTGGAGTAGTAGAAGAGGTCTAAGCATACATTATAGATACGACCATAGCCAAATATGAATGGGAGAAGTCAAATATGGTATATGAATCCAAGAATAAAAATTAGATTCTATTCCTCTAAATCCAACTCCATTTTCTAAATATGAAGAGTGACAAAAATTTAGAATTATTCATGAGGAGAATTGCATAATTGCAAGCATCATTGCAGTCACTAGGAACTTAGGTATCTGATGAAATGCTAGTTTATTTTATTTTTAGATCACTTCCATCCAAATACAATTTTCTTGTGACATCAATAAATGTTACTGAGTAAATACCAAGTTATAAGAAACTAGTGAATCTACTTCAAAAGGAAAAGGTATCATATTTAGAGGAACAAGTACCTCTTAAAAGGAAGAAAACATTTATATACATAAAGAGAAATAATTCTTATCACAAAAAGGAACATGCACTAGCTACACATAACCAACTTAATAATATCAAGTATATTGATTTTGGAGCAACTAGACACATGAAAAGAAGAAAATATTGGTTTCAAAATCTAAGGTATTCAAGACATGTAGGAAAAGTTTCTCTTGGGGATGATACATCCTATGAGATAAAAGGTATAGGTGATATACAATTATGACTTGGATCACAAAATTTTTATATGTTCTAGGACACACAAAATCTACTATTTCTCAATCAATTACTTGATCACACTTTAAAAGTTAAGTTTGATAAGCAACAAGGATCCAAGGTCCACATAATTTATGATAAAACTAAAAATTCTAAAATTATTGCATATGGAAAAATAAATAGAAAGATGTTTGAAATCAATGCAATGCATTATGACAACTTCACATTAGCTATCAAATCCAAAATATCTACATCAATTTGGCATTAAAAATATAGTCATATGATCTATGGCCACATTATTGCATTACAAAACCGTAATATGGTTAAAGGTATTCCTCCTTTACAAAAGTATACAAAGATTTATCATTTTTGCTTAACTAAGAAGCAACATCAAGATCCTTTTAAAACTACAGAATACTAGGCCAAGGCATATTTTGATTTGATTTATACTAATATTTATGGGCCCATGGCTCCAAGTTACAATGGGATAACATACTTTCAACTCTTTGTCAATGATCATACCTAAAAAATGTGGGTGTATTTTTTGAAGAGCAAATATGAAGTATTTTTTTACATTCAATAATTTAAGTCCCAATTACATACCTCCACAGAAAGAAATATCCATATATTCTACTCATATTCAGGGGGAAATTTACTAGAAATGAAAAATTAGCTATTTTAAAGGAACATGACATTCAACAACCTAATAACCACAATAAATGGTAATTTAGAACATAGAAACTGAACAATCATGGGAATAGTATGGAACATGTTGAAGGATTCACAACTTGGACACTCCGTTTGGATAGAAGCAATACATACAATAGTATACTTACCCAATCAAGCACCCATTACATTACTGAACATATCACCCTAGAGGAAGCATGAAGCAAACACTAGCCATCAATCTCTCATCTTTGGGTATTTGTTTCTATAGCATACATGCACATTCCAAAGAATAAAAGACATACATTGCATGAATATTCTCAACAGTGCATCTTACTAGGCTACAATGATGAACCAAAAGCCTATATTTTATTTGATCTAATATTAAAATAAAATATATATTAGTCATGATGTTATCTTTAATGAAGAAGGAAAATCATCTTCATCACCATAAAAAGAATATTCATCCAACTCAACTCCAATAATAATTGAAATTCATGAAGAAATCAAAAAATGAAGAGTTTCTTAGTAATATCAATGATGAATATCTATCTATTCTATCATAACACACAAAGAGAATGCCTAAGTGGTATATTAGTAAATTGAAATCATCTAGGATGGATGGAATTCTAAACAAATATTCTACAAGACCATGAACATAGAAAATGACTCACAATACATAAAATATTAGCTCTAATGATTACTATTGATCCATGTATAGTACATGAAGCCCTTTAGTCCATTGCTTGTTAAAATACCATGAAATTTGAATATCAAGAACTATTGGATGTAAATGGGTTTTCAAATTTAAATACAAATAAAATGGTAATATTGATAAATATAAGTTAATACTTGTAGAGAATGGATGTGCAAAAAATGAAGGCATAGATTATGAACAAACCTTTGCTCATACAACAAAAATAAATCCATTAGAACTATTTTTCTCTAGATACTCAATTTGGATGAAAAAAACATCAAATGGATGTGAAGAGTGCTTTTATCAATGGAGACATAAAGGAAGAAGATTAAATAACTCAACCAAAGGGTTCATCATAAGTAAATAAGAAACAAAGATATATAAATTGATCAAATATCTTTATGGTCTCAAAAAAGCTCCTTGGGAATTTTATGTAGAGATTGATGAACATTTTGAAAAGCATGGTTTTAAAAGAAATCCATATGATCCAATTCTGTATCATAAATAGAAAGTGGAGAGATTGTGTTCATCAATGTGTATGTAGATGACCTAATCATCATAGAAAGTTCTTAGAATTTTATTCTAGTTACAAAAGAAGACTTGAAGAAATCCTTTGACATGAATGATATTGGTTTATTATATTATTATCATGACTAGAGGTAAAGTAAAATTATCATCACCTATTTTTTTTACAAATAAAATATGCTTACAACTCTCACATTTTGATTTGTCTTCTGTAGTAAATGAAACACTTTATCAATAGTTAGTTGGAAGCCTCATCTACCTAATCTATACAAGAGTGGATATCAATATTGCAATGATATATCTTTTCAATATCATGTAGTAACCAAAGATGATATGCTAGAAGGTAATAAAGAGAATTCTAAGATATATACAAGGCACTATTGAGTATGGTTTAGAATTCAAGAAAACTGATCAGTTCCACCTAACAAGTTATATAGACACGGATTATGTAGGTTGCATTGATGACCAAAAATCCACCTTTGGCTATGTATTATTTCTAATAAGTATACCTATATCATGGGGAAACAAGAAACAAAAAATGGTTTCTTGATCTTCCACTAAAGCCATATATCGTGTAGTAAGGCGAGTTGCATATGAAGCAATATAGCTAAAAATATATGTTCAAACATATGGGGGTAACACAAGATAAACCTTGCAACAATAAATGATTACTAAAACTTGTTTAAAATCTATTTTTCCATGAAAATACCAGACACATTGATATGGAGTGCCACTTCATACATAAACATATTCTATAATTGTACATCCAACACAAATTCTATCCTACTCAAGAACAATAGGTAGATATCTTCATCAAATCACTAGGACAAGTCAAATTTGAATAATTTTAAAGTTTCCTCTCCAAGACTATGATGTAATAAGGGAGGAATGTTAGGAACTATTACATCATAATAGGTATTTATATAAGTTGAGTAACCACTCAACACATGGTTTGTAAGGTATATTATAGGACAAAGGTATAGCTACCATCATAGTCCATGTAATAAGGCATGTGATTTAACCACCCTTCACAAGGTCCATGCATGTGATTAGGACAAAAGTAGTTGCAAGTTTATTATACCTAAATAAGGCATTATATGTACTTTAAATACCTATAGTTGTATAATGTAAAGCATTCAAATCTTAAAGTCTAACAAAAAGTTTACTAGATATTATTCAAGTATTAAGAAAAGAGTTGGACAAAAATTGCTACTTCAAAAATATATAGGTTTTATTGAATAAAAATATTCAATAAATGAACCCTACCTAGAGTCTTGAAAACATGGAATTTCATATTAGATAGTTTGTAATTGATCAAAAAACATATTAGATAGTCAGTTAATGAGGAGGATTATACACAATTTTGGTTTGATAATTCATTGAAGCCTCATCTTCTTATTTCTAATCCAAAATAGCAGCCATGGGATTGATGAAGTTTAACTTGTAAAGGTTTGAAGGTCAAAAGATAAATTAATGTGAATAACAATTCTAAATATGGACTTCTATTGGAAACCTAGTTGGAGGAGTGTGGTAAGTGTGATAAGATTTATATATATTAAATATATCTTATGTTGAATACTTATTGATGTGATTGCTGATAAATTTGCTAAGGGTGAGTACCCAAGTTAGAAATCTTGTACAAACCATTATGTATAGACACAATACTTCACAAGTAGTCCTCTTGGGAAAGAATGCTTTCCCCTCAAAGTATAGGAAGGGAGGAATGAGAAATAATGAAGGATTGGATGTCAGAAGCATTGCAATAAAATAGAGAACATCCACAAACTATTGCAATAATAATTAGAAATTAATTAAAATAATAAATAGTATTGCAACATGAAAAGGAAATGTAGCATATTATATTGTAGAAACAAAAACACAATACAAAATTGCAAGCCACTTTGAGGGGAAAGCCTCCATGGAAGTAGAGATTTGTTACAGTATGAAAATAGCATATGCTCCATCCTCTTGCCTCCTTGGTTCTTCTAAAGACTCTAGCTAACCATAATCCTAATGCTCAAGGGTTCTCATACATGTACAAGTGAGGGCCTAAGCTAGTAAATCCTAAATAATCATACTTACATATTTATATAATGTCTCTTTATAATAAATAATGCTTATATCATATGGCCCTATAAGTCTAGGTGCCAAATATACCACATGACTATGCAATTATGAATGATGTTAGGATAGGGCCCTAATATGTCCTTCCCCTTCAAAGAAGTTTTTTACTCAAAGTTGAAGATGAGGAAACTACTGCTGAAGTTCCTGAAGATATTCCTAGTAGCATCATCTTACTATAAGCCCTACCACCAAACTAAGACTTCAATGATGGTGTGGTTATTGACAGTGTGATTATTTGGTTTAAAATGATGTCAAGCTTCAAGATTATCAAACCTTCGTCATCCAACTCAAAAAGAGACTATTGGACCTAACTGTCATTTCCAAGGACCTTATTTAGACACCAGACATGGAAGATTGGATGGAACTTGGAAGAAAGTGGTAAAGTGAGCTTATAGGCTACTTGTTCAATTCATTACATTACCTAATAGGGGCCATAAAATGTGTAAGAGTTTTATGAGCATGGAGTTGCACTGATATTTTATTATATGGATAGAGTTGAAGGAAAACCATGTCCCCTACATTGAAACTATGCTCTAAATGTTGTTGATCTATTTATTATCACATTTGATTTTGAGGCATAGAAACATTTTATTTTAGTTGTAGTAGTTTGGTATGATCTTGAAGTGTTGAATCCACTACCTAGACATTGGAATTGCCTATAATGTATGAAGAAGGTGATGTGTATGGGTACCCATAAATTTCCTCAAAGGGAGTTAGTCTGATGGCTATATGGAACAAAGTATTATACCACTATTTTTCCAAAGGAAGCCACTTGGCCCATTGGATTGGGAAGATAAATGAGCATACTTTGAGAGATGGTCCACCACAATAAGAATGATAGTATTTCCTCTTGATTTTGGAATCCCTTTAATAAAATCCATGGAAATGTTAGTCCATACATTTCTTGGAATTGGTAAAGGTTGTAGAGTTCTTGGAATACAATTTATTTATCCTTTTATCCTTTGGTAGATCTCACACTCAACCAAAAAATTGTAATATCTTATTTCATTTCCATTCAATAGCATGAGTGTTTATCTTGCTCATAGGTTTTAAATAAAACTTTAATGGCACACCATGGGTGAAGCATGCATTTTATTAATTTTGTCCTCATGAATGGATGACCTTTTAGGATCCATAATGGAAGCTTGATATCTCAACAATTTTCCATCTCATGGGTATCTAGTGTTTTAGTTGGACTCCCTTTAGAGCTGATATATCAAATTTTGCAAGGATGGTTCATTGGCCACCTCTTCTTAAATTTGGGTAATGTAGGAGAGTGGGGAAGATATGACACACAACATGCATTGATATTAAAACTAATGAGAAAGGGCACTCCACCACAATATTTTATTTCCCTTTTTGTACACATTTTTCATAATCATACCCAATAATTTTAAAACCCATATCTATTGTGCTAGATTCAATAACCTCTATTCCAAATAATATTTTAAACTTTGATGATCCATTTTAATGGAGAAATAATTCCTAATGATGTAAGGTCACCAGTGATTGATGACATGCATAGTGACCATCATTTCTTTTTTATAAGTGGACTTTCCTAGTTTTTCTAGACAAGGCCTTACTAGTGAAAACAAAGGGTTTCTCTTCTTACATTAATATTGCACCAATGTCATGGTCCAAAGCATCGCTCTTGATTATAAATGGTTTGGAAAAAATAGAAGTAGCTAACACTAGAGTAGAAGTCATGGCTTCCTTGAGATCCTAAAAGGTATTTTCAATTGGCATTATCCATATGAATGAATTTTTCTTTAACATAGCAATTAGTGTGATTGCTATTTTTCCATAACCTTAGACAAATCATCGATAGTAGCTAGTTAGACCCAAAAATCCTCAAATCACTTTGAGAGTTTAATGCTTAGGATAAATTTGTACAACCAAATTTTTTTTTGGGTCAATATTAACCCCCTTCTATGAGATGATATGACCCAAATATTTTACCTCTTGAATTCCAAAGGAACATTTAAATAATTTAGAAAACAATTCATGCTCTCTCAATAGTTGCAAAGTGATATCCATATTATGTAGGTGCTCTCCTCAGCTACAATTATAAACTAGAACATCATCAAAGAAAACCAAAATAAACTTGTGCAATTATTGGTAGAATACATTGCTCACGAGACTTTGAAAAGTCAAAGGTGCATTAGTTAGGACAAAATTCATGACCAAAAATTCATAATGACCTTCATGGGTCCTAAATTATATTTTTGGGATGTATTATTTGAGCTAATATTATATAATGTACTTATTCTCATTTTGAGTGAATTACATCCATAATTCAATAAAATTCCATGCTATTATTCCTAAATCATGAAGCCATTATGCCCCAAAAAAAATATTACATCCCCTAGGGAAAGAATGAACATTTTAATTTTAAATTTATATTCCCCAACCATCAGTTTTACATTCCAACATTTATCTTTACAAGGTAATGTTCCTCCATTGGCAACCATAACTTTGAAAGAATTGAAAGAATGTATGTAACAATTTTCTTGCTTAGTGTAGCACCACAAAATTGGCACAATTAAACATTAATAAAAAGATAAAAAATTGAATTTTAACCCCAAACCGCCCATTAACCACTTGTTACCCGCTTTCCTTGTTTTTTGTGTCACTTTTAGGATTTGTTTTGACCGTTAGACAATATCATCGCAGATTAGACGAAATCGTCCCAGATATGACGAATTTGTCTGGAACAGAACGTCCAAACGATTTCGTCCCAAAACCAAATTTTCATAATTAGCTTCTGTTTCAACAGCTTCTCTAACCTAGATAGAAAGCATGTCTACGCAGTTAGAGTTTCCCCCATTGGAGATCTCCCAAATTGGGTGATTTCCAACCTCCTAACCTCTCCCTAATCCTATATAAACTAGGATTTTCTCAGTTTATCCCCCTGAACCCCCTAGCTGACGAATTTCCATGCAAATTCAATTCCTTATGCCTTAGAACACCTTCATACTTTTGTTTGCATTGCATATTTCAAGTTTTCTTGTAGGTATCTTATTGTTCTTCAACCAGAACAAGCTTGGATCATCGCAAGCGATTACAGACGATTTCGAATGATCCTGTCGCAGTTCGATGATGATATCGTATGATTGGAGGCGATCTCGACTGTAGTCCATATTGGTGGCAATCAGAGCTTAGAGTTTTCATTTCCTTATTATTTTTTGCATTTCTTTATGCATTGTCTTAGTTATTGTATTTATGCATCTTGGAGTTCACCTCATTTAATATAAATGCATGATAAAACCAAAATAAATTGTTAAGTTGATGCATTCCCTTTTAATTGCTATTTTGATTTATTATTTAGACAAATTCATTGTTATTTCTATCATTTCCCATTGCTTTTGAAATTGCATTTTTGGTATTTTGTATTTGATTATGTGATTGCAGGTTTCTAAAAAATTCGTTTGACGAATTCGTAAGATTGACGATGATATCGTCTGATCTTAGACGACCGACTGAGATCTGAGACAATTCTATGCAATTCCAGACGATTACATATGATTTGAGATGATTTGGACTACTACAAGACTCAAAATTTTCATCAGACATCCAGAAATCAAGTATGTTCTATCCTATTAGCATATTCTCTATGTTTAGCATTTATTCACGTTTTTTGTATTCATAAAATTAGTATTGGCATATAGAATAGTTTAGATTCATCTTGGCCAAACCTAGGAATTGAATGATTAAAGCACAAAATGAACACATCAAACCTACTATCAACCTAGGTGTGGAAACTGCCACTCAAAAGTTTCCTGGTGAACCCACCATCCGTCGAAAATTCACCCTTATACCCCTCCTCCGAGAGGTGGGACCTTCAAAGGGCCTCTCAATCCGAGGTATTGTCCCATACTTCTCACATCCCCATTTCGGATGCGGATCCTATAGCCTGAAGGTAAGGATGCACAAAATTTGGAGCGATACATTTTGGTGAACCCAGCGTGAAAAACTAAAACTTTTTGAAAATAATCCAAAAAAGAAAAAATAATAACAAAAACATAAATGCATTTAGAACCAAAGATTACATATCACATTTAGATGGTAGATTATAATAAAAGACGAGCTGTCACCTTTAATTTTGAGAATCAATTAGCAGCTATAGAGATTACTTCTGTACTAAGAGTACCTCAAAAAAATAGGGTTCAACCTTTATGGGATGAACTTAATAGGAGATTGGATATCATTGAGTCTAGATCAACCGAACTTAGACAAATCAAGAGGTTTGTTCTAGATAGAATATTGGATCCTGATCAAGTGACCTTGTATCATGAGCTTCAGAGAGCTTGCCATAGGTGGTTAGCGGATAAAAGAGCCCTTGTGTCTTTTGAATTGTATACTTTTGAGGAATACCTCGACAATGCAGTTGTAGTACATAAATTTCTATCTCGTATAGAGGATCAAGAGGTCATTCTTACGGATAGAAAGAGATGGAATAGAGTTACTAGAGCTGTGTTATACCGAGAGTGTTGCCATGAGCTCTATTTTTACAAGATAGAGTCAGAAGTAGATAAAATCACCATAGCACATTTTGTTAAGTTCCTAAAAAGCCATTTCCAATTTGAAGAGGAGCATTTCATGACTCCTGATGAACTTGATCCTATCAATGACATCTATAAACTATTTATAGAAAACTAAGCTATTATTTTATTATTATTATTTATTGCATTTAGTTTGCTGTTTGTTGTCTTTATTATCATAAAAACAAAATCATAACAAAAAAAAAATCAAAACATTTTCTGAAAGGATATTTCTATCCTTCTTCACAATGAAAACACAGAGATAGATCAACTATTTACGAACAATGATCACACCACTATTTTCGAGAATAGAATGAATGAATATCTGATTGCAAATAAGAAATGCAGTGGAAGTATAAAAATAATCAAACGCCACTTGAGGTGGGCACACCCTCGTCGTAAAGGCAAATATGCGAAGATCGCAAATGAAATATAAAAAAGATAATGAGAGATAATCCTTTATTTATTCTACACTTGCAGATCAAATAGTGATCTAAATATTAAACACTTGGATAATATAGCCGACGCTATATTATTTTAGGTATGTAACATGACTCCCCTCCTCGAAAAGCTTTGTCCTCAAAGCTGGAAATGACTGGAAAATACTTTCAGGTTCCCAGGTTGCAGCTTCATCTGGTAGGCCCTACCATTTGATGAGAAATTCTTGGATGTGACGAGAGCTCCGTATGCATGTTCTACTTTGTAGAATTGCTTTTGGCTGGAGATATATACGCCCTTCTGTATCTAGTATTGGTAATTCTGACTGAGAGTTCACTTTTTGGCCGATCACCTTGGCATGGTCATGGGATCTTTGGGAAGGTAGTCCCTTTGGTTCATGGAAGACCTCTGCATAATGTGCTACGATGTCTCATAAATCTGGAGCAAAAATACCCAAAGTTGCTCGAGATTGCTTTTTCAAACAATTAATTTGATCTATGAATCCGTATCCAACCTTTTGTAATGTTTTCTCCATACTATGAGAGCTCACCATCTATGATGGAGTAGTAATGCCTTGTAAGCGAATGACCTGTCCTTTTTCCTTCCATTCCACAAATAATTTTTTGAAATTGAAGCTAACCGTGTCTAGTGTTTCCAACCATTCTACTCCCAAAATGACATCAGAGTTCCCTAAATTCATTACGAAGAGAGATCCATACCATGTATAAGTTCCCATTTTAATGGAAACTTTAGATGTTTGCCCAATACATTGAGCGTTCACCCCGTTGGCTACTAGAACCTAGAATTTGTCTTTGTTGGATGAATTAATGAATAAATTTAAAGCTTTTGCTGTTTTGATGTCGATAAAATTGTGGGTACTGCCTGAATCAATTAGCACATTTACCTTTTTCTGGCGGAGAAATCCTGGTACCTTGATTGTATGGTGGGTTGTTAACCCCATGAGGGCATGCACTGAAATAGCCATTGTATCCTCTTCCTTCTCTTCTAGAACAATCAATAGTTCTTCTTGAATAGGTTCTTCCTGGTGGTATGTTTCTTCTTCTTCTCCTTCATATTGAGTGCATTCAATATGAAAGTTTTGTTTTTGTGCACATGCCTATTCTCTGGGATGGTGATTGCGACATTTATAGCAGAAGTATCTTGATGGTTGATCATTTCTATGAAAAGAGTTGTTGCCATACGAAGGATGATTATAAGTTTCATGCTGTGTATACAACTGAATTCTCTTCTCAGCTAGCTTGGCTATTCTTATGCAATCGTTCAATGAGGTTGGATTTTGAAGGTCCACCTCCACCTTAATATTTTCTTTCAAACCATTACGAAAAGCTCCTACCACTGTGTCTGGACTGAGGTGTAATGCATACGGTAGTAAACTAGTGAATTCGGAGACGAACTCACTAACTGATCTTTCTTGCTTAAGAGATAACAGTCTTACTATGTATGATGATGTAGCTCCTTCATCAAATCTTTCTAAAAAATAGGTAGTGAAATTCTTCCAGCAAACAGTAGCTCCTTTCTCGCGTTTAAGCCATACGAACCATTGGTAAGCCTCAGTGCCTAATTTTGATGCAGCGAAAGGGACTTTATCAACATCCTTAATTTGGTATAAGTCGAGAATGCCTTCCATTTTGGCTATCCAACCACGAGGATCATGACCCTCAAAAGTGGGCATATCAATGCGTGGAAAATTATTAGGGCCTCTCGGTTGGTGATAACCCATATCCCTTTCCTGATCTTGGTTATATCGTTGTCTATGATAGCGATTCCCGTAATTATCTAGATTGCCTCTTTGCTGCTCCCAATCTTCATCCTGGTCATCATTTTCTTCATTCCTTTGTTCATGGGAGTGATTTTGGGGATTAGTATTGGGATTAGGTTGGTTTTGTGCGCTCACTAGTTTAGTTAGGGTGTCATTAATTTGGCGCATACCAGCTAGTAATTCTCGAAGAGCTTCATCAGTGTTAATGGCAGAGTTGCCTGATTCTCCTTGTGTGACATTGTCATGAGTTGGGGAAAGGTTAGTAGCCATGGGGTCTACCATTGGATGATGCGGATTATAACTGCCAATTTGAAAAGGAGAAGGAGAATTTTTTGTACCTGGGCTTTGATGAGGTCTTCTTGTGTTGTTATTGGTCATCTCCGAGCTTGATAGTCGACCGTCAGATCCTTTGGTCCACCTTTTGCTCATGCACTTGTTAACATAACCTGCTTAGGAGCTTTTGAGCTTTGACTGCTGCAAAATTTGGTTGAGTTTAGCAAAAATTTGGATTCCGCTTCAACTGTCGCTCCAACTGTGATGCGGATTTGAATTTGGGCTCGTCCTTGATAGCAACTTTTGATAGCTTTTAGTGACAACTTTTGACGAGTTGCGAAATACAAAAACTGACAGGGACTGACACGACACACGAGTAGACCGAACAACAAAGAAGGACTGAACACTCGACATGACATGCGAGCGAACCAAATAATGATGGACTGACAGTAAGGACAATGAGATAACTGATAATGCAGATGACGACACGACTGACTTGAAGATGCGAGCGGACAGCGAAGACATGACCGACTTGAATATGTGAGCAGACCAACGGACAACGGTGACATGACTGATTTGAAAATGACGCGATAGACGAAGAACACGACAAGACACGACTATACGACAAGACTAAGCAACGTTACACGCATGGATGGAGACGTGGGACACAGAGACACAATGAAGACCGGATATGTGGGGATTGCTTTGCGTGAAAGAAGGGAGTTGGCCGTGTGACCAAAGTCACAAACTAATACCTCCCTGCTTGTCATTAAAAACCATTTGAGGCTTAATTCCTACCCAGTGTGGGATAAAACTCGAAACCAAAAACAAAAAAAATGAAAAATCAACCTGCGGACCTTAGGTTATGCGTTAATTTTATTTTTTTCTTGTTTTTTGATTGGTCGCCATGGCTGGATTGAAAACGTTACGTTCGCACCCGTTTACTCTACATCGTTGTCTATCTTTCGACACTATTGGTTATCCTCTTGTACGTTTTGATACTGGAAATTGCTACCCTACTCCTACCCGTCAACCAGTTTGAAATTTTTTCCGAATCACAAAAAACCATGTACGAAGGATTTAGAAATTTGTTGAGACGTGTTCAGCGGATGTCTGCAGCCTAAAACCAGTGAAACCCGATCGTGAGAGGTACGCTGTGCAATGAAAATACTAATTTGGCCCGGTTGAGGATCGAATCAATCTGATACCACATGAAAGGATATTTCTATCCTTCTTCACAATGAAAACATAGAGATAGATCAACTATTTACGAACAATGATCACACCACTATTTTCGAGAATAGAATGAACGAATATTGGATTGCAAATAAGAAATGCAGATCAAATGCCACTTGAGGTGGGCACACCCTCGTCGTAAAGGCAAATATGCGAAGATCGCAAATGAAATATAAAAAAGATAATGAGAGATAATCATTTATTTATTCTACACTTGGATAAATAGTGATTTAAATGTAATACTTCATAATATAGCCGACGCTATATTATTTTAGGTATGTAACATTTTATTTTAAAGTATTATAGTAGGTATATAATTAAAATATATACCTCCCAAATTTGTTGCAAATATATTAATATATATTTGCTAAAATCTAAAATTTCAAACATAATGACTAGACTCAGGAATGGAAAACAAATTGAAGTAGAAGAAGATTGGTTAGGAAAAATAGTAAATAAACTAGATGTCCTTCCTGAAGACCCAATTCAGGAAGAAGGAACTCTAGACCAACAAGAAGAAGATTTTGTTGACGCAAATGAACAAAGAGAAATTGTTAGAGAGGAAGGATCCTCATCTCCTAAAATATCTCCGAAAGGAGCTGTTACTTTTGAGAACATGGAACATTTATGGAAGTTCCTCAATACTAATATTGGTACTCTTAATAGAGCAGTCCATATGGACAAGGATCAAATTAGTGACACTCAAGCAACCCTAGAAGACATATATCACACACGCACTAATCCCTTGTCCTTCGTTGATCAAGAAAGTGATCAAGCTGGACCATCCAATTTGGATATGGCCGCTATAATCCAAAACATACAACAACAATAGGTTACCCAACCACCTAGAGAGCCTGTTACCAAGCCTAGGGTTATTCCCACACAAAAGAAACCATCATTCACTGCTTTATTTCATCAAGTTATTGATCAACATACCTCAAATCAACAAAAGCCTAAAACAAAACCAAACACCAATTTCCAACAAACTGGGGTACAACATAATGCTACAACAAATCTTCTTCATAATACTCTTCCTACCAACCATTTGCATAACAGCAATATAGCATCTAATCCTTACGTCACTCCATCCTATGCTCACAAATCCCATACTCATGTACCACCAAACCAATATGGTGGACAAACTGGTAATCTGGAAGCCATGGTGAAACAATTAGTCTCCCGCATGGACAAGATAGATCCCTACCGTCCCTTGTACAATTATCGAGAGATGTGTAGTCAGCCTTTAGATCCTATAGTTGTAGCACAACCATATCCTAAACACTTTCCTATGCCTGTCCTACCTATATATAAAGGAACTGAAGATCCCATAGAGCATCTTCGTATGTTTAGGATAGCGTGTCATGATATATCCCATGATGATTTGTTATTACTAAAAATGTTCCCAAAAATTTTAGGAGGGATGGCATTGGAGTGGTATTATCAATTACCCACTCATTATTTGAGAAATTTTGAAGAGACTGCCGAATATTTTGTGCATCAATTTAGTGCCTACATTGAAAGGCATGTAACTATTAAAGATTTGTACAACCTAAAACAAGACAAGGAGGAATGTTTTGCTGATTTCCTAGCTCGATGGAGACAGTTGATAGGAAAATTGCACTTTGTGTTACCTTATCGGGAAATGTTGGATATCTTTATCAATAATTTACAAGAACAACTATCCTATGAGTTATCAACCGCTACCTTGACCACCTTTGATCAAGCTATAGATTTAGCTCGAAGAGTGGAGGATGCTCTTGTTAGGAGAGGTCAACTTAAAAAGAAAGATGATGAGAAAACATCCAAAAATCAATATAAAAATAAACAAGTTGTGGGCGATGGAGTCACTGATAGTAGAAATATCGCTACTATTAATGTTGCAAAAACAACAGAGAAATTTATACTGAAACCTCTTGATAAACCACCCCGAGAATTTACTAGGTTAAATCAACCCTTATCAACCATTCTCCCGCAATTACTAGCACGAGGAATGATCCAATTACCAAATATTTGGGAACCTGATCCAACTATACCCGGATACAGGGCTGATTTACACTGTGATTTCCATAGAGGACCTGGACACGCTACCAATTCTTGTAAAATATTAAAACATAAAATACAAGACCTGATTGATAACAATGAGATGGAGGTGCAAGCCTTTCAACCTAAACAAAATCCTCCTAATAATGCTCAAAAGAACATCCCCCAAAATCAGAATCAGAATGCCAATCAATCATTGGACATATTTCAACATCCTTTACCAAAGCATGGTAAAGAGGTGGCTAATCAAATTGAGCATCATAATGTTCCCCCTCCTACTCGATATGTAGGAGCTATTAGTGGACATTTACCTATTCATGATCCACAAATATTTGACACTACTTTATCCATGGTTACGACTAGACCTCTACATAATATTCGGACACGTGATCTTAGTGATACCGAATATGAGACTGAAAGTGACATGGAAATCACTTCAAATCAATCGAATAGTTTTGAAGATGAATCAGATCCTATTCAACCTATCACAAGTTCTATGATTCCAGAAGAACCATTTCCTAGAAGAGTCACTACTCGACCATCTTCTCACCAATTACTTTCTAATGAACAAGCCATAAATGCTAGACCAAGACCCATTCATCATCCACAAAATAATATTGTAGGTACCATCGAAGTTGTTACTCGACAACAGGCTCAAAATTCTCAACAAGATCAAACTCAGAATGATGGATCAGCTCCATTCATTTTGAAAAATCCCAATAAAGGGAATCATGCACCTAATGTTCAACCTAAACCTCCTTATAATATTAATGAACAATTATCAAATACTACAGCTAGAATTTCCCTTTTAGACCTTTTAAGATCTTCTCCTACCCATAGGGATGAATTAATACTCACATTAAGCCAAATGATGGTACCACAAAATATTCAACCTAAAGCCATGTCCAATACTATCATAACTCGAGAAGTCGATTGTATTGACTTTCGGGATAAAGATATACCACAACATAGTTTACATAAGGATAACCCCTTATATATTACTGCCCTAATTGGAGATGTAGCAGTTAAACGAGTCTTGATTGATAATGGTTCATCTTTAAACATATGCACTTTTGACTTCTACCAAATATTTGGGTTTAGAAGTGATGAAATGAAAAGAACTGATATGATTATAAAAGCCTTCAATGACGAAACACAAGAAACATGTGGAGTTATTACTATCCCATTGCAAGTTGGTCCTTGAACCTTAGACACGACCGTGTTTATTGTACATTGCCCTGCATCATACAATATACTCTTGGGTCGCCCTTGGATCAACGCGATGCGAGATGTTCCCTCAACTTTACATCAGTGTGTTAAATTTGAATTTAAAAATCAGTTGGTTACCATTCATGGTGATCCTAGACCCTTTGATATGTGTGCTTTGGTAGAACCTGTTGGAGTTCAATTTTGCCCTGCTCTATCATCCACACATCCTAATTCTAATCATCCACTTAAACGTGTGAAACACACACTCATAACATCATCTAATTTTTCCCCACCAACTACACCTCTACATGTAGTTCAACCATATTCCGAACAAACCACATTAGGACCTCAAAAAGATCCTAAACCCACAACCAATGCTTCTTGTTTTACTCCTATAACTTCCATACCTATAGATCCATCCAAAGACATCTCTACAACATCTACACCTACCAGAGGCATATTTTCCGCATCCGAAAACATAGGAAATGTTCCCTCTACCTCTTATGCTCTTACTGACGAGCTCTTACCCGATTTATCTAAAATTCTTGTATCAGAGAAAACAAACGTTGCTATGCAAGATTCCCTTATTTTAAATAAATTGCCACCCTCTCCTCGTACTTTGGGCCTCCCATAGCCTATGGGAAGTATCTACCAAGTCGGGAGTTGTGCTTTTATTTATAAGGGATATGATCGGGGAAGAATACCTAGAAACATCAAGACTCATTATGATGGATATGCTCGATGTTATTTTACTAATGAGTATATTAAAGCTAAGTCTATAATGCTTAAATTGGGATATAAAGGGAAAGGTTTGGGACCTTTTCAGAATGGTATGAAAGAACCTTTTGAGGTAGAACCATGGCCTGCCCGATGTGGTGTGGGCCTATTTCCTAGTAAAGGTCAGCCCTTCCCATTCGAGGATGATGACCATCTCATATGTTACCAAGATTATTTGGATAAACGTGATGCTTTGCATTTAAGGGATAATCCATTTACATGCAATATGCTATCCATAGCTTACCCTGAGATGATTGTTGAATCCGACGATGAGTTGGAGGGGGATATCTTCCATGATGTCTCCATTGAGGAATTGTTACATAACGGATTTTATTTCGATGGCTCTATACCTAGTGTAGCCCAGCTTGAGGCCACGGCTCCTCAAGATGAATTATCCAAGCTAACTTTGGAAGAATTACAAGAATTAGGCGTTTCACCCACCCCATCTAATTTTGAGAGAGATCTACATATGGAAGTTGAAAACGTTATAAAAATTAACATTGGAACCGAAGATAACCCTCACATAATCAACATTGGATCAGAATTGAGCCAAGAAAAACAAGATAAATACATTTCATTCCTTAAAAAATATGAAGACATTTTTGCTTGGACATATGAAGATATGCCAGGATTAGACCCTTCTGTAGTTATGCATCACCTAGTAGTCCATCCGGATGCTAAACCTGTTAAACAGAAACTTAGAAAAATGCATCCTAAAGTGGCCTTACTAGTCAAAGGAGAATTAGAAAAACTCTTGAAGGTTATTTTTATACAAGCCATTGATTATGCTGAATGGATCTCAAATGTAGTTCCGAGTAACTAAGAAAGAAGCTACCAAAGTTAGGATTTGCACAGACTTTAGAGATATTAATGTTGCATGCCCTAAAGATGATTTTCCTCTTCCCAACATGGATCAGATCATTGATTTTACTGCTGGGAGTGGAATGATATCCCTAATGGATGGATTCTCTGGTTATAATCAAATCAGGATAGCTCCTGAAGATCAGGCTAAAACAACCTTTATTACCCCTTGGGGAACCTTTTGTTGGAAAGTGATGCCATTCGGTTTAAAGAATGCGGGTGCAACATATCAACGAGCCATGACTTATATCTTTCACGATATGATGCATGATATTCTACATGATTATGTAGATGATATTATAGCTCGTTCCATCAAAGAAGATGATCATTTAGATGACTTGAGAAAAGTTTTTGACCGGTTAAGGGAATATCTTATCCGACTAAATCCAGCCAAATGTATATTCGGAGTTAAGTTCGGTAAATTATTGGGGGTTATAGTTTCTTTACGTGGCATTGAAATTGACCCTCTCAAGATCGCGGCTATCACTGACATGCCCGCACCCACAAATATATCTGAATTACGAAGTCTACAAGGTAAACTTCAAGCTATTCGTCGCTTCATCGACAAGTTGGCAGACAAAACCGGACCCTTTCTTAAACTTCTTAAAAAAGATGTCTCTTTTCATTGGGACGACGAATGTCAGGAAGCATTCGAACTCCTCAAACAATATCTCCTTCAACCACCGGTGCTTTCCCCACCTAGATTTGATCGTCCATTTATCTTGTACATTTCTGCTTCAGATTGTGCCTTAGGAGCTATGTTAGCTCAACTTGACGATGAGAAGAAAGAACGTGCTAATTATTACATCAACAGAACCTTAATCAGTTATGAAACTCGTTATACGGTATTAGAGAAGTTATGTCTCGTAGTCGTATTTTCTACATAGAAACTACGCCATTATATGCTCAGTCAAAAAACGTATGTTATTGCTAAATTCGATCCTTTGCGGTATCTCATGAGTCGACCGTACTTATCTGGTCGCACAACCAAGTGGGTTCTTGCGCTAAGCGAGTTTGAACTCACGTTTATAGGACAAAATTCTGTTAAAGGTCAAGTCATAGCAGACCAATTAGCTGCTGCACCCTTAGAGTCTACCCATCCCCTCATCATTGAGTTTCCTGACGAATGCCTTAGATTAGAGGCAGACCATCCTGAGCAATGGTCCCTATACTTTGACGGAGCCCGATGCATGAGTGGGGCTGGTGCAGGTATTATTTTAATATCTCCATAGAAACATCTTATACCTCTGTCCTTCAAATTAACATTTGCTTGTACTAATAATACTGCTGAATATGAGGCTCTAATCCTTGGATTACGAGCTGCCTTGGCCCTAAAAATTAAAAATTTATTGGTTTTCGGTGATTCTCAACTTGTCATAAATCAAATCAATGATGTTTATCAGACCAGAGATGATAAATTACGCCCATATAAAGCGTATGTCTTACAATTATTATCTTTATTTGATCACGTTACCTTGGAAGCTATTCCTCGAACTAGCAACCGTGCGGCTGATGCTATGGCTGCAGCTGCATCTCTTTTGCCCTTGGAGTTAGATGATGAATATGCTACCATCATTATTCATCGACTCCAGGAACCCGCTTCAAGCAAATCATGCTTAGAACCTTTGGATGTGTTTCTAATCAACGAAACTACTCCTGAACCATGGTACACTGATATATTTAATTTTCTACAAAATGGGGCCTTTCCTGAAGGTTCTAATAGCAACCAGCGTCGGTTATTACGTAGACGAGCAAGTCATTTCATAATTATTGGTAATACCTTGTATAGGAGATCTTTTGAAGGCATCCTACTGAGATGTTTGAATCTAGCAGAATCTAAATCAGCTTTGAGTGAAGCCCACAATGGATCTTGTGGGGGGCATTTTAGTGGTAGCGCCATTGCTAAGAAACTCCTTAGGATAGGATATTTTTGGCCTACCATGGAGAATGATGCACATGATTATGTGTGCCATTGCGACAAGTGCCAAAAACACGCTGACCTTGTCCATGCGCCTGCACAAGAACTGCAGGCTATTTCATCTCCTTGGCCCTTTTCAAAATGGGGCTTAGACATCATTGGAAAAATCAACCCTGTGTCATCCGATGGACACAAATTCATCATAACCACCACTGAGTATTTCATGAAATGGGTTGAAGCTATGCCCTTAGCTTCTTGCACTTGGAACCCAAGTTTCCAAGTTTATTTTTAATCAAATTATTTGTAGGTTCGGAATTCCTGCAAATCTCATCTCAGATAATGGAACTTGTTTCAAAAATAAAGATGTCAAAAAATTATGTCAAAAATATAAAATTCAACATCGATGGTCCACTCCCTATTATCCTCAGGGTAATGGCCAAGCAGAAGCATCTAATAAAACATTAATCAAAATCCTCAAAATACTGGTCAATAAATCTGGTCGAGATTGGCACATCCAATTATATCCTACTTTGTGGGCCTATCGAACTAGCGTTCGCACCCCCACAGGTACTTCACCTTTTGTTTTGGTTTATGGCGTTGAAGCAGTTTTTCCCTTTGAACTAGAAGTTCCTTCTTTGGCTCTACTACTTCAAGATACTGAAGTAGGAGATGAATATCGTGCTGGTAGATTTAGTCAGCTGGAGCTCCTAGATGAAAAGTGCATCAATGCTTTGGAGCATCTTCGTGCCTACCAAAACAAGCTTAAGAGAGCATACCTCAAGAAAGTTCATCATCGATCCTTTGAGATCGACGACCTTGTCTTAAAAGAAAATAAAAAAAATACTAATGCAACTAAAGACCTTAAAGGTAAATTTGAGCCCAACTGGCTTGGACCATATGTCATCATTGCTAAATTTGGATCGGGAGCATATCAATTAGCTACCTTAGATGGTAAAGATCTTAAAGAACCTATGAACATTATGCATCTTAAGCGCTACTATGCATAACATTTGGTCATTTCATCATTTGTATATATTGTGTATTTTGCATATTGTTTCCTTTTAGTTATTCATATAAAATTTCAAAAAATAGTAATTGTATTTCTTCTTTCTATTCATCAATTAAAATCAAAATATAAAAACATCAAAATCCTTAAAATCTTCAAAAACATCTTTTATTTTCGCACATATCAATTCTTGAAGTATTGCAGTTATATTTTCAATTATTTTGGATAAAATAGCATTTATTTGGAATCCCGCACTTTCACACTCACATACATAAATATCTTGCTTTTATTTGGTATGATTATTACTCTCTCTTATATCAAAGTCCACATTTGAATTAAATAAAGTTTTGAGCATAGAGAATTGATCTTGTTATTTACTTGAACCAAGCATATCTTTTCACATTAAAATGATTTCATTGCAAATTCAATATGATGCTACATAGTAGAAGTGGTTTCTTGAGCGAAAAGTTTCCCCTGCTATCCTATCATGCACATGGTCTAGAATCTTTGAGAATTGACAAAAGGACAAGCTCACCCCTACCCAGAATAAAAATCCCTTGCTCTACAGCCAATCCGAGCAAGTATCCCTAGTATAGGAAGAAAAAGAAAAAGTCAAAGAAAATGAGAAAAAGAAAAATATCATTTTGTACCATCGCAGCAATATTTCAGCATTGTCTCAGTATCCAAGCAAAAATACAAAAAAAAAAAAAAAAAGAGAGCAAAAGAAAAGAAAAAGCAAAAAGCAATAAAATCCCTTTCCCTACCCCTTGAAAAGAAAAGAAGGGTGAATGAGCTTGAATCCCTGGAATTCTCAATTATTCGAAAACTGTGAGGTAAGCCCCATAACAGGTGGTTTGTGCCCAACCCACTTGGCCTTGGGTAATTCCTAGCGTGGTGATATGTCTGTCACATTAGCGACCTTCTTTTGTACAGACCTATGTCGGCTTATGGATTAGCTAGCTCTTGATAACCCGACTTACATAGTAGTCTCATACGGTTACATGCATATAAATCATGGTCAAGGAACACTTATTTGGTTAATTCAAATTACTTGTATCAAATTTTCTTGCTCAAAATTGGTGAATGAACAATACAATTGCACACACATTTGTATTTGAGAGATTTTGTATCATTATGATAAAGCAAGATCGGTAATGAACTCACATTTGCACATGAGGGTTCCGTATAAATCTATATTTGTCTTTGAGATAATGTAAAATATTTTTGCAACTCTTTTTGGAATAATTTTATCTTCTTATTTCAGCACATCTGTTTAGTATCAAAACAACTATATACATTGTTTTCAAAAATCACAAAATCCTTTCAAACAACATATGACACAAATATAATCAAAAAAGTCATGTTCATATTATTATTTTCTGTTTATCAAAAGTCAAAAATCAATCATGCCATAAAGCTAAAATATCAATTTCTTCTTTGGATTTCGCGATGATGGTATAAGTCTATACCTATAATTCTATGCCTAGCGCAAACCATTGTTCTAATTTTATTTTCCCATTCATTTTAAAAATTCATAAAAAACATATGGCTTACATCATTATGTTACCCAATTGAGCTTTAAAAAGAACACAAATTTTCCATTTTATGTCCTTATGTCAAACATTCAATTTTGCAATGATGGTATAGTTCCTAGGGACTTATTCCAAAAATTTTATCACACTTAGGAATTTATGCCTAGCAAAATCATATTTCTTTAATATGTCATGCATAATATTTTTTATGAAAATCTGAAAAAAATCATCACCATCATCACTTCCATCATCACAACACAAAGTCTTAAGACAGTCTCTTAAGCACTCTTTTACTTTTAACAATATTTCTATCCTGGGATTAGCTTGACGACCTAGCGAGCGGTGACTCCATGAAATGGTCTATAACAACGACAATGTCCTTTGAAATTATTGTTAGAAGTCTCTTTTATTTTTCATCAAATCACACCTCAACAAAACAACTAATTTATTCACATCAGATTATTTCATTTACAAATATTATGCCATGACATAAAAATTATAATTTATTTCCAAAACGACATAATTACATGAATCATCAATCACCAAAATTTAAAACTTAAAGCATCATAATACAACATATATACACAAGTCATATCATCAAAAAGACAATCTATGTATATCATCAATAAATTATACATCATCTGGATTGGTATGCCACAATCTATACCCTGGCATACTCAATCCTCTCAAAAATCTATACAATCTCTGCACTCTGTAGCAGCTAGCCTCGAGAAGCCCTCGAGCTCTCAGCCTCATCTCCTCCCCCGCCCTAGCGTGGAGGAGGTGGTCCCATAGAGGTCCGGGCTGTGTCCCGGGTCCTCACCGTTGATCGTGAGGATGTCCTCGATGATCCCATCATGACTGGCTCTGCAATGGGGGCTGGCAGTGGTACCCTCTATCCCTCTGGAACCACGTGATAGTATAGCCCCTGGTAGAATGCGGTCTGAGCAATAGACCACGCCAGATCCTGAGTGCTCGCCCCTCCGCTCCGAGCCCTGAGCCGTGTAGCCTCGTCCTGTAGTGTCTGCACCTGAGCCCGGAGGTGGGCAACCTCAGCCCGGAGAGCCACCGTCTCGTTGCTCTCCCCTACCTCGACACCCTTGCCCTTATCGGGCGATGGTGGTCTCTCCCCTGAGAAGGGACTCCCCTCTCCCTCCTCCCTGTCTCCTGAGGTCTCTGTGGAGCCCGACCCATCCTCTGGCATCTCTCCTATGGAGACCATCGCTGTGCTCTCCCATCGTGACCCCACATTGCCTCAATAGCAGCCTACCGCTGCCTCCCCAACTGTCGCACCACGACATGCACTGGACCCTACGCCCTCATCATTCGAGGAGGGCGGATGCCTACGTACCAAGCATCATAGCCATCTGCAACCCCAGCATCATCACCATCCACTGGCTGGATGGGGGCATCGTCCGCATCCTGACTCCAGAACCGTTGCATGTCTGGAGCCCCGCTCAGTGTGGTACTATCCCAGACAGTCCGGGAGTACTCGTAATCCCTGAGAGAAGGGATCCCCTATTGAAGATCGAACTATCATAGAACTCGGTCGTAGCGGTGGAGCTCTACCTCTCCCCGCTCCATCCTCAGCCAACAGACTCATCTGATGTGAGCCAGCTCCTGTCCATCCTCTCCCCACCCTGGGTGCTCCCTCCATGGCCTCCAGGTGATCTGGTCTAGGATGAGGTCATCTAGCAACCTCCGTGACATCGATAGATCTATCCGCCATTGTGACCCTCTCTGTAACCACCAATAGAAAACCCGGGGCCTCTCTCGGTCAACCCCTATCAGTGGGAGCCCTATCGGCCTCTGCACCGTGATGTGCTCCTAGCACCAAACCTGCAGCAACGATGTCAAAACTAGACATCGACCTCCCTTGTATACGACCCCATGCAGGATCCTATACAAGCGGCACAGTACAAAGCTGCCCCATGCAAACCTGTATCCGTGGTCTCTCATATCGTAGACCACATCTAAGAGGAGCCACGGTAGTCTGCACCCACTCTGGTGGCATAGCAGTAAGCCACCTACTACCCCTGCCAAAACTTGAGTCAGCCTAGATGCCCCAGGCATCTGCCTTAGAGACTCGATGTTCACTCTGCCCTTCTCTAGGGTGAAGCTCGGGTCTCCGGTCAATCTCATCATCGCCTGGCCCTGATTGGCCGTAGGAGTCATCAACCGTCCCTGTATGGGGATCCTCATGATCCTCCATACATCCTCTAGTGTGGGAGCCATCTCCCCTGTCGGTAGCCAGAAGCAGGATGACCCCGGATACCACCTCTCTGCTAGGGCTGTCAGTAGCCCCATGTCTATCGGTACTTGTGGCATCTCTGCCACATGCTGCAAACCGACCTGAGCTAGTCGGTCGCGCTTTGCCTGATCGAGCGCGGCTATGTCATCTCTCAGCCTGCTGTATTTCCATTCTCGACTCTTTAGTAATCCCCTCTACAAAACAAACAATAAAACCATAAAATCCATTAATAAACCAATCATTAAAATAAAATTAAAAACATTTTAATCAAACTTAATTTCTTAAAAGTGACGATATCATCCACCATTGGATGATATCGTCCCAAATTGGGCAAAATCATCCTTTGTAGGATGAAATCGTCTCCGATTTCGCAACTTGGGGATCGCCCCTTGTTGGACGGGATCGCCTCTAGTTTGCCGATTTTGCCCTCCGACGAAATCGACGATCTAGGGACGATTTCGACGAAATCGGGACGATTTCGTCCCGACGTCGTCGACGGCCTAAAAACGGCCGCGATGCCCCAAAACAATCAAAATTTCAAACAAACAATTGCATAAATTAAATTCAAACCTAATTCACTAGGATTAGATCCTTACCCGTAGCCCGCATCGGACCTCTGTCGATCGGTGCACTGTCTCAACCATTTTTGTCTGCAGAGCTCTCAAACCAGTAAAAATGAACAGTAAAAATGAATTAGGGTTTTACCCTATTTTCTTAATTTTATTTAAAATCAACAACATTTTTTTTTAATTTTGCTTTTTCGTGCTTTTACCTCAAACGTTCGATTTGGGTAAAAACACGGAGGGGGCACCATAGTAAGCAGTCGTACGATTCGACCTAGAATCGTCGTCTAAAAAATTGAGTAAATTTTTGCTTTCTCGTAAAATGGGAAGAACTCGTCTTTAACGCATTTTCTTCAAAAAATTCGCTAAAGAGGGGGCAAAATGTAGCACCCCAAAATTGGCACAGTTAAACATTAATAAAAAGATAAAAATTTGAATTTTAACCCCAAACCGCCCGTTAACCGCCTGTTACCCGCTTTCCTTGTTTTTCGTGCCATTTTTAGGATTTGTTTTGACCGTTGGACAATATCATCGCAGATTAGACGAAATCATCCCAGATCTGACGAATTCGTCTGGAACAGAACGTCCAGACGATTTCGTCCCAAAACCAAATTTTCATAATTAGCTTCTGTTTCAACAACTTCTCTAACCTGGGCAGAAAGCGTGTCTACGCAGTTAGAGTCTCCCCCATTGGAGATCTCCCAAATTGGGATGATCTCCAACCTCCTAACCTCTCCCTAATCCTATATAAACTGGGATTTTCTTAGTTTATCCCCACGAACCCCCTAGCTGACGGATTTCCCTGCAAATTCAATTCCTTGTGCCTTAGAACACCTTCATACTTTTGTTTGCATTGCATATTTCAAGTTTTCTTGTAGGAATCTTCTTGTTCTTCAGCCAGAACAAGCTTGGATCGTCGCAGGTGATTACAGACGATTTCGGATGATCCTGTCGCAGTTCGACGATGATCTCGTACGATTGGAGGCGATCTCGACTGTAGTCCATATTGGGGGCAATCAGAGCTTAGAGTTTGCATTTCCTTATTGTTTTTTCTGCATTTCTTTATGCATTGTCTTAGTTATTGTATTTATGCATCTTGGAGTTCACCTCATTTAATATAAATGCATGATAAAACCAAAATAAATTGTTAAGTTGATGCATTCCCTTTTAATTGCTATTTTGATTTATTATTTAGACAAATTCATTGTTATTTCTATCATTTCCCCTTGCTTTTGCAATTGCATTTTTGGTATTTTGTATCTGTTTCTGTGATTGCAGGTTTCGACGAATTCGTTGATGAATTCGTCAGATCGACGATGATCTCGTCTGATCTCAGATGACCTACTGAGATCTGAGATGATTCTGTGCAATTCCAGATGATTACGTATGATTTGAGACGATTTGGACTGCTACAAGACTCAGAATCTTCATCAGACATCCGAAAATCAAGTATGTTCTATCCTATTTAGCATATTCTCTGTGTTTAGCATTTATTCATGTTTTTTGTATTCATAAAATCAGCATTGGCATATAGAATAGTTTAGATTCATCTTGGCCAAACCTAGGAATTGAATGATTAAAGCGCAAAATGAACACATCAAACCTACTATCAACCTAGGCGTGGAAACTGCCACTCAAAAGTTTCCTGGTGAACCCACCATCCATCAAAAATTCACCCTTATACCCCTCCCCCGAGAGGCGGGACCTTCAAAGGGCCTCTCAGTCCGAGGTATTGTCCCATCCTTCTCGCATCCCCCTTTCGGGCGCGGATCCTATAGCCTGAAGGTAAGGATGCAAAAAATTTGGAGCGATACACTTAGCTACTCGTGGATCAATAAAGTTATGTGTATTACTAAAATAAATAAGGATTATGCTTCTTTGCCCCTTGAAATTTCCTACTACCTTCATAGTCTAAGCAATCAAGATTCCTGCTAGTTCATGAACTAAAATTTCTAGTTGAAGTTCTTCTTGTGTTTCATCCTCATATTGGTGTTCCTCTTCTTCTTTTGGGACTTCATTTACCATAGAATAATCCATATCCACCAAATAAAATTTTATTGTACATATTTATGCCTTAGAGGATATTTCTCATTACAATTATAGCATATCCCTTATGCTCTATAGGATTCCATTTCCTCCCTAGTCAATTACTTAATTGTTGGAGATTTATTCCTTCGATTAGATGTGGCCTTGAATGATATTGGAAGTTTAGCCTATGGAAATTTAGATGGATACCTCTGAGTAGTAAATTTTTCTTTGCTAACCTAGCCAACCCTATTACTTGCATCATGGATTGAGGTTTAAATATGTTTACCTCCACCTTGATATCATCCTTAAACCCATTGATACAAAAAATTTGAATGAATCCTTCATCTAAACCCCTTGTCTAGTTAGCCAAATTCTCAAAACGAGTATGATATTCATGAACAATGGACATCTCCTTTAGTTATGTTAAAGATCTTGTAAAGTTCCAATATTTACTAGGTCCAAAATAAGAAAGGTCGAGAGTCAAGTGTTGCATCCATTGATACCATTGAAGGGATTTAGACTCAAATTTAAAGGATGACATGGTGATCCACAAATATTAGGGCATCTTGTGGAGTTTGAAATATTTATTTGCCTAATACAACCAACTATTAGGATCATTGACATTAAAATTGGGAAAATTAATCTTGGGAATTTTATATAGGGTGTTTTTATTGAAAAGAGCATTATGTGTATCCTATTTTATATATCCAAAACTATCAACTTTTCTATAAATTTTACCATTGTGAATTTGATGGTGTGCATGAGTGGGTCATTTTAAGCATCCTTCAACCTCATGAATTTTTTCCTCAATTCTAGTTCCTACTTTAATCGACTCACTATTTAAAATATGCATAGAGTATTTCCTACTTTAGTTATTGGCTCAATAGTCCTATTTTTTTAGACAATTGGTTTTAATCCATCTACCTTATTTCTCCTCTAGTTCCTATAACCACGAGTTTGTGATTTTGACCTTTTGAAAATACTTTACTAAAAATATAATTTCAATTTTAGTAGATACTATCTTTAGTAATGGTTCTAAAAATTTGTTTGGGTGCTATAAACAAAAATTATCATCTCAAAAAGATGATCAAAATGGAATAAATCCTAAATAACATTTTTTAGACTTTAAAAATACCTCATAGGTGTTATATACTAAAATAATTAGTGTGACATGATGCTCATAATGAACTAGGTCTCAAAATGATAGTTTTTTTATACTGTCTAACTATCACATTGGGTTGCTACTGCACTGAGTGACTGTTTGTTGTCTAAAATCTATTTTGATAATTATTCATACTATCAACATTATATTTGTTACTAATCTTGACTATATTCACAATTATCACTATTTTTGACTATTATTAACAACTACCTTGCCTAACACTATTTTTAACTATTACTAATAACCTTATGTTCTACCAACTATCTCTTTTGTTCCTAATGCCAATAGTATTTTTGTCTGTTATGAACTATCACATGTCATCAATTTTATGATAGGTGTAGTTTCCTTGGTATGCTCAAATATGTGATTAGGGTTTTTATATTTAATGGTCTATCATTAGGGTATGACATACAATAGAAATAGGGTAACTCTAGGCTAAGGTGTGTGCAATGCCGATAGCCCTCTATTATATTGTAGCAATTATTAATAATGCTTGGACCAATATTTTAGATCACTATTTAAGGAAAATTCCACACATACCATTGAGTGCACCACTACCTACCTCTCTGACAATATAGGAGGGTAATCTTCTCAAGTGTTGTGCTTGGTGCACTATGGATAGATACACGGGTGAAATATTCATAGGGCTAAAGGTATGTCCTAAACCAAGGCTGTATCGTTGTATACCCAAGGGTATGTGGGAGCTCAAGTTAATCTACAAGTACTATCTAAGGCCTAGGTATTGGAGTATGATCACCTCTCACTTCACTATATGATTCATGATAAATCTAGCTTAGCCAATAATGACAACTCCTCTATCATATTTTAAAATCCTTGGCATTGGTTTTCTAACCCATAAAACTTAATTAGAAAAAAAAAATGATTTGGGATTTCATAAGATAAATTACAGAAAGCACAAAAGGAAGGAAAATTATACCTAACATGCATGAAAGGGTGGGATAGAAACTGTTGTAGCTACAATAGGATGTGGCACTAGAAAACACTCTAATACCACTTAGGAACCTTGCAATAAAATAAAGCAAAATCACACACTATTGCAATAATAAATGAAAATTAATGCAAATATATAATAGTATTACAACATAAAATGGAAATGCAGTTGATTATATTATAGAAATAAAAGCATAATACAGAATCACAAGATACATCGAGGGGGAAACATCCTTGGAAGTAAATATTTGTTACAATATGAATATATGAGATGCTCCATCCTCTTACCCCTTGGTTATTTTAATGACTCTAACTAACTCTAATCCTAACTCTTAAGGGTTCCCATATATATGCAAGTGGGGGCCTATGCTAGCAACTCCTAAATAACAATTGTTACATCTATATATAATTTCTTTTTATTATAAATAATAATTATATCATATGGGTGCATAAGCATAGGCACTCAATGTACCACATGACTATGCAATTATGAATGATGTTAGGATAGGGTCCTAACATTGGCATTCTCAAGAATCTTATTCCTTAGATTTTTTTTTGACTAATTAAGTATTCTGTGATGTTCTGAGCATGTAGGGATCATGTACATACATTTAAAATACCTATAGGTTTATGTATGAGTTGACCTTCCTCATCTAAAATTGAGAGCTCAGGAGTAATGATATTAAACTTTAATTTTAAGAACGAGATATACAAAATTCATCAATACCACATTTGATTGGAAGTTTAGGATCATAGCCAACATGGATGATTTTCTTTCTTATACATTATTAACCATAATATTTAGGGGATAACTTCAAACTCTTTCTACTAGTCTTAAGAGATGTTTGCTTGCATGGTTGAAGAAGCACATAAAACTAGCCATTTATTGAAAAGCATATTTATAAGGATGATTATCAATATGTTGCATAATCCTATTTTTAACACATTCTAAGTTACTATTTAAAGTGCATATATTGCATTAGATTTTCAAGATAATCATGTAAAATTAGAACCTTTACATGATTTAACATAGGCTTTACTTCATGGAGGTTCATAGTCATATAAGGTGGTGAAGGGAGTCATTTTGGTTTATGCATGATAAATTGTGTTACACCATAATTGAGCATGTGATAACCATATAGCCCATTGATGGAATTTATTTGATTTAAAACATCATAGTTAGATTTTTAAGAAATTATTTACGATCTTTGTTTACCCATAAGTTTAAGGATATGTTGAACTCATTATTTATTTACAAAATTATTTTTAGAAATTACTAGTAAATAATGGATCATAATTACATTTGAAAATTCATAAAGCTTATAAATATTGTTGATAAAATGTTTTACCACATGTGATATGGAGTAGGTATCCTTTCATCGAAATGAAATAGATAAATTTTGTGAGATGATCCACCATCAATTTTTTTTTAACCACATCCATTAGAGATAGATAAAACATTGGTAAAATCGATCGATATTTTTTCCAATTTTGGTTATGGTATGTATAATGGTTTTATAAGCCTTGCATATCTGACACACTCACTATTATATCTTTAGAACATATCACACTCCACCACATAATTTTGAATGTACTTTTACATAATTCTAAAAAAACATAATTGTCGATCATTATAATAGGATTTAAAGAACTAACATGTCTTGAACTAGAGGAATAATGACTATATGTAAGATATTTTAGTATAATACTTGAATTTTAAGGCACATATATATGATTATTAATCCATAAAATATTGTTTCTCCATACAAATTGTAGATGTGCCTCAATATTCATAATGGTTTCTCATCACTCATCACTTTTGACATACAAAACTTGTAAACTTGTAATCCATTCAAGGATGATTATTGAAATTAAATATGTGATTGCTTGTTTATCCTTCCTAGATAAGGCATTTATGACCTTATTATATTTTACTTTCCTATGTAGGATTTCAAAATTAAATGATTGAATTTTAGGCACCTATTTCTATTGTTCAATCTTTAGTGTTTTTTTGTTGGAGTACATAAGGTTGTCATGGTTAGTTCAAAATAAAAACTTATTGTTGATTTAATTTTATATCTACTTTTCTAGGGCATGCATAAGTGCAAGCATTTTATTATAATAAATATAATTTATTTTCTCATATGGTTTAAAATTCTAACTCCCATATGCAATTAGGTGACTATCTTGCATGGGCACAACCCCAAGACCACTCTAGAAGCATCACATTCAACAATAATTGATTTATAAAAATTAGGAGTTGTTAATACAATTGTTGAGGAGAGCATTTAAATTTTAGAAAGATTTGATAAGCTTTTGGAGATTGTTCAAATGAAGCTCTTTCAAAATACATGAAAATCAAGCTATAATATGTGCATAATATTTAATAAATCATTAATAGAATCCTATTAAACTAAGGAATCCTTCAAATTTTGGAGATGGTTTTAGTTTTAGGCCATTTTATTATTGATTTAATAATGTTCAAGACCTTTCCATATCTAAGGGTCTTGTACATTATTTCTATCCATTGGAAGGTTTTCTCTGCTCCTATCTTAGGTTTAGCATCTGAAATGAGGCTCCCACTTTCCTATTTACCTGTGTTGTTGTAACCAAGGGTTTGCTCTTTGTTTTTTTATTGGTCTTGGGAAAAACCACAGTGTTATTATTTATAGTAGAGTGGCTCTTGGTTGTTGTTGGTGTGGGCCTTAAGAAGTGGGTTTAGGATCTTCTTGTATCCAGATGTAGGTCCAAATTTAGAAGATCCTTTTTGTCTATCATAGGGTTTCTATGGTTCATTTCTCTATTACCTCCTTCTGGTCTCTAGCGACGGGCCCTAGGTTTCTTGTGCAGTTGTGGGTGAAGGGGTTCATGGATCTCTTATTTGATGAATAATTGGTGGGGTTGGTTGGCGTTCTTGATTGGTTGATTATTTGATGGATTTCCTCTTTGCAATGTTTTTGGTTTAGAGGGGGGGCCTATGCATGTGTGCTTACTATATATGATGATCTCTTGTTGATAGTTCTTGGGTGAGACAATCCCTTCAAACCAAGATGTGCCATGATGAATTGAATTTTCAAGGTTTTCTCACCTTCCAACTATGATCTTTGTCTCCATTGCAGCGAAACCTCATTGCTTGAAGAGATCTCACCTTGCTACTATTTCATTTTCCAGGCTACCACTATCCTATGGTATTTTTCTTCATTTGTTTTCTAGTTTCCCAGGTTCCCTATTGGACGGGATGCCATGATTCAATTTTTTACCAAATGTAATATTTATCGTGAACTCTTGGACAAGATTTTGTTGTTAAATTTTCTATTGTTGGTTTAGCCTTTTCGTTTCCATTCTAGGTGGGATTCATCTGTTGAAATTTTATCCCAGGCTCCCACAAGCTGAGTTTTTCAAAATTTTCCAATTGTACTTCTATCCTATGTCCTCTTGGATGAGATTTGCATTTAAATTTTTGGCTATTTGTTTTAGCTCTCCCATACCCATTATGAGCAAGATTCATCTATTGAAATTTTATCTTAGGCTCCCACAAGTCGGGTTCTTCGTATTTTGTGCTTCGCTACACGGGATGATCCCATTTTTCATTTTGAATGTTTTAGAGATGGTCCTTTTGGGATCATCTCCTGTACTATTTTTCTCTTTGTGGAGACCATCTCCTCATGGATATCCTCTCCTTGTATCACTTGTAAAAGGATTGAGGACCCTTTCAAAACCTCCTTTACAACCAATAATTTTTTTTTAATAAAATTATGCATACATCCTGAATCAATTAAGACCATACTCTTGTATTTTGAATGTTTGTGGGTATTGGATTCCTATTAATGTAGCTTATGGAGAGTATAGGTTTCTAGCTAAGGATCTCTTTTTATCTTAGATACATCCTCACTACTAATACTCCTTACATCCCATTTTTTTATTTAGGGTTTCTTCCTTCATAGTTATAATTTTTTTTAATCTTTTAAGTTTGATGGTTTAGGGGGCTCTTTATTCATTTTGTTCAATTGCTATTTTTCATAATTACGTTTTTGTTGATGTGAGGTTTTATATCTTGTTGATTCTATTGCATTTTTTATTCTTACATAATGGATAACTTGAAACCATGTGTTTTGATTATTTTTTATCTTATTTTTGTACTTTTGAGCTGATTTGATAGCTAGAGGTAGGGTCAAATTATTCCTAACTTAAAATTCTTATTTTATATCAGGTTTCAATCCACCCATATAACAATTAACTAACTGTGTTTTGATTATTTTTTATCTTATTTTTGTACTTTTGATCTAATTTGATAGCTAGAGGTAGGTTCAAATTATCCCTAACTTAAAATTCTTATTTTATATCGGGTTTTAATCCACCCACATAACAATGAACTAATTGACCATTTGTTTTATTAGTTACTAATGCTGACTCAAATTCAGAGGTGTATTTATCCACCTATTTTTGTTGTCTTGTTCGAGAAAATTGATTGAAATAATTGGTCTATGGTGGTTCAAGTTGTTTGAATTTGAATTTGAATTTGTATTAATGTCCATCGACCAAAAGAGGTCAATAGGACTGTAAAGTAGGACATATACAAAGCAACGGGAGTGCCTAATGTAGCTCCAGAGAAAATAAAGTAAGAAAAATAGTAAACAGGATGACATATGATATACAAGATCTGTGGATCAAGGATTACTCCCAACATTCAAGGCTGAAGAGAAGTGAGTGATGTAAGAGTTGGATGTCGTTGTAGATGTTCTTTGTTGGAGTTGATGACGAGTTGATCTTGTTGTATCTCTGTTTGTAAAAAATTGCAAGGAATCCCACCTAAGCTTATGTAATCCTTTGATGTATTTTCATGCCAACAAGTATACCACTTTCATGACCTTTATTAGGAATGGATGGATGCTTATTTGCTAACATCTTCCTCATTATTGCTGATATTTAATTCGAGGTAATTTTTAGTGCTTACACCCTATTCAATAGATTCATGTAGGTTTTCACCATTGAATCTAGGCACATTGGTTTGAACACTTGTTTTGAATAATCTATTCTACACATTATAATGTTTATTCTATTGTAAAGTATGAGTAGTTATATTTTCTAGGATTTGGTTAGGATCTAGTCATGACACTTCTGTAACCACAGAGTTTAATACTTTTGAGGATATGTTTTTATCCACTAATGCTCGCATGATGCCTTCAATACTTTTGATACCTTCCTCTATCTTATTGATACCTTCCCTTAATTTTATTTGATTTACATAATTTTATAAAATACCTTGTGAATTTTGTACTTCATTTTGTAAAATATTGTGTTAAATGTTAATACGAATGTTGTTTATATTCAAACTTGTTATATATATATTTTCATAATTATTTTTTATTTTTGGTTACGTTGGTTACTATGTTTTCATAATTGTTGTTTAAGTCCTTTACTAATTTCAATACTTCGTATTGATATTTTTTTTTTTGGTAAAATTAAGGTAAGAGGGTTTTGAAAGGGTCCTAAAACCTTTTACAACCGAAAGAAGACAACAAACCAAAACAGTGCACTTCAACACTTAAACGGAAGAGTACAGAAACTGTACTACAACACTAACCAAAACAAAATAGTAACTGCATAAACTTGCATCACAAACCACATGATCCAAAGGGCCAGGAGATCCGAGAAAATCTATGAGAGAGCTAAGGTAGTTCTACAACACAACATCTAACTCCGAAATAATTCCACCGAACATTTGAGCCGCATCCCAATGGTCCCCAATAGATAACCACTTCCCAAGGTAGGCAGACGAACCAAGGCAGAAACATATTCTTGATTCCCGCTCCTCATTTTTGAAATAATTCCCGCTTCTCATATTCGAAATAATTCCCGCTCCTTTTTTTTGAAATTAATTGGGTATTTAAAAATACCTTCATTAATGAATTAAATGGGGTATTAAAAATACCTTCATTAATGAATTAAATGAGGTATTAAAAATACTTCATGACCAATAATTAATAAATTGATTAGGTATTTAAAATACTTTCATTAATAAATTAAATGAGGTATTAATACTTTCATTAATGAATTAAATGGAGTATTTAAAATACCTTCATTAATGAGAATAATTAATAAATTGATTGGGTATTTAAAAATAATGAATTAAATAGGATGTTTAAAATTACCGGCCATTGATTAATAAATTGATTGAGTATTTAAAAATACCTTCACAATGACTAAACTTGGTATTTAAAAATAACTGGAAAAAAAATATAGCTATCCCATCATACTATTTCTTATTGATATTATTATATATATAACTAGCTTAGACATATAAAATATATATATCTATAAACGTCGAGAGTTAACAATCTCGAGGCGCCTATTGTTTGGGCACCATTTTAGTTTAAATAATTAAAAGATTTTTTAAATATTTTAAATCCACAGTAACCCTTGATGTCCATAGATAATTTTCTTAATGTTGGCTTTTTTAATAAAATATTAATATTGTTTATGGCATGGCTGACCTTCTGGTTGCCATTGTAGGACCGACGTAAATATATACTTTTAGAATAATTATATAATACAATGTATTTTAATATAAATTTTATATAATATTAATTTATATTATATAAATTATTAATTAGCGTCGGAGTGTGTCTATTATGTGAGTGGCAATTGAAGTTAATTTTTATTTATTTTTATATGTGGACTCAATTGTGCCAAAGGTGGTTTTGATGACAGTTTATTTCTTCAATAGTGAAATAACGATTATTTCGTAGGATCAAATTGCTTTTGCCTCAACTGAACACGCTTAAGAGCCTTTCTTCAATAACAAAACAATGTACAAATATGCAATAGAGGTATACCGCAACTGGATTGATTTATTTTAACTGGTGCGCAACTTGTCCAGAAATTCCAGCACTTGTAGACGAAAAACAACTACGTACAATGGGTTTACGTTAGGGGGTGGGGTGAGTTACAGAGAGCACAGGAAGAGAGGTAGGAAGCTTTTCTTTTTCCGCTCTTTTTAATATGTATGAGTCTTTTTCACGGGAGAAATGCTTGGAAAGAAATGTGTGCAAGGCAGAAAGGTACCCGAAAACAACTAGAACCAGAAGTAATAAATTGTCCAGGTCCTTGTGAAAAAAAAAAAAGATTTTATTCATTTTACGTTGCTTGTATGATGTGCGTATGAATATGTAGTTAGATGGTAATGTGTATTGTCGAATGAAAATAAATTTGGCAACAGGAGAAAGCTTTCAAGCCACTTGTTGTGTGTCCACATCATATGCCCTAGGATATATCTCTTTCATACCAGTTGATGAGTAAGATATATAGCCCATTTATGTCATTTGTTGCATCCGCAAACAAGTGGTATGAAAGAGAAATATATATCTTATTGTATTTAAGAGTCTCAATTTTATTTTCATTTGATCATAATTTGCTTTAAAATATATAAAAATATAATTATTGATATGATTGACGATATATTTGTTAAAAATAAGTATTTAATTTATATATTTTTATGGATTTTTATATTTATGTAATAATAAAAACTTAAAATAAATTTTAGATGTTCTTTAAATGGTATTTAAAGAGTTGTTTTTTTTTATTATGAGTTAGTTTGGAATCTGTCAAAATAATGGATACTTAATAATATTAGAATATAATACATTAAAGTGTTAACAATTTTCTACTTTCAAATTTTTTTTTTTAAATAATTTTCACTTGAAACCTTTTCTAAGGCCTGAACATTCCTTTGGTTAGTGGTTTAAAGTAAGATTTTTATAGGTAAGAGTTTGCAAAGGAAAGGATATCATGGATATTTTGGATATGATGGATATTTTGGTGTGTCTTTTTGTGTAATAAGGATCTAGAAACATAATATGATTGACTTTTTTATTGTCTTTTTGCTTACATCATTTGAAGTTGCTATTAGAAAAAGTGAAAATATATTAGGTACCTCAATTATCATTGAAAGTGTCTGATTAATTATTTCAAAGCTAAGGTATTATGCATTTCTTGGAGGGCTAATCTTACCATTATATGTTTAGAATTTGTGGCTTGATAGGAATAATTGAATTTTAAAAAACAAGTCTCAAAATCGTTTGCACGTTGGCAATCATAGTATTACATCTCTTCCAAAATATTTATAGATTTTGTGCTCATCATATGAAGTCTCAAGTGTAGAATGAGATGCTATCCCCTTGGTTACATAATTTAAACAAAAATGGAAAAGTCATCTTCAATCATAAAGTTAACAAAAATGAATAATGCCAATCTAAAGTAAAATAGAAATGTCTTCATCAAAATTAATTTTGATGGTGGTTTTAAAATAAATATAAAGTAAAATAGAAATGTATTCACAATGGTTTATCAAAATTAATTTTGATGGTGGTTCTAAAATAAATATAGAAAAGGATGATAAATTGGTTGTCTTTTCAAACAATGAACCCAAAATTGTTCAAACTCAAAATCACATGGAACTTCAACTAACAAGTATGTAGAAAATAAGGTATTTCTTACAAGGGTCAAAATTGTCATTAAAAAAATTGAAAATATAATTCATTTGATGGGATTTATATATCATTATTAATATTATTAAGAAAAATGTATGTAATAATTGAATAAAAACTAACGTTATTTTTATTAACAATTAACTATTATTGAAGTGGAATCTTAAAAATATCAATATATATTTACTTAAAAAAATCAAATAACAAATAATTTTATTATTGATCTTCATTTTGAAAAAAAAACTTGAACTACTTAGAATTAGATCTCTTCAATAAGTAAATAAGAAGCGGACCACCCTTTCCAAATTAACTCTTCAATAAGTAGATAAGAAGTGGACCACTCTTTTCAAGTTGGCTCTCCACCCTTTCCAAGTCAACTCTCTTCAATAAGTAGATAAGAAGTGGACCACCCTTTCCAAGTTGGCTCTCTTCAATAAGTAGATAAGAAGTGGACCACCCTTTCCAAATTGGCTCTCCTCAATCAAATCTGATATTTTTTCCTTTAGATACAAAATACAACTGGAAAGATAATGGGACCACCTTTCCAACTTGACAACTCAAGTACAGCGGGTGAAATCTCCCTCATCCAGAAAAAATATAAATAGAGGGACAAGTTACCATTCCTCCTTCACGAGCTCTGCGGTATCCAACATGGTGACACAGAGCAGCAAAACGAGGCAAGAATCCAACGCTTATCCAAAGGCGAAGGGACACTTTGTGCTAGTTCATGGTGCATGCCACGGAGCCTGGTGCTGGTACAAGCTCATTTCTCTCCTACGGAATGCAGGCCACACCGTAACCGCCATCGATCTGCCTGCATCCGATATTCATCCACATGACGCCGACCAGATTCGAACTTGGGCGGAGATGAATAAACCCCTCGTCCACTTCTTCCACTCTCTCCTTCCCCACCAAAAGGTAAACTAGCACCAGTGACAAAATACATGATTGCCATTGAATGTTATGTGCTTGGGATTCATAATTACTTGATTTTGTGTTGTGTTATGGGTGTTGCAGGTCATATTGGTGGGGCACAGCATGGGGGGTGTGAATCTGAGTTTGATGATGGAACAGTTTCCACTACAGATTTGTGCGGCTGTGTTTGTTACGGCATTCATGCCTCTCACTGGAACGTCCGCCATTGAGATGGTAAGTGAGGTGGGAGACAGAATTGGGTCGTGGGGAGATACTCAGTTTATCCATGGACAAGGACCCCACAATCCGCCCACAGCCTTCATATTTGGTGCTAATTTTCTACGGCAGACGTTGTACCAAAATAGTCCACCTGAGGTAAGATTTCCTCTCGTTTCACAGGGATTACAAAGATATTTATTGGGTTAATTTTCTCTTTCTAGCTTTTAGATGCTACATCTGTATTTGCATTGAGGAGGAGCAAACTACCCATATAATATAACGCAGGATATAGCGCTGGGGGAAATGCTGTTAAGAAGGTTTCCATTGATTGAAGAGAAGGTGGTGTTCAGCCAGGAGAGATATGGAAGCGTGAGGCGCGTCTTCGTTGTAGCCAAGGATGACAAGGGCATTAGGGAAGAACTGCAAAGGAAGATGATAATCGACAATCCTCCTGAGAGAGTGTATGAAATGGACGATTCAGACCATATGCCCTTCTTTTCCAATCCTATACGCTTGGCTCACATCTTCCAGGAAATCTCAACCATTTACGGCTAAGTATGTCTTACAATTTGGAAATGTAAATACCGTGGTTTGAGGAGTAAATGATGCAGATTATGTTTTAATGTCGAAAGGATTAGGAAACACTATCGATGCTATTACACAATCTGGTCATAATATGTAATATGTTATGCTCCGATTCAAATCTGAGATGATATCCATCCCTGGCACGGATAAATTCGGGTGCATAAGGTAAAATTATTTGCTGTTCTTGACTTACAGGCGTTGCGTACCATTGTTGTGCATATTTTGTAAGAGCATATGCAAGCTCTCAAATTAGGTCTCCTCGGTGGAATTTTTCATCTCAGAAGGTTTTCTTCTTTTGTTCATTTGATCTTTCCTATGATGGAATTTCATTCCACATTAATAATTCCTCTTCTTGTAAATATATTTTTGTATCTCTACTCAAAATAAATATACAGTTTTTACATATTTTATATTAAATGGATTTTGATAAAATAAATATATATTTCCCAAAATGTATTGTTTAATATGATTTATAGCTTTACGGATTTTAAAATTTATTTTATTTTTATGTTCACAAAGTATTTAATTTTAATTAAAGATTTTCAACACCTATTTCCATCGTGTCATTATTCTCATTGGTCCCTAGTTTTGTGACTATATTAATGTCACCGTAGCTTTTTGACATTGACCTTGTGACATCTCTTAGCAAGGTTCCTATTTTTTTTCTTTTTCTTTTCAATTATATAACTTGTAATTAAGGTTTTGTGTCTTCAATCGATTTTTAACAAGGTTCGATAGGATTGTCGAGGACTTCTCCCAACCTTTAGATTTAGGTTAGTTCTTCATTGTGCTTGTATAAAACCTTTACACCAATTTAAACTAATTTGCATGAAAGTAAAATGTGAAAAGAGAAAATTACATAAAAGTTAAATACAACAAATAAAATAGTTTGAATGTTTAGAGTGCTGAAAATTTAAAGCAAATATGGTTTTTACTCCACAACAATAAGAGCATGTGATCAATTAATACATGAGAAGTCAAACAACATCAATGTCCACCAAATCGTTTGATTATGAAATTGATAAGCAAATGATCTATTTTATTTTTACTTTTTAAGGACTTCCAACACATTTTCCCATTGTTTCATTTATTCCCATTGGTCCCTAGTTTTGCGATCATGTTGATGTCATCTTAGATTTTTGGCATCCACCTTATTGACAACTCTTAGAAGATTTACTATTCCTTTCTTCTCCTTTCGCACCATAGAATTTTCCTTACTTTGAATTAGGGTTTTGTATACCCAATATGATTTTTAACAAGGTTGGACAAGATTGTCAAGGGTTTATCCCAACCTCTAGATTTAGGTCATTTTTTTTTGTGTTCATTTAAAAAATCTACATAAAATAGCTAAATTTCATGAAATTAAAGTGCAAAAAGAGAAAGTTGCATAAATGTTAAATACAAAAATTAAAATAGTTTAGATATTTAGAGTGTGAGAAATTTAAAGCAAATATAGATTTTATTCTATATCAATGAGAGCATGTGTTCAATAAACACATGAGATGTCAAATAACATCAATGTCCACCCAGTTGTTTGATTATAAAATTGATAAGAAAATTACAAGATGGGCTACAAGGGCTATGTAATAACCACCACATACTTAGCAAAACAAGATGGTAGTGTCACTAATGGAATACTTAAGGACATGTCAATATTATCACATTCAATTGTGGAACACTATCCATATTGGTCTCAATAATTTACCCTCCCAAAATTCTTTGAAAAAGGTACACCCATCTTTACTCCTTGCATAAATCATTCTATGCAAGTGTACTAGGTAACCCATAATGATAGCTATCAGATTCATTTGTTCAGTGGTCTAGACCATCCCCTTTTCTATCCCTCAAATGGGGAATTCTTATCTCTTCACTTACACAAGTCTTGCTATGTAGGTGAACTAAGCATAAGAATTCTAAACTATCCCTCTCATCACCCCAATGAGCTAGTTTCTTAGGAGTAAGTCATTTTCCATCCTTGGTTCAAGTATAGTTTACTAGATTCCTTTCACTAGCTAAAACATGTTTTACCAACTAAGATTCACAAGTGGCCCTTGCATATTCTTAAAGAGTAAAAAGAGGGTTCAATTCTCGAACATGAACCCGAAGAGCTTCTATTACTTGAAATAAATTAAAGAATTCCTTTATCTAATTTAATTAAGAAATATTCATAACCAAGGACCCACATAGATCATACAACTTACTCTTGTAATCAATATAACTAATTATTCCACATCCATAAAGTATAACAACTCACTTTGGAATATTTACTTATTCAATAAGCATAATCAATAAAATACATTCTCTTTTACCATGTCAACATAGAAAGAGATTCACCCTACAACCACATACAACAACATTGTCAATTCCATAAAATACATCTTCATTAAATTTACCATAATAAAAAGAGATTCATCACACAAAACCCTCGAAATCCTCATGGGGAATAAACCCAACCTTAAAAATATGTGTCTTTTATTAATCTCAAGAGGTATGATGTTATACAATGATTGAGTGTTACATATGAGACCTCTATTTTCCCTTTGAGTCTTTTTAAAAATAAAAAATAACTTCCTAATTCTCCGAAAAAGATAACACAAGCTATTTAAAACAATACCCATCATGGTATCCATTGTCCAAGCATAAGAAATTCTCTTATCTTATGTAGGTACAAGACCACATCATATACATGTGTAAAAACAATATGAAATCATTCTTACATCGAGGATGCTCATAGTGTCCTCTACCATTCCATATTTTAATTATCAATAAAGCCTAAGCTCCTATGTAAACTCATTGCTGAAGATTGATCTCTACCAAAAGTATTTCATTTCCAGAATGACACCAAATGATATCAAATGATTATCAACAAGTAATTACTTACAAAAGCATCCCTGGCATCAATATTTCTATACAAATATAGAATACACATTATGAATCATCTACAACAAGAGTACATCACAGATATATTTTCTTCTAATTATTAGGGTGCGGCTACACATAGGCGCACCCACTGAACACTCAAACTTCATTTATTAAAATAGTGGTGCAACTTGGATACCAAGCCTACGTTCGGCATCCCACAAAGCTTAATATTTATAGAATCTAGTTGCCTCATTAAATCTAGATCGAATCGACCCTTTTTCCAATCATAGGTATTTTGTTATTGCTTCACAAGGCATAGATCAAATGGAGTCAAAAATCTCTACAATTATACCCAATAATATAAATTGAAATTGTAGCAAAAGAGCCACTTTTTATTAACAAAACATACTTACTCTTATTTGAGTCTCCTATACCTATTTGGTAGCTTTGATATGCATTCCACATGGATTCAACCTTTTCTCCTATGTGGAAACACCCACCACTCGTAATATCAAGCACCCACATTAGGCAAAGGTGTGCTAAACTAATGCTTTGCTATTGACTACCACCAAGCATGCTATCAATATCTCTAACCTAAGTCTTTCTACCAACAATAGACCATGACAACCATCGCATGACTCAGATGTTAATAATAGCACTATGTTTTTCCCTTACATACTGACTTAACTAGAACTTAGACTAACACAGGCACTTGTATTCCTTAATGAACGCCCAGCCTCTACCACATAAGTCAAATTACTCAGTGATCGAACACCACGTCTAACTTGGTTAACATTTTCTAGCTTCTCTCCTATGGTTTTACAAACTACAACCACAACTTTTTGGCCATCCATTCTAGAAGGTGACTATCATGAACTAAGAGAACCAAAATGGCCTCCCTGGCAAGTTCTCTTAAGTTTCAACATCTACTTCAACTGCACCTAAAACTGAAGAGTTTCACAAGTTGTTCTATTCATTGAACTAGAGACCTTGCACTCTAAGAGATTATGGTTTCCTTAGTTTAAGATAAAATTCTATTGAACCTCTCTATTCAGTTCAGACCTCATGGTAACATGCACAGGCAAGGCTTCTAAAAACCATAGATAAAGTCTTAAATTGACAACCTTGAAACTAACCCACTTCAGTAAAGCTAACATTTCAAACTATTTATTAAAACTCTTTAAAAAGGAAATTCTAAGGATTGCTATTGTGAAACTTACCTCGAATACAACAAGTCAAACCGATAAACCACTTCCAAAATCACCTTTGTATTCACATCTACCCTCCTTTTTCCTTGACCAACATCTTCTTTATTTTTTCTTTCACCACCAAATCCTCCATTCTGTTCATGAATCCCTCTCCTTTTTCCTTTCCACCCACTCATCCTAGATCTTCTAGCAAGTTAGTGGAACCATTAACCACCACTGGAATCCTATGTGACAGTTCGCATGAGATCATTTATTATTTTCCTCAAATGCTCTTGTTATGTAATTAACAACTCATCCTTCTTAAGGTAAGGTGTTGTCCCTTGTCGAATAACCAAGGTGCTAAAACCTTCATCACAACATCCTTTTTCAAGAAATATTCATTTCTTCCATGGTGCATGAGAATGAACAATCTCACTAGAAATGTAAATGTCTATTTGCTTGTTTCTAATCGAACACCAACGAACATCGTTGCCTCTTTTCCACATTTAAATCAAAACACAAATGTCCATCAAGAGCTACATTTTCTTAAAATATTTTTAAGAGTTGAAAGACATAGTAACTCAAGCATCTATTCATCTCATGGTCAATCTATCAGTGGAACCTTATACAAATAAAATTATGATGCAACACCATAATCCATCTATTTAAATATATTTCTTTCATGCAAAACTTATAATATGCAATTATATGTGTTTGGACATTCATCCATGTTAGTCCAAGTTGTTCGACAAAAAGCACAATTGAATATTTCCTGGTATCTTGGCTTCAATGGTTAATCCATCCTTCTGCTCATAGATAAACATGTCCCTACAAAAGTGTAGATTTATTAGTGTCATCACATTCTTTGAGACATATATACATATGTACAAGTATTTTGCAGATTTAAAGCATAAAATAATCAATCATTCCACTTATACTTATATCACATTTCCATAAAATACATGTCTTGCATAACTAGTCATGAAATAGTCAATTATTCCATCAATAAGACAACATAGCAAAACATAAATTCATCCAAAGAAAAGTTTGTCAAGGGAGGGTCATGACATCCTACCCCCTTAGGCTTAACATAGTCCTCTGTGTTACAAGTAGTCCATCATGAAATAACAATTACATATTATTTTCAAACAAAAATGGAAAGTGTCTTTGCATATCTACTACTTTCTCCCAAGTAGCATTTCTCTTAGAGTAATGGTCCCACTGGACCTTGCATTGCTCTAGAGTCCCTTTCCTCATCGATTTGGAATGAAACTCAAGGATTCTTACTAGTCAAACCTCTATAGCCTCCGGATCCACCATCTACAAGTTTGAAAAATCCCACACATGTTTAGGATTAGCAATGTACTTCCTAAGCAAATAAATGTGAAAGGTGTCATGAATCTTGGACAAACTAGGTGGTAAGGCAAGTCGATATACCACAGGACTGATATTTTCTATAATTTCAAAGGGTCCCACAAAATGAGGATCTAATTTGGTAGATTTAATAGCACTCTTCTATGGTCTCACCCTCAAAAATACTTTATCACCCATAATGAACTCCCTTGGTGACCTCTTAAGGTCGACATAACTTTTCTAATGATCTGCAACTTCTTTAAGTCTTTATATGATCATCCTTAAATGTTGCTCCATTTATTTGATCATACTTATATGTTGCTCCATTTCTTTGATCATCTTAGGTCCAAGCACAAACTTGTCCTACGAGATTATCCCAAGATCTAATGGTGGTCACAAATAGTGTCCAACTACAAAACCTAATCCTTCTATCCATATATAGCAATTCTAAATGGTGCCAATGCCTAATGTTAGTCAAGTGATGACCATTGTTGTAGGAAAATTCTACCAAGTGTAGGTAATCTTCCCATCAAGTTTTCTGATCCATACAATACATGCGAAGCATGTCCTCTAAAACCTGATTTACCCTTTCAATTTACCCATCGGTTTTTGGGTGATATGCAGAATTGATGTTTAACCTAGTGCCAATGGCTCGATGTAAAGCTTACCAAAACTTGGATGTGAATCTCGAGTCCCTATCTAAAATGATCACTTTCAAAAAACCATGAAGCCTAAATATTTCCTTGGCAAATCTATTAGCCACAACCACGACATCATCCTTGGTATTTTTAGGTATAAAGTGTGCAACCTTGGTCAGTCTATCGACCACAACTAGGATTGCATCATGCTAGAATCTGGTCTTTGGCAAACCTACAATAAAATCCATCGAAATCACCTACCATTTCTATGTGATGGTACCTCATGAGGGTACAATAGTCCTGCAGGATGTCTATTTTTTACCTTTACTTTTTGGCATTCAAGACATTGGGCGACAAATTTAGTTATGTCCCTCTTCATTCCTGGCTAGAAGAAAGTTTTCTTCATATTCTCTCTCATTTTTGCCCCTCCTAGATGAGCAAAATATGGAGATCTATGAGCTTCATTCATGATCATTTTCTTCAAACCACCGAAATCTCAGAACTACTACCCTATCTTTAAAGCACAAGAAACCATCCTTGATGCTGAAATCCTTACTATCATCAGATTTCCTTTCCATCCTTTCCTAGATTTTATTGCAAAACACATCTTGTTGTTGCATTTCCTTAACCTATTCCATCAAGTCCACATGGATGCGAGACAAGACAACTATGTGTCTTCTCCTACTGAGTGCATCAACAACCTTATTTTCTTTCCCTTTGATGTATTCAATACCAAAATCATATTCAACAAGAAATTCCATCCATCTTCTCTACCTAGCATTTAGCAAAGGTTGAGTAAATATGTACTTCAAACTTTGATGGTTTGTTCTCAACTCAAAGGGTCTCCCTATCAAATAGTGTCACCAAATTTTGAGAGAAAAAACCACTATTGCTAATTCCAGATCATGGGTTGCATAATTGACCTCATGTCATTTTAGTTTCCTAGATCTATAAGCTATTACTACTTCATCTTGTGAGAGCACTCCTCCCAAACCTTCCAATGATGCATCTATACACATAAAAAAGCTACCTTGAGGATCTGGTATCTTTAGTATGGGAGATGTAGTGAGTCTTTGTTTGAGTAGATCAAAAGCTTCCTCACATTTATCCATCCACTTGAATTCTTTTCCCTTCCTCTGAAGGTTAGTTATTGGAGTGGTTATCTTGGTGTAGTCCTTCACATAACGCCTATAATATCTAGTCAAACCCATGAAACTTCAAACTTCCATCACATTTGTTGGTGGTGGCCAATTCAATATAGCTTCTATTTTCTTAGGATCCACCATGATCCCTTCTACTGATACAATATGCCCTAAATATTGTACTTCTGACACATAAAATTCACATTTCAATAAATTCCCATACAACTGATTCTTCCTTAGTAGCTCCAACATGATCTCAAGGTGTCTATCATGCTCAGTATTATTTCAAGAATATATCAAAATATCATCCAAGAATACAAGAACAAATTGGTCCAAAAGCTTCCTAAAAATATTATTCATCAAATTCATAAATGTTGTTGGAGCATTTGATAGACCAAAAGGCAAGACAATAAACTCATAATGTCCATAACAAGTTTTGAAGGTTGTCTTATGGGTATCCTCTTCTCGAATCCTCAATTGGTGGTATCCTAACTTTAGATCAATATTTGAAAAGATAGTGGCATCTTTAAGTTGATCGAAGAGGTCTTCGATTCTGGGTAGAGGATATCTATTTTTAATGGTTGCCTTGTTTAACATCCTATAGTCTATACATAGTCACAAGGAACCATCCTTTTTCTTGACAAACAACACTGGTGCACCCCATGGTGACACACTTGGTCTAATCAATCCCTTTTCCAGAAATCCTTGCAATTATACTTTCAGTTCTTGCATCTCAATTGGATTCATTCTATAAGGAGCTCTATGAATAGGTTCTGTTCTAGGTTGAAGTTCAATTGTGAAATCAAATTCATATTTAGGGGGTAATCCAGGTAAATCCTCTAGAAATACATCTCTAAAATTTTGAAGTACTAGGTGTCTCTCAAACACCTCTTCCTTATTTTCATCTTCTATCTCATTTAACTTCACTACATAAATTATTCCTCCTCTCTTCATTGCCTTCTTAAGTTGCATTATGGAGAGGATCTAGGGTTGAAAAGCCCCCTGTAGGTTGTACACCCTTTGTACTTTCCTACCATATTTCAAGTACTCAATCCATCTATCCTGGAAATTGATTACAACCTTATGTGCTTGCAACCAATCCATTCCTAGCACTACATCAAAAGCATGTAGTGGTGCTACATAAAGGTAACCTACAATTGTACCACTAGGTAAGATAATTTTAGTCATAGGGTAACATTGATCTACAGAGTAGGTTTATCCTGAGCCATACTCGACCTTCCACCCATGTGCCAAGATTCCTAGCCTTTCTAGTATATCTTTAATTAAGCTAGTGGAAACAAAGCTATCTGTGGCACCACTATCAATCAAAATTCTAACATTTCTACCAAATATCTTACCTTTTATCAATAGTGGAGTGGCTTGTCCTTCTAGATTTTGACTCCCTATTGCTACATAAATCTTGTGTGTAGGTTCTTTATAAGTTGGTTCCTTTCCTTTCGAACTTGATCCTACTTTAAGTGGACATTTGTTGGTGTAATGCAGACCACCACATTCATAACATCCTACTTTGGGTCCTAGATGTATTTTCTACTTCTATCCATCTTCTATTTTCACTACCTAGTGAAGGATTGGTCTGACCCTATGCTAGTGATCGATTATCACCATTGTTGTGATTGTTAGGATTATGGTTCTTCCCTTTGAACCTCTTCCTAAAATTTCCTTGCTTCCTATCATTCCTTCTATCCTATCTAGGGGAACTCTTGTTTGCCTGTTCACTTTCCCATTTCATGAACCCTGCACTATTTCTTTTTCTTAGTGCCTCTTTGTCTTGTTCAGATGCCCCTTCATAATCAAAGTAAGGCTTGAGATAAGTTTTCAACTTTCCTAGCTAGATCATAGGCCTTCTAAAGAGTACTAGGTTCTCGCATATTCACTTCATGCCCTACTCTGGGATCTACTCCTAGAATAAACTTATGTACCTTCATTTTCTCATTATATGTAGGCACATACTTTAGTAGCTTGATGAATTTTTGATAATATACCTCCACCATCCTATTCCCTTGTCTAAGGTTGGTGAATTCCTCAAATTTCTTGGTGTAGAAGTGTTCGGTGAGGAATATTTCTTTGAAAGTTGTCACAAAGTTCTCCCATTTCAAATCAACTATAGCCTCAATCCCTTGTTCCCCACTATACATTTCCCACCAATCCAAACCAACTCCCTGCAAATGCAAAGTAGCATAGGATATTTGGGTTCTAGTGGAATAGTTCTTCATATTACAGAAAGTTTCTATCTCCTTCAACCAAGCTTCGACTTTATCACCATATTCCTCTCCATTGAACTTGGAGGATTTTAGGTGTTTCATGTCTTTGCCCAATTCTAACCTCAAGCTGAGCCTCCAAGTAAATTTCATTCTCTCATCCCATCCTAGAATTTCTAGCTTGTGAATCTCGATTCACTATAGCTTCCAACAATTATTTTTGTGTTTCCATTTGTTCTCTTAGTAAAGAAACTATTGTAGTGAGGTCCTCCCTCTCATTATTAGGAGCATTCATGCCTAAATCTAGGGTTTTAACCTCTACATTATTTTTTCGAGTCTGCCTCATCGATGGGACAACACTCCCTCTCCTTCTCTTGGGTGGCATTATCCCTGGCCACACACAAGAGAGATAGTAGGGTTCAGTTCACAATTTCATCTTCAAAATTATTCGCCTAAATAGTGAAGAACACAAGCTTATACTTAGAGAGGGGGGTGAACAGTATAAGGTCACTTTTTACTTTTATTTTCCAAATAGTATTGTAGCACCCTAAAATTGGCACAGTTAAACCCTCAGTAAAAGATAAAAAATTGAATTTTAACCCCAAAACCGCCCATTAATCGCTCACCTTGTTTTTCATGCCATTTTTAGAATTTTTTTTGACCGTTGAACGCTATCTTTGCCGATCTGACGATATCGTCCCAAATCGGATGAATTCGTCTAGAATAGAACGTCTAGACGATTTCGTCCCAAAACTGAATTTTCATAATTAGATTATGTTTCAACAACCTCTCCAACTCGAGCAGAAGCATGTCTGCGTGGTTGGAGATTCCTATGTTGGAGATCTACCAGATTGGGATGATCCCCAACATCCTAACCTTCCCCTAATCCTATATAAACTGAGATTTTCTCAGTTTATCCCCCTGCTTGACTCCCTGGCTAATCATTTCACTATAATATTAGTTTTTGTTGTGTTAGAACGTCCTATTCCCCACCATTTGCATTTGTGCCTTTAAGTTTTATTGTAGGATTTCACCGTGTTTCATCCGGAGGAAGCTCGGATCATCGCAGGCGATTCAACCACAATTTTGGACGATCTTGACGAGATCAGCGATGATCTCGTACGATTGCAGATGATTTTGACTGTAGTTTAGTTTGGGGGCAATTAGAGCCATGAATTTGCATTTTCTATCCCCTTTCTTATTTAAATTGTGCATTTTATTAATTTATTTATGTTCTGCATCTTGGAGTTCACCCCATTTAGCATCTTTACATGATAAAATTCAAAATTAATTATTAAAACATTGCATCCCATTTGATTAGATATCTGGATTTATCATTTAAGCATATATACTCTTATTTATATCATTTTGTATCATTATTGCAATTGTATTTTTGGTTTTTGGTGTTTGTTTTCACGATTGCAGGTTTTTGACGAATTCGTCAGGTCGCTAATGATCTTGACTGATCTCAGATGATCTCATGTGATCTGGATGATTCTGTACAATTACATATGATCCTGTCATATCCGAGACGATCTGGACTCCTACAAGCTTCATAATATTCATCAGACATCAGAAATCAGGTGCACTCTTCTCCACTTTAGATATTATCTGTATTTAGGATTCATTTATGTTTATTGTCTTCATATAAACCAAAAATTTCATATAGAATAGCTTAGATTCATTTTGGCCAACCTAGGAATATGAATGATTGAATATAAAATGAACACATCAAACCCATTCTCAACCTAGGCATGGAAACTGCCACTCAAAGTTTCCTGGTGAACCCCACCATCCGTAAAAAATTCACCCTTATACCCCTCCCACAAGAGGCATGAACTTCGAAGGGCCTCTCTGTCTGAGGTATTGTCCCATACTTCTCACATCCCCCTTCCGGGCACAGATCCTTTAGCCTGAAAGTAAGGGTGCAAAAAATTTAGGTGATACAAGTATTAATCAATATAATCAATGGCAATATCAGTAGAAATAATGAAAGCAATGCACAAATAATCACACATAATAGAGACACCAATTTAATGTGGTTCACCCAATGTGGGTTACATCCATAGAGAAAATATTTCTTCTAAATATTTCTCAAATAATATCTTGGGGATCCTTCCCAATTACAATGTTTATGTACCTATGTACAAAGGAGATGCTGATCCCCTAAATTTTGTTTGTGGATCTCTATCCATAGGAGAAATCCTTCTCCTATGTTATGGTTGGTGATCCTCTAGAAGACTACTGCCTTAACTACATTGGCTTGTGGATCTCTCTCAACTGAAGACTCTTGTTCCCACTCAAAAGACCTGTCCTCACTACCCTGGCTGATGGATCTCTATCCATTGGAGACTATTGTCCTCTTTGCTCTATCACCTCCAAAGCTCTATCTCAATTCTGTACTAAACACATTCTAGTCGATCTAGCACAGCTCTGCTCAACTCTTGTACTAAACACAATCCGGTCGGTCTAGCATAAGTCTACTCAACAAGCTTACTCAAAATTGCACTAAACATAGTTCATTCAGTCTTAGCACAAATTTGCTCAACTCTTGTACTAAAGAAAGTCCAGTTGTTCTAGAACAAGTCCACTCAAATATGCACTAAACATAGTCTATATGGTCTAACACAAATCTACTCAATAGGTCCACACAAAACCTGCTCAAATATGTTCAATAGGTCCACTCAAAACCTACTCAAATATACTCAATAGGTCCACTCAAAACCTACTTAAATCTGCTCAACAGGTCCACTCAGAACCTGCTCAAATATACTCAATAGGTCCACTCAGAACCTGCTTAGATCTTCTCAATAGGTCCACTCGAAACATGCTCAAATATGCTTAATAGGTCCACTCATAACCTAATAAAATCTGCTCAACAGGTCCACTCAAAACCTTCTCAAATCTGCTCAATAGGTCCACTCAGAACCCTCTCAAATCCGCTCAACAATATCACACAGAACTTGTCCAAATATTCTCAACAAGTCCTATCTAAGACTTAACCAAATCTGTATTATAAGCTTCCACAAAAGCTCACAGAAAATCAGTCCAAAAGTCTTCTCAAATACTTACCTCAAATATGCTTAACAAGTCCACACAGAACTTGTCCAATCTCATAGAAAAATAAGGAGAATTGTTAGAGACTCAATATGTTCTATACTCAAATCTCAATCACTTTCACAACTCAAATCAATCTCATAGAAGCATAAAGAGAATTATTAGAGACTCAATATGTTCTATTCTCACAACTCAAATTAGAATATAGAATAGTTTGTTTTATGGAACTTGAAAAACCACTTCATACATCCACTTGAATAGGCTTAATCAACTTACTCAACCAATCACTCAAGAAACAACTCTTTCTCACAAACCCTAGTCCAAGCATGTATCATCCAACTCAAAATGTTTTCAACAATGCTCAACAACAAATATCACATAACAATGATACTCATGATCTTTTCAAATCCTAGTTCAAGTTCTTTGCATTACTACTCACTTCAACAAACATGCTTATAAAACATTCTTCACATACCAATGATACTCATGATATTTTCAAACCCTAACTCAAGTTCTTCACACAACCAATGGTTTCAACAACAATGCTTATAAAACAAGGTTTTAATCACAACTCTTAATTTCAAAAAACCTTGAAGCATTAACTCAAACACTTTCGAAAAATAAACCCTAATCAAATACTTTTCACTCCAAAATTTATTTTCTAGTAAGCCATTCAATCAACTCAACCAAAGAATAATTTGCCCATGCATTTTTGCTTAACAAGTAGATGATCTCGTAAATCTACCACACTCACAATTACTTCTTTGCCAATCTCAATAAGGGTTAGAGGATAATTTTTTGAACAAAAAATAACACAAAAACAATATCAAATTTACACCTTATCACTCCAACTTGATTAATAATCAACACCCTCACAATAATCACAAAAACCCTTAATTCAAAATAACACAATACCCACAAAGTCTTAATCCTCCAATATACCACTATAGAAATTTAAGACTTTATTAAAAGTTAAAAACAAAAATCTCCTTATAAATCCTAATGATAATTCTCAACTACCACAACTTTATTACAAAGAAACCTTTCCAAACACAAACCACTAAACAACCTTATACCTCCACCTTAGGCATTTGATTAAAATTAAAACAAAAATATCACCTTGTATTCAGATGGAATCGAACCCTCAACGTTACCCCCAATGTGCGCCTTAGCCATAGCCAAAGTCACCACATGAGCCAAATGCTCATTTGAGATTAACAAAGCACCACATGCTTCTTAATATCCTCACACCTTATGCCTTGGGCAAAAGAACGTGCACCATAGGTGCTTTAACCAACACAACTCATGATGCACCCATCGAGATTTGAACACAAACCCTCTTGCAAGCCAGCGCTTTTGCGCTTCCCAAAATACCACTAGGCCACACTATCCTATGCAACTTTGAGGATTAAATCTTCCTCCCTTAAACGCTTCTCTGTCATGAATTTTGCAAAAACTCACGAGCTCTTTTCTTCGCATGCAATCTTTTTTTAATTTTCGAGCAAGGATAATTAATTGAACTTTGGGCGTTTGTATTTATATGCTTCCGCCATTGATTTGAAAACATTGGTACTCTCCATGTTATCTTCCATGATGTCGGCAGAGATTATAAAGGCTATGAATACCTTTTGTCTTAAACCCAACCTTTGGATTTATAAAATATATTTAGACTTTATAAAACCCATTTTTGCATTATAAAATATTATAATAAGAATTATAAATATTTTATTTGTGTTTTCACCATATCACATTTAATATTATAATATCCATTATTATAATATTATACCTTTGATAAAATATCTCCTTCTCACTGTATTCCATGTTGTAAATAACATTTATTTATAAAATTTAAATTCTCACTGAATTTAAATAATTTATAAAAATAAATATCTCCTCTTAACTTCTGCACTAATTCACTTGATCTTTGGCCTTCTTCCTGGATATCAAATAACCATTTTTATCCCCTTTGTTTCCTGCTAAAATCCTTGATTATTAATGATGACCTCATTTGGTGACATCAATGACAACTTTGACTTAGGGACTCAAAATATCCAACAACTAAAAACTATACTTCTAGGTATCTAACTAGATAGTTGAGGTCTATTTTAAATAGATACATCTTCATTAAAGTATAGTCTTTACAAGGTATGTAAACCTATTACACTCATCTATTCTTGCATACAGAAACTTGTATCCCTACGAAATCCACTCTGATACCAAATATCACAACCCATTCTCACAACACTCTTGATATATATATATTATCATATTTAATTGTAGACCACTATCCATATTGGTTTCATCAATTTACTCTCTCGAAATTCTTTGAAAAAGGTACACCCATATTTACTCCTTGCATAAATTATTCTATGCAAGTGTACTAGGTAACCCACACTGATATCTATTAGATTCATTTGTTTAGTGGTCTAGACCATCCCCTTTTCTATCCCTTCAAATGGGAAACACTTATCTCTTCACTTACATAAGTCCTACAACGTAGGTGAACTAAGCATAAGAATGTTAACATATCCCTCTCATCATCGCAATGAGTTGGTTTCTTAGGAGTAAGTCATTTTCCATCCTTGGTTCAAGTATAGTTTACTAGATACCTTTCACTAGCTAAAAAATATTTTGTCAAGTAATATTCACAAGTGGACCTTGCATATTCTTAAGGAGTAAAAATAGGGTTCAATTCTTGAACATGAATCCAAAGAGCTTCTATTACTTGAAATGAATGAAAGAATTCCTTTATCTAATTTAATTAATAAATCTTCATAACCAAGAACCCACATAGATCATACAACTTACTGTTGTAATAAATATAACTAATTATTCCACACCCATAAAGTATAAACCACTTCGGAAAATTTACTTATTCAATAAGCATAACAATAAAATACATTCTCTTTTACTATGTCAACATAGAAATAGATTCATTCTACAACCACCTACAATAAAATTATCAATTCCATAAAATACATCTTCATTAACTTTACCATCATAAAAAGAGATTCATCACACAAAACCACATAACAACTTATTTACCCTAGGAACCCTCATGGGGAATAAACCCAGCCTTAAAAATATATTTCTTTTATTAATATCAAGAGGTGTGGTGCTATACAATTATTGAGGGTTCCATACAATTGTTTTATTTTTCATGGGATCTCTTTTTTCCCTTTGAGTCTTTTTACAAATCGTAAATAACTTCGTAATTCCCTCAAAAATATAATACAAACTATTTAAAATAATACCCACCATGGTATCCATTGTCCAAGCATAAGAAATTCTCTATGTAGGTACAAGACCGCATCATAATCCTGTGTAAAAACAATTTGAAATCATTCTCTTACACTGATGACACTCATAGTATCCTCTACCATTCCACATTTAATTATTAATGAAGCCTAAACTCCTCTGTAAACTCATTGCTAAAGATTGATCTCTGCCAAAAGAATTTCATTTTCAGAATGACACCAAATGATAACAAACGATTATCAACAAGTGATTACTTACAAATAAACATCCCTAGCATCAATATTTCTATATAAGAACAAAATACACACTATGAATCATCTACAATAAGAGTAAATCTATATATATATATATATATATATATATATATATATATACACACCCTAATAATTAAATATATATATATATATATATATATTTAATTATTAGGGTGTGGCTAAACATAGGCACACCCACTGAACACTCATATTTCAATTATTAAAACAATAATGCAACTTGGATACCAAGCCTACATTCGACATACCAAAGAGTTTAATGTTTATAGAATATGGCTACCTCAGTTAAATCTATATTGAACCAAACCTTTTTCCAATTATAAATATTTTATTATTGCTTCACAAGGCATAGATCAAATGGAATAAAAAATATCTACATTTGTACCCAATAATATAAACTAAAATTGTAGCAAAAGAGCCACTTTTTCTTAACAAAAACATACTTACTCTTATCTGAATATCTTATACCTATTTGGTAGCTTCGATATGTGTTCTACATAGGTTTAACATTTTTTCTTATGTGGAACATCCTCCACTCGTAATATAAAGCACCCACGTCAGGAAAAGATGTCCTAAACTAATGGTTTGCTATTGACTACCACCATGCATGCTATCAATATATCTTACCTGATTTTTTATACCAACAATAGACCATGATAACCACCACATGACTCAAATATTAATAATAGCACAATATTTTGCCCTTACACACTAACTTAATTAGAACTTAGACTAACACAAACACTTGTATTCCTTAACGAATATCCAACCTCAACCACATAAGTCTAATTACTCAGTGGCCAAACACCATATATAACTTCGTTAACATTATCTATATTCTCTCCTATGGTTTTATAGGCTACAATCACAACTATTAGGCCACCCGATCTAGAAGGTGACTATCATGAACTGAGAACCAAAATGGCCTTCCTGAAAAGTTCTCTTAAGTTCCAACATCTAATTGGTGCTTCACCCAAAACTGAAGAGTTTCACAAGTTGTTCTATTTATTGAACTAGATACCTTGCACTCTAAGAGATTATGGTTTCCTTGGTTTAAGATAAAAGTCTATTGAACTTGTCTATTCAGTTCAAAAACCTTGTGGTAACATGCATAGGCAAGTCTTCTAAAAACCATAGATAAAGTCTTAAATCGGTAACCTTAAAACTAACCCACTTAATTAAAGCTAGCATTTCAAACCATTTATTGAAAATATTTAAATAGAAATGCTAAGGATTGCTATTGTAAAACTTACCTCGAATACAAGAAGTTGAACCAACAAGCCACTTCTAAAATCGCCTTTGTATTCATGATTGTGCTTCTTTTTCCTTGACCAACATCTTCTTTATTTTTCCCTTCTCCATCAAAACCTAGCTTCTATTCAAAAATTCCTCTCTCTTTTTCTTTTTCTTCCCACTCATCTAGATCTTCTGGCAAATTAGTGGAAGCATTATGTTTTTCATAACCACCACTGGAATCCAATGCGGCAGTTTCTTGAGATCATTTATTAGTTTTCTCAAATGTTCTCCTTGTGTAATTAACAAATCGTCCTTCTTAAGTTAAGGTTTTATCCCTTGTAAAATATCCAAGGTGCTAAAACCTTCATCATAACATCCTTTTTCAAGAAATATTCATTTATTTCATGGTGCATGAGAATGAACAATCTCTCTAGAAATGTAAATGTCTATTTTATTTTTCTAATCGAACACCAATGAACATTGATGCCTCTTTTATGCATTTAAATCAAAACATAGATGTCTTTCAAGAGCTACGTTTTCTTAAAATATTTTTAATATTTGAAAGACATAGTAACTCAAGCATTTATTCATCTCATGGTCAATCTATCAACGAAACCTTAAACAAATAAAATTATGATGCAACACCATATTCCATATATTTAAATATATTTCTTTCATGCAAAATTTATAACATGTAATTATATGTATATGGACATTCATCCATGTTAGCCTAGGCTATTCGATAAAAAGCACAATTGAACATTTATGGTATCTCGACTTTAATGGTTAATCCATCCTTCTGCTCATAGATAAACCTATCCCTACAAAGTGCAGAATTATTAGTGTCATCATATTATTTGAGACATATAAACCTATATAGAAGTAGTTTATAGATTTAAAGTATAAAATAACTATTCATTCCACTTATACTTATATCATTTATCCATAAAATTCATGTCTTGCATAACCAAACATGAAATAGTCAATTATTCCATCAATAAGACAACATAGCAAAACATAAATTTATCCAAAGAAAAGTATGTCAAGGGAGGTTCATGACACATAGAGTGTAGCTCTAAATTATCATGGACAAAAGATGATTGCAATAAGGCCCCTAGGCCCTTATTTACAAAAAAAAATTATTTCTAAGTTACTTAGAGTGAGCAAAAATCACTCCTAGTAAAAGTAAATAATTAAGGGCAACTTTAGAAAAATGTTACACCTCTAGATGTTACTTACCTCGAATCATACCTCTAATAGACATAGAAGGATTTAAAAATGACTTAGTGTGCCACTACATATCAAAATGTCATTTTTCAAAAGATTTACCTTGAGATCAAGGTCTTAATTATACCTCTATGACTATTTGAGTGATTCACTCAAATCTAGAGAGCAAATCATTATATTTGCAAGTGAACTGGTCAATTCTACCCAAAAATTACTCCCTCAAGCCATTTGGTCCTCTTTATTGATTTAATTGGCTTTTTGATCCAATTGGATGGTTTTTACAAGCAAATTGGCCCCTCTCCAAACTTAGTTAAATTTTGAGAATTTTAGAATCTTTTTGCTACCTAGTCCACTGCCACTACATTCTCATTTGAAATTGACAAAAAAATGTAAAGGTATTGCTAGGGTAGTACATTTATGGTGACTTTATGGGATTCCAAGATCAATTGGAATAAGGTCCTAGATCTTATCTTTATCTTTGGGTATAGAGTCTACAAAATTGAGACCTAAGCTATAATATTTTTAAAATTATTGGTTCTAATTCATTTGGTTTTTGGTGGTAGCAGCCCTAAAAATTTTTTCCACTCATTATAATATAAAAAATATACTGCCCTAAGGTCTTTTTCCTCCCATATCAAGTATTCAAAAGGATTTTTTGATAATTCTTCTTATTTCATAACTAGTTCTTGTAGTTTGGCCTGAATTGGTTTGAGCCTTTCATAGATTTTTGTTTCATTACATGGGTTGGATTGGTAATTCTCTTCTTTAATCAACTGAGATGTTCTTCCTTTAATGGAAAATATTTGATATCATTGCAACAACCAACAATTGGATTTCTTTATCTATTTTCTACACTTGGATTCTTAAAGATGTCATGTTATCCTTGTAGGTTTGAAGGTTCCTTGGGTATCCAAGATTTTTCTTAATTTCTTAACCAAGAATTTACAATCTATCCCTTATTGATGTGTATGCATTGTGATCATTTATGCAAGAAATTTTTGGACTTCCTAATATTCACCCCTTACAAATAGTGCTTATGACATCATCATCCAAGATGTTCTCTCTTTCATTGAAAATATTCAACATCCCAATAGCAATCAACCCTTGGATTTATTTATCTATTTCCTAAACTTGGGTTCTTAAGGATGCTAGGTTATCCTTGTAGGTCTGAAGGTTCCTTTGGGCATCTAAGAGTTTTCTTAATTTCTTAACAAAGTCTTTATAATCTAACACTAACTATAATGTTTGCATTGCTATAATTGATACAAGAAGTTTTAGAAATTCATAATATTTATCAATTATAAATAGTAGTCCTACATGTTTGTTGATATTATTGACTTGTTCCATTATTTATTCTATTAATAAAGTCAATCAAACACATTTATGTGTTCTTCATCTCCTTCTTGATCTAGTCTCAAAAGGTTTTGACCCTTTGAATTTCATTTTATCCACTCCAATCATCTTCGTTATTAGATGGGGTGTGGACTAGGTGGTCGAGGCTATTGCACCTCATTAATAACAACATAATAGGTCCTTTTTTGAGAGTGCTAGGTTTGTCTCTGTTGAGAGGTTATAATATTTTGACAAAGGCTATTTTGCTCGAGAAAAAATGAGTCAAATAAAATAAAAACAAAGATAGTGAAAAAGAAAAACCTGATCTAAAAATAAGTGATACAACAAATATTAAATAAGATCCATCTGCATAATAGCTCTAACCATAATGCACTAGTGTTAATACTTCCTCTCCTTGACAAACATAAACATACATTAAAATGCAAGCACACACACACACAAAGGAGATGAGTTGGGGCATGAGAACCAAATAGATGTGTAGACCTCCAATATATATATATATATATGAAAGCAAAATTATTACAATGATTATTTAAAAAATGAGGGCTCAGGTTGCCTACAAGACTATCCTACGATATGCATACTACTATACAAAGGGAAATGAAGGGAAAGTTTATACAACTCATTGATCCTTTAAAATTCTAAAAATACTGCTATTTATAAATTACAAGAAGAATTTCCCTTCAAAACTCATGTAGAGATTTCAAGATGACTTCTATTATAGGTGTCTAGTCATATCTTTATTTAATTTGTTGGTCTCCCTGAGGTCTTTGGATCTAGAATCATAAATTCCAAATGGTTCTAAATCTTTGGATGAGCAAATACTACCATTATTGCCAGATTTTGCTCATTTTGTGAACTTTAATGAACTGATGGACCTCAAACTAAGAGGAAATAAATTTAGCTATAGAAATAGGAGAGTTGAAAATTAGTTGATCCAAATTAGGCTAGATAGATTCTTGATCTCCAAGGAAGTTCTGACTTCCTTTGGAGATGCTACTTTAAGCACCCTCCCAAAAATTTGTTTGGATCATAACTTGCTCTTGCTTGAGGCCTTCCCTATTTCCAAAAAATTCATAAAACCCTTTAGGTTTGAAGCTATGTGGATAAAACACCCTAATATGGAATTTAAGATATTGGAATGGTGGTCCCAAAAATTCTTTGGACCCCTAATTTTGCAAGTTGCTAAAAATATCAAGTTTATCAAAGCTAATTTGAAAGTCTCAATTAACATCTTCCTTAGGAAGGAGTAATTGAAAATATAACTAAAGGAGATTGAATCCTTAATAGAAGCATGATCCCTAACAATAGATTTCCAAGAAAAGGAGAAAGTAATCCTGATAGAGTTTCATAAAACTTTAGCCTATGAAGAGATCTTATGGAGACAAAAATCAAGATTCCTATGGTTAAAATAAGGGGATTGTAACATGAAATTCTTCCATATTTATACCCTAATATACACGAGCTTCAAAAAAATAAAATAAGTGGTGGAGGGTGGATCTAAAATAAAGGATATTGTGAAAACCAAGGTAAAATAAGTGAATGCTTTTTACTCTTTTGGGATGAACAAGCGGAATGAACCCTTCTATCCAACATCCCACTCTTAATATTAGCTGAGATGAATTATATTTTAATCATCCCTTTTAAAAAGGAAGAGATCAAGGATGCCATATTCTCTAAGCCCAATGAAAAATACCCTAGTCTGGATGGTTTCCTAACCCTATTTTTAGAAGTTCTAGCATATTATAAATATGACAAAAGAAATTTTTGAAACTCAAAGAACTTACCATATTTTGAAATATGTGAATTCTAATTTTTAGTCATCATCCCTATGATTATAGGTGCCAATGGTTTTAACGATTTTAGGCCTATTAGCCTATGCAATACAATATACAAGACCTTAACCGTAAATATTGATAATAGAATTAAAAGGGTTCTTCCCAACATTATTGACTCTAAACAAGGAGTGTTTGTGATAGGCAAAAAAATATTGGATGGAATCATCTTTGTCCATGAGATTATAAATTTGATGGATAAGAGTGGAAGAGTAGGACTATTTCTAAAGTTGGACATGAATAAAGCATATAATAGAGTCACCTAGGGGTTTCTATTAAAAGTTATGACCAATTTTGGATTCTACCAAAGCTAGATCAACCTCTCCAAGGAATGTATCTCTATAGCTATGTCCTAGCTCATCATCAATGGGAATTCTTCTAGATACTTCAAGAGCTCTAGAGGACTTCATCAAGGAGATCCTATTTATTCCTAAAATTTTATTATCCTAGCAAAAGCTTTAGGAAGATCTATCAAAGTTGCTTCCACCATAAATATTATTGATGGAATCAGGCCAACCCTTTCCTAGATCTGACCACTCATCAACAATTTGCTAATGACACCCTTTTTATGACTTCTTCTATTATACAGGTTAAAGAAATTAAGAATATCCTTTCTTATTATGAGAAAGTGATTGGATAGAAAATTAAGTTCTTGAAAAGTAAAATTTTCTTCCTTAACACTCCTCTCAAAAGACAAAGGAAGATCTCCTAGATTCTAGGGTGTGCAATAGCAAAATTTCCCTCTTCTTACCTAGGAATGCCCCTCTTTAAAGGTAAAATTATGGATGATATTTGGTCCCTAGTGGTCAAAAGAGTGTAAAGAAAATGAGAATGTTGGAAAGGGGCTCTCCTTAGTCAAGTGGGAAATTAAATATCAATTAGTTAAATCTACTCTCCAAAGCATCCCCATATTTTTCATGTCTCTTTTCAAAATCCTGATAAAATTTGAACATTTTTAAAAAACCTTCCTATGGTCTAGTTTAGAGGAAAAAAGAGAAGAATTCCTTTGGTCTTTTGGGAGCAAGTTTATTCCAAGAAAGAAGCTGGGGGTTTGAGATTCAAAAAATTGAAGTAGATGAATAAAGTGCTAATGTCCAAGCAAGGCTGGAAGCTTCCTAAGTAGGAATATTCTAGGTGGATTCATAATCTTGCTGCTAAGTATCTAAAACATGATATGAACTTCCTAGAAGATTCCCATCCTCCCTCAAGATCAACCTATTGGAATAGCCTCCTCAAGCTAAGTCTCTTATCCAAAAATATCTTAGATGGAATTTGGGTAATGGAGCTAAAATAGTTTTTTAGAATGATCCATGGATGCTAAATTATACCCTAATTTATATTCCTAATATTGCAATCCCAAAGACCAAAACCCACCATCTCTTTGGATCTAAAGTTGTTGATTTTATAGAAGTGGTTAATGGAAAGAAAAAATGGAAATCTATTCCAACTATAGACTTGACTCAAATAGAGGAGGAAGCCATAATATATTTTTGACAAGATGAGAACTCAAGTAATTAAGAACTCTAAAGAGGAAGATACTCTATTTTAGCAAGAGGAAGAAAATGGCTCCTTCTCGATGAAAATAGTGTACTTCCTAGATAAAGGTGAATCTAAAAGATGGTTCCCTAGCAAGCAAATTTGGATCAAAAGCCTTATCCCCAAAGTCAAAATTTTCTTTTGATTAGCTTTTTAGAATAAGATCCTCACCATTTATAACTTCTAGAAAAGGGGAATGGCAATCCCAAATAGATATTACCTTTGTGAGGAGAAAGAAGAAAATTCCAAGAATCTATTCATGGAGTGTCCCTTCTCCAAAGAAGTATTCCAGTCCCTTGTGAGGAATATTGAAATTTGTTGGGTGTCCCCAAACAACTTGTTAGATTTCTGTTATCAATGGATCTCCTCTTTCTTTGGTATAAGATTACATTCTTTTTGGTCTCTAAGCCTTCCCCATTTCTTGTTGGGTGTGTGGAAGGAAATAAACAATAGATCCTTAAAGAACCACAAAAGGGATATAGTCTCCGTAGGAATTCAAAATTTGAATGCTATTATGGGAAATGCTGCAAGAATTCCCTTTTCTAAACATAGGGAGAGTGTGGCTAAGATCAAATTGGCGAATAAACTTGGCCTTCCGTCAGACAATAGGTAAATGAAGAAAATGGAAAAAAATAGAAAAATCTCAAATTAGATGGAATCCTCCTCCTATACTCTAGAAAAAACTAACTTTTATGGGGCCTCTAAAGGGAACCCAAAGAGTGATAGTGTTGGAGGTGTTTTCAAAAATGACAAAGGTGAAACTATTCTAGCTTATGCTGAAAACCTGGGCATCCAAACTAGTCATTTTGTGGAAGCTAGAGCCTTTTTCCAAGGACCTACTCTTCTTGAATCTCTTATTGAATCCCTATAGTGTAGGAAGGTGATTATTTAAGAATACCCTTTAAATATCATCAACTCCATCAATAAATTTCACACCCCTAGTTGAAAAATTAAAAACATGTTGGAGGAGTCTAAAAGGAATATTCAGATCGTTGAGGATTCTTAGATTAGACATATCTTTAGGGAAGGAAATAGAGTTGAAGAATATTTGGCTAATATTGGCATTCATCAGGAGTGCCTTACCATTTGGAAGGAAATGTTTCCCCAAGTTCTAACTCATTTCTTCTAGAAATATTCTAATACCTTTCCCAATGGATCCTGATTTTATTCTTTGTTCTTAGACTATGCTTGGGTTATATTTTAGGTTGGAGGACTCTTTTGGGACCTTTGGAATTTTGGGCAGTATGAAAATTTAGATTCTTTATTCAGATTTGGAGGATATTCTCTTTGGGAACTATATGATATGGTTTTGGTGCAACCTGACCCATTTTAAATTTGAACTCAATTTACATGGCAAGAAAGGAAATTTGAGCTTGAATTTTACCACTTGGAGATTGCAAAATGTTAAGTTGGTGGGTATTATTACCGTCCAAATTAGAAATAATTTAATAATGAGGGAAACTTCTTCTCTCTACACAGTCTACATGGGGTAGATTCAGTGGGATGAGCTGCTCAATTTAACATATTCTCATGTATCTCGAAATAACTCTAAGTTTATGATGCAAAGGATTTTGCTATCCCTCATGACCTAAAAGTGGTAGCTAAAATGGGAAGTTATTAGTAAGTAGTGCCATTTAGCTTCTCAATTTAGCCTTATCCATGTAATGAGTAGAAATTCCTTTACCAACACAAATTATGGTCTCATAATTTTTGGGAGTGGGCTTCTCAAGGTGTGGTGGTAGGTCATGAATTCACCCCATGGCTTCCTAACTAGTGTGACTTGAGCCACCCTCATTGTTCCTTAGTATTGTTATTCCAACATGCACAATCATCATGAATATGCCAAAGTGAATGCATATTTTGTGTGTCTTCGTAGTACCCCCTTGAATTCCTATTGAAGTAGTTGTTCATGTCTCAAATTGAGGACTTTTTCAAGGCGAGGGAAGGATTTCCCTAGGGAAGAAAACTTGGTTTGGGAAATGTACCCATTAAAGAATGAAGAAAATTTTGGAGACTGGTCTCACACCAATTTATGGAGTGAAGTGGGTGTTAACAACACCATTTTTGGGTTCAATCTTGTCTTTCATACCACAAACTAATTTTTGCTCAATGTTCTCCATGTGGCCTTTAGGAATTATCTTAGATTAAGGAAGTAGAGCATGGTGGTAAAGTTGAAAAGGGTGTACCCCTCTTCCCTTACTCATAACAAGGAAGTTTGGGAAATTTTGGAAAAGGGAGGGATCCTTAAATTCCTCAAGAAATTGAATGGATATGATAAGAAATTATCCATTGAAATGACTCACTCTTGGCAATATGAAAAATTCAAGGTGAAAGGAATTGAAATTAATATCACCATTCCTCTTATCTCAGAGGGTTTTTGAGCTTTCTATTAAAGGGGAGTGCATAAATAGAGAGAAACATTACCTTGCCAAGGAACTCAAATTATTCAAAGGCAAAAGTGAAAACCCAAAAAATTACCAGAATGAGATTATGAATGAATCCCTCCTGACACCATGGGATAGGGTGGCTATAATGGTCATGGAATACTTCACACTTGATAGTCATTGCACAAATATAGGGAGTTTTCATCTGGTATTTTTGAATCATCTATGATGCAATAAAATGATGAATATCTCTGTGTTCATGTACAAGTCACTAAAAAAGAGGATGTTGCAAGTGTAGAGAGGGGATGCAACAATTTCACTTCACCAAGGTTTGTTGAAGATGATTTTTTATTACATTGTTAAAAAAGGAGAGAAGATGGGAGGAATAAGTCTGGGTCTCAAATTGGGAAGCCCCTATAAAGTTGTAAAGTCAGCTATTCCTCAAGACAATTCTAAGAAAAATGATATGAGAACCCCTTCCCCGACCCCTTCAAAACATACTCTTTCTATGGACAAGGTTTCTCCAAACAAAGAGGAGGCTAAAGTCAACAAAGATTAGGAGGAAGAAAAGGAACAACCAGGAGCCTCTAGAGGTAAAGAGGAAGTGATGAGGTGTTCCAAACGTTTGAAGTCCATATCGATGAAACCTAATAAGTCCATGCACGTCATCCTAGATTAGGAATATTCAAAGGATTTTGTTTTATCTTCTCCAAAGAAAAAGAAAATCAGATTTCATGGAAGAGTCTTTAGGACAAAAGGGAAAAGGATAGTGAAAATTTAGGATCCACTTAAGACTCTCAAAAGTGTAATGAAGATAACTGAGCATATGCTAAGATCACTATAGAGAACACTCAAAATGACTACTACGTACATTGAGTAGGTTACTTTGATGCTAGGGAACATTCAAAGGAGCCAAAAGGATTCAGAGGAGGTTAATTTCTCTAAGGAGGATGAGGGGTAACTTGAATGGTGGTGTTCTTTTTTCTCCTTAGGATGGTTTGAGCTCTTTTTTTCTACATTGCACTATAGTGTTCTATCCTTGGGGATCCCAAGTAGGGCTTCTCTTTATTTGTCTTGTTATGAAGTTCCTTTTGTTGTCTTAATCGTTTGGTTGTAAAAAGTTTATAAATAACCTATCTTCCATCTAATCTAAAAAATATATATTAAACTAATTCACCATTTATTATATTAATTATTAATATTAATAATAACTCAAATTCAAAAATGTATTTATCTTCTTTGTTTTCTTCAAGTAAATTGATTTAAATAATTAATCTATATTAATTCAAATCGTTTATTAAAATCTACAAGAAATCCTACCCTGATCCATTTTGTCTTTTCATGCCACAATCGTTAAATAATGACGAAAAACATGTTGCTAGCAAGTTGGAGACTAAGGACAGTAAATATCTTATCGACCTTCATAAGGACAAACTTTACGGACGTTAACACATGTATATAGTATCTTTTTTCAGACTGATATGGTTCACTCTGTGCAACTTTGAAGGGAAGCTGCAATGACATCTGTACAATAATAACAATGAATTATACGACCTTATTTTATACATGATTTATATCATTTTGTATTTATTTTTTTTGTTTTTCTACATCATTTTTTTTACAATTATACTATTTTTAGTAATTGATAAGTGTAGGTTTAAAGATTATAACAATGAATTATACAATAATAACAATGAATTGTACGACCTTATTTTATACATGATATATATATATATATTATGTTTTTTGTTTTTTTACAGTTGGTGATAATCATTTTTTTTACAATTATACTATTTTTAGTAATTGATAAGTGCAGGTTCAAATCACTAGGTGCTCAGGATTTATGACCCATAGAATTCAGATCAAACTATTACCTTTGCAACAAATTTACCCCAAGGTTTGAACTTATGTCTCTTCTTGGTAAGTGTCTGACCAGATATACACTTACCAATCCACCTAACCCTTGGGAGTATATAAATATATTATGTTATGCTCCTATTTGAATATGAGATGATATCCATCCATTACGTGGATAATCTTAAGTTAGACGTGAATGGGACTGTTAGTCACTTAGGATTTGTATTGATCGTTGGTCTAGAGCGCACTTAGAGGATTTAGAACATACTACTATCTTTGTAAATAAGGTGTCTTGGTTTGAATATGAGTGTCTTCTTAGTAAATGTTTGGTCAGACAAGCACTTATCAATCCACCTAATCCTTAGAGACTAAAACTTTTAGGTTAAAAAAAAACCTCGAAAGTAGCTTTTAAGTAACCGACAATGCCATACCCTCTGAATGTACCACTATCTAAAAAGAAGCTACACAATTTTTTATATCCCCTACACATCGTAGAGGTTCGAACCATAAACCTTCCATTCATTAGAAAAACACTTGCTTTCTCTACTTATAATATAAAATGAGCATGGCTTCAAAGAGAAACGAACCATAAACCTTCCATTCATTAGAAAAACACTTGCTTTCTCTACTTATAATATAAAATGAGCATGGCTTGAAAGAGAAAAGATCTTTAAAAGACCCGACCAGAAATCCATAGATAACTAGACTCGTCCAAGCTGCAGACGATCGATGCGGGCTTTTATTTTAAAAGGCATTGTGTGTACCATTGTAGTGCATAATTTCTAAGAGAGTTTGCAGCAAGCTATCAAATTATTTGTCTTCGCTAATAACTTTATTTCTCTTCTAAACGTTTTTACTATATTTTCCCTCCCTTATAAATAATATTTAAAATAAAAAAGTTTTTAATATATTTTATGTTAAATAGAGTTTCATAAAATAAGGTAAAATGTATTGTTTTATATGATTTATATTTTGTGCTAATTAAAATTTATTTTATTTTTAGTTTTATAAAATATTTAATTTTAATTAAGGATTTTCAAAACTTATTTTTATTGTTTTATTTTATTTTTTTGGTTTTTAGTTTTGTGATTATATTGATGTCATCTTAGCTTTTTGACATTGATTTTATTAACATTTTTTAGATGGTTTATTATTCTTTTTTTTTTTCTTTTCAACTATGTACATATTGTACTTTGGAAATTTTTGACTTTTAATTAAGGATTTGCATCTCTAATTCAAGTTTTAACAAGGTTGGATAGGATTGTCGAGGCTTTTTCTTGATATCTAGATTTATGTTAGCTTCTCGATGTTCTCATATAAAACCTCTACACTAATTTAAACTAAATTGCATAAAATTGAAGTGTAAAAAGAGAAAATTACATGAAAGTTAAATACTGAAAATAAAATATTTGGAAGTTTAAAGTGTAAGAAATTTAAAGCAAATATGGTTGTTACTCCATAGAGAGGAAAACATGTGATCAATCAACACATGACAATTTAGATAATGTTAATGTCCACCCAATAATTTGACTATGAAATTGATAAGCAAATGATGAGATGGGCTAAAAGAGCCATGCCACAACCGTTGCACATTTAACAGGCTAGGAGGGTGGTGTCACTAATGGAATGCTTAAGGACTTACCAATTTCTTACAAACTTGTGAGTACAAAGCCTAATGTGGGTTTCAAGTGTATCTCTAAATTATTATGGTCAAAATATGACTACAATGAGCGCCCCAAACATCTATTTATAGCAAAATTTTACACCCAAGTTACTTGGGACAAGAAACAATTACTCCTAAAAATAAATATGTAGGAGCTACTTTAGAAAATTATTGCACCTCTAGATGTTATATGCCTCTAAGAGGCATAAAAGGATTTCAAAATGGCCTAGTGTGTCACTACATGCCTAAATAATGCTTTTCAAAATATTTGTCTTAAGACCCACATTTTAATTTTACCTGTATGACTATTTGAGTGATTCACTTTGACCTAGCAAGCAAATAGCTTATATTTATAGGTGGATTGGTCAATTTAGACCAAAACATCACTCCCTCAAGCCAATCGGTCCTCTTTAGAAATTGAATTAGCTTTTGGATCCAATCAGTTGGATTTTCCAAGTGGATTGGTCCCTCTCCAAATGTAGTCAAATTTATAAAATTTTAGGGTCTTTTTTCTACCTAGTTCTCTATTACTACATTTGTTTTTAAAATTGATAAAAAATTACAAGGGTAGTGTTAGGGTACTATTTTTATGGTGGCTTCATGGGACACCAAACTCAAATGATGTAAGATCCCAAATTTTTTATTTATCTTTGGTCATGAAGTCTATAAAATTGAGACCTTTACTATAAAAATTTTAAAATTGTTGGTTCTTCTTCCACTGATCTTTTGAAGCAATAACCTCAACAAATTTTACCATTCATTATCATCTAAAAAATATATAAATATGTGGTCTTTTACCCCTACCATTAGGTATTCAAATATTTGTTTTGATAATTCTTCATTTGTCATAGCTAGCTCCTTTGGTTTGTCCTAAATTGGTTTAAGCCTCTCATATATTTTAGTTGCATTCCTTTGGTTTGTTTGGTCCTTATTTTCTTTGATCATAGAATTTATGAATTCATCATCCAAGATATTATTTCTTTCATTGAGGGTGTTTTACAACCCAACAATAATCAACCCTTGGATTTTTTTATCTATTTTCTACACTTGCGTTCTTTTGGATGTAAGGTTATCCTTGTAGGTTTGGAGGTTCCTTTGGGCATAAAGGGATTTTTTTAATGTCTTGAATAAGTCTTTATGATCTATCCCTTACTATTTTATTTTCATTGTGATCATTAATGAAAGGAGTTTTAGAACTTCCTAATATTTTCCTATTACAGATAATCGTCTTACATGTTTGATGATTGTGTCAACTTATTCCACAATTTTCATTATATAGGAGTCTAATCAAAAGTGTGTGTGTTCTTCATATCCTCCTTCATATTATCATAAAATTTCTTGACCCTTTGAATTTTCTAAGATAATTTTTTATTTGTATTTACCTCTATAAGTTTTGAGGCCATACACTTTGTAATCTATTAGTCCTTTTTAGAGTTGATTTTGTTTCTCTATTGGATGTTGTATGAGGTATTTAGATTCTACAAGTAGGGTTTCAAGGACCTTGACTTGCTTATTTAGCTAATATTTTTAGGATACTTTCTTCTTCAAACCTTTATTTTCTTGTTGGAGGTGGCCCCTTTGTGCCTTTAGCTATGCCAATTTTACATCCATTTACCTATTTGTGATCTATAGTGCTTCATCCTCAACTACAAGATGACTATATTTTATTTCTGTACCAAATGTAAGTTGTTTAGTGAATTGGACCATTTGGTATGGGTCCATCTTGTCTAGGTCTATATGGGACACCCTAATAGTTAAGTTAGCAATTTTTTTTGCTTCAATAGTAGGGTTAACATTATTTGTCTTGACAACATACACCTTATCTCCCTTCCTTGATGACTAGGAATTAAAAACTATCAAGACCTTAGAGGTCTTTTATTGAATCTTTTGTATTCCTTATCCCATCTATTCTCTTCAACAATAAGGACATCCAATTCCTTGACAACATCTATTTCTCTCGCATTATGTGTAGAGCTTTGCTAGTTTTTTCAATCACACATGTTGGCAAGGGAGATATTATAGAATCAACTTATTTTTATGGTACAATAATCATTGTTTCCTATAGGAGATGTTATTATGCTTGAGATGGTGGGAATATGGAGGTGGATGGTAGAATGAAAAGGAAAATTATACATTGATAATAGCAAATTGAGTGGATGTGACAAGAGTGGGATGTGATGCTAATTTGACTAAGGTGGTAGAAAGGGGTGACATGATGCATGGGACCAATGGTCATGAGGTAATAGATTACTTGAATGGATAAGGAAAGGATGTGATGGATGTGATTTCCATCATGACCATAACTATTGAAGGTTGGTTTTTTTATAGATAACTATAATGTAGGATGATTCTTGGGGAAAAGGTGCTACACTAATGGATGGTGAGAGAAGTATAGTATGAGAATAGGAAGGGAAAGATACAAGAAAATAAAAAAATAAGGGAGGGATATAAGGGGGAGTTGTGGATGGTGATAGGGGACTGCTAATGAATGAAATTATGGCTATTAGATTGGCCATTCCCAACTCAAACATGGAGCATTATTGAGGGGTTTTTGCTTGTCAAATATAAGGTATATGCCTCTATTGTTGCTATTTTTTTTACTGTGACCACCTCTCCTAACATAGGTTCATACGTCTCAAATCGTTTTACCCTTACTTATTTTTCACATAATTACTATGACAAATGCTAGAGTTGGTGTAGTTGATATGGTAATCATTGACATAACCTTTTATGTGGACTTATGTTTGTGAGGGGTCGAGGTCCCTTATACTACTTCCATTATTATCTTGGTCTTATTTATGTTGTTTGGATGCCCCTTATCAGAGTTGGTAAAAATTTGGTATCAAATACAATATCTCTTATGGATTTGGTTATTACCTCTATTTTATACCTCATCCTCTTCCATGTAAGATTATTTTGACTAATGTACCCAATATTCTAAAGCACCATAAACCTCTCATGGTTTAGATTTATGTCAAGGTCAAAGTCATATTTCTGGTTGGTGTAGAAGACATGCCACATTGAGGGGTGAGTATACTAGATTTGAATTTCATCGTCATACCCTTATTTTTTTCCAAAATAGTAAGGGTTATTTACTTATCCAAGTTAGCCTATCAATTCATATTATACCTCTTTTCATTTGCATAGAAATGTCAAACATTTTACCCCTAAGGATTTTTTCAAAGATTCCTTTTGGATCATAAGACCAAAAATATCCAAGTTGTTTGAGAGCCATCTCTCTCAACCATGCCTTTGCTACTAAGTGGAACCCACACAAATTTGGTATTATGCTCATGATTTTTTCCTTAAGTGGGCAGAAGATGGTTTTCTTCTACCCTTTGAAGTATCTCAAGTCCATGTACCCGAGTTGTATGTATTCTAGATTAGACATGTAACTCGATACTCATTTAGGCAACTTGAAAGACATGCATGAGAAGCCATAGGGGTGGATAAAATACCTATCCCTCCCCATGTAGAAATATCCTCTCAACAATTTTTCCTCTATAAGCAACTACCTCATCTCATCTATTAGTCTTGGAACTATTCCCCTAAAATTCTCCATATTGACCTCAAACACCTTATCATAGAAGTCGTAGGAGGTTTTTCTTGCTTCTTTATAGGGTACATTAATGCACCCTACAATGGCCTGAAGTTGTCCATATTATTCTATATAGTCTAACTAGATGGTGGAAAATAATATCTTCTAGTAAAGGATCAACCAAACTAAGTAGGATGTATAGTGAAATCTCCTCTCTTCCTTAAACTCTTAGTTAATTTTCTACATAATCAAAATGTATTTGGTACTATCAATAATTTGGGAGTTTCTTGAATAGGTCTACACTACATGTAATAGGGATATATATTTTGCATAAATATTTTGGTCACTCTTATCCCCTAGGACTATGACTATTCTTGACATTACAAATTGCAAATATTTCTTAAACTAACTCAACTCTAGCAAGTTGATACTAAATTTGGCTAGTAGATTTGGATTTTCTAGGTAAGAAGTCGAATTTTTACTAATAGGCATAATATTTCCTACACTAGATGTCCATTTAGGTCTTAGGAGTTTAGGAAATCCACATGGTTGGGTCATTAGTGGCATTTAGCATATTCCTTATGACTATATAATATAAAATACATCCTCCATCCATTGGGGGAGCTTAAAACTCCTAGCCAGTGGATCATACTTCTCTACTACCTCTAATAGCTCTAAGAAACTCCACACTTGTTCTAGATTAATTGTTAGTATGGATGTCCAAATACTACTTACATTCCATGAATCAGTTTGAGGACCTAGGTTGTAAATTTTAAGGTTCTCATTTATTATTTTCCATGTCATATGGGTATAGTTTCCCTCCATACTTTGGAATGAGTCCTTAAAATAATATTCAAGTATATTTAGAGGTATGGAACCTTACCTCTTTCTTTTTCCTTTGTTTTCTTATGTGTCTACTTCTCTACTGGTCTAAAATCTATTCATGTGAATAATATTGGTGATAGTGAAACAATAATAGGTAGGGCAATGGTTGTGGAAGATGGTGATATAGTTTGTGCCTTTGGAAATGAAGTGTTGGAAGATGTGGATGTGGTGTCCATGATGAGAAAATGGCAATTTTGATCTGTTAAGAACAATGTTGATTCACTTGCTAGTTTGGATTCATTCTCTCACAAAAATAAGTGACTCACTTGCTAAAAGTGCTTAGAAGAGTTAGGGATGATGGAGTGATTCATTTGAAATTGGAGTGATTTGAACAAAGAGGTGAAATAGTTTTCCTATAAAGGATGAGTAATTTGCTTGGTAAGTTTGAGCAATTGGATCATGTAGTAGGGCTTAGGCCAAAAATAATTTTTATTTTCAATTTTTCCTCAAGTGGTTTGATCAGGTATCAACAACCAATAAGCTCCTATATTATATAAATTTACTAGTTATTTGTATATTATTATCCTATTAAGCATGCTACAAACTCTAGAGAGTGTATCTCTTGTAGAATTCTTCAACAATACAACACATAAATGATAGGACCCACCTAGGATTTATATAGAACCTAGGCAACATGCACCCTTCCCATGCCTTGGCATGAGCTACTTAGACATGGTGATCATCATGTTAGCATTTGATTTCCCCTCCCTATCCATGGTTGGCATGGGGTTTCCCATACCACTCAATTATAGTGAGCACTTCAATTGCTATAAATTAATGACTTAAAGTTTTTAACATTGTCCTTAAAATACTTACCATATTGTCAATTTCAAGAGGAAAAAAAGGGAATTTTGACAAAACTAGGAAGTTAGAGAAAATAAAAGAAGAAAACCAGGATAGAAATTAAAGGAGAAACTATTTGTCAAGTTTAATAGCCACTACTATGTACATATATAGTCTTTTGGATTGATTTTTCACTATACAAATTAGAGATGTTGTTTATTTATAGAAATAGGTAATATTAATCCCTCTATGAAGGAAAGTCTATATATAATTGGACCCACAATTTTAATAATTTGGTAGGGTCAACTCCATAATGAATCAATATTATAATGTACCCCTAATTTTATTTTATCTTCATCCTTCTTGATTATAAGGTCTCTTTTATATTATACTTCTATAGATACTTTATCAAACCACCTTTTTTCAACTACTTGATGCTGCCAAATCTTCTTGAAGGACTTCACTCTCTCTTATTATAGGGCTAGTAGTGCATTTGATATTGCTTGAATAGGTTCAAATCATTGTCCCCTAACCTGATCTATTGTAACATTTGGATGGAAGGGATATAAAGGTTAAAAGGTGACACCACCTTCTTGTGGTAGACTAGATTTATGGAAGATGACTTGGTGGATAATTTTGGCCCCACTCTATCTACCCATAGTGTTTTATATAACTTTGTATTACAATCCATATGAGATTTTAAAATGGTCTTTTTCAAGATCCTTGTGATGTTTTTATTGATTAGCTCAACTAATTCATTTTCTTATGCATAAAAATTGGATGACGTTTTAAGTAGAAACCCAAAATCAAGGGTAAATTTCATCATTTTATCCCCCATGAAATAGGTGGCATTATCTATGATAATGGCAAAATATATTCCAATCCTTGTGATGATATATTTAAGTAATTAAACACAATTTATTGATTAGTTTCCTTGGTTTGGAATGCTTTGACCCATTTAGTAAAATAATATGTAGCAATAAGGGTTCATTTGTGGCTTGTACTTGATACAAGGTTAATTTTTACTCTAAAGTCTAGGTCCTACTATTGGAATGGTGCAATCATGGTGATAAGTTTCAAAGGCATTGGATATTATCCCTAAAGCCAATATCCCTCTATAGCAATCAAATTAGCTTTTGGAAGCAATCAATTAGTTTTTACAAGTGGATTGGTACCTTGTTTTCAAACTTAGTCAAATTTTAATAATTTTGGGGGTCTTTCTACTACCTGGTCCTCTACCATTGCATTCTCCTTTAATATTAATACAAGTTTACAAAGGTAGTGTTAGCATACTATATGTATGGTGACTTCATGGTACATCAAACTTGTTTTACATAAGATCCTATATCTCATCTCTATATTTAGGTATCAAGTCTACAAAATTAAGACCTATGCTCTATATATATATATATATATATATATATATATATATTGTTTGTTCTCCTTCAACTAATTTTTAGTGGTAAAAATCCCAACAACTTCCACCAATTGGTATCACCAAACAACTATATTACTCTAAGGTATTTTGCCTCCCCCATAAAGTATTCAAATGGTTTTTTATGACTTCTTAATATTTTCTTCTTATAGATATTAGTTCTACATGTCTAATGATCTCATCAACCTATTCCATAATTTATTTTATGGAGGTAAATTAAAAGTATTTATGCGTTCTTCATCTCCTCCTTGATCTAGTCTCAAAATGTCTTTGACCCTTTGAATTTCTTGATTCTACTTTCAATTGGTAGCCACCTATTTAGGTTTTGAGGCCATCAACTCTATAATCTATTGGTTATTTTTTTGAGGTCTTTCTAGAGTTGAATTTATCCTTTTATCATCTATTGCATGAGGTATTCAAATTCTACAAGTAGGTTTTTGAGGTCTTCAACTTGATTTTCTAGTTGATCTTTCTTAGAGACTTCCTTCAACTCTTCAATGTACTATTGGAATTTATCATTTTGTGTTTTTATCTATCATTTCTACCTCTATTTACTTATTTTTTATTTGTATTGCTTCATCCTCAATTATAATATAACCATGTTATATCATTGTTTCAAGTATAACTTGTTATTAGCCAATAGGACTATTTGGTATGGGCCCATCTTGTGTAGGTCTAACTAGGATACCTTAGCAGTTAAGCTAGCAAGTATTATTGCTACCATGGATAGGTCAAATTTGGTTACCTCAGTAATATACACCTTGTATTCCTTGACAACTGTATAATAAATAACTACCAAGACCTTAAAGGTCCATTTACTAAGTATTTTGTATTCCTTGTTACATCTCTTCTCCTCAACAACAAGGATGTCTAATGCCTTGACAAAATCTACAATGAATTTAAATGCAAAATTTGTCCTAGGAATTTTAGTCACACTTCTTGAGAAGGGAGCTCTTACAAACTCAAATCCTTGGCCTGGGGTGATGGGAATAATTTCATATAGGAGATATTACCAAGTTTAAGGTGGTGAGCATGTGGAGGTAGATGGAAAAATGAGGGGGGAAATTATGTGGTGATAGCAAGCAATAGAGTAGAAGTGACAAGAGTGGGGTGTGATGCTAATACAACCAAGGTGGAAGAAAGGGAAAATATGGTGTATGCGACCAATGGTCATGAGGTGATGGCTTGGATAAAGGGAGATGGTAAAAACATGATGGAAGTGGTTCCCACTATGACCATAGCTATTAGTGGTATGGTACCTCTTAAATAACCATGAGGTAGTGTACCTCTTGAGTAAATATGTGGTACATTGGTTGATGGTGATAGTAGTAGAATAATGGGAAGAGGAATATGTGGGAGTAGAGGAAGAAAAAGTGATAGAGAGAAGGATAAATGGTGGATGGTGATAGGAGAGTGGAAGTGGGTGTAATTATAAATATTAGACTAGTTATTCCCAACTTAGGAAGGGACCTTCCTTGAAGTATTTACCATCCTCAAGCTAAGTTATCCACCTCTATTATTGATATTATGTTTCTATGACCACATATCCAAATATAGATCCATAACTATTAAACCCCTTCTCCCCATTAATTATTGTTTACCTAACTACTATAACCAATGCTAGAGTTGCTTGTTAGAATATTTTTAATTAAAATAATCACATCCACATAATTATTGCAATCAAAGTAGTAATCATGAAAGAACATAATATTGCAATAAAAAATTGCTACTCTTTGAGCAAGCAACCTCCTAAATAATACTTTGATTCAAGGGTTGTATTATAAAATCACAATACAAAATTGCTAGACTCTTTGAGTGAGCAACCTCCTAAATAATACTTTGATTCAAGGATTGAATCACATACATGTTTCCACTTGAACTATAATCTTCTACAAAAAAATAATTACATTCTTTATAATAGTCAAATAAAATTACCCCAATTGTCTAGGCATATCAAGTGCCACTTACCATTAAATTTTTTTATAAAATATCATTAGAATGAGATCCCCATGTTGGAAAGAGGGTCATTACATAATAATATTAGGATGAGATCCTGACATACATTTCACTTCAAAAAGCTTTACTATCAAAGTTGAAGATGATAAAACTACTATTGTAGCTACTAGGGGGACTCACATGTGGCATCTTCATGTTGTAATCCTTACCATTGAATGAGAACATCGATGATGACACGATTGTGAAGGATATAAAATATCCTATCCAAAATTTGTTTAACCTCAAGAATGATATATCGTTCTTCATACAAATCTAGTAAAGTGGATTGAACCTATGCCTTGTTACCGACAACCCTTTTTAGATAAGAGATATGAAATATTGGATGGATCCTAGAAGTGGTCGAAAGGGCCAATTTTTAGGCTGTTGAACCAATCCATTGTAATACTTGGTAGGGACCATAGTATTTGGTGGTAAGTTTTTGGCATCTTTAGTGATGGAATGGTGATTTTTTGTAGAGTTGTAGGTAGAGAAAAACCATGTCTCCCACTTCAAAGTTGTGCTCAGAATGGTTTTCATTAGCTTTTTAATGTATATAATTTGGGCCATTTCAAGATTTTTCTCAAGTTGTTAGAGGACAACCACATGCTAGTTGAGAGTGGTATCAACAACGTAAACTTTAAATATTATTGGAATGTATGAGGATGGTGTTAGTGGAGGAAGATTGTATAGTACTTCAAATGGTATAACTTTGCTTGTAGTGTGATATGAAGTACTATACCACCATTTAGTCAAAGCGAGCCATGTATCCCATTATGTAGTATGTTTGACTGCAAAGCAATGAAGGTAGGTTTCCAAGAAATTGTTAATAATTTCTATTTGGCTATCAATTTGAGGATGATAGGTCAAACTCATTTTGAATTGAGTTCCCTACAACTTAAACTATTACCACAAAAAATGATTGAAAAAATTAGAATCCTCATCTAGCACAATAGATTTGGGCATTCCATGAAGGTGAAATATGGAGTGCAAAAATATTTGGACAACTATGAAGGTTGTGTAGGGATGCGATAAGAAAAAAATAAACATACTTTTTGAGGTGATCCACTATCACTAGAATAGCTAATTTTCCTCCTAATTTGGGTAACCTTTCAATGAAATCCATAGAAATATCAGCCCATATTGTTCCAGAATTGACAAGGGATGAATGGTTCTAGGGGAACACATAGTTTCATACTTCATTCTTTGTCACCTATCACATTCAACCATGAAATTTTTAATATCACTTTTCATTCCCTTATAAAATATATTATGCTTAGTCCTTTTATAGGTTTTTATAAACCCACAATATCATATTGTTGGTGAGGCATACATTTCCTACAAGATGAACTCACATTTGTGAATTTTGGGGAATAACAAGTTGGTCATGATATCATAATTCTTGACCACCCTAAGTGTATCTATCGAATGAATTGGGATTTTCATGGATTTTTTTGATCAAATTTTACAAACTAAAATTTGTGGCTGTTTCTTCTCTAAGATGATAGATCCATTGAGAAAGTTGTGCAGATATAACATTTAACATAACCTAATATTTATACTGTTGGGATAGTGCATTGGCCACTATATTCTCTTTTCATTTTTTATATATGATTTCATAATAATATCCCAATAATTTATATACCCACCTTTATTGTTTATGTGTGACTACTCATTGTTCCAAGAAGTACTTAAGAATTTGATCGTCAATTTTGATTGAAAAGTGACACTCAATGAGATATGGCTTCCAATGATTGTCATATTTTAAAATAGTAGGCATATCCTTTTCATAAGTAGATTTTCCCACATGCTAGCCTAAAAGGTCTCTATTGGTAAAGGCCAATGGTCTTACTTCTACCATCAAAAATACCCTAATTCCATTGCCAAGAGTATCACTTTCAATTACAAAAGATTTAAAAAACAACATTGTTAACACCAGGGTGGTTGTCATAGCTTGCTTTAATTTCTTGAAATCTTTCTTCATTGGTTTTGACCACATAAAAAATTCTTTCTCAACATGGCTATAAAAGAAGTTGTTATCTTTTCATAGTTCTACACAAATTTATGGTAATACCTAATGAGTGCCAAAATTACTTTAAGTCCCTTTAAAGTTTGAGGTTTTGGCCATTATTTAACAACTTGAATATTTTTAGGATCAACTTTAACTACGTTGGTGACAATGTGAATCAAAAAGTCTACATTTTGTAAACTAAAATAACACTTTGATCACTTGGCATGAAGTTGATTCTTAGAAAAAATTTATAGGGCCTGATCCAAATATTGGAGATGCTCCTCCTAAGAATTATTGTAAATCAGAATATCATCAAAGAATACTAGGATAAATTTGTGAATGAAGGACAAGAAAATAGATTTCATCAAATTCTAAAAAGTGGAAGGTGCATTGGTAAAACCAAATGGTATAACCAAGAATTCATAATGCCCTCCATGATTCCTAAAAGAAGATTTAGGAATTTCATCATACTTGATTCGAATATTATGGTATCTTAACCACAAATATAGTTTTGATAAATATTAGGCACCATGCAACTCATATAACAACTCATAAAATACTAGAATGGAAAATTTATCTTTAACAATTATTTTATTGAGTTCTCTTAAATACAAAAAAATTCCAAGACCCATATTTCTTCACTACCAGCAACATTGGATAAGAATAAAAACTAATGTTGGAGTGAATATCCCCTATAATATGAAGTCCCTACACAATTTTCATGATTTTTTATTTTTTGAGATATTGATACTTACAACAAAATACATTTGGAGGAATACAACCTAGAGTAAGTTGAATCACATGGTTGTGAGTACTATAAGGTGGTAGTCCTTTGAGTTCCCTAAATAGTGTATCATGTTTTTACAATAACTTTTTTAATTATATTCCTCTTGATGGTCCTTGTACCCATCATCTATAGCTTATATATATAATATTTGGGCCACAACTCCATGGGATGAATTTTTCAATAGTTTCTCCATCATATGAGACAAAATAAATTGAGTAGCATTGGCATTCATTCCTTGTAAGGTGCACTAGTTCTTGTTGGTTTTGAAATATACCTAGGTAAGTGAATGAGGGTAATGCACCCTCAAGACCTTAGCCAAGAGATTGGATGGCTCAAAAATAGGGATTTTTGAGTCAACCTCCTGAGAAGGTTGGTTCTTATGCCTAGCTAATATAACTAAATGGAGGGTTGCATACTAGAGTAAGAAATGTAAAGGGTTAGAAATATGAGCTAAAAGTGGTACATATTTAGAAACATCAAGATACATGGTGTAGAGAGTCTTGCAAATTGAATTTAAATTAAACCACCTAATAGAACAACCTACTTTCCTTATGCATTCAAAATATTTGACATTAAGAACTATGAGTGATGCTAAATCATTCTAGAAATATAAAAATAAATTCAGGTAGAATCCATAATGTAGAAAAACTATAGTAAAATTATCCATTCCTAGCTTTAAAAAAAAGTTATTAGAACTCAGTGAGACATACATACATGTTTTGCATAAGAAGTTAGTAGGAGTCTAGACAACAATCCAATTATAATTCAAGAAGGCATATATTTGTCAATCAATACAATCATGTCAAAGAGTCAACCCTTACAATGTCTTGAATTCTATTATACATAGATATTTACAATGCATTTAATTATCTAAGAATTATTATTGTCAAAGCATATTACAGGTTTTAGAGTAGGCACAAAGAGTGGGTACCACATTTAATTTCATTGTGCTTAGCTACTTTAGGTATGATCTACGGATGTTGATGATGTAGATTTCATATTGAGATTGTATTACATGTTGTATCATTGTATTGTAACCATTATATGATAATCCACTCCTTTCTACTATGCATAACCAACTAAGCAAGGTTAGGTGTGCAATGTGAAAATCTTTGGTTGTTGAGATATTTTGATAGTGATGATTCTTGGTGGTTGATCAACACACACATACCTGCTAATATGGATGATTTTGGATCACTCATGCAGATGTTGGAAAAATGGGAGGAGTAACTTATTATTAAATGGTGACCATGACTACACAATGCATCCTTTAACTTCCTCCTTATGCCAATATTTTGATGTTTTTTCGCCAAATACTAGATGTTAATATGAACAGTTTGACATCTGATTTTGTATATATATAATGCCAGGCATCAAGAGTCGTTTGATATTTGCTTACTTTGTTGTTGTGTTTCCATGCTTAGAACTATTTTGCATTTGGGAGTGCTTTTGGATTGTCAATATTTTAAGCTCCTAATGTTGAAATCATTACCTTATAAAATCTAACACTCTTGGAAGAGTAACAAGTTATAGAATTGGATGTCAGATATTGAGTTTAGTACCTTTAGATATTTCTTACTTGAGATTGTTTTTCACCATGCCATACATTTTATGCCCTCCTACTAATATCAACATTATGGTCCATATGAGTAGCTTTATTTGCTTGCACGCAATGCTTAGCTATCAGATGTTGGATCTTGTGTCTTTGCTTTTACTCCTCCTTGAAGAATATCATACATCAATTTTTTGTTGTCTTATTATTGATATCAACCTCTCATATATCTGATAGACTTTCCATACTTAACCAAATTCTAATTTTCTTTTGTTGGGTGTTGGGTTTAATGCCTTAGCAAAAACTATTATCCAATAACCATCTACCTAGTTCTTTTTCATCTACCTTAGCATGTTTTGCATCTAGCCACACCTATCTATGATTTACATATTTCAACAATATTTTGGACTACTTTATCTACTTTAGTAGCCTCATATTTTGCTCTTCTAGACTATTGCATGCTCATTGCTTCACTACTTTTTAGCAAAAGAGCTATATGGTATCAACTATACCACATAGTGGATGCAGGTGAGAAAATTCATCTACATTATTGGTGACTTGTAAAGATTTTTTCTTATAAATTTGAGAACCTAGTATGCCTTATCTATGGGATAATAGCTTTTTTAGGGGAAAAGTATCTTGAAGATAAGATAATTATATAGAATAAGAAATTGAAAAAAATAGAGAATTTTAGAGAAAAGAAGTTGATGGATCTAGACTAGAGATGTAAGAGAGGTTAGAGAATTCTAGGCTATAATGTGACTTTTAAAACACTCTTGGAAATAGGTGCATATGTTGATTCAATACCATTCATCTATAAAATGCATCGTGCATTTCAAAACATAGAGGAAGAAAAGTATCAAAGGAATGGAAGATTGGGGTGCATGGAGATCCACATCCAAAGGGGGTGACTTGGGATGTGAAGCTCACTAGGAAAAAGTAAGAAGGTGGATTAGTATAGGGAAAGGGAAGAAGCTAGGCATTGGACTTTTAGGGTATTATGGTGGGATATTCAGGCAGATAGGATGCAAATTCATGAAGGTAAGGTGAATACTAGTAAGGGAAGAGATAGTGGATAATATGGAGATACCTATATGCAAGTAGCTCTAGCAAAATTGCAAGCATATTCCATTACAACTGCATGCTTCTTCAGATCCATAGTAGTTGTTTTAGGGGAATTTTCACCTGTGCAAACCTCCATAAGTAAGTATTCCAAGTGCTTAGAAGCTTTCTTACTTTCTATGCCCTTTTATTTACAAAATAATGCAATTTAATATCTTCTTTTATGTTGGCAAGATCCATTGAATTCTTCACTATTTTTATAAAATGTAAGGTTACACTGAATTATGGAGGAATTACATGCATTAGATGATCATACAATTCTACTTTATACCCTATTTTTGAAATTTATGATAGATAGATTTTCAATTTTCTAGAGATTTTGTCAATATTGTCATGATTTCCTTAGCTTCAGTTGCCCATGTGATCACCCCATTTCCTCCATTTTTATTCTATCCATCCAATCAGATCCACAAGCCATAGCTTTTTCATTAATACAACATGCATTAGAATTCATCACTCTACCATTGCAACACGTTAGTTCCAATTTAGAATGATGTTCATATACTCAAGATTGATGCAAAGCATCATATGGATTCAACTTATACATGTCAGTGTGCCTCACGATATCCTCTTGTTGATATTTTATATCCTTCATTATGAGCATATTCAAAGAATTTATTTCACACATCATCACAATAGTAAAACCTGATCATGGTTATGCCATACAAAATGAATTTGCTTTTCCATTGGGCTATAGAGTCAAAATTATGGGATAAGGAGAAAACATGATGCAAAGTGATGGTGGCAATAAGAGGGAAGAAGAATAAAGAAAGAATAATAAATTCATGCCTATACATTATAGGTTCTAGAGCTTCCTAGTTGGGTTTGGTTGTCTTGTGCATATACATAGATGTTTGCTTCGCCTTTGCATTATCTTTGTATTTTTTGTGTTGATTATAATACAAAAGGTGAATCATATCCCCTTTCAAGAGATTTCTTCTAAATATTTCTTCTCTTGTACCAAGTCTATATTAGCAAACCTCCATGGGTTGAAGAGTAGCTTGGAATGGTCCTGGTAGTTGGTCAAGCCTACTAAAAAATGAAGATTCGTATACTGACCAACCCATCAGATCACTTGAATCTGAGCCTTGTTTATTTTCCTACCCTATCCATGGTTCTCATTACCTCAATAGCATGAAAATGTCCTTGATAAATGGTAAAAAAATAGACTAGGAGGTTGTGGCTACTGCTACTTGAACCCCTCATAGAACAAGAAGAGATCAAACATTCTCAATCAAAGAGTAAGCCTAGAAAATAATAGGATAGTGTTAGCTAACACCAAAATGGTTTTAGCTAACATAAGGATGGTTCCTAGACTACCATAAATTTTAATTTTAGGTTTAGCTAACTCTAGAAAGGCTAATATTGATTATTTTCTTTTGGTATTGCTTTTTATATTCTTGCCATAGGGATTTTTAGAATTTATTGTATCTTTAACCAAGAAACCCTATTCATTATTTATTTTAGTAAGCACTTATCCACCATATATCCTTGGGATGAAATTATTCCTTAAGAGTGAATAGCCATTGAGGAGGAAACTCCCTTTTATAGGCTCTTGTTCCTTGAAGGTGTCTTTCATTCTAGCTCGTATTGTCAATTATGATCATGTCAATTTCCAAGAAGAAAAAATTCCTTCTGAACCCTTTTAGAGCATGTGGCATGCCTCACATGTTTTCAATTTTTTTTTTTATCCATGTAACTAATTTACTTGACACTTAAACTAATATACAAATTTTTATTTGCCTATCATACTATTTACACAAAATTATGGTGCACCAACGTATACCGATTGTGCCTGGTTCTTCATCCTTTGCCTCTGATTCTGCAATGGCTGAAATATATGATGCTAAATTTATGATTTTTTATTTTACATTCACTTTGAAATTTTTATTTCCATTTAACAAGATCTTGTCATTAGTTTGGTTCTAGGTTTGTGCCAACTTCTTGGACTGATTGAAAATCAGCATACAAAATTAGCATTGTTGGCTTTTCTTTATAATATAGATGCTAAATTAATTTCCCAATGTAGATACGTTGGTATGTTGCATCCCAAACTAGTTGAATATTTTTAGTCGGATCCAAATTTCTACTTTGGGATGCTACTTGGGGTACTTTTTAGTAGAGTTCCCTCCCTCTTGCATTTGTCCCATAATCATTGAATTTGGTTATTGAAAAAATAGCTAGTTGATTGAAACAACAAATGATGATTGATCTATAGATTGCACCAACTCCCTATTTCAGAAAACTGGGGGACTTGAAAGCCAACGAGGAGAGATTATCTTATGATTGGTTTTTGCTCTTCGTTTGGCCAATCAGTTAATTTTATTTCAGCCAAATGTACATTGCTTTCTTATTGATATTTCCCAATGTGATAGGGCTAAAGCTTTTTAGCTTGAACCCAAACCAATTTTTGAATTTAGGGAATAATCATTTGGCCCTATGCCAAATGTCTTCAATTTAAGGATACATATTGAATGTTGGTAATAAATCAACAACCACAACATCTTGAATTCCTACTAGGTCTGGCAACCTTTACAATAGGATTGATACTTCTTTGATGACTCCTCCCTTTGGGACCAATACTTTAACTTGCAACACTTTAAAATCAGTTATATGATATCTTATGCCCATTGCATCATAGAATAATTGAGGCATAATGTGAACATTGATAGACAAATCAATTATGTAGTTGTGCAACACCCAATATTCCAAACATACCAAAAGGTAAAAGGACTCAAAATCAATTTTTCTTGAGCCAATGGATAGCTATTTGTAGGATGACTTGTTATACATTAAGCTTCAACAAAATTTACATGTCTAGATATAAGCATATCTTCTTACAGTTCTCTGGCCTTGACCAACCTTTTAGTTGTCTTTCCATAAGTTCTTGTCATATCTCCCCTTTGATTTCTTATCATGGCCAGATAATGTAGTTTTTGGTAGGCCTATTTGCTTTTGCAATGTAAGCATAATGCTTTTGAACTATATTGTTTTCCACCTACCTTTGGATTTTATATTCTTTCCTCTAACTTGACTTCCTTTTGCTCTACTTCATCTTCAATATTTTTTGTGACCTAAGCATTAGGCTACTTATGATGATCTCCTTTTGAATTTGAATCATTCAGATTCTATCTAATAGATTCTCTATTTATAAGTGACTTCTCTGGATGCATCACAAGATTTATGACTTCCTTCAAATGTAGATTTACCTTTGTAAATAAATTCAATAAAGGCTTGGTTTGTCACACTCTTCATTTATTGACCCTTTAGGATCATCCAAAATAAAATTCTCCTTTGGAATTTCCTTATTGGTGCATTAAATATTGTTTAAACAAATATCATTTGCACCTTCAGTTTGATTTCCAAGGAAAATTTCTTGAGCATCCCTATTATGCTGGACTTGATGGGACAAGTGCTCAAGTTTTTCTAGCTCTTTTGTCAGTTGTTGGATAATATTTATTATTTTTTGAGTTGTATATGTTGGATAATATTTATTATTTTTTGAGTTGTATTGGATGTTAATAAACTCTCTATATATGAGGAATTGCATGAATATATTGTACATATAGGAGTTAGCTATTGTTACAATCAAGGGTTCATTAGAGTTTTTTATGGATCTATCTAATATACTATTGGGTACTTTACATCACCAGCTCTAGGGAAAATTTTTCTTATAGCAATCAACAAGTTCTTAGCCTTGATGGCCACTTGAAAAACATGAGATTTTTTTTTCTCATTTTACTACTAGATTTGTAGGCTCAGACTTGAGTTCAGGGCTCAAACATACTGCATGTATACCTATGCTTGATATGGTCTTACCTCCCTAGGGATCTTATCCCACAACCTTTTGAATATGATATTAAAGTCTATGATCCTTTCTAGAGGTTGTATTTTGATATATAAAAATTATGTGAGCAAGTTGAAGATATTTCTTGGATCATAAAACAATAATATGAAAGGTTCAATAAAGTATGTCTAATAATTAATATTGTTATATTCCAAAGATCTAAACCATTGCAATGCCTTCCATTGGAAATATTGAGCTAAAATTATGACCATAACATCCTCAAAAAATATATTATAGATAATAGCCAGAGTTGTAACATCTTTGCAGTGCTCATAAGTAGTCTTTCTAATGCCATCATAGGTAGGAAAAACTTATAGTGCACCAATTGTGATTTTATTAAAAGCTAAAATATCTAGCAGTTCAACACCATTCTAGGTTGGACATACTTTTACAACCATGGCTCTAAAATGTTTTTTCTACTATATTAGTAGGTTCATATGGTTAGCACCTAGTGCACTATTGAGGCTTATTGATATTATCACCATTTGATTCTAAGTGTGCCTGTCAACACATTCACCATTTTCTTAGGATCCTTGGGCCAATAGAGTTACCAAGTGAACATACAATCTTTATAAACGAGGTAAAGACTATTTACAAAAATATTTAATTATTTGGATGATTGAAATGAGATTTATGGAATCCTATCCCATTGGGCATGCCACAAATACTCTTAGTAGCATGGTGGGTAGATTATCTTATGGAGTGTAACCCTTTGGTCCCATAGGGTGTGTCACAAATACTCTTGGTAGCATGAAATCCACCTAGGTAAATGAATGAGTGGAATGCACCCTCAAGACCTTGATCAATAGATTGGATGGATTATAAATAATGGTTTTCGAGTCAAACTTTTATGAAATCTATTTCCTATGCCTAGCTAATATAACTAAATGGGGGGTTGTAAACTAGAGTAAGAAATGCAAAGGGTTATAAAAATGAGCTAAAAGTGCTATGGATTTGACAACATAAAGAGACATGGTGTAGAGAGTCTTTCAAATTGAATTTAAATTTAAACACCTAATAGAAAAACCTACTTATGCTTTCAAAATATTTAATTTCAAGAAATTTGAGCAATGCTCAATCATTCTAGAACTATGATGAAAAATCTAGGTAAAAGTATTAATGCAAAATAACTATAGTAGAATTACCCATTACTAGCTTTAACAAAAAGTTATTAGCACTCAATGAGACATACATACATATTTTGCACAATAAGTTAGCGTAGCCCAAACAAAAATCTAATTCTCATTCAAGGTGTATGGTTCTCAATCAATGCAATCATGCCAATTGTAAATTCCAAAGAGCCAACCATTAAATTTCTTGCATTCTAGTATAAATGGAGATTTACAATGTATTTATTTATCTAAGAATAATTTTTGTTAGAGCATATTGTAGATTTCAAAGCAAACATAGAGATTGTGTTGCATTTAGTTTAGTTTTCCTTAACTACTTCAAAAATAATCTATGGATGTTGATGATACAAATTTGATCTCAAGACTAGCTTGAGAATTGTATCATTGGATTGTAACCATCAGATGACACTCCACTCCTTTTTTTTTGCATATCCAGTTCAATATGGGTAGGTGTGTGATGCAAAAATATTTGATCGTTGAGATCTAAAAATGATGATTCTTGGTGGTTGATCGACATGTGCACAGTTACTAATGTGGATGATTTTATATTACTCATGTAGAGGTTGGCAACATGGGAGGTATCACAAAATATCGGGTGGTGACCTTGACTATGTAATGTATCCTTTAACTTCATCCTCATGTCGAGCCTTTGAATTTTTTGTTGCTAGATACTAGATGTTAATTTGAAGATTCTAATAGTTGATTTTATTTATATATAACACCATATGTTGAGATTTATTTGATCCTTTTACTTTGTTGTTAGGTTGCCATGCTTAGAACTATTTTACATCTGGGAGTCTTTTTGAGATTTTAAGCTTTTGGAAGATTAGTGAGTTATAGCATCGAATGTCTAATACAAGGTTTAGTGCATTTAAATATTTCTTTCTCAATATTATTTTACACCATGCTAAACATTTTATGCCCTCTTGCTGATATCAACATTATGATATGTTTGGCTAAGATTTATTTGCTTGCACTCAATGCTTGGCTACAAAATTCTAGGTGAAATATATTGGGTCTTATACCTTTGCTTTTGCTCCTCCTTGGATAATGTTAGATTCTAGATTTTTTTTGTCTTGTTTCTAACATCAACCTATCATATATCCAACAGGATTTCCACACTCAATTAGATTTTGTTTTTCTTTTTTTGGGTGTCGGATTTAATGCCTTAACACAAAATATTATTTGATAGACATCAACTTGGTGCTTTTTCATCCACCCTAGTTTTTTTTTGCATTCAGCCATACCTATCTATGCTTTGCATCTTTTGACAATATTACATCCATATTTGTCTACTTTAATAGCCTTATATGTTGCTCTTATAGACTATTGCATGCTCAGTGTTGCACTACTTATTAGAAAAAAAACTATATGGTCTAAACTATACCACATAGTGGATGTAGGTGAGAAAATTCACCTATAGTTCCCTATCAGTTGAATTTAATCCATAGCTCAAAAAATATCACAATATTGGACCCAATATTCTCATCCATTATGATCCAAAAAACATCACATCCACCTAGGGATAAGGCAAACACATATTTCTTAATATTGTATTCCCCTATTTGTATCTTAAAACTTTGGTACTTTCCTTTACAAGGCAAAGTTCCTCAATTGGAAATCATGACATCAATGGAGTTACAAGTATTAATATGACAATTCCCCTATTTTCCACCCTTGGGTAAAAACATTTATGTGTTCTCTTAGAGGAAATTATAATTATTACTCATCGTCCTTTGAAGTGTCCTATCACCTTCATGATTTGGGGAGTTGATATACTTACTAAGGCATGCATCAAAATTTTGGGTTGGGAATCTACTAGAGCTTCTATTTGTTCTATGTGTTCCGCTTCCTAATGATCCTTTTCCACTTATGAATATTCTATGGTTATTTCCCCATCCACATCAATAAAATACAATTTTTTGTGCACATATTTGTCCTAGAGAGTACTTATCATCATAGTTATACCATAGCCCTTGGACTCTTTTGGCTTCCATTTCTTCTTGTGTTAAATATTTCATGGTAAGAGATTTGTTGGGAGGATTGAATATTGTCTTGGATAAAAAAGGTGGCCAATGTGGGGAGAACTTGGGGGTGTGTCCATAAGCCTTAAATTTTTCTTCTACCAATCTAGCCAATGTTATTTCCTTCTATAATGTTTACGGCTTTAAAATTTTAACTTCAACATTAATTTCATCCTTCAAACTACTCACAAAATAGATTTGAAATAATTTAGGACTCAAGCCAGTGGCATGATTGGCAAATTTTTTAAATCAATCTTGATAGTCTCAAATAGTTGAAGTTTGTTTGACTTTAAAATGGGCTCTTAAAAAGTAATCATATTCACTAGAGCTAAATCAAGTGAGTAGTTGTTTCTAAAATTCATTCTAAGCCAACTCAAGGTGTGCTTCTTTGAGCAATTGATACCATTGTAGGGCACCAAATTCAAGGCTAAAAGAGGTAATTATGAGATGCATATATTTAGTACTATTATGAATATTGAAATACCCTTCTACTTCACACAACCATCTCTCTAGATAATTTTAAATAAACTTTGGAAAGTCTAATTTAAGCAATTTAAATCCATTATTATTATATGCATCCCTTTCTCGATTGCTTTTCCCTTTGCCCTTTTACTTAAAAGGATCAAATCAACCATATGTGTGGTTATTACTACTAAAAAAACCTTCCAAGTATATAATATTTTCATTTAATTCCTCTTTCATCTCCTATTCTCTTATCACATAGGCCATGGAGTCATGTAAATATTTAATTTCATCTCTTAACCAATTTAATTTATCCTTTAACTAATTTCCTAAATGCTCCCCCCCATTTAGTTAATTGAGATGGAATTTTTTGATCCATATCTTGTACCTTTTGTTGTTTCCTAGAGCTTGTAGCCATATGCTATGATTTTTAAATTTCTAAAGATAATAAAAATAGAAATACTATTTTAGATATTACTATTTTTAGTAATTATCCCTAAAAAGTGTTCTAGTGTTATATATCAAAATTATCACCTTGAAAAGATGATCAAAATGGACTAGGTCTCTAGATGATATTTTTGAAACCTCAAACTATAGGCCAAGGTGTGTGCATTGTCCATAGCCCTCTATTATACTATAGTGATGAACAATAATATTGAGACCAATATTTTGGTGCACTACTCAAGGAGGATTCCACACATACCCTTAAGCACACTACCCACCTCTTTGATAATACAAGAGAGTGATCTTTCTGAGTGTTGTGATCGATGCACTATGGATAGATACATGATAAAAATAATTTCTATGGCTAAAGGTTTCTCCTAACCTTAGAGGGTCTCCCAATACACTCAAAGATATGTAGGAGCTCTAGTCCATATATGGGTTCTATTAGAGGCCTAGGTATTGGAGTTTGATCACCTCTCACTTCACTATATTTTTTATGGGTAATCTGGCTTAGCTAATAATGATATATCTTTTGTGATATTTTAAAATCCCTAGCATAGGATTTATAACATATTCAACTAAAACAAAAAATGGCTCGATTTTATTTTTAACGAAAAATAAACAAGAAAATAAAAACAAGAAAATTTTAAACCTAATAAGTCAAAATGGTAGAGCTATAACTATTATAATCACAATGTAACATGGCCCTAGAATGTCCTCTCATACCACTTGTTATAAAACTTCTAATTAAAATAAGAAAATATACATAAATATTGTAGTTAAAGCATTAAATCGTGAAAGAGCATAATATTAAAATATTAAATGGAAATGCAACAATCTATATTAATCTCACAAAATCATAATACATAATAATTGGCCTATTCAAGAGGGAAACCTCCTAAATAATACTTTGATTAAATATGTAAAATATGCATCCATCTATACCCATTTCTCATTTAGAGACTCTTCATAACCCTAAACTTAACACTCAAGGATCGACTCACATGCAAATTGCCACCTACACTAGAATCTTCTACCAAACAATAGTTACATTCTTTTAGTAGTTACATAAAATAACACCACTTGTCTAGGTGCCACAAGTGCCACATACCATTAAAAAATATAATTAGTATCGGATCCCTAATTTGGAAAGGAGGTCCTTACATAATAATGTTAGGATGGGATCATAACACTACTAGTGTAGTTGAGATGACTATCATCAACATAACTTATTTTTTTGACTTATGTTTATGAGGGTTCATGGTCCCTACTACTACTTCCATTATTATCTTGGTCCTTTTTATGCCCTTTGGAAGCCTCTTGTCCTAGATGGTAGAAAACTGGGTATCAAATAAATTATCTCTTGTAGATTTGGTGATCACGTTTATATTTTACCTCATCATCGACCACATGATAATATTTTGATCAATGTACCTATAATGGCCTATCTCTATTTATTCATGCTTCACAAAGAATAAAAAAAGGAAAAATTTCAAGGGGTCATTTTTTTTTTGAAATAAGGTAGTCATAATTTTACAAAAGTCATGAATGAAGGATAAATATGATGTCCCAAGTACATGTGTAATATGGCTTAGGAGCATGAAATTGAGGAATATTTTGATAATCAAAAGTTTTAGAAACATCAATAAAGTAAGAGGGAGAAGAGTTAACAAATATAATGTTAGGGGATCTTGACAAAGATTAAAGTTTCCTCCAAAGTTACTCTTAATAGCAAAATTTTTATGAGATTTGAGAAATACCAACAACAATAAGTCTCAACCAATAGATAGGAATGCATCAGGATCTAAGGAAGTTAAAGGTATATAAATAATTTGAATTTATCACCAACTAAGAGGATAAGTCAGATTGAGAGGAATTAATAATGCACATGGTGCTTGTAAAGTAGGTGGGATAAATCAACAGGCCATTACTATGGAAATTAAGGGCCATCTATTAGCATTATATTAGTTTATTAATCTAAAAAGATATTAAATACAAGCATGGAAAACACAATACTAAATCTAAAAACAATAATGATGAAAGGTGCCCCATAAATTTTTTAGAATCCCTAGAAGAGGTATATAAGATCACCAAAACAAACCTAAAAATTTTGGAAGGAAATTCTCCTAGTTGTAATCTATATATATCAACCAATTTAGAATTATGAAGGATTAGCAACTTTATAAAGATTTATTTTTATTCCTCTTTGTATATAAGTTAACAAAATCCTTAGCAACTTATGGATGACAAAACCCTAACTCTAGGTATAATCCTTTGTACTACATTTTGTTGCATATGTATATATGTTGGAGGCCATGCATCTACTTTGAAGTCCATTTATGGATCTCATGCTTGGACCTATTTGTCTTATGTGTGTTTATACAAATTATTTTTTTGTGATTATCTATGTTGAGGATAGGATAATGTTTACAATAGACATATTGTGCAAGGATATCATATTTGATCTTTGGTGCATTGCCACCATTTTTAGTTTAGGTTTTTACTTTTCAGTTGTTTTTGCTTTATCTCTCTTACCCTTCTACCCAAGAAATAATTAGAAAGTGTGCTAAACATCCTCATATTATAGAGTCATCATTTTGTCAAAATTTTAGAGGGCCCCAATTGAGCTAGTGCAATGCACCTTTTCTGCTTGTGTCAATATTTCAACTCAAATCCTTAGAAAAACATTGAACTAAGATAAGAAATTAAGTACCAAGGATAACATAACCATGATACATAGAATATCAATGAAAGCAACATTTATTTTTATAACAAAAATACACATGCATGAAATATAATAATAATAATTGCAGGAATTCAGAATGAGAAATGTTAATATCATAGGCCTCTTTGAGGGGGAAAATGCAAATTCTTATCTAACCCATGAGAGTTACATCCTTCTAATTTTATAATATTTACAAGAATATTTCAATACATCTTATGACAATATTCTATGACATATTGCTATGATACTATTCTATGATAATATTCTTGATTCACCTAAGTTATAGCAATTATATTCATAATTAATAGTTGCATTCATAATACTAATCATTTTATTCGTAATTCTATGCAACGAATAAATTCTATGAAAAGTAATTATCTACAAGATTCTATGAAAAAGTAGTTATTTACAAGATTCTATGACAACACACTTTTCTAACTTAACACGTGGACCATTTGTAACTAAATACATGGTCCAAGCAGAAGAGGTGCATTGCACTAGATCAATTGGTGTTTATTGTGGAGTCTGATTAATTTGGAGGCTTTTGTTTCAGCCACACTTGGACACACTACGTGAAATAGGGGGCATTAGCCCCCCCTACTTGTGTCTGCTAGGGGGTCCAGGGGGGACGGTGACAATCCTTTGGAGCCCTCCCTAGCAAGGATTTTGGGGTTAGCATCCCCAAAGCTAAAAATAGATACTTTTTCCTCTATGTAAATCTGGACAATTTGATATTAGGTCATAGATCATACGGTAGATTTTAGGCAGGTTTTTTACCTTAAAATTGTAAAGCACTTTTATAAGAGGATGTTGAATGGTGGCCGATTATGATGTTCGATGCGTGGTTGTGTACAAAGAGATTTTCTAGATGGAATATAAGGCCTAGTTATTTTCTCTGTGGATGCATCCCACATTGGGTGAACCACATAAATCTGTCTATGGTGTATTGCATTATTTTCTTATGTGTTTTATTTTTGTATTTTATTTCTCATATTTTATGCTTTAATCCTAATAATTGAGGCCCTTTAATAGGCAAATCCACATATACCAATGGATATATTAGTCCATGGGGACTCCAAAATGGGTAAATTTTGAAGTAATCCTTTGTGCTAACTATTTTCCCCTTTTGGTGCTAACAAGTGTCACAACTATCTACAAACTGCTTGATATCTGATTTCAACCATGGCCCATAGAAACTATGATTTACCCATTCATGTAAGAAACCTATGTGTCCCCCTATAATATAAGAATGAAGCTCTTGGAGAATATGAGATTTAAGTTGGGAGGAAGGTGGAAAAACAATTCAATGCATATAGGGTAGCTCCCATATTCCCAAGAATAATTGGGATGGTCCCTTGCTACTTCTTGGAAAACCTGAATAATATTGACAAGTGTGGGGTTTCATTTTCATTTTATAATTAAGTGTATCTAACCAATCACACTTAATAATAGACATTTTCTATAGGCTATCCTATGTTTAGGCAACCTAGAATGAGCATCAAAGATAACATTTTTTCTCTTTACAATATACTATCTTGTAATCATATCCCAAGAGCTTAGTGACCTATTTTTGCTACTTAGGAAAATAAATTCTCTACTCTAATATATACTTAAGGATGTGAGTATTTATGATGAAGTGTCACCCTAATAAGTATGGTCACCAATGAGGGACGATTAATACAATGGTCATCATCTCCTTCTCTTAAGTTGATTTGGTAAGGTTTGCCCTAAGAGGTGGCTAACCTTATTTCATAAGTACTACCTCCAGTACAACTCTTAAGGCTTCACTTTCAATGACAAATATTTTGGAAAAATTTGGTATAGGTAGGACATGTGTACGACACATGGCATCCTTAAAGTTACAAAAGCTTGCTCTGCTACACCATTCCATGTGATTGAATCCTTCTTAAGAATAGTTGTTAAAGGAGCTACTATATTCCCATAGTCCTTGACAAACGTTTGGTAATATCTAGTAAGGCCAAGAAATTCCTGGAGGGTATTCAATATTTTGGGCTTGCACCATTCCTTCATTTCCTCAATTATACTTGGATCTACTTGGATACCATATTTGATCATGACATGTCACAAATATTCTACTTTAGTTGCCTCAAATATACATTTATATTGCTTTAAATACAATTAATTCTACTATATGAGCTTCAAAACTTGATCAATGTGTTGTAGGTGTTCTTCCCATTTTTCGCTACAGATCCGTATATCATCAAAAAATACCAATTCAAATTTTTAGATGTAGGGTTTTAAAACCTAAATCATAAAGATTTAGAAAGTTTATGGTGAGTTCAAAAGGTATGACCAAGAACTCATAATTCCCCTCATGGGTTTTGAAAGCTATTTTAGGGATGTCATCCTTTTGAATCTCAATTTAGTGATAGCTTAATTTGAGGTCCACTTGGTAAAATACTATGCACAATGCAACTCATAAAATAAGTCATCAATTATTAGAATGCAAAACTTATCCTTAATAGTGATATGATTAAGATCACAAAAGTCTAAACACATTCACCATGACCCATCCTTCTTCCTAACCCATAAAATTAGAGCTAAAAATGGGCTTGTACTTGGATGGATGAATATTGCATCTAATAATTCCTTTACCAATTCATAAATCTTATTTTTTTGTGGTAGGGGTACCTATATGGTCGAATGTGTATAGGTTGAATCCTAGGAATTAAATTGATTATGTAATATTCTTGCTAATTGGGCGGTAGTTGTTTGGATTCAAGGAATACTTGTTAATTTTTAATTAAGACCATTGCTAATTTAGAGGACATTTATTAATATTGAATAGCGTACAAATTCATTTGAAAAAATATTTTGATAAGTGGTTGATGGCCATTCTTCATTAGCTTCTACATCTGGTGGGATGTTACAAGCTTGGGATTGCCAATTTTCACACCTAGAATGGTATGGGTTCTATTGTTGATAGTGAATTGTATCCAAAGTTTTAAAAAATTGCAGGACTTTCTTCCCAATGTTAATAACTAGGGGTACCCTAATACCATATTTAATCCATATAATACTATTACATAGATATGAATTTGAAAATGATAGTCCGCAATTGATAGGTGAGCATTTTGACACTTCCCAGTACTAGTCATGATATTCCCATTAATAATTTTCACTTGCACTCATTCAAGACCATAATTGATGTAGTCTATCCATTTATCCATTATTGTATCAATAAAATTATTAGTGTTACCAAAATAGAATCAAAATCATAGGCCCCTTGAGAAATCCTTGGACTAGCATACATTGTTGGGTGGATATTCTCGTATTGGCATCTAGAGAAATAGTGGGAATTTTTTCTTTCTGATTGTCGATTGGAGGTTCTACATAATCTAGGCATTCTTCCATTGAATACACAAAGTATTTTCCTATGTCTGTAGAATAATATAAATAATTTCTCATGTCTAATAGGTAGAGGCATTGGGTTTTGCATTTATGGTCCATGGACCATTTTTTGTTATAGTTATAGCAAAGTTCCTTGGCTCTATGATTAATCATCTCCTCCGATGTTAATTTCTTAACCATTAGATATTTTAGAGCATTGTTATTAGTGGATGCAAAAGTTATATTTTGATATGTAGGGGGTCAAGAATCCTTCCTTTGAGCATTCCATTTGTTCTCTGTAAGTTTGGCTAGTCCTATAGTCATCATATAAGTGGTGGATTTAAGAATTTGTACCTATGTATTTATCTCTTCCTTAAGGCCACTAATAAAAAACTCTTAAAAAAATTATCAGGAAGGGATTCAATTCTATTGGTCAACTTCTCAAAAGTAGTGATATACTCAGGCATAGTGCCTATTCTAAAATTAGTGAGTGCTCCAATAAAATATTCAAACTTGGATGGCCCAAATTGACTAAAGATTTATCTCTTGGAATGTGTCCAACCAATATTGGAAAGTTGTTTTATCAACCATTGGTACCATTGCACTACTTTCAAGTCAAAATAGAATGTAGCTATAAAAATCCATTGGTCAATGGAAGTTTTTTGTACCTCATACCATTGATCAACCTTAATCAACCAACTTTGTTTCTTTGTTCTATAAAACCTTGAAAAATATATTTTAGGAAGTCATGTATTCATGCCTATATTGCTTGATTTCCAATGTGTGTTCTCTCTAATAATGATTCTAGAATAATTAGAGTGGTCAATATTTTCCCTTTGAAGCATTTGGACTATTCTCATTAGACCCATCAAAATTTGGATTTCTAATGTTGAGCACCTCAATATCCTAACTCATTTGATCCTACTTATGATGAAAATCTACTATCATGGTGACAAGAGAAGATAGTTGATCCTTGAGATCCATAATGGCATCCAATTTAGAAAATTGCTCCTCCATCTTGTTTAGTCTAGCCTCCATTACCTGATAACGGGTCTCCAAGGGCATTTACTAAAAATATAAATGTTATTTTTAGTAGTTACTATTTTTAGTAAGGATCCCAAAATAGTGTATGGGTGCTATATACCAATATGATCAGCTTGAAGAGATGATTATAATGGGCTATATCCCAAAATGATAATTTTTGGTAACCTAGACTACTATTTTTAGTAAGGACCTAAATTTTTTTGGGTGTTATATATCAAAATGATTAGCTCAATGAGAGGATTGTGATGAGCTATATCCCAAAATAAAATTTTCAAACAACCTATACATTTTTTGCAAGGATTTTCAAGTGGCATATTTTCTCCCAAACTCTTTGAATTTGGCTAGCTCAACTATTGATATGATGAGTAAGGAAGGGATCGATTATAGGTTAGTGTCTATTTAATTTCCATAGCCCTCTATTATACCATAATGATGAAATATAGTTTTTAGACAAAAATTTTAGACCACTACCAAAGGAGGATTCCACACATACCCTTGACTACACTACCTGCCTTTCTAACAGTACAAGAGGGTAATCTTATCATGTGATATGCTGAGTGCACTATGGATTTTACATGGCCAACTAGTTTTCTATATATGAAGATTTATCTAGGGGTTCCTATAGGGGTCTCCCGAGATATTCAAAGATATATGAAAGCTCAAATATGTGTACAAGTGCTATTTGAGGCCTGGATATTAGATCTTGATTGCTCGTTACTTTACTAGATGCTTTATAGGCAATCTAGCTTAACTAATAATGATATCTCCTTTGTATTATTTTAAAATGTCCAAAACACTATTTCTAACCTAGGAACCTAGGATACAAAAAAAAAAAAATCACAATAGAAGCTTACCAAGCCTTGAAAAGGGCTCTGATACCACTTGCAATACACCTCTTTTGCTTGTGCCAATGTGTCACCTCAAGTTATTAATGCAATGCTAAACTGAGATAATAAATTCAATTCCAAGGATAACACAACCATGATTCACAAAATATTAATGAAATCAAAATTCATTTTGATAACAAAAACATACATGCATGAAACATAAGAACATTAATTAAAAAAAAATGGAATGAGAAATGTAACTATTGTAGGCCTCTTTGATGGGACAAATTCCTTACAAATCATGCAAACTTTTCTCTAACCCACAAGAGGTACATCCTTATCATTTTATAACATTTACCAGAATATTTCTTCACATATTATGAAAATATTCTATGATATCTTGTTATGATAGTATTATTGATTCAACTAATTTATAGCAGTTACATTCATAATACTAGTGGTTACATTCATAATTATATGATGATAAAGAGGCTCTATGAAAATGCATTTATTTACAATATTCTACGATAACACACTCTTCTAACCTAATGCATGACCCATTTATAACTAAATACATGGTCCACCTTATTACAATAATATATATCTTGATATATTACAAGTGTTAGGTATATAACTCAACCTTGCTTTCTTGAGATTGGCCCTATTGTGCCACTCCATGTAAGGTGTGATCCATATTGTTCACCTAGTCCACACCATGTATAATGATAGATATAATTAGAGAGGACAATAATTTAGTGGCACATCCAATTGGACCCCAATAACATATCATTGGTCTTGCAATCATAATAAGTTAGGCCTAGACTTGATGAGGGTCTTCACCTAATTTTCTTGTTGAAGTGCTTCAAACTCACTTGGTGAATCCACTCCAAAAGGGACATCAAATGAAGTCATTTTTGAATAATATCATATTGAGGTTCAAGTGAAGGCCTCAATATATTTGCTTCTAGAGAACAAATTGCATTCACCTAGTGAGTCCTTTTCCAAACCAAGGATCAAAAAATATAGAAAGAAATGAAAGAATCGTTGTTGGGTTATTTAATTTTGAACCTTAACAAGAGTTTATTCCACCATTTTCTATCATTCTATGAAAAAAATATCCTTAGTCCATAATATGGCTTCTCCATCACCATCACCTAGAACATTATTTTATTAGAATGATATAGGTCCTTTGGAACATATTTATGTAAATGAAGTATGAGAGGATATAGCTTAGTATTCTCTAAAATACCTCACTTAATTCACTAGGGAGGATATAATTACCCCCATTGAGCATCTGAACCACACGGTGAGTATATACATGCTTCATAATATATCAAAGAAAAACATGGTTTTAAAATTTTTGGTGATCTATTTGAGGAAAAAGGCCCAAGAGTGGTATCTTGCACTCCAATCTAGCTTGATAGTTAACTAGGGTCATCTTAGCACTCTATACACTAAAATATTTAGAGAAAAGGTAGATGAGATGTCCTTCTTGGAGCAATTTTTGACCATAAAAAAATCTCTCATGGAGTTGGTAGAATATTTCAACCTCATATCTCAGAAGTCTAGGTATAGGATATCACAAGAGCTCCATCCACCCAAGGTATCATAGTGATTTTCTATTTTAGAGCTTTAGATATTGAAATATCCATGATGATAAAATAAAAAGGGAAATTTTCTACAAAAACTATACATGATAGCTATCACAAATAAAAATAACTTAATACAAATAGGAAAGTCTCCCTCTAGACCTTTAATTCCTTCATCATGATATCCTAACTTCTAGATAATAATTTCATAGCCAGCAATGCCTTCATTCATAACCTATGACTCATTTACTAAAACTCATGATAATACAATAAGGGATTTATTAAAAATATTAGGAGAACATCAAAACGTGCTTGGCTATTTTGACAAGAATTATGACAAACACTCATAACAATTGCTAGCCTTATAGAGATGGAATTCCCCTAAATAAATCTTGATGTCTCAGGATGAAATAGAATGCCAAAGACATCCACTAAAAAGGGACTAATAGAGACCTAGCCATAGGAGTATCACATACTTAAGGGAAAGGAAGAGGTATTCAAAGAGAAAGGGTATACTATCTAGATAGACACTATAGCTTTTGAATGTGCATTTTATCAAAAGATAGCATAAATTCTAGGAATGTTGAATGAGCTCATACCAAAATATTATCATCCATAAATAATAAAAAAATATCAACCCCTATGGACCCAAGTCTCTACTACATATATGCAATCATAAAAATCATTCAACATAGTAGAATACCACTTTGGGAAATAATTATTATGCTAGAGTAAAGACAACACTTTAATGAAGCACTTAAGGAAGAATGACATGAGCAACAAGAAAAAATCCAATAAGGGGTAAGGTAAATTGATAGAAATATGTATCAGGATACTAGAGAAGGATAGATAAGTCATCAACCTACTGATATACATATTTAAAATTCTTATGGGAATTATAGGTAAACAAGCATAGGAACTGCTAGGATCTTATCCTAACACCATTTTGTAATTCTCATTCACTTATGTAATGACCCAATTCCAATGTGGGGATCCTGTTATGATATTATTTTGTAATACTTTGTAATGTATGTGGCAAATAATATTCCTATCCAAGTGGTTCCATCTCATGTAACCATTTTTTTATCAAGATTGTAACTGATGGTAGGTAGGAGATTTTAGCTTGAGTGGCATTTTACATGTAAGCCAACTCTTGAACCTCTAGGTAGGGTTGCATGAAGTTTTTATTTAAAATATATGAATCCATGTACGTCTTCATCATTTTGCAAGCTAATGAAATATTGAAGGAGGTTTCCCCCTTGAAGAGGCCTGCGATTCTGTGTTATTGTGAGATTATTCCATTTATGCATTTAATTTTTACAGTGTTATTGATTTATTTGATGTCTTTGAGTTATTTTTTAGTATTTTGTGTGAATGTGCTTATTTTTAACAGTGAGATCCTAACAAGTGGTATCAGAGCGCTTTTTAGGATCAAGTTCTGCTGTAACTGAGATGATTTTTGCCATCCATTCTGCCTGTTAATTATAATTTTCCGTGTGTTTTTTATTTATGTTTTTTCTCTTTATTAAAAAAAATACATTTTGTTTTTTTTGCAAAAAAAAATTAGAAAACACAAAAAAAAGTATAATTTCTTTTTCAATAGTTGTGTAGGTTAGAGACCCTATGTCGAGGGTTTTAAAATATCATGAAGGAGCTATCATTATTAGCTAAGCTAGATAGCCCATAAAGCGTCTAGTGAAGTGAGGGTCGATCAGGATCCAATACCCAGGCCTTAGACAACACTTACGCACAGACTTGAGCTCTCACGCATCTTTAGGTATATCAAGAGACAATTTAGGTTTAAACAAAATTTTATCTAGTAGGAAGCTTTTTGACCTTGTATTATCCATAGTCCATGAGACACATCATCCCAAAATATCACCCTCCCATATTGTTAGAGGCAAATAGTATGCTCAAGGGCATATGTGGAATCCTCCTTGGGTAGTGGCCTAAAATATTGGTCCGAGCACTATTGTTCATCACTGCGGTATAACATAGGACCTATGGGTATTACATACTCCCTTACTTAGCGTACCCTAGTTCTACAAAACATAACTTCCACCTACAAATCAACACCATATTTGTTCTATTATCCTACATTCACAACCCCAAAAGTGAGCATACGAAGAAGGCATTCCTTATCACAAAAAATAAACTTGCATGCACCAAAAGTCAAGATAGATTTTACAAGTGTTTGCAATAGCCGTGGTTAGAGATAGAATAGTTAGGACAGTGATATAAATAGTCCAGTCAATAATAGTGATAGTCAGGTCAACAATAACAACCCTCCCTAACAGTCCAAAATTATAGACCTCTAGTTTTAGAAATAGTACTATTAGTGTCAGAGAATCCCTAGGATCAATAATAGGAACCATGTCAGTAACTGCAGTACATGTGAGAGAGGAAGAGATAGAACAATGATAGGATGGTCAGGGGGTAAATACCAGTAGACTCGTCAAGACAACAAAAAAAATTGAAATTTTATTAAAATAGGGATATCTCTTCACATAGATCTCAGATTGACTAAAAAATTTAGCAGATAATTCTACACTCTATTCCAAAAAAAATTGTCTTTGGCATCCCATGGTTAAATTTTGCATCGATTTTCCAAAAATAGCAATTTTTGATTTTTCTTGCTAAGCCGATAACTTTTCAATGATCAATCAAATTAATCCAAATTTTTGGGAATAGAAGCTACTTGTCATTCTACACAAAATACCCTCAAGGAATCACTGGTGAAATTTTAATTCCAAGTGGAAGAAATTACCTTGACATCGACTTGCAACCAACCAGGAGATCACAAAAGGTCAAGAAATTCGATATATCTCCTCATTGAGCGCTCAGATCAAACAACCATCAAAGTGGACCCTAACCTAAAATTAGTGTTGCAACCTATTTCCCAAATTAAATTTTGTACCCTTACTAAAAATAGTAACTCCTTAAATCCCGCATCTATTTTTAGTAATTGAGGAAAATAGGGACCATAATTGCGAGTGCAACTCACAGACAAAAGGAGTTAGAACTTACCACAATATTGGCCAATATGAAAAAATCCCTTGAATACTTGACCACTGCAAACCAAACCATAAGAGAAGATATTTGAGAGCTATGAACAGATCAAGATACCACTAGACTCCACTTAGAAAAATAACTCACTGAGGTGGAGATACAATTGCAGGGTACTCTCACATATGAACACCAAGCTGAAAACTCTAAACAAGGTCGAATATGAAAGGAATGCTAATTAGATCAGTCCAAGCTGCAATGATCTCAAGTGTTAACAAAACATCACATTCAACCAAAACAAAAATATGAAAGTAAATTGATAGCATAAGCTTAGAAATGGATATGCAAAACAATGAGCAACAATATCATATATTATACATGAATAATGAACTTCCTCTACAATAAGTACAATGAAGGTGCCTTGCTTATATAGGTAAGGATGATCAACCATAGCGGTAGGATCAAGCTAAGGATAAATATCCATCGTACAAAAGGAATAAGTGATATGGTCCATAGATCTATAACCGCTATGGGAAGAAAGAATATCAACCCTCCAAATATACCTAAAAATATCCCCATAACTCCTAGGAATAGTCAAACCTAAAAATATCCCCATAATATCTAAGAAATAAATATGTAACATCTCATAATATCTAAATAAGATAAATGAAATATCCACACATAAGTGGGTGGGGAAAATACATGGAATAACTAAATAAAAGGAAAATAAATTACCTAGGTGAACATGAGCTAAGGTAAACAACCTACTCTAACACCCCCTCAAGTGAAGCTAGGTGCCAAAAATAAAGTGGCATATCCATAATATGAGTCCCGACAACAAGGCCTGATTAGGTACTCATGTACAATGTGTATCCAAAAGCTCTTGAACCAGAAGGTGGAAAACCATGTGGAAAAAAACCATCTAGCTAGAAAGAGAGAAGAAAAAGTAGGAATGGAGCCAAGGAGTGCTCCCAACACCCCCTAGGACGACGAGCTCCATGAAGAAGTCCTATGAAGAAGTGGATGCCTCTGTGATGAACAATGTGTCTCCCACAAGGAAGAAAGTAGCCATGAAGCATCCTCCGAATGTCTTCCCACTCCAAGTGAGTGTGAGAATATGGGAATAAAATGTAGAATGATGATGTAGAATCCTTCAAACTGAGTTGAAGTGAAGAATATGTCACCAATGAATTATGAAATGAATATCCAAGAATGTAGAAGCCCAAACCAACACCAAAATAGGGTAGAATACAATCCCAATCAACATCCAAAATATCAATGTGCACAAAACCATGAGTGTGCAAAAGTGGAAGAGATGTGTGAAGAGCATCCATCAAGGAAGAATCACCAATGTCCTACTGCATAAGTGATGATGAGCCCATGGAAGCAACAAGAGAAAGAAGTGGAGGCTTAGAAGCCTCAAAAGAATCAACATGGTCTTTAGGATCTCCAAGTGAGAGTCCAACTGAAGACAAAATCTTTGTATCCAACTCCTGTAGGAGTACATCATCCAATATGAAAGAAACAGGAGAAGGAAATGGTGGACAAGGTGGCTCACTCAAATAAGGGCACACCAAAAAAGGGTCCACAAAGGAAGAAGTACATGGAGGAGATACAATGTATACATCATCATCAAATAAATGAGTGAGCTCCTCATACATGTCAAGAAAATCACATGTGTGACTCTCAATGAAGAGAGAGGCAACACCATCCAAGAAGTCATTTGTATGTAAGGATGTAACATGCCATGAAATATCTGTTGTATATGCTACAACATCAACATGATCATCCACAAAAAACAAGTGTGGAGATGTATCCTATAAAATATCTGAAGCAAGTACTATAGCATCAACCTCATCATCCAAAACATCATGAGATAGTGACTCCAAAAACAAAGATGCAATGTCACAAATGATGTCCTCCATGCAAGCAATTGTAAGAGAAGGTGCCTTGGGTAAAAAATTTCTTTTCAACATATGATAAGCAAGGTGAGGTGTGTTCTTGTGAACTCCAATAAAATTTTGAAGCTCCCCACAAACTGAATAATAAAGCATGTTAGAGATCCTTAAATTGTTCATGAACCATGTCCTATACTCCTTATCCTTCACCATTGGTTTGGGTTTTGGAGTTATGAACAAAGGATCCAAACCTTCACTTTGACATAATGAACAAAGTACCTTAAACCATGCTTCAAAAGTTTCAGCATTTGCCTCTATGCTAAGTTTAAAAAAAGAAGTTTCCAAGATGTCCTCAAAAGTAGAAGAGCCCCCCCAAAATCAAATGCCATTATAATGTGAGAGGTCTAGTGTGATGTCACAAGGTGGTGCAAAATACCACAAAATCACATCAATGCACAAATGAAGCCTCTAAACTCTGAAAAATCTCCAAAGGAATTACCAAAAGAATCCCCTCCTTCAAACTAAGTGCCTCAATGAGGAAGATTGACACAAGAGGATGCACCACAACAAAGCAAGGGAAGTCAAAGACAAAGGACTCCTCAAGCACAACAATGTGTAGGCTCCACCAATACTGAACACCAAGTAAGTTGATCACAAAGTTCCAAACTAAGTGGACAAATAGAAAATGAAGGAAGATGGGACTTTATAACAATAGTCCATATACTGGTTCAAGTGCAAAACCCTTTTTCACAATGCAATATTGAGAGTGCAGTCATAAAATCATTATAAATGTCTAAATACAGATCCAAAAAATCTAAAATTTTATAGACATATCAGAAAAATGATTTTACAAGCCTGGAAAAAATTTCGTTGAGCAACTCCCAATATTTCTCCTAAAAGGATGAGTTTACTAAAAATAGTAAAATCATTGTAACAGTCAGAATACAGCTCCAAATTCTCTAAAATTTTATGGGAAGGTCTATAATATGATTTTACACATTCTATAAAAAAATCTGCAAAAAATTCGAAGCTTTGATGAAGATATACGCAGATTACTAAAAAAGTGCAGGTTTTCATAAAATCAAGATATCTTGAAGAATACTTATCCAAATGAGCTGAAATTTTGGGCACAACTCATATGAATACATCTACAAACCTCCAAAAATTTTATGGAAAAATTCCATTTCTATCAGGAGATACATGCAAAATATAAAAATGGGCTGGGTTGGTGACCCTGCCAAAAAAGGAAATGCTCAAGAAAAAAAATGCTTAGGACAGATCCAAGGGAATGAGGCTATTACAGTATGGGCAGAAGAGATTTTAGGAGGCTGGTGATGATCTAAAAATGGAAGGAGAGACACAAACTGGCCAAAAAACTCCACCAAGGACTCGATCACAAAAACTGAAGCTTCCACACCAATCTTCAAACCTGCAAGAGAAACAACTACACAACACTCACAAATGGATGACTGCAACACCTATTTCTCTGATGCCATGAAAGGAATGATAATCAGATCATTCCAAGATGCAAGGATCTCAAGTGTTAATAGAACACCACATTCAACCAAAACAAGAATCTGAAAGCAAATTGATAGCATAAGCTTACAAATGGATATGCAAAACAATGAGCAACAATATCATATATTATACATGAATAATGAACTTCCTCTACAATGAGTACAATGAAGGTGCCTTGCTTATATAGGCAAGGATGATCAACCATAGTGGTAGGATCAAGCTAAGGATAAATATCCATCGTACAAAAGGAATAAGTGATATGGTCCATAGATCTGTAACCGCTATGGGGAGAAAGAATATCAACCCTCCAAATATACCTAAAAATATCCCCATAACTCCTAGGAATAGTCAAACCTAAAAATATCCCCATAATATCTAAGAAATAAATATGTAACATCTCATAATATCTAAATAAGATAAATGAAATATCCACACATAAGTGGGTGGGGAAAATACATGGAATAACTAAATAAAAGGAAAATAAATTACCTAGGTGAACATGAGCTAAGGTAAACAACCTACTCTAACAGAAGAAGGGAAACAAAAGACCGAAGAAGGTGAAATGATTACTATGACCAGGATCCGACCTTTAAAATTCCTAAATTGGATTTTCCTAAGTTCAGTGGAAAGGATATCGATGGGTGGTTATGTTGGGTTGATCAATTATTTAGACTCCACAATGTCCCTATATATCATCGGGTTTAGATGGCTTCCTTCAACTTAGAATATGAAGCCTTACATTGGTTCCAATGTCTACGAGCCACTACCCCTGATCTATTTTGGGAGGAATTTGAGTCCCAAATACTCACCCGAGTTGGCCCTAATGACCATGAAGAATTTATAGGAGCATTGACAAAGCTGAAATAAACTACCATAGTTTGTGATTACCAGAAACAATTTGAGAAATTGGTCAATAAAATAAGGGACTTGAATGAGGTATTTTTTTTTGAGTTGTTTCATGAGTGGGTTAAAAGATGATCTCTAGGCTGAAGGCAAGATGTTTAAACCACAAACCATGATGGAGGCTATCAGTTTAGCCTGATTGGTCGAATCTAAATTCTCAGCTCAATGACGGATACTATAATTTTCTCAAACTCAACCTCCCTTTCCTCTTCAATTCCAAAATAATACTAATAATAAACCTCTTGCTCCTAAGTGACTGACTATAGATGAAATGGATGCGCGTCGCACCCAAGGGCTATGTTATAATTCTGATAAAAAATTTGTGAAGGGGCATAGATGTGCAAACAAGAGATTATTCTTAATATATGCAAAGGAACCCAATAACAGTGACCATAGTGATTAGGAGAGTGACACAGATGAAGCACCAACTCAATAACAAGAGGAAACCAAAGACCCTAAAGTAAAAATTTCTGTCCATGCTCTTTTTAGGGTTACCACTCCACAAACCATGAAAGTTGTGGGTTTTTTCAAAGGCCAACACCTTACTATTATTATTGATTTAGGCAGTACACACAAATTTATTGATCCTCGAGTTGCTAAGCAGGAAAATTGTTATATACACACATGCAATTCCTATGAAGTCATGGTGGAAAATGGAGGCACTTTACCTTGTAAAGGTAAATATCACAATGTTAAAAAAAATATGGGGGATTATGAACTCAATCAAGACATGTTTGCACTCCAATTGGGAGGATGTGACATTGTTTTGGGATCCCAATGGTTGACCACATTGGGAACTATCAACTAGAACTTTGCAAAAATATGGATGTAGTTTTCACAACATGGACAAACACACACCCTCCATGGTGCCAAAATAGGCCCTTCCCAAATTATTTGTTCCAATCATATGGATAAATTTTTTAGAAAGTCATCCCACGGGGTCATTGCAAAAATATTTTCAATTCAACCAACCACTTCCATAGTGGATCAAATTCCAGCAGATCTACAACTTGTTTTGACCAAGCACAATGGTGTTTTTTCAGAACCAACTACCCTGCCATATCGTCGCTCACATGACCATGCTATTCCACTACTACTAGGTAATGCACCATCCAATATCATATCATATTAGTATCCTCATGCTATCAAGTCTAAAATCAAGAATATGGTACAAGAATTGCTCAAATATGGTGTCATTTGATCGAGTACCAACCCTTACTCTTCTCCAGTTTTACTCCTTCACAAGAAATATGGATCATGGTGATTGTGTATAGACTACCGTGATCTCAAAAAAATTAACATTAAGGAAAAATTATCCATTCTAATAGTGTATGAATTGTTGGATGAATTACATGGATCTATGTACTTCTCCAAGTTAGACCTTCATTCTTGCTACCATCAAATCAGGCTCAAGGATGAGGATATCCCCAAAACTGCATTTCATAATCATGAAGATCACTATGAGTTCTTGGTAATGCCATTTGGTCTAACAAATGCTCCTTCCAAATTTTAGATATTGATGAACAACATATTTTTCCCTCTCCTACGAAAGTTCATCCTAGTTTTCTTTGATGATATCTTGGTTTATAGCCTCTTGTGGGAAGAAGACCTTATCCATGTGGATCAAACATTACAATTGTTGGCACAACATCAACTTTTTTCTAAGAAGCTCAAGTTTTCCTTTGGTATAAATGAAGGGGAGTATCTACGACACATTGTCTCCAAAGATGGCATCAAGGTCAACCCTAAGAATATTCAAGTAGTTCAAGATTAAATAAAACCTCACACTCTCAAGGGACTTTGGGGATTATTACGGCTTATAGGTTACTACCACAAATTTATTTGTAATTATGGTAAAATCATAGCCCCCCTCACATCCATGTTAAATAAGGACTCTTTTACTTGGATGGGGTCCTCTGACCAAGCCTTCCTCAAATTGAAGCATGCTATGACCACAACACCAATTTTGGCCATGCCAATTTTTTCTAAGCCTTTCATCATTGAAAGTGATGCTTTCAATCATGGCATCGGGGATGTGTTGATGTAGGAATGGAGACCCTTGGATTTCACTAGTAAGGCACTCTCTGATCGTAACTTGGGAAAATCTACATATGCTAAGGATATATTGGACACCTTACATGTCGTAACCCATTGGTGACCATATCTCATTGGGCACCATTTCTCCATTAAAATAGACCATCAGAGTCTCAAATACTTCTTGTAACAACGAGTTGCTACCACAAAACAATAAAAATGGGTTTCTAAACTCATGGGATATGGTTATGATATCACCTATAAAAAGGGAAAAGGGAATCTTGTGGCTGATGCTCTCTCTCACAAATTTGAGGCCCTTAGTATGTTATGTGTCATTTCCTTACCTGTTCCTCAATGGATAGATTTTTTACGATAGGAGGTACTTCAAAATGCTAAGTTGAAATCTTTGGTGGCCTCACTCCATGATGATACTACTTCATTCCCGGGATACAATTGGGATGGCCATGACTTTAATTATAGCCAACACCTTGTTATTCCTTGCACATTCCAACTACATGAGATTTTTATGAAGGAACTACACACTGCTCCCTCTACAGGTCATTATGGATTTCTTAAAGCATATGAATGCCTCAAGCACACATTCTTCTAAAAATATATGAAATAGGACATCCATGATTTTATAGCAGCTTGTGATACCTTCCAATGGATGAAAGGTGAAATGATATGTTCTATGGGTACTCTTCAACCCTTGTCCATTCCAGATCAGGTTTGGACTGATATTTCCATGGATTTTATAGAAGGGTTACCTAAATCTAGCAGTAAGTATCTTATTCTCATGGTAGTGGATCATCTTTCGAAGTATGCTCATTTTTGTTCCCTTGGCCATCCTTACACAACCCCCACCATTGCCCACATATTTCTTGATTCTATTTTTCACCTTCATGGTATGTCCCCTCCATTGTGTCCGATCGAGACCCAACCTTCACTAGTCATTTCTAGTAAGAATTGTTTAAGTTGTATGGAACTCAGCTCAAAATGAGTTTAGCCTATCATCCATAAATAGATGGTCAAATTGAGATTGTCAATAAATGTTTGGAGACCTGTATTTGTTTCTTTGCATCAGATCATCCTACTCAATGGGTGAAGTGGCTTCTTTTTACCAAATGGTGGTACAACACTTCCTACCATTCAACAACCAAACTCATCCATTTTGAGGCCGTTTATGGGAACCCTCCACTCATTCCTTCTTCATACATCCTAGGTAGCTCCAAGGTCTAGGTCGTCGACACTACTCTCAGTCAACATATCGATGTTCTTCACCAACTAAAGTAGAATTTGGAAATGGCCCAAAATTGGATGCAATAATAAGCTGACCAACATAATTCTGAAAGTAGCTTTGGTATGGGTGATATGGTATTCCTTCACTTGCAGTCGTACAAACAATAATCTCTACAACTCCATTAGTGCTAGAAACTTGCTGCAAAATACTATGGACCCTACCAAGTTTTTCAATGGATTGGTTCCACTACTTACAAATTGGCTCTTCCACCCACCTCCAAGCTACATCTAGTTTTCCACATTTCTTCTCTCAAAAAAGTTGTGGGTACATAGGTACAAGTTTAGTTAGCATTACTAGAATTGGATGAAGAAAGGTCCATATTACTTGAACCTAAACAATTGTTGGATCGTCAAACATGAACTCTTCGTAATTGTACCATCATAGAAAGAAGATGCTACATGGGAGTCTCTTCATTAGCTCCAGTACCATTTCCCTCATTTTTAGCTTTGAGGACAAATATTTTTGAAGGGGAAGGACATGTTAGGATCCTATCCTAATGCCATTTTTAAATTCTCATTCACTTATGTAATTACCCACTTCAAACATGTGGGATTCCATTATGATATTATTTTGTGATACTTTGTAATGTATGTGGTAAATAGGATTCCTAGACAAGTGGTGCCATCTAATGTAACCATTTTTTATCAATATTGTAACTGATGGTAGGTAGGAGATTCTATCTCGAGTGGCATTTTACATGTAAGACAACTCTTGGACATTTAGATAGGGTTGCATGAAGTTTTTCTTTAAAATATATGAAGCCATGTAAGAATTCACCCTTTTTCAAGCTAATAAAATATTAAAGGAGGTTGCCCCCTCGAAGAGGCCTGTGATTCTGTGTTATTGTGAGATTGTTCCATTTTTGCATTTAATTTATGCATAGTTTTATTGAGTTATTTGACATATTTGAGTTATTTTTCAATATTTTGTGTGAGTGTGCTTATTTTTAATAGTGAGATCCTAATAGGAACATATAACTTAAGAAGAAAATATTATCATCCCAATAATTTCCAAGGAAGAAGAGGAATCAACTAGGATATTGAAGCTATAATTTGTGTTAGTTAAAACTTCATAGTTTATACCTGCAAGCAAAAAAACACAATAATAGAGAACAAAAAAACAACAAAAGTAACACAAATATTTTATGTGGAAACCTATAATGTGTAGGAAAAACCATGGGGTAATGGAAAATTCTTATTTTATTTATTTCAACAAACTTTTACATTCACACAACGTCATGTACATGCAAGGGGTCATTCCTATTTTATAGATACAAAAGGAAAAAAACCAAAAATTTTTTGTTTCCTCTCCCAAAGGAAGCCTCTAAAAAATTATTATTTTCCACTCCTAAGGGAAAGCATCATAAAACTATTGGTTCTCCATAGCTACACATCTAAAACATTCTACTACCTAAATGTCTACTTCCTAGATGTCTAGTAGTAGCCTAGATGCCTACTATCTAGACATCTTGTAGCTAAGATGTATACTTCCTATATGTTTAGCAGCCTACTACTTAGATTTTTAGCAGCCTAGATGTCTATTGTGTAGATGTCTAGTAGTAGCCTAGAAATATAGAAACCTACTGCCTGGATGTCTAGTAGCCTAGATATATATTGCCTATATGTCTAGCAGCTAAGACATTTTTTGCCTAGATGTCTAGTAATAGCCTAGACATCTAGAAGTGTGTTGCCTAGATGTCTAGCAGCCTAGACATATGTTGCCTAGATGTCTAGAAGTAGCTTAGATGTCTACTATCTAGACATCTACTACCTAGATGTCTAGCATAAACCTCTACTGCCTAGCTTTTGTTGACTAAAACTGTAGTTAGTGACTTCACCTCCTAACATTCTCCCACTTGAAGTTAGTATAAAATTCTTTTACCAATATTTGTCATCCAATGCCAATTGCCCAATGCTACCCTTGTTACATTTTTAGCAAGCCCAACGAAGTTCTACACCACTCAAACTTCTCTGTCTTGACCAAATTTGTAAGCATATCTATAGGATTCATTTCAGTGTTTATTTTTTGTAACAGGATCCTACCTTATTCCACCACATTTCTTATAAAGTGGTACTTGACAACAATGTGTTTCATGCGATCATGGAATTTTGGGTTCTTCACTAGTTGAATAGCACTATGGCTATCACAATACAATGTAATTTTCTCCTGTATTATCTTGAAGCCACTTAATAGTCGCTCTAGAAAAATTGGCTCTTTGTTGGCTTGAGTCATTGTAATATATTCTACTTCAATGGTTGATAAATCCACTATAGACTACAACTTAAAAGCCTAACTCACAACTCCACCAACAATAGTAAAATTATATCCTGTAGTGGACTTTCTTCCATCTCTATATCCACCATAATAAAAATCCACAAAACCTTTAACTTGAAAACTATCCAATCCATAGTAAATAGCATCATTTGAGTTGCCTATTAAATATCTAAATATCCACTTCACCACATTCTAATGCTCCTTACTAGGATTTACCATGTAACGACTAACTACTCCTACTAATTGGGCAATATATAATCTGGTGCTCACCATGGCATACATGGGGCTTCCTACTGCTCATGAATATGGTACAAGATACATGCTTGTCTTCTCTAATTTTATTCTAGGAAACTAGTTGGAAGATAATTTAAAGTGTGAAATAAGTGGGGTACTAACTGGTTTTGCATTTTGCATATTGAAGTGCTACATAATATTTTCTATATATGACTTTTGACTTAATCACATATTTATTCCTTTTCTATCCCTATGTATCTTCATCCCTAAGATTTGGTTTGCTAATCCTAAATATTTTATTTCAAATTTCCTAGCCAATTGATCCTCAAGTTCAATGATTTTATTCATGTTGGGGCCTACAACCAGCATATCATCAACATACAATAGAAAAATAATAAAATTGCCATCATCAAACCTCTTGTAGTATCCACAATGGTCAGGTTCACTCCTACTAAAACCTTGTCTCTTCATACAGGTGTCAAATTTTTTGTACCACATCCTTGGAAACGGTTTCAACCCATACAAATATTTATTTAATTTGCAAACCAAATGCTCTTTACCTATTTCTTCATAGCCCTCAAGTTGATCCATATAAATCTCCTCCTTGAGATCACCATGCAAGAAAGAAATATTTACATTAAGCTACTCCAGTTCTAAATCTTGTGTTGCTACAAGTGCAAGTAAAACTCTAACAATAGTCATCTTCACACCTGGAGAGAAATTTTTTGTAAAGTCTATACCTGAATTTTGCATATAGCATTTTGCCACCAAGCGAGCTTTATAGCATTCCAAAAACCCAACGATGTTCTTATTTACTTTGTAAACCCACTTGTTTCCAATAGATTTTCTTCTAGGTGGGAGATCCACAAGTTCCCATGTTTTATTCTTGTGAAGTACCTCAATTTCCTCCTCCATGGATATCCTCCACTCTTTTGCATTCTTAAACTCTCTAGATTTTTGAAATGAACTAGGATCACCATCATCCATTAACAAAGCAAAAGAGGACTGATAAACATGAGAATACCTTTTTGGATAATTTTATGGACGTGTAGATCTTCTAACCCAATGATCTGTTGATTGTGGCTCTTGGTCTTGTGACTATTATGGCTGCTCCACTTATTGTTCTTCTTGTTGTTCTACTTCTTGTTCTACTTGTTGTTCTACATGCTGATAAAAATCTTTAGCATGCTGATTTTCATATTCATCTTCATTCATTTCTACTTCAACTAGTACAACATTAGGATTTTGTTGTACCTCCTTCCTTTGCATTGATTTTCCATCAACAATAACATCTTGGCTAATAATTACCTTATGGGAAGTAGGATCCCATAGTCTATATCCCTTAACTATATCTCCATAGCTGAGAAAATCACATTTGCTTGACTTTAGGTCAAGTTTGGACCTTTTTTCTTTAGGAACATGGGCAAACACATCATAACCAAAGGTATGCAAATGAGAGTAATCAGTTGGCTTACAACACTAAACCTCCTTTGAAATCTATCCATCTAACATAGTTGTAGGTGACCTGTTAATAAGATAAATAGTTGTATTAACATCCTCTTCCCATAAATTTTTATCCAACATGGATGCGTTGAGCATGATTCTTACACGTTCCATGATTGTGCGAATCATTTTCTAAGACACCATTTGTTTATGGAGTATATGGTACAATATTTCGGTGCTTAATTCCTTTTTGTGTGCAAAATTTATCAAATTACTTGGAGCAATATTTGCCCCCATTATTTGACCTGAGACATAAAATTGAATTTCCCAAATTCTTCTCTACCCATGCTTTGAATTCTTTAAATTTCTGCATAGCTTCTAACTTCTTCAAAAATAAACTCACACTCTCCTATACTAATAATCTCTAATAAAAATAAGGGGAGGAAAAACTACTCTGCTAGGGTTTAATGAGGAAAAAATACTTTGCAGGGATGGCAGTAGCTTCTGGAGGAGGTCTACAAAATTGGAGGAATGTCGTGATGACATCGGTTCCGTCATAGAGAGTGCATGCTCATGATGTTTTTTCATATGAAAATTATGGGAAGAAACAAGATTTCCTAGTGCATGTCGAGAACTTCTTGTTAAAGAAAAATGGATAGTTGGAATGATGTAAAGCTAGACAGATTCTAGTGGTTCAATCAGACTTGGTGGCAGAAGATGTGGAGTATCTAACCAAACATGCACTTATTGGTAAATTTTTGGGCATCCGAATTTCTCTTCCCTTTGTGGAGGCTTGGGTCATGAAGATTTGGAATCGTGAAGGTGACATGGAGATGATGTTGAGTGCGAACATCTATTTTATGGTGGTTTTATATTGTATTGTAGATCTTAACAAAAAAATTGAAAGGGGTCCTTATTTCTATAACCAAGCAGGACTCTTTATTAAACCCTGGCATGTGGATTTCAACCCAACAGAGGAGCAACCATTGCAGGTTCCAATATGGGTTCGGCTTTCATGGCTCCCTTTGGAATTCTAGAGAACTAATATCTTGCATAAGATTACCCTTCTTATTGGGAAGCCGGTTGGACCATCACAACAGACAATGAATAAAAATGTAATCTCTGTTGCTCGTATCTGTGTTGAAATTTATTTAAATAATCCTACTCCAAATTCTATTGAAATACAGTTTGGATCAACTACATGGATTCAAAAACTTGACTATGAAGTTGTTCCATTTTGTTGCCATATTTATCATGAATATGGCCACATACAAAGAAAATACCCTAAGTTTTTCCTTCCTATGGATTGAAATCCTAGGCCCTCTCGATCTGGACACAGTTTGGATAAAGGAAAAACCCTGGTAAAGGAAGGGGAATAGGATAAGGAAGGATTTATTTCGATAAAAGCCCAAAATAGAGGACAAAGTGCAAATAAAGACCTTAAGGATATCCAACTAGATGCTCTAATCAACCATTTTTAAATATTATATGATCTTGATCAGTGCATGGAGATACCTGAAACATCGCTACTTGATGCAAATATAACAGGGCTGAATTAGATGTCTCTTCTTGAGGTGGAACTTAAGGAATTAGATCTAGGGGGTTTAAATGAAGAACAAAGGGCTTTGGATTTGAGTATAGGTGACATGGTTGGATCTAGCCCTAGAAGGGAAAATATTTTGGAAAGTGGTACAAATTTAGTTATCCCCTCTCCTACTCAGGAACTGATGCAGTCATCCTTGGACTGCAAAACTCCTACGATGTTGGGATTGAAGCTAAAAATAATTAAAAGAAGTTTTTTCGGATAAGAATATGAAGGTGGATTGAAAGAAGGACTAGGATAAAATTAAGTTAATGGAGAAGACTTTTCTGGAGTAAGTCTTGGTGAGAACATTGGAATCTCATTTTTCTAACCCCTAAAAATGATTATCCTTTCATAGAATGTAAGGGGGTTGAATAGCATCCCCAGATAATTTTTTTTTCATGATTTGGTTTGTGTACATTCTCTAGATGTGGCGTTTATTCTGGAGACTAAATTGGCTACTGGTACTATGTTCAATATTTATCCCAAGTTGTGGATAAGGGGGTAATTCCATTGTATTGGTGCATGTGGATATGCTGGTGGTGTTTCTTTTTTATGGGATATAGTTAAGATATCCCCTCTTACTTGGATTTCTAGCAGATGGTCTATTTTGATGATCAGGCATGATAATGAATCTGGCGAGACCATGCTACTTACAAATATGTATGCTCCTATTGATTACAATGGTAAAGTAAATTTGTGGGAGCACATTTGCTTTGTGAGAAGTTTGGCTCCCCTGTACCCATGGATTTTGATTGGAGACTTCAACTCTATCACTTTTCTAGAGGAGAAACATGGTGGGGTTGACCATATTAAGACTTTTTATTCTATCTTCAGTGCTCATATCTAGGCCCCAAACTTGGTTGACATCAAGATAGATAATGGGGTATTTACTTGGCATAATAGAAGGTGTGAGGAAGCTTCCATCTCAGAGAGAATTGATAGGTTTATGATATTCAGTTATTGGATGGGTAATAATAGAAGTGCTAGTTATGTGATTCTAGAGGGTAGGGAATCAGATCATTAGCCTATGAAACTCTCTGCTCTAGAGTTAGGGGTAAATAAAATTCCTTCCTTTAAGTTTCAACTTATGTGGCTTCATGATCCTAAGATTCATGATTTCATGTGAGGCTGGTGGACCAATGGCAAACCTCCTCATGGCACCACTATGTATTCCCTTATGAAGTGAATACAATTTGTAAAGCATAAATTGAAGAGATGGAATAGACTGAATTTTGGGAACCTTTCCTTGGCTAAGCTGGAATCTCTTAGGAGGGTGGAAGAAGCTTCAAGGAAGATTAGATATTAGGGACTCATGGAGGAGCTTCTCATTGAGGAATATGACGCTGCAAAAGACCTTGTTGAATAGAAAGTAAGGGAAGATTTTTTTTGGAAATAAAAAGCTCAAGTAGATTGGCTTCAGGTAGGGGATAGGAACACAACCTTCTTTTATAACTTAGTTAAGGCTCACCATAATGGTAACCTAATTACCTCTCTTGTGAATTCTTAGGGTGCCTTGCTCTCTTATTTTAGGGATATTTCAAAAGAGACTAAGAGGTATTTTTCCTCTCTCTTCAAGGAGGACTCCCTCTCAGATGATGAGAATGAAAAGCTTATTCTAAACTGTGTTCCATCAATTGTTTCTAGAGAGATGAATGAGCACTTTATGGGTCCAATTTACCTTGAGGAGTTGGAAAATATTGTATTCAATATGAAAAAGGAAAAGCCCCAGGCCCGGATGGATTCTCGATTGATTTTTATCAATATTTTTTGGATTTAATCAAATTTGATCTTCTATAGGTGGTCCATGAGTCCCAAAAGAACAAATAGATGCTAAGGGCTCTAAATGCTATCTTTATGTTTCTTATTCCCAAAACATAGGGAGAAAATTCCTTTGATATGTTTAGGTCTATTCCTCTCTGCAATGTTGTGTATAAGATTATCACAAAAATTATTGTTGAGAGTCTCAAGATATGGTTGAGAAAAATCATCTCTAAGGAGCAAGGAGGGTTTGTTGTTGACAAAAAAATCTTGGATGGGGTTGTTATTGCTATAGAACCTATTCACTCGATGGAAACTTCTAAGGAGAAAAATATGTTCATTAAGTTGGGCATGGCCAAAGCCTATGATCGGGTCAGATGGTCCTTTCTTCAAAAAGTTCTTTCTGCTTTTGGATTTTAGGAGGAATGGATTAGATGGGTGATGAGTTGTTTTTCTTCTTCATCATTCTTTGTTCTTGTTAATAATGAGCCATAAAAGATGTTTGAGGCCTCAAGGAGATTGAGGTAAGGATATCCTTTATCTCCTTATTTGTTTATCATTATGGCGGAAGGGTTGGGAATATTGCTCAAGTCTCAAGTCAGGCAGGGTCTCATTTAGGGGTGGAAGTGGGATAGTAGTTTGCCACCTCTTTCCAGCCTTCAATTTGTTGATGATACTACTTTGTTGGGAGTTTCCACTATCAGAGAAGCTTGCAATATTAGACAGTCTCTTGACATATATCTTGGTGCTTCTATACATTTGATTAATCAGGACAAGTCTTCTATTTTCTTCTTCAATACCCCTCCTCTTATTCAAGCCAGGATTTCTCGCATTCTAAGATTCCAGGTCGAGACTCCCCCCTTAATTTTTCTTGGTATTCCAATTTAATCTCATCATCTACCTATATATTCTTGGTAGTCTATGCTTGATAATTTTAGAAGGAAGGTGAATCACTGGACTTTCAAATGGCTATCCATTGCAGGTAGAGTGTTGCTTTTAAAATCTATTGTTCAAGCTTTACCAATTTATAGATGTTTTGTACAAATATCTCCCTCTCATTTCATCAAGGATGTGGACGCTTTTTCAAGACAATTTTTATGGTCTGGAAAACTTGATCAATCTAAATAGAGTTTGGTTAGGTGGGATTCTATATGTAGTCCGATGCAAGAGAGAGGCCTTGGGTTGTGAAAGATAGCTCTTTTTGGGTAGGATTTTGCTACAAAAATTTATTGGAGATGGTGTACCTCTCAAGATTAGATTTGGGCTAAAATATTATCTTGTAAATACTTGAGAGGTTTTTTTGAGGCTGATATCCCTAGAGTCAACTTGGTTGGGAAAGGTTTAGTTGTGTAGGACACTCTAAAAAGAAGAGATAATTTAATCAAGTAAGGTTTTTTTTGGATTTTTAATCGGGGATCAGATGATATTTTTTTGGAGGATTATTGGGATGGTCACCCTCCTATCTTGAATCAATATACCAGGTTATGTTCCTGAAGAATTAATTTCTTGGAAGAAAATTGTTCTCGTGTGGACTTTAAAAAATCTAGTCTTTTAGAAATATGGAGATGTAAATGTGGAAAGATCTGCATGAATGGCCCTAGGGAGGACTGGCCAAGGATAGAGAGGTGCTTGCTCTTATTCTTATGGGGAGGCCATGTTCTTCATAGAGTGGTAAAGATATTATGGCTTGGAACCCTGATCCCAAGGGACCCTACTCAGTAGCCTATGGCTATCAGGTTCTTGATAAGCAAAAGTATGGGATTTTTCCTGTCACTTGGTGGAAAAAGGTGTGGAACAATTTTTCGTGGCCGAAATGTAACTTCTTTATTTGGATGATAACTTGTAATAAATTCCTCACTTGGGATAATGTGAGGAAGAGGGAATTTCAGGGTCCCTCTTTTTGTGTCCTTTGTGGTAATAATGAGGATGACTCTTCTCATTTATTTTTCCAATGCTCCTTTTCTAGAGACATTTTGCATCATTGGTGGAGCGCCTGGAACCATCCATGTTTTCATGTGTTGTTCCTAATGGAGTTTTTGAATATTCTAGGTAAACCTCCAGCCAAGGCCCTCTTCCTTTGGGTGGCTTAGAATTTGGGCCCTTCTTGAATATTCTGAAATATTTGGCTCAAACAGAACCATCACATATTTCAAGTAAGTCATTTGGCTGTTCAACAGATATGGAAAAGGATCCTGTGTATGGTCTAGGAAACCATCCATAGAAAATGTGATGTGGATCCTCTTTTAGATTCTAGGGAGGAGAAGGGACAACAAGCCCTTGGTCTCTTTGGGGATGGTGTGAAATTTTCTAGCCCTAGGATGGTTCCTCAGCTCATTACGAAGGTTAGGAGAGATGGTAGGTCGAGGCCACCCCCTAGAGGATTTTTAAAAATTAATATTGATGGATCATCCAGGGGAAATCCTAGAAATGCTGGCATTGGTGGTGTTGGGAGAGATTCTGCTAGTGGTGTCAGTTTTTTCTTTTCCATTTATAAAGGTGTTCACTTCAACAATTTTATGGAAGCTCTTGCAATTATTGAGGACTTGAAGAGGGGGTTTTTTCTTGGCTGTCATAGTATTATATGTAATTTTGACTCTAAAATTATTGTTAATATTTTAAATAATAAAAGGGTGGAGGAATTTAATTGGAAGTTGGCCTCTGTAGTCGTTCAGATTGTCAGAATGAGTTAAGAGTTTGAATTCATATCATTTGTGCACATTCCAATGGAATGGAATGTGGTTGTTGATTAAATAGCCAAAAGGGCTTCTGAGTTGTTGGATCCTTGGATTATCAATAACTAGGAGAATCTCCCATATGGGGATTCTCAAAACCTATGGCAGTTGATCCATAAGGATGTACAAACTTAATGTGGTTTTTTCTTGTTGTCTTCTTTAGGTGTCATTCTAGTCTAGTGGTTTTAGCCTATTTGGTTGTTTATTTGAGTCTTGTTTGAAAGCTCAGTTGTAATCTGTAATCCAAAATTTTTATAAATAAATTTTTATCTCTTTAATATCTAACAATATAAAAATATATGGCACCATTTAAATACTGAGTGGGGACTGGTCCAAAAATATTTGAATGTATAAGTTATAAAAAATTAAAACTCTTACCAGGGCTTACAGTAAACCAAACCCTATTTTGTTTCTCAAAAATACAGTGCTCACACAAGTCTAAATTGCAATACTTAATCCCAGAAAGCATACGTCTTTCATACAAAATTTTCAAACCTTTTTCACTTATATGGTCTAGGAATTGATGCCATAGCATTACTGCATTCTTGAATAGAATTTTTTGCTATTGCATGGTTTGTCATTGTATCACCGCATAAATGATATAGGGCCCCATAAGATTATCCATTTTCTACTACAAGAGATCCTTTGGTAATTTTGTAGTAGTTATTATAAAAAGTGTTAGAATACCCTAGCTTATCCATCATCTTTATTAAGATCAAATTCTTCTACAAATCAAGCACATGTTGTACATCACATAACATCCCTTATCTACCATCATCCAGCCTGATCCTTATGTCCCCTCTTCCCACAATTTCTAAAGGATTATCATCACCCAAGTAGACCATTCCACCATAGTATGGTTGATATTTATCAAACCAATATCTATGGGGAGACATGTGGAAAGATGCACTTGAGTCCAAAACCTAGGTATATAAAATAGATCTATCGTTACTGATACAATAAGCTTCACATGTTGCTATCTCTCCTAAATTTGTTTTACTGGCCTCAACTAATGGTTGAATTTGCTTTTCACCATTCTTTTCATTTTTTAATTGCTAAAAATCATTCTTTGAGTGCCCTAGATTCCAACAATGCCAACACTTCCCTTTCTACTTACATCCTTTAGACTTATATCTGGACTCTGATCTACCTTATTTAATCATCTCAAAATATCGACCTCTCATATATAGGACTTCATTGGTTGAGGGTTCCAAAGAAATTTTTTGCCTTAAATGTTTTGCCAACAAAGTGGCTACCACATCATCAAATTTTAGAGTTCCTGATAATACATTATTGATGGTCATCACCATATGATCCAAGGTGTCTAGTAGGGAACAAAGTAGGATGATAGCTCTATCCTCATCCTCCATATTCACATTAACTGAAACAAATTTACTGATAAGAGTATTAAACTCATTCAAATGATTTTCCATGGATGAAATTTCCTTCATCCTCAAGATATAAAGCTATTTTTTTAGAAAAAACCTTGTTTATTGCTTATTTTATCTCATACAAATTTTCAAGCTTTTGCCAAAGGGCTTCCATAGTCTTCTCTTCATATACATTGAACAAGATAGAGTCTACTAGGCAGAGATATATTTTAGAGACTGCCTTCTTGTCCAGTGTTACCCACTCCTCATATTTCATGTTGCTTGGTTTACTTGTGGTCCCTTTCAAGAGTAGATCTTGGTCATTCTAAACCAACAAATCCTCAAAATTCATCTTCCATAGAGCAAAGTTCTTGCCATAAAATTTCTTAATCTAAAACTTGGTTACATCTCCTGTCATTGTTTCAGCTTCCACTTGCACAAAACCTGAGGCTATAATACCATATGTTAGTTAAAAAATTAGATTTTATACATACAAGCAGAAAAATACAATGGTAGAGAACAAAACAACAACACAAGTAACATAGAGATTTTACGTGGAAACCTGCAATGCATAAGAAAAACCACGGGGCATGGTAACTTTCTCTTTTATTTATTTAAGCAAAATTTTACATTCACACAATGGCATGTACATGCAAGGTGTCATTCCTCTTTTATAGATAAGAAAGGTAAGACACTGAAAAATGTTTATTTCCTCTCCCAAAGGAAACCTCTAAAAAAATATTTATTTCCACTCCTAATGGAAAGCATTATAAAACTATTTGTCTTATGGAGCTACTTGTCTGGCATATTTTTCTACCTAGACATATATTGCCTAGAAATATATTGCCTAGATGTCTACTACCTAGACATCTAGCACCCAAGATGTCTATTTCTTAGACGTCTAGAAACAACCTAGATGTCTAGTAGTCTACTTCTTAGATGTTTAGCAACCTAGACATCTACTGCTTATACATCTAGCAATCTATTTTCTAGATGTCTAGTAGCATAAACATATACTACCTAGACATCTAGCAGCCAAGACGTCTGCTACCTAGATGTATAGAAATAACCTACTACCTAAACATTTAGCAGCCTATACATCTACTACTTAGACATATAGCAGCAACCTAGATGTCTAAAATCCTAGACATATACTACATAGACATCTCTTGCCTAGACGTCTAGCAGTAGCCTCTACTACCTAGATTTTACTGACTAAAACTTTGGATAGTGACTTCACCTCGTAATACTTTGATGGTACTAGAAGCAGAGTAGGGTTGGTGCTAGGGTGTGCCTAATTTTACCAAAAGGATCTAAATTTTCTCAAGCATACAAACTGTAATTATATTGTTCTAAAAATAGGTTTGGATATAAGGCTCTTGCTCTAGGAATCTAGATGACTGGAAAGAGAGGTATCAAAATATTATAGATCGTTGGTGATACTAAACTAATCATTAAGTATGCAAGAGCCTAATATCAAGCAAAAAATAGGCTAATGAAATATTATAGACATAATATTAGGGATATAATGGAATATCTTGATGTTAACATAAAATTTATCATAGAGGTCAAAATATAGATGTAGATAGAATGGCATCCATTGGCTCACAATATAACCCAATTGATGATATATTACAAAATCATCAATTAGTGAAGATCATAATAAGACTAGAAGTTTCTAAAAATGATAAAAAATGTAAGTATTTGAAAATATGATTAGATTTTTCTATTTTCTATAGCAAGTAGATGAATATGCCAACCAAATATCCCTAGAAATTGAGGAAGCATACAATGACCAGATCATCCACTTGAGTTCTAACAATTTTTCCAAAGGATTAATCACCCTATAATTCCACTTTAGTCTAGATGATGGGTTCAAAGGGAAAAAGTGAATCACTACTAAAACATAATATTATAAATAAATAGAAGTAACTTCAAGAAAAACATTAAAAATAGGAACAATAGCCACATAGAAGGAAAATGAGTCACTAATCAAATTATGTCAAAAATACAAAGAAGTGATGGATTGGACTTATGGAGACCTTAAGGGATACAATAAGGATATTATACAACATGATATTGAATTGGATCCTAAAGCCAAGGTGATTACACAAAAACAAAGTCCAATTAATCCAACAATTGAACCCCTCATGAAGTAAGATTTGAGTAAGATAATAACACAAAAATTATATAGCCAATAAAACACACCACATGGGTTTCTAACCTAGTACCTGTAAGAAAGAATAATGGTGAAAAAATATTATGTGTTGATTTTAGAAGTTTAAACAAGGCCACATTGAAGGATCATTATCCCTTGCCTTCCATGAAATAAATCCTTCAAACAATGGCTAACTCTAAAATATTTTCACTTTTTGATAGATTCTTCAGTTTTAATCATAGATAAATAATGAAGATCAATATAAGACAACTTTTACAACAATTTGGGGACCTTTTGCATAATAAAGAATACCTTTAGGATTGTCTTATGCAAAGTACCATGGATATTTCCTTCCACGATCTGATAAATAATATGATATTGATATATCTAGATGACCTCAATATTTAAAAAAAAAACAAAAATCACTTAGAATACTTATAAAATATTTGTCAATGATGTTATGAGTTTGGGGTCTGCCTCAATCCAATGAAATGTATCTTCTATGTACCATAAGAAAAACTTCTAGGGCATGTTGCATTTAAGGATGGTATCACCATATATCAAAATAAAATTGAGATTAATGTAAACATATTTATACCAAGGCACAAAAAGGGCCTACAACATTTATTTGAGAAAATTAATTTTATCAAAATGTTTATCCCAAAATTTGTGACTATTTTCAAGCTCATGACACTTATGTTGAAAAAGAATTGACATTTTGTATGGACAAAGGAGGTGAAAGAGGCTTTGAAAATATAAAATATGCTATTAGAGACACTCTACTACTAGCCAACTGATATTTCAATAAGGATTTTATCATCTATGTATATGGAGGAGAACTTAGTATAGCAACATTTATGATGCAAAAGGATGAAATCAGCAAGAGAATGTAGTGGTAATTTTTAGTTAGAGTTTGAAAAGATATATGAAAAAATATAATTTTATTGAGAAATGAGTGTATACTCTAGTAATAGGATTAAAAAATTCGAAGAACATTATTGTGTTAAGGAATATATAATCTGTGGTAAATGAGTGAAAAATCCTAATAAATTACTAAAATATTAGAATATGACATAGAAAGAAAACCCATAAAATTGGTTAAAGGAAGATAAATCTATTATTAGCTAACTAATACATGGTAAAAAATAAAAAATATTTAGAAGATGACAATGAGGAAACTAAGTCAGGGAAATGTCTAATAAAAAAGGAGGAAGGACTAGACTAGATAGAGCAAAGGATTGAATACATGCAGATAGGAAGATACCTTCTAAATTTGGATAGATACCAAAGAAGAGCCTTTCTTTAAAAAAATATTTACTATACAATAATTGATAAAATCCTATTCTAAAAGAACTTTGGTTGAATACTACTATGTTGTGTAAAAGAGAGGCAAGCACAATCCATACTACAATAGTTTCATCAAGAATTGGCAAGTGGATATTTTATAGCCTAGCCAACTTCCAACAAGATAATTAAGAAATGATATTATTTGCCTAGCATATTCACAAATACTCATGAATGGGTTAGAAACTATGATAGATGTAGTTTTTCATGAGGAAGAGAAATGCCACCATGCCTTAAAGACTCATATCAATAGATGAGTCTTTTTCCCAGTGGGGACTATATTTCATAGGAACGATTAACTCACCATATAGTGAGGTGTACAAATGGATACTAACAACTATACATTATTTAACTAGACGGGTTAAAGCAATTCCTTTAAAATAGGCCAGTGAAAGCGTAATTATAGAGTTCTTGAAATACATTATAACCAGATTTGGTGTCCCCAATGCAATCAATAATAATGGATAGCACCAAGGCATTCAAAGGCTCAAAATTACTCAATTTGCATTCCATGATGGTATATATTTAAAAGCATCTTAAAATTATCATCCCCAAGGATATAGTTTGGCAAAATCTACAAATAAAAACCTACTAAGAATTTTAAAAAGGAATGGGTCAAAAAATCAATGGAAATTGTTTGTCCATCTAAGAAGAGCTCTTTTGGTAGACTGCATTACTCCAAAAAAAGCATTGGGGTGTCCCCAATATAATTTGGTATTTGGTAAAAAAGCTGGGTTACCCATTTCCATAGAATTATAATCACTCTAGCTACTACAAAAATTATAATTATAGGAAAATGAGTCAATGAAAATAAGGATGGGAGAGTTGTTAAAGCTTGAAGAAAAAAATGAAAAGTTGAAAAGCAACTTTTAAGATATCAAGGAGTTGCTAAAATATGGTTTGATAAAAATGGGTACCCCACAAAATTTTGATTTTAGCAATGTGGTCCTAAAATGGGATGAACATAAGAGTAAACTTGGAAATCATACCAAGTATGATACATTCTAGAGTGGGCCATATATCTTAACCAATTGTAAGGATGGAAATTCATTCAGTCTAGAAACCATGGAAGGGTATGTTCTCCCTATACATAATAACAAAATTCATCTTAAAAACTACCCTTGAGTCTATTTAGTCCTCAAACAAAAGAGTAATGTGAGGAAAGGAAGCAGACATGGTACCCATCGAAGAAAAAAAATTGTTAATAAATAGTAGGAATTATAAAGACTATTGGTCTTGCAATTTTGTTATTACATTTATCTTTTTTTTTTTTTGCTTTTGCAAGAAGTATGAAGCTTTGAATTTATGCCCAAGGATAAATGTAAGGATTCTAGGTTTTCCTTCTCCTTCATTCATGTATTTCAAATTTTTTGGAAATATCCATAGAGTAATAGGAAGAAAAGTTTCAAAAATCAAAATTCCAAGGAGCTTTACTAAGATTAAAGTTTCCTCTAAAGTGACTCTTAATAGCAGAAGTTTTGTGAGATCCAATAAAGACTAGCAACATAAAATTCCAACTATCTGATATGAATGCATTGAGATCTGAAGAGTTTAAAGGTACACTAACAATTTAAATCTATATATATTTCAGAGGATAAGAAGGTAGGTGAGATAAATCAATGGGCCATTAGTATGGAAAGTAAGGACCACCTATCAATAGCATCTCAATTAACCAATCCAAGAATATATTAAAGACAAGTATAGTAGTTACAGTCCTAAATTTGACAACAATTATGATAGAAGGTGCCTCATAAAATTTTTAGAATCTCTAGAAGAGGTAGCTAATATTGTTAGAACAAACCTAGAAGTATTGGAAAGAAAACCTCCTAGTTGTAATCTATAGATAGTAATTATGGCATTATGAAGGATTGACAAGTTTGTAATGATTTCCTTTAATTTCTCCATGTATAGAAGTTAATAGAATCCTTAGTGGCTTATGGGTAATCAAACCCCTACTCTAGGAATAATCCTTTGTAATAAATTTTTCCACATATGTATTAGAGGCCATGCATCTACTTTGAAATACATCTATAGATCTCATGTCTAGACCCTCTTCTCTTATGTGAGTGTATGTGATTTCTATTTTTGTGATTATCTATATTGAGGAGAGGACATTTTTCACATCGACACATTATATTCAAGCTTGTTGTGCAAGGAGATATTATTTGATATTTGACATATTGACACCACTTTTGGCTTATGATTTTAATTTATAGTTGTTTTTTATTTATGTATCTTACCCTTTTTCTTGAGTAGTAGATTAGAAAATGCTCTAAAGATATCCATATTATAAAGGAGCAAATATTTGTCAAAATTGTAGAGCTTCCAACTAAGTCAAGCCTTACCCTCTCAAGATTGTACTTGTTGTGTCACTCTGTGATATGCCCTATCCAATTTGTCCACACCACATCCAACGGTTGATACAATAAAAAAGAACAACAATGCCCAAGATTTGAAATTGCCCCTAAACTCTAATGATTTAAATTAATTTTAATGTCAAAGTTATCTTTTTACTTGGTGTAGAAAGCATGTCACCCTGATGGGCTAATATAATAGCTCTAAGTTTCATCCTCATACCCTTAGTTGCTTTCAAAGTTAGCAAGGGATATTTTCTCATCCAAGTTAGCTTGATGCTTTGCATTGTACCTCTTTCCATGTACATAGGTGATATCCAACTTTTTATCCCTAAGGGTTTTCTAAAGATTCCTTTTGGATCATAGTATCAACAATATCTAAGTTGTTCAATACCTATCTCTCTCAACCACACCTCTCATACTAAGTTGAACATTCAAACTATAGGTTTTATGCCTATGGTTTGTATCTTAAGTAGGTAGAAGGTGGTTTTATTCTACTCCTTGAAGTATTCAAGTCTATAAAATTGAGTTGTCATATATATTCTAGTTGAACATGTAGCGTGGTACTAATTCTAGAAACAAAAAAGACATGGATGAGAATCCATAGAGGTTGATAAAATACCTAGCCCTCCTCAATTAGAAATCTCCTCTCGACCATTTTCCCTATACTATCAACCACATTATCTCATTTGTTGATCTTGGCATTATTCCCCTAAACTTCTCCATGATGACCTTATACAACTCATCATAGAAGTGGTAGGATTTTCTTGATTATATATAGGGTACATATATGCACTCCATAATAGCTATAGATTGTTCATATTATCCATATTAGTCTATCTATATTGTGGAAAGTAAACTTTTATTTAGGTAAAGAACCAATTGTAGGCCCAAAATGGCCACATCCTTAGAAAAATTTGAAAATTTATTCTAAGGCATGAGAAATCTCTATTCCACTAAGGATATATAGTATTTTGAATCAGATCTGTGCAAGAATGCTCCAATCTACTCAACATTTGGTCTATTTTGAAAATATGAGCTAAGTGTTCCACCCCGCCTGATACTTAGTCTATTCGATATTGGCTTAGCGCAAAGGTCTCAATCTACAATCCAAATGAGTTCAGATGATGTAAGCACTATCCAAAGTTCATATTGGCAATATCACTTCATTCTACATGCTCAAATGACTAAGTGCCGAGAATGCTCAATCTGCTGAGTTCCAAGACTATTTTTGGGCAAAATGGCAATGAGCTCCATGTCGCTCGGTAAGAAGGTCGAAAGCACTTGGAAAGAAGTAAAGGTAGTGGAATAGTGCAAATATCATTTTTCATTACTTTTTGAGTGGATTGGTGTTTCCAAAGTCAAACCAAGTCAAATATGATGGAGAAAAATCAAGGATCAGATTTCAACGTATGTCTTATGTTGTGGACACGAGAAGGAAATAAACTATTTTAAAGGCTTAGTTGAGTGAATTGATGACAAGCTGTATTTTGCTCAAAATTTAGTGTATTTTTCATGTAAGCTCCAATACACTAGCTAAATCCATCCAAGCTAACGTCAACATTCTTTTTAGAGTGGATTGGCAACTTTTTCTATCCCACAGGTCTGTAGAGCATTGTTGAAGTTTAATCGTAGCCGTTCACTGAGTGCACCAATGGCAGATATTTTGTTGATATTTTCACGAGAATACAAAGGCAAATTCTTGGTGGATGAAGGTCAGTCATTTTGAGCGGGTAGGTGAAGCATCCAAGGATACCAAGAATCAAGAACTAGAGCAGTTGCAGATCTACAATGAAATGGAGTTCTCAAGAAATATGAATGTTTTAGATCTGGTTTCTAACAACCTAGAGTCTAACTGCCATAGCCAGACTAGAAAGTTGTAGAGTCAAGCTGCCATGGTGGATAACTTCCAGCAAATTTCTTGAACTCTACAAGTGAATGAAATGATGCCAACATAGCTCGTTGTTGATCTATCATATGTTGAATCCTTGTAATGTCTCTTCTAATTTCTTTCATTGTAAACTATAAATAGAGTTTGAACCCTCGATTTTCAGGTTTGGCTCTAGTGCATTTTCTTGCCCTATTGTGTAATATTTTCTACAATTTTTTTTTTGGTAAATTAATTTTATTGAAAACAGGGCATTTGAAAGGCGCCCTAATGCCTTTTACAATTTTGAAGCAAGAAGGAACGAATAACTTCTAAAAAACTTCAGACAGAGCACAACCGAGAGGCAAAAGCCAAAATTTACCAAAATGAGACGTCCTCAAGGACAAAGGAACAAAAAAGGAACTAAAAATAGATAGCAGCCAACCTAGACCACAATGAGACCTGCAATCCTTCAGACCAAAGGAACAAGAACCAGACAGTGAGGACGACAACAAAAATAGAGAGCAACAAACACGCTCAAAGAGGAGCGCCCATTTGCACTGGAGAAATAACAGCAGTTTCCAGAATGGTGTCCTTTGCGTCATCCTTCGGGATATCCTTCGGGTCTTCCTTCAGAACTTCGAGACAAGCATCCTTGGCAATTTCAACCACATCTTCATCTTTGGCACCTCCTTTGGTATCGGATGGAACTTCGATAGCAGAGAACATAGAAGTATCATTAAAATTATCACAAAAGAATAGGAGGCTAAGAGCATGCCTCTATTCTTTGAGACTCACAATAGCTTTGCCAATGGCTGCGTGAGCAGTCTCCAGATGATCAATAGTTGCAGAAGTAGCATGAACGACCAGTTTGTGGAGGTATTTTTCTACTAGGTCAGGCGAGCTGGATTGAGCCTTTGAGGGTTTGACCAAAGTGGAAGGAGGGGTTTCAGCCAACTCTTTGTGTTTGAGCCTTTGGGAACATCTGACAGGAGTGGCTTCGACTTTGACCTTCTTCCTAATATGGAATTCAGAATGGGGTTTATCATTTTTAGCTTTCCTTTTGGGTTTTGAAACTCTGGGGCTGGGCATAGAGGAGGAATTCTCCTCCTCAGAGTCAGGGGCAGGAATGTTACCACTAGGGAATTTGAGAAGGAGATATCTGTATAGGACATTGAAAAGCCCTTGGTGGCAAGGTAGACCATTCTCCTTATTGGACCGGGTAGAGATGTTATAGTCGATAGACCAAAAAATGGTGGTAGGGATATTCATCATCTTGGCATCATGAAAATGATTTACGTATGCCAAGTGGAAACAACAAATTTGGGACTCGGGGTTATCACATGTTAGATACTGCATGATAGGAATTAGGATTTCTTGCCAAGGAGTGGAAATATGGCTGCGATATAGACCTTTTTTGTGATTTTTATGAACCTCCAAATTCTTCTCAAAGAAAGCCAGCTCTGCCTCCCAGTTGTGCTTGTTTCATCGGATGACCTTGCCATCCAAAGGTTGCCCTGTTAAGTCCACCAGTAGCTCAAAGGTGATATGGAATTCAACCCCATGAACTATAACAAAACCTTTATTCCAGGTTTCAGCAAAGGCCTTCGTCACACCTTCATCAACGCCTGTGAATAGCTTGAAGAACTCGATCAGTGCACTTTTGGTTTTATCCTTCCACATATCTCTGACCATTGGGTTAAGTTCAAACATAGCAGGTTCAATGAAAATGGGTTTGCTTTCCTTCATGGTGACAGACAAGGAATGAAATAGAGGAAAGCTAGGCAAAAGGATTAGCAGGACAGGCAAAAAGGTAGAAGGTTGGTAAATGATCAGAGCATGCAACAAAATGATTAAAAGGAAGGCGCTATCATCTCTGGGACTTCTGTTAGGAAGCCAAAAAGGCAACATCAAAAAAGGAAAAAACCTTTTTACAAATGAGGATTGGCTAGGGCAAAGGTCGAAACAGATTTTTAGGAATTGGATGTTACACCAGATAATTGAGTGGATTAATGTCAAATGAGACAATTGGCCATTAAGGGTGCACAAAAAATGTAACCAGTAAGAGACCCTAGCCCGAAACATAGAAAGGATGGGGGTGATCACCACACAGAATCTCGGGAATGAAAAACAAGTAGGTTGTTTGAAAATGGTTCTCGATGGGGTAAGATTACGCATATCAATGCTCATGGGAAACAAATGATTAAAAATCATGCTCGAATTCATCTTGGAATAACAAAAGGATTCGATTACCAAAAAATGAGTATGACCATGGGTGTGGGTGGTGAGAATTTTGAAAATGAAACATAAAGGTTTATACAACCAATTTCCAATGTGAAGAATGGTGCATGAATAAGAACCTGACAAAAGGATTGAAATGTGAGCCATAGACTTCACATGGAAGAAAGAATGTTGGGGATTGAACATGGAAATATTTTTAGGACTCGACATGAGTGATATTACTTTGATCACATTTAATAAGTTCATCCACCTCAGGAGGTAGAGTATCCATCCAAGTCAATAACCCTTGGGCGTTAGCCCCAATACTAGCAAGTTTGTCAGCAACAATGTTGGCCTCCCTGTATGCATGTTGGACAATAAAGTTATGTTGTTGGTGAAGGATTTGCTTACTTTCTTCCATGATTGATCTTATCCTCCAGCTGCTAGGCTTTGAAGTCTTTAGGTAATTGATAATATTTAAAGAGTCTCCTTCTACTATAATGTTTCCAGGAATATTTTTGAGAAATTGGAGGCCTCTCCAAATTGCCCTGGCTTCAGCTGAATGATTAGTCATGATGCCCAAAGGTTCTGAATAAGAAAAAATGGAATTTCCCAAATGATCTCGAAGAATTCCCCTAGCCCCAACATTTCCAGGGTTTCCTTTGGCAGCTCCATCAAAATTAAGTTTGGCCCACCCAACTGGAGGGGGAATCCATTTGACATTACTCCTAGGATTTGAAGGATTAGCAGACTTTGAATTATCTAGGAATATATTGCAAGAATTAAGGATGGCTTTCTCAAAAGGAGGACAAGAAAATAGATCAAAAGGAGTAGAGAGGACATTCTCTTTGGCATAGAGGATTATTTTATTAGCAATGTAATCAGCATGTAGGGCTTTTTTATCAAAAATCCTTCTATTGCATTCAAGCCAAATTTGCCAAAGATAATGTTGAAGACAAAATTTCCAAAATCCTTTGAGCATTGGATTTTTAAAAGGATTGGGCCACTGATGGAAAAGTTCAACAATGGAAGGAGGAAAATCCCAAACCAACTGAAAGCTCTAGAGAAGCTTGCTAATCACTAATCTTGAGTAAGGACAAAACAAGAAAAGATGAGATGTAGACTCCCAGTCAGAAAGGCAAAGATAACATCTGTTAGGAAGTATAATGCCCCTTTTTATGAGGTTTTCAATAGTTAAGACATGGTCTTGAATACAAAGCCATGAAAAGGAAGCAATTTTGGGAGTCAGGTGTTTGGTCCAGACCAACTTAAAAGGAATGGGATTTTCAAGATTGTTTAAGGAAAGCAAGTAAGCTGACTTGACAGAGAATTCATCGAAATCAGTGGGTTCCCAAATGGGTTGGTCCTTAAGATTTCCAATAGGGATTTTTATGGAAGACAATTGGGCATTCAAGCAAGAAGTTTCAACATCAAAGTCTGGGACATTAAGTCTTTTCTAGCTCATAATCCCGTTGGTGGATGATATGAAATTTGCCACTAAAGGACCAAACAAATGTTTGGTTATGTTGATGATTCTTTGAAACATAGGATTCTGGTTGAGAGGATTATCACCAACCCACTTATCCTCCCAGAAAAAAATGGAATTGCCATCTCCAACTTGCCATCGAGTTCCTTTTTGCAATAAGGATCGAGCTTCACAAATGGATTTCCAGAAAATCGACCCATAAGAAGGTACTTGCCCATGTAAGAATTCAGAGGCTTGAAGATATTTCCTTCTGATGATTTTGACCCATTCAACCTTTTCATTAGAAATGAGTCTCCAGGATTGTTTAGCGAGGAGGGAAAGGTTGAGAAGAGAGATCCTTCTGAGTCCTAAGCCTCCTTGGTCTTTAGGTTTGCAGACCTTGTCCCAAGCTACCAAATGGAATCTGTGTTTGTTCTCACATCCTGTCCAAAGAAAATGTTTTTGAATTTTTTCCATTTTTTTATAGACCGAGGCAGGAGCTTTGAACAAGGACATAAAATAGACAGGAATGCTTTGAAGGTAGGCCATGGTAAGAGTAATTTTTCCCACTTGAGATAGAATATTACCTCTCCAGGTAGACAACTTTTTTTGGAGTCTTTCAATGACATTATCCCATAGGCTTTCTTTGGCATTTCCAATGAAAAGAGGTAATCCAAGGTATGTAGAAGGTAGATTGCTTATAGAACATTGAAGTATGTTGGCAATAAAATTTTGTCTTCTTAGAGGAGTATTGAGGAAATACAATTTGCTTTTCTAAAAATTGATCCGTTGGCCAGCTGCTTCTTCATACAAGAGAAGAACTCGTTTGATGATTTTGGCTTCGTTGACAGAAGCAAAGGTGGACAACAAAGTATCATCAACAAATTGTTGATGAGTAATAGGATCACATTGTGAAGTAACTTGAAGTCCATAAATTAATCCTACCTCTTTTGCTGCCAAAATAGACCTACCAAGAGCCTCAGCTGCAATGATGAAAAGGAGGGGGGATAAAGGATCTCCTTGCCTTAGACCTCTACTGCTCTAAAAGTAACCAGCAGGTGAACCATTGATAAGGACAGAGAACCAAGTAGAGGAGATACATCCTTTAATGAGGGAAATCCAATCAGAATGAAACCCAAACTTGTGAAGGATAGCAATTAGGAAATCCCAGCTCAATCTATCATAGGCTTTATTCATATCAAGCTTGAGAAGGAAGGCAACCTTTTTGTTGATGGAAATAGAATGAATAGCTTCATGAACAGAAATGATACCATCCAAGATAGATCTTCCTATGACAGAGCTTCCTTGACACTGATTTATGATGAGAGGCATGACATCTCTCATATGGATGGTGATAGCCTTTGTTAAAATTTTGTAAATAACATTACAAAGACTAATTGGACGGAATTCACTAAAATTGGAAGCATTAGGAATTTTTGGTATGAGTGCAATAAACATGGAATTGAAGCCTCTAGGAATGACCTTGGACCTTTGAATTTCTCTAATGGATTTGCACACGTCATTGCCAACAACATCCCAAAAGGCCTAAAAAAATCTAGGAGGAAACCCATCTGGTCCAGGAGCTTTATCTGGCTACATTGAGAATAGGGCTTCCTTGATTTCATCATCAGAGAGGACTACAGTTAATTTGGTGTTTATATCATCAAAAATGAGGTGAGGGATGAACTGAAGGAAGAAATATTTGGCAGCTAAGGAGTTAGGTATGTGTTCCTCATGGAGTAAATGCATAAAATGAGTTATTCCTTCGACCCTGATTTCTTTGATATCAGTAATAATTCTGCCATCCTGACTGTGAATTTCTTTGATCCTATTGTTGCTACGATGTCTCAATGTGGAAACATGAAAAAATTTTGTGTTGGAGTCTCCTTTTTTGAGCCAGATATCATGAGACTTCTGTCTCCAAAAAATTTCTTCACATTGAAGGATGTTATGGTATTGAGCTAATAGGTTCCTTTCATCATCCCTAACTGCAGCAGAATAGTCTCCATTTTCCTGACTTTCTTTTTCAATTATGGCAAGCCTGTTCATGATATCCTATTTATTTTGAAAAAGGTTCCCGAATATGTCCCTATTCCATATTTTTATATTTTCCTTGGTCTGTTTGAGTTTTTGTGCCAACACAAATGAAGGAGTGCCTTGAATGTCAGTTTGCCACCATTGGTTGATTCTTTCTCTAAAATCAGGATGAAGCAACCACATAGCTTCAAATATGAAAGGGGTTTTGTAAATTTTTGGATTATTAGTGTCAAGGAGAATAGGACTATGATCAGACCCGATCTTGAGAAGGGATTGGAGATTTGCATCCCCCCAAATAGCAATAGCTTCCTGAGAGAAAAGAACTCTATCAAGTTTAACTTGGATTAATTGAGATCCACATCTTCTATTTGACCAAGTAAATTGGTTTCCTTTCAGATTAACATCCATTAGATTCTGATTACTTATAAACTCCTGAAAATCCTCCATGCTTTTGGAAAAGGAACCAATTCCACCTTTCTTGTCAGAGGGGAACAAAGGAGTATTGAAGTCTCCAACAAGAATCCAAGGAAGAGTTGGAAAAGTGCTTCGGATGGAAGCCAGGTTGTCCCATAAATGGCTCCTACCAGTAATGGAGTTGGGAGCATATATGTTAGTGAGGACCCAAGGAAAATTACTATCTTTGTCAAAGAAAAGGATGCTCATCATCTCATCACAGGAATGAATGAGATTTCCTTCCACATTATTTGGGTTCCATAAACAAAGAAGGCCACCAGAAGCCCCATTAGCTTTGCAAGCAAGAGATTCACAGTTCTTCCAAATATGATTGCAAATATTTTTATCAAGAGATTCTCTAATCTTGGTTTCTTGGATCACATAAATTGTAGGTCTGATTTCTTTCCTCAATGATTTAGCTAACCTCTACTTGGCTAAACCATTAAGGCCTCTCACATTCCATGAGAGGATCTTCATTTAGAAGATTTGGATGCTTTTTTGCCTCCCTTTCCAACTGGTTGAGGAGGTTTGGTGCACTTTGGTTCTTCCTTAGATAAAATGCCAGTGGAAAAGAGGGTTTTTTGAACACCATTGGCAATATCATCATTTGTTCCTTGTTTCCATTGATCAGAATTAGAAGGCCTTCCTATTTTTTTCTCCAAGCCACAATCAATAGGGGATTTCTTATGGCTTCTAGTGACTTTGGGGCTAAAATTCTGCACAATAGGGCTGGAGGGTTCAAGAAAGGAAGCAGGGATGGAGACATCATCAACCAGAGGTTGGTCTGAATTGAAGGCATCAGGAAGAGAAGAATTAGTAGCTAAAGGTTCAGATTCAAGTTGGGCTTCCAAAGGATTTGAGGATGGGTTTGGAAGAGATTCATTAAGGGTTTCAACAGCGTCTGCCACAGGGTCATCCTCAGGATTCAAATCACCAAGAATTTGAAATTGACTAGGAAGAGCAAAAAGACTAACCTCGTTGAGAGCAGCTATAGAATGGGCAATATTTTTCCCCCTGTCACTTGGAGAAATGGTGAAGGAAGCATTACCATGAGCATATTTTTGCCTTTGATCTTTGACGGGTTTGTAGATAACTCTTCTTGAAGGAGGAAAACACCTTTTATCCTTTTTGAAAGGAGTCTGGAACTCCTTATATTTGCCTTGGTTGGAAGGATCAGGAATCTCTTTCGCAAAAATTATCTATTTCTTGAGCGAAGGACACTGAGCACAAAGATGACCTTGGGTCTGGCAATGAATGCAGAATGGAGGTTTGTTCTCATACTCAATAGCCTAATTTCGGAGGAAAGTTCCATGCTCCAGTTCAACGAAGGTTGGAAGGGCAGAATCAAGATTTGCATTGATGCAAAGATGAGCCGCGTGCATCCTTGATCTAGACAGAGTGACTTTGTCAATGAGGAGAAAATATCCAATAGTGGAGGCTATCGATTTGAGGACAGATTCCCGCCAGAGGTGCCAAGGAAGGTTTGGGAGTCTGACCCAAATGGGAGCAAAGTTGATACTTTGGGTTTTTGGGTCAAAATAAGGCATCCATTTCATCAAGAAAATGCTTTTGGTTCCAATGAACCAGGGTCCACCAGACAAGATTTGATCTGCATCTTCTTTGGTATTAAGTCGAATGCCAAAAAAGCCATTAGATAGGCCCATAATTTGGAGGGAACCTCAAAATTTCCATCTAGGGAAAGCCCAACACCTGATAATATCAAGGCTGGGATTGCCACCCACAAATTTCCCATCCAGAGAGAGATTCTTCAGCAAGAAATTTATCAGCAATACTAGCAGGAATCCTGATTCTGTTACCCGAAACCTCAAAGGGAGGGGGGGTGCACCAAGAGGACAAGAAGAAGCATCCAAAACCTTGGAAAAGGAAGGTTTGGGATCAAAAGGAACGTCACCACCCCAGAAGGAAGGAACACGCTCAGAAGTAGAATTTGTCAGATCCTCCCACCTAGAGGAGACACCAACATCCACCACAGAGATAGAACCACTTAGAAAGGAAATGGAATTAGGTTTAGTCTCAGGATTTCCAATATTTTGACCAATGTTAAGTCCACCAATAAGACCACTGCTGAGACTATCCTTCTGCTCAGAGGAGACATATTTACCAAAAACCTCTGTAGAGGCATTATCGAGCAAGGAAGAATAGTCTTCCCGCCTTCCAAAAATTCGAATTGAATCCTTCCCGCCTTCAAAAATTTGAATTTCAGAGGTCCCACTTCCAACATAACAGTCTTCCCACCTTCCAAAAAATTGAATTGAATCCTTCCCGCCTTCATAAATTTGAATTTCAAAGGTTCCACTTCCACAGTAATCAGCCATTTCAGAGATCCTTCTATCCAATATTTTCTACAAACTAATTTTAGGAACATTACTAAGATTTTTGACTCAATATTTGTTATCTTTGATATATTTCATAAAGAGGTTTGAGATGTGAATTGCATTTCTATCAATATTGTAACAGTTAGTTCATTCCATTTATATTGGATTACTAGTTTTTAAGGTAATTGAAATATGTTCATAGTTAGATCTGTGTTAGCAAGAAGTTTATTTCTATAAAGTTTGATTATTGATCTATTCTACTAAATTATATTGTTAATATATTGGATATTGAAATTTCTTCTTGGAACATATCGCTGTTCTTCTTTGTTGTATTAAGATTTCATGGTTTTGGGTACTGCTAATACTGAGTATTGGACATTTGAAGTAGTTTTCTAGAGGTTTTTCCTATAGATGCCTATGTTGTTAGACCTATTTGACCATTTTTAATCCATAATTTTTGAACCCCAAACCATTTTCTAACCTTATTCCTCAAAACCCTTATTGAGCTTAATTGAGTTAACATTATATTCAGTTAACAAGGAACTAGCCTACTCTGGAGGTTGGTCTGAAGTAGTATTTGGTCCATCCAATGTTGAGTTATGAGCTGTGACTATCAGGTGTAAGCCTGGCCAAAAAATTAGAAGATAAACAGTTTCAGTATCGAGTAAAACTTGATGACAATTTTTGGCTCACCCGATGGGACCTGTTTGCAAGAAACACTAAAACCCATCATATTCTTTATTATTTTTTTCCCCTAAATGAATAAATATTTGGTGAATTATCTTGACATTGCTAAGCGGTGATCAACAAATTCACCTGGTGACACCCTGGTCTTTGAATCCAAAAAAATTATCCCTGTAGCTTGCAATGTTTTCATGAATACTAGGTCATCTATGAGGAATAACCCAAACTTCTTTTTCTATTATGAGCTACCTTATAGAGGGTCTACTATAATAAGGGATTTGAATCAATATTTCCATTCAGACCAAAATCCTCTTAAGGAGAATCCCACAGTACACCCAAGGCCACATCCAATAGGAGCTACACCTAGGAACATGGCCCAACATCAAAATGCAGTTTCAAATCAGCCTTTATAAAAGTATCCTAGCTAGAATACAACTTCCCCCCTTATATTTGCTTAGATGCATGATATTATCCAAGCTCTGTCTAAGGCCATCCCTACCTATGATGGATCTGGTAAAACTGCATATGAACATTTCCAAGATATTTTGAATTTGGTAGCAATACACAATATAAAAAATGAAGATGTTATTATCATAATCCTAGCCCTATCCTTTAGAGGAAAGATTCTACATTCATTCAAGACCCTTGAAGACAATACTATTACCTCATGGGCAGTATTTGATGAGCTTTTTGTAGAAGAATTTATTGAATCTGCTGATCATTTTTCCCTCCTTAATCAGTTCACATCTATGCAAAAGCATCAACAATTTTTTTTTTTTAGATTTCAACTTGAGGTCCAGTAGTACCTAGAAGAGAATTCCCCTTGTAGCTAGACCAAATGTAATCCTAGCTTACATGTATTACATTAGAGCACTAGGATTAGAGTTAAGCTTATAAACCCAACAATTTGGGGTAGAGACCTTTCCACAGGTTTACAATGTAGTTGTTCATGCTGAGAATGTCCTTATTAATATGGGAAGATTACCCCCAAAAGTTGTGTTGCCCTACAATTTGGAAACTACTAGTGTCAAAGTACAAACAACTACATCATCTTATATAGATCCTCCTCCCTTGTCATCTCCATTCCCACATATGACTCCCATTTCTCATTCAAAAGCACCTTCTATTGTAGTTCCTTTCCCTCCCCTTCCTTCTCAGATTTTCTAAGAATCCTTTGTTCTTGATATTCATGATACCTTGAAAAATATTAGCAACAAGATGAATTCAATGGATAAGAGATATGGAGAGGTATCAACAAAGGATATTCCCTTATGTTAACAAGGATCAAAGACCTGGACCTAGTAATAGTACTAGGGTTAGAGTAAATGTAGTGTATGAAGATCCTGAGTGTTCTTCAAAAACATGTATGGTGAATGTCTGGTGTTTGGTGTGCAATGATCCTCATGATTCACAATCTTGTGTTATGTAACAACACCATGTACAACATGATATGGAGAAAGAAAAAATAAGTTAGAAAGGAAGAGTGAATATGCTCTAGCAACTAGATCAAATCATGGTTGGAAAATATCTTAACGAGGATGGACCTATTTCTGTCATGATAAGATTAGGCAAGAAGATATTGTAGGTTGATCCACAAAATATGGGTCAATTGTAGACCCCCTCTCAAAATAATGATCCACCTTCCTAGAGAAGTGATACTTTCCCTATCCCCTAGGCCAAAGTAAAGGAGATCTATTTTTCCAAGAGATTTGAGAAAGAAACTGAAGGAGATAGAATGAGATCCAAGGATGAAACCCAAGAGAGGCTTAGATTCCATTCTATTACAAATAGGTAGAGAATCGAGGTCACACAAAAGTATAAAAGAAAGTATGGTGAGTTAGAGAGAAGGCCTAAGAGACCTACCTCTACCAAATCCGAATACAACATTCTGGAAGAAATGAATAAGATACCATCTAAAGCTAGCCTATATGATACTCTCTTCATTCATAGCCAGATAAACCTGCTAAAAGCTTCTCTGAATAAATATCCATAGGAAAAGTAGACTACCACAATCCTTAGCATACCCTCTGAAAAGAAGGAAATATCCCCTACCACTTTAAAGAACTATTGAGTGGTAATTTTTCCCAATTGCAAAACCACACTCACCTTAGGCTTTTGATCACAAAACCCTCTCTTGTAAAGAAGTTAAAACAAAATAACTTCTCCAAGGTTCTGTTATATAAGAATTGCACATGTGTATTAGTAATCTCAATAAGATATATCAAATTAAGTGCTAGGAACACTTTAGTGATTGCAAGTAACTATTAACAAGGGACATGTGTTGGTTTATTTTATCATGCTATACTAATGATTGTTGATAAAACTTAAAGAAAAGAAAATTGTGAATTGGCCCTCATATGACCACGATGTAAAACATTGATTCATTTTATCTTGAAATTTTTTAAGGTAGATTTTATCTTCTTTTGATTAAGTATATTTTAAACAAGTTTTACCTTGCATTAAACCTTACTTTAAACATGAAAGTGAAGATTAAAATCTATCTATGAATGTGAATATGAAATGATGAATAGGTTCATTAAATGTAGCTTCTATCATGAAGAGAAATATAGCCTTTGATATATTTAATAAATTGTCCCTCTTTGATGAAATTAATTTTCATAAAGAGATGATAATTCATTGCTTTAAAATAATGGCCTCAAAATGTCATTATAAATTATCTCTCTTTAATGAAATCATAATTTTCATAAAGAAGAAATAATTTAATGCTTTAAAACAATAACCTTTGATGTAATGTATAAATTACCTCTCTTTAATGAAATCGGAATTTTCATAAAGAAAGGCAAATTTATTGCTTCGAAAATGATGGCTTATGGAATGCCATTAAAAAAAAATCACCCCCCTTTTATGAAATTGAAATTTTCATGAAGGGAAGTTCATTTATACTTGCAAATAAAAATACAAAGAAGAAAAATCTGATTTACCATCAAAATGTGAAAATAAAATTCCAAAATTATAAAAACCCTTATAAAACAGTGATTTTCAACAATTTTTATAAAATTGAAAAAGCTTCAGAATGAGTTCGAATTTGTTTTGGATGAAATATTGTAGCTAATTCTTCACACCCATATATTTATTTTTGTAATTTTAATTTTTTAATTTTTTTTATTTTAATCCTCAAAGTTTTAAAAAAATATGCAAAAGAAAGGTTTAAAAAAAAATAAAAATCTGGAAATAAACTTGAATGCTGAAAATGTAAACATGTAAATATTTATTAGTTTGATGGTACCTTGTCCTGCAAAATCGAAGATGTGAGAAACTCATGCATGCAACTTAATCTATTCCAACCTGCATTTGCACAATCAAAATAAACTAAGTGCTAGCTCCTAAGGACACAAAAAATAAATTCCAGGCTTTAAAAATTCAATAATGTAACCATTAAAATGCATTGAACATCATTTATAATTCCAAAACCTGAAAAGGAAAAGAAAAAAATTAAATCCAAGCATGGAGAAAATTTTCTCCTCCTATTTTACTAACAAAATCCAAATTTTTGAAAAATACTTGCATTAAAATAATATTCCTTTTTACAACCATTTTTTTAGCATCATTTGGCCTTCCAAGAAGAACTAGCCCCGTTTTAACCCCGATTTCTGTGTTTGCATCAGATATTTAAAATTTCAAACAAAATCTTTCCCTTTCCCTACATGCATGTTTTTGAAATGATTTCTTTTCTCCAACTCTTCGTTTTCATTTTCCATTTCATTTCTATCCTCTCTGGTTTGTTTTATTTTGAATTCCTCTATGAGCATTTTATGAAACTGCCCATTAACTATTTCGTGCCTTCATTAGCTTGTTGATAATGCCCTTCAAAGAATGTATTTACCCCTTTGATGTGATGAGGCTTCGTGCCACTTAGCATATTACCTACATCATCTTTTAGACCATATAAGAACGATAATATGGGGCTTTCATCATTATTATATACCTCTATGCCCCTCCACATGTGTGGACATAAATATTGGCAACGTGGATATGAGAAAAAATAGAGGAGGCCCCTTCGTGCCCGCCATGCAAAGCCTACACCAAACCTAATGCTGTCCACAATAAACATTAATCCAAGCATAAAAATACGTGTATGCTTCACTTGAATCTGACATAGGTTCTTCATCTTATGTCCTCCATTGCGTGAGGCTACACTACCATTATCGCTATTATCATCAACTAAAAGACCCATCCGACCTTCTCCACCTATCATCGATGCAGGTTTGATTCCCAACTACTGTGGGATCCAAGCTTAACTTCTGCTCATACACACCGGTATTGGTTTGCCACGATGGTCCTTTATAACACCTCACTTGTGCTTTGCATAATCCACTATTTTTGAGTGATCGAGGATGGGCTTACACCTCCCATGTCATTTTTGCATCTATCTACCTGTGTTAATCGATGTAGCAAAGGTTACATGCCAATGATTATTCTCGTAATCTGGTGTAGTGAGTGCACGGGATTTGTCTGCATCCTACCTACTCCCATGAGATTACCAACATTAAACTTGTTCACGGTGTCACGCGTGGTGTCTTATACATCTGCACTGGGCAACCTATCAGATGACTTATCAACGGGGGCTATTGTGGCTCAAAATTTATTTCCATACGTATACCATGAATCCTCCTCATCCGACATTTTTATTGGTGCAATGATGGTCAAAATGCATCGTCCAATGCTGCATCTCATCGATGATTTGTCCATAGCATCAGTTTGGGGTCCACCATGTCCATATTGCTATCTTGGTCTAAGAAGTTTCTCCTATACCCGACTGTGCTAAACATACTGTCTCTGACATGGCCACCACATCCTGAATGTCACTGCCAACCGACATCCACTATCTATCATCTCTAATGTGTTATCCCAAATGCCATTACCGCCTTGAATGCATATGCTATGTCGATCTTCCATTTAGGCTCTGCCCTACTGTATTTCTATTTATTTGATGGTTTCATCACTGAATATCATCTCCCGATCATCAATTCTAGACTAGCAGTCCTTATTAGTAATTTGTGCTCAACATTTTATCTCATACATTCACCGACGATCTCCCATCCTTCATCGGTCCACTTGATTGTTGGTGAGTGTCCACGTGGGTCCTCATTGGTCACCGATGTTTGCTTCGGTATGGTTTGTTGTATCACTGATTCTTGTGTTATCCTCATCATCACCTTGTGGTAGAGAGACTCGTCTAACATTTGGTCATCCTTCCAATGCTTCACTTGTCATGGGATCATCTCGCATTTTGAAATTGCCTTGTAACATCGTTAAAAACCGCACCATGTGATGTCATCCTAGAGGTTCCATATTTGCCAGAATTACAAGTATAAAGAAGGAAAATATTAATATTAAACACAAAAACCCTAAAGAAATAAATTAATAGCTTTAAGAATATCAAATAAATCCTTATAAAAAAACCAAAAATTCATTTGCTATATATATAAACATATACATTAGCGCATTTTGTTTCGTTTCTTTATTTTTATTTCTGATTATTTGTTTATTATAATATATATAATATATATTATAATTCTTCTTTTATTTTTTATTCATTTACAAATTATTATTAAATATGAAATATTTAATATATATATATATATATATATATATATATATATATATATATATATATATATATATATATATATATTATTTATTTATTCATTTATTTGTTTTATTATTATTTAAAACATACACATGAAAGAAAAACACAAAATTTAATAACAAAATTGCTAACAATAAACTTGATGATAAATATCATCGATAACAAATTGACGATAAAAATCATCGACAACAAATTGACAATAAAAAATCGTTAGCAACAAATTGACAATAAAAATCGTTGACAAGAAATTGACAATAAAAATCATCAGCGACAAATTGATGATAAAAATCGTCAAAAAGAAATTGATGATAAAAATCATCGACAACAAATTGATAATAAAAATTGTCAGCAACAAATTGATGATAAAAATTGTCGAAAAGAAATTGACGATAAAATCATCGACAAAAAACTAACGATAAAAATCATCGACAACAAATTAACGATAAAAATCATCGACAACCATTGATGATAAAAATCGTCAAAAAATGCTAATAATAAAGGAAGGCACAAGCGCCTTTCACTCAACGTAGTACCAAAATGAGGTTTGACCTTGACTTTGATGCCCTAGAAAAAGGAAATGATTTTTAAAGTGCTCCTCCTTATTTTCTCTGACAAGTGGCACTCGCAACCTGAGGCTCATAACTTGAATTTCACCCAACTATATCCTGAAATGGTATTACACTACTAGGTTGGGGTAAAATGGCTCTAGGTCCCATCTAGTCTTTTCTCTTCCTAGACTAGGTTGCACCCATTGAAATGTCAAAGGTGTTTTTGCCTCATCTATTTACAAAAAGGTCTTACATTGGGAAGTTGGGGTGAAATAGATTGGACCCCACTTGCATCCTTTAAAATTGAAGTGGCACTGATTCCTAGAGCAAAAACCCAAGCACTTTCACCTGAGGCATCTCTGAAATGGCATTGCATTGTCTAGCTAGGGGTGAAATGACATTTGAATTTAAATTTTTTATTTAGCTTTTAGTTTTGATTTGCCTTTTGCTCCTTAGAGCGTTGAAATGGGGTTTCACCCCCCCAGAAGATTGAAACTCCCCCTCGCTAGGGTGCCTTCCATAGCACTGAACTGCTCTACTAGGTGATGCTAAAAAATGGTGAAGTGAGCTCCTCTGCTCAAAGGCAGAGTGAAAATGCCTTAGCTAAATTTGGGTGCCTGAAACTACTATCCTCTTTTTTCTCTAGTGCACTAAAAAATGCACAAACTAAACTAAAACTAAACAACTTATATAGGCTCTTCTAAACCTTTTCTCTTCCATCTAGACTTATGGCCCTAAAACTACACCACTGATAACATGAAATGGAGTGAAGAGACTTATACTCTGGGGAAAATAAATATGTACAAGCAAAAAATGGAATAAAAAATATGTACATAACTGATAAATTTTTTCAACTATCCTTTATTGATACTATACCTTTAGATTAAGGCCATTAACTGTGTAGATGGCAGAGAGCGGAATCGCAAGCGGGACCGCAAGCGGGAGGCACTCTGGGAGCCCTCCGGGATCCACCTCCCTGGTTTCTGGACCCGGCGGTCCAGAGCCTGATCCACCTGAGGAAGGGGAGATTCCCCCTCGGAAACCCCCCGATCCCTCTTCACCATCCCAGGGATCGTATGCGCATGCAGTTTCTAAAGGGACCCCAATCCCTCTTCCCTCTCAAACCCTGCTTCCCAACGGCTCTGACCTGGTGATCCTAGGGGCATTGCTGGATAGCTTTGCGGCTCAGGACAAATTCACCCTCATCGGCAAGTTCATCGGAGGCAGACCAGATATGGAAACAATTCGTAAATGGGTGAGCAGCAAATGGCGCACTAGTGGGAGCTTGTAGCTTATAGCCCTGTCCAGGGGTTTTTTTGCGATCAGATTAAATAATGCGGAAGATTCATGTAATATCCTTACTGGGGGGCCCCGGTTCCTAGGTAGGCGAAGCCTTTTCCTCCGCAGGTGGGGAGAGGACTTCAACCCGTACACACGGAATATCAATGTGGCGCCTATTTGGATTCGGCTTCCAAACCTACCCTTCCACCGCCGGGCAAGAAGAAGTCCCGAGAGGAATTGCCCGCACTATTGGAGATCTCGTTGTCGTAGATTCGTCTACTAAGGTACGCTCCCGCATGATCCACGCTCGCCTGTGTGTCAATGCCAATTTGGAAACCGCCCTTCCTTCCTTTGTTAACCTGTTCAAGGATTCCATTCTCATCAAAAAGCAGCCCATTGTTTATGAAAACAAACCCGCTTTCTGCTTTGCATGCAATACCCAAGGGCATCTCATCAACCAATGTCCCCAAGCTCGAGTTCTGAAGCCTCCTTCGTAGGGCCCTCTTGGTAAAGGCGAGTTCAATGTTCCTAGTCGTGGCAGGGAAGTCCCAGTCCCGGAGGGGGAAACCCCCATCGTCCCTTCAGAAGTCCAAGGTCTGAGCCAGGAGGGGCTTCTCACAGGCAAATCTCTGGATTCTGCTTCAAACCCTAGCGCCAACCTCGAACCATCCCCAAAAGCCCTCAAAGCCTCTGCTTCCAATTCAGAATCCTTAAACCCCATCCTCCAGGAAATTGAGAACTTCCTACCCCACCCGCCTTCGTCCTGGGAAGTTCAGCCCAATCAACACCAGAAGCAAAGGGCAAACCATGGACTCTGGAGCTGAGAGAAAAAGAGGTCGACCTTCTACAGCTGAACATCGTATCAGGGCAACGGAGGATGACCTAGCTAACGGCTCCCAGCAAACCCTGTTCCTAAACTCGGATGCATCCATATCCGATGATCCTAAAGTATCTAAACCCCCCTTCCAAAGAGGCGAAGGGAGGCAAGAAACCTCTCGGATCTTCTAGATGAAAATCCTCTCCCGGAATGCGAGAGGGCTCAACAATGCAGCCAAGCTTAGACTGGCTGCTAATATGCGTAAGGATATCAAACCCTCCATATTTATTATGCAAGAAACCAAATGTGACGAGAAGTCCTCCAGGAAAGCTGCCAGGTCCATCTGGTCTCAAGGTGAAGCTCTTCACAGCCCCGCTCATGGTTCCTGCGGTGGACTTATTTGCTTCTGGGACCCGTCCCAAGTGGAAGGTAGGCTCCTATCATCCTCCAACAGAGTCATTAATATTCTCTTTCATTGCATCTCCAAGTAATCAGCCTTGGATCCCGTCCAACCTGTACGCTCCTAATTCCCCTCTCGAGAGAACAGAATTTTGGAAGTCCATCTCACGGATGAGGGACTCTTTCAGAAATATCCCTTGGGTGGCTGCAGGGGATTTCAACAGCCCCCTGTATCCGACGGAGAAAAAGGGAGGGTTGGCTGCCACTCACCGTTCTACCGAGGATCTAAAGGATTTTGTGGACTCAAACGAGCTCATTGACATTCCTCTCAAAGGGACTCGCTATACGTGGAGCAACAGGAGAATTGGAGGTAGCCTGATTCAGGTCAAATTGGATAGGTTCCTGATCTCCCAGAAGCTATTTCTCTCTTTGGTGCTGCTTCCCTTTCGGCCCTCCCCAAGATTGGTTCGGACCATAATCCCATTATCCTCCAGGTGGGCAAGTCTCCCGTGTTTCAAACCCCTTTCGGTTTCGTGCTATGTGGCTCAAACACAAGGACTTCCGTGAGATGATGAGTCGCTGGTGGAGCCAAGGATGTCCATGGATCTCCCATCTTCAGGATAACTCGAAGCTCAAGTTCACCAAGGATAACTTGCAGAGGTGGAACAGAGAGGTGTTTGGCAACATTTTCAGCCGTAAGAAGCTTATTTCTGACCAACTCCGAGCCATTGAGAGAAGGATCGAAGAAGGGGAATCCGGGGATGCCGTGAGGAAGGAGGAAGGGAAACTTCTTGCTGAATTCCACTCCATTCTTGCCAGTGAGGAATCCTTCTGGAGGCAGAAATCCAGAGAACTATGGATCAAAGCGGGAGACTCCAATACCAGATTCTTCCATGCTACAACCATGAGACACAGAGGCTCCAATAAGATTAGTAAAATTCAATGCAACGATGGTTCCAGCACTGAAGATATCAACGAGATCAGATTTGAGGCTGTCTCTTTCTTTCAAAACCTCCTAGGAACCTCCCCGAAAAGCTCTGCCTCTGCCAAGGCCGCCCTTCTGGAGAACATCCCCAGTCTAGTTTCTGGCGACTTCAATTCTTCCCTCCTCAAGCCCTTCTCCGACTCAAAAATTAAGGAGGTGGTCTTCTCCATGCAACCCGATAAAGCCCCCGGGCCGGACGGTTTTCCTCCCCGGTTCTACCAAGCTTGCTGGGACCTGGTAGGACCGGACGTCTCGCGCCGCCATTCGTGATCTCCAATCTCACCCCATCCCCCGGCCGTTAACTCCACCTTCATTGCTTTGATCCCCAAGTCCCCTGATTGCCGGTCTATGGCTGATTTCCGCCCCATTAGTCTCTGCAACGTTCTCTTCAAGATCCTCTCCAAAGCCATGGCATCCAGGATGAAGCCCATCCTCCCCATCATTATTGACCCCCACCAAGGAAGCTCGGTCAAAGGCAGAAACATTCTGGACGGAGTCATTTCCATTCATGAAACCCTCCATTCTGCGGTCCGGAACAAAAAAGTAGGTCTCTTTCTCAAGCTTGATATGACCAAAGCTTTTGATCGGGTTAGTTGGGAGTTTCTTCGGGACGTCCTCTTGAAGTTCGGCTTCCACCCCAGTTGGGTTCAGCTAATCCATAATTGCTTCTCCTCGGCCTGGTTCTCGGTGCTGGTCAATGGCTCCCCCGCTGGGTTTTTTCCCAGCGTTAGAGGACTCCGTCAAGGAGACCCTCTATCCCCTCTTTTGTTCATCATTCTCGCGGAATCCCTTGGCGTAACCCTTCTCGCGGCCGTAGTGGCGGGGAAGATCTCTCGGCATCCCAGTGACGTCCAACTCCACTCCCACTACTCACCAAAGAATTTGTTGATGACACCATCCTTTCTACGCAGGCATCTGTCTTCCAGGCTAGGAACATCAAGCATATCCTCTCCCTCTATGAGAAAGCGGCTGGGCAGCAGGTGAACTTCTCCAAAAGCAAGCTATTTTTTGTTCACACCCCCTTGGACCGTCAGGGCAGGATTGGGCGGATCCTTGGGTGCTCTGCTGGAGCCCTCCCTTCCTCCTATCTGGGGCTCCCCTTTTTTTGGGGAAGACCTAAAGAGAGTATGTGGAACAATGTTGTTGAAAGATTCCAACGAAAGCTGGCAGCTTGGAAAGGTAAACTTCTTTCCCAAGCGGCAAAAGCAACCCTATCAAGTTCAACCCTCCAGAGCATCCCCATCTACTTCATGTCGTTGTTCCCTCTTCCCAAGTCGATGTGCAAGCTCATTGAACGCATCCGAAAAAAGTTTCTATGGTCGGATCCGAAGACAAAGCTAAGATTCCCCCGGTGGCTTGGGACACTCGTCTCGTAAGTAAGAAGCAAGGAGGGCCGGGCTTCGTAAAACTTGTCAGACATGAACACAGCCTTGCTAGGCAAGCAGTGCTTGGAGGATTATCTCGAAAGACCCTCGCGGAGTGGACCATGCTGGTGTGTAAGAAATATATGGGAAACCATTCCTTCCTTGATTCTGGCAACCACCCCAATGGATCTGCCTTCTGGAAGGCTATGACTCAGGCCAAAGCGCTCATCCAGAAAGGCCTCAGATGGGTTCTGGGGGACGGTCGGAGCATTGATTTCTGGAGCGACAGATGGTTGTTGGATGAACCCCTAAGCGGCAGAGCGGACCTCGCCATGCTTCAAACGGTCCCGGACTCTCGGTTGGGAATGAAAGTTTCTGACTTCATAGTTTGGGAGGATGGTCATCCCCGTTGGAGGCTCCTCGCGGGCTCCTCTCCTGAGGTTGCTGCTCTCAACCTTTTACTCCAAGCAACTACCATTCCCACTGAGCAAAAAGTTGACAAGCCTGCCTGGGCTGGTTCTGACAAAGGGCTGTACACTGTTAAGTCTGCCTTCTCCCTCCTGAAGGACCACCCTGTCTCCCCTTCCCATATTGTTTGGAAGAAGAACCTCATTCCGAAAGTGGCCTTCTTCTCGTGGATTGCCTTCCAAAACAAACCCCTCACCACTGAGAACCTCATCAAAAGAGGCATTCCCCTTCCCAACAGATGTTACCTGTGCCTGTCCAGCTGGGAATCCACCGATCACTTGTTCCTCCACTGTGAGTTCACCTCGGCTGTGTTTGGGTTCACCCTGTCTACCTTCCAGATCCAATGGGCTCCTCCCAAGTCTTTGTGTGGTGCCTTCTACCAGTGGCCCCAACCCTTTGCTAATCTTAAGCTTCGTTTTCTCTGGGACATCTGCCTTCACCACCTGATCTGGCAAGTCTGGCTTGAGAGAAACTGTAGGATCTTTGGGACCTCTTCCCGAGATCCTCATTCGGTGGCCATCAGGGCTATGGCTTTCGCTTCCGAAAATGCTAATCTCATTCACTGTTCCAGCCCCTCTCCTCTGTCCCGGGAAGGGCGTATCCTCTCTTCTCTCAATATTTCTGTTTGTCCCCCCTGGGGAACCCTCTGCCTCATCCCCGTATCCTTGCCAAGTGGAGCCCTCCCCCTTCGGGATGGATCAAGCTAAACTTTGACGGGGCTTCCAAAGGGAACCCAGGAGCAACGGGGGCTGGTGGCGCGGTCAGGGACCATCGGAGCATGGTTATCCTCGCTTTCTTTGAAGATCTTGGGGTTTAGACCAACCATGTCGCGGAAGCCAGAGCCCTTTGGAGAGGTTTAGTCCTCATTTCGGAGGACCCCAGAGCTATCATCATTGAAGGTGACTCCATGAACATCATAAACTACTTGAACAAGGATAAGACCCCCGCCCGGAGGGTCCATAACACCATCGGAGAAATTCGAAGGATTCTCCGCAGAGAAGACCTACGAGATGCCAAGGACATCTTCGTGGAAGGAAATTCTTTGGCTGACCTCCTAGCCAACAGAGGATCTTCCTCCGCAGACTCACCACGTGGGATCTTGAAATCCCTCAAGATGTTGCTGACGTGGCTGCGTCAAAATTCCAAAAAGGTCAATGAGTCTCGCCAGATCAGCGAGGTGGGACACGTCAAGCGTTCTTGGAAAGGGGGACATTACTTGGCGGTTGGGTTTCTTGCGGCATCCAATTACTGCCTGCGGTGAGTCATTCCCCGGCTTACCCGTCAGCACCCCTGACGTGGGCGGCAGTCCCAAGCTGGCTATCAGCTCTTTTTCTGCTCCTAACGCATTGCTAGGCATGACTTTCGTTCGTCTTCGGGACCGCGCGAGCCTATCTTCTTCCTATCCGACGGCTCCCCTCTTTCCGCCTGTTTCCCATGCATGCGACTTACGCGATCCGTCGTCCTTCCGACGCAAGCTCCCTATCTTTTTATTCCAGGGTGGTGATACGGGTGTTTTCTCCACTGCGTTCTCTTGCCTTCAGGCCCTCTTCTGCAGATCCCCTACTCCTCCCATGGCTCCTCCCACGGCTGTTCCTTACATTGAGCCAAAACTCTCCTCCCTGTCTGAGGAGGAGAAAATCTTCATGAAAGCCCTTGGGCTAATCCCTTTCCTCAACAAGTTTCAGGGCCCGGATGATGAAATCACGTCCGATTTCATGAAGACTTGGCAAGATGGGGAGGTCCGAGTGAAAGGTGTCCACCTGAAGGTCACCTTCGATCTCTTGGTCGAGATTACTGGAATGTCGGGCACTGGGCGTTTCATCCGGCGGGACAAGCACAACTGGCAGGAGGAATTGGACCAGTTTCCGGACAAAGGGAAAAGCTTGGGCTGGGACAAGTCCTCCCTCTTCAGAGAGGAGCTGGAAGAACCGTGGAGCCGGGCTTTAAAGCCGTTGATGCAGTTCATTTGCCGCGACGATCCGGATAAGCCTCTTCGTAGCTACCACATCACTCTCGTGAACCACTTGCGGGCGTCCAAGAAGCTGTGCTTCCCGGACTTCCTCAACTACTCCCTCGGGTGTTCCATTGAGGCCGCTCGGAAGAACAAGGCCATGCCGCGGCACCAGGGGCTTATGGGCATTATTTTTTGCCATTGTATCTCTAACAGGGCCCCCCCCAGATTGTCCCTCCCCTCTCTTCCAACCCGCCTGCTTCCCCGGACGCAGACGCTCCCAAGGCCGAGTCTCCCACTCCTCCTGACCAGGCTACCCCCAGTCGCAGTCGCTGTCGCAGGCGGGCCAAGGCCACTCCTCCGAGTGGCAGATCCTCCAGGCGGCTCAAGAAAGCCAAGGCCAAAGTTGAGAACGAGCCCCCTCTCCACCTGAGCTCGGACTCTGAGTCGGTGCAGAAGAAGGAGCAGCAGAAAATTCCCCTCAGCATGCTCATCGATCTGGCCATCGACGCTATGGGAAACATCTCCAGGGCTACTGATTCGGCAATCCTCTGCCTCCGCAATCTCAAGGCGCATTTTGAAGGACCCTCTGGGATCCCGGAGAATCCTACTACCAATTAAGGGTGCTGACGCTTCTTGGTCGGTTGGGTTTTTGAGCTAAGGCAGCTTCTCTTTTCTATGCTATAACAGTTTCTTTTTTCTCGTCTTTCTGTTCGTGTCTGAGGCTCGCTTTGAGACCTCAACCTCGCGGCTGTAATGGGTTCACCCCATTTTTGTAATAAGGTTTTTGGGATCCTCTAGAAAAACCCACTTTTGTATATAAATGTTACTTATTAAAAAAAAGGCCATTAACTGATAATGGAAGAGTAAACTCATTCAGATCTTGAAGAGTGAAATAGTTAACCTGATTGACCCTAGAAATTTGAATTGGAGCCTCCTAGAATGCATACAACTTATTATGATTTTTGGGCTTGGACTTCTTCTCGTTCCATTTTAGGACCAAATCACCAATCTAGAAGGCCCGGTCAGATTTCCTCTTACCGAATCAAATTTTTGTGGTCTCATTATGCTTCATGAAAGCCTCGTAGGCTTTTTATATTTCCTCTTCCAATTGCAGCATTTGGGCTATCCTGAAACTTATAGGGTCAAACTCTTCATCCTCACCATCCAATGATCAGAGAGATTGCAATGTGAGCATCTCAATATGCATGAGGAGAACTGCTTCTTTGCTCTATACCAAGGAATATGGGGACATCTTTATTGATTTCTTAATGGAAATGTGGTCTACCCATAAAGCAAATTCCATAACCAAATGCTATCTCTACTTGTTGCCTTCCAAAGTTCTCTTCAAGATCCTAAGTAAGTTCTTATTTGTGGACTCTACCAAACCATTGCCCTACAGGTAATAATTAGATGAAGTATTTAGGTAAATACCATACTTACTTGTGAATTCATAGATTTTGACATCGATAAAATAGGTGCCATTTTCAGTTACTATTGCATCCGGTATCCCAAAACGGGTTATCAGTCCTAGAAAGGCGATGACTACATCCTGGTTAGCCTGCGTGGTGGGCACTGCTTCTACCCATTGGGTAAAATAATATGTAGCCATCAGGATGTACTTATAGCCCATCGATGAATTGGGATCTATCACCCTAGTGAAGTCTAAGCCCCACTGCTAAAATGGATCCTCAACCTGAATTGGGTGCAAGGGTAGAGAAGCATTCCTACTATGACCAACGTACCTCTGGTATTTATCGCACTTCTGGCTAACCTCGAAGGTATCAAAAACAATAGTAGGCTAGCCTACTTTTATTATATTTAAGACCATAAGCGTTTCGATGAAATAGACCTCAAACATTCCAAAATTGAATTCATCTAGGATTTTCTATTTTTCTATCCCCCTGACACATCTTAGGATGACTCTATCTATATTTTTATGAAACTAACTACTCGGTAAAAATACATATTTGTAGGCTTGTAGCATAAACCTTATCCTCTATGAAGCATTGAGGTCAGAAGGGCACTACCCAGTACTAAAGTATTCCACTAGGTCTTCTATCCAATCTCTGCCAAGTACATACCAATTTGCAATATTTCTCTCCTGCACTAGATCATCCTACTGGCAAGCTATCACCTCGAATACAACACTCTTTGCAAGTTCTTGGCATAAGGCTTGACCACCAACCATATTAGTGGGTTGAACCTCTATGTCAAACTCTTGGATATTGGAGATCCATCTTACCCTTTTATTGCTAAGCTCACCTTGAATGATGAAGTTTTTGACGTCAGGGTGCACCATGTATACTATCATCTTGATATGGAAGACGAAATGGTGAAAATTCTTCAATGAATGCAACACTGCATGCACTTGTCTCTCAATGAAGTACTTTTCTTCATATAAATGGATGAATTGGCTCAAGAATGATATCGATCACTCATCCCTGTTCTCGTTCTTCTAGGCCAGGACAACTGTGTAGCTCTCTGGTTCTCTAACGGTGTAAAGGATAAAATCCTTGGAGTAGTCGAGGTTCACCAAAATGGGGGCCTAAGCAATTATTTATTTGATATCTCTAAATTCCTACTTCCTCTCCTCAGTCCATTGAAACTCAGAATCCTTATTGAGAAGTTTGATCATTGACTTTACTACCTGGGCAAAGTCGAAAATAAAATTTCAAATAGAATTAATCTGCACGAATAAGGATTGGAGGCCCTTCTTGTTCACTGACACAGGTAGCTTGAGGAGGGATTTTTCCCTAGTAGGATCAACAACTAGTTCGTTCTTTGATATCACATGGTCCAGGAGCTTGCCTTCTTTAACCATGAAAATGGACTTTTTCGGGTTTATGGAGATTCTGAACTCCCAATACTTCTCAAAAACCTGTCGCAAATGTAAACCATGTTCCTCCATTTTATGGGATAAAAAGGTCATGTCATCTAGATAAATCACAATGATGCAGTTGAGTAACTCACCAAAGGCTAAGTCCATCACTCTTTGGAAAGTTGCCCTAAAATCTGAAAGGCCGAATGACATGCGTTGGTAGGCGAACGTGCCCCACTTGGTGGTGAAGGTGGTATTGTACTGATCTTCGTCCTTTACCCAAATTTGATTATACCTAAAGAAGCCATCTAATAGAAAGAATATTTGGGATCCCACCACTACATGAAGAATTTGGTCGATTTGGGGCAATGGGTAGTGGTACTTCAATGATGCTTGGTTAAGGTTCTGGAAGTCAACACACAGGTGAATGTCCCGATTATTTTTTTGAATCGGGCCTAGGTTTACCACCTAGGAAGATTTTTTGATGGGATAGATGATCTTTACCTCCAACATCTTTAGAAGCTTGACCTTCATTAATATTTCTATTTTTGGGTTAACCAACCTTTGCTTCTGGTTGAAAGGTTTGACCCCTTCCTGCAGCTCAATCGTATGCTGGAAGACACTCTTGTCATACCACTTCAATTCCTGGTAGCTCCAAGTTACTATATCTAGGTATTATTTGCACATGATTATGATTTTATCAATTTCTAATGGTATGCAATTAGGTCCCACGTTGATATCTTTCCTAGATTCTAGCTCTAGCTCTTTATATTATCTCACGTCCATATTGATCTTATGAGCAAGGGACCTATCATCCTGATCAAACAAAATTTCAAGGGTTATTAAGCCCTTTGGGATGTGGTTGTTATTCAGATGAATCAACCCCTCATACTCTTCTTTGTTGAGGGTTCTATATTCAATATTTCTTGTTTTTTTTATCAAAAAATTGATGATCTACTCGTCACTGTTAAAGAACTACCAATGAATATTTTTTCCCGGTATCGAAGACCTATATATCACCCTAATTGCATTTTGTTTTTACATTATGTTCTCGATAAGGGAGTTTCCAGCTCCAATAGATGCTAAGACATCAACATGCTTATTCTTCTCTTATGAAATAGATTGAATATTCAGAGCTGAGAAGAACTTGAGCAAATCCCATACCTTATTATGGTATACTTTTAGATAGTGTTTCTTCACAACACACTTATTGGTTACTTGGTTACAGATCAACTCTAAGTCTTCGAAGATCTGTAAGTATTTTATTTCAAGTTTTTTTGCATTTTGTAACTCCAAACAGAGGGCTTCATACTCGACAACATTATTTGTACAACTCCATGCGAGTCTATAAGAGTAAGTTTTCTAATTTCCCAAAGGAGAAACTTGTGGGTTCTAAGTGGGTCTATAAGACTAAGTATAACAGTGATGGCATTATTGAAAGATACAAGGCTAGACTTGTAGCTAAAGGATTCACACAAAGGTATGGAATTTGCTATAAAAAAAAAAAATTCTTGTAGCTAGAAAAGAAATAGTAAGGATGGTACTTGCTTTGGCTACCCAAAAGTAGTGGACTATACATCACTTAGATGTAAAAAGTGCCTTCTTGAATGGGTACCTAGATGAGGAAGTGTATGTACATCAACCTCAATGTTTTGAGGTGAAAGGTAAAGAACATGTCTACAGGTCGAAGAAGGCATTGTATGGCCTTAAACAAGCACCTAGAACATGGTACTCTAGGATTGATGGATACTTTGAACAGAGTGGCTTCAAGAGAAACAAAAGTGAACCTACCCTATACATCAAGAAAGAAGGTAATAATGTTTTACTTGTTTGTTTGTATGTTGATGGTTTGATTTATATGGGTAGTATTTCCAAGTTGAAAGATGAATTTAAGGCTGCCATGATAAGTGAGTTTGAAATGAAGGATTCAGGATTGATGAACTATTTTATTGGTATGGAGGTGCATCAAAGTAAGAATAAAATCTTCATTTTTCAAACTAAATATTCCAAAGATATGCTGAAAATGTATGGCATGGATAGTTGCAAACCAGTCCCTACTCCCATTGCTCATGGCAAATTGCTATGCAAAGATGATGGGGTTGAAAATGTGAATGTGACCAATTATAGAAGCATCATTGGGAGCTTGATTTTTATCACAAATACTAGACCATATATTGCATATTTTATCTCACTTATTTCTAGGTATATGAGTGAGACATATCTCTTGCATTTGAAGACTGTAAAGAAAATTTTGAGGTATGTTAAAGGTATTTTTGACTTTGGCATACATTACTATCCTGTTGAAGATATAGAGCTAGTTGGTTTCAGTGACTCAGATTGGAGTAGAAACTTGGATGACCGAAAGTCTACATTCAAAAATTATTTCCCTCTTGGATATGGGCTGATCACTTGGAGCTCAAGAAAGCAAGGATCAGTAGCACTCTCTTCAATAGAGGTTGAATACATTGTTGTCACTTCAGCTAGTGCTCAGGCCTTGTGGCTTAGGAAAGTGTTGGAGGAGATAGGTGAGAAACCAAGTGGTCCTCCTACAATATTTTATGACAATTAAAGTGCCATACAATTGGCAAAGAAACTTATCCACCTGTTGAGTGGTATTTTCACCCAGTTGTGAAAACACACTCTCCGATAGGATTTGGGTTCTAAATCCTCTGCTTGCAAAGAAATTAAACAAGTAACTTCTCCAAGGTTCCTGTTATGTTAGCATTTTGCATCTGTGTATTAATAATCTCAAATAAAGATATTCAATTAAAATGCTTGGAACACCTTAGTGGTTGCAAGTAACTGAAAACAAGGGGCACCTGTGGTTTATTTTACTGTGAAACTTTAATGATTGTTCATTGAACCCGAATAAAGCAAATGTGATTTGGTCCTTAAATAACCATGTTGTAACTTCAAAATGAAATTTAATGAAATGCCATAAAATGAAGGAATTATTTATGGATTTTGAAGTTTTTTAATTTTTTTATTTTATTTTAATGCTTGAAAAATAAAATTGGAACTTCTGAAAAATAAAGTGCAGCAAAAAGAAAATAAAATGCAAAAGAAAAAGAAATTAAAATTGCATTCAGTTTGATGCTATCCCGTTCTGGCAAAACCGAAGATGTGAGGTTTCCATGCATGCAACCTAACCTATTGGACCTGCAAACACGCACAATCCCGATAAGCTAAGTGCTGATTCAAAGGGTTTTGAAATAAAATTCAAATTTCGAACATTCGCCTAATGCAACCCACAAAAGTGGCATTTAACATTATCTATAAATCTGAAATCTGAAAAATGAAAGAATAAACATTAAATCTATAGCATGCATAGAAGATCTCCTTCTTTCTTGCCCACAAGATGCAAATTTTTGAACACTCCTGCATTAAAAATAAATCATGTTACAATAGCAGAATCTCTGGTTTTCTCAAAACCAAAAAGGGGAAGAAAAACACCCCCAAGCAGGCCCAGAATGGCTTCTCGCCTTAGGCACTGCAACTCTGCCCGTAGCGGTTTTCGACCCTCGTACCAATCTGTGCTTCCGCTTTTAAAGTTTTGGTAAATTGCTTCTCCTTCCACGACGGTTCGTTTCATCTTCCAGATTGCCTCGTTTCACCTTCCCCGCCTTTCCATTGCTTTTGACTTTATGCTCGACATTGAGACGCTTGATCTTCTCTATGAACTGTAACGCCTCTGCAGCCCTTACACATGTACGCCACGTGTTCCGCACTTTTTTGCATGTTCTGTAACGGCCCCATGAAAATCGTGACAAAAAATAGCATGTCGCGATATCGCGACATTTTTATGCATGCAGCTTTGCTCCTCTACTTTCACCGCGAAAACGCGACATGTCGCGATATCGCGACATTTTCCTACCAACAGCCTTGTCCGCCTTCATGCACCGCGAAAATGAGACATGTCACGAAATCGTGACATTTTTATGCTATCGGGCCCTGTGGCTGCAACCTATCGTGAAATCATGACGCTTTTCATCTTCGTACGCCTCGACTGCTTCCTGTCGTGAAATCGTGACGCTTTTCATCTCCGTACGCCTGCTGCTTCCCGTCACGAAATCGTGACACTTTTCTCTTTCGACTGTCTCACCGCTTTCTATCACGAAATCGTGACACTTTTCTTTCTGGCACCACCTTCGCTTCTGTCATGAAATCGCGACATTTTTCATTCGTACACCTTTGCGCTTTCATCACGAAATCATGACGCTTTTCTATTTCGGCTGCTCTTTTGTATTTGGCCAAACGCGACATGTCACGAAATTGCGACATATTTTCCTTCCATACCACTTTCCTGCCTTGCAGCTCTGTCGCGATATCGCGACGTTTTTCTGCTTTGTGCCCCTTTGCTGCTTCCTGTCGTGAAATCGCGACGCTTTTAGTGCCTTGCCCTGTTTGACTGGTTTGACCACGATTTTGTGACATGTCACGATTTCACGACAATTTTCCATTCTATCTTTCTCTCTCCTCTCTGGACCGCGACGGAGCAACATGTCGCGATATCGCGACACTTTTTCATTTCTCCGCGACGGAGCAACATGTCGCGATATCGCGACACTTTTCATTTTCGGCCGCGACGGAGCAACATGTCGCGATATCGCGACACTTTTTCATTTTCGGCCGCGACGGAGCAACATGTCGCGATATCGCGACACTTTTTCATTTTTGTGCAATTTTGCCTTTTTCTTGATTTTTAGCATCTGGGTCACTGAGATCTTCTTTGAAAGCATGCAAAAAAGGTGGGTCCCCAATTTTGGGGTGTGTTGTGGATCAGCCACAACAAATGGCGACTCTTTTGTCAAATGCTCCTGAGCATTTTGGTGAGAACCCAACCTGAAGTATACAAACTTAGAAACAAGCGTTAGCACATAAGAAATATAAACAAATGCCCATAGATCAGAAATACATGAATCATCAGAATTGTTAAGTATCAGCTCGGTGTGTGCAATGTGTTTTCATTCCCTATCGCTTGAAATTGATCAACATTCCATTGTCAGTTTTACATGAATGCATATGTGAGATTGTGAATGATTTGTGTAACCTAATAAATATGCTAAGAGATTTTGCTTTTATAAAAGGCATAGTCCTTCTAGTATCATGCACAAACATTCAAGATTATCAAACCCTCTTAGGATCAACTATATGTATAATGAATTGCTTTATTAGATCCCAAAGTTGGTTATGAGTCCCTACTATCTTGAACCCATGTGCAAGTGAAAGTGAAATCAGAACTTTGGGGAATCAGACTCCCAACCTAACCGAGATGGGAGTTTAACCCTATCCTTACTATTCCGATTTGGAATTCATTACCTCACTTTGAGCAAAATAATTTAACCAATTATGGAAGAAATGGTCATGCTAGTCTAACCCTTTGAACAATCAGTGGTCTTGTTTTTTAGACAAGACATGTTGCCATGCATGGGCATACTTAACCCCATAATCCATGACTTAGCTTCATTTCTTTGGACCTTGGGGATGACTACCCATCCTTTGCTAGAGGACAAGTAGTACGATCCTTCCAATCCAATATAAAGATGAGATGGGAAAAATTAATTTTTTACTTCTTGGACCTTGGGGATGACTACCCATCCTTGCTAGGGACATGTAGTACGATCCTTCCAATCCAAGCTTTGGATGAAAATGGAGAATATTAATTTTATTGCTTGGACCTTGGGGATGACTACCCATCCTTTGCGAGAGGACAAGTAGTACGATCCTTCCAATCCAAGATTTATCATGAAATGAGACATAGGAGCTTTGGGGAATCAGATTCTCAACCTAAGCGAGATGAGAATTTATGCCCTATCCTTACTACTCCATGTAGGTCAAATCAAAGCTTTGGGGAGTTGGATCCTCAACCTAAGTTCGATGAGGATTTAGCCCTATCCTTACTACTCCGATTTTAGGCTTTAAGCTTTATGGAAGTGGTCAAAACCACTGTTTTAAGGATCATGTTGCATAATAGGATAGACATGAAATACTTCTTTCGCCCAACCTTTTCTTCCAAGCAAGGTTTTGATCATTTTGCTCAAGATCCTTTTTAATGTGTATAAAATGTGCTTGGTTCTAGATATCTCAAGACTCAGTTCCCAACCTTAGGATTTTCTTCTTATTTATGTGATAGCATAACCCTAAGAGGATTTGACACACTTTAATGATTTGTATTTGAAATGCATATGCAACTAAGATGGCATGCATGTGCAAAGTGAGATGTAATATGAAATGCATTGTCTTTTGAATTGCAGATGAAATATTGCCATATAAAACTGACTACTTCATGCATCACAAGTTTCAAACGATACTACTTAAACTGTTTGTATTTCTTGCGGAGCTTTCTACCACATAATTCCAATGTTCCATATTTCCCCGATCTAGAACATAAGTTAGCATCTCAAGGCAACTTTTTCATCATTTTTTTTTTTTATATAGACAAACAAAACATGTCAAATAAACACACAACTTTAAATTAAAACTTATTCAATCCAAAACCAAACTGCAATCCCAAAAATGATCTTGAAAACACAAACCAAAACCCAAAAAACCAAAATCTACATACAAATGTACAATATAATACAAGATGATGCAAAGCTTGGATTATCACTTTCCTGGATCCCAAACATGATTAGAACATTTCAACAAAAATATAACGTGATATGCATGCCAAATGTTGTGGGAATCCCACAAAAACAAGACTAGACCAAACAATGCAACAAATTTCCACTTGCCATGCTCACCATACCAATTTGATTTAGTTCCAATAATACTCCCATAGGTGAGCATCAAATTACTAAAATGATTAGACAATAAATGATTTTCAATTTTATCATGTCTATTCTTTAAAATGTAAACTTCATAATTCCCTCCTTGATTTAGAATTAGGCTATCTTTTTCAAATATGCAATTTTGTAAGTAGGAGCCTATTTCTACAAATTTCAAAGCCAAATCATTTTCCAAATTTGTAGGCCAATCAAATTTGTGTAACAATTTACAAGCATCTAGGATATTTACTAAATTAGGATCATTAAAAGTTTTTATCCTAGATTCAATTAGTAATTGTTGATGAATTTGGTTTAACAATTCAAGTGCATCAACTTCTTTTCCATTCATTAAAACAATGTTATTAAAGGTGTGATTAAAAATTATACCTTGTTTTTCATTTACCTTTAATGACATTTCATCAAATTCAAATTCAAAACATGGTCATGCAAATCCTCACCCAAATCTGGAACTTGAACACAAAAGGAAATTCTACCTTTAACATTTTTTTTTCCAAAAAGGGGGTCCTCCTTCCCCCTCTTTTTATTTTTTAAAAAAAAAACAAACCCCTTTTCAACCCTCAAATGTTTTTGGTCAAAGTGTATGTCCCATGACTCATCTTGATGATCCTTCATTTGAGTTGCTTCCAATTGATCAATCTCTTTATCATTTGGTTCTAATTCTTTGTTCACTATCCATGGTATCTCTTCATGTGAGGTGGAAGTTTCCATATCTTGCATATCAAGTGAGATATGAGTTTCATCTATAGAGATGTGAGAAAAGAATGCATCATCATATCTCCCCCAACCATTGTAAAAATCGTCATCCAAATCCATAGAATGAAATTCCATGATGTTTGTGACATGATCTCTTGATTCATTCGTCAATTCTTTTTCTTCTTTGTCCTTGGTAATAGAATCATCATGATCTTTCAAAATTTGATGAGATTTGAAACTTTCTTCCAAAACATCCTCAAATTGTACAGGAGTTGTAAAGTCTTCCTTTGAGTAGGCGATTATGTTGTCCTGTATATCAATGGGCACACAAGTTTCATTAGTAGTTTTGGATTGAGTGTAGTCTTCCCACTTCTTCCAAGCATCATAATAATCATCTTTCAAAATCAAGTGGTGACGTTCAACTACTTCTTCAACATCTTCCAATTCATCAATGTGTTTCTCATCAAATTCATCTTCACCTTCCTTAGATGGTTCAATTATTTCCAAAAGTGGGTTATTTCTTGAATTCAAATTTATAAGGCTATCATCGTCCAAATTAGTAACCCATGATTCATTATCATAATTTGGAGGGTGAAGAATTTCTTGATCCTTAATTTTACACATCTCATCAATAGTATCTTCCAAGAACAAGTGGTGAAACTCTATCATGTCTTCAAATTCATTTATTGGTTTTCTCCCAATTTCACTTTCAACCACTTCATTCAATTCTATGGTGGGTTCCATCCTATCACATATATCAAACATTGTTGAATTTAGAACCCCTTCATCCGAATAATCATGTATCTCTATGAATGAGATCATTTCTGCATAATCCTCACTAGTGGATGTTGGCTTATCAATTTGCACCTCCTCGTGGACTACATCTAAGGTGGTTGTAAGATTTGGATATTCAAATTCATCCCCTTGATCATTCACCTTAGATATCATTGGAGTGGAGGGTGCTATATTTGATGGTTGGTGTAGGTTGGCATCAATATCTTTAGAAGGACAATCTCTCATATGAACATGTTGTGCCTTTTCTTCTTCAAGACCTTGTCGTTCTATCTCTTCTAAGATCTCATGGATTTTCTCTAAAGACAAACCACTCAGTTTTTCCTCAATGAGTGAAGCAAGTGTGGGGTGTATGGCTCCTAGGTATACTTCCATGGCTTCCTCTTCTAATGTGTTAAAATTTTCCCACATTTGGGAGTGCAACTCATGAAATCTTCCATTGAATTGACTCAAGGATTCATTAGGCTCCTTACATATGGAGGTAAACTGATTTTTCAAGATTTCTAAGTCAACCTGATTACCAAAATGATAAAGATAGGCTGCTTCTAGTTGTATCCAAGAAGTCCTAACCTCCATGGGTAGTTGGCTGTACCAAAAGAATGGTTTATCATCCAAAATGTATGCAAATAACCTACAAGCTACCTCCTCATAGAACACCTGGAATTGACATAATGTATTCTTGTAGACATGCAGTTTTTGCAAGTATCCTAGTGGCACCTCTTGATTAAAACACCGTAAAAAATCCAATAACATTGTAGGAATTTGATAGGGTACCACAGGTATAGACAAACCCTTATAATGATCCTCTATCATTGATACCATTCTCTCTCTTAGAGACACTATTTCAGCTCTCAGGGATACCATTTGCTCCTCAAGTGTTGCCATTAGTGAAACTTAAAATGTAATTTTAGAACCAAATCTGTTGAATATTCAACCTGCAAGGTAAAAAAAAAATCAAGTTAGCATCAACCAAGAGATGTACTTATTAAAATCAAATGAAAGTAATTGCATGAAACAACACTTTGTTAGTCAAGACCAAAATTTTCAAAATTAAATCAAATCACATATTTCTGTATGAACAATCAAAAAAGTGTTAGAATAATATACAACATACCTGAATTGCTTAAAATAGAACAAGTAAATAAATTCAGGCCGTCCTTTTTACAATCAGCTGAGTGTTAGAGGACTAAAGCATAAAAAATTTAAATTTAAATAACACTAAAATAAACCCGTTCGGCCCTCCTAGCACCAATCCGTTGAGTGGTGTTAGAGGAGGCCAAAGATGCTAATCAAATGGACTTGAAATATTTAGCAATGTAAAGCTCTTAAACAATTATAAACCCGTAGCATCTAAAATCACGATAAAATAAACCTTTTCATGCCCTCCTTCTAGCGCCAATCTGTTGAGTGGTATTTTCACCCGATTGTGAAAACACACTCTCCGATAGGATTTGGGTTCTAAATCCTCTGCTTGCAAAGAAATTAAACAAGTAACTTCTCCAAGGTTCCTGTTATGTTAGCATTTTGCATCTGTGTATTAATAATCTCAAATAAAGATATTCAATTAAAATGCTTGGAACACCTTAGTGGTTGCAAGTAATTGAAAACAAGGGGCACTGTGGTTTATTTCTATCGTGAAACTTTAATGATTGTTCATTGAACCCGAATAAAGCAAATGTGATTTGGTCCTTAAATAACCATGCTGTAACTTCAAAATGAAATTTAATGAAATGCCATAAAATGAAGGAATTATTTATGGATTTTGAAGTTTTTTAATTTTTTTATTTTATTTTAATGCTTGAAAAATAAAATTGGAACTTCTGAAAAATAAAGTGCAGCAAAAAGAAAATAAAATGCAAAAGAAAAAGAAATTAAAATTGCATTCAGTTTGATGCTATCCCGTCTTGGCAAAACCGAAGATGTGAGGTTTCCATGCATGCAACCTAACCTATTGGACCTGCAAACACGCACAATCCTGATAAGCTAAGTGCTGATTCAAAGGGTTTTGAAATAAAATTCAAATTTCGAATATTCGCCTAATGCAACCCACAAAAGTGGCATTTAACATTATCTATAAATCCGAAATCTAAAAAATGAAAGAATAAACATTAAATCTATAGCATGCACAGAAGATCTCCTTCTTTCTTGCCCACAAGATGCAAATTTCTGAACACTCTTGCATTAAAAATAAATCATGTTACAATAGCAGAATCTCTGGTTTCTCAAAACCATAGAAAAAAAAAAAAAAAAAAGGGGAAGAAAAACACCACAAAAGCGAGCCCAGAATGGCTTCTCGCCTTAGGCACTGCAACTCTACCCGCAATGGTTTTCGACCCTCGTACCAATCTGTGCTTCCACTTTTAAAGTTATGGTAAATTGCTTCTCCTTCCATGACGGTTCGTTTCATCTTCCAGATTGCTTCGTTTCACCTTCCCCGCCTTTCCATTGCTTTTGACTTTATGCTCGACATTGAGACGCTTGATCTTCTCTGTGAACTGTAACGCCTCTACAACCCTTACACATGTACGCCACGTGTTCCGCACTTTTTTGCATGTTCTGTAACGGCCCCGTGTAAATCGTGACAAAAAATAGCATGTCGCGATATCGCGACGTTTTTATGCATGCAACTTTGCTCCTCTACTTTCACCGTGAAAACGCGACATGTCGCGATATCGTGACATTTTCCTGCCAACAACCTTGTCCGCCTTCATGCGCCACGAAAATGAGACATGTCGCGAAATCGTGACATTTTTATGCTATCGGGCCCTGTGGCTGCAACCTGTCGCGAAATCGTGACGCTTTTCATCTCCGTACGCCTCGGCTGCTTCCTGTCGCGAAATCGTGACGCTTTTCATCTCCGTACGCCTTCGCTGCTTCCTGTCGCGAAATCGTGACACTTTTTCATTTCTTACACTCTGGCAGCTTTCTGTCGCGAAATCGTGACATTTTTCTTTCTGGCACCACCTTCCTGCTTTCTGTCACGAAATCGCGACAATTTTTCATTCCGTACACCTTTGCCAGCTTTTCGTCGTGAAATCGTGACGCTTTTCTATTTCGGGCTGCTCTTGCTGTATTTGGCCGCGAAAACGCGACATGTCACGAAATCGTGACATATTTTCCTTCCGTACCATTTCGTTGCTTGGAGCCGCGAAAACGCGACCTGTCGCGATATCGCGACGTTTTTCTGTCGTACCCCTTTTTCTTCCTCCTCCCCTTTCCCCCCTTTTCGCTTCCTGTCGCGAAATCGCGACGCTTTTAGTGCCTTGCCCTGTTTGACTGGTTTGACCGCGATTTTGTGACATGTCGCGATTTCACGACAATTTTCCATTCTATCTTTCTCTCTCCTCTCTGGACCGCGACGGAGCAACATGTCGCGATATCGTGACAATTTTTCATTTTCGGCCGCGACGGAGCAACATGTCGCGATATCGCGACACTTTTTCATTTTCGGCGCGACGGAGCAACATGTCGCGATATCGCGACACTTTTTCATTTTTGGCCGCGACGGAGCAACATGTCGCGATATCGCGACACTTTTTCATTTTTGTGCAATTTTGCCTTTTTCTTGATTTTTAGCATCTAGGTCACTGAGATCTTCTTTGAAAGCATGCAAAAAAGGTGGGTCCCCAATTTTGGGGTGTGTTGTGGATCAGCCACAACACCACCATAGAAGATATAAGCACTTTGACATGATGTACCATTTCATTCGTGATATGGTGGAAAAGAAATTAGTTGAGTTGAGGTATTGCAATACCCATGATCAATTGGTTGATGTTTTCACTAAAGGTGTTGCTAAAGTTCAATTTCTTAAACTGAGAAATAGTCTTGTGATCCCTTTTAGTATCAAGGGGGATAATGTTGGAAAATGATGTCGATGTGTGTGCATTTTTAGATTAGAAGGCACAAGAGAATATGTAACCACTTTGTAATAGTTTTGTACAAGTGTAGGTGTAGGAATATTGCAGTTGTAACACTCTTGAAATGTTACCTTGCTTGTAACTACCATGGATTATTTAGGTTTTAGTTCCAAGATAGATCAATATCATTACTATTGCACGGTACAATTTTGGAGTGTGTGAAAACACAAATTGAAGGTGAAAAACCCATTTTTTCTAGCCTATTGCATTTTCTTGTATGGTGCAGTCTAGATTTTACAAAAAAGTCTGAACAACCTACTTTGGAGATTAATATTTCTTTATGTGTTGCTCTCGTTGTTGAATATGATACACCGTTGGAAATATCTTACCAAAAAATTTCCATACATATATCAAATTATCCCATTTCACATATGTTAAGCACTTTTTTTTAACCTTTGGAAATAGTTTTAGTCTTTTCTACCCAATTTTAGAATGCATTGCAGACCTTATAACGTTTTATGTAGTTGGTATTTTTACGTGAAATAAAGTTTTTTGAGTACCCATTATTGAGTAGAATTTACCTTGAAATTTTCATGGAATTCTGAATACTTTTTGTTTTATCGATTTTAGTGCTCTCGGGAAAAAGTGTTGGGTCAAAAAACTTCACATTCTCCTATTCGTCAATAGAACACGGATGTTGGTACGAAGTTGAATGGACGACATGAATTTTATTACTATGTGCAAACACGATCCATAACAGATGGACCAAATTTTTGGATACCATCTTCGATCCACAATCTACTTATGGTGATGACAATTATCGATTAGCTCCATCGCCTATCATTTATTGTGTATCTTACGAGCAATCTTAGTCAACCATTGTGTTTTCATAGTCTGCAAGATTTCTCACCATGGAAGAAACAAGCGACCTTCCTCACTTTATTCTAGACTATACAATATTGATAGAGATTATGGTGGAACTTGCATTTGCAATTGATGAAGGCTTCATCCATAACTAAATGCTTTGCAATTTTCAAGTTAAATATGAAGATAACCTCTCAAAAGAGGTAAAGTTTGAGCGCCATATATACCTATTTAGAAATAGAAAAGATCATAAAGGTGGGTATCGTTTGGAACAATGAAGGCAACTTCAGACTTAAAATCATATGGAATTTCAACTAACAACTATGTAAAGGTTAAGGTATTTTTTAGGAGAATCAAAAATTTTATTAAAATAAGATGAAAACAAATTGTATTTGATGAGGATTCATAAATCATTATTAATGTTATCAAGAAAAATGAATGTATAAATTGAATCAAACATAGTATTGTTTTTTTAATGTAAGTAAACTATTGTTGAAAGTAGTATCTTGGAAATATCAATATATCTAAAATAAATAAATTAAATAACAAATATTTTAACCAATAACAATGTTGATCTCCATCTTAGGAGATTCAAATCATAGAAAGAAATTGCATAAGTGTAAATTTTTCTCTTACTAAAAATCATATATAAGAGTGTATTGTAAAAATATATCACTTCAAAGAAGATAAAAAATATAATAAATGAAAATATTTAAAAAAAAATCTTTATAAAAAAACAAATTAAATAATGATATAATAATAAATTTAATATTTTATTTCCTCCTAGAACACTTCAATAATATGTCATAGGTATTTCACCTTGACGACCTTAATAAATTAATTCAAATTACTAAAAAGAGACCCTTAATACTATGCCCCATAATATAACCCACACATAAAATGACCCTAGTTTAAAAACACATAATATATTAAAATAAATAAAAATTGGTGCACGTATTAATTTTTTTTTAATACATTAAAAATATATATATTAAAACACATAATATATTAAAATAAATAAAAATTAATATATATATATATATATATATATATATATATATATATATTTATTTATTTATTTATTTATTTATTTATTTGGTTTTTTTTTTCTACTATGTCCCCGACTAAGGACAATACTTATCTTATCGTCCTTCATGCACGGACAATACATATCTTATCGTCCTTGTATTTTACTTTTTGGAAAAGATCATTTATCTTGTATGCACATGTTTTCATACTTATATGGAAGTGTGGCCAAAATATCGAAAGGGATCCGTCGATTAAAGTAATCCACTGTTTTTCACTACGTACTCCATTTTTTTTTGAAAGATTGGATTTGTATAATAACATTGTCGGTAAGGGTTAGTGGATTGGTAAGACTTTGAACAGGAGACCAAAGTTCAAACCTCAGATTAAATTTGGATTTGTATAATAACATTGTCGGCAAGGGCTAGTGGATTGGTAAGACTTTGGACATTTATTAAGAGGAGACAAAAGTTCAAACCTCAGGGGTATACCCACTCTAAGACAAAGGTAGTAGTTTACTGGAATCCGCTGAGTATGCGTCACTTTGATGACGGCGATCTACAAAAGGTCTCCCTGTATACATGATTATCTATATCATCTATATCAGCCAGAGTGAGAGCGCCTATGCAATTTTGCGTACAGTATATACATTTTGTTACAAAGGAGAGATAAAAACCTATACTGAGGATTATGTGGTTAATTCATTGTTAGGTCCACTTAATGGCAGCTACAAATTTGAAGGGAGATTTCTTTTCAAGACCATCCTAGATTCTACATATAAGTGGACACATAATGGGACCACCATTATGAGATATTTTCCTTTTGAAGTAAATACAAAATACAACTGTAAGTACAATGGCGGTGACCTCACCTCCTTCAAGAAAAAGTATATAGAGATGGACACATTACCATTCCTTCACGAGTTCTGGAAGATCCAACATGGAGACACAGAGCAGCAAAACGAGGGAAGAATCAAACGCCAAGGGACACTTTCTGCTAGTTCATGGTGCATGTCACGGAGCCTGGTACTGGTACAAGCTCATCCCTCTCCTACGAAACGCCGGTCACACCGTAACCGCCATCGATCTGCCTGCATCCGGAATTCATCCACAGGACGCCGACCAGATTCGAACTTGGGCGGAGATGAATCAACCCCTTGTCCACTTCTTCCACTCTCTCCTTCCCCACCGAAAGGTAAACTAGCACCAGTCACAAAATACATGATGGCCATTGAATATTATGCGCTTGAGATTCAATTACTTGATTTTGTGTTGTGTTATGGGTGTTGCAGGTCATATTGGTGGGGCACAGCATGGGGGGTATGAATCTGAGTCTGATGATGGAACAGTTTCCGCGCCAGATTTGTGCTGCTGTGTTTGTTACCGCATTCATGCCCCTCACTGGAACGTCCGCCATTGAGATGGTAAATGAGGTGGGAGACAGAATTGGGTCGTGGGGAGATACTCAGTTTATCCATGGACAAGGACCGCACAAGCCGCCCACATCCTTCATATTTGGTACTAATTTTCTACGGCAGATGTTGTACCAAAATAGTCCACCTGAGGTAAGATTTCCTCTCGTTTCAGGGGGATTACAAAGATATTTATTGGGTTCAGTTTTGTCTTTCTAGTTTTTAGATGCTATATCTGTATTTGCATTGAGGAGGAGGAAATTACCCATATAATATAACGCAGGATATAGCGCTAGGGGAAATGCTGTTAAGAAGGTTTCCGTTGATTGAAGAGAAGGTGGTGTTCAGCCAGGAGAGATATGGAAGTGTGAGGCGCGTCTTCGTTGTAGCCAAGGATGACAAGGCCATTAGGGAAGAACTGCAAAGGAAGATGATAATCGACAATCCTCCTGAGAGAGTGTATGAAATGGACGATTCAGACCATATGCCCTTTTTTTCCAATCCTATCCGTTTGGCGCACATCTTGGACGAAATCTCAACCATTTACGGCTAAGCATGTCTTACAGACAGACAGACAGGTCTTACAATTTGGAAAAGTAAAAATACCGTGAGTAAATGATGCAGATTATGTTTTACTGTTCGAAGAATTAGGGAACAGTATTGATGTTATATCTCGCCATAAAAATATTATGTTATTCTCAGATTCAAATATGAGATGGGATGAAAATTTTATGATTAACCTGAGTAGTTTTTCTTCATCATAATTTTTGTAAAGTTGAGAGTAACCGACACCCATCCCTCACACTCAAGAAAAAACAAAAAATGCATAAGGTAAATTATATGGTGTCCTGACCTACAAGCGTTGTGTACCATTGTAGTGCATAATTACTAAGAGCATATGCAAGCTCTCAAATCATGTCTCCTCGCTAGTAACTTCATTTCTCTGTTCTAAATGCTTTTAATATATTTTGTGTATCTTTTAAATATTGTTTAAAATAAATTATTTTTATAATTAATTTTGTCTTATATAAAGTTTGATAAATTAAATATGTGTAGTAAAATGTATTGCTTTATATAATTTATAGTTTTTTAGCTGTTAAAATTTATTTTATTTTTACTTTTATAAAATATTTAATTTTAATTAAAGATTTTCAATATTTTTTTATTGTTTCATTTATTTTCTTTCGTTTTTAGTTTTGTAATCATATTGATGTCACCTTAGCTTTTTGATGTTTTGACTTTTAATTAAGGTTTTGCATCCCCAATATGAGTTTCAACAAGGTGGGATAGGATTATTGAGGACTTCTCTTGACCTCCACATTTATTGCACTTTGGAATGTTCTGACTTTTAATTAAGGTTTTGCATCCCCAATCTGAGTTTCAACAAGGTCGGATAAGATTGTTGAGGACTTCTCTTGACCTGTTGGATTCTAGGTTCCCTCATGTAAAACCTCTACACTATTTCAAACTAAATTGTATTAAATTAAAATGTAAAAGGGGAAAATTACATGAAAATACTAAAAATAAAATAGTTTAGAAGTTTAAAGTATAAAAAATTAAAGCAAATATAGTTTTTACTCCATAGCAAGGAGAGCATTTAGTCAATGAACACATGAGAAGTCAAATAACCTTAATGTCCAACCAATTATTTGAATATAAAATTAATAAGCAAATAACAATATGGACTAGAAGAGCCATACCACAACCGTGACACACTTACCAAACAATGAGGGTGGTGCCTCTCATGGAATGCTTAAGGACATGCCAATTTCTTGAGTAAAAGCCTAATGTGGATTTCATAGAGACCAAATCTAAATTGTTATGGTCAAAATATGATTGCAATGAGGCCCACATGTCCTTACTTATAGCAAAATTTTACCCCCGAGTTACCTGGGGTGAGAAATAATTAATCTTAGTAAAACAAGATTTAAGGGCAACTTCATAAAAAAGTTGCATCTCTAGATGTTACATGCCTCCAATTATGCCTCTAAGAGGTATAAAAGGCTTCCAAAGTGACTTAGTTTGCCACTACATGCCAAAATATTGCTTTTCAAAAGATTTACCTCAAGATACATGTCTTAGTTCTACCTCTATGACTATTTGAATGATCCACTTTGGTTTGGCAACCAAATTTCTTGCATTTGTAGGTGGATTGGTCAATTTATCCCTATAAATCACTTCCTCAAGCCAATCAATCCTCTTTAGCAATCAAATTATTTTTTGGATCCAATCAGTTTGTTCCTACAAGTGGATTGGTCCCTCTCCAAACATAGTCAAACTTTGAAAATTTTAAGGCCTTTATGCTACTTGGTCCTCTACAATTGCATTCTCCTTTAAAATTAATAAAAAAATATAAAGGTAGTGTTAGGGTACTATATTTATGGTGGCTTCATGGGATGATAAACTCAATTGGCATAAGATTCCAAATTTCATATTTATCTTTGGGCATGGAGTCCATGTAATTGGGACCTACACTCTTAAAGGAGCTACAAAAGTGGAATTTTAAAATTTTAAAATTGTTGCTTCTTCATCAATTGGTCTCTTGTGGTAACAATCCCAACAACTTATGCCACTCATTATCATTTGATAACTATACTACTCTAAGATATTCTACCTTCCCCATTAGGTATTCAAAAGGATTTTTTTTATAATTATTCTTGTCTCATAGCTAGCTCCTCTAGTTTATCCTAAATTTGTTTGAGCCTCTCATAGATTTCAGTTGCATTTCCTTGGTTGGATTTGTATTTCTTTTATTTGATCATATCACTTATGAAATCATCATTTAATATGTTATTCATCATCCAATATGTTCTTCCTTTCGTTGAATATGTTTGACATCCCAACAAAAATCAACCCTTGCATTTGTTTATCCATTTTATACACTTGGGTTCTTAAGGATGCAAAGTTCTACTTATACTTTTGGAGGTTCCTATGGGCATAGAGGATTTTTATTAATTTTTTAACAAAGTATTTATGATCTATACCTTACTATTGTGTCTAAATTGTGATAATTGATAGAAGGATTTTAGGACTTCTTAATATTTACCCCTTACAAATAGCAATCTTAAATTTTTTATGATCTTATCAACCTATTTCATAATTTATTTCATGAAGAAGGTTAATTGAAAGTATTTATGTGTTCTACATATCATCCTTGATATGGTCTTAAATGTTCTTCATCCTCTAAATTTCCTAAGCCAACTATAGGTTATGTAATATTGTATTTAAGGAGAGAAAAATTCAAGTGCATTGAAGAGTCTCATGTAGGGTTTTTATTTATGATAAAGCTCTATGATATAGAAGAAATTTTAGATTATTATTGATAAAGCAAAATTCAAGTGCATTTAAGAGTCTCATGTTATGAAAAATTGGTATTATTAGTTAATGAGATGATATATGTTTGATTATATGATCCTAGGAAATATAGACCTATGATATTTGGGCCCATTTGCTAATAGTGGTATTAGAGCCACTTTAGTAAGCTCTATCTAGGGAGGAAGGATAGATATTGGAGTTGAGGAAGGATTTTTGGAGGATGACTATTGAAGAGGATATTGTTGAAGTGAAGAGTTGTTGAATAGAAGTATTATTACTAAAAGAAAATATGTTGGAGGAAGATATTGAAGAATATAGGAGGATATTGAATGTGAGGATTGGCAGAGAATATTTAAGGATATTGAACATGAGTATTGTAGAAGAATATTGAAGGTTGATGAGAATTCAAGTGAATGGGTTTTTTAGAGAATTTGAATATTTAAGCTGAAGGAAAGTGCTTATGTCTAAAAGGTGAGTGTTTGTTAATGAAAGTAGAGTGATTGCATCTAAAATGACAGTGTCTATATTTTAAATAAGAGCAATTACATATTAGAGGAGAGGTCCTACACCTTAAGAGTAATAAAATCAATACAAGATAAAACAGTGAGGAGGATTGAGATATGTAAAAATTAATTATTAAGGAGATAAGGTAATGATTTGATTATTATTTTTGAGACATATAAGGTAATAATTTAATTAATTAAGCATGAGAGATATAAGGAAATTAAATGTTTGTAATTTGAAATTGAAGATTGATTAAAATATTGAAGTTTGGGTGAAATTGAACTTTGAAAAGAGAAATATTGAAATTAAAATTAGAGATATAGAAGTAGAGAAATGAAATTAAAATCAAGTAATTGAGGTTGAATGAAAATTTAAATATTGAATAAAAATAAGAAGGTTATGAAAATTGATTAAAAAGGTGAAATTTGAAATTGATTGGTTGAAATTTGAAGAAGAAAAATAAGATTACTATTTTTTATTGAAATTAAAGAAAATTGAAAGGAATTTCAACAGTAGAATAAATTTAAAAATGGCAAGTGGGAAAAGAAACAAGAAAAAAAGTATTCAAAATGCATAATAAAAAGCTAGTCAATCCATTTCTCAAATAACTAATGAAGGCAAACAATGTGGGTCAACCAAAGTAATGGAATATCTACAATTCATACAAAAAGAAGCTGAAAATGTAGTTCTTTTGATACTTAAAAAGTCCATACATATATTTATAAAGATGCCAATAATTACAATGTATGAAAATTAGTTTACAATATAGCTATTGTTTTTAATGTACTTAAGACAAAATACCAAAGAATCTTGGGGAATCAATAAATAATTTGGTGATAAAAGTTCTTAATTCAAATCCCATAAATGTCCATCCAAGATGTGGAAATGAAAAATAGACTCACAAGTGCAAATATTGCAATAGATATGGACACAAAGTTGAATATTATCATTATAAAAACTTTGTGAGCAATATAAATACTATAAGCTTATACTGAGAAGGGGGAGTGAATAGTATAAGATCAATTTTTACTTTTCTTTCCCAAACAATATTATCCAATATTATAAATGACAATATCAATAGTAGTAACCAAAGCAATGCACAAATCATCACACACAATAGAACACCAATTTAACATGGTTCACCCAATGTGGGCTACTCCACGAAGTTAATATTTCACTATAATTTTCTCAACAAATATCTTGGGAATCCTTTCCCTATTACAAAGGTTTATGGACCTTTATCCAAAGGAGACACCAATCCCCTAATCAAGTTCATGGATCTCTATCCATAGGAGACACCAATCCCCTTAGTTGGTTCGTGGATCTTTATCCATAGGATAACTCCTTCTCCTCTGCTCTAGATGGTGATCCTCTAGAAGACTATTGCCTCCACTGCACTGGATTGTGGATATATCTCCACTACAGACCTCTAACCTCACTCAAAATACTTGTCCTCACTACCCTGGATTATGAAACCCTATCCACTAAAGAATATTGTCCTCTACTCTGTCACCTCTAAAGCTTAATCTTAGCTTTGTATTAAATTTGTACTAAACATAGTCCTTCAATATAGCACAAATATTCTCAATATCTATCTCAAATATGCACTAAACATAGTCCTTCGATCTAGCACAAATATTCTCAATATTTGTCTCAAATCTTGACTGAACATAGTCCTTTGGTCTAGCATAAATCTGGTCAATATCTATCTCAAATCTGCACTAAATATAGTCCTTCAATCTAGAAGAAATTTGATCAATATTTATCTCTGATCTGGCACAAACCTATACTCAAATTTATGCCAAACCTTGTCCTCAAATCTATCCTCAAGCCTTAATACAAAGCTTGAACAAATCAATCAATCAACTCTGCTCTCAAGTCTTCTCAAATACTTTCCTCAAATATATCCATAAGTCCTCTCTAGAACTTGCTTAATCTACTCAACAAGTCCTCACTAGAACTTGCTCAACAAGTTCTCACTAGAACTTGTCCAATCTGATTGTAAGCTTCCACAAAAGCTAACACAAATCTATCCACAAGCTTTCATAAAATCTTCCTCAACTTTGTCCTTAAGTCCACTCTAGAACTTACTCAAATCAACTCACTAGCTTTCACCAAAGCTTGTTCAAATCAATTGCAAACTTGCATATAAAACTTAACACAATCCTTCATATAAAACATATTCAATCCTTCATATAAAACATATAGAGAATGGTTAGAGATTCAATATGTTTCACACTCACAAAATACTCACAAAACTCAACTTAATCTCTTCCGTAAAATATCTTCAATCTCACAAAAAATTTCACTCAGAATTTTGTTTAAACATAGAAACATATAGAGAATTGTTAGAGACTCAATATATCTCACATTCATAAACACTCAATCACTTTCAATCTCTCTTTCAAATCAATTTAGAATAAAGAATAATTTGTTTCACATAACTTGAACTATCACTCCAAAAATTTCCATTCAACTATGCTCAATCAACTCATTCAATGAAACAAATATTGCTCACAAAACCTTAAGCAAGTTTTTCATAATGCTTTCAACAAATCTCACTATGGAACTCAAAATTGACTTAAGATAATTCCAAATTCACATAATAATGATACTTATGTTCTTTCACAAACTCTAGTTCAAGATAGTTCATAATCTCACACTCAATTGTCTTCACAATAATTCAGCAATCATGCATGTGAAAACTCATTGAATCATTTCCAAAAATGCTTACCAAACAAAAACCTTTTCACTCCAACTTACACTTCACAACATTCAACAATATTTCACTTCACAAGGATGATATGCCCATACCTTTTGTTTGAAGAAGATTTGACCTCAACACCTGTCTCAATCACAATCAACCTCTTTGCCAATATCAAAGGTTAGGTAGAAAAAACCTTTCTCAAAATTTCATTCAAATATTCCCTCAAAAATATTTCACCATACAAAATATTAAATCTCAATTACACATTCTAATCTAAATACTTAATAGAATATCTTTTAATATATAAAAATTAATTTTCCTAACTCCAAACAATACTTTATAAACACATTCCCCTTTTTTTTTTCAAAAGAATTTTTCATTCTACTTTCATATAAAAAAAAATACCTTACATACCCTTGTCACTCCAAACTTTAAAGAAAATGTAATCCCTATTATTATAAACCAAGACTTCTCATAAAATATTTCCTTTTCAATCTTATTAATCCATTGTTCTATATCTTATCATGCACTCAAAACAAAATGAGTAAAGTGATTAAGGCATACCTTATAACTCTAAATATTAAAAAATTTATTACCTTTTTCCTTAACAACAACGCGACTTTTTCAATACCTTCAATATAGCACCCCCAAAAACTTTATAATCAAGCAGTTATATCGTGCCACCCACGGGATTCAAAACGTAGGTCAAACTCTCACTAAAATCTTAGCGTAAGACCAAGGACCGTAAGGTCTATCCGACGGATAAGAATGAAGAGAAAAATAATTAAATTTATTTCCTTTCCTTTTGTCTTCGTCAAAGAAAGCAAGTTCTCTGTTTACTTCCACGTTGCCAAAACAGTCTGTGATCCCCAAGTAACTTCTGCCAGTTCGAATTAAAAGCACATGCCCAAATTTTCGTGTACTATCAAATTTCGTGTACTATCAAAACTACACCGCGCATCTCAGACGCAAGCCGATAGGCTTTTCACTTCTTGCACACCTGCGACACTACACTCTCATCCTGTGGGTTCTCAACATTCTATCATTTTTTGCTAGCTCCCCTCTATCATGTTGTCTCAGTATTTTCGTATCTGGGGCTATACCTTTGTCGCGTCGTCAAAATATTTATTCTCTGAAGAACATTGCAATTGATATCAAATTATTTCGAAACCTTAGATAGCCTTTTATATAATTTTGGCCTTTTTAAATTAGGACGTTGGTAGAAACCTATTTTAGGTTTTAAAGTATAATATCAATTTCAAGTCTTTGGCCCTCTCATCGTCGGTGCATCACTGCATTGTAACTTTGATAAAAGATTTTAAAACTAACTTTAAATTAAAATATTAAAATATTTAATTTTAAATAATTTAAATATTAAATAATTTAAAACTTTAACTTAAATAACTTTTTATCCCATATATTATAATGCAAATCATTATAATATTTTTACTTTCTTTTCCTTTTGAAAGACCCTGTTGGCCGAATATTATAATATTAAAATATTATAATATTGGGTTTTTTCACTTGCTTTCTTTTTGTACATAGTCTTAAAAATTTGCCTTCAACCTTTTGATTATCGTGCTCTCATGGCCCATGCCATTTTGACATCAATGATAATCTATTATACTCAAATTTCCAACAATCTCCCCCTTTGTCATTGATGGCAACAACTTTCCAAAACACTTGATTTCAAATATGCTCCCCTTGAGAATTTGCTCTCCTAATTGAATGCTCTCCCCCTAACTCAAATATTTCCCCTTTTGACATCAATGGTAAAGGGCCACCTTTGGGGCTTGGGGCTAAGATTGAGACTCTTAGCTTAGCCCCTCCCCCACCTCCTCTCTTGAGGTGGTTAATTTTGGGGTGGGAGTATCCCTACTCCCAGCATGCAATGTTCTTCTCCTTTCTTAGCTTTCCTTTTCCATACCTTTGAGGTCATACCTTTTTGAGCCTTTTAAGAATCCTATTTCTTGCTTGTCCTTGAAAGTTTTGGAAATTTTATTCTACACCACCTTGCTATATGCCCAACATTATTGCACTTGTAACACTTAATATTGTGATTTATTGAAGGTGCAAATGTATGATAGTTCCTCCTGGTGAAGCCATATCCATTCCTATCATGAATCCTACAATTTATTGCCTTGTGACCAAACTAATTACAAGAGTAGCAATACCCTTGAAAAAACTATCTATTTTCAAAAATTTCGTATTCTTGTCTTTTATGTATCCTGCAATGTGTAGCCTTGTGCCCAAACATGTGACATGAGAAGCATCATCCATTGAAGAAACCTTGCCTTGATCATTGGTCTCTTAGTCTCTTCTACCCTGTGATGTTTCCTATTCCATTTGTTCCTCATTTGTGCATTGCTCTTTCCATTTTTGAACTTTTTATTGTCCAACTTATCCTCAAAAGTTTCACTCTCTTTTTTAATCTCTTCTTTTGAGGCTTCTTATTCTTTGGTGCTTGAGCTTGACTCTCCTTTTTCTACTTCTTTTTTACCTTGTTCTTTTTCAAAACTAAGTCCTATTTTGATGACTGATGATCTTTGTGCATTGATAATCCTATCCAAGGTCTTTGAATTTTTCTCAACCTTGTGTATCTTGTCCTTAGAGTCTTTTACTTCCATCCTTAGTGAAACTATCTCATGTTCTAATCTTTCATACTCTAGATCTTTTATGTTTAATTTTTTGGCCATACCTTCTTCAATTTGTCTTGCCTCTTCAACCTTAACTTTGAAGTTAGTGTGATCCTGTATAAACTTTGTTTTAGCTTTATCAACTTTTTGAGCTTGAACCCTTAATCTGGAGTTCTCTCTTTTTAACTCTTAGATATCAAAAATAAGTCTTCCACATTCTAGCTCTTTTACCTTTGACTGTTCAACCATATATTTTTTAGCTCTTCTTGCCTTTTCAATTTTATCTTTCAATTCAGAGAGATCTTGTAGAAGCTTTATCTTACATTCCTCATACTCTTGTATTTGAGCCTTTAATTCTAAGTTCTCCCTTTTTAACTCAACAAGTTCCTTAAGAGTGGATTCCTCATTTTATTTTTCTGAATTTTTCTCTTTTCTTTGGTCTTCAATAGGAGCATTTCCTTTTTCTTCTATTGTCAAAAGTAGAATTTCTTCTTCATACCTATTTTGATTGTGTTTGTTTTCCTTGAGTTCCATTTCATCTTCACTGCTACTAAACCCATTGTAATAACCTGCATCATGACCGAGTTGACCACAAATAAAACATTCTTCACCATCTTGTGGACAATAAGCTGCATGGTGACATGTCTTCCTACATTTGGTACACAATTTTATCAATTTAGCCTCTTCTCCACTGCTTTATTTATCTCTTGAATTTGTTTCTATTTATCCTCGTAGAGAAATAATCTCTTTGAAATCCAAACCAAATTCATATTATTTTTATTTCATGATCATGTGTGTTCTTTTCCTTTTGGGTCTCATGGTTTTGCTTTTGCCTTTCTTTGCCATGTGTGTTCTTGTAAGATATTCCTTCAAGTTGTTAGATCTTTTCAGAAGGAACAAGTTGTTAGATATTTTCTGAAGGAACCCACTCTAATACCAATTGAAGAATACAAACTTATACTGAGAGGGGGGTGAAAAGTATAAGATCACTTTTTACTTTTCTTTCCCAAACAATATTATCCAATATTATCAAAGGTAATATCAATACTATTAACCAAATAAATGCACAAATCATCATACACAATAGAATACCAATTTAATGTGGTTCACCCAATGTGGGCTACTCCATAGAGAAAGTATTTTACTATAATTTTCTCAACAAATATCTTGGGAATCCTTTCCCTATTCCAATTTTTATGGACCTCTGTCCAAATGAGACATCGATCCCCCAATCAAATTTGTGGGTCTCTATCCATAATATACCAATCCCATAAAATAGTTTTTTGATCTCTATACACAGGAGAAATCTTCCTCTACTCTGGCTAGTGATCCTCTAGAAGACTATTGCCTCCACTACACTGGCTTATGGATCTCTCTCCACTGAAAACCCCTACCCTCACTCAGAAAGCTTGTCCTTACTAACTTGGCTTATGGAACTCTATCCACTAAATAATACTTTCCTTTTATTTGTCACCTCCAAAGCTTGCTCTCAACTCTATCTCAAATCTATACTAAACATATTCCTTTGGTATAGCAAAAATATTCTCAATATCTATCTCAAATCTGCACTAAACATAGTCCTTTGATCTAGCACAAATATGCTCAATTTCTATCTCAAATATACACTAAACATAGTCCTTTGATCTAGCACAAATATGCTCAATATCTATCTCTGATCTGGTACAAACCTGTCCTCAAATCTACACCAAACTCTGTCTCCTCAAGCCTTAACACAAAGCTAGATACAATCACTAATCAACTCTGCTAGATCTTCCCCAAGCCTTAACACAAATCTTGAACAAATCAATCAAGCAACTCTGCTCTCAAGTCTTCTCAAAGACTTGCCTCAAATCTGTCCAATAAGTCCTCTCTAGAACTTGCCTAATCTGCTCAACAAGTCCTCACTAGAACTTGTCTAATCTACTCAACAAGTTCTCACTAGAACTTGTCCAATTTGATTGTAAGCTTCCACAAAAGCTCATACAAATCTTTCCTTAAACATTCAAAAAATATTCCTCAACTCTGTCCTTAAGTCCACTCTACAACTTACTCAAATCAACTCACTAGCTTTTACCAAAGCTTATTCAAATCAATTGCAAACTTGCATATAAAACTTAACACAATCCCTCGCAAAAAATCTCTTCAATCCCACAAACAAGTTTCACATAGAATCTAGTTTGAATTCAAAAATATATAGAGAACGGTTGAAGACTCAATATGTTCACACTCACAAACACTCACCAAAATCAACTTAATCTCTTCCAAAAAACCTCTTCAATCTCACAAAAAAAATTCACTTAGAATTTTGTTTAACCAAATAAACATATAGAGAATTGTTAGAGACTCAATATGTCACATTCATAAACCCTCAATCACTTTCAATCTCTCTTTCAAAATAATTCAGAATAAAGAACAATTTGTTACAAAGAACTTGAAATATCACTCCAACACTTTCCATTCAACCATGCTCAATCAACTCATCCAATAAAACAAATATTACTCACAAAACCTTAAGAAAGTATTACATAATTCTTTCAACAAACCTCACTATGAAACTCAAAATTGACTCAAAATGATTTCAATTTCACATAACAATGATACTTATGTTCTTTTACAAACTCTAGTTCAAGATAGTTCATAATCATACACTCAATTGTCTTCACAAACATTCACCAATCATGCATGTGAATACTCATTCATTCATTTCCAACAATACTTACCAAACAAAAAAAAAATCACTCCAACTTGCACTTCACAACATTTAACAATATTTCACTTCACAAGGATGATATGCCCATACCTTTTGTTTGAAGAAGATTTGATCTCTACACTTGTTTCAATCACAATCAACCTCTTTGTCAATCTCAAAGGTTAGGTAGCAAAAACATTTCTCAAAATTTCAATTAAATATTCCCTCAAAAATATTTCACCATACAAAACATTAAATCTCAATTATACCTTATAATCTCCATACTTAATAGAATATCATTCAATATATAAAAATTAATTTTCCTAACTCCAAACAATACTTTATAAACACCTTCCCATTTTTTTCAAAAGAATTTTTCATTCCACTTCCATATCAAAACAAATACCTTACATACCCTTTATCACTCCAAACTTTAAATAAAATGTAATCCCTTTATAATCTTTATAAACCAAGACTTCTCATAAAATATTTTCTTTCATCCTTATTACTCCATTGTTTTATCTCTTATCATGCACTCAAAATAAAATGATTAAAATGATTAAGGCATACCTTATAACTCCAAATATTAAAAAATACTCCAAACAATACTTTATAAACAATAATTTATAAAAATTAAATCTCAATTACACCTTATAATCTTCATACTTAATAGAATATCATTCAATATATAAAAATTAATTTTCTGAACTCCAAACAATACTTTATAAACACCTTCCCATTTTTTTCAAAAGAATTTTTCATTCTACTTCCATATCAAAACAAATACCTTACATACCCTTTATCACTCCAAACTTTAAATAAAATGTAATCCCTTTATAATCTTTATAAACTTAAACAATACTTTATAAAAATTAAATCTCAATTACACCTTATAATCTTCATACTTAATAGAATATCATTCAATATATAAAAATTAATTTTTCGAACTCCAAACAATACTTTATAAACACCTTCCCATTTTTTTCAAAAGAATTTTTCATTCTACTTCCATATCAAAACAAATACCTTACATACCCTTTATCACTCCAAAATTTAAATAAAATGTAATCCCTTTATAATCTTTATAAACCAAGACTTCTCATAAAATATTTTCTTTCATCTTTATTACTCCATTGTTTTATCTCTTATCATGCACTCAAAATAAAATGATTAAAACGATTAAGGCATACCTTATAACTCCAAATATTAAAAAATACTCCAAACAATACTTTATAAACAATACTTTATAAAAATTAAATCTCAATTACACCTTATAATCTTCATACTTAATAGAATATCATTCAATATATAAAAATTAATTTTCCGAACTCCAAACAATACTTTATAAACACCTTCCCATTTTTTTCAAAAGAATTTTTCATTCTACTTCCATATCAAAACAAATACCTTACATACCCTTTATCACTCCAAACTTTAAATAAAATGTAATCCCTTTATAATCTTTATAAACTTAAACAATACTTTATAAACAATACTTTATAAAAATTAAATCTCAATTACACCTTATAATCTTCATACTTAATAGAATATCATTCAATATATAAATAATTAATTTTTCGAACTCCAAACAATACTTTATAAACACCTTCCCATTTTTTTCAAAAGAATTTTTCATTCTACTTCCATATCAAAACAAATACCTTACATACCATTTATCACTCCAAAATTTAAATAAAATGTAATCCCTTTATAATCTTTATAAACCAAGACTTCTCATAAAATATTTTCTTTTCAACCTTATTACTCCATTGTTCTATCTCTTATCATGCACTTAAAATAAAATGATTAAAACGATTAAGGCATACCTTATAACTCCAAATATTAAAAAATACTTCGAACAATACTTTATAAAAATTAAATCTCAATAACATCTTATAATCTTCATACTTAATAAAATATCATTCAATATATAAAAATTAATTTTCCGAACTCCAAACAATACTTTATAAACACCTTCCCATTTTTTTCAAAAGAATTTTTCATTCTACTTCCATATCAAAACAAATACCTTTCATACCCTTTATCACTCCAAACTTTAAATAAAATGTAATCCCTTTATAATATTTATAAACCAAGACTTCTCATAAAATATTTTCTTTCATCCTTATTACTCCATTGTTTTATCTCTTATCATGCTCTCAAAATAAATGATTAAAGCGATTAAGGCATACCTTATAACTCCAAATATTAAAAAATACTTCCATATCAAAAGAAATACCTTGCATACCCTTTGTCACTCCAAACTTTAAATAAAATGTAATCCCTTTATAATCTTTATAAACCAAAACTTCTCATAAAATATTTTCTTTTCATCCTTATTACTCCAATGTTTTAAGCGCATACCTTATAACTCAAAATATTAAAAAAAGTTGTTACCTTTTTCCTTAACAGAGCCAGTACTTTTTCAATACCTTCACTATAGCACCCCTAAAAACTTTATAATCAAGCAATTATATTGTGCCGCCCACGGGATTTGAAACACAAACCAAACCCTCACTGAAATCTTAGTGTAAGACCAAGAAGCGTTTGGTCTATCCAGCGGCTGAGAATGAAGGGAGAACTAATTAAATTTTTATCCTTTCCTTTTGTCTTCTTCGAAGAAAGCGAGTTCTCTATTTACTTCCACATTGCCAAAACAGTTTGTGATCCTCAACTAACTTCTGCCAGTTCGAATTAAAAGCACATGCCCAAATTTTAGTGTAGTCTTGGATTTCATGTAATTCGGGGTATTCACTGCTGGGTCACCTCTAGGTGCCGCGTTGTCAAACTGTTCTTCATCCGCAATTCATCGACCTACAACTAATTCCAACATCTCCCAATTTGCGCTCCTCTGGTTACCAAAACTGCACCGCGCACTTCAAATGCAAGCCACTAGGATTTTCACTTCTTGCACACCTACGATACTGCACTCCGATCCTGCGGGTTCTCAACATTTTATCATTCGTCGCTAGCTCTCCTCTAGCACGCCGTCTCAGTATTTTCGTATCTGGGGCTACACCTTTGCCGCATAGTTAAAATATTTATTCTTTGAAGAACATTGCAATCGATATCAAATTATTTCAAAACCTTAGATAGTCATTTTATATAAGTTTGGTATCAATTTTAGGTTTCAAAGTAAAATATCAATTTCAAGTCTTTGGCCCTCTCATCGCCGGTGCATCACTGCGTTGTAACTTTGATAAAAGATTTTAAACTAACTTTAAATTAAAATATTAAAATATTTAATTTTAAATTATTTAAATATAAATAATTTAAATATTAAATAATTTAAAACTTTAACTTAAATAGCTTTTTAACCCATATATTATAATGCAAATCATTATAATATTCTTGCTTTCTTTTCCTTTTGAAAGACCCTATTGGCCGGATATTATAATATTGAGATTTTTCACTTGCTCTTTTTTGTACATAGTCTTCAAACTTGGCCTTCAACCTTTTTATTATCATGCTCTCATGGCCCATGCCATTTTGACATCAATGATAATCTATTATACTCAAATTTCCAACACAATAATCATTTTCAAAAATATTATTGGTACAAGGGAAATAATGTTCATGAATGGAGAAGTGTAAGAGGCATAGATGGTTCTAAAAGAACTTCTCAAATAAATCATTTCAAAGGCATCTATAGAAATAGTTAGAATCACAACAAATACGAGAGACAAATTAGAGGACGAAGACAAGAGTCAATGATTGAAGGTAAAAGCCTTCACATCATGTAAAGAGTGGGGGTATTGGAGGTATTACATTATTTTTTATCTTGAGTACCATTGTAAATATTTATATTAAGAGTGTGTTTATTATAGTATGTGTCAATATTTAAAATGTGTTTATGTGTCATGTAATCAAGTGTGAGTTATGAGTGAAAGGTATCATGTGTACAAGTGCGATTTATGAGTGAAAGGTATCATGTGTATAAGTGAAAAGTCATGAGTGCAATGTGTCAAGATTAGAAGTAGGAATCTATGTAATCATGAGAGAATTTATCATTATGTAAGAAACGCATATGAAAGGTTGCATATCCTATGTTTTTGAGGAGAGAAAAAATTAGATGCATTGAATAGTCTCATGTACTTTTATACATTAATGACAAAGCTCTATGCTATGTAAGAAATTTTACATTATTATCAATAAATATTTTATGTTGTGCAACATTGGTATTATTAGTTAATGAGATTATAATATTTGATTATACAATCTTGGGAAATATAAACCTATGATATATGGGCCCATTTTCTAACACCTCTATTGGCTTTTGTATAAGGTCTTTAGCTTCTACAAGTAGGATTTTAAGGACCTTGACTTGATTCTTTAGATGATATTTTTAGGACACTTTCTTTAACCCTTTGTTGTCTTGTTGGAGTTGGTCCCTTTGTGCCTTTAGCTATACTAATTCTACCTTTATTTTCCTATTTTTAATATTTAATTCTTCATCCTCAACTACAAGATGACCATATTTTATTTCCATGTCAATTGTAAGTTGGTTAGTGAATTGGACCATTTGGTATGGGTCCATCTTGTCTAGGTCTAACTGGGGCACACTAGAAATTAAGTCAACATGAGTTATTTCTATCATAGTAGGGTTAGATTTGCTTGCCTTGACCAAATACACCTTATCTCCCTTTCTTGAGGATTGATACTAAAAACGTATCAAGTCCTTAGAGGTCCTTTTATTGAGTTTTTTGTAGACCTTCTTACATATATTCTCCTTAGCAACAAGGACATCTAATGCTTTGATAACATATATTTTTTTGGAATTATATTCAAAGCTTGGCTAGGTATTTCAATCATACTTGTTGACATGGGAGCTCTTATATACTCAGTTCTTAGTTTGGGATGATGAGTATTGTTTCCTATAGGAAAAGTTATCGTACTTGAGGTGGTGGGCATGTGGTGGTGGGTAGCTTATTGATGGGGAAAATTATGTGGTAATAGTAGGGAATGGAGTGGAAGAAATGGGAGTGGGATGTGATGCTAATTTGACTAGGGTGGAAAAAGGGATTACATGGTGCATGGGACCAATGGTCATGAGGTAATGGATTATATGAAGAGATATGGCAAGGATTTGGTTCCTATTGTAACCATAACTACTAGAGGTAGGGTGTCTCTTGTAGAACCATGAGGTAAGGTGCCTCTTGGGGAAATATGTACTACACTGGTGTATGGTGAGAGAGTTGCAGTAGAATAATGAGAATAGGAAGATGTAGGAATAGAGGAATAATAAGAGATAGAGATATAAGGGGGAATGGTGGATAGTTATAAGGGAGTGTGAGTGGGTGTGCAATTATGGATATTATGCTAGCCATTCCAAACTTGGGAAGGGATCATTCTTGAGGGATTCCCCTCCTCAAGCTAAGGTATATGCCTCTATTGCTACTATTTTTACACTATGACCACCTCTCAAAACATAGACACATACATATCAAACCCCTTATACCCTTAATTATTTTATACCTAACTACTATGACCAATGCTAGAGTTATTGACGTAGTTGAGATGGTTCTCATTGACATCACCTTTTACTCAATATTTATTAGTGTTTGAGGTCCCTACTACTATTCCATTATTATCTTGGTATTTTTTTGTCATTTAGAGGCCTCTTATCCTAGATGGTAGAAAAGTTGGTATATAACAAACTATCACTTTTGGATTTGGTGATCTTGTCCATTTTGTGCCTCATCCTCTATTGTGTGATAATATATTGATTAATGTACCCAATATTATAGAGCACCCCAAACCTCTTATGATTTAGCTTGATATCAAGAATAAATTCATATTTTTGCTTAGTGTAGAAGACATACCACTCTAAGGGGTTAGTATACTAGCTTTGAATTCCATCCTTGTACTGTCAATTGCTTCTAAGAGTAGAAAGGATATTTCCTCATCCAAGTTACCCTACTAATTCATATTGTACATCTTTTCATATGCATAGAAACAAGGTTATGCATAGCAATGAATTATTGTTAACTAAAAAATATTTGGATTTTTGAAATTTAGTATTGGCAAATATGGGGACCCTTAACTAGGGTTCACTCGCTTGAAATTTTTGGGTGCAAATTTTTTTTTTGTCAACTCACCATAATTTTATAATAATTTGACCATTTTAAGTTTAAATTTTCAACATTCCCACCTAAATAGTGGACCTTTTCACCTTGAAATTATAAATAATTTTATTTACACTAACAAAATCACCTATTATACCACTAGTATATATACCTAATGCAACAATGATACTTCTACATATTAAACATTGATTGTCCTCAAGATGACTGGTAGTAGCAAAAAAAGGCATGTACTAGCAATAGATGTGTAGTAGCAGGAATAGACGATCTATAGCAAAAATAGATGAAAAATTGGCTAGATTTCCCTTATCTTTGCTTCAAACTATACTAGACACATTGGAAGACAGATAAAAGGTAGTAGAATATAAATTAGATGAGTAGTAGAAAGAATAGATGAGGTGTAGCAAAATGGATGAATGGTAGCAAAAGGGACGAATGGTAGAAGTGATAAACAATAATAGAATAGACGAATGGTAGTAAAATAGATTACCAAGAGCAAAATGGACAATTATAAGTAGGAGTAGAGTGAATTATTGGGAGTACGAGTAGAACAAATGACCAAGAGAAAAATAAATGATCAAGAGCAGCAACATAATGAAAAATTGAGAGTATGATCAAAATCAACAACCATGAGTAGGAGCAGAATAGACGATCGAGAGTAGAATGGATGACTAAGAGCATATGTAGAATGGATGACCAAGAGTAGGAGAAAAATGGATGATCGAGAGTAGGAGAAAAATGAATGACTAGGAGTGAAATGGATGATCAGGAGAAAAATCGATGAACATGAGTAGAATGGGTAAACGGTAGCAAAAGGGATGAATAGTATCATAATGGATAAATTGTAGTAGAACAGATGAATGATAGTAGAACAGATGAACAATAGCAGAATAGATGAATGGTAGTAGAAGGGATGAATGGTAGAAAATATATGAATGGTATTATGCTTATTATCCATTGTGAAAAGGACAATCAAGGTGTTTTTTTTACTTTTGAAGTAGGGAACCTTTTAAAAGGCATAACTATTGATCTAGAGCTTCTTTTTTTAAATTTTTATTTTTAAAACCACCTAGCTCAATGAGATATATGCTTTAAATAGATCTATGATCAATTTGGTACTTGGTAAAATCCTCAAAAACCCTTAGAAGACTTTAAAAATGAGCTTTGAAGTTGCTAAAGTGTGATATCTAAGAAAAAACAAGTAGAGATCTAGTAAGGGTAATGTGTAGAAACCCTTAAAGGATGCTAGATCTTGGCAACCTGAAATCATGAATTTGGTAGAGATTGTTGTTAAGATATTTGAGACTAAGAATTATATAGAGGCTAAGTCTTATTACAAGAATAGATGACAAACGAGTAGTAGTAGGATTTCAAAACTGATTTACCCCATTTTTGTATTTTTTGGTGGAAAAAAATTCAATTTGCATGTCTTCTACATGTGTTTGGACACTATTTACTTGGATTTATAAACTAATTTACCCCATTTTTATAAATACATTTTGGGACTAATCCCTTATACATAACCCTACATAGAAGGTGTCCCATATTTTTTTAGCTTTTGATAATGTATGATATAGGAGAAAGCAATCACAAGATGCAATATATGCAAAAAAGTTAGATTATGGAATTATGCAAGAATGCTGAAATATGCTATTAATGGAAAGTTACGAAAATAGTACAATGCAATATAATGGAGGAAATGAACACTCCAGAATTCTAATGGAAACTACATTGTACCTACTCACTACTCCATAGTAATCTCTCCTATGCCCCTTTCAATATATTCACTATGGGGCCTATATATAAGAAGATAAGTTACTCAGCCATTACTCTTCCTACCTTTCCTAAGACTCATGTACAAGTGGACTCCTTGTACATTTACATCATTGCACATTGAAACTTGTGCATTTGTTACTTCTTCCTTAAGTAACTACTTAACCTAAGATAAACCCATAATCTAATAATGTACCCAAGGTGGTACATTGACATGTACCTAAATAATGTAATATACTCTAACACCCCCTGTATTACATTATTTAGGCATTAAATACTTTAGTCTTCAAAATGGATCTTCTTGATCTTGGAGTTTGTACTCTCCTCTATTTTCAATAACCTATTCAAGCAAGTAGTTAGTATCTTCATAAAATGCTATCCTTGCTGAAAGAGTTTTGAATTCATGATTGTTTGTAGGGCCTTCTAGTTATTCAATTTTTTCAATCCTCTGAGCTAGGTGTCATTTCTAATTCCCTTCTCGATATTCCAATTATAGATAATTATTTTGACACTAAAATTATTGCTGATGTGGATTATTTTGATATTTCCTTTGTTGGAATTCCCTATTTGGTTGGCTTCCATAGTTCATATGATTTCCTTGATTCTGGTTTCTTGGATTGAATTTGCAGTAATTAGTGCTATGACGTTTTCTCCTGAATATATGACAATATTTGTTATTCCCTTGTCTTCATCCTTTTGAATATGAGTCTATGTTTCCCTATGGAGTATCTTTTGAAACCAATGTAGTGTTAGTCATTTCATCTTTCACTGTGCTTTCTACCTCATATTCTTGAAGAATATTGATTAGTTCATCAAATGATGTATATTTACTTAGAACCTGTAAATATGTAACTAGATGCTTGTAGCTATCTGGAAGTGCTCTCATGGTTACTTGAACAAGGAATTTATCTTCAACATTTTCTCCTAAGGTTAATAATTTTACCTTAATGTCTGCTACCTTCCTTAGGAATAGTTCTATATTTTCTCCACTATTCATTTTTAGGGAATGTAACTGAGTTTGAAGATTTAAGATAATGATTTTATTTTTTCCTTCAAATATTTTCTCTAAGGATTTCCAAGCTTCTGTAGATGTTATTATTGAACGAATGTAATATTGTATTTCATCTATGATGGAAAAATTTATTATCTTTAATACCTTAGCATCACATTCTTCAAAGTTTTGAATCTATGTATCACCTAAAGTTGATTTAGTTTTTATTCCTTTGAAAATTTCCCAAAGTTTTTCAAATATCAAAATAACCCTCACTTTTTTTCAAAGAGAATTAATTTGGACCCTTAGTAGTTGATATTTTGTAAGGATGAATTTGTTTGTACGCATGGTGGTCCTTGTAGGCTACCTTATAACTCCGTAGTTTAAAGTATGTGAACTAATTCGATAAAACCTTTCTTAGATTTAGGTTTTGTAGGATTCCTTATATCTCCCAAGTAAATTAGAATATGCTATAGACTTTGATAAAAAAAACTTAGCAAAAATTAGTTCACTTTTTGGGTTGATTTTGTGATGTTTTGAGAATAATAATCAACTTTCAATTTTATCTTATCTCTCTTAATGAAGTATGCTCTAATGGAGTTTTTATAGTTGTATTTCTATTTATATCCTTAGTATTATTATGATACAAGTGTAACCAATTAGTTCCAACTTTGTATGTAAGCAATAGATTTTCTTCTCAATTCAATAATTAAATTTTCTAAATTCCAAGTATCTATAGTTTGGTGTAGTATGCCTTATAACTCCCTACTTTGGAATATAATGATAATAGTATTTACAAATTGACATTTTAGTTTAACAAGGTTGACAACCTTATATCTCCTACTTGGTTATTTGCAAATATTGTAACATGTATATGCACTTCAATGATTATACCTTGAAATATGAACTTGCTCTATAACTTACTAATACTTGGTTGATTTGTATTACTCTAATGCAATAGTAAAATTAACATTATATGGTTCACCTTTTAACTCATTTTAAACCTTAATAAAAATAAAGTAATTAGTTTGATATTACCTTTATAATATTACATGTAATAAACCTTATCTTTACTCCTCCAATGTATTTTTCAAGCATTGTATTCGATGCACGATATACCTTTATCTTCGCTCCTCCAATGGATCTTTTGAATGTTGTATTTGTTGGATAATGTTGAGAATTCAATGCTCTATCTTCAATGGACATCTTGTCAAAGTCTTCGACCTCCTTTAATAGCCTTTGACCTCATTGTGTATCAATGCTTTGGTGTTGCAACTGCATGCTTCTTCCTTCACATCTACATGTATGAATTGTGTTTGGAGCACCTTACAATGTTTCCTATTAATAGTTTTATCCCTACGTGGAATTCTCGATGCATTACTATACCTTCTTGCTCCTCTTGAAACTTGGTGCAATCGTTATTCAAGTGTGTAGGTGGTAGAAAATCATTATAGTCTTCTAATGAGTATTACAAGGTAGAAGATAACCGAGCATTAATTTATAATGTTTCTCCTTCAAAATTATTGCAATACCTTCATTCTTCGAATAATATCTCTTAATAATTCCAAGGCAAGCATTATTTCATCTTGAGTGTTACCTTACAAAACATGCATTAGAGAGAATAACAGACACCTTAGTTTGACAAGTGGCACATCTTCTTTTGCATGTAGAGGTGTCTCCAACATAATTTAATCCTTATATTACCAATGAGTTCAAGATGTTTATAGTTTGCTTCAATGCTTTCAAACACTTCCTTATTCTTGCCAATGAGTGCAAGCAATGCTATCCAAACTCTATCTCCAGGTGTGGTGATTCTTGGTAATGCAACGATGATTCTATGAGGCTGCAAGGGTGGATTTTAATCCTCCTTGTTGGTGGATGATTCCTATTGGACATTTTGAGTCAAATTTATCATTGATGTCAAGGAACAAAGTTGTCATTGATGTCAAGGAATAGACTATCATTGATTTCAAAAGGTCAAAAGGAACAATGCAAAGCTTAATGGCAAAAGAGCTTCATAATATTTTTAATATTATGTGGAAGCATAAGCAGGAGGGTTTTTATTAAAACCATGGATGAGAAAAAATAAAAGGTTTTTCATAAAAACCCAAGGAAGATTTTAAATTCATGTTAATAAAGCCCAAGGGAGTTAAATATTAATTTATAATATTTAAATTCTAAAGAATTTAAATAATTTATAAATTAATTATTTAAAAGGCAAAGGCATCAATGTTCAAGTTTAAAATATGGTAAATGGTATATAAACTATATTCCTTAGTGGAATTTGAAATATACTTCGTTTGAACAAGTGAAAGAGGTAAGTATGTGTTGTGAGAATTCGTGTGAGGAAGAAGATAAGATTCTTGTCTTAAGCACCAATGAAAGGGGATAAGATTATCGAGGGCTAATATCTCATATCCACTTAGGCAGCATGGCCTAGTGGCAAGTGATCGAGGGCTAAGGTGTTTGGGTGCAGAGTGATCCGTGATTGATTCATGGCAACAACTTTTGGTGTGTTGTGTTTGAGACATCGAAGGAAGTGGTGCGTGATGTTTTTACTTAGGTGCATTAGGGGAGAAATATACAGCACGTGGTGCTCTTTGCTCCTTAAACGAGTGCCTAGCTTTTGCATTGGTTGGAGCCACGACTAGGACGCTGGTAGAGGTGACATCATGAGTTCGAGTCTCACCAAGGCAAAGGCAATAAATTTTTTAATATATTTTTGTATTGCATAAGGTTTTGACATTAGGTCCTAGGGAGTTAAAAGGGGTAGATAAAAAGTATTTTAATTTATCATCATTTTGGTTAGTTGGAGGAATAAGGAGTTAGCTTTATTTTTTTAAATAAAGTATTTATGACATATTGGTTTATTGAATATTAAAGTGTTGGTTAAATTTTGAGAGGACTTCTTGCCATTGAGTTATTTTGTGAAGGTGATTTTATTGACATTATTCTTGGTGTTGGATATTATTTTAACTGGGAGATTATAAGGTGTATTTGGTAAAATATTTTTATATATGTTGATGGATGTTTTCTTAAATATGGAGTGATAATGTGTATGTATGTTTTGATATTTTTGAGAGATTTTATCATATTATAACTTCTTTGAGCTTGGTAAAGAAGTGTTTGTGGTTGTGGCAGATTTTTGAGATTCCTTCATATCAAGAAAAAGATATGAGCACATTCTTACATAGTTGAGTTGATTGGTTGGTTTTCTTGAAAATAAGCTTAGAGTGAAAAGGACTTAATTAGGTTTCCTTATTGAGTGTGTTGAGTTAATGCTTCAAGGTTTTCTGGAATAAAGAGTTGTTGTTAAAACCTTGCTTGATAAGCATTGTTGTTGAAGCCATTGGTTAAGTGAAGAAATTAAACTAGGGTTTGCAAAGAACATGAGTATCATTGTTATGTGAGATTGATTGATAAGCATTGTTGGAAACATTTTGAGTGAGTGTTTATATGCTTGGACTAGGGTTTGTAATAAATGATTGTTTTATTCAATGATTGGTTGAGTAGAGTTGGTTGAGCCTAGTCAAGTGGATGTGTGAAGTGATTGTTCAATTTCTATAAAACAAACTATTTTATATTCTGAATTGATTTGAGAAAGTGATTGAGCATTGAGGTGAATGTGAAGCATATTGAGTCTCTAACAATTCTCTATATGTTTCTAAAAGAGTGATTGAAAGTGATTGAGCATTGAGGTGAATGTGAAGCATATTGAGTCTCTAAAAATTCTCTTTATGTTTCTAAAAGAGTGATTGAGCATTGTGATGAGTATAGATCATATTGAGTCTCTAACAATTCTCTTTATGTTTCTATGATATTGGACAAGTTCTAGTGTGAAATTATTGAGAAGATTTGGACAAGTTCAAGAGAGGACTTGTGGATAGATTAGTGTGAGATTTTGTGGAAGTTTGCAAGGCAAATTTGAGATAAGTCTTTGAGAAGACTTGTGATCAGAATTAATTGATTTATTTGTTTAAACCTTGAGTTAAGGTTTGGGGTAGATCTAGTAGAGTTGATTTGATATTGATTCAAGATTTATGTTAAGGCTTGAGGACAGATATTGAGGATATATTTGTGCTAGACCAAAGGACTATCTTTAGTGCGGATTAGAGGATAGATTTTGGTGTAGATTTGAGGATAGGTTTGTGCCAGACTAGAGACAGATATTGAACAAATTTGTGCTAGACTGAAGGACTGTGTTTAATGCAGATTAGAGGATAGATATTGAGTAGATTTGTGCTAGACTGAAGGACTATTTTTAGTGTATATTTGAGACAGAGATTTTAAGGTGACAGAGTACAGAGGACAATAATATCTAGTGGATAGAAATCCATTAGCCAGGGTGGTGAGGACATGTGTCTTCAGTGGATAGAGATCCATTATCTAGAGTAGTGGGGGCAATAATTCTTCTAGAATATCACTAGCCAGAGCAAGAGGAGAAAGGAGTTCTCCTATGGATAGAGATCCATGAAATTGATGAGGAGATTGATGTCTCCTTTGGATAGAGATCCATAAACATTGTAATAGGGAAAGGATTCCCAAGATATTGATTGAGAAAGTTTTTAGTGAAATTTTTTATCCGTGGAGTAGCCCACATTGGGTGAACCATGTAATTTTGGTGTCTCTATTGTGTGTGATGATTTGCACATTGCTTTGGTTATTGCTATTAATATTGCCATTGATTATATTGCATAATACTATTTGGGAAAGAAAAGTAAAAGGTGATCTTATACTGTTCACCTCCCCATCTCAGTATAAGCTTGTGTTCTTCAATTCCTCCAAGCTATATCTTGGTTATTGCACCTTTAACTCTATCTTGTACCTTACCCCTTTTATGCCTTTGATATGTTGTCTTGAGTACTACCTTTGCAATGTGTAGTAGATGATAGCTAACATAGATAAATTATAGCTTCTTTGTGATATCCTACTTGTGCTATGCAATAGATAATAGCTCTCTTACTTGGCTTCCTTGTGCTTCAAGTTGCTTGATGTGGATACCTGATTTCATGACTAATGGGGGGGTGTGTTTAGACACCTTAATGTGAGCCCTTTATTGACTCTTTTACCTTGCTCGAATAGTGCTCTTCTATTGGATGTTTTGTTACGAGTCTTGCTAGAATTACCATGTCCTTGAGATACTCAAATTTTATCCTCCTTTGCTATGTAGGACAAGATATTATGGTGCAAGGAACTTATGTAAACATATTTACAATAGTTAGAATATAATACCTTGGATTTGCACTTTTTTTTGAGATCTTCAAATCTCTTCTTGTAAGCTTTATTTATACTAGTTTTGATGGTAGTTTCTTTGTACTATTCCTTTGTAGGCAAGGGATGATTTGATGTTGTCTTATTTACTAGACAACTCTCTCAATTTCTTGGGTAATCTAACAATGAATCCAAGATAATAATCATGTAGATAATATGCCCTTAGAGTGTCTTAATCTTGCACTAGTTTTCACTTTCACTAAAAATCCTTAGTGCACTTCTAATAAACTTTAAAAGAAACTAATATAGTGCAATTGCAATCTCCTTATTACTCTTTAAAATTAACTTGTAATATGCACTAATGATAACTCTTAAAGAATTCACAAATGCTCTATAATCTCTGCAATCTAATGTAGTATTCTTTGTTGTAACTAGATAATAGGAAGATGATATTTTTCTTCCTATCGAAATATATACAACTCCTATTTTAATATGCAAATAATAACCTTAAAATATTTTTTTGCACTCTCTTGAATACTATAATATGAGCCCTTCTCCTTGCAACTTTAATTCTAATAAGGTGCTTAATGAAGCTAAGTAACAATCTGAATATGAGTGTTCAAGTAATGAACCCTTTGCATCTAAGTTTCTTACCTTTAACGATATCTAAAGATGATGTAGATATTGATGAATAGATTCACCAATTTGTTGTCTGGAATGGTAGTAAATCACAACTATGAAACCTTTAGTATTTTTTTATATATTTAGCAAACCACTTTCTCCGAAATGTGCCTTCTTAGCTATGAAAGGTAATCTCCAAATCTATTGTATTTGGTATGCTTCTTCTTTCTATGTTCTCTTTAAACCTCCTTGTTGAATTCTAAATTCAAATAGGGCCTTATTCTCAAGAATATCAATGTCTTGAGGTCTACATTAGTCTCTTTTTTTGACAAACTTACCAAATTCTTCTCCTTTGGGATTATTATCTGATGGTGAAAATTGTCCAAATTCCTTCACTATCTGGAGCTTCTCCTTGGTAGTGAATTTATCCAATGAGTTCTTCTAGGAACTCCTTTAATGAGGCTCACCAATCCTTTTCCTTGATTCTACTTGAGACCTCTCCAAGGTCTTCAATCTTGCAGCTTCTCTGGTCTTCTCAATGATACATTTCCTTCAACATTTTATTGTGGAAATGTTGCAATGAGATCTCCGTTTTAGATCTCTAAAATATGCTACTTTAGGAACAAGAATTTTGCTAGTCCTTCTCTATCTCTTCCAAAATTGGAAGTTCTTCAATGGGATATCTTGTAGGTCTCTTTAGCTTCTCAAGATGATTTCTTCTACTTCTTTAGGGTGAAGTCTTCAATATTCAATGGATATCACCAATCTCCTATCTTCACTAGGACTCTTCTCTTGAGTCTCTCCAATATGCTACTTGCAAATTTTCAATGGATATCACCAACCTCCAATCTTCATCAATACTCTTCTCTGGAGTCTCTTCAATCTACTACTTGCAGTTTTTCAATGGAGATCACCAACCTCCAATATTCTCCTGGACTCTTCTCTGGAGTCTCTTCCTCAAATATAGAACAAGGATCCTATGGCATTTTCTTCTTCTACACTATGCAGGTTTGCAAGAAGACTTCCCCTAGTTTCCTATAATCTCCTCTTCTTTCATTTGTTGCTTCTAGTGCTGGATTGATTCTAAAGATAATATTCTTCCTATCTCTCTATAGGAAGCTTCCCAACTTTCTCTGAATACCTTTTTTTCTACAACAAACTATTAGGATTGTAATGAAAGAAATTCTAAGTGATGAATCTTCACTAGTTGATTTTTCAATGTAGTGGAATGAATGTTGAGTCCTAGTCTTCATGAGTTTTTATACAACTTTGTGGTAAGGCTCTAGCCAAATGCAATCTCAAATATTTTTGAATTGAGATTTTCTTCTCTCCTCTCAATATTTCTTGTGGCTCTCCATGTTCCTGTCTAATATATTATGGCTCTGATACCATTTTTAGCTTTTGATAATGTAATTCATGGGAGAAAGCAATCACAAGATGCAAGATATACAGAAAAATAAGATAATGGAATTCTACAAGAATGCTAAAATATGCTATAAATGGAAAGGTGTGAAAATAGTACAATGTAATGTAATGAAGAAAATGAACACTCTAGAACTCTAATGGAAACTACATTGTATCTATTCACTACTGCATAGTAATATCTCCTATACCCCCATTCAATTTATTCACTATAGGACCTATATATAAGAAGATAAATTACTTGTCCCTTACTCTTCCTAACCACTTTTTGTATGACTCATGCACAAGTGGACTCCTTGTATATTTGCATTATTGCACATTGACACTTGTGCATTTATTACTTCTTCCTCAAATAACTACTTAACCTAAGATAAACCCCTAATCTAATAATATACCCGAGGTGGTACATTGACATGTACCTAAATAATGTAATATACTCTAACACATTTTATCCCTAAGGATATGCTGAAAGATTTCTTTTGGGTCTTAAGACCAACAATATTTAAGTTGTTCAAGACCCATCTTTCTAAACCATGCATTTGCTACTAACTAAAACCCACACAGCTTAGATGTTATGCTCATAAATTTTTTCTTAAGTGGATACAAGGTGGTTTTCTTCTACCATTTGAAGTGTCTCAAGTCTATATAGTCGAGTTGTTTGTATTCTGGATTGAACATGTAGCTTTGTACTCGTTCAAGCAACTCAAAATAAATGGATGAGAAGCCATAGAGGTGGATAAATTGTATATCCCTCCCAAGTAGAAATCTACTCTCAATTTTTTTCCCTCTATTAGCAACTACCTCATTTATTTCAACAGTCTTGGAACTATATATCCCCCTCAACATATCCATAATAACCTCATAGACCTTGTCATATAAGTGGTAGGAGGTCTTTCTTGCTTCTCTATAGGGTATATTCATGCACTCCATAATGGTCAAAGAATCAACCAAACTAGATAGGAGGGTAGTAAAACCTCCTCTCTTCCTTAAACTCTTTCAATTAATTGTATTTTTAATAGCAATTAAAAACAATATATCTTTATAAAAAAACAAACTTGAAAATATTTTTATGATATAATAAATATAATATTTTATTATTTTAATGAAAATTATCCTTTAAATTAAAAAACATAATATTTGTTTCATGGACAACGCAACAGTTTGGGCTTTGGATCTTCTTTAGAAGGTCCAAGGTTCAAACAACGTCGTGAACAAGTGTGTGAGGAGATGGGTGCGTTTATGACAATGTGTTAAATTTCCTATTGATAATCTTAGATCTCCCTCTTATGAGAGGTCATGGTGGGATGGAGATGCCCAACCTTAAGCGAAGATCATAGGGGTTTCTCACACTAACCAAAAAAACATAATATATTAAAATAAATAAATTCTTTATCCTAAGTAAACAAAAATTAAGGGTTTCTCAAAAACAACATAATATATTAAAATAAATTAAAAAATATATTTTTCATATGTAAAAAGATTGGACCTTCCACATTAATAAATAAATAAAATTTATCTATGTAATAAATAAATTTAATTTTTTTAGTTAAACCATCATTTTTTCCACATTAATAAATAAATAAAATTTATCTATGTAATAAATAAATTTAATTTTTTTTAGTTAAACCATCATTAAAAAAACAAAAACATTTTGTAGTAAGTCTGCGACTAAGCACAGTACATATCTTATCAACCTTCATGCAAGGACAACCTTTGCGGACGTGACCAGCTGTATTATTGTGCCTATACATTTTTAATAATTTTTTTTTTTTTTGAAATCCCATTTGTCTTATATGCACATGGTTCCGTGACCAAAATAAAAGGCATCTTTTAAATAAAACAATACACTGTTTTTCGCACTGTAAATTGTAAATTAAGGACTGCACTTCTTGAAAATGAAATTCTCCTAAAATTTGGATTCCTCCCTCAACTTTACTCATTAACCTCAATTGATCTGGCTTTCAACGGAAGCTGCAAATGTCCCAAATGATTTATACGACCGTAGCCAACTTATAGTATAAATCATTTATATTATTCAGGGAAGCCACAATGGGACGATCCAGGGAAACTCCAAGGATATTATAGCGCCAATGGATCGTTGTAGGCGTGCTATTTTGTGTACAATAAATACATTTTGTTATATACCCAAATACCTAGACATCAGAGAGATAAAAAACCTATACTGGACTACAAGGCCATATTGATAATGCGGTTAATAAATAGTATATACAGTGTGTTGTATAAATTTTGGTTTTTTATTAAAGTTTTAAAATTTTAATTATGTCCACTTAACAGGAGCAACTATAAATTTGAAGATTTTTTAAGTAGATAAAAAATATAACTGTAAGTAGAATGGATTATCTTTTCCAACTTGGCTCTTTAATACGTAAGTTTTTTTTTTTAAAACATAATAAAACAGTTAAAAACATAATAAGACCACGGTGAGTGTAGTCAAGGATGACAAGGGCATTAGGGAAGAACTGCAAAGGAAGATGATAATCGACAATCCTCCTGACAGTGTGTATGAAATGGAAGATTCAGACCATATGCCCTTCTTTTCCAATCCTATTCGCTTGGCTCACATCTTTGAGGAAATCTCAACCATTTAGGGCTAAGCATGTCTTACAATTTGGAAAAGTAAATAGCGTGGTTTATGGAGTAAATGATGCAGATTATGTTTTACTGTCGAAGGATTAGGAAACAGTCTGAATGTTATTACACAATCTCGCCATAAAAATATTATGCTATGCTCGGATTCGAATATGAGATGATATACAAAAATGGCGCGGATAATTTTAAGTTATTTGGTGTGGTGACTTAGATGCGTTCGGGAAAATAGGGTTTTTGAAAAAATAAATAAAGGTCTAGTAAAAATTTCAGAACAAAACTAAACAAAAAAACAACACTCTTGTTGATATTAAAAATTATTTATAACAAAAGGGTAAAGGTTGACTTGACTGCTATTTAGGGCAATTTTTTTTATGAAGGGTCCTTGATCCCTCTAACATTTAAATAGAGGATGATTATTGATACTCTTTCCCTTGAGGTTGTCTTGTTCTAAAAATTGTAACTATAGATTTTTGTTTACTAAATGAAATTTTTTTTCTTTAACTTTTTGTACAATTTTTAAGTAGTATTTCCTTCCTACTGTAAACTCTTGAGATTTATTTTCCTCAAGATCCAAACCCCTTGATAACCACATCCAATATCTTCTTTATTTTATTTTAGGGGTCTTAGAGCATCTTCCAAAAGATGTGCTTGTATTGTGGTGATTAAGAGGACTTGGTGAGGAAGAGATCCTACTAGGGTTTTTTAAGTCAAGCTTACTTCCTTGGCCTGAAATATCTCTCGCTAAAGAGGATAAGAACTTAGTAAATTTATATCTTCCTCCTCTAATTGTGTTAATCCCTTGACAACAACACCCTCTTGTATTGTCCTATCTAAATCATGGCTAGACAAAACCTCCATTTAGGAGATTTGATTAGGAAAAGATGATATATCAAGTTTATCATAATTAGAATTCAATTCCCCATCCATAGAAAAGGGTAAAATTAGGAGCTGTGGTGACTATCACATTGATTCCTCTTGTGAATCTAGGGGTCTGATGTTTTCATAAGGCCAAATATTGGGTTGCGGTGGTGATTCACCCTAAAGCTAGGGTTTGCTAAAGTGGGGAAATTGTTAAACACTAAAATCCACAATGTGTCCTTGTATCCCACTACATCCCATGGCTCCCAACTCTACAAATCTACTTAATGATAGATATCAAGGCTTTCAAATATCAATGGAATCAAGATTTTTTGAACTTTTATTTGAGCGGGAATGGTCAGAAGATAGTGGGTGAATATTTTAGGGAGGTAGTAGAAAAATGTGAGTCAAAAGATGATCTTGTTGACATTGTGGTAGATCATGTGTTTTCACCAAGAGGAGAGGTAGGCCCTTTGGTGGATGTGGATTCCCTACCAGGTGGTGTTGTGAATGGGAGCCTCTAGGGCTTCACTCCAAAAGCCATTTGATATCAATTTCAGATCTTCATTTGTAATGATACTTTCATATCATTTAGGTTTATATTTTTCAAATGTTATTTTTTATATTTCTTTGGTTCGAGACACCCTCTGTGTTTCTAAGGTATTTATTAAGCTCACTATGGAGGATGGAGCCTTAATTTGGTGGGCAAGTTTCTAGGTGCTCGAATTGAATATGGATGATGTGAGCAGGTGGGCTTTATCCAAGTGGTGGCCTTAGGATCACCTAGATATCATTTATTTTCCAAAATATTTTATCATGTTCAAGTTCAATTGTGAAGAGTATTCTAGGTAGATCATCTATAGAGGTTCGTGGTTCTTCAAGAAGTGAGGCCTCTTCCTATATCGGTGGAACCCAAATTTCTACCCTGATATGCAAAAAATCAATACGACCTCTCTCTAGGTCAAACTCCCTGACTTACCCTTTTAGTATTGGTACATTGATAATTTGTGTGATATAGCCAAGGTGGTGGGTGAACTGATTTCTATCGGTGTCACAACTAGAGAAAAATCAAGAATAATTTATGCAATAATGTGCATAAATACATATTTTCCATCCTCTATTAAGGTCACTTTGATTTTAGGGTCCTAGAACCAACCCATTGTGTATGAGAATCACCCTAATTTTTATATCAATTATAAATTTGTTGGTCATATTTTGGGTTGGTGCTCCATGAAGAAACCAATGTTGAGTTCCTAGACAAAAACAAGCTCGAAGGGTAAATCTACTCAAGAGGAACCCTCAAAGAGGATAAATTCATAGGGTAAATCTAGCCAAGAGAAGACCCTAATACAACCAAGATAGATAGCCAATAATATGAGCCCATTGAGTTCCAGCAAGTTGAGGAAGTTCATATTATGAGTTGTGAGGTTGTTCAGAGTGAGACACCATCCCTAGTTGAAGGATGTGTTGTGCCTCCCCTTCAGGGTGAGATGCCTTCCCTAGTTGAATATTGTGATGTGCCTTCATATTTTCTAGAATCCAAGATTTAGAAATACTTTGAACATATAAGTGTCCCTTCTCTGTTGGCTTTGTTGTTTTTACAAAAATCCTTTGATTACCTCAATATCCCTAGGTTGGATTTTTATCAAATTCAATAAATCACCCTTCATCCACTCCTATGAAAAGGGTGGTGAAACTAGAGAAATGGTCCTTGAGCCCTAAAACTAGAAACCATAAATGTCCCTTGAAACTGTTCTTGGATAAAATATTGCTTGGACCTAATCCAATAAGTCTTAAAAAGGGATTTGTAGATGATGGGGTAGAGCATAATATTGGGTGTCCATCAATTAAATCTCTAAGAAAAAATAAGATAGAATTAGAGATCACTAATGGCTTTCAGTCTCTACTCAAGATGAATGTTGAAAATTGTCAATCTTCCTAGCTCTTTGCTAGGGGAAAGAGATGCAATCCCAATTTTTGTTAATGGAGTTTTTTTCCTCAAGTTTTTTACAAGTTTTGGGTGTTGAATTTATGTATAGCCTAGAGAAAAACCAAGGGATGTCCCTACTATTTTTAAAATAGTTGTTGGTTTTCAGTTTAAGTTTGTGCTTGTTTCTTGACTCCCCTAGGTGGGTTCACTCCTTGTTGGTTTCTCTTGGTTCTTCCTTGGAAGCTTTTGCTTCTTTTTTGTAAAAGGTTCGAGGATCCTTTCAAAACCCCTTCTTCCACCAAAAAAAAAAACTATCACTTCCCTATATACTTTAAAATATTTGTTACATAAATTTTTCATGTAAAAGTAAGTTTTAATTTATTATTAATTACATTATTTTTATGTGTCTAATTATTTCATGTTCTCTTGTTGTTCTTCCTATCACTCTCTTGTAGCATTTATTATAACACATTTGGTAATATAATTTTATGTTAGTCAAATTGATTCTAAAATATGACTCATTCATTTTGGTCTTTTCATTTTGAATTTAAATATCTTACCAATTTTTTCTATAGAAAGTATATATTTAAGACTCAAACCACTCAAAGTACTATCCTAATTTGAATAGTGCTCAAGAAAAACTAAATAAATATATTTTTGAACGTAAAATTCATGCATATGATTTTGTAAATAATATTAGCTCAATCGATTAAAATTATATTGTTTTTATAAAAAAAATATTTAATACAAAAAAAACTATCAAAGACTATATTTTTTTATGACATACAATCTAATAATTGTTTAGTTACTGAACTAAAAATTAAGCTCTCACATACAATCAATATTTAGAGGTAAAATAATGTACTATAAGGTCCAAGGTTTAGACCAATTGGTGGAAAACCCTTGTAAGGGGGACTGATGCCTAGGGTTCAAATATCAGGCCTTGTCGAACTGAATGCTTGTCCCTTTCCTAGTGCTTTCAATAGCGTAAAAGGTTTAAAATGAATACGACATGGTGGTTATAGGGGTGGACTGTGTAGATTACTATGTGGTAGCTTCCAATATGGACAACATAGAATACTATGGCAGCCATAAAGGTAGAAAATGTACCTAGATCATTGTGATGGGTACTGATTCCACCATGTAAAATCAAAATAAATAAATAGTAATAATGTATTATATAACATATATAATTATTATATGCATGAAATATCTTGCTTGAGAAATACTAGATGTGGCAACATCCCAATGTTTAATAATGAAGGCTTTAAAACATCATTGTCAAGTTAGGAGATTGACTCTATGTGATTTATACTAATAATATTTCCTTAATTAATGTCAATTAATCTAATAATTTGATTAATTGGATTGAAACTTTTATGTATAAAAATGAAAAGATTATTCTAATCTCACATAGTACATAATAATATATCTAGAAAAATAAATAGATTAATTTTGAAAAGTACACAATGACATATTCATAACACCCATAAGTATAAATTTAGTATTTTAGATGATGCACATTATAACTTAGGCCTATATTTGATAAAAATCCCCTTTTACCTATGTTCTATCTTAAAGAATAATGATATAAAAAAATTTATTAAAGAGATAATAGGAAAGTGTTGGCAGTTTTGCCACACTAAATTTTGGTTGTAAAATTCCAAGTATAAAAGATAAATGATGCAGTTATTTTGCTTGTCTTTTGTCTTTACTATTTTAATGTAAAAATTTTGCTCCCTTCCTTTTATTGATTTTTCTAACATAAATAAAGAAGGTTGATTTCATCCCTAAGAATAGATAGCAAGTATTTTTCCGGTAAAGAAATGATGTAAATCATGGGCAAGAAAAATCATGGGAAAAGTATAAAGGGGGAAATGTATAGCAAAAGAACGTCTAAGGATCAAAGGAGCATCAAAAATTGTCTGAGGCATTGACAATTATTATTAAAAGGAAAAACGCTAGTGAAGACAAAGAAAACAAATACGTTTTCACCCCAAGAAGGGGGTAAAATTCATTTTCACCCTCCCTTTGGGTGAATAGCAACGTTAATATGATTTCACCCAAGTGGGAGCGAAGATAATGAAAAATGCTTAGTTTGAAGTGAAGGAAGAATTTTACAAGTGAAGAAAAAGACAAGTTAAGTACTTCTGCCTAAAATTATGCATTCAAGGTGCTTTCACCATTTGTGGGGGTGAATTACTTATTTAATTAATTTTGGGGCGAAAATAATGGATAGAAGTTGGTCAAGGACATTTTTTCCCCAAGGAAGAGGCAAAAATCATTTTCGCCCCTCTTTTGGGTGAATTGCATGTTGAGTACATTTTCAGAGCACAAATGATGAGTGGACGTCATTCGGGTGAAGGTTACACCGATCAAATTCAAAGAAAAATTAAATAAAGTGCATGCCAAGGTAATTTCATCCCATTTTGAGCAAATACATAGATTTCACCCAATTCGGAGCAAAAGTCTAGAAAAAGCATCCCCATGCATCGGTCAAAGTCAAATTTGCCCCAACTTGGAGCGAAAATTATTTTTGTCCTCCTTTGAGGGTGAAGTTCCATTTTATGTCCCTAATTCAAGAAAAATAGTGTTTTGGGTGAAATTCCTGAGACAATATGATTTTGGAATGAAAAAAACCAAACGAAGGGTGAAACTCCATGGTTGAGCACAACTCTCAACAAAGTTACTTTTGAAGGTGCCATTATTGCAGATCTTTTTTGGGAAGGGCTGGAAATTGATGGAATTTAATTCTTGAGACAACAAAATTAATATTTTCAGAATTCTTGTTGAAGAGTTGTTGTCGTTAAATGTTGTGCTCCTAATAGTTGTATGATCCTGATAATTTCTAAGGTATCATCCATTGATTTCACTCTTTTTCAAAATAAAGTTAATTTTCATTGGGTCTTCCTAGAAAAGATAAAGTTTCAAGGTGTAAGATGACAAAGTGGCAACCAAGATTTAATTCTTGAACTCCTGATTTTCACATAATATTATTGTGGAAAAATGTAAGATGAAAAAGTGATTTCTATTGATTTCCTAGGTGCTCTCCATGAAAGAGGGATCATTACTTCCTGAAGAATGTTTTGATTCGAGCATTGATGTTGTTGATGAGAGAATTGCTCTTACTAGTCTTTGAATAGCTAGCATTTTGTTTTTATGTGTATTTAATTTCAAAGGAGGAATCCTCTATAAATCCTAAGCATTTTGATGTAAAAAAGGGAGGATAGACATTCTTCTAAAAAAAATATTTGATTTTAATTTGTTGCCTTAATCAAAAGATGCTTCACTCTGGTTCTTGGAGCAGTCTTTTCATGTATGCTTTCTACCTATTATTTCTGTTAAATTCATAGATTGTTTATATACATTAAATTCTACATCTAAATTTGATTACTAATGAAGAGTGAATGTTGAAATGCTAACTAAAGGTTATATTTACAATCTGTGATTGGTTTCTATGTTATTATTTTATTTAAATGCTGGTAGAACTTGATGTGGTTGCTTAGATATGAGTTTATCCCCACATTACATTTCTGGATCATAGCCATATCTCCCATTTCTTTCTATTATTTCCCATATCTTTCTATTACCCTAATCTCATACTGATTGTTATATTAGTACGATAGTCATCCCTATATGGAGATTGGCCCAAAGGACATATCTCTCCTTTGGTATTTCAATGTTGGTTGGGTCTAGGGTGCACATATATTTTGTACGTAGGTATATTTTTGACCAATAGTTTTTGGCATTCCCGGTGAGACCTTAAAATTTCCAATTTGAGTAGTATTAAGATTTGATGTTCGTATTTTTTACTATATGACTAGAACATATGACAACTTAGCTTTACCCAGAAGCCTCGAAACATGAAGTTAGTGAAATATTTCTTCATGATCACAATATTGAAGGCCAAAAATTCTAAATACCCCATTGAGTTTTATGAGCTTGACACCCAAGTGTTGGGAGAACATCCTATATTAATCACTTTTACTATTCCATCTATTTCCACTTATTCATAGGTAGCTAGTGTATTTTTTGTCCCTTTAAGTCTTGCTAGCATAGCCACTAGCTTTCTTCCTCCCCAAGAAAACACTCCAGTCCAAATGGCCCAAAATCTACCACCTCAACCACCTAGATAGTTCTTGTCCTAGAATCGCTCTAGAGCTTTGATTTCGTAAGCTCAAAACCTGATTTTGTAAGAAACATTAAAGGCTTTGCCTACTTTTTATGGTACGAGGAAGATCACTTATGAGCATATCCAAGACATGGCTTCTCTAGTGACCATTCATAACATCATAAATGAGGATATCATGGTCAGATTGCTTGTGCTCTCTCTCAAAGAGAATTTGTTGTACTGGTATTGGTCCTTACAACCCATCATTATTACCACATGGGACTAGTTGGTAAAGTTATTGATAAAAGGTTTAAATGAACAAGCCGATCCTTTCTCTCTATTGCACTAGTTCATAAATATTCAAATACATCCATAGGAGGAAATTGTTGACTTTAATGTCAATTTCACCTGAACTTAGCAGAGAGTCCTCGATGGTCTCCGATCAACTCCTGAGTAGGCTACATTTTATTACCTTCAAGCCTTAAACTCCAACATTAGTATGGCCATTTGATAGTCCAATGTCAACATATTTCTTGATCTATAATCTCAAGCACAAAAGACTCTGATTACTATCAGTAACCTTTCTCCAAAAATGGCGATTTCTATTTTTCTCGATCTTCCATAATATTTGTATTCTAATGCATATCCTTAGTCCCTACCCATATCTCCCATGTATTTGATCCCTTCATGGAATCTGAGTTCATATCAAACCACAATGACAGTTTATATCCTGCAACTGCATCCTCCATCCATTCTATAGCTACCCACTCTAGTTCCATTCTTGGCACTACCATCTCCACCTGTACCACTTCCATTACCATATCCTCTAGCACCCTCAAATCCTAATCTCCAAGATAATTTGTTGAAAGAGATGCAATCAATGAAATCAAACATAAGATAAATGAGCAATGAGATCATGATGATTAAAAAGAAGCAAGTTGAAAGAGATTTCTAGCCTAGGAAATTTCAACCTATATCGATCACCAGGGAGCAAACAACTTCAACCAGCAAGGTTCCCAAGAGGAATTTGACTTTTTTTTTAAAATGAAGAAGTTGGCCCATCAGAAAAAGCATACTGGTGCTCTACTTGCAACGATACACATTGTGATGAGACTTGCATGGTTCACTTGAACTATGTACAAACGTTGGTAGAAAGCTCTTCTAGTGGTCAGATTAACATTATTACAAAAGTTGATCATAATTTCATGGTATCTTTTGAAGAACAAGTTTTAGTACTCACCAGAGCTAGAATAATCTAGGCACAATAGGCCTAGCTAAAATGGAGCCATTGAGGGTACCCGTTGACCCAAAGGCATAAAATGAAAAAAAACAAACACAAGCGAAAGCGCCTATTATAGAACCCAAGCTAGATACACATGTCCTATTAAAATATATCTTGCCATCACGAGTGAAATAAATATTGCAAGAAAAGGCTTCAACCTCACAGGCAAAAGCTAAAATAGAAGAACAGGCCAAAGAAAAACTTATATACCCATCCTTGACCAAGCGTTAGAGGGTAGAGGCTACACAGTTGTATTGGAGCAAGTATGAGGCTATCAAAAAAGGAAAAGATACCAGTGCATCTACACATAATATTTTCGAAGAGCTAAAGAAGATTCCAACCAAGGTTAGTCTCTATGATACATTGTAGTTGCCTATACAAGTCGACTTGTTGCAAGAATCACTGATTTTTGTGAAATATAAGGGGAAGAATCCAAATTAGATAGTGTTATCTCAAATATTGATGACTTCTACCATGGGAAATAATAGACCACACCCATTTTATTTATCTCTCAGGATTGAAGGTTGGATCGTGCACAACTACATGATCAACTCTGGTGTTGCGACAACTATCATGCCAAAGGCAGCTTGTGAAGTTATGGGCATGGAATATACAAGAAGTAACCCAGGTTTTTTGTAGTTGTATGAAAAATTTGTGAATGTAGTGGGTATTATAAAGGATATATCCATTTTCCTGTATAGTATACCTCAGATCACTATATCCAAGAGGTGGTTGTAGTTGATCTAGAGCCGTATTTCAACATGTGCCTCTCAAGACAGTTCACTGCCAAGTTGGGAGGCTATCTTTCTCTAGACTATTTCCATCTAGAGATTCCTTTCAAAGGGAAAATAATTTGAATCTATAATAAGAAGCCTTCTACTTTTCATATAGAAAATATCAAATAAGAAGAAAAATCCATGAATTCTATCAACATGATGATTGAATAATTGGAAGAACTAGACTTAATGGAAGAAATTCTAGATGAGCTTCGAACGGAAGACAAGTTTTCAATGCTTAATTTTAATGCCATGATGGAGATTGAAATTGGCTGTTACACCATTACCAAGCCTAAAAAAGTTGAAGTAACGGTGTTAGATGATCAATATCCTATTCTTGATAAATATTGGAAGCTATACTTGTATGGAACGAGATGCAATAACAGTGTAGGAGCAGAGATCATTCTCATTTCTTATTTTGGCATACAGAAGACTTATTCATATTGAATGAACTAGAGTTACACCAACAATGCTATCGAGTATAAAGCACTGTGCCTAGGCTTGAATAAATCATAGAAGCTTGGGATTAAATAACTATAGATTTTTAGAGATTTAGAACTAATTGTACACCAAGTAATGAACAAATGTGTCTCCAAGCAGCACTACATGAAGGCATACCACAACAAAATCTATGACTTGTTTGAGGCTTATACAACATTGAAAATCCAAGCAATATCGTGGGAGTAGAACAAGCATACCAATCTCTTAGCATCCCTTGGCACCAATTTTTCTCCAATTGAGGGCGTGGTGAGAAAACCAAAGATCATAAGGTTGGATTACCGAAATTTAGTCCCTAACAAGAATATCTACTGGCAAGAGTTTGAAAGTGATGAGTAGATTGTAAATTTCTTGATAAGAGAAGCTAGTATTGTGGAAGAAATAATACTTGATGAGGAAGAAGCTGAAGGATTTATCCAACTGAGGAATAAGCATAACCCTAAAGGATTGATTGCGCTCAAAAGTCTCTTTGATTAGAATTATAGAGCATAAAATCATAAGATCAAAGTGGACGAGAAGGAGTACACTGAAATGCAATTGGAGCTCGATAATTCAATCAAAGTTGGCACTGATTATACTCTAGAAGAGCTAGAGCAGATCAAGGAACTGTGCCACGAATTTTTTGACATTGTTACCTAGAGTTACAATGATTTGAAGGGGTACAACAAGGATGTGATTTAGCATAACATTGGGATATAGTAAGGAATGAAACCCTTCAGGAAGAAACAAAGGCCATTCAATCCCAAGATTGAAGCCCTGATGAAAGCTGAATTACTAAAAATGCTAGAAGCAAATATTATTTACCCGATCAAGCATTCAACCTAGGTAGCAAATATGGTCCATGTATAGAAGAAGAATGTAGATATTCGCTTATGTGTTGACTTCCAAAATTTCAATTAGGCATATTTGAAGGATCATTATCCTTTACCTTAGATTGATCAAATTCTTCACATAGTTGCAAGAGCTCAAATATTTTCTCTATTGGATGGATTCTTTGGCTATAACCATATTTGGATCAAGGATGAAGACCAACATAAAATGGTGTTCACCATGAAATGGGTAACATTTACTTATCAATAGATGTCATTTGGTCTCTCAAACACTGTAACAAAATTTCAAAAAATGATGGACGTAGCTTTTGGTGAGTTGTTAAATCACTTCATTGTAATTTATCTGGATGACATGACTATCTTCTCTCACAATAGGGAGGAGCATATTTTACATTTAAGGTAAGTGTTCAAGAAATACCAATATTTTAGAATATCCATTAATCAAAAGAAGTCCATATTTTATCTAAAGGAAGGAAAGCTCCTGGACCATGTTATTTCAAAAAATGGTTTGGATGTTGATCCAGCTAGGGTTGAATCTCTCCTAAATCTTCCTTTTCCAGCCAAAAAGAAGGATTTGTAGTCATTATTTGGGCAGATTAACTTTATTTGGAAGTTTGTCATAGATTTCACCCAAGTGGTAAAATTGATGACTAAGCTTTTAAAGAAAAATGTTAAGTTCAAATGGACTGAGCAGAGAAAGTGAGCATTTGAAGAAATCAAAGAAATAATTTCCTAAGCCCCAGTCCTGGTAAACCCTGATTATTCAAAGCATTTTATCCTATATTTCATTGGTGAACAAGAAAGTTACGCAATGGTGCTCACGTAGAAAGGATATGATGGAGATGAGCGTCCAATTGCTTTCTTAAGCCAAGTCATCCAACTGCATGAAGAGAAATATAATTTCATTTAGAAGCAAGTATATGCGATGATGAAGTCCTTGAAAAAGTTTCTATATTTCATTTCCTAGAGCAAAACAATAGTTTATGTTCTTCATCTAGATGTCCAAAGTGTCATCATCTAGGGATATATTTGAGATAAGAGAGTTGGTTGGGTTTCCAAAATATAGGAGTATAATGTTAAAATTTTATTGATCAAGCTGGTTCGAGACCAAGCACTATACCAAGAACTTGCAAAGAGTGTTGCCTGCAAATCCATGGTTTACCAACTTGAAGATTGAGTAAGTGAAAATAATTTCACTAATCACTCTACAGTTGATCATTATTGGATAGAGGACCTTCTGAAATATTTCAATTTAGGAAGGTGTCCTTCACATATTAATACCTCATACAAAAGGAGATTCAGACTTCAGAACCTTAGGTATGTGGTGCTAGAAAATGGATTGTTCCACAAGAATATTAATGGAGTACTTCTCAGGTGCATTGGAGAATCAGAGAAGCTAAAAATCCTAGAAGAATTCCATTCTATATTATCAGGAGGCCATTATGCAAGGAAACCCATGGTGTTGAAGATAATCAAAGTAGGTTATTTCTGACCCACTCTTTTTGCAGATGCTTTCAAAGTTAGTTAGATTTGAGACAAGTGCCAAAGATATGTTGGTTGAAGTAGGAATGCATCATTACCTCTTCATCCAATTTAAGTAGAAGCACCATTTTAGCAATGGTGCTTATACTTTATTGGGGTCATTGATCCCAATTCATTCACCAAATATAAGTACATTCTAATTGTGACTGACTATTTCACTTGATGGGTTGAAGCAATTTTGACCAAGAAGGTAGACCAAGAAACAATTATCTCTTTCATTGAAGAATTAATCACTCATTTTGGCATGCTGGATGCAATCATAATGAACAATGAAACTCCCTTCATCGATGCCATAATCAGTGAATTCATAGGTAAGTACGAGATTTATTTAAAGACATCATATAATTACTATACATAGGGAAACTGTTTGGTCGAGTCCACAAATAAGAATTTTCGAAGAATTCTAAAGAGAACCCTTGGTGACAACAAGCAAAGTTGGCATCTACTTCTGAACCAAGCATTATGGGCTTATTGCATATCAGTAAAAAATTCTATCAAGATGTCCCCCTATTCCTTGGTATATGGTAAATAAGTAATCATATCCATTCACATTGAATTATTAGCCCTTCAATCATTGCACCTACTTGATGGTGAAGACGATGAATTTGACCCCATGAGCACGAGGTTGGCTCAACTTTTATAGCTGGAGGAAGAAAGGGAGAAATCATACAATACCTTCATGGAACATGCCTAGATGACACATAACTAGTTTAGCAAGAAAACATTTGATAAGACCTTCGAGGTACGCGATCTTGTGCTAAAGTAGAATGAGAACAAGGCTAAGCCTGGAAAGCATCACAAGTTTGAAGTGATATGGAAAGGTCCATTTCAGTTTTGTAGTTTCAATAAAGCTAAATCATTTTATTTGTAATATATGAACGGTCATGGACTGCCAATTCCAGTAAATGGTCTTCATTTGAAGATCTATCATTAGTGAAATAATTTCAGACCAAGTATGTAAATATGTACATAGTCTTTTTATGTCATTTTACTTTGGTTAAGTAAAGAAAAAGGTTGTTTTCGTCGGGAGATTTCGATTCTACCCCAAGTGAGTGTTTTCATCCCGAAAATATAGCTTTACTATTCATAAATTAATTTCACCCTGAAAATGCCTTTAAAATCCTCATGGTTAATTTTAGAGCGAAAATCATTAAGAGAAAGTAACTCTTCGGCAATTAATTTCATAGGAAAATTCAAGTTGAATGGTTTACCTTTTCATTAAAATTGCCCCTATTTTTAAATGCTAGAAAAGGAGATAAAAAAAATAGAGAAAAAAATAATATAAAAGGAAAGAAAAAAGTGAGAAAGTAAGAATAAAAAAAAGAAGCATTATTTTTGCCCAAAAAAAGAGAATTCGCCATGTTTTTTCTATTTTCGGAGTGAAATCCATGTTTACTTCCTGAGACGATTTCAGAGCGAAATTCCAAGAAAAAAAAAAATTGCATGCTTTTTCAGATACTCCAATTGGCAAGATTATTTTTTGCAAAGAAGGGGGCAAAATTAATTTTGCCCTTCTTTTTCAAGCAAAGCACTCTCAGTTAAGCTTGTTTTTTAGCAATAAGATTTTTTGGGATGAAATAAAAAAAGATAAATTATTTTAAAAGGGCTCCCAAGCATGTAATTTCACCAAGCAAGCACGAAAGGATATTTTCAAAGTGTAAGTTGAACGAAGCTACTAGTTGCATTGATATTTTCACCCAATTGACTTTTTCAAAAAAATAGGTGCACCTAGTTGACGTTTTTCGCTGGCACAGGCTAATTTTGTAATAAAATTTAGTTAAAAGTATGAGATTGAGCTAATTTTATTGGAAAAATCCTCCAAAGATGTTTTCTGCATTTTAATGCAGTGAAATTAATAGTTTTCATCCTCAAAAAGCACCTATTACTCACACGTGGCATTTACCATTCCTGAAATTAGAGAAAAGAAGCTCAAAAGTCGTAAGCAAAAAGAATATGAAAAGTCATAAGTGAAAAGAAGCTCAAAATCCAGCAAAGACATTGAAGAAGGTCTCTTTTGACCCTAAAGCTATGAAGTCCCACACTGTAAAAATGATACCCCAGGTCTAGAAGCCTCAAGGAGTAATGGCTCCAAGCAATTATGCTTATGAAGTCATTACTAAGGACTTGAAAAAGATTGATACTATGAAGAAAATGGGGAATATTCAGGTGGATATGAGCTCGCTTTACCTACACGACGTGCATTATAAGAAGATATTTTTTGAGGCCAAGGCAAAGATTGTTGAATTGGAAGAAGCTCTAGCCAAAATTAGGGCACAATAGGAGAGTGTGAGATCAGAGACAAAGCATTGGCAACTTAAGGTGGAAGGCTTGGAGGATGCAGCCAAAGAGTATCAAAAGGTATAAAAAAAGTCAAATAGGTGTAGGCATTAGCTGCCAAACTGGAATCTTTGCAAAATCAGCTAGCTAAAAAGGCCATCCAATCAATGGACTTCTCCAAAGAGAAAATCAAGGAAGCTCACTGCTAGTCAAATGAAGACTATGTAACAATGGTAGCAAAAGCGCTCTTGGTTTTGTTGTATATTCATGAGGTCCAGATAGTAATTTTTCTTGGCAATCAAACTTTGGAATATGTCGAGGAGTAGCTAGAACCCAATTTGGAGATGGCACTAAAGATTTAGGTGTTAGCTCAGTCTAACTTCCAAATTAAACCAATGAGCAGGATGGATCAAGCTTGGTCCAATTCTAGGATTACATTGTGAGCTATTTTTCTATATTGGATCTGGCTAGAGAGGGTTGAAAGTGGGCTACTCTTTTTGAACAAGAGCATTACATTTTGCTCATTTATTTTGAGGCTATAGATGATGCCAATTTCTTGAGCTTCACGGATGATCAAGGGGAGATTTTACTAAAGTGAGAGTTGGAGAGAGCCTAGAGAAATTTTGTAGAAGATACCTTAGAGATCGATAGCTGGACATAGCCAATTACAGAGGAACAGGTACTACCATTCATGAAGAGGCTCACACGCATAGAATAATCTCTATTGGAGTTGAATAAAAAAACCAATCATATCAGTTTGAACCACGTCCAAACATTACACTGTATCATTGATTCACTCTAGTATCCTTTTGTAGACACCTAAAATGTGTCATGTCGATGGCGACTACTCATATGGACATGCTACAAGACCATATGGAATATCTTGGATAGACTCCAAGATAGAGTAGTGGTTCTAACCACTCAATTTGGGCTCCTTGGCCTATTTATTCTAAACCACAATTGAGACCTATGATATATAGATTGAACCATGACTGAGACCTGTAGTTTACAGTCTAGACCACAGCTATCACCTATGGTCTTAACTAAAGTTAAGTTGGCCTTCATCCAATCCAAATTGGTTTTAACAACCATTTGTTCTAGAAGAAGGTGATTAAAGGATGGAATATTCCAATCCAACTATCCTAACCACCCCGATCTTGGCTTCTCCAGGAAGCCACCCCTAGCCCTAGGACATCCTATAAGTACCCCTTCAAATTAGGGTAATGATATAGAGATTTTTGATAGTGAAGTGTTGTCGAAATATGAAGAGAGTGAATTGATCAAGTGAGCAATGAAGACCTATCGAATTGCATACTGAGTTCATGCATGTGAGAAGGCCACTTTGCTATCCATCAAAATATCAATTTGCCATGGATACCCTAAGGACCTAGGATAGCCAAGAAATGCTAATTCGGATAAACATGGGTCATATTCAACAATTCAACCGCCAAACCTATCATAGGACACCGAGGTGACCCTTGATCATCAATTTGACAAGGATATCTATAGGTCAAAAATATCTAAAACCCTATTTTAACCGTGCAAATGATTAATCTAATATAATTAAGTAATCTGAAACAATAATAGTAAGGATATTGTATACCTGTGGTAAACCGAAGATCTAATGAGCGGTCTACACTATAAACCGTAGCTAAAAGCCACGACAAGCAATCAAGTAGGCCATTCAATACTTAGCTACAATATTCCTTGATGCATTTACATGAATATTTATCAATTTGGCATAGTTTAGATACATTTTACATGCTTTCTTGATTATGTGCTTTTCATTGCTTTTTCATGTTTTAATCCTTCAAAGGGCCTCATAACAAGAGGCGACCTATTTATATAAATTTCTTGTGTTGTTTTTTGATTGTAGGAAATAGGTTCAAAGGAGCTTCAATCACCAATTTCCTTCCTCAGCACAAAGAAGAGGGTTAACTCCACCCTAGGGAAGTTTGTGACTATTTAAAAAAGCCTTTATAGTGCGCCTACCCCATTGGGCGCTTTGGAAATTGTATTGATTGTATCAACATTTTGGGTGACCCTAAGAGGGGCAATATTGTAACTGAGATTAATTGGCTATATCAATAAAGAAACACGAATTTTCTTTTATTCATGCAATCTTTTTATCTTTTCATACTTTTATGTTTATTTCCATCAATGCAATAGCTAGGTGCACACTTTTTGGGATAGGTCAGAAGGTGATCACAGTGGAACTCCACAAAATTAGTGATCTAACTGTTGATTCTTGGATTTTTGGAATTGCAAGTATAGACCACAGCTATCAGCTATGGGCCAACAATTGAACTGCAGGTTCAACATGCGGTTATAGTTTAGACCATAGACTAGACCTGTGGTTTACATCTGATAGAGAAGATAATAGAAAACAAAGTACAGATCAGATGAGAACCTGAGGTATGCCTCATTTTCACCATCTGTATTTTTTTTCTCTTTCTATGTTTTTATAGAAGCATAGAAATGGAAATTAAGTAGTATAATCAAAAAAAGAAGGTTAAAAGGAACTAACTCCTTAGGATTATCGCTTTCTTAGTTTTCAATAGGCACTCCTAGGAACAACAGACATATGATTGTAGTCCGCCCTAGAATCTAGCATGCTATATTATAATGTGTGTGTTGGGTTTGCATGTTTGAGGCCCAAGTAGTGGCCATTTGCATACTAGATTGCATTGTCGAAAAATCATGTAGAGTATAGCATGCATCTCTGAATATAAAATATTTCTTTTACATTACATGTAGGAAATAGTCATTGTGTTGTATTATGCATTTGTCATTTTATGCAAATTAAAACGAACCACACACACCATGTTTCACTTAAACGCTAGTGAGTTGGGCTTGACATCCAACCACTAGTAGGGTTCAACGATGGTGGAGGTGATTTCCATCCGTTGGCCCAAATCCTACGTACCCTTGGATACTAGACCAATACCAAATCCAAGAACCTTTTGTACCCTAGAAAATTTACATGTATTCTCTTCAGAGGGTATAATGTTGACTGGGGGAAAATGGGTGAGGATCTGGGAGGACCTGTGCTCCTTGTTCGGGTATGGAATTTCATCACCACACACGAGGGATTTACGTAGCCTCAAAGTTGAATCCAGGTTGTCGAGCTATGAGCATACAAGTTAAAGCCAATTTAAATTGATAATATCATTCAACGCTTTTCAAAACATGATAAGGAGTTCTATACTGATACAACAATTCATTGAAAAACATCAAACAGTTTAGGGATCACTTTTAAAATATAAAGGAGTGTAGATTAAAAATACACGCCAAACAAAAATAAATAAAATCACAATGACAGAGTACAGAATAGTTGCACAAAACAAACGATTTCTATTAATCGATGGAGTTTAAAAACTCCTTTTTGAATACAACTGGGCTTGTAACCCTTTATTTGTGATACACAATTACAAGTTATGCTAGGGTTCTCCGAAACCCTAGCTGGCACAAATGGTGGCGCTTCCGAAGAATGTATCTTCAATCCCAACAGAGTGAGTGGGCTTTGTTGTATCCCTTGCTTGGACCACTCCAGCTTAATCAGCTGCCATCAATAAACCGGATCTGTTGTCAAAAACCTGCACACATTAACACTATCAAGGAGTTAGAAATTAATAAGAGGGCTCCACTGTGTGAGCCCTCGAAAACAATCTAAAACCCTAGAAAAATGAAATGCAGGAATTCAATAACGAGATCAATAAAAGAAAAGAAGTTACTTGCTTTAAACTAATTTATACCTGTTCTCTGTTAACGCAGCTAGACCAGGCGACACCTGGAAGTAATGTGGCTGTCAAATCGGCTGCGGAAGGCGCCCTGGTGCACTCGCTGAACGCCCGCGTGCTTCTGGATTAAGGTTTTAGACGTCGGTCTGAGTCTGTGGCTGTGGGTAAACGCCCGTGGGCACTTGGTAAATGCCCGTGGGCACTTGGTAAACGCCCGTGGGCACTTGGTAAAGGGGTAAACGCCCGCGGGCACTTGCGACAAGAATGGGGGATTCTGCAGAATGCTGTAGAAGAGATGGCGGTGAAAGCGGCGACGGAAGCGGCGATGGATGCGATGGATGCGACGAAAGGGTAGCAGAAGAGAGATAGAGGGGATCAGAAAAGGAGATAGAAGAAGTAGAATCAGAGATAGCGCATAGGAGATAGGGTTTGAGCCATCAAGGTGACTCAATTTATAATCCACTCTTAGGGCACACTTTAGGGTTTTAACGACACTTTGAACGTGTGGCTAAGATTAAAGTGGATCCAAGGGTAGAGAATAAATCTAGGTTGTGAAATGGATTAAGATGGATGGACGGATGAGATTAAATGAAGGATGGACGGCTCGGATTAAATCACTTAAACTATTATTTAAATATATATATTAAAATATTAAAATATATATATATATAAATATTAATTTAAATAAATTTGGGGATGAAAAATGGCGGGAAAGGTGAAATTGGGCCAAATAATGGCGGGAAAGTGTGGATTTGGGCCAAATAATGGCGGGAAGGTGGATGACCGACACGTGGCTGACAGGAAGGTATAGATGACTTGCAAGTGGCTGGATTTTGGTGTCTACAGATGCCCTTTTTGAGCTGCTTTGTGTGAAGACACAATGCAGCACAAAAACTTAGGACACCTGAAAAGCTGGATCAGACGCAACTCTCTCTCAAGACTAAAGCACAACTTTGAAGACCAAAGAATAAAAGAATATTTAAAATTTATCAGCTTACCCCCTCAATTGGCGAGCGAGAATGGTTCTCACGAGCCAATTGGAAGAAATTCGGAAGAAAATGAACCGTTTTTGCCCCAACGGTGAAAAAGGGGTTGGTGTATGAACCATCTGTTTATGTCCCAACAGAAAAGGGGTTGGTGTACAAACCAGAAAAGAATATGATTGAAGACGATATGAGTGATGTGATAGGTGAACCGTTTTCCGCCCCAACGGTTAGAAAGGGATTTTTGCCAAATTTTAAATTCCATGATCATGTAAGATGAATTCTACTATTAGGAAAGTTAAAAATTGATAACGGATGCCCCAACTCCTGTGGGTGAATCCATACTGTTGATGAAATTGCCTTGTTGGCGCCATTGATATGCAGAGATGCAATATGAAAGAGTCCGAACTTTAGAGATGCTCCTAGTGACTGTATGGATAATTCCTCGGGTCGGAACCAATCAACCTAGGTAGCCTTAATCTCTAGCAAGACTCAAAATAATGATGATATTGAAGATTGTCCACGTTTAAGGCCCCATGAACTAGGCCATCAATGACAACTGTTGAGCAAATTAATCTTGGTATGAGGTCACTTGAAAAGTAGGATACCCAAAATTGATTTCCAATTTTCAAACAGTGAAATAATTGATGATGATAAATGGTAAGTGTCCTTATGGTGGTTTAATCCTCTTACCGAATTGCATGGATGCAAATCGCTGCAATCGCCAAGGTGATAGAATATACCACTAGATACGAGGTTTACTTTAATTTAATTTGGCAAAAATATGCATGATGAAAGAAGAATGAATGAAATTGACGATAGATCGGAAGAATTGATGAATGTTGTTAATTTTGTGAAGGTTTTGAATGTTTTTAACCCAATTTGTAAATCAATGATGAATGATGCGCTTTTTGAGCAAAATGACAAAATTTGTTTCCAAAACTGTTGTAACCTTCACAAAATGTTTTATTATGATAAGAAGAATGGATGGATGCAATTTGATGAAATTTGGAGGAGGTAAGCTTCAATTTTGTAAGTTTTGTTCTTTTATTCAATACTGACACCAAACGCCGGTATGCATTTGGAGGTGGCAGAAACGCCCGCCGGTGTTTGAATGCATCATGAAATGCCCCACTGCGTCTGAATGCGCCATGAAATGCCCCACTGCGTTTCAGGGCGCCAAAACCAACTATTTAAACAGTTTCAGCGAGAATTTCGCTCATTTGTGCGTTCGAGCTTGAGAGAAGTGCGTCTGAGGGAGTGGAATGAAGTGAAGTGAAGTGAAAGGTTGTGTGGGAGAGTGAAGCACGCGGGAGCTATGGCGGAGATGGGAGCGGACGCGCCAGTGCAGCCAGCTGAGGTATTTGTTTATTTAAGCAAGTACTTTTATTTGTTTTTTTTTTTTTTTTTTTTTTGAAAAAAAATTTGTAACCAATTTTTGTTTTGTTGTTTTGCAGCTTAGGGTGTTAGAGGCACGACACCGATTCTCCCCTATCATTCCGGGGATGAGGAGGTCATTGTCCCAGGAAGACTGGGAGATATTGGAGGCGATAGGGCTAGCGGAGGCAGCCCGGTTGGAGGTAGTTCGGGCAGATGAGGGGTACCTCTCGGCTTTGGCCGAGAGGTGGGATCCAGATCGGGGGACGTTCCAGCTCCCGACTGGAGAGATGACGGTGACGCTTGAGGATGTATACCGCATCCTCAAGGTGCCCGTGGAGGGGGCGCGGGTGGAGGTTGGACGAGATAGGGCCACGGAGATGGCCAAGTTGTTTGGGGATGACCGGAGGGAGATCCGGACGGAGAGCGGGGGATTCCTTACTTGGCCATGTATACGGCCAAGGAGTTGGTAGCGGTGGAGGCTCTGATGATGTTCGTATTGGCCAACATTGTGGCCCCGAACAGCACCGGGTGCGGGTTTCCATGGAACCTGATGGGTGTAGTGAGCGAGATGCTCACTAATAGGGTAGTGTATGCCTGGGCGCCCGCTTTATTGGCGCAGGTGTACCGGGAGTTGTATGAGGTTCGAAGACGGGGCCGGAAGGGCCTAGGCTGCAGTTTGGTTCTCCAGTCTTGGGGTCGGGAGCACTTCAGAGTGGCCCGACCGGAGGGGTTGCCATGTGCTTACTGGGACATGAGCCGGGCTTATGGTAGGAGATGGCTAGTGGCGGAGGAGAGACAACCGAGCCGCCCCGTGAGATCGGGGCAATGGTATAGGAGTTTATGGGCAGACTTGACAGATGCCCAAGTCATTTGGAGGCCCTGGCGGGAGGCAAGGTGGATCTGGGATGGAGAGCATCCGAGACGGGTGCGACGAGGCTAGATGGGTAGTGGGTCGGGGCCACGGCGAGGCGGAGTACATACGGATGTCTCGAGTGCTCCGCCGGGTCGGATTGAGACAGGATGTCCCCGGTGAGCCGGTGCGCTACCGGAGGCACGGATCGAGAGGGGATTTGCCGTGTGCCGAGCCATGGAGGGAGGCGACAGAGGACGATGAGGACATGGAGATCCTCGACGTGGACGACGTCGGGGTGACAGTTGAGTATGCAGCATGGATGGCCGTAGAGCCGAGGTGGGAGCCACCATTGGTGGCTGTTGGAGCTGGAGAGGACGAGGGAACCGTAGAGGTTCCCAAGCGCAGGGAGGGTCCCCGCCTTCGATCTGACAGTCGAAGGCGAAAGGGGAAGATGGCACGGCAGGCACCGGGGAGCGGAGATGACGAGGAGGATGATGGCGAGGGCCTAGGAGAGGCCACGGGAGAGACTAGGGAGGTACCCCCTAGCGGGCACGAGGATGATCTGGCGCAGCTGCAGCGACGAGATAGCGGAGCGCGATGCTATGCTAGCTATCCGGGATGAGAGGATAGCTCGGTTGGAGCAACGAGGTTGTAGAGCGGGATGCCACGATAGGCTGTTCGAGGAGGAGAGGATGGCCCGGATGCAGGCGGACTTGGATGGAGCGACTAGGGTGCCCCGGGATGACGGGGTGACGAGACTCCGAGGCAGAGCTAGCGGAGCGGGAGCGACGACACGGGATAGACATATCTAGACTTAGGTCTAGGACTCGTTATATTGAGGCTCTGGAGGACACATTGTTTAGGCATCACATTGTGTTGCCTGATCCTCCATCCTCCTCTGTCTCTAGGCGTAGTGAGTCTAGGCACACCACTAGGTCTAGGGCTCCTACTAGGTCACAGGGATCCTCTTTTGATGGTTAGCTTAGTGCTTAGATGCACTCTTTATGAGCCTTGGTGCTCTATTGTATTTTGTAGCCTTTTGGCATTCACTGTACGTTTTGATCTTTATACATATATATACATGGCTTTTATTTTTAGTGTTTTACTTTCTTTTGTGTGAATGCCTATGTTTTTGTGATGCATGTTTTTATATGTTTTAATGCATATGTGATGGAATGGAATGCAAAGTTATAGATGATTAATGCGAGACTAAGTAAATGAAATATGCACTAAGAAGCACTCATACTTTTAGATAGTTAGATTTAGCCAATCTGTTATCATAATTGTTTAATCGGGGGCACCGAACTTGGTAGCTTGTGAATGAATGACGTATGGAATGACATGAATATGGAAGAAGATATGGAGGTTGATATGGAAGAAAATATGGAGGAAGACTGTTTTACAAAGACTCAAACATGCTAGTGGTATCAAACAAACTTACTAATACTTCCTAATTCAACTAGGACCAAATGTGTGTGCATGTGAGTTCATTAACCAAATCGGAAGCATGGTAGTGACTCTAGGCAATCAAAAACCTGTGTGTGTGCAAGTGTGTTCATTAACCTCATCTTGCACAAATTAGGTAACCCTGTTATGGAGAAGACCCCAAAGCTAGTTTGTCCGTATGAGCATTCAGAGGTCTCTTTTTTAGGAGAGACATGTCGCCACGCAAATGAGTATACTCCATTGCCAGTCAAGCGTCTATAGCCCCGGTGAAGGTTAACTCCATAGTCCATGTTGTTTTTGACCTTTGTAAGCCTTGGGGATGACTACCTATCCGTCTGATTGGACAAGTAGTACGATCCTTACAACTTATTTGGGATCGGTGGTGTGTGAAAAATGTTCATTTCCTTAGAGCTTTGGGGAATCGGATTCTCAACCGAAGTATGATGAGAATTTTACCCTATCCTTACTACTCTGTTTATATTTATATTTTGTGATTGCTTGTGATAGTGGTAAGAACCACTGTTTTATGGACTATGTTTGCATGATAGGACAAACGAGGATTACCCTTTTCACTTCGAGGCACAACCCAAGGATGGTGTTATCTCTCTTTGACACAAGATGTTTTTAAGATGTGAAAATGTGATAGGTTCAAGACCGCTTTTGAAATCATTTCCCAATACTCAAGATTTTATTTAGTGTAATTTGTGATATGGCCCTAGAGAACTTTGACATGCATTTCAAAGTTTGCTTAAAACACTAGAAATGGCTGAGTGATTGAAAACATTTTGGCAATGTAAATATGTGCAAATGGAAAATGGATGTACGAATGACAATTCGGTTTGATGGATTTTATGAAGGTGCCCCTGATTAAGGCAACATGACTTTTGCTTGACCAAATTTTATATCCAAAAGATAGAATGGTCTCTAACATGATATGCAACTATGGCTGAAAATGAAATGTTATGGTTTTCAATGAGATGTATGCACATGAAATGCAATGTTTTTGAATGAGATGTATGCAACTAACAATGAAATGCAAATTCTTTTTATTTTATTTGTTTTTTTTTTTTTTGTACAAGCCATGTATATATGTACATATAAAATTCAAACTATGCGTAGAATGCCCTCAAGTGTATAACTTAATTTCGCCTTCTCTCCCTCTACGGAAGTCTATAAGTTCCTTACCCTTTAGGTGACATATGGAGTAAAGGAGGAATGTAGTTTGTGCGGAAGCCTTTACAATTCCTCTGAAAGGATGAACTCGAAATAGATGGAGGAGATGAAATCCGATCCATGTCAATCAGGCTTGGGTTGATCGAGATTGGCTTATCCGGATCATATGGATTATGGAGTGGGGTGAATAAGTCTTCAAAATTCATTGTCGACTTATGGAAGAAAGGATGGGCGGAATGGAAGGGAAAACCGGTGAAGACCTCGGAAGACTGAAATGCAAAACAACATAGTTTTTAGTTTTTTTTTTTTTTTTTTTGAGTTTTTTTTTTTTTTTGTAGTGGTGAAAACCACTATTTTAGTATATACATATAATACAGGTTTGGATTATGGCTTATGGATGTGGCGGAGGGGGTGGTTCACCTCGTTCTTGTGGAAGAAGCAAGCGAAAGATGGCCTCTTGGAGAGGGAACAATTGGAGATAAAACTCGTCTTGTTTAGTGAGGGGAACAATGGGCGCCGACTCTTCTTCAGATTCATCACCATTTGACATGACGTCAAATTCTTCATAGGCTTCATCTTCGGATTCGTCGGGGTGGAGGATTTCTTCTTCCGAATTAAGATTAATGCTTTGAAAAGCTCGTTCAAAAGAAGAAAGGGATGGAAGTGGTTGGTAGCCCGGACCAAAACGCTCGGTGGGTCTCCGGTATGGCATATCGATGCGTTCAGTTACCCCTTGTATCGACCTAGGCCAAATTGCTGCCAATTATGTCCGTGGAAATAGCGAGAGGGAAAACCCTCCATCCTTTCGATATTGGCAAGGACTGGATGCTTAGGTTCTAGTATGGTGGTAGGACTAGAAGATGACTCTATTCCCCCATATACAAAATTAATGGAATTTGGCATAGAACCCATGTTATAAACCGATCCAATGGATAAATGTTGGTCATGTGGACGACCAAAATCTTTAACTTTTTGCACATTGAACGGTGTGATGTGGACATCTTGGATGGCATACTCACCAATACCGACATCAGTGAGATGGACCTTGACTTGGGAGGGAGATGGACTAGATGATGGAATAGAAGAATGTGGGATAGAAGAATTGGAAGGATTTGGTTGGGTTGATGCTTCACTAACTTGTGAAACATCAGTTGGTGATGGTTGGGAAGATGGAGGAATAATAGGTGATGTTGAAGAAGGTGTAGAAGAAGGGGGTAATGACGTGGAAAGAGATGATTGGTCATGGCCACATGTGCATGTGGTCACTGATGAAGAAGAAGGAAGATTAGTTGATGAAGAAAGTGGTGAATGAGATGGAATAGCGGAAGAGGAAGATGGTTGCGATATGATGGGTAGCTCCTCGAGAATGGGAGCTTTAGAAGAAGATGGTATAGAAGAAATAGATGGGGTCAAGAAAAGATGAGTGGATGGCAACACAATCTCATAAGGATTTGAGACATAGTTGCAATGTTTGAAGGGTTCAGTGTCAGCAGGTACACAATGAACCTGTCCCTCATATACATACTTTAGACATTGATGCAGTATAGAAGGGACACATCTCATCTCCCTAAGCCAAGGCCGTCCAAGCAATACATTGTATGCCATGGTCCCTTCCAAGATGTGAAACAAGGTATGCAAAGTTCGGGCCCCTACCTCAATGGGCAAGATAACCGTGCCAACCGTGGAAGATAAAGCATCATTGAATGCTTTAAGAGTAAAAGTCGACTTTGTGATAAGGGATGGCGACAACTTTAGATGACTCAACGCCGATGTTGTAATGATATTGATTGAGGAACCGGTGTCAATTAAGACTCTCTTGAATGGCTTGTTATCGATCTTGGCCATGATATGTAGTGGAGGATCTATACTTTCTGTTGACATAGGTTTGATTTCAAAATCATAGAAAGTGATGGAGGGCTCCATGCATGTTTGAATACTCCCCACAAAGTTGTTGAAGGCATTAGTATCTTGAGTTTGAAGCTCGATTGACTTTAATATTTCCATTAATGCCTCTCTATGCGGGGGAGATTGTTGAATGAGGTCATAGATCGATAACTTGGCAGAAGCCATTTTTAAACTGGTAGTTAACCGGCTACTCAATGACATGATGGGTCGTTGGCGTTGAGTAGAATGATTTAGCGGTTGTTGAGAAGTACTAGCACGTCGTTGGGTCATTGTTACCTGAGGTGGACTGGGGGTTTGTACAGGTGGCTGTGGTTCAGCCTGATTTGGTTGGTTCGCCCTTTGACCCCGGGTTACTACGTTAATAGTACCCACAAAACCTTGGTATTGTTGTACATGGTTGACTTGATTAGGAGGAGTTACCTGAGTTACTCCCCCTGAAGTTGTTGGAGCTTCCTCCCGATGTGGAAGGGGTGTTTGAAATATACCAAGATTTTGATTTTGTTGGGCTAAGGGGCTATCCAATTTAATGGCTCCAATCTCAATAAGATCTTGGATCACATGTTTGAAAGCTGTACAATTATTGATATCGTGCCCATTTTGCCTATGATAAGGACAAAATAGGTACTCCTTGTAATACTTCCCCCTTCTAGATGGGTCTAAAGGTTTAAACTCAGGTAAAGTTAACTGATTTGTGCTATATAACTTGTTGAATATGACCGCATATGGTTCATCTAAAGGTGTGAATTGTCGCTTGGGACGATTGTTTTGCCAAGGTCGAGTTTCCATGGTTGGCCCAGTATTGGGAGTCGGTTGAGTAGGGGCGGGTACCGCATGATAAGCAATTGGTTGCGGTTGACTTTGCATTACTTGTTGTTGTTGAGCCATTACGGGCTGGCTCGCCACCACTTGATTAACTTGGTTAACATTTGAGGCTGTACTAGCCTGTGCTTGTTTGTTTTGGCCATAATTATTATTTCGTTGTTGGCCCTTTTGTTGCCATTCTTTTCTACGGGGTTTTAAAACACCCTCTTGGACTTTAATGTCTTCTATGATACTTGCTTGGGCCAAAGCCTCTTCAAAAGTCCTGTATTGTTGTAATTGGAGTAACCAAGAGATAGGTTTTAGACAACTCTGGGTGAACATTTTGGTTAACTCCTCCATTGGTAGGGAGAATGGCAGTTTATTAATGATAGCCCTCCAACGGTTTCCAAAGTCATAAACAGTCTCATCGTCATGTTGCTTGAGCTTGTATAAGTCGGACAATGAAACTCTCTTTTGTACATTCAGGGAGAATCGTTCTAAAAACAGATTAATCAATTGCTCGTAAGCATAAATGCTATGGTGAGCTAAATGATTATACCACTGTACAACATCTCCTCCTAATGTCTGAGGAAAAGTTCCGAGCATAAGAGCATCATTATTTTGGATTCTAAAGCAAGCATGCATGAATGAGCTCACATGTTCATGAGGATCCTCAGTTCCTCGAAATTTGTCAAACTTCGGTAATGTGAAATCGGTCGGATATGGCGGTGAAGGTACCGAAGGATGAATTGGTTGATTGATCAATGACCTTAGCGTAGGTTTCGACTAGATGAGCCAGGCATGTTGAGCATAAGGTTGTCAATCTGTTGTTGCATAGCATGGAGTCGAGAATCTTCATTAAAATTTTGACTTGTTTGATGATTATGATGATGTAATGGAAGAGTGGAAAATTGATGAGATGGGATGAAATTGCCTGAATTAGGCGGTGTGGAATGGACAGGTTGTTGGTATGGATGATACCGGAAAGAAGGTGATTGGGGTGGATGATGAACTGGACTAGGTTGGGAGAAAGGTGGGGTAGGAATGGACACCACCGAAGATTGGGGTACCCAGGTGGGGCTTGAGCTAATAAAAGTCGGTTGGGTAGAAATTGGTTGGGGTGTAGGATTTACTACGACAGGTGGTTGAGCATTTTGTTGCTTGTTGTTGCAAAATCAATTTGTCGAGATACTCCTTAACCTTATTAATCTCTAACCCAAGGGAGGTGGGATGATTGGATGAAGGTGGAGGGCAGGCTGCCATGGTAGTCACGAAGACCGCATAGCGGGGGGTGGCAATGGTAGTCACGGGGGCAAGAGGAGCAATGAAGGTGGCTGAAGTAGGCGATACCGGGAAGGAACGATGAGTCGTGTCCCGGGTAGGGTGAAACCATAAATGGTTTGGGAAGAAGAGGGTTGAAATTGGTTATGGCTAGAAGAGTTTCCACCAACTTCATAAAGAAAATTGGTGTACACCCGGGTACATGGAGGAGAAGGTGGTCGGGAAGACACTACATTTGTCTCCAAAGGAGGACAATTGAGCATCCGGGAAGATGTTGGAGATGAAGCCGGCTGAACAGATACCACATTAGCCTCAAAAAAAGGGTTAGTGTAGACCTGAGTGAAACCAGCGGGTATGGTTGATGCAATATCCTGCTGAAAAATAGAATCTTGCATAGGGGAATCTTGGATTGGCTCAAGGACATAGCCAGTGCCATCTCTTAAGTGAGTTTGCACTTGGGCCATATCAATGTGGGTAATATGAGAGGAATTGTCTTCCTCCATGGGCATGGCCATGTGGTAGATGGTAGAAGGACGTGAAAGTCCTGCAGGCGAACCTACCTGAAATTCACTAGGATAAGTGGCTATGTTGGTGGTGGGGATGTTCTGTGAATTTCCCATTTGATTATTTAGATTTAACATTTTAGATTGATTCCTTGTTAAGACCATAAAGCAATAAATCTAAACAAATTTAGAAAAGAAGAATGCAAAACTAGAATGATAAATTTACACTAAAGAAATTATCAGAAAACAGTCACAACCTAGGTTTCAACCAATGTGTCTTACCTTGCGGTTAATTAATTATTTTCTGATCTTAATCTGTAGTAAATTTTAAGTGTCCGGTTTATGAGTTTTGCATGTGATCTAATCTTGAATTATTCACAAAAAAGGTAAAAACTATGGCTAGGAAAGGACAACGAGATTCTTACTGGTGATGAAATCCAACCAAGTTTGCTCGGGGGTGACCTATGGTGTCTAAGGCAGAAGTTTAATGGATGGAGATGAATTCCACCGTCACTAAACTTCAAGCAATACCTAGTGATGAAATCCAGATATTACTTGTTTTAAATGCAATATGAAAATGCAATGAATTTTTTTTTTTTTAATGTTTTAGTTATCTAATGTGTACATACAAGGCTATAAATCAAAAGTTCTAATGATCTAAGCAAGAGGCTACTAAAACATGTCATTTCCTCCGAAGAAGTGGAGTACACCGTTTAAAACCCCCCGCCTACCAATGATATCGAGATATCAAAGGAGCAACCGGAAGGTTCGTCCACTTCTCTGCCTGGAATCACCCAATGGCAGGAGTACTATTGACATCCAATCAATAGTCCTACTTAGATAATTAAAACAAATAATTCGTAGCTATTCTAATATGCAGCTAGGTATGCAAATATATATATTTTTTTTAATGCAAGCAACAATCAATAATGCAATGCAAAGAAAAATGTAATTAAAAATAACTGTTCTTTTCCAGATTACTTAGTTTTTGTTCATTTTAAAGTAATGATCTGAAAAAGAAACAAAATATGGCGAAAAAACCAAAAACGTAAAAAGTACAGACACTTACTTGGAAGCCTACGCTTTTACGTAAAGCGACTTCAAACGCCCACGGGAGTCTGCACAGCTGAAACGCACCTCTGCGTTTCGTATTGGACTTCCAGACGCCCCTCTGCGTCTGCTGCATTTTCGCAAACTCAGAAACCCTAGTTCGCTGGAACAACGAATTTCACGATTTCTGGAACCTGCAAAATAAAACAGAAAACAAGAACAGATTAGTAAAGCAAGTATTAAAAATATGAAACCCTAGGGGGTCCCACCGTGATCGCCATTTGTAGATTAAAAATACAATGCCAAACAAAAATAAATAAAATCACAATGACAGAGTACAGAATAGTTGCACAAAACAAACGATTTCTATTAATCGATGGAGTTTAAAAACTCCTTTTTGAATACAACTGGGCCTGTAACCCTTTATTTGTGATACACAGTTACAAGTTATGCTAGGGTTCTCCGAAACCCTAGCCGGCACAAATGGTGGCGCTTCCGAAGAATGTATCTTCAATCCCAACAGAGTGAGTGGGCTTTGTTGTATCCCTTGCTTGGACCACTCCGACTTAATCACTGCCATCAATAAACCGGATCTGCTATCAAAAACTTGCACACATTAACACTATCAAGGAGTTAGAAATTAATAAGAGGGCTCCACTGTGTGAGCCCTCGAAAACAATCTAAAACCCTAGAAAAATGAAATGCAGGAATTCAATAACAGATCAATAAAAGAAAAGAAGTTACTTGCTTTAAACTAATTTATACCTGTTCTCTGTTAACGCAGCTAGACCAGGCGACACCTGGAAGTAATGTGGCTGTCAAATCGGCTGCGGAAGGCGCCCTGGTGCACTCGCTGAACGCCCGCGTGCTTCTGGATTAAGGTTTCAGACGTCGGTCTGAGTCTGTGGCTATGGGTAAACGCCCGCGGGCACTTGGTAAACGCCCGTGGGCACTTGGTAAACGCCCGTGGGCACTTGGTAAAGGGGTAAACGCCCGCGGGCACTTGCGACAAGAATGGGGGATTCTACAGAATGTTGCAGAAGAGATGGCGAGCGAAGCGACGATGGAGCGGCGATGGATGCGGCGAAAGGGTAGCGAGAAGAGAGATAGAGGAGATAGCAGTAGAAGAATTAGAATCAGAGATAGAAGAGCATAGGAGATAGGGTTTGAGCCATCAAGGTGACTCAATTTATAATCCACTCTTAGGGCACACTTTAGGGTTTTAACGACACTTTGAACGTGTGGCTAAGATTAAAGTGGATCCAAGGGTAGAGAATAAATCTAGGTTGTGAAATGGATTAAGATGGATGGACGGATGAGATTAAATGAAGGATGGACGGCTCAGATTAAATCACTTAAACTATTATTTAAATATATATATTAAAATATTAAAATATTAAAATATATATATATAAATATTAATTTAAATAAATTTGGGGATGAAAAATGGCGGGAAAGGTGAAATTGGGCCAAATAATGGCGGGAAAGTGTGGATTTGGGCCAAATAATGGCGGGAAGGTGGATGACCGACACGTGGCTGACAGGAAGGTATAGATGACTTGCAAGTGGCTGGATTTTGGTGTCTACAAGGAGATCATCACATTGTTTACTTTATATGCTTATTTATTGCTTAATTCATCAATATAAGGCCTTCCTTGAGGCTAAAATTTTTATTAATAGAGGGAACCTCTCGAGTCTTGCTTAGTTGGTTCATCATGACGACTAGGCATGATAGAGCTCAATCACGAGCTAATGAGTCAGAGAGTTCATGGAGAGGCTCTGAATGCTTTCGATGTTCTCTTGAGGATATTTCAAACCTCACATGCCTCCTTTCTAGGTGTCACACTCATCATGCACCTGAGGATCCAATCCTCCTAGCGTGACATTTTGATAGTCGTCGCGAGCTCCCTTCATCGTGCAGGGGGTTCACCCATACAGATCATGGGGTTTCCTCACACCCAATGAGAACCCATGTCATTAGGTCTACATCTAGTGAGATAGAGAGTTGTGGATATTACTCTACGAATCAGTCCTATAGGGAATCTGAGTCGCACGCAGCCCATAAGAGGCGACTACTCCAAGACCAATTAGAGGAGGCACGTAGTGAGCGTAAGCGTCTAGAGCATGAGTGCGTAGAGAAGAAGAGATCACATCAACAAAGGTTGGATGAGCTCCAATGACGTGAAGAGAGGATTTACCAACAGAAAGCATGTGAAGAACAATCATGTGAGGTAACTCCCAAAAAGAAGCTTATACCTAGAGTGCTTAGGCAACAAGTCAACGTGATGCATCCTATGCATCATCAAGAGTTTCCACATAAGCAAGTAGATAGCCATTCCTCTAGATGGATAGACATGCCTAGGGTTATCAAAGAACAATAAAAAGATATGTTTAAGGATCCCATGCGTAAGCATGAGGTCGAGAGTAGTCAAGTCCGATAGGTGAGCAATGTCAATGCTCAAAAGTCATCACAATACTTGGGGCATATACAATCTATTCCACCATATAAGGAACCTGTGATTACTTTCCATAAATAGGAAGTCAAACTTGTCCCTATCAAGGAATCTGATCCTCCATTGCATATCATAGCGAGGATAAATAATATTGTGTATAAGCGAGTGTTGGTGGATATAGGATCATCGATTAATATCATCACCATCTCAACATTCAAACATCTCAAAATTCCACCGTCCCACACCAAGGAAACAAATTTAATGTTGCAAGCCTTTAACAATGTGGAATCCCCTATAGTAGGCACAATAGTCCTCCCCATCGAGGTAGGACAAAAGATTATTCCTACATTGTGCTACATTTTAGAGGGATCAAGACAGTATAATATGCTACTTGGAAGACCGTGGATAAGAGCCATGGAGTGCGTGTCATCAATAGTGCATCAGTGCATTAAGTACACCCATGGAGGTGGAGTCCATGTAGTTGAGGTGAACCCAGATCCCTTCAAGTATTATAAACCTGAGAATCATCCACAGAAACTTGGTGAGGTGCCTATGCATATACAAGTTAAACATGATGAGAATATCCAAAGTTTAGACGTAGCCATGCAGACTATGGTGGAGTTACAGTCACCACCGCTATCACCGAGGGAGTCACCTGCGATGAAGGAGTCATTAGAGGATCCTAAAACTCCTATCAAGGAGGAAGAACCTAGCATGGTCATGGATGCATATGAGTGTATCACACCATATTCATCCATCATGTCAGCAGATAGTCCTCGTGAGGATGATGGTGAATATGAAGAGTTGATAGAGTTTAGCATTATGATGTTGCCAACTATAGAGTCCATTGAGGATCTAGGTCAACTTTTCATCGAGTCTCTACCTGTGGATCCTATCCTGGAGACATCGTATGAGTATGAGGAAGGTTCAGTTATCACAACTAAAATAGGACAGCCTTAGTATGTTGATGAATTACCTATGATGCATGCAATTGTGGAGTCTTCTCATGATTTTGTGGGAGTGGTTGACATTAGGCTAGAATATCAGGTGATTCCTAATCACATAGAGCCAGAGATGGGGCAATCCAATGGTGTTTACACATTGCCAGGGCTAGAACCTCTAAAATTAGCCACTCCTAACTAGTTTATCATGGTGCCATCTCAAGAGCACAAACAGGTAGGTTCCTCACATCAAATTGAGGGTACTAAAAGTGACACAGTTCAACACAACAAAGTGAGACAACAACTTGAACTAAGTCATAGGAATGAGCATGTGGATAGCACTAACAAAGCGTGTCATAAAGAAGCATCCACATCAACTCAAATGAAGGAAATAGGTGATTTGCAATTACCTAATGGATCCATAGCATCCACTTTTCTATTTCCTTCAAATGACAAAGGTATTTCGAATCAGTCATTGGAAATGCATATAAACTCTTTGTCAGTCTTGCAATCCATTTTAAGTCATCTAGAATGGATGGAGCATCGAATGGATGAGCAAGATAAGGCATTGTATTTTATCAGGAACCATTTTGAAAATTTGGGATCACAAAAGCAACCCTTGCCTAAGGTCAAATCGCTTCCTGTGCAAGTACAGGAGAAACCTCAACGAAAGCAAAAGCCCATGCGGCCAACCCAACCATTGGGTCCTCAAAGCAAGTCAATGCGGGTCAAGAGCCCAAAATAGTCATAGCATAGTGGGACTCCATTAAAAGAGTCTATGTCTAACATCTTTCAAAAGCTGCAAGAGGCTAAGGTCATCACCTTGCCTGATATCATCCCTTTAAACCCAAATAGAGCTAAACCTACGGGTTATAGGGAGCATCACTATTGTCTCTATAACTGAATAGAGGGTCCTGGCATTCGATATTGTCATGAATTTAAGAGTGTGGTGCAACATATAATAGATAGTAGGGTTTATCATGTAGATGGTTCTCTCATAGTGCCCCAACATGCTGAAGTGGAGGTCACACTTCCTCATGGATGACCCCAAAGTTGTCAGTCACCTCGTAAGCCCAATAGGCTAGTGAAGCAGTAGTTTCATTTCATATGACTACTCTAACTTTGTTCCAAAAGTTACATGAGGTAAAGGTATTCATATTTCCCAAAGTCAAGCATAGGGCATCCAAGACTGGGTCACCTGATGGGGGTCCCTTTTGTGTGTATCATCGAGTGCATGGACATGACATTCGGGATTGCCATTCATTTAAGAGGGTCACCCAAGACCTAGTAGAACGAGATGCGATCCATGAGGATCAGGGTTATGCATAGTGGTAAATATTAGCCAATTGGGCAAATATTAGGATTTTCAAAATAGAAAGGGGGGGGTGGGGGGGCCCCCCCCCGCCCCCCCCCCCCCTATATTTTTTGGGCCCTTTTTTTTTTTGGGGTTTTTTTCTTTTTTTATATATCCACACACAGGGTTTTTCCCCCCGCTCCAAACCCCCTCTTCCCCCCGGCTCTTGTGGTTTTTTTTTTTTTTTTTTTATTTTTTTTTTGAGGGGAGGGGGGGGACCCAACCCCCCCCCCCCTTTTGCGCCCCCCCCCCCTCCTTTTTTTGTTTGTGGGGACACGATATTATATTATCACAAAAAACACAAAACACCCATATATTTATTAAGAAACAATATTTTTTTAAAAATATATTATGCCCCCCCCCCCCCCCACAACCCGAGGATGGTTCCCTCGTTCACCCTTGTTGAACCATAGGCACTTCGGTGAGGTTTGTTCTTCACCTGGGAGAGTTGACTTCTATCACTCTTCCTAAAAAAGTTGATTACCTTTCAGTAAATAGCATGCACGCTGGGGGTATTCAAGGTAGCATACCTTTCCCACCAACCATGCCAAATTTGATAAGGAAAAATGAGGAATCTAGAGGTATTGTACCTCCCTCACCATCATCGAATGGCACACCCACTAGGGTTACATAGGGCAGCATGCCCTCCCCAAAAGGCTCCAAGGGTTCCTAAAACCGCTTGGTCGTGTTAGTCAAAGGCTCCAAGGGTTCTTGAAACCACTTGGTTGTGTCATTCAAAGGCTCCAATGGTTCCTAAAACCACTTGGTCATGTTAGTCAAAGGCCCCAAGGGTTTGTACAAAACTGCTTGGTCATCCTAAAAGGCTCCAACCTTGTCTATGAGTAGTTTGGTCAATCAAAAGGCACCAAGAGTTTTTGAAAAGCTGCTTGGTCAACCCAAAGGCCCTGAGGGTTTGCATAAAAATATTTGGTCATCCTAAAAAGCTCCAAGGGTGCTCATAATCCCTTTGGTCAAACCCAAAAGGCCTCGAGGGTTTGTTCAAAACCACTCGGTCATCCTAAAAAACTCCAAAGGTATTTATAATCCCTTTGGTCAAACCCAAAATGCTCCGAGGGTTTGCTAAAAACCGCTCGGTCATCCTAAAAAGCTCCAAGGATTTTGCTAAAAAATTTCTTGGTCAATCTAAAGGCTTCAACAACATTTCCTCATCGTTTGGTCACTCCTAAAGGCTCCAAAGGCATGTACTCACCATTTGGTCAGATATGAGGCTCAAAAATCATAAAAATTATAAAATCAATAAAATCCAAAATAAAATTGGTAAAGCATAAAATCCAAAAACATTTGCATTTGAATTTTGCATTTTCATTTTGCATTCACACATGCATCCACTGCATTATTGCATTGCATATAGGCATTCGTCATCCATTGCATTCCGTAGTAGGAGGGATTGTGTTTGTTAGTATTACAAATGACACCACATTTGTGTTTCAATCATGCATCTCTGCATTTATCATAAATCCATCAATCATGTGAGTAATTGTGTTTTTCAACACAACCCATTTTGTTTCCATGGAGAATATACTAGGGTTTTTTAGTCATTCAACCATACCTAGAGGTCTTCTCAATATTTGATAGAAAGCTTAATTTCCTTTTGTAATTGAGGTTCAGTTAGTATAACCCTTATCATATCATAATCCTATCACTAATCAACAAATTAAACAATCCTAACAAGGACTAGGGGAAGATGAAAGTTGTGAAGCAAGACTAGGTATCCTGAGGTGAAAAGAGTTATTATTGCTTATCCCTCTGTGCGAAAGGTATGGGAAATGTTGGCAGTTGGAAAAAGGACAGGTTAGTTCCCTATTCATAATCCCTTTCTTAGGATAAAATGAGCAATATCCCAGAGTGATATCCCACATAAATCCTCAATATTGATACCCTATATCGATATCATAGATCGACTTCCTAGATTGATATCCCATATTGATATCATAAGATCGATATCCTCAATCGATATACCAAAAATAGTTTCCAATCCCCAAAGGGAGGTTTCTGAAGAAAATTATCAAATGTAAATGCCGAAAAGTGAAGATCAATTGAAGATCAAAAAACAGGCTCAAGTGAAGTTCAAATCAAGATCAAATGAAGATCATAAATCAAAGTTCAAGTGGAGATCAAATGAAGATCAGAAATCTAGTTCAAAGAGAGATCAAATGAAGATCCAAATAAAGTCAAAGTCAACATGGAATCGACTCCCTTGCTTCACCACATATGAGCAAGTATCCCAAAAATTGAAGGATAGAAAGGAATGAGCCTGAATCCCTGGAATTGTTAGCACTACTGTACCTTACGCATGATGATATGTATGATACACTTGCATTTTTCTTGTGTGCTGACCAATGTTTGAATGTGGAAGAGCTAGCTTCAAGTGTCATGCATTACCTAGTGGCTTAGTCCAACTAAAATCTAAACTTGGGATTGGATAAGATATTTGTGGAGCCCCTATCTTAGAAATGGGCTAAAATAATCCCGTCTGACATTGGGGAACGCTCATGTCTTATCTTAATATATTCATGTGCACACACAGGGATAATGAACAATTAGGGCCTATCCTAGAAAAAGCCTTGCACTTTAGAAGTCTAGTGTGGTCAGTATGCAACTTTTGATAAGTCTGCTAGGGTGTTTGAATGGAAAACCTAAAAAATTTCTCTAATAGCAAAAAAATACCAAATATCACAAACCGCATAGAATAAAATCATCAAACTACAAAGTATCGAATCCATGATACATCATTATACAAAGCACAATCAAGATATAGGATAGATACCGGATGGATATTAAAAACAATATTTAAACGACCACTGACTATATTGTGCATATTTTTCAAACTTGCAAAATAAAATAGAATGACATATTGCATCATGCACATCATAACATCGCACATCATTGCATTTCATATATGGGTGATTAATTGATCAAATTATTATTATAAGGATTTCCAATTACATTCATGATTTATATTCATTCTATGGTGTCGTCCATTAGATTGATAAACACATATTGCATTAATTCCTTATGTTTTAAGTGATTAAAGCATACAGCTTCATTTACATTAGATTACCATCATGTAGATAATGCATTACATACACTGCATCAGCATATCGTGATAGTGTCATAAAATTAAATGCATGTAATAAAGCAAAATTAAATATGCATTTAAGTAAACATCGCATCCATATGCATCCATCATATATCGCACATCTAAACATCTATATCACTACATATCATCATCATCATAAATAAAATAGCTATCTAGTGCATGTCATCCATACATCACATCATATAGCATCAAGTTAACATAAGCATTGCATCCATGTGCATAACATAAACAAAAAATTAAAAACATATACGAGTACACATAATGAGCCATAAATGATAAAATCATATATATATATGTGTGTGTGTGTGTGTGTGTGTGTGTGTGTGTGTGGTGTGTGTGTGTCTCAAAAGTACATAAAGTATATCAAAAATACCTGTAGGCTACATCCGTGTAGGTCCTCGACCTTACACATAAAATAGTACATGCAAAATAGCAACCCATGTGTATGCTATGAAGGGCCTACACCCCTAGCAGGATAGTCACCTGTATTGTCCTGGATCTGGTCCGTTGGGACCCTAAAGCATGGGGATCCTCTAGAACCTACCCACCTATCAGTATAATCCATCCCTCTAGCTGAGAGATGCGAGCTACCCTCGCATCGTATAAATCATTCCCCTCATGTACGAGGGAAGTAAGCCACCTAATCTTGGCCATAGGGTCATGGCCTCCTAGAAGTTCGAGTGCTGGTGTTGAAGGTGGTGCCATGACAACATGAGAAGATGATGGGTCACCTCTCTGAGCCTGGGACTGATCCAAGTCCCTCTCTGCTACAACTATCGCCCATCGTGCCTCTACTAGCTTGAGTGATCTGGTCAGCTCCTAAAATCACTCCTCTACTACTGTAGCATGCTTTGTCACAGTTGTGGCCTGATATTGAGCCTCTTGGAATTGCCTCACCCAATCAGATAGCTTCACCTCTAGCATAGCGATAGATGTGTCCCACTGCAACTATTGAGATTGTAGCCTACTAATCTATCTCTACAAATCTGCTACCTGGGCTAGTAGCTGCCCTACCTCACTTTCTGGAGGTACCTCACCCTCATCTAGGCCCTCATCCTTGTCCTCCATTGGTGGTGCATCCTCTACACCCCATCCACCCTTAGTCCATGGGTGCACATTACACCCCTGTGGATCAGCCTTTGCCACCTCCTCAACTCGACCTAGAGGCCCAGATCCTTGCCACTGAATTAGGGACCTCTAGGTATTATATGCTAGGGTGGTCCCAACAACAACAACTCCAAAATCCTATAAATCATCTACAGCATCACCTAGAGCTGTAGGCAGCACCCACTACATATGAGTCTCTATAACTAGCCTCCTATAGATAATGGGCAACTCTAGGATGTCCTGAACCAAGCCAAACTATCATTAGACCCATGAGTAGAACTAGGACTCATGGATCTTGACATTGTGGCCAAGCAACCATCTGTCCCATCAAGCCTGGCACAACCGCTCGCCAACCTTCATCCACGCAGGGCAATCCATGTATGAACGCCACTCAATGTCCCTAGGGCTCAGTGCTACAAACCAACTGATATAATAGTCAATGTCCCCAGCATGGGACCTACTCCAGAATCCTTCCTCCTCACAAGGCCAACATGCAGAGTAGAACTGATATGCATCTTCAATCATAGTGATAGTAAGAGGAAGCTCTATTGGTCACTCAATATGGATGTGCTGCCAACCCTAGATATGTAGTAATAAAATGTATCTTATCCCAATCCAGCTCTGGAAGGTAATCTGGTATAGCTCATGGTATAGCTAGCAAAGTAAGGTACTCCCCCAGGATAGGATCAATGGTCATCATGTGGAGCTCTAAATGATTCTCCTGATGCATGCTAGAAGGTTCCAGGGAATCCTCGCACTTGAGGAGTCTGGAAGCACAACCTGCATGACTAGGTGCATAAAAACTACCTCGTGGACAGAGAAGACCTACTCATCATACCAATCCTCGATGTGCATGCCTCCATGGTCCATCTTGCGCTGAGCCTCATCGCTTCGATCATCGAATATAATAGTAAAAAATGCCTCATTTCTCCCATTAGAGGAGGAGGTGATGGCCTCGCCATAAATAGGGATCCAAAAGATCCTGTAGACATCCTCAAGGGTGATAGTCATTTCACCTATCGGCAGGTGAAATGTGTTGGTCCAAGCATTCCAGCTCTGGGCCAATGCAGTCATGTAAGCTTTATTTACCCTGATAGTGGGTAGATCTAAGACATAGCAGAAGCCTATGACTCAAAACCACTCTCTCTCCCCGTCAATAAGTAGTGGGTGAAGAGTGTTAAGGAGCTCTGGCTCCCTAGCTAAAGAGGTCAATCTCTGCAAAGAAATATATTATAAGGAAAAACCTAACTAAAGGCTAATTAAATAGCTAAAAACGACCTAAAAAGAGATAGATCAAGCATAAAATAGGTAAGAATACAAAATAATGCTAAGTATAATAAAAAAATTTAAAAATACATCTCATAGGTGCAATAAAATGGCATTAAATGCCAAGAAAATCACAAAAAAAATGGAAAATTTGAAAAAAATTCATAAAAAAGGGAACCGTAGGTCAAACCCGTGGTCCGCCCAATGGTCAAATTTTTTATCGTTCTAATTCAAACCTAACCGCAGTTGATACCTATGGTCCCCAATAAGTCAAATGGGAACCGCATTTGGCAACTACGGTCTAGGGATACGACCCATTCCAGGTCTTTTCCTAGCCAAAAAAAAAAAAATAACTAAAACTAATCTAAGCTAGCCTAGCCTAGGGTGTGGTTCATTGCCAACAGTTTAGTGTGATTAATTAACCAATTAATTAATTTGGTTTGTTTTATTGGTAATGAATGCGAGTTCTTGGTTTCAAATTACCTTGCCCGCACCGAGGCCTCGGCTAGAAGAAGGTTGGTCGCGGTCTGCCATTCTGATGTGTGAAAGGTAGTAGGGTTTAAATTGCTTCAAGTTAAACTAGAACACCTCTCAGAGCTCTTGAAATGGTAGTAACTATCAAAGGAATAATGAGGAATTTTGAAAATGATATATTTTTAAACCTTTTCCTATTTTCGTCGGACCGTAGCTGACAGCCACGGTCCTGGGATTAGGGTTTTCCACCCATGGGTCCGACCTGCAATTTCCAAAATTTGAAAATTCCAACCACATACTACACCCACGATTTGTAAATGGTATCAAAAATAGCAAAATCCCATTATGGGAGGGTCTTAAATGATAAATTAATGTCTCCTATCAGATAAAATGTTAATAAGAGCAATCAATTTACAAATTTGGTGATTTTTAAGCACTAGGATTAATCAAAAATTCAAGATTAACAAAAAAAATTAAATAATCAAAAGCCAAATGCACCTCGTATTCAGTTATTTACCCTATACACTTGGCGGTTGCAGCGACTTGTGCTCCATGCAATCCGACAAGATGAGTAAATAACCATAAGGACATTTGGGGTAAAATTGTCATCGTTGATTTGATATGCTTCTTTTCAATTCCGAAGAAGGCCTTTGAGGCTGGACTACTCCATGGGAATGAGGCGTTTCATGTCATTTCCTCTATGACATATTTTTAGCAAATCATTAACGAATTGATTCAACACAAAACTAATTGGATTTGCATCATTTCGATTCCCTAAGACGACTATTGTAGCCCGACTGCTCCATGGGATAGAAATGTGCAATTACTATTAACATTTGGAATCATAAGTTGAACTAGGCTTAGCCAAGTAATTAAATGCTTAATTCTAAATTTATTCAGATCATTCATTATGGTCAAGCGACCTCGTCGCTTCATACATTGTCATTACCCTCATCGACTCGTCGCTTGAGGGGGTAGTCATAATATCAAATCATAATCAAAATTAGTAGAAGATCCCTGAGATCGTAGATCCCTTGATCTTGTCAAAATTGTATTCGTCCTTATGAATCATTGTCAACAACTATCATAAGCTTACCCCTTTTGCTTGGGTAAAATAGCAATTATGAAGTTTTCTTGTTGTTCTCCACCTTTTGGATCTATGGGTTAGAATATACCTATGGAATGCACAGCAACATTGAATGAGATGAGATGGGCACAATATTTTCAAATGTAAGCCTTTCACCCAGTTGGAAGCAATGATTCTAGGATGCGCATCCTTTTGCAAGACCTGGGGTATCTAATGTTGATCCGACTAATGATCATCATAGAACCTTCGGCATCATTTTAGGAGGTCTATTTTTTCTCAGTGTTGTTTGATCTCACAATGCATCTCAAAAGGGGCATCTGTAGACACCTAAAATGCATCATGTCGATGGTGACTACTCATATGGACATGCTACACGACCATATGGAAGATCTTGGACAGACTCCAAGATAGAGTAGTGGTTCTCACCACTCAATTTGGGCTCCTTGGCCTATTCAGTCTGAGCCACGTTGAGACCTATGGTCTAAATATTGAACCATGACTGAGACCTATAGTTTACAGTCTGGACCGCAGCTATCACCTATGGTCTTAAATGAAGTTTAGTTGGCCTTCATTCAAGCCAAATTGGTTTGAATGGCCATTTGTTCTAGAAGAAGGTGGTTAAATTATGGAAGCTTCCAATCCAACTATCCTAACCACCCCTTCTTGATATTGGCTTCTCCATGAAGCCACCCCTAGCCCTAGGACATCCTATAAGTACCCCTTCAAATTAGGGCAATGATATAGAGATTTTTGATAGTGAAACACTTTAAAAATAATGGAGAGAGAGTGAATTGATCAAGTGAGCAGTGAAGCCCTGTAAAATTGCATACTGAGTTCAGTGCATAGAGAGAAGGCCACTTTGCTATCACCATTGTCAAGCATCATGACAATTATGCCATGGATGCCCTAAGGACCTAGGAGAGCCAAGAAATGCTAATTCGGGAAAATAGAGGCCCTATTCAACAATTCAACCACCAAACCTATCAGAGGACACTGAGGTGACCCTTGATCATCAATTTGACAAGGAGGATCAAGCCCACTACCCTTGAAATTGGAGGGCAAACCTACTTGGTTGCTCACCATGGCTTTTAGCCATGATTTATAGTGTAGACCGCTCATCAGAGCTATGGTTTTCCATAGGTATATGATCTCCTTATTGTTCTCATTTCAAATTACTTAATTAGATTAGATTAATCATTTGCACGGTTGAAATAGGTTTTTAGAGATTTTTGACCCATAGATTTAGTGTTTAGAGAAATTCTAGTACATTAGTGTAGAATATGCAAGAATGGTTTCTTTTTATGCTTTCATGCTCTATTTCATATAATTAGGCCATTCAATACTTAGCTGCAATATTCCTTTACGCATTTACATGAATATTTATCAATTTGGCATAGTTTAGATATATTTTACATGCTTTCTTGATTATATGCTTTTCATGGCCTTTTCATGTTTTAATACTTCAAAGGGCCTCATAACGAGAGGCGGCCTATTTGTATAATTTTCTTGTCTTGTTTATTGATCACAGGAAACAGGTTCAAAGGAGCTTCAATCACCAATTTCCTTCCTCAACGTGAAGAAGAGGGTTAACTCCACCCTAGGGAAGTTTACGACTATTTGAAAAAGCCTTTATAGTGCGCCCACCGCGTTGGGGTCTTTGGTAATTGTATTGATTTTATCAACATTTTGGGTGACCCTAAGAGGGGTAATATTATAACCGAGATTCATTGGCTATATCAATAAAGAAACACACATTTTATTTGATTCATGCAATCTTGTTATCTTGTCATGCTTTTATGTTGAATTCCATTAATGCAAAAGCTAGGTGCATGCTTTTTGGGATAGGTCACCTTTGAGGCTCAACAAATATTCTTGGGCTAAGGTAGTTGTAGTGTATGAGACTACTAGTGCAAGTCTCACAGAGCAATAAGAACAAGCATGGGTGGAGGTAGATAAAAAGTAGATTGTTGAATCGAAATAACCATCTGATGCAGCCTGTGGAGGTGATAGCAGAGCCCAATGGATGAAGGTCTAGGTTCGATTGAAACCAGATGAATTAAATACCCTGAGAGCCACCAAAAGTATTGGTAATTTTGCCACACTAAATTTTCATTGTAAAATTCCAAGTATAAAAGATAAATGATGTAGTTGTTTTGTTGGTATTTTTTCTTTACTATTTTAATGTAACATTTTTGGTCCCCTACTTATATTGATTTTCCTAATGTAAATAAAGAATGTTGATTTCATCCCTGAGAATAGATAGCAAGTATTTTTTTGGTAAATAAATTATGTAAATCATGGACAAGAAAAATTGTGGGTAAAGTATAAAGAGGTAAATGTATAGCAAAAGAATGTATAAGGATCAAAGGAGCAGCGAAAATTATCCGAGGTATCGGAAATTATTATTAAAAGGAAAAGCACCAGCAAAGACAAAGAAAACAAATACGTTTTTGCCCCAAGAAGGGGGTCAAATTAATTTGTGTCCTCCCTTTGGGCAAATAGAAACTTTAAGATGATTTCTCCCAAGTGGGAGTGAAGGTAATGAAAAGTGCTCAGTTGTAAGTGAAGGTAGGATTTTACAAGTGAATAAAAAGACAAGTTAAGTACTTTCATCCGAAATTATTTATTCAAGGTGCTTTCGCCCTTTTTGGGGGTGAATTACTATTTTAATTAATTTTGAGAAAAAATAATGGATGGAAGTTGGTCAAAGATGTTTTTGCCTCAAGTAAGGGGCGAAAATCATTTTCATGATTTTCGCCCCTCTTTTGGGTGAATTGCAATTTGAAGATGATTTTGGAGTGTAAATGATGAATGTACGTCGCTTGGGTGAAGGTTGCACCAGTTAAAGTCAAATAAAAATTAAAGAAAGTGCTTGTCAAGGTAATTTCATCCCATTTTGAGCGAAAACATTGATTTCACTCAGTTCGGACCAAAAGTCAGAAAAAGCATCCTCATGCGCCGATCAAACTCAAAGTCACTCCAACTTGGAGTGAAAATTATTTTCGCCCTCCTTTGGGGTACAGTTCCATTTTTTGCCCCTAATTCATGAAAAACAACGTTTTGGGTAATATTCCTGAGAGAATATAATTCCAGGGTGAAAAAACTGAACAAAGGGTGAAACTCCATGGTTGAGTGCCACTCTTAGCAAAGTTACTTTCAAAGGTGCCATTGTTGTAGATATTTTTTGGGAAGGGCTGGAAATTTATGGAATTTAATTCTTGAGGTAACAAAATAAATATTTTTAGAAATATTGCTAAAGAGTTATCGATGTTAAATTTTGTGCTCCTGATAGTTGTATGATCCTATTCATTTCCAATGTGTCGTCCATTGATTTTGCTCTTTTTCAAAATAAAGTTAATTTTTGTTGGGTCTTCTTGGCAAAGATAAAGTTTCAAGGTGCAATATGACAAAGTGGCAACTGATATTTAATGCTTGAACTCCTAATTTTCATGTAATATTGCTATGTTCCAATGCACCAATGTATGGAATAATTTTTCCATCGTCCATTTCTATTGATTTCCTAGATGCTCTCCATGAAAGAGGGATCGTTGCTTCCTAAAGAATGTTTTGATTTGAGCATTGTTATTGTTAAGGAGAGAATTTATCTTACTTGTATTTGACTAGCCATAATTTTTTTATGTGTATTTAATTTTAGAGGCAGAATCCTCTATAAATACTAAGCATTTTGATGTAAAAAAGGGGGGATAGACATTCTACTAAAAATACTCTTTGAGTTTAATTTTCTGCCTTAATCTAAAGATGCTTCACTCTAGTTCTATAGCATAGAGGTGTGGGGAGGTGCTTTTCAAGGAATTAGAGTGATCAATTTACTATTACCAATCGATGGAACAAATCATACAGTCTTCACAACTATCGATTTACAACAACAAAACAACTTGTACGGATCTCAAATCATACCACTGTATGATTCCAAATTATACAGTGATAGGGCTTGTATGATTTCACACTCACCCAATCCTTCATATTCAGTTTTTCAAGCTTTCGTACATAGTTTTGTAACTAAATTATTTAGTTTCCCAATACTACCAAATCAGATAAGTTTACCTTAATCGCATAAACTACCAAATTGGGTAATTTTCTTCCATACGATTGTACAATATTTGGTGTACGATTTGTACAAAATTAAAGTACAACAAGGTTTAAATTTGGATATTATTCTAATCCAATATCTCTAAGCTAAGTTTTTTAAAGGTCTAACATGGTAATTATTCCATTTCTACCAACATGCAAGTTCCATCATCAGGGTTTGAGAGAGTTATCTCCAATGGAAAAGTTCAAAAATCATACACTAGTCTTCAAAATGTTTTTCTTGATATCATCCTCATCGCAGATCATTCATCAGGTTCACACCAGTGCTATTTTAATCCAATTCTTCTATAGAAAAGCATTAAGTATAAACAACAACCATAAAGAAGTATATGCAATAAAGATAAACTACAAAACATCATTCTACCATTTCAGGATCGTACAATACGTGAGAGTAAACTATAAATTGTGAATTTTTTCATTACTTATCAATAATATCATACAATCACTTAAAGGTACTCCACAATCATAGGTATGTATCAAAACTTCATACTATTCAAACCAGAACATAGCCAAAACTCACAAGCATTAACCAGACTAACCAAACTATAAAAAATTAAATGGGTCCTTATATAACATTGCCTAGACCATTCCAAAGTGGTTCCTGAGGCAATTCATTATTCACAATTACTCATGCATAATGGAATGCATAATTATACATTTTACTAAGTCTAAACACATCATTTATCAAATTCATGTGCAATTACAACTCAAATTGCATTTCCTTTTCATTTCATTGCACATTGTATGATTTTCCCTGTAGTTTGTACAATTTACCTCCTGCTTGTATGATTTTCTCCTACTTGTACAGTTTACCAAAACTTGTCAAAATTTTTAAACTGGGTAAATCCTCTTGTCACTTCTTCTTATGGGAGGTGGATTTGTTGCCTATGGGTTTCTGGAGCAGTCTTTGTGTGTATGTTTTCTACCTGTTATTTCTATTAAATTCATAACTTGGTTAGATAAATTAAATTCTGCATCTAAATTTTATTGTTGATGAAGAGTGAATGTTGAAATTCTAACTGGAGGTTATCTTTGCAAGTTGTGATTGGTTTCTATGTTATTATTTCCATTAAATATTGGTAGAACTTGATGTAGTTGCTTAGCTACTAGTTTATCCCCACCTTACTTTTATGGCTCATAGCCATATTTCCCATTTCTTTTTGTTATTTCCCATATCTTTCTATTACCCTATGCTTATAACGATTGTTAGATTATTACGAGAGTTAACCCTCTCTGGATATTGGCCCGAAGGACATCTCTCTCCTTTGGCCTTTCCATATTGGCTGGGCCTAGAGTGCACATATATTTTGTGCTTAGTAAAATTCGTGACCAACAAAAAGGAATGCATGTATAACTTTCTTATGCTAGGAAACAAATATGAAGTAATTTTAAATTAAATAGAGAGCTAATTAATATCATTGCAAAGAAGAAGCTACAAATTGGCTATATTTATAATCCATTAGATTAACCCAAATTACTTCATGGTGATTGATCTTACATAAGGATAACAAATGCATGTGTGTTTGTACATATGAATGCATTAGTGTTGAATTTCAAATTAGTCTCACATCTCATGTGCATGTGTATTATCATAAGAATATGAAAAGGGTGATTTTTCTATATTTATGTATGTTTTAAATGGCATATAACACTAATACTAGGTATTAAATGGGAATTAAATTTCATCAAGCATTGTATACACTATAATATGAATCAAGAAATGTTGAAAATTTAAAATCAACAAAAAATGACTTAAATATTTAAAATATATGACTCGATAGTCCAATAATGTGCTAGCTAATTTTAAGTTCTTGAATATATTGTCCTTATATTTTTTTTCTTTCTCATATCTATGTAGTTCATATGCTTCATTCCTCTTCCTCTCTATTTTTACTTTTATTCACTTATTTTCCTATCACTACCCAATGATCTATTTATCTTCCTAGATATGCAATCTTATTTCTCTAGATCTTCACCTATCCAAGCAATGGAGAATCAAAATCTCAGTTGTTTTTCTTTGTTGCCATTGAAAATAGGTACAAGTATTTAAATTTTATATCTTGATAAATAGGACCTTCATAGGAATGGCTATGCTTGTCAATATATTTGAATATTACTAAAGGTAGATGTAATAATTGTATATTTTGCTCTATTTTTAATATAATTAAATTTTATTTAATACAATATATGAGAGTAATTAGATAAGGTTAAACATGTGTAAAAATAGTGTATTTTAGGCATTATTATTATCATCCTATACTTCGTAGTGTGGCTAGGTATCAAGTAAAACATTCTATAAGCATTGGTAGTCATCTTTATTTGAAGATATGCAAAGTACTTTTCTAAGCATATAAATGAACCTACCCTCATACTTAAGACATAAACAATAACAAGTGTATTCCTTCTTAATAAAAAATAATAAATAATAATAATAATTCCTAAAAGGAAATGACTTTGAAGGGAGACATGTGCTAGAGCACTTTGTCCTTTAATAATATTTTAGGTTTAAACTCACATGCACCAAGTTTCCATATATACTACATGCATCCCATCTAGTAAGGAATGCACTTATCTCCCTCATTTCATGATACTCATCCCATTAAAAGCATATCATATTCCAAAATGTATTTTGTAAGAATTAAGGAGGTGGAAGAAGAAGGGAAGAAAGTTAGGTAGATAAGAGATGAGGTATGCATGTAATTTTATGGATAAGGGTCTAGCCAAGTCAAAGATTTGAGACAAAATATATTCTATCGACCTAAATTTTTATTAGAATGCAATAAGTTTATCGGATTATTATGATAGGATACATACATATATATGTGTGCGTATATATATATATGGGTGCCCTAAATATTGTTATTTGGCTATAATTTTTTGACTAAGTTTTCATTGTCTATATTAGAAATATATATTTGTAGATTTAATATTTTTGTTATTTTCTATATTTTTTTAAATTAGGGTTTTTATAAAATAAACCCCATTAAATAAAAATTATTTAATGAGTAATAAAAAAATTCATGACAAAGAGGGCATGATATGTTCTATCATGCCATGAAAAATGTCACAGAAAATTAATTTTCTTCTTAAAATAATGGATTGCGCAAAAGATGCTAATGTTTCAATATTTGGTAGTTTATTTATTTGTTTTAAATTATTCATCAAAATATTTAAAAAATAATCTTCATACACATTAAATTACGTAGGTTTTATAAAAAAAAATTATTATTCCAAATTATATCTATCTTTGTTATTGTTTGTTCACATATTGACTATTTACTATCTTAAAATGCATTTTAATACATTACCTTATCCAAAATAATATATTTTTAATGTAGAAAACTAATACAAATAAAATATATATTTTTAGTCTACACTAAGAATGCTTCAAAATATTCTTGGCCACAAGTGATAAAGCTCATGGGTGCTAAATTTATTTTAAAATTAGTTATACATTTTGTTTGTACTTTTATGTGGGTCCTCCTTAGAATCACGATAAAGGTCCCCACAATATTTCTCATATTTACTTATGTCAAACAAGTGGGCCTTTCAAATTTTGTTTGCTATGGAATTCTCTTGTTGCAATTTCTTAGTTTTGCTATCTACTCGCTACCTCTGTAGGAGGGCTTGGGGCCTCCTTTGTCTTTGGTTCAATGTTCTAGTAGTTGTGGTGTCTTTTGACCCCCTGTTCTGCTTCTTAGGGACTTACCCCCTGGTCATGAGATTTATCTTTGGTTTTATTGTATTACTGCAGCACTGTTGCTTATGTACCATGGTTTTGGGGTCTCATTTCAAAACCCTGTTCTAATTTAATTCTTTCAACTTACCAAAAAAAAAAAAAAATGCTTCAAAATATTTTATTGTCTTGATCAGTTTTTATTAAGCTATCATGTTAAAGGATATTTAGATTGATATGAACAAGTTTCATTAGCCCAAAAAAAAAAAACCAAAGCAAGACTCACCTTCTTACACTCACCCCATTTTAAATTTAATTTCTAAATGTATAACTTTTGTTTATAATTTTTATGATAAGTACGTCAATTTGATGAATTAAATATAGTGACATATTATTTCAAAACGCTATGATGTATATCCATGTAGAGTTAGCAATTCAATAAAAATGAGGAGATTTTGAGTATTATTTTCTCACAAGAAAAACACATCTTACAATATGATGTACAATTTAAAAAAATGATTGGTTATTTATTTGTTATACTATTAACATGAATTTTATAATTCAATGAAGGTATTAAATAAAAATAAAATAAAATATATATCTAGAAAATATGAAAATGACTTTTCAATATTTATTACATATGGATTGATAATGGATATTTTTAACTTCTAATTATTATTATTATTATTATTACTACTATTATTATTATTACTATTATTATTATGGTAAATTAAGAGGTTTTGAAAGGGTACAAAATCTTTTATATTTGTAAAAAAGAAAAGATACTTCCAACACCTACATTTTATAAAATTTGTACTAAAAGGAGCATGTTCCATACTTAGATACAACAATTTTGATTTAAATCTATCCCATGGAGATTTAATATTTCTTAAATTTAATCCATCTAGTTTCTTTAGAATATTCATGAGCTTTAATAAATTCTCTATTATATTCAGAATAGATCTCCAATTATGCATTTCTAGAGAACTTTGAAAGCTTTTGCCTAGTCTTCATTCAATATGTAACCTTTTTTAATCAGCTCTTGAATATTAGTTTAGTTCCCTTGAAAACTAGTCCCATGTTAAAAGATATTTTTTAGTGATCAATTTCCCTAAGGCTTTCAAACTTCTAACTCAGCAACATCAGAAGCATTTTCCTCTTTTAGAGTTATAATCATAAAATCCTTTGATAAAACATCATTTCATACCTTGAATCCATCCATATGAACTCCCATGTTTACCATATTATCGTTCGTAGCATTACCTTCCCTATAAATATGTTGGATCACAAATAAATCCATGCATGACAATATATTTAGTTCATCCTTAATAATACTTTCAATACTTTAGTTAGCGGTTTACTTGGCATTCAAACTATTAATGATATTCATAGAGTCTCCTTCTACTATAAGCTTCTTAACATTCATATTTTTTGCAAGCCTTACTCCGATAATCATGCATCTCATCTCTACTTCATGGTTTGATGTATGGCCAAATTTCATCACATAACAAGATATCACTACCCTTGAGCTAGATATTAAACCCCCCCTCCAGCCTTCCTTGGATTACCTTTAGAGGCTCCATAAAAATTTAGTTGTACCTACTCTAGGGGAGAGGATTCCATCTCACATTTGTCTTTGGCCAGCTAATCTAATTCCTTGTAGCTCTCAACAGTCCCTAGTCTATTGTTATTTCTTCCTCCAAATCATTTTTATATATTTGGTTGTCCATATTATCAACAAAATTTTTAGAAATTATAGCTTTGGTACTCCTGATAATGACCTCTATACTATTGGCATTATTTTGGAATACTTGGTTATCCCTCTCCCTCCATATTTAGAAAATGGAATGGGATAAGACAAAGAACCAAATTTTTTTCAATTGGAGGCTATGATAAGTATTAACCTATATTTTCCATAAGACCTCCAAAAACTTTGTTGTCACCCATTGAGTTTTAAGCGACTAAATAAGTGCATGCCAAACCTCCAAAGAAATGGGGCAATGGATAAAAATATGATCTACGGTCTCCTCATCCCCTCAACATAAATAACACCTATTAGGAATGATCATCCATCTTCTTCTAAGATTTTCCACCATCAATATCTAATTTTACAATACCAACCAAAGAAATAAAGACACCTTTGGTAGGAGATCTTTAATCCAAACTCTATGTGAGGGAAAAATCTTATTTTGCTTATCCCTTTCAAAGTAAAAAAATGATTTAATAATAGATATTACTTTAGGATTAGGACCCAAAATAACCTATCCTCTTCTATATTAAACTATATGTAGTAATGTTGTAAGTAGAAATTGAGATAATTAAGCCTAATTTGCATAATTGCATCAACTCCTTACACCTGTAGCATGTTCACACTCTATAGTTATCTTCCTCCTTGATGTACTCTTGAACCATGTTTCCATATTTTTATTTTAAAGGTCAAATTATGCACTTCCAATAATCATTAAAAATTAAAGGCCTCTTTGTGACCCATGCATCCTCCCAAAAGCCTATCTTATCACCTCTTCCTGCCTTCCATATAAAACCTTTCCATAAAAAAATATTATTTTTATCAACTCATTCCACAAATATGATCCTAAAGGTGGATTTAATCTATACACAAAGGGGATTTTGCTCTCAAGATATTTTTTAGAGAGGATCTAAGCCCAAAAATGATCATGTTCAATCATTTGTCACCACCCCACTTTTTCAATTAAAACCATATTCATCTATTTCACTTTTTTTATGCCTAGACCGCCTTATCGCTTAGGCCTACAAACATTCTCCAATGCAACCAAACTAATCCTCTATTTCTCTTCTACACTAGTCCAAAGAAATTTCCTCTACATTTGCTCCAATTTATTAGCCCTCGATGCTTGGATTTTAAATAATGACTTCATAAAAATGGGTAGATTTTGGAGGGTTGCCTTCAATAGCTATAATTTCCCCATTTGAGTAAGGGAAGACCCTTTCCATCCTATAATATTTCTTAAAACTCTCAAGAACTGAATTCAAGGATTTGCCTTTCATTATACCTATAAAAGGAACATTCCTAAATATACAGTGGGGAAGTTGTTTACTCTATGACAAAAATTTCTAGCAATGTGTATCAATTATTTTTTAAGTTATTTATATAGTATATGTAGTTGTCTATGAAATTTAGATATAAGTATGTTTGGAGTTTTCAAAAATATTAAATGGAGTCAAACTTAAAATTTAAATTGTTGGAAAGTAGAAAAACTAGTTCAAAATATTTTAACCACCTTTTATCATGATTTCAAATATGTTTAAAAACTGAAGGAAAAGATGAAAAATATTTTGGGTAGCCTTTGATTTACCAAGCCTATGTTGTGTGGAAAATAAGATATATATTTTTATTAGGGTAAAATTTGGGTTTTTGAAAGGGCCTAAACCTTTTTACAATCCTAGACTACTTTGTCTAGTCTTACCAACCAAAAAGCCTCATATTTGAAGGCTACAAGACATTCAAAGCATTGAACTACCTTGTTTCAAATCTCTATGGATTTACATTCCTTACCAATATCTTTACATTCATATCTTTGAAGGGTCTCCAAAAAATGGAGTGCTCAGTAGACAAGTCCATAGAACTTCAAAAATGGATCCCTTAGCACACATATCCATATATCTTCAAAATATAGAACCCTAAGTAGAAAAATCCATAGATATTCAAAAAATAGAACTCTTTTCACTCAAATCCTTCAATGATTCCAAAAGTTATAAATTCACACATCTCTATAAAATTAGACACTTAATAGATTAGGTCCACATATCACCAAAATATGGAACCTTTAGTAGATAGGTCCATAGATCTCTAGAAGATTAAACCCTCAATAGAAAAATCCACAAATCTTTAGAAAAAGAAGTCCTCAACAAAAAAATCCCTCAAAATTATTACAACTACAAGCTAATATATACTATATATCTCCAAAAGAAAGGGTCATACAACATGCAATTCCAATCTCCAAAAAATAATTTATGATAGACATTCTAAAAATTGGACCTTTCACCCATTGCTTGAATTTCTAAATGTCCTCCCTCCTTTACCACTAAATGGAGTACATATATATGTTTCCCATATAGCATTATTCATCTTTTATCTTCATCTTTGAGAGCTCCCCAATTGGAAATCCCATTTCCTTCTCTATAGATATGAACTACTTGAAATTGTTTTAGTGAACTTAGGTAATTTAGTGTATCTATTACTATGTCTACTACTCTCCACAAAAATTTTACTGAGGTAACTAACCATATTTAGTGAGTCTTCCTTAATTATTAATTTCTTAGCCCCTAGATAAACCACCATATTTACTCCTAGCAATATTGTTCTAGCTTCAACTTGATGACTAGTCATAAGGCCCAAGTACTCATTCATAGCTTCAATTACCATTCCTTGGATATCCCTTATCATTAATTATCCCCCGTACTTCCCTATATTGTATTTAAAACCCTCATAAAAATTTATTTTCAACGATTTTGGAGGCTACCACTTGATCATGCTCTTCAAGCCTCCTTGGGGATTGTCATTCACCCAACTGGACTTAGGTTCTAATTTTCACTTAATTTAGCCTCCTCCAATGACTCTAAACTCTCATTCACTTTTAATGCTTTAAGATTCTCCACTATGACCACTATGATATGTTATCTATTCCTATATATATATCTCTTCTCCCTTTTAAAAGTACCTTTATTTCTCTCCAATAAAAATCCCCATGCATAATGAAAGGTAATCATATTCCAAATTTGATTCAATATTGGGATTGTAAAAGGCTTCTCCCACTATTCTATCCATCCTACCATGTTATTCAGAAATAACTATACCACCCCCATCTTCTTTATTATGTCATACAATATTTTGAGGGAGTAATTACATTCCAAAAATATGTGAGTCACTATTTTCTCATGATCTTCACAAAGTTAACATTTTTTATTGAAAATACCTCTTATAAAGGTCAAATCTATATTAATATATATCCAAGAAATAAATAATATACCATAAGTGATTCTCAATGATGATATGGTAGATAAAATATAATGGTTTATAACCTTGGTTTCTCAAAAATTAAAAATCGGATCAATTAAAAATGCATATTGAATTTAAATTATTCTATTTTTCTAAGGATTTTTCTATCATCTTATCTAATTTGAAAATAAAGTATAAAATAATAAATACTAGCTCACTGTTAGGGAAATATAATCTATACTTAAGAACATGGAGTAAGATTTTTTCTTTTATGTAAATAGAAACTATTAATAAGATTCTAGTATCAATTAGGAGTTTTGAAATTTCATTGTGATTTTTGAATAAGAATATTTTAAAGAATATTGGTAATACTCTAGAGGATTTCAATAAGAGGGGTTAACTACTAAGGAGCAAAAATATGCTATACATACCAATTTATGTATTGTTATGGATATTTAAAAACCTTTCCCATAATCTATTAGATTAAATCTTAATCAATATAATAGAATCAACAAGTTATGAGACTAGACAAATGACAAGAGATTTCAAAGTAAAAATTATGAGGAAAGAGATTTTAAAATTTGATCTAGAGATAAATTTCAAGATGAAGCAAATATATTATGTTATATTAGTTATTGTCCTCATATATAACATACATACCTCTAACTAGGGAATCCTTACTTTCAACTAGGGATTTCATAAATGACTTTCCTTCAATGTCATCTAGTTTTCCTCAAAAATATCCTTTATATTTTAATTTTTTATGAACATCTAAAATTAAAAAAAAATTGTGTTTCACTCCCTTATTGTATTCACTCCTTGTTCACACTTGTCTCATGCTCTTGGCAAAAATTATTTCTCATTGATTACACTTACTCCTTTCTCATACTCATTACAATAAAGTTTTACTATTTTATATTAAATATATTTTACACTTTTACAATTTTAAATTTAGACAAATATAAAATAAATTTAAAATTAAAAATCAACAAAAAAAAATTAATTGGTTTATAGGGGGTTGAAATGGGCCCCACCCATATTACATGATGACCACATGGTGGTATTACAACAAGCTTGGCAATTATGCATGCATAGCTTCCAAAGAAGATTCAAACCTTGGTCTCCTCTTTAAAATTTGAGGAGTTTAATTGGTTGAGCTAATACCATTTGATAAAATATCATCATAAATAATTTAACATATCAAATTTTAAATAATATGATATTTCTATAAATTATCCACTACATAAACCATATGCTTTCACTAGTTTCATTTCAACCTATAAAAAAATTTGTACTCATGAATATCTTCTTAATAATCACAAATATTTGCATTATTTAATAAACATAAAACATTATCAATCGCATGATTTGAAGAGATACTTATACAATGATTTCAAAAAACAAATAATATATCATCATAGTCAAAAGAGTTTTAAAGATATTTTTTAGTCATGCTAATAAAAAATCATGTAACAAGTCAACAATTTTTATAAAAATATTGATATAATTTATATTATTTTAAACAAAGTAAATGATTCATAATTCTATTTTTTAAATTTTATATAAATACTTAGTAAAATATATATAATGATCTAATAAAAATATTAGATTCTTTAAACATCATGGACAAATTAGATGCAATTATTTAAACCCCATAAAATTTGAGTACACCTATGTGATGGATTGCTATAATAGGTCTCTTATATATGTGGTCCTTATAATGGTAATAGGGATTTTTTTGGAAGAATTCTTTATACATGACTTTAAAAAAAAAGGAACTCTTAGCTAAGGTAAAAATACTAAGTTCTTGGATAGATCAAGATGGAGGATCTAATAATTCATAAATTTTCTTTTAGTTGGAAAAAGATCAAGAGAAACCAGTAGGACCTTTCAATTTTAATGTTATTTCATTGGAATATGAGGAATTTATAAGTATAATAAAATATGAGTAGATTCATATTGACCCAACAATAGAAGAGACAAATATCTTTTATTTTTTTTTAAATATGAGGAGAATCAAACCTGCTACAATCACATGGTCCAAATATAAATATTGTGAAGCAAAGGCAAAGATAGTTGACATAAAATCTAAATTGAATCAATTGTAAAGTCACAAAGAAAATTAGTTTTTTTAAGATAAGGAGAATTTACAAGTCAAGGAGTTAGAAAAAAAGGTGGAATTGGTAGAATTAAAGATACAAAGTTAAGGATTACAAGAAGAGCACTTTGGCTAGATCAGAGGTATGAGAATACAAATTTCATTTAAAAGTATGTAAAAAATAAATATGATAAATACCATATGGGATATGGAAGGGGAGGATGGAAGAAATATGAGAAGGTTATAGGAAATAACTAGATTAGGAATATCATGCTTTAAGAAAATGTATCAAGAACCCTATAGAGCAAATATAAAAGAAATTATTAAGTTATCACTTTATCTAGCTAATATGGTCAATGATGAAGTTTAAAAAGCTTTGATAACAAAAATTACTAAGGAGCTACAAACAATAGATAAATATTTTTATAAATGGAAGAGTCTAGGGCTATATGGTTGCTCCAATGACTTTTATGTGGGTTTTTATACTCCAAAGGAACATTCTAGGCCATTTTATTCCAATGTACTTAAGTCTATATATTGATTTTCAATGAAATGCATAGTGCATAAGCTCACTAGGCATTGTAAATATTTTGTCAAGGTGACATCTTCTCCAAAGAAGTAAGATAAGGATTAGAGTACTACCATAGAAATAGGTTCCCATGTGTTAGGTGAAGCTAGTGGAATCAAGGGACCTATATTATTCCATATAAAAAATCTTATGGGAGGATGATGTACCATAGTCTCCATGTTATGCTATTTGTTCCTCCTTATTTTTCTATTATTTAGAGGTTACACTTCCTCTTGTTGATTGGTACAAGTGAAGGCTTTACTCATAAGCTTTCTAATCATATAATTTTGGGCCCTTCCTTTGAGAATGAAGTTGTTAGGTGGGAAGATTTTACTTCAAAAACTTGATGATAAAAAGACTCATTGAAATATTAGTCCATATTTTGTAGGACTTCTTTAAAATTGTATAATGTGAATCATCAAGTGGAGTTGCTAGTTGAATTCTCTGGGTGCTTCTCTTTAAGCAGGTAGACTATGACCTTCACCAAAGTCACAATAGGGATTCTTTAATAATTGTGGGGTGAACATAGAATCTTATCCCATTGGGTATTTCAAACAAACTATTGTCATCTCAAAACTCACCTACTAACCCAATTTTGGGGTCCCAACAATAAGAATGCATCCATGCCTTGCATAGAGTAAAACAATATAAATCACCATGGATGGGAGACTACTAGTAAGGAAACCTCCAAGTATTTTAATTTAGGTTGGATCCTCTTTAAATCTAAATCCTTTATGTATAATGGACCTCCATGAAATAAAAATGGGGAAATAAATTGCAATGAAAGTAAAAACAAGAAATTAATACTTTACATGAAATAAAAACCTAATGTGCCAAAATTTAGAACCCAGTTTTTCAACTATAATAAGTGGAAATTGAACATGAAAAAATTGCACCTATGGCCAATAGACACAATAAGAAAAACACATTGTTAGGAATTGATACAAGTTAAGAGAAGAAGGACAGAGTAAAATTAGTCACAACTTCCATTGACATGCTTAAAAATATTACAAGACAATCAGACCTAGAGGATTTGATGTTCCTTAGGTGTAATAAAATACTTGGACTCCCCTTGTTATAGTAGGAAATAAGAGTGAAATAAAGAGCCCACAAGTCTAGGTGCTAAGCATGAGCAAAAAATTCTCAATGCCTTTTACAACGTAAGTTAGGGCTATTTATAGTTGAGAAGAGGGTTCCTTCACTTCCAAGTTTTGTGTAGAAGGCCTTCAAATATCCTCTACTCTTGTAGCTAAAATCCTTATACAATTGCATTACAAGAACTTCAAGGCCTTTATATTTTGGGATATTAATGTTGAAAGCTTTTAAACCTTTGGATGATCAACGATTGCTAGTTCATCCCTTTGCTAATACATTAGGGTGGTTGTGCTGTAACACCCCAAGTCTGCCCACTTGGTTGTCCATTCACCCTAAGTCTACCCACTTGGTTGTCTAACATCAAAGGTTCCAATTTGAGAAAAATTCTCTTTTTTTTTTAATTTATTATTTTATTTTATAGTATGAGCATGTTAATTTCATCTTCATGAGTGCCATTCCACTGCAGTAAAAATACTCATGATATCGAGATTGGCCAAATCTTGTATAGTTGCCTCTTTTGAACTTCACTCTCCACTCGATATTCCAAGTTCAGGTAGTGGGTTTCTTTTACTCTAGGGCCCATAACACCTAGAGGTGTGACACATAACTTTCCCATGTCTTAACATGAATTTATGAACTTATATCTTTATGTCATGTAAGACTTAGCGCATACATGCTCGAGCTAGATGATCATCCATTCTTTTTGGAGCATCATCTAGGGTCTTACCAATGCCCTGGTAACCACTCAATGTCTTGTGTATATTAACAAACATGATGTACCATACCATAATGCTATTGGTTTCACCTAGTCTAACACAATTCACCACTCATCACTAGCAGGGATAACCTAGAAGAGATGCCCATAAAACCCTTTGTTACCTCCCATTCTAACCCTTTTCTGTCAGAAGTATGGTTAGATCCCTGATCCATGATGAATGCCTACCCACATCATCATTAAAATTTATTTTTCATGGTGATTGCCTACCCACAACACCATTTATTTCATCTTCACAAGATTGTCCTTCTCGCAATCTTGAATTTTTATCAAGGTTGTCCTACCCACAACCTTAGGTTGCATTTTAGGATTGTTTAATCCTCAATCCTGAATTCTCTTTTCTCAAGCTTAGCTATGGTTAGAATTGTCTATAAAGGTTTGACTATTTTAGGGTTAAATAATCACCATTTTCTATTGGTTTGAAATTTAATAATATGACATAAGTTGTCTAATTTCTGCCTTTCTCTATTGCAGGTTTACTATTAAGGTTGATTAGAAATAAAGATACTCTAAAAATGTTGTAAGTAAATTAAGGAATCACAAATCCACATTACTATTCTTGTTATAAGATTACTATTTAAAAAAAAAAAACTACCTCTAAATTAATTAAAAGAAAGTCATTTCATGTTCTCATTTATTCCATAAAACTTACGCTACATAAATAAGAGATTAAACGGTTTGCTCTCGCTAGACTAAATATTGGGTAAAAACTTCATAATGTATAATCTAAAAGAGCTTTTTAAAATAAATTTAACTCTATTTGATTTAATTAAGAAATTCTAGCACCATACGCGAAACTTGCAAGATATTATTCACTAATCCCCTTACTGTCTTGGCCGAAATAATAATAATCTACAACTTTCTTGCTAAGGTGTCCAACTACTGTCTCTTTCTAACTTATGCAATGGTTTCAATCAGAAATGCTTTTCCTAAAAACTCTCAGACCTGACCTTGGTTTGAGTTAGATATCCTTCAACTAAGGATAAAGCTTTCATTGTTTACTATGTTGAAGCTTCCCTACTAATTGTTTCAATGTTTCCAATGCTTAAACCCTTATTCTAATCTCGGTATAAAGCTTACAAAAAGACGTAGTAATACTATAAACCAAATGTCAAACCAGACCCATTCTGCATACACAATGATTTACTCGTTTCCTCAATCCACCATAGAGTTTTAAAAACTATTTAGGGTGTTTTAAACTAGATCATTTCATATTCAATTTATATTGGTGCAAACTAGAACCAGGTGTGCTAACGTGAACTCTAGGCAAGTTACATATTGAATGAGAAAATGAAAAAGATAACTTCACTATGTACGAAAATAAGTCTTCAAGATTATAATAGGCATCAAGTTTAATATCAAGTAAAAGAGTTTTCCCATTGATGGAAACATTCACCTCTTATCTACAAATTTGCATTAAAAATAATCACAACCTTTGCATCAAGGCTTTCATAAGCAAATGTCTATATTATAACTAAAAATATCACAATCCATAATAATTACACACAGCGCTATTGCATACAAACTCAACATGACAAGAGAAGAATTTAATGTTTTGTACTTTACCACAAGGATTTACGTAAAACAATAGCTCTTTTAATTATACAAATTGCTCTCAACATCAATAGTGTTTATGAATAAAAATTAAATAATATATACATCTGGGGTTGTAATTTTTTTTACATCTTGTTCTAGAGTTCAACCATGCACATTATTTTTCAGACCATATTCTCAATATCAATACGAGGTCTACAAAATCTGCTTTGTATTTCACCCAAGAGCCACATGTTCCAATACTAATGCATGTAACAGGTTGGCTACAACCCTTTATGACTCAGGCCTCAATCTACTTTTGAGTAGAATTACCAAATACTCAAAATAAATAACACATCGTTACTCTCTTCTATCCATGCACAATTCTTGATACCCGAATGCTGAAGTAACCTTTAAAATATGGCATGCATTGTGATTGCAAGGTTCCACAAAAATATTTCTCCTCACACAATTATCCGGTGGTTTCAAGGGTCATAACGGTCGATCTACTATGCAGTGCATCTAATTCTAACATGCATACATCATTCTCAGAATTTAAATCAGTATACAATGTTCTTAATATTCATCCAACACTATTTGGTAATATTTTAATACATGTGGCATCAATTAATTTTTCAAAAGAAATAGAAGCAGTCTTGGTTCACAACCAATCATTCACACCACATCTCATTGTTGCTTAAAGTTAACACAACATGTAGCGGTAATGATTCAAGAAGGGTTAAATTGGTCTTAGTTTTCAACCAACCAGACTTACAGCCACACATCAATACATAAAGATAACGCAGTAATTCTTCGAAAGTGCATGCAATACTAACCTATACATCTCACACAGAATATTTTATTTTTCTTTAATGCATATGATATCCAGAATTCCTAGATTAAACACTGCCGAATATTTCCATTTGATTCTTCTTTAAAATATATATTTTTTATCAAAGTGCACTTACTGTTTTCTCCTTGTCTCTAGCTCCTTGTTCCTCTTTTGCTGCACTCTATTCTTCTCCTCATTTTCCCATGCTTCACTTTTTCCTTCACCAAAAAGCATCCATACCACCATCTACTCTCCTCTCTCCCTTGTATCCGCCATCTAGAAGATGGTTTTTCCCCACCATTCTTCGTACGCAAAAACCGATGTTAGTTTGAAGTTTGTCTATTCTAAAACATTTCCAGGTGGTCTCCACTACTCCACATTCAACAACCATATCAACCTCCACAGAAATACCAACAATTTCCCCAATTATCTTTTGCAAAGAATGCCAAAACATTACTCTTTGATGTTCGTATTATTAATATATATTTTTTAATATTTATTTTAATATAACATTTTCTTAAAGTCCTTTATTTACCTTGCCCCCAAAGCATCCATAGAACAAATAATTATTATTTGTTTTTATTATACTTATATATATATATATATATATATATATATATATATATATATATATATATATATATATATATATATATATATATATATTTGTATTTTAATGTATAAATATATACATATATAATTAATTTTAAATAAATCAATTCCTCAAAATAACACACACATTTTTCTTTTAAACCTCAAAACACTTTTAATCATATCTTTATTCCATATTTGTTTTATTAATTTTTAACTATGGCTCCCATGCATTAAGCACTTTCATTGCCATCTAACATCACAGTTTCACAAATTATCAAACATCAAATACTCCTACAAATGCAGCTACATGATATGCATACTACATGGACCATTGGCGAATGCATTGCCTATAGGGTTCCTTGCCCCTATCAACTGGTGAATACACCACCACTCATCATCTCCCTTGACTTACCTTGGAATAATCCTTTTGTCTATTGAGGAGACCTCTTTATTTTGCATTGCCTTGCCAGTAACAATACCTATCTCCTACAACCACATATACATTAGTAGTATCTCATTCTTGTAGACAAATTAGGCGTATAGGAAAATAAATTTTTTGAGGGTTGTTACATGTGCCAATAATATTTTGGTGTGTTTCTCTTAGAATATATTGTCATGATAATGTGACGTGCATGGCCTCTCTAAATATTGTAGGTTGGCAAGGTAGGCTAATGTGTATGGTAGGAAGTGGCCATAGCTAACACATAGTTGTCTTTGCAAAAATCAAGCTTTACAACCAATGGAAGGTGTTCTTCTTGATTGCTCCTTAACCTAATTACTCTCTTGTGCATGCAACCACCATATGTCCTTGGGTGTAGTGAAACTCTCTACAACCAATGGTAAACCTTATTCATCTAATAATTGGTACTTCCCTTCTTGGGTTCCCAACAATTCACCAAATGTTTGGATTAAGCCTATGTCAGAACCTTCCCTTTTTTGTGCACTTTCCTTTTTCAAAATACTATTTAGGTCATTGAATTAAAAATCAATGGTCCATAGGCCATAGTGCCCTTAATGTGGCTAGAACTAAGCGAGATATGATCCATCCATAGATAGAGATCTACTGGTTGGTGTGGCTTTTGGATTTGTCTACCTTTTCTTATAAATATTTTCTTTTGACTTAATGTGGGAAGCACCTTTCAACTACCATGTCTTGACCTATCCCACTTTCAACTAAGTTAACTTTGGGTGAAGCAATACTATAGGGAAAATTTCCCTAAAATAATCAATATTTGAATTGATTCAATACCTAAAAAGGAGAAAAAACATATGCAAACCAAAGTAGAAAGCATAACAAACCATAATAATCAAAAGCTTGGAAGCCCATAAAGTACCCCATTATATTCTACCAAAATTTTATAACAAGAAATAAGAATACACATCTTAAAATATCAATCTAATATGATGGTATATCTTGCATTTTATGTTACATGATTTTTATGGATACATTAAATGTAATTGTCTATAGAATTTTGGTTTATGGAATGTATGTGGATTTTCTTTTATTGGATGAATTGATATTTTTCAAGGAATTTCAATTGTTACTCTTCTATACCAATAAGTAGCTATACAATTTTAAATGAATTTTCGATATTGTGCACTATATTTTCATTAATAAGTTTCAAGAATGATAATAGAGTGAAGGGGTAGTATGGAAATCCAAATACGTTAGTATAGGATGAAGTGGTAACTTCCCTATGAAGGATACCTTTAGATGAAACCACCAAGATAACATAAAAACTTGAGTTTTTATTAGATAAATGGCCTATTACGTGTTGAAAAATAAATCAGTTATCACTAATGATAGTAGAATGGATGATATGGAAGAAGTGTCTAATGGTTTTATTATATTCGTTATTGAGGTTCTGAGTGGTATAAATGTAGTTGATAGTAACAAGAGTGGAGTTGTAATGATGATGATGGACTAGGATTGTGTAGTAGATGTTATAAGGGAACCCATTTTCCATTTAGAATACTTAATGAATATATTCATTAGTCCCTTCCTATTATAACATATACTTATGAATCATGAGAGTTATTTAATTTTTGTAGGGGCTTCTATCAAATGTTGCAACTTTCTATATTACTTCTATTGTGGGTAGGTGATATTTATATCAAATATTTGTAAACTCATGATCCAATTTTACATAAAATACTTCAGCATCAATATTTTTTGTTTTAGCTTCCACCATATATATTTTTTATCCAAGTCCTTGTCCTTTCCAAATATTGGCCTATTTTTATGGATCTAGGTGGTTTTGACATTAGAAGCAATCAATTGCTATAAAAATACATTGTTGGGATCATATGGTAAAATATATTCTAGATTTTCTATCCCAAACTCTATGAGCCTTTTCTTTAGCAATTGGAAAAAATTTTCCCATAAGGCTAATGATGAGGTAGTTTATAGGAATCATGTAGAAAACCACCTTCCTCTAGCCACCATAGTATTTCTAATCATGTAATAAATTTGTTGCATATTATTTTAGTATAGCATAAAGTTTGGCATAAATGTTCATCTTGATCAATTTAATGAACCCATATACTTAAAAATATATATATACTTCAAAAATATGGTACTCCCCAAGTACCTATCTTCATAGTAAAGTAATGAACCCATATACTTTTTTAAAAAATATGATACTCCTCAAGTACCTATCTCTTGCATCTTGATAACTTTTCAACATGATCTAAGCAACAACCTTGGCCATTGTCTCGCTAATTATTAGAATGTGTACATCATCACAAAAATTATAGTTGCATGCATATTTTTCCTTATTAGGTTCCTTTTGTCCAATATACAATTGGGGGTTCCTCAATGATGGCATCCACTATTATTACCTTCAATGTAGATATCCAATGGATCTTCTGGTGTATGATTAGCCATACAAGGTAATAAGTATAACTTTGTTATGGTAATTTTTTATTTGATGTTCTAGGATTGATTGTGATAAACTCAAAATGGTCCATCTTCTAGATATTTCAATGGTAGTAGCCTTATAGCATACTCAATATTACTAGATAGTAATCATAAAATAATTCATCATATAGATCGCTTAAGATGAATACATGAGACGGTATTATCTATTACTCATAGTCCTTAAATATTTCATGTGTAGGAAAAATTTGGATATTTGTAGATATTTGTATTCCTTAAAGTGTTACATGAGGAGGTGTGATTAGGCAAAAATGTGATGTCCAAAGGGGTCAATGAGGGAATCTATAGCACCCTTTTCACCTTTTTATTGGATTACACTTGATATTAAGGAATACCTTATGGAGATCTAAGAAGCTAATTTGATGAGGTTGATTCACAAACACCTAGGTTTTTATGGAAAGCAAAAGCTTCCCTCTAATATCCTATCAATCCTAGTGCCCAAACCTAATTTTTTTTAAGATGCTAGATAAAATATGAAAATATATTGAGATCTATTCTACATGGTTTGTTGTTTGAATGATGATGCAAGTAAAAAATTTATTGTTTCTATTTATTTTCTATTTTGTATGAAGACATTAATCATGATGGAGGAGCATGGAATCCTTTTAAGGTGTACTTTTTACCTTGCTATTTCGATATGCAAATTTAATTTTTAATATTATATTTAAAATTTCAAAGGGAGTTAGCTATTCTGCTCCAAATACTCATCCAGTTATCAAAATAACATAACATAAAAGATATTTTGGTATTTGTAATCATTCATGTTTGTATTTACTTTAAGAAATTTTGATTAGCAAGTTAGGTGATTACCCCTAGAATTACTATGTTGAATCCTTTTATTGGATGGCTAAATCAATAAAATCATGCATACTACCTAAGTCAATTAAGACCACAACTAGTTGATTTTTAATGTACTCTTGTATTTTGAAGGTTTGTGGGTGTCGGGTTCCTATTAATGTAGCTTATGGAGATTATACGATCATTTGATTCTAGCTAAGGTTATCTTTTTGTCTCAAATACATGATCAATACTAATATTTATCACATCTCAATTTTACTTTTGAGGGTTCCCCCCCCCCCCCCCCCCCCCCCCCCCCCCCCCCCCCCCCCCCCCCCCCCCCCCCCCCCCCCCCCCCCCCCCCCCCCCCCCCCCCCCCCCCCCCCCCCCCCCCCCCCCCCCCCCCCCCCCCCCCCCCCCCCCCCAGGCCTCGCAGCAGCGAGCAGCCCCAGGCGCCCCGCCGAGCCCGGCCGGCGGAGGCCCACGCCCCAACCCCCAGCGGCAGCGCCCCCGCGGGCCAGGGACAGCCGCCCCCCGGCGCCCGGCGGGCCCAGCCGCCGCGCCCCCGGGCCCCCCGGCCCCCCCTCGCGGCGTCGGGAGCCGAGCCGGCGGGCGGGGGCGGGGGCCCGTGCCCCCGCCCCCGCCCTTCCTTCTTTTCTTTTTTCTCTCTCTCTTTTTCTCTCCCCTTTTTTCTCTCCTCTTCCCCCTCCCCCGCCCCCCCCCGCCCCCCCCCCCCCCCCCCCGCCCCCCCCGCCGGCCCCCCCCCCCCCCGCGCGCCGGGGGGGGGGCGGGGGGCGGGCGCCGCGCCGGGGGCGGCCGCGGCGGGGGGGGCCCGCCGGCGCCCCCCCCCCCCTTCCTTCACAATTATAAAGTTTTTTTAATATTTAACATTTGATGGTTTAGGGGTCTTTTTCTTCCCTTTGTTTAGTTGATATTTCTTGTAATTAGGTTTTCGTTGATGTGGAGGTTTATATCTTGTTCATTCTATTATATTTTTATTTCTTATATCATGGCTAATTTAAAGCCACATGTTTTGATTCCTTTTCAATTTATTTTTATACTTTTTAGCTAATTTGATAGCTAGAGTTAGGGTCAACTTGTTATACCCCAATTATACTTGGCATCACACTTTTATTATATATATATATATATATATTAATTAGATAGAAAATGAAAAGTAATGGGTTTTAGGGGGAAGGAATTGGACACATGGTAGTGCTACCTTATGTGCATAGTCAAAGTGAGGGCTTACCATGATTTTATTTAATATATTTTAACATGATTTTTGGTTTTTGCTTATCTTTATGCATAATGGGATAACAAATATTAGTAGTTTGATCTTAGTAGTGCTTTCAAAGGAAGCATAGAAAACTATGATGAAGGTGATATCTTTTGAAATAACGAAGGTAAAATTATTCAAACTCAAAAAATCATATGGAACTTCAACAATTATGTAGTCATTGGGGTATTTCTTACAAGGTTCAAAATTATCATTAAAAAAAAGTGGAAACATATTTTATTTGGTGGGGATTCGCATATCATTATTAATGTTATCAAGAAAAATGTATATAGGGATTGGATCAAACACAAAATTATTTTTTAATGTCAATTAACTATTTTTGAAAGTAGTATCTTAGAAATATCTCTATATATCTAGAGAAGGAAATCAAGTAACAAAATTTAATATTTTAAGAATTGATTTGATAGAGAAGGAAATTAATTAAAATCAATTTGATTTTAAGATTTTATTTCAAAATCATGTTAAGAATGTGTTGCTAAAATATATCAGTTCAAGAAATATTAAAAATATCTTTGATGAAAACAAATAAAAAAATATCTTTATAAAAAACAAACTTTACATTATTTAATTGATATAATAATAAATATAATATTTTATTATTTTAATGAAAATTATGTTTCAAATAAAAACCACAATATATTAAAATCAATAAAAATTTACCCATCTATTAAATAAATTAATTTTTTTTTAGTTAGACCATCATTAAAAAAGCAAAAAAACATGTTTGTAGTAAGTCGGCCACTAAGCACAATAAATATCTTATCAACATTCATGCAAGGACAACCTTTACAGATTTGACCAGATGTATTTATGTTCCTAAATATTTGTATTTTATGCATATGAATCTATGACCAAAATATCTGAAGGCATCTTTTGAATAAAACAATACACTATTTTTAGCACTTGTACTAAAAATGAAATTCTCCCAAAATCTGGATTCCTCGGCTCAACTTTACTTATTAACCTCAGTTAATATTGGCTTTCAAGGGAAGCTACAAATTTCACAAATTATTTATACAACAATAGCTAACTTATTGTATAAATGATTTATATTATTCAGGGAAGCCACAATGGGATGATACAAGGAAACTCCAAGGATATGGATATAGAGTTTTGATGGAGAGCTTGAGGTAAGAAGGGGAACTAGGTTTGATAGGGGTAACAAGCAAGCAGAACAAGTGGTAGGAAGAAGATGTTGAGATTGATTATGGAGATTATGAAAATGGTAGGGTAAACTCTTTTGACCTGGGTGCTCAATCCTGGGAAAATATTTTGAAATTCAAGAAAAAAATCTCAGAGAGGTGCTTCAACCTACAATCGTTGAATGGGGAACTACAAATCCTAGATGCCCTAGTAGACCTAGTAGTTGAACAAGCAAAGATATCTTTGATTGGAATTTTTTTTGGAATGTTACTAAGGTTGGAAGAGATTAGGAAATGGGAAGTGGGGAAGTGAAAACCCCTAGGTCATATAGACATTGTGACCCTACCAAGAGGATTTTTTTTGGGTCAAATTGAACTGTTCCATGGACTGAGATAGAATCCTCCAAGGAGGCCTAGTGTTCTATGCGAAAAGTGGGATTTTTTTGTGAAAATGGAGCCCTTCTTTTGATCATTTCTTGTAATGCATTGATGTAGCTCTATTATTGATTTGTCTTCCTAGGCTCTTGATTCAATTTTGGCATGAATATATTTTAGCGAGTGTGTAAACAAGAATAGGATAGTTACTTGTGGTGGATCCAAAAACCTTAGCCCGATCAAGAATGCTCTTTGCAAAAAATTGTGTAAATGTCGACCTAAATCAGGAACTCCCCAAATATATAAAATTAATTTTCAAGTATGGATCCTGGAACCAAATCATAGAATATGAAAACATGACAATTGAGTGTGGGGTTTGTAAAAAGGAAGGACATCCAAGTGTTATGTGCAATGCACATAAGAATAATTTTCATGGTAAGCTAAATGGGTTCAGAAGCAATTTTCTCCTTGTCAACAACCTAAGATTTTAGCAGAGGGTTTTCAGAAGGAAAATTAAAAAGGAAGGAAAAAAATGTAGGTGATAGGATCAAGATATCAAGAGATATCATAATGAGTAATGGGAGATCTCGATAAGGAGGTAAGTGAACGATCCCTAAACTCTAATATTCTCTTATCAAATCCATTCTCACATTTGAATGTTATTGAAGAGATACCAAACTATTCTGATATTGAACTAATTGAAACCCTACTAAGGGGAAAGAAAGGAGAGAGTAAAAAAAAATCCTTAAAGAATGAAATCCAAATAGAACCCAAACAATTTTATGGAAAGTTGGAGAATATTGGGAGAGAAAGTGCAAGAGGTAAATATAGACACCTAAAACATGTCATGTGTAGGGGACTACTCATATGGGCATCCTAACAGATCATATGAATGATCTTGGACCATTCCAAGACATAGCAGTGGTTTTAACCACTCAATTTATGTAGCTTTGGCCTACTCAGCCTTAGCCATGGATGACACCTGTGGCTAATAGAGCTAGTTGTGCCTCAGAGCTAAAACTAGCCTTGAAACTATTTTGAATTCTTGAGCTAAGCCAAATTTTGTTATAATGGCCATGGCAATGGATTTCAAGCATTTTCAAGTGGGGAAGCATCTAGAGCCTTCGTCCCAACTATTCCAACCTCATGGTTCTTGATATTGGCTTCTCCATGAAGCCAATATTAGGGATTGAGAGTGCTATAAGACCCCCCTCCAAATTGGGGAAAAGTCTGGAGAAAGTATCAATGTGCATGTAGCGAAGCCCTACTAAATTGCAGAGCCATTTGCAACCCTTGAGGAGTACCTACATGCTACCAATTTTTAAATCATGACTACATTCAAAGCTATGGAGGTTTTAAGAGCTTGAGGAGACCATTCATCCATAATTGAACCACTTCCATTGCAAATTTGGAGAATATACACCACCAATCAGTTCTAGAACATAGAGGTGACCCTTGATCATCAATTACCTAGAGGAATTTGAGATTCAGGCCTTGGTTACAAGAGAAAGAACACTTTCACCTCAACCATGGATAACAGAGCCAGCTATGCCTCAGACCCGCAATGAGGGTTTGCCATTAAATTTCCCTGGTTTTAGCTATAGGAATTTCATTCAAAATATGCAATTAGGTATATCTAACATAGATTACCTTTCCTTCATGCTTTTGTATAGTTAATCATAGAAATCAGAGGTAGCTTTGCTCTATTTCCTTCTATTTTGTCAATTTGAATTAGTTTCATTATATTTGATTCATTTCAAGTTTTAATGGTAGATTATGCATCTTAATAGTTATATTTACTACTTTCTTAGCATTATTTATAGTAATATAGAGGTTTTGTAATCATATTTACAAGTTTCCATGCTTTCTTGCTATATTTGTACTAATTCATGCAAATTCCTATCAAGAGCCTCATCATGAGAGGCCTCCTTTGTTTCTAACTCTCCTATGTTATTTCTTGAATGTAGATTTATAGGATCTGAGCATATTCAAAGCATCATTTGCAACATATTTCTTTTATCAAGTGAGAACAAGGCTTTATTGAGCCTTGAGCAGTTCGTGTGTACAATAAGAGCCTGCATATTGCACCATCCCATTTGAGGGGCTCAAAAAATTGTATCAATTGTATCAAAGAATTTAGTATCCCTAATAGGGACGTATTTGTAAAATATATTTGCAATGATAATATAAATAGGATGTTATTTCTTGTTTAATTCATTGTTATCCATGTTTTCATATTTTAATCTTTGGTATAATTGATGTAAAAGCCTAGGTGTATGCTTTTAGAGTGATACATATAGCGATCACGGCCAGACCGACCCATTTTTGTTATTGTATCTAATGTTGTTCTTTTTATTTTTCTATGTGCAGGTCTTAGCTACGCTTAACAACCATGATGCACAGTCTCAGTTATGCTTGAAAATCACGGCCCACAGTCTCAGTCACACCTGACAGCCATGGCTAACAAAGAATAGAAAAATAGCAGATAGCTAGATCTACAATAGACTTGGATATCATGTAGGAGACAATTCTCTATGTTTTCCTATGTTTGTATATTTTTTATTGAATGCAGTAGATGAAGTTTATCTAATTAGAAAACATAGAGAAATGTTAAAAGCAAAATTTTAGATTCTCTTAGGTTTTCTTCCAGTTGTTGCTAGGAACAACAAAATTTTGATTGCAATCTGCCCTAGTCTCCAACGGTTTGGGTTATGTTTGGAGCTTACATGCTTGAGTTCCAATCAGTGGCCACTCTTTCATAGTTAATATGCATTCTCTAAATTTCATATAGCTAAATACATGCATCTTTCTAAATTTGAAACATCTTTATTTTAGGCATATAGAAAAGATCATGTTTTCTTGGTGGTGCATTTTTATTTTTTCGTAAAGATAAAATAAACACACACACCATGCAATACATAAATGCTAGTGAGGTAGAATTCACACCCATCTAATAGTATAGTTCAACGACGGTAGCAGTTATTTCCATACGTTGGCTCAAATCCCATGAACCTTGTTCTTTTGGCCAATATCGACTCCAAGATCCATCCTATCCTTACAAAATAGCCTCCATTCCTATTCGAACGGGTGTATCACTATGCACAATGTGCTAGGTGAGGATCGACAGTACCTGTGCTCCCTGCTTGAGTGTATATTTCATCTCCACACTTTGGGGGTTTATATGACCGTGATTTTCATTATCGGTTGTTGAGCTATGAGCATACAAGTGAAATCCATTAAGTTAAACAAGTATATCATAAAAAAATATGAAAATATTATGAGAGTTAGTTTATTATTACCACACACCTGAAACACACTAAAACCAGTTTAGGGATCACAAAGAAGTTATAAAAGAGATAATCATCTTTGTTTGCTTTATTTTCTCTAAAATATACATAGGAGATAATTAACATCATGGTTAATACATGAAGAGGTCTATATCAGTGTAGAACTAAGGTCAAATAAAAAGCTCCACCTAATGCACAAAAAAATGCATTGAACCCTCAACCATATAATTCTCTCAGACAAAGTTTGACTAGCATTAGAGGGGACAATTCTATGCACAAGTATTCTATCTAGAAAACCATATAAATAGGAGGTAACACACACTCCTCGAGGGATAGATCTAAGGGTGGCTCATGGCCCCCACCATCCTAAGATAGACAACAAGAAAATCCACCCAATCAGGGGTAGGAAGAAAGGGCCACTTTAGAGTGTAGTCCCATTCAAAATCAAAAAATAATGAGCTTGATAAGTTCATTATTGACATAGCTAGACTTGGATAAAATGGCACTCCATCAAATCAACCATAGAAGATAATATAGCTTGATGGTATTGATATATTCCTAGGGAAATTAGGGTGTAGATCCTCGATGACTCGCTCTCATTTTGTGAGTTCACACAGTGAGGGAACATGTAGGACTATTAGGGAACTAGGAGAATACTCAAAGTGTTCTTGTAGTGTACATGACCCATCAATCCATGCAGGCACAAATCACAAAAAAGAGCAAATCATGAATGCCATCTATACAGATAAAGACAAGAGTGTGGCAGACAAGTCTGTTGGAGCTCGCACCAAAAAATCTACTCAAATAGAACAAATCCACCAGAGGCCACACACGATCGATCTTCTAGATCAATTGTAAAAATTGGTGTCAGAGCAATGGCAACAGATCTTCCAAGATCAATTGGAATATGTTCACGTAGAGCACAAGCACCTAAAAAATGAGGATACTCAAAGATAGAGGTTGTTAATGCAACATCTATATGAGTAGTGCATGCATGAGCAATGCATCCTAAACCAAAATGAGTGTGCAGAGCGAGAGGATCAATTGGATCGCACCAATTTACCACCTTAGAGTGAATACAGCGAGTGCCCTCATAGACAAGCTACTTCACAGCCCAAATTGTGCCCTGAGCACATTGGAAATCATACTCATTATATGGCCCAAAAAACATTTCAACACCAATCTCTTAAGTATCATGGGCGTTCTCAGTAAGAGGAAGTAGTAGGAGACAAACAAGAATAGGAATATCTTGAGATCTCCTTAGTGGACGTGGAGGATGAGACCAGTCCTCCACATCGATCGAGGAAGAGTCTACCTCTAAAGGCTCCTCAAGGACCTCTCAAAGAAGAGGAGATTTTATCTTCCCATACCTACAAAGCCTTGGTATAAAATGTTAGAGCCATTGAAATATAAGGGATGGATTATCAAAATTCAATCTTAAATAAAATACACAATGAGCCTCTATGCCCCTCAATGCCTACTCTAGTGTATCCCGATCACTTCGAGATACCAAAGTTGGAGAAATTTCAATGAGAGGGAGATGCTCAAGATTATTTCATGAGCTTTATGGATATGTGCTTTTAGATACAAAGCAATGATGCTCTGTTACTGAGGACTTTCATCACAACCCTTTCAGGTTCTACCTAGGAGTGGTTCAACCAACTAAAAAGGTACATCATAACCAGCTTTGAATAGTTGGCCAGTGCATTTCTTGACACTTCTCCTTCGACATCAAGAAGAATATAAACTTGTCTTATCTTACCACTCAAATGTAGTACAAGGATGAGCCGATCATGTATTATGGAAAAATATGGAGAAAGTTAATGGTAAAGTTACCATTTTCCATTCTAACCATAGAACTAACTCGAATGGCTATAAAGAGTTGTGTGAAGCACATATCATTATTTTTGCAGCTATAATAATACCATACATTCAAGGAGGTCTTGGCACAAGCCAAGGTAATTGAGGATATCAAGTTACAGTAGGGTAACTTGAAGCTCCAAAACAAAAAGGATTGGAATAAGAAGAACACTCAAAATTAGAATCACCAAGCCAAGCCGACCCATGTGAATCAAGTAGTGTTAAACCTCCAAAAAGGGGATAAGGGGCAACAACAATAGAATTATTAGGCCTAACCTCCTCTTGCGTGATACGACTAGTGCAACATTAAGAGATAAGATAAGAATAAAGAGCAATGCCCTCCTCACTAGTTCATACCATTATCGGAGATGATGACATTGATATTCCATCAACTGTGTGATGATAATGTCATTACCTTACCATAGATCAAGTTGCAAGACCCTAAAAAACCCAAACCAAAATGGTATAGGAGGATTAGTATTGCTCATACCACAGGATAAAAGGACATGACATTGAAAGATGTTATAGTTTCAAATATTTAGTGCAAAACATGATCAACAAAGATGAGCTAATTATCAACAACCCTTAGGATCTAGACAATAAAAACATGGGGATTTTCAAAAATACTCTTTCGAACCATAATCCTCCAAGGACCAATGCTAGCCATGTGAACTAGGTGCGTATTGAACCACCTACGTAGGGTTTATTCAGAATGGTAAACATTGTCATAAGAAATGGGAGGTACAATCGACTAGATCTTCCTCCAACTCCAATTAGGGTGAAATTTGCACCTTCATAATTGCTAACACAAAAAATATGCTAGGCCCACCAAATAGACCGGTGGTGACCATCAAAAGTAGGCTCGTTTAAAGCCTACAGACAAATCCAGTAAAGTTATCAATATATGAATTGATACAACAGTATCCTCAGCATAGGGAGACACTCACGAACATCTTAAGGTCTATTGAAGTGCAGTCCCAAGACCCCAAAGCATTTACAAATTTTGTGGTACATGTGCAGCAGTATAGTGATCCGATGATTCAATTTCATGATCATGAGATTAATATGGTTTCTACTACTATAGCATACCCACTACTACATATAATTGTGTGTGTTAACCACACACAATTTATAAAGGTACTGATTAACATAGGATTGTCAATAAATATTATTACTACCAAGGCATTATCATACTCGAAGTTGCCAAAATTGCACATCGTACCTTCGACCTTTACTTTTATAGCATTCAATGATGCACTATGCTCAATGGTCGGTACTATAGTCTTACCCATTTATGTTGTATAGAAGACCATCCTCATAATGTGCCATGTAATTGAAGGTGCTATGAAATATAATATCGTCTTGGGGAGGCCTTGGATCAGAGAGATGTGTTGCATTTCCTCAATTTTACATCAATGTATTAAATATATACATGAGGGACAATTTCACGTGTTTCTTCCAATGAGGAATCATTTAAATATGTGAACCAATAAGACTTGCATGGAGATTTCATTCTCCCTTCAATGCACCTAGATATATGGCCAACATCACCCATTAAACATCTAGAATGTAAACTAAAGGAAGTATGCGCTAGACCTTTGACATCAACACCATGACTAATTGCGCATACAACATCAGCTTATGCAAAGACTACAACATTGATAATTTTAGAAATGACCAGAAGCTCAAGGTAAAAATAGGTAAGAAAGAGATAAAGTAAATGCCCAAAGTTACCAATGCCAACATTTCTAGTCCCATGGACTAAGGAGATGCAGGGAATGAATTCTAAGAGGCATCTAATCCTGCTTCACCTATTTTTTCATCTGGGTCATCTGCACCGTAGGTGACCATGCATTTGGTTAATCCTAGTCTAGCAGAGTATATAGTGTAGAATGTGACATTCACATCATTTATCGATACTGCACAAGACATTGGCCAACCTCAAGCCCATTGCTTTACCGTAGGGATGGTGGTACAACTAGTGGTGCCACCCAACCAAACAAAATTCATCTATGGAGGTCTTGACCAACTTGCTAATCACACACCCATAGATGAGGATGATTATGAACCATTCTCGATGAGTGTTCATTATTTTTCGAATCCAGAGTTTACCTTACATTATTTCAAACGTTACCTTTGGAATGGTCACAATCTAGGATTATTCAAGCAAGGTCACCGAACTCCCTATGAACCATGATATCAGTTGCCAACTTATAGGTTCATATTGGGTTACCATATTAGATGGTAGGATGAGCTTTTGGCAACATATCTTATTCATATAAACCTCAGTTTAGGGGATAACATGGATTGGAACTCGTATCACCTTAACCCTTCCTAAATACAAAGGGGTAATAGGCTGGTGACCTACATATCTATAGAACCACCTGAGATCTATCATGACAACATCATGGTAGGGATCAATCCAAAATATATTCCAAGAGCTGACTTGGAGAATGAAAGTCGTGAAGCTGACAATGAAACTGGTATGCAAACCTAGAATCTAGGCCTAACAGTAGAAACTGAATCAGAAGTTGCTTCTGAGGAAGTTAGAGTAGAGTCCATTTTTGAAAGTGATGGACCATATTGTGATTCTGGGAGTGATGATGATGATAAGTCCTTAAAAAACAAATAATATGAGGATGAAATAGAAATGGCCTATCTTGGGCCTAGACATACTACTCAACACTCGATTATAGTAGGTGGGAATGAGGGATTCTTCATTGATGATAGTGGCTATGAGGAGTGGGCCTACCTTGGGACTCATATTTCTCATCCTCTAATTATAGTAGGCATGGGTGAGGGACTCATATATGATAGTGATAATGAGGATGATACCGAGAGGACCTATCTCGGGCCTCACTATTTACATCATCACCATTAACTATTAAACATCGATGAGATGTATCGAAGATTCTATCCTAGCCCTCACCTCAGAGGGAGACCACCCAATTTAGATATAATTTATTACGTAGTCTTCCTCGATCCACCTACATATATGCAACTCCTTGAGCCCAATGATCCCATGTTACAGTATGTTCATAGATAAAATTCGGAGATCCCCATACCCCAGAGCCACATCTTGGGTATGCAAATAGTAAAAATAATATATAATTGCACACATGTGGTCCTGGAGATCTAATCCATTCCATAAACATGATCTTTGTTGATCTGACCACTCCACTACACCAAACCCAACTGATCCTTCCAAAACATTATGTTTTAATCTAGACACTATCGATTGGAATCACGTTGGTTAACGTCTAGAGCCTAAAGATTTCTTCCCCAATGAAGAAATGTTACAACCATTTAATTTTACACTAGGCTATGCACATGATGTTTATCACCCTAAGGATAATTTTTATATGGGACCTTTAAACCCAGCTGATGACATCCACTTGATTCTTACACCTCACTAGCTTGAGGAGGGATCACACATGTCAATAGATAAAACCTTTGATGTGGATATCATTGATGATCCCACTAATCCTAAGAAGGTTAAATTTGGAGAGAGTCTATCTCCTAATGAGTGCACCATCCTCATCCCTCTACTGAAAGATAGACCTAATATTTTTTCTTGGACATATAAGGATATGCTAGGTCTACATCCAAAATTGATTACTCATAACCTTTCTCCAGATCCCTCTAAAAGGTATTTAAATCAGAAGCTCATGAAAATGCATCCAACCATCACTTTAATGGTTAAATATGAGTTGCAAAAGCTATTAGATATAGATTTTATTATCTCCATAAACTATCCATAGTGGGCATCAAACATGGTACCTATAGGAAAACCTAATGGAAGGATCTATATTTGTATGGATTTAAGAGACCTCAATAAGGAAACACCAAAGGATTCATTCTTGTTGCCCAACATGGATACTCTCATACATGCAACTATATGTCATGAGATGCTTTTCCTTATGGATATTTTTTTGGTTGCAACCAAATTTGGATTAAATTTTAAGACCAACACAAAATCGCATTTACAATGCCATGGGGAACATTTTGTTACAAGGTTATGCCATTTGGCCTTAAAAATATTGCTGCCACATATCAGCGAGCCATGATATACATATTTTGTGACTACATGTATAAAATACTTAAGGATTACATCGATGACTTATTGACAAAGTCATTACTATGAGAAGATCATGTTGAGGTCCTCAAAAAGGTCTTTGATTACCTTATAGAGCATAATATCAGGTTGAATCCCAAGAAGTGTGTATTTGGCATAACTTCAGAAAAACTCTTAGGGTTCATCATTTCTAATCGAGATATCGAATTAAACCTAGCAAAGGTCAAGGCCATACTTGAAATACATCCTCCCACAAATATCAAATAGCTAAGAAGCTTACAAGGTAAAGTAGCATTGATAAAGCGATTTATCACACAATTATCAGATAAATATCAACCCATGAATCAATTGCTACACAAGGATGTATAATTTATTTGGGATGAGGACTATCAGAAGGTCTTTTTTGAGATTAAGAAATACCTAGAAACACTGCCATTACTAGCTCCACCAAGACCAGATGTACCTTTCTTGCTATATATATTGGCTACTGACTTTGCATTGGGAATCATGTTGGTCCAAAAGAACATGCAAGACAAAGAGAAAGTGATATATTACATCAGTCTCACCTTGGTGAGTTATGAGTTAGGGTATGCATACATGGAGAAGCTATGTTTAATAGTGGTTTTTGCAACAAATAAGTTTCATATTTACATGCTAATTCATACGACGTACGTGATATCCAAACAAAATCCTTTGCAATATATGATGAGCAAGACATATTATAATACATGTACTACAAAGTGGATCATGCTATTGATAAAATTCAATTTGGAATTCATCAGCTAAAATTCCATTAAGGGATAGGTCATAGCTAATCCAATAGCAGAGGTACCTCTTGAAGATAGTAAGCCTCTCATCATATATCTTCTTGATGATGCAGTCTTTGAATTATTAGAATCTCTTGAACCCAAAGAACCATATAACAAATTTGACATGACTTTGTTCTTCAATGGTTTGAAGTGTGAGCAAGAGGGTGGTGTAGGAATTGTCTTCTTCATGCCACAAGGTGCTCCAATAACCTTGTAGTTTAAGCTAGAATTTCCTTGTACCAATAACAATGTTGAATACAAAGCCCTAATATTGGGCCTCCAAATAGCAATCACCATGAATATTAAAATGTTAAACATCTTTGGTGATTCCCTTCTCATTGTCAATCAGGTTAAAGGACTATTTCAATGTATATGTCCTATCCTAAAAGCTTATAAGGATCTTGTTGATACTTATCTAGCCCAGCAAGAGTGGTATAACATCAAGGAAATTCCTTGTACATTGAATAGATTTGCAAACACTATGGTATATTTGGGGTCCTTAATCCCTCAAAATATTTCTACCAATTTTGCTACCATTCATGTAAAGATGCTCTCGCGTGCCATGATGTAGCGTGAGGCTTTCAATAACAAAGAATCATTCAACATGATTCATAAAGAACCAAACCATGAGTAGTTATATAAAGCCAGATAATTTCTCAAGAAGGCACCCCTAGGGGTATTTGATCTCATAAGGTCCTATAGGGAATGGCACCACCATTCACCACAAGGTTGTATCCCAGTCTACATTCACGTGCATGGCAAACCATAAGGGATATAAGTCATATTGTTAGTCGAGGTAGAAGCTTATCAGGATTGGATATCACAATTACATGACTTCCTTAATCTTGTATTAATCCCTTAGGGATTGTTGCATGTCGTGAAATGCACATTTAAGTAGAAAGCAACAAATTATGTCTTGTTAGGAAACATCTTGTACCATCAAAGCTACGATGGAGTTCTACTTCGTTATCTTGAGCCCCAAGAATCAGCATGGGTAATTTCATAGGCTCATGATTGTGCATGTTGTGGTCATTTCAATGGCATGGCCATAGTCAAGCACATCCTTTGAATGGACTATTATTGGCCCACTGTGGTGAAGGATTGCACCACGTATGTCAAGAATTACATTAAATTTTAGCATCATGTTAATCTTATGCACTTGCCATCATAGAACTTACTACCCATTCAGGCAGCTTGGCCATTTTCTCAATGGGGTTTGGATATAATCAGTAAGATCTCTCCTCTGTCATCAAGTTGGCAAACATTTATTATAACGGCTACTGAGTATTTTACAAAATGGATGGAAGCAATTCATTTAACAATGATAATTGAAGCACATATTGTAGAGTTCATACTTCACAATATCATAAGTCATTTTGGGATACCATCCAAAATAATCTTAGATAATGGAACATCATTTAAGAACAAAATTGTGAGGGCTTTGATGTCCAAGTACAATATACAACACATTTTTATGACTCCATACTATACATATGCAAATGGACAAGTTGAGGCTTCAAACAATACAGTGGTAGCCATCTTGAAAAATATGGTACACGATAACCACAAAGATCGGCATATACAACTACCCATTGTATTATGGGCTTATAGGACTAGCATAAGAACACCCACTAGGGCAACCTTGTTTTTTCTAGTATATGGAACTGAGGCCATTATACCCTTAGAGTTGGATATTCCAACCCTACACATCACATTGAAATATTTCATCGATGACAACATGGTAAGCTCACCTCGATCAACTGATGCTTCTTGATGAACATCACATGAATGCTCTTGAGCATCTCCATATTTATCAAGAATACCTAAAATAATATTATAACAATAAATTCCACCTGAGAGACTTTAAATTTGGTGATCTTGTGCTGAAAGAGAACCAATAGAACTCAAACCTACCGTCGCACTTGCGAGATAAATTTACGGCCAACTGGTTAGGTCCATATATCATCTTAGATTAGATTGGACCTGGAATGTATTGCCTACCATTACTTGAATTTTTTGAAGAGCCTAAACCTCTCAATACCCTTTGTCTTAAGGTGTTCCAAACATAATTTCAAAACAATAAAAAAATATGGAAATTTTCAAAATCCATGAAAATTAGAAAGCAATAAAATATAAAAACATTGCAAAACATCAAAACTTCAAAAACATTTACATTATGCATTTTATTTTGTACATGCATTTATTTAATTGCATTATATTTAGGCATTCCCATCCATCGCACCATGCATTAGGATAGGTTGTGAAATATTACAAATGACACCATGTTTGTATTTCAATCATGCATCTATGCATCATCATCATCCATCACCCTTGTGATTAATTGTTTTTTCAACACAACCCCTCATGTTGCTATGAGGAATATACTAGGGGTTTTCATTCATTTAGCCATACCTTGTGGTCTTCTTAGATTTGGTAGAAATCTTGCTTTGTTTTTGAAGATGAGGTCTAGTTTTGACAGCACTTAGCATATCAAAATCCCATCACTAATTAAACACATTAACAATCCTAATTTGGATAAGGAAAGATGAACACTACAAAGTTGTCCTAGTCACCTTAAGCGAAAGGTTTTGTTACTTTCTCATTTTTTCATGCGCAATGGTCTAGAGTGTGGATCATTGACAAAATGACAAGTTCCCCTCTACCCAAGAAATACCTTACCTACAAAAAGGAGAAAATTCCCAAACTCAAATCAAATCCCTTGCTCAAAAAAAAAAAATGAAAAACAAAATACAAAATAAACAATGATTTTTATCACTATATATATGAGCAAGTATCCCAATAAATTGAAGAAAATAAGGGGGTGAAGAGCTTGAATCCCTGGAATGGTCAATACTTGAAAATCATAGAGTGATCCCAAATACAACAATGGGCTGAATGAATCTCACCTGACATTGGGGTAGATCTAAGAAATTTACAAGTGATTAGGTGGCCTGAATTACCTAGTGGTCTAGTGTAACTAAGTCCAAACATAGGATCAAGGTGGATATTTGGTGATCCTCATTACAAAAATGGGCTGAATGAATCTCACCTAGCAATGAGGTAGTCTTATGTCTCATCTAATATATTCATTTGCACACACAAGGATAATGAATAGCTTGGTCTTCATTACAACAATTTTATCTTTCATAAGTCTAGTATAGTAATTATACAACTTTTGATAAGTCAATTATGGTGTTTGAGTCTCATGGAAAACCTCAAAAATTCTCAAATAGCAACAAATCATCAAGCAATCAATCATTAATTTCAATTTTTATTTTATGATATTTTTTTTATTAAGGGGTATTCATAACATAGAATAGATATCGGATGGCTATCAGCAATGATATTTAGATGGACACTAACTATTTTATGCATATCTTTTAACTTACAAAACCTTATAAAGGAAAGAAATATATCATCTCATCTCACATATGGATGTCTAAATGGTTATTTATTATGATAATATTTACTAAATACATTCATAATTGTTATACATTCTGTGGTGTCATCCATTAGATTTTTCAACTCATATTGCATTCATTCCTTATGCTTTAAGTGATTAAAGCATATAGGTTCATTTACATCAGATTACATAATGTAAATAATGCATTACATACATTGCATTCATCATATCATAACATCATAAATTAAATGCATATAAGTAAATCAAATTAAACATGCATTTAACATCTAATATTGCATCCATATGCATACATCATAGTAGTCCATCTACACATATCAATCATAGTATCTAGTCATACATCCATCAGCTAGCTAGTGCATGTCATCAAAACATCACACCATATAATATAAAATCAATGTAACATCTAAGCATTGCATCCATATGCATCTCATAAACATAAAATAATAAAAATGTACACATATAATGAGTCATAATATAAATTCAGATCATATATATATATATATATATATATATATATATATATATATATATATATATAATATATATATATATATATATATATATATATATGTATATATATATTAACAAGAGTACATGGGCATGTGTCAAAAATACGTGTAGGCTACAACTATGTAGGTCCTCAAACCTTACACTAAAAAATGGTACATACATCTAATAAAACATGTACTACATAGGGCCTATGCCTCTTGTCTGGGAGTCTCCTCCACCAACTTCACCCTCTCTATGATTTTGTCTAGATCTGGTGCTCGTGGACCTCTCTATCCTATGAGTCCTGTGACTGGACCATGCAGACAACTGCCCTATCTCCCATGTCCTAGTTCATTGTGACCTTGTAGTTGTAGGTCTCTCTGGCACTATATCACCGAGTAGCCTGACCTCTCCCACCATGAGAGCAATGTGGGCCACATCTGCTACATATTTCTTAGTACCCTCTTGTACAAGGGCATGTAGTCTCTAAATTTCTACTCCCATATCCAACCCTACTAGTGTTGCTATTTTTTGCTTCTTTCCTTGTACGAGACCTTCTCTTGAAGCCCTCAATCTCCCTAGGCCAACATGCAGCATATCATTGGCACTCCATATCAATATATGCAATCCATAGTGGTATTCCCCTAGGGTGATCAATAGTAATGTGCTCCCATGTCCATATCTAGAGTAGTATACTGAATCCAACTCCAATGCGACCCCGCTAGGTGATCTGGTATAGCTTTTCATAGATTTGAACAAGTAGAGCACTCCCTTAGGAGAGAATTAATGGCTCCCACATGGTGCTTGCTAGTAGGTCCTATGTACTTGCTAGGAGGTTCTAGGGGAACCTTGCTCTTGAAGTATCAGGTAGCACAATCTGCATGATAAGATACATCAACATGGTCTATCATCATGAGAAGATCCACTCACGGTACCAATACTCGATGTGCACCCCACCATGCTCATATTCCAACTACACATTATCACTCCTCGTGTAGAATATACTTTGGAAAACTGCATCCTTCGTCATAGTGGCCAAAGATGTGATGGCCTCACCATCTAGGATATGGAAGATGCGGTAGACATCCTCCAAGATCATTGTAATCTCACATGTGGGAAGGTGGAAGTTGTTGGTCCACGCATCCCAATGGTGGGCCAAGGCAGTCATGTATGACTGATCTACCCTAATGGACAGAAGCCATAGCACATAGCTGAAGCCTATGGCCCTAAACCAGTCCCACTTGGAATCACTTAGTCCATCATGGAGCTCACATAGGAGATTTGACTCCCTCACTCTAGCAATAAAAGTATGAAGAGCGATAATAATAAAAATCAATTAAAATCACAAAAACATCAAAAATACACTTAAAAACATAAACAAATTCAAAAAAACTTCAAAAAGGCAAAAAAAATCACAAATGCATTCAAAATGTTCAAAAAAATCAAAATCTTACTTAGAAAATAAAATAAAAAATCAATTAAATCAATCAAAATTAAAAAAAAAAAATCAATTAAATCAATCAAAATTCCAAAAAAAAATTAAAAAATTCTTCTAAAGTTCCTCATCCACGGCTGCCACCCGCGGTTGGTAGCAACGGTCAATTTTTTTACCATTGTGATGCAGGGGCATCCGACAGCAGCAGAGCAATCCTGCATCAACCAAAATTTTCTAAGTGTTTCCAAAATTTGGTTCTATTTCGAAGTATTTAGCAGAAAAAAGGCAGAAGTTGGCGCGACATGTCGTGAATTCACGACATAAACGTGGAGTACAAGCTCACAGCCAAAAATGGTCGTGATATCGCGACACGTGATATCGCGACAGAAACGCGAAACGTAGGCCGAAGGCAAAGGTGGTTGCGATATCGCGACGTGCGATATCGTGACAGAAAATCAAAAACAAGGATCAAAGGCAGAAAAAATAAGGCATGGGTTCGAAGGCGGAAGGCAGAAGGCAAAAGCAAAACTCAAAGGCAGAAAACTCAAGGCAAAGGTTTTGTCACGAAATCACGGCATCTAAAGGAAATTCAGGCAATTCAAAGTTTTTGTCGTGATATCGCGATGTCGCGATGTCATGACGGTTTTCGACGCAAAGGTACGGAGGCAGTTTTTTTCGCGATATCGCGACGTCGCGATGTTGTGACGATTTTCAAAGTTAAGGCATGGAGGCAGTTTTCGTCGTGATATCATGACGAAAACCAAGGCAAGGGGCTCGCAGGAGAAGTGGTCGCGATATCGCGACATGTCGCGATATCACGACCGGTTGAAGACAAATTAAAATTGGACACGTGGACGGTCCCGCGCGCGGGAAAAGAGGTAGCGGGTGCAGATAAATTTTTTTGACAAGGCAATAGTTCCCGAGGGACAGTCTGGCAAACGACGGTTGCAGGGCAAGGGGAGTCTTTAATGTAAGCTTCCATAGCGGATCGGGGCAGTTGCCCATTGATGGAAGGAAATTTGAAAACATAGCAGAGGAAGCGAACTTCGAGATTTTGATTTCATGAATTCGATCAGGTGGGGGCATTAATTGCATAGAGGGCCGAGACCTCGATAAAAACTCGAAATTTGTAATAGTTGAAGGGGGTGTATTTGGGTAAGCTTGCACGCAGAGTGCGAGGGTTGGAAAGCTTCGCCGCGCGCTAGCTATTGTAAGCCTGCGGGCAATTTTTTTTTTTTTTTTATGTTAATGTAAGGATCTCTCAGATTAATGCATGAACATTTCTGGAACTACGTGAGTGAGTCTGCGTGAGTATGTATTTTCCAGTTTTATTGAACGAAAGGAAGGAAATCGCGTGAGTGGAATCATGTTGTCTTTTCCCGGTCCCCTGAGGGACAATCTGGAAAACGACGGTTGCAGGGCAAGGGGAGTCTTTAATGTAAGCTTACATAGCGGATCGGGGCGGTTGCCCATTGATGGAAGTAATTTTGAAAACGTAGCAGAGGAAGTGAACTTCAAGATTTTGATTTCATGAATTTGATCAGGTGGGGGCATTAATTGCATAGAGGGTCGAGACCTCGATAAAAACTCAAAATTTGTAATAGTTGGGGTGGTGGATTTGGGTAAGATTGCACGCAGAGTGCGAGTGTTAGAAAGCTTGGCCGCACGCTAGCTATTGTAAGCCTATGGGCAATTTTTTTATTTTACTGTTAATGTAAGGATCTCTCAGATTAATGCATGAACATTTTTGGAACTGCGTGAGTGAGTCTGCGTGAGTATGTATTTTCTAATTTTATTGAATGAAAGGAAGGAAATTGCGTGAGTGGAATCGTGTTGTCTTTTCTTGGTCCCCTGTCATTGGTATCAGAGCCGAAAGTTCCTGAGTGTGTAACAGATCACCGGACGTGAGGTAGTTACACCAGGATCTGTGGGAAGGCTCATGAAAAAGTGAGTAGAATGCCTCCAAGAAGAAACCTCGTTGGTGGGAGAGGCATGCCGACAGCAGCAGATGTTCGGGCTTTGCAACGGTAAGTTTAGGCCCTGCAAGAAGAACTGCGCAGAGGACATGAACCAAGAAGAGATGCAGACAGTGAAGACGAAGTAGATGAAGAAGAAAATCAGTCTAAAGAAGAAGAGGAGGCTGTAGATCCGACACAAGCCAGACTGTACAAAGCCATATCCCAGATTGGGAAGAGGCTGAAGATGGAAGTTTCCATGTATTCTGAGAACTTGGATCCGAAGGAATTGATCGACTGGATCAATGATCTGGAAGAATACTTCGAGTATGAAGAAGTTGAAGATCTCGAGAGGATCAGATTTGCTAAGACCAAGCTGAAGGGTCATGACAGCTTATGGTGGAAGGGAGTGCAGCTGGAGTGGAAAAGAAGAGGAAAATAATGGATAACAAAATGGGAGTGGATGGCAAAAAAATTAAAAAGACAGTTTATTTCGACAGATTACGAGTTGGATCTGCTAAGAAAAATGCAGAGTTTGAGATAGATGAATAAAACTGTCCAAGAATACACGGAGGAGTTTTATAAAATCTCCATCAAAACTAGCCATTTAGAAGCAAGCAAGGAGAAGGTGGCCCGATATATCAATGGGTTGAGACCCAGTATCCAGGAAGAGTTGAGCTTAGTTCGGGTGAGCACCATTGAAGATGCTTACCAGTTTGCTCTAAGGTTGAAGAAAAATTGAACAGAAGGTTTGAGATCAAGCAAAGAGGAAGAGGGCACGGAGGAAATACTGGTGGAAGAAAAGAGGAAGGAAAAGAGGAGAAGAAGGAAGGAAGTTAGCAGCAGCCAGGATCAGAAGGAAGATGAAGAACCCAAACCCCAAGTTCAGAACAATGGCTACCTAAGAGGAAGAGGTAGATCTGGATGTGGGTATGGAAGAGGAGTGTTTCGGGGAACCTGTTTCCACTGTGGAGAAGAGGGACATCGGGCATATGAGTGTCCCCAGCACCCCGAGAGGGTGAACAAGAAACATGTGGGTCCTGCCAGAGCTATTGTGGCAGAGGAAGATGTTGAATCAGAACATTCTGAAGAAGCTAAGAAAGGAGAAGCAATGATCATGAGGAGAACCATGCTGATTGAGGAAGACAAACCAGAGCAGAGGAGAAGCTTGTTCTGCACATGGTGCAAAGGTTCAGGCAAAGTCTGTAATGTTATTATAGACAATGGGAGTACAGATAACTTAGTCTCCGAGGAGATAGTTGCTAAGTTATAGCTGGAAAGGAGGAGACACCCGCATCCATATCGAATTGCATGGTTGCGAAAGGACCATAGAGCATGGGTTTGTGAACAGTGCTTAGTCACGTTCAATATTGGGAGATACCAGGATGAAGTCTTGTGTGATGTTTTTCCCATGGATGCTTGCCATTTGTTGTTAGGAAGGCCATGGTAGTTTGATCGGAGTGCAGTGCATGATGGTCATGCAAATATGTACTCCTTGATGAAATATGGAGTGTGCCACAAATTAAAGCCAATACAGGCAGTGGATGAGAAGGTGTGTAGCAGTGCCAGAATTTTTCTGGTATAAGGCAGAAAATATTTTTTCCAGGAGATGGGGTTTAAGCAGGTTGCAGGGACAGGTGCCCGTTTGGAGATGTTACAAGAGACGCAGACCAAACAAAACAGAAGTGAAGGTCACTTCTCCATTTACCTCGGGTGTTTGATGCAGGGGCATCCGGCAGCAGCAAAGCAATCCTGCATCAACCAAATTTTTCTAAGTGTTTCCAAAATTTGGTTCTGTTTCGAAGTATTTAGCAAAAAAAAGGCAGAATTTGGAGGGTCGCGAAATCGCGACATGTTGCGATTTCACGACATGTCATGAAATTGTGACATAAAAGTGGAGTACAGGCTCACAGCCAAAAATGGTCATGATATCATGACATGCAATATCACGACAGAAACACAGAACGTAGGCCGAAGGCAAAGGTGGTCGCGACAGAAAATCAAAAGCAAGGATCAAAGGCAGAAAACATAAGGCATGGGCTCGAAGGCGGAAGGCAGAAGGCAGAAGCAAAACTCAAAGGCGAAAAACTCAAGGCAAAGGTTTTGTCGTGAAATCGCGGCATCTAAAGGAAATTCAGGCAAGTCAGAGTTTTTGTCGCGATATCGCGATGTCGCGATATCGCGACGTCGCGATGTCATGACGATTTTCGACGCAAAGGTATAGAGGCAGTTTTTGTCGTGATATCGCGACGTCATGATATCACAACGTCGCGATGTCGCGACAATTTTCAAAGTTAAGGCACGGAGGCAGTTTTCGTCATGATATCGCGACAAAAACCAAGGCAAGGGGATCGCAGGAGAAGTGGTCGCGATATCGCGACATGTCACGATATCGCGACCGGTTGAAGACAAATTAAAATTGGACACGTGGACGGTCCCGCATGCGGGAAAATAGGTAGCGGGTGCAGATAAATTTTTTTGACAAGGCAACAGTTCCCGAGGGACAGTCTGGCAAACGACGGTTGCAGGGAAAGGGGAGTCTTTAATGTAAGCTTCCATAGCGGATTAGGGCAGTTGCCCATTGATGGAAGGAAATTTAAAAACGTAGCAAAGGAAGCGAACTTCGAGATTTTGATTTCTTGAATTCGATCAGGTGGCGGAATTAATTGCATAGAGGGCCGAGACCTCGATTAAAACTTGAAATTTGTAATAGTTGAAGGTGGTGGATTTGGGTAAGATTGCACGCAGAGTGCGAGTGTTAGAAAGCTACGCCGCGCGCTAGCTATTGTAAGCCTACGGGCTTTTTTTCTGTTAATGTAAGGATCTCTCAGATTAATGCATGAACATTTTTGGAACTACGTGAGTGAGTCTGCATGAGTATGTATTTTCCAGTTTTATTGAACGAAAGGAAGGAAATCGCGTGAGTGGAATCGTGTTGTCTTTTCCCGGTCCCCTATCACATTAGGATTTGAAGTCAGTCATGGCTACCACTTGTGGCTATGGGAAAGACATTTTTCAAGGTCATTTCTCACCCCATTAACCCCAAAACCCAAAAAAATAACCCTCCCTAGCTAACTAGCCTAGTCTAATCTTAACTAGGGTGAGAATTGTTACCAATAGTTTAGTGAGTTCATTTTTCTCATTAATTAATTTTGTTCATTTTAAGTTGGTAATTCAATAAGTGAAGTTTGCAATGCTACCTTGGTAGCTCTAGCTCCGCCACAGGTGGAAACCTCCAGTTGGTCTGCCATATGGGTAGTTTGTAAGGTTTTTCAGTGGTGTTTCATGTTAAAAGTTCAACTTCACCTCTTAGAGCTCTCTTGGTAGCAGTTGGTAAATGGAAATAATGAATTTGAAAATGATATATTTTTCTTTTATATTTCCAATTTGGCCCTCATCCGTGGTTGGTAGTTGTAGGTGTATAATTAGGGTTTTTCTACCATGGGTCAGAGTCGCGGCTAAGGAATTTGCCAAAATTAGCTGCAACTAACAACCGCGGCTAGCAACCAGCAATAAATACCCTTAAAATTTTACCATGACGGGTTTCAAAATGTAAAATAAAAAATATTCAACAGACCAAAACCCTCAAAAAATTCAAAAAATATTTGTTGGGCAAAACATTGGTTAGTTTTTCTATGGTTCAATTAATTGCCTCCATTTAATTGTCAACCTGGGGTAGCTCGTAGTCTTGTGAGCAGCCGTGCAAAATCTATGCTTGTAATTTCTCCTTCGGAGATGAGTCCCTTGGATTATGGTTTTGGGGGTATTTGGTATTCGTTGAAGTTTGTATTTAAACCAATAATCTCATGCTAAGTCTAAGAAAATAAGACTGAAAAATGTTTAAAATCTAAATGACTACCTTGTTGGAAATCACAAAAAATAGGGGAAATAACTGGAAATAAATTAATCTATGAAAATAAATGCAAAAAATAGGGGAAATAGGGAAGAACTCTATTGTAAGTGGGCCCACGCTTCCAGCAGGTTCTGCCCATGGTAAAATGATCACCGGACGCTTTTAGAAGATGTTTTACAGGAAAATATGCAGAGATTTTATTAACAGTTGCAGCAGAAGAAAATTACAAGAAATTCTAGGGGGTCTTCTTCAGGGGTGGCCTACATATTTATAAGATATGCAGCCAACCCTATTACAATTCTTAAGATGAATCAAAAAATGATTCGTTATTACAACTATTTGCTTAATTAGAGGAATCGGGAAAAATATCATGATATTTCAGCGTATTCTATTTCTAGAATACACTAATATTTATTTGCCTGATTTACAAAAATGATTTATGTATCAGCTAGAATATGGGTGATGAGTCACCTTTGACATTGTCCCATATTCAATTTCAATGTTGGAATTCCTTTCATGTTGGTTGCTGAAGTTTCGCTCTATTCTACCGACCATAGAGTCATGCTGAAGTTTGGTGTTAATGGAAATCAGGCATCATGGTTGAAGAAGTTGGGAAGCAGGCGCCTTGTATGTAAAAGTCGGGAAGCAGGCACCTTCCATCATATAATGGGAAGTAGGCACCTTCTACCATACAATGGGAAGCAGGCACCTTTCTCATAATAGGAAAAGCAGATGCCTAACGGGAAGCAGGTGCCTAACAATTAAGTGTCGAATAGAAGTTAGGTACTTCAAAGGAATTTGGGCACCTGACTTCGTACCTCTTCATCGATATTCCATAGATGTTTTTCCTTCATTAAATTGCAAGTGCCAGGTCCGAGTGGGACCTCGATGAAAACATGCCAAAATGCAACAATTTCCACTAAATCTACACAAATTACACTTAAAGACAAATATTAGAAAACATGCAAAATAAACTATTAATTATATATATAATTTCCATAAAACATTTATATCTACAAGAATATATGCCGCACATTATGGGGAAAAGAGTACAAAAAATGAGCAATTATGTGGCTCATCATCCCCCCATGCTTAAGGGGTGGCACGTCCTTATGCCACTTTGAACTAGTAATTACCAGTTCTATTCACTTCATCCCAATAAGCCCTATTGGTCTATGTCCTCTTCTTCTTAGCGGCCTTGGCTTTCTCTTTGTCCTAGGGCTTTCACCCCTTTGATGCCTTGGGAGCGACTATCTCCTGACCCTACTACTTCTAGCATTTGTTGCATCAAAGTGGTTCACTTGGCCCTGCTCTCTTCTTGGGTGGTTCTCTAGTCCAGGCCACCTTACCTTTATCAATATTCAGATAATAACCAGAGAAACTGGTGGCATCCTTCTGGAATGCAGGCTCAACCATTTTCTAGTACTCATGGTGAGGTGGTAACTTTTCACCCATAGGCACTGATTCTTTATCACCAAATGGGATGCTTGATTCCTTAGCAACCTTGGCTGTGGGCAAATCTACCCCTATTGGGTCAAGCTCAGGTTCAGATTGGACCTCTTTCTTTGCCACAGGGGGAGTTCTGCTGCTTGATGCCAGATCTTCCTATTGCATAAGGCCTAGAAATCCCATCCTTTTAAAATATGCCTGCATCCTTGAAGGCTTTCCATCCTCCGACCCATACAAGTACCAGAACTACTCAGGTTGAGCAACTAGAATTTTCCTATGAGGCCTGCTAGATTGCTCCTTAGCCTCCTTCTTTGATTCCTTGAGGGCTTTCTTGGAGGCCTTCTTCCAATTCTTCTTATCTACCTTAATTTCCTCCTTAAGCTCCTCAAATTTCTATTTTTGGGTAGCAAACAAATTCTTTGTTGCCTCCCATTCTTCATCAAAATCTAACTCTGATTCCTTATCAGATTCGATGCCTAATGCCTTCAACTCGACAACTCTCACTCTAGTTCTGGGTCATCACTGAGATGGCCTTATGGCTTTTTATTTTGATCTCAGCTTGATTTGTTGTACCCTAAGGTGTGTTGGTGCAACCTTTATTTCCTGGGGTATAGGGGATTCAAGCTATTGAGCCTCTTTTTCCTCTACAATAAATTGCTGCTCAATAGGGACTACTTCTTCCTCTTGAGGTTGTCCAGCCCCTACATCAACTAGAGAGTGCTCTACCTCTCCCTCCTTACCTAAAATTTGAGGCTCTTCGACCTCCATATCCTTTTCCTCCTCATCTCCTTCCTTTGTAGGTTGTTCTACATTTTGAGGTTCCTCAACTTCAACTTCATCCTCCTAAATTATCTACTCTACAGAGGGAGACGTAGAATAGGGCTGCTCTACTTCCATTGTAGCAACATCTCCCTATTCTATTTCTATATCAATAGGGGGCACCTCTATTGCCCCATCGGTCTACACTACTACATCAACTTTGGATAGTTACTTAACTCCTCCTAATCCACCCTACAACTACAATTGTCTCTATAATTACCAAATTATTTGATACAATTCATGCATTTTTAATGCAGCCTCCTTTTGGGACTCCTCAAATAGAGCTCATTCTTCTTTAAATTTGGCTTCCCAAGTGGAAGCCTACTCTCTTAAAACCTCATTAAATCCTCCACCTAGCCTTCTAGTGGTACATCTTCCATGGCCACCTCCTATTGAGGAGTTGGCCCACTAGAAATATCCTATAAAATGTGGGCCATGTACTCCTCCCTATTGAGCTCATCGATTGGTATCTCCTCATCAGATGAGCTCGAAACCACCCTTGATGCCTTCATTCTTCTACTTTACATCCTAGTGGAAATAGGCATGAAATCCTACTCTACCTCATATTCAAATTGAGGTGCAGAAGGAGACAGAGCCTATCCTACTTCCTCCTCAAATTAGGGAAAATCAAGGGATGAGGCATATCCTACTTCCCCTATAGTTCCTACAGGCTAGGATGCAGGCACCATTTCTACATATTCTATCACCCCTTGGGCCAACTGTTCATTCTGAATTGGCACCTCCCCCTCTGCTTGTGCCCCTACCACTGCACTAGTGCCCATAACTTCCTCAATTATCACATTTCTATGTGACTCTACATATCACACCAAGGCCAAAATCAGGCCATGGTGAGCCAGGGTAGAGGTGGTGCCTACCTAGTATCACCTAGCCTCATATTTTAGGGTGCATGCAAGGTAATGGGGGATATTGATTTTATCCCCATGTAGGATGTGATTGAGAAAATAGAAGTGGTTGGCATTCAGATGAGAGTACCTACCAGAGCATGTAAAGAAGTGGATGATCTACTCAAAAACTACCCTCCAAAGCTTAAGAATGTGTCATTTTGGCAAGCTAGTGCACGTCAGGTACTCGATTGGTGCTCCAAAAAATATTTACGCATAGAGGGTAAGGTTATCCTCCTTGTACATGCACTCCCTTATAAGAGGGAGGCTCATAACTCTAGTGATGTAGTCCTCAATGACTGGGATCTCCAACCCCTGCATGTGCATGACCCCATCTCTCATCGATATCACAAATTCATTTACCACCATCGTATCCTAGCCTTGACTGACCAGTCGATAGTAGTCCATCCATTCTACAACATCCAACTATGTTTGGACATCTACAGAAATGCTCGAGCAATCGATCAACTCACTCTTCTTAAGGTCATGATTCTTTAATTTCCCCCCATGCTTTTCCTTTAGCTCACAATTCACTCAGGGATGCTTCTAATTCCTCTTCAAATTGCTATTGTGTTGTACTTCTCTATTTTTTCTTTCTTCTCTCTAAAGGTGCCTTCATAGTAGCTGGTAAACAACTTTTTAAAACAATTACATCCATGCACGTAGGTGGTTAATTACCATAATCAATAGTGATTATGGTTATCCATAGTAAATTTCCTTTGAGCATGTGCTCGATTGTGCGGAGATGATAACCATAAACTATCGACCAATCAGAGGCATGCCATGCAACACCATGCCAAGTGGATTTGTTCAAGTGGTTAAGGTAATAATGGGGGGTTGTGCTGACACATTTCCATAGACACACATGTTCATGAAAATAATATAGACAAGAAACAAAAAATTTAAACATGCACCTAAATTTGTTTCATGGGTGCATATGCATAGATATTCATGGTGCATCGCTATTGGATGGTGTTTGATGATTGGGAAAACTGCAATGAACAATGGTGGTCATGGTTCCCATGCAATGAATTTTCTTCGACGTGATTGGTTCTTGGTAGCTGCAATGTGGCTTATTTAAGAAATCCTACAAAATTCAAAATAAAAATTAGAAAAACGTATCTCCTTGGGATGACAAACATCCCCTCCTCAAAAGTTGATTGTTGTCAACTTTTAATTTTATCCATGGTAGATTTGACTTTGCACATGCATGGGGTGCTGACGTGGCTCGAGCCACATCCCAATGCTGACGTGTTATTCTATCAAGGTAGAAAATGGCCATAATAAATGGAAATCAGGCACCTTTTTCATATGGAAATCAGGCACCTTCTTTTCGAATTATGGCATGCAAGTGCCTTGGAAATTGAAAATAGGCACCTTAGGAATCAGGTACTTTGCTTAACATGGGAAGCAGGCACCTTAGCAATCAGGTACTCTACTTAACATGGGAAGCAGATACCTTAGAAATCAAGTGCTTATGCCTAACATGGGAAGCAAACACCTTTTTGCTAACTATCAAGTGTCATACTTATAAAACAAACTTTATACAAACTCAACTTTTTTTACATATGCTAAGAATATTTGGTGTCAATTTTCTAAAAACTAGAAGTCAGTCATTCTCCTAAAAAATTAAGAGTCAGGCATTGATCTACCAGAAAATGGGATGCAGGTACCATCTTCATAACATACTAGGAGTCAAGTACCATAAAGCGTATAATGGGAAGCAGGTACCTTCTACCGTATAATGGAAAGCAGACACCTTCCATCATACAATGGGAAGCAGGCACCTTCCACCGTACAATGGGAAGTAGCACCTTCTCTCATAATGAGAAGCAGGTGCATTCCCATAAAATACAAAAAATGGTGCTTTTATTTTATTCAATGGGTGTTGACTTGTCCTTGTATATGCATTATCAGGTTGATCAGGCCCTTCAGTGCTTTTGATTGAAAAATAGGAACAAATTCAGCATCCACCCCTAAACCAACAATTGAGTGTTTTATTGTCCAAAGAGACCAATCCAAACACTCTTGTGCAGGTTCAGGTTTAGTATTCCCCTTCTGAGGGATGAGCTACTCCTATTACTAGAAATCTGGAAATGCATAGGTTCATGGATCCTATGCCTATTAGGCCTAGGTTTCCCAAGTTGCCTAAGGATTGCACAAAGGGCATTGTTCCTGCAAAACAAAAACACAACTAAAAAAAGAAAAATTTGAAAGAATAATTATCTTTGGGACTATGTGGACTAGGTCCACATCTTACTGACTCAAGATAAAATTAGAATCAACTGGGGTTTCCCCCATGCCTAAACTAGACTCAATCATATATGCTTCAGACACATGGTATGGATGTAGGTGGTGGCCATTGACTATTAAGGTAATGTTGTTATCATCTATTATTATAATCCTTACAACCCCATTGTTGATGACTTCAATCACTTCATATGGCCCCATCCAATGTTGCATGAGCTTACCCTTCCTTTCCTAGAACCGAGAATCATAGAGTAATGCCCATTCTCCCACTTTAAGCTACTTTGGCCTGGTGTGGTGGTCATGCCACTTGGCCCTTTATTTCTGAATGATCTCTATTTTTTATAGAGCCTCAAGGTGGTATTCATCCAACTAATTAAGCTATTGAATTCTATCTTTTTATGCATCATCCAGATTTATATTCAATTCTATAGTAGTCCTAAGTGTTTTGACTTCAAACTCTATAGGCATCATGGCACTTTTCCCATAGACTAACTAAAATGGTGTGAAACCAGTAGTAGTCTTCCAGGTGGTCCTGTAGGCCCACACTACTTCTAGTAATCTAGTAGCCCAGTCCTTCCTATGTTGTTGTACTATCTTTGTCAGGATATTTTCCAACTCTCTATTGGTCACCTCAACTTGCCCATTCACCTATGGATGGTAGGGAGTGGTTTTGTTATGCCTGATTTTGTATTGTTGCATGAGTTCTTGGATCATCCTTGAAGTAAACTGAGGTCCTTGATCTATTGTGATCTCCCTTGGGACCCCAAATCTTGTAAAAATTGATGAATACAAGAAATATGCTATAGTTTTCTCCTTTGAATCATGCAAAGCCTGTACTTCAACCCACTTTGTCACATAGTCAATACAAACTAGGATATACCTCTTACCTCATGACTATGGATTAATAGGTCCTACGAAGTCCATCCCCCATTTATCAAATGGTTCAATGTGAACATGTGGTTGGAGTGGCATCTCATCTCTGAGAGTAGGTCTACCCATCCTCTGACATTGATCACACTAGCTCACATGCTTGGTTGCATCCTTGAATAGTGAAGGCTAGTAATAACCAACTTGCAACACTTTATATGCAGTCCTTCTTCCTACAAAATGGCCACCACAAGGTTCATCATGGCAAGCCTTCAATATTTCAATTATTTCATTCCCAACAACACATCTTCTCATGATTTGATCAGGTCCTATTTTAAATAGGCACCCATCAATCCATGAAAAATCTACACTTTTCTCAATTAAAGTCTATTTTTCATGAGGTAAAAGTGTAGGGGATACTTTACCAGTGGCTAAATAATTAGCCATATCTACGTACCAAGGTATCTGATCATTTAGAGAAAACAAATGCTCATCTAGAAATTGGTCTTCTATAGTTGCATAGTCTGGAGGTGTCAACCTGGACAAGAAATCAGCTACCACATTGTCCTTTCCTAGCTTGTCCACTATTGTCACATCAAATTCCTACAAGAGCAACAACCATATGATAATTCTACCACTAATCCCAGGTTTGTTTGTCAAGTATCTGATCGTTGAGTGGTCAGTGTGTACAAATACCTGGTAACCTGTAATATAATGATAAAATTTGTTAAGAGCATGTATTACTGCAAGAAACTCCTTCTCTGTGATAGTATAATTGAGTTCAACACTTATAAGGTTTTTACTAACATAATAGATGGCATAAAAATCATCACCATATTTCTATCCCAGTACTAAGCCTATTGCATTGTTAGATGCATCAACATATATGTGAAAAGGTATGGTCCAATTTGGACCTCTCAACACTAGAGCAGTAATTAGTTTTTCCTTTAAAGTGTTGAATGCTTGTTCACATTCTTCAGTCTAGACAAACTCTGCATCTTTAGTTAACAATGTGGTAAGAGGTTTAGCAGTTTTTCTAAAGTCTGATATAAACCTCCTATAGTAACCGGATGATCCTAGGAAACTATGGATATCCTTTTGTGTTTTGGGAGTAGGCAGGGTTTGGATGACTTCAATTTTATTTCTATCTACTTTGATCCCATCTACAGAAAGGTGATGTCCTAAAACTATCCCTTCCTACATCAACATATAGCATTTCTCATTGCTTAAGGATAGGTTAGTTTCCTCACAATGTTTAAGTGTCTTTTCTAGATTTTCTATGGCAATTTCAAAAGTTTCACCATATACAGTGAAATCATCCATATATACCTCCACAGTCTCTCCAATCATATCTAAAAAAATGCTAAGAACTACCCTCTAAAAGGTGGCAGGTGCATTGCATAGGCCAAATGGTAAAACTCGGTAAGCAAATGTCCCCCATGGACAAGTGAAGGTGGTTTTATCTTGATCTTCCTCCCCTATTTGGATCTGATTGTATCCATTGAACCCATCCAGGAAAGAAAAGTACTTCTTGCCTACTAAGGTGTCAAGGACCTGATCTATAAAGGGTAAAGGGAAGTGGTCCTTCTTGGTTGCTTTATTCAACAACCTGTAATCAACACAAATTCTCCACTTTCCATTCTTCTTGGGCACCACTACCAATGGTGATACCCACTCACTATCTGAAATGGGGTAGATGAATCCAACTGTGAGAAGTTTTTGTAATTCTGCTTTGACAATTTCTTTCATAGTTGGGTTCATTCTCCTCTATGGTTGTCTTACTGGTCTAACCTGGTCTTCCAGATATATCCTATGAGTACAGGTCTCAGGAGCTATTCCTCTCATGTCAGAATACTCCCAAGCAAAGGCATCTTGATGTTTTTCCAATGTTTGTTTCAGTTTGGTCTGTTGTTCAGCTATCAACTGGTTATCTATGTTCAACATTCTACCAGGTGCAACTTCTATTTGCTGAATATGGTGGTCTTTCACTAATGGCAACTCAGGAGGAGGACAGGAGGGTTCTCCTTGAAAAAAGTGAGATATCATCTTATCCTCATCACTTTCATCTTCCAACTCCTCAAGTGTCATCACAGGTTGGATTATTGATAGACCATCAATATTTTGATTCTCATCCTCAAGTTCTCCCAACAAATCTGAAGACTATGTAGGTGGATGTATGATCAATTTCTTTATATTCTGACCATCTAAAATGGTCATTTTCCCATCTCTACAACTTATGTAAGCATCAACTATTGCCAACCAAGGTCTACCTAAGATTAATGGGTATCCACCTAGTCCAGATTTAGATTGTAGCACTAAGAAATCTATTGGATACTCCCATGCATCTACTACAATAGTGATATCTTCCAGTATTCCTTTAGGGAGTACTGTAGATCTATCTACCAACTACAACATAATTTTAGTGGGCTTCAGATTAGTCAATTTTAGTTTTTGCATGGTCTCCTAGGGCATGACATTGATGGCAGCCCCCAAATCTACTAGTGTGTTGGGTAAAACATAACCTTCTATTTTTACAATCAGCATAGGGCTTCCTGGATCTGTGTACTTCTAGTTGTAGGTATTCCCTAACATGAGGTCAGCTAACTGACCTACCAAACTGATTGTTTTAGCTGGTTTCCTCCTTGGTTTCTTGAGGCACAACTCTCTTATGGCCTTTCCATAAATAGGTATGTCTCTGATGGCCTGAAAGAGAGGTATTGTGACTGTTAAGTTTTTTAAACTAGAGAGGATATCAAACTCTATTTGTATTGGTTTCTTGGGTTCCTACAACCTTTGTGGAAAAGGTGGAACCTCCTCTTTGTTATGTACAAGTGTTGATTCTTCTTCTACCTCTTCTATAAGGGGTGATTCCCATTTCTCTATTTCTATTGGTTCCTCTTCTTCTACAAGAGGAGTGACTTCTACACCTACTTGCTTTCCTGACCTTAACTAGATAGGATCACAATCTACCTTAATATTATACATAGGGTACATCTCATTTTCCATATGATAGGTTGGCTACTGCTTGTTGTTTGGGTTTGTTGTTGGTTGTGTTGGTAACTGAGGAGTCCTTGGAGTAGGAAGAGTAGGTAGGCTTGGTTATGGTGGAGTTGGAGTAGTATGTTGTGGATACTGATTCCAAGCATTCTGATTTCTCCACTACTACCTAGGTTATTGGTATTGGTTCCAAGGGTAAGGGTTGTAAGGATTAGCTCCTTGGGGAAATGGATTCCAAGGTTGTTGACCATACCAACCCATGTTGGGTGGTTGGGCTTGACCTTGGTTTTGGTAATTGCTACCCCCATAGGATGACATTCCTGATTGCATATTGTTACCCATAGGAGACTATTGCTAGTTCCTCCTATTACCCATGAAGTATACCTCTGCTACTTCAGGTTCCTCTTTAGATTTCATTAATTATGGACACAACTTTGTTTTATGATCCTTCTTACAAACAACACATACACAAACTTTGTTTTTTGGGCACTCATTTCTAGGGTGTTTGCCTCTGCATTTAGGATAGAAGTAGGCCAATGCTACCTCATTCTCTTACTTATTTCTCTGAAGTAGAAGGGTATCCATTTGAAGAGCTAGAGATGATAACATCTCACTCTTAAGGTCCTCTAGCATGTTGCCTATTTCTATTTTAGTGATAGTGGTTGATTGCTTCACATTTCTAGGGGTTAACTTACCCTTTCTTCTTGAAAAATTTTGACACAACTACCGAATATCATCCATTTGGTGTTGGTAAATGTCTCCCCCAGAGATCATGTTTAAAGCTTCCAAGGATTCATTTGTCAGTCCTTTCAAAAAAATGCTTCTTAGGGACCTATCTCCTAGTTTTGAATGGGGTGATCTTTGCAAATTGAAGCTAAACCTATCCCAATATTCTTCCATAGATTCCCCTTCCTTTTGGGTCATGTCTAGGACTTCCTCTCTTGCATCTCTTGCTCTACCAAAATCCTGATACTGATCCAGGAAAAGTTTCTTCAACTATTCCCAGGTAGTTATCCGTTTATCCCCTAAGCTGATGAACCAGCACAAAGTTGAATCATCAAGGGTGGAAGGGAATAATTTTAGTTTTTGAGCATCTATGGTGTAATCCATAGATCTACATAAAACATCAAATTTAAATAGGAACAGGTCTGGATCTTCTATTGGTAGTCCTCTAAAGGTTGGAAGGTGGGCAGGAGAGATGTGTTTCATCTTGTGATCTCCTCCTACCTCTCCTATTGGAAAACTAAAACTAGTGGATGTTTCCTCTGGATTTTCTACCATTCTATCCACTACTGGAGTTTCTACCCCTACTACTTTCAAAGCAGCTATCAATGCTTCTAGTTCATTTCTTTTATCCTTCAGAAGGATGGATAAGTCAGCATTTGAGATAGTTCCATCTAATACTACTTGCCAATATTCAACATTCAGTAGATCTTCCTCAGATTGAACTCTACTTATCTTTGATCCTGCTCTAAGATTCTATTGGATTATTTCAGAAGGATCCTGTGCAAATAGTGGGTGTTCCCACCAATGCACAGGTGGAGATTGTAATGGTGAGAGTTCAATATCAGGTTCAAGTTCTACTAAAGTAGAAGGATTCTGAGAAACAACTTCTTTATTTTTGACAAAATGACCATCTAGTCCCTTATTCTTAGGTGGACTCATACAAAGTTTCAGATGAAGGTTTCTGAAGAAAACACTCTAAACTACTATAACTATGCTTCCTTCAGAACAAGAAATTACAATGGCTACTCCCCAACAATGGTGCCAAAATGTTGGGCAAAACATTGGTTAGTTTTTCTATGGTTCAATTAATTACCTCCATTTAATTGTCAACCCGAGGTAGCTCGTAGTCTTGTGAGCAGCCGTGCAAAATCTATGCTTGTAATTTCTCCTTCAGAGATGAGTCCCTTGGATTATGGTTTGGGGGGTATTTGGTATTCATTGAAGTTTGTATTTAAACCAATAATCTCATGCTAAGTCTAAGAAAATAGGACTGAAAAATATTTAAAATCTAAATGACTACCTTGCTAGAAATCATAGAAAATAGGGGAAATAACTAGAAATAAATTAATCTATTAAAATAAATACAAAAAATAGGGGAAATAGGGAAGAACTCTATTGTAAGTGGGCCCACGCTTCCAGCAGGTTCTGCCCATGGTAAAATGATCATCAGACGCTTTTAGAAGATGTTTTACAGGAAAATGCTCAGAGATTTTATTAATAGTTGCAACAGAAGAAAATTACAAGAAAGTTTAGGGGTCTTCTTCAGGGGTGGCCTGCATATTTATAAGATATGTGACCAGCCCTATTACAATTCTTAGGATGAATCAGAAAATGATTCGTTGTTACAACTATTTTCTTAATTGGAGGAATCGGGTAAAATATCATGATATTTCAGCATATTCTATTTCTAGAATACATCTGATATTTATTTTCTCAATTTACATAAATGATTTACGTATCAGCTAGAATATGGGTGATGAGTCACCTTTGACATTGTCCCATATTTGATTTCAATGCTAGAATTCCTTTCATGTTGGTTGTTGAAGTTTCGCTTTATTCTACCGACCACAGAGTCATGCTGAAGTTTGGCGTTAATGGAAATCAGGTATCATGTTTGAAGAAGTCAGGAAGTAGGTGCCTTATATGTAGAAGTTAGGAAGTAGGCACCTTCCATCATATAATGGGAAGTAAATACCTTCCATCGTACAATGGGAAGTAGGCACCTTTCATCATAATGGGAAGTAGGTGCCTAACGGGAAGCAGGCGCCTAACAATTAAGTGTCGAATAGAAGTCAGGCGCTTCAAAGGAATTTGGGTGCCTGACTTCATACCTCTTCATCGATATTCCATAGATTTTTTCCTTCATTAAATTGCAAGTGCCAGGTCCGAGTGGGACCTCGATGAAAACATGCCAAAATGCAACAATTTCCACTAAATCTACACAAATTACACTTAAAGACAAATATTAGAAAACATGCAAAATAAACTGTTAATTATATATATAATTTCCATAAAATATTTATATCTACAAGAATATATGTCGCACATTATGGGGAAAAGAGTACAAAAAATGAGCAATTATGTGGCTCATCAACATTCACATAATTCAAAAATCAAACGTGTCTCGTATTCAATCATTTACCCTATACACTTGGCAATTGTAGGGACTTGCGATCAATGCAATTTGGCAAGATGAGTAATTCACCATAAGGCCATTTGGGGTAAATTAGTCACCATTGACTTGAAATGACTTGAATTCAATCCTAAAGAAGGCCACAACGGTTGGACTACCCCACCAGAATAAGGTATTTATTTCATTTCTCCTATGATATTTTTAGTAAATCATCAACAATAGTGATTCAACATAGACCTAATTGGATTTGCTATTATTTTGATTTCCTAAGAAGGTCATTACGACCAAACTACTCCACAGGATAGAGATGTACAATTACTATTAACAGTTGAAATCACGACTGAATTAGGCCTTGCCAAATAATAACAAAGTGTAAAAGTCGTAAAACGTTCAAATTATTCATCTTGGTCAAGTGACTCATCGCTTTATTCAATATCCTACCCTCATCGACTTGTCACTTGAGGGGTTAGTCATAATATCAATAATCATAATCAAATTGAACAAGATATCACTCGATCTTGTCAAATTGTGTTCGTCTTGCGAATCATTACCAACAACTATCATAAGCTTACGCTTTTCTATGGAAAAAGCAAATATGACAATTAAGTTAGTAGCTTCCACCTATTGAAACAATTATAGCTTGACTATCCAATCACTGTGGATACATGAAAGCTTTGCAAATTAAGCATTCCCTTAGTTGGAAGCAATTATTCTAAGATGCACGTCCTTTTACAGGACTGGGCATCTAATGTTGATTAGATCAATGATCATCATTCGACCTACAAAATGGCTTTAGGTAGTTTATTTTTGCTCAGTTTTGTGCTTTCGCATAGCACATCCCAAAAGGGGCATCTGTAGACACCTTAAACGTGTCATGTGTAGGGGAATACTCATATGGGTATCCTAACAGACCATATGAATGATCTTGGACCATTCCAAGACAGAGAAGTGGCTTTAACCACTCAATTTAGGTAGCTTTGTACTACTCAGCCTTAGCCATAGTTGACACCCACAACTAACAAAGCTAGTTGTGCCTCAAAGCTGCGGCTAGTCTTGAAACTATTTTGAATTACTGAGTGAAGACAAATTCAGTTACAATGACCATGGCAATGGATTTCAAGTGGTTTCAAGTAGGGAAGCATCAATAAATTTCCTCCCAACTATTCCAACCTCTTGGTTCTTGATCTTGGCTTCTCCATGAAGCCAATATTAGGAATTGAGAGTGCTATAATACCCCCCTCAAAATTGGGGAAAATTTTGAAGAAAGTGTCAATTTTCATGTAGCAAAGCCTTGCCAAATTGGAGAGCCATTTGCAATCCTTGAGGAGTGCCTTCATGCTACCAAATTTGGAAATCATGATTGCATTCGAAGTTATGGAGGTTTCAAGAGCTTGAGGAGACCATTCATCCACAATTGAACCACTTCCATTAAAAATTCAAAGAATTTACATCGCCAATCAGTTCTAGAACACAGAGGTGACCCTTGATCATCAATTACCTAGAAGAATTTAATATTTAGATCCTGGTTACAATAGAAAGAACACTTTCACCTCAATCATGACAATCAACGACGGCTAACAGAGCCAGCTGCACCTTAGACCCATGGTGAGGATTTGACATTTAATTTCCCTATTTTTAGCCATAGGAATTTCATTCAAAACATGCAATTAGGTAGATCTGACATAGATTATATTTCCTTCATGCTTTTGTATGGTTAATCTTAGAATTTAGAGGTAGCTTTTCTCTATTTCCTTTTATTTTGTTAATTTGCACTATTTTCATTATATTTGATTCATTTCAAGTTTTAATGGAAGATTATGCATCATAATAGTTAGATTTATTGCTTTCTTAACATCCTTTACAGTAATCTAGAGATTTTATAATCATCTTTGCAAGTTTCCATGCTTTCTTGCTATATTTGTACTAATTCATGTAAATTCCTATTAAGAGCCTCATCATGAGAGGCCTCCTTTGTTTCTAACTCTCCTATGTTGTTTCTTGAATGTAGATTTACAAGATCTAAGCATATTCAAAGCATTATTGGTAACATATTCCTCCGATCAAGTGAGAAGAAGGATTTCTTGAGCGTTGAGAAAATTATGTCTATAATAAGAGCCTACGTATTGCACCATCCCCTTTGAGGGGCTCAAAAATTGTATCAATTATATCAAATAATTTGGTATCCCTAAGAGGGACGTATTTGTAAAAGATATTTGCAATGTTAATATAAAGAGGTTGTTCTTTCTTGTTCAATTCATTGTTATTCGTCTTTTCATGCTTTAATATTTGGTATAATTGATGCAATAGCATAGTTGTATGCTTTTAGAGTGGTAAAACAAACACCAAGATATTTCAACTTAGAATAGAGTGACCCAAAGTTATTCTAAAGGGATAATTGATATTGGGTGTGAGACAAGACCAGGTAGATCATTAGTTGTTATTACTACTTAGAAGGAAATTTCCAAGGAGTTGGTTGATGGAACTCAAGAAACTTTAAATTTTGGAGTGGGGAAGAAGATTTCCACTAAAAAAAAGAGATGAAAATTTTATACTAGAACATTAGGGGCCTTAATGCCCTTTAAAAACATTGTTTGGTGTATATCCTTAGAAGAGAAAATAGTCTAGATATTTTTTGTTACAAGAAATAAAACTATACCATATTGAAATTGATAGGGTTCAAAAGGTAATTTGAAAAGAGGTAGGTTGGGAATGTAGCAGAGATTTAGCAGCTTCAAGGGGGCTCTTGTCAGTGGTAATGAATTGATGGATGTAGAGCCCAAAATAATACCTTATACTTGGAGTAATAAAATACTTGGAGATCAACTCGTTCATCTTTGATTAGATAGGATGTTAATTTCATAGGAGAGATTGACCATTTTTGGTGATTCCACACTCACTACAATTCAAAATATTGGATCATATCATAACCTAATCATTTGGGAAATTTTAGAGGAAGGAAGGAAGTACAATAACCTTTTTAGCTTTGAATTAATGTGCTTAAAACATAAGGATTTTGACTCCAAAATTGAGGAATGGCAATAGAAAGATTTTTTAGGACCCAAACTTGATCAAATAGTATGAAAATTAGGATATATCAAGCAAAATATTAAGTTCTGGAATAGAGTGGTGTTTGGAAATCTTTTTAAGAGGAAATATGAAGTGAAACAACAATTAATAGATCTAGATATCGGGTTGAATCAGGGGAATATCATAAATGAATTTAGACAATAAGAGAAGGAGCTTGTTATAGAATACCATAATATCTTAGCTAGTGAGTAAGTTCATTGGAAACAAAAGTCTAGTATTAGATGGCTGGAGGAAGGGGACTATAATACAAAGTTTTTCCATGTTTCTACTCTCTATAATAAAATTTATAACAAGATCAAGGAAGTTGTTAAACAATATGGATCAGTAGTCAATAAGCTCGATGATATTTGGGAGGAGGTAGTGAATTATTTTAAGAAAATCTTAGGAACTTAGGAGAAGGAATATATAGAAGCAATGTAAACTATGCTTAATCACATCCCCCATATCATACTGGATAATTTAAATGATTATATTTCTAGCTCTTTCACTGAAGAAGAGATTAGAAATTAGATTTTTGATTTGGGAGGTGATAAAGCACCAAGGCAAAATGATTTTCCAAAAAAATTATTTTTAGCATTTTAGAATTTGGTGGGAGAGGATGTGGTGGATGCTACTAAGGATGTGCAAGAAACTTATTTTATCCATACATATGTCAACTCCACTTTTCTGGATCTGATCCCTAAATCTACAGGGGCTAGAGAATTCACATAGTTTAGACCAATAAGCCTTTACAATACCTTATACAAGATCCTATCAAAATCATTAGCTAATAGGATTAAAATAATGTTACCCTTAATTATTGATGTTAACCAAAGGGTTTTTTAGAGGTAGGCAAATATTTTATGGAATATTCACTGTTCATGAGGTTATACACTCAACAGATAGAAGTGGGTAGGCTAGAATTTTGTTAAAATTGGATATGAATAAGGCTTATGATCGAGTCTCTTGGGAGATTTTGATAATGATCCTAAAAAAGTTTAGTTTCAATGAGAATTGGGTAAAGCTAAATATGAACTGCATCTCCACATACAAGTTTTTAGTTTTTATAAATGAGGTAGTAGAAAGATGCTTCAACAATAATCATGGAATTCATCAAGGAGATCCATTATCACTATATCTTTTCATTATTCTTGTAGAGGTATTAGGTTATTCCTTGACATCAATGGTCTGTAAAGGAAGTCTTAGAGGTTTCAATGCAACTCCTTTGATAGATCTGGTATGTCATCAATAATTTTTTGTTGATACTATAACTGTATCCAAAGTCTTTGTCCCTCAACCTAATCAAATTAAACATATAATGGAAAACTATGAACAGGTAGCAAGGCAGAAAGTTAATGTCAATAAGATTATGATCTACTTTCTAAATACTTTGGAGCCTAGACAAAGAAGTATTAAGAATTTTTTTTGCTAATATTGTTGTGCTCCCCTCTTCTTACTTGGGAATGCCTATATTTAATGGAAGAATGAAATTTAAGATGTAGAACTTAGTCATAGTAATATTTATAAAAAAATTAGCTGGATGGAGAGGTAATTTATTGAGTTATGCAAGGAAAGAACAACTAGTCTAGTCCACCTTGTAGAGCATTCCCATCTATTTTATATCAATTTTCAAGATTCCTTCTATTGTTAGAGATAAATTAGAACAAATCCAAAGATCATTTTTGTGGTCTAGTTCAGACGATAAAAAATATATATCCTTAGTAAATTATGATCAAGTATACTCTAAAAATAATATGGAGGTTTAGGATTTAGACACCTAAAATTATTGAATGAGGCTTTAATTGGTAATATGGGATGGAAGTTGATTAATAATGATCATATGGGTTGGGTAAATATTTTGAAGGTGAAATACCTAATAAATAATAAATATTTCTTAAGTTTAGAATATTTGCCCAAGGGGTCTACATTTTTGAATAGTCTAATGCATAGCAAAGACCTTATGAATAAAGGCTCAAGATGGAGGATTGGTAATGGAGAGAAAGTGGATTTTTGGAAGGATAGTTGGTTGAAAAACAAGCCCCTCGAGTATGATACTAAGTAGAAACCCATTAGACAATAATATCTAAAAGACTAGGTAAAAAGGTGAAGGATTTTCCTATTTTGAATTCTAAGATAACTTGTTCGAAATATGTTAGGCTGGAAGGGTTGGCTGAAGAATAGAAGAAAGTAACTCACAAACTATTTAACCTACACAATATTTTCCCTATAAAGCCTAAGAATAGTAATGACTCTCTGGTTTGGAATAAAGAAAGTAAAGGGGGCTATTCGATTAAATCATATTATTCCTATTGGAGAATGAGGGATTTGGATGGCTCATGGTCAAGAAGATTTGGATTAAAAATTTGATTCCTAATATTAAATGTCTCTTTTGTCTATTTATTCATAATAGGACTTTAACCATTGATAATATTTGTAAAAGGGGCTTCCAAATTTTAAATAGGTGTGCTTTTTGTGAAAATGGTTTGGAAATAGTTCAACATATCTTTTTGGATTATGTGTTTTCATCCGAAGTATTTAATTCTATACTCCAAAAGTTCTTTGGTCTCATGGGTGAAGCCTAATAATATGGTGGATCTATGTTCAAAATAGAACTCACCCTTTAAGAGTAAGAGATTAAGTGTTTTGTGGTATTTTTGTCTTCCACATTATTATGGGGGATATGGTGCGAGTGCAATAATCAAATTTTCAAGGGCAAAAACAAAGATATTTCTTCGATCGGTTTGGGAATGCCTTAGAGGAGAAATTTAAAGCTTCCTTAAATATTCCAAAAGAATACCTCAATCTAGGAATCCTAATCCTTCCACATTGACAAGCTATCAATATATTCCCTCAATCTCCGTTGAAGCCTTCTAGAGTTAATGTGAATTAGGAAATACCTTCAAAATATTAGGTAAAGCTTAATTGTGATGGAGATTTAAAAGGGAATCCAGGTGTAGTTGGAGTAGAAGGATAATAACAAATGATATAGGTGAATTTTTTTTGGCTTATGTTGAACCTCTTGGTATTCAAACTAATCATTTTATAGAGGCAAGAGCTCTCTTGTTGGGCACTCACCTTTTACTACAAATGAAAGCAATGAATACCATAATCGAAGGTGAATCATTGAATATAGTAAAATCCCTCAAAAAAGAACATGAAGCAATTTGCACAGTAGCAGAGATGATTAATGAATGTAGAGTGAACTTGACACAACTTATTTTTTTTAGAATTCAACATATCTACTAATAATGGAATGGGGTTGTAGATGTTACGGCCAATATTGGAGTCTCATTAATAGAGGGTATATCTTGTATAGATATATTTTTTCCAATCATTGTAGGAGATAGGGTAAAGGAGAAAACAAGGAATGTACCTCTGGTGGAGCAGTAGGCAATGAAAATATTGGATAATATTCACACAAATGATGGGAACTAGCTAGATCGGGGTAGCCCAACTTTAGATGACCATGAATGATGAAGGATATGTAGCCGAAATAAAGAAACAATTTTTTTTTGTGTTGTTGTGTATATATTTTTGGATTTTTGGAAGTGTTTAGGGACCCTAAAACCCCTTCCTACCTTAATAAAGAAAAATCAACATTTCATTCAACTTTTTCAATGTTGATGAGGGAACTCAGTATATTTTTATATTTTTAAAAACATAACCCCAAATGGTGTGAGAAAAGGGACAATGAAGAAGCAAATGGTCTAATATTTCTAAATCTTTCTCACACAAGATGCATATAAAAGTTTCATGATATCCTCATATTAATAGACTCTCTCTTATAAGAATCTTTATAATTGTTAACCAAATGAATGTTGATGCCTTAGGGATAGCCTCTAGTGACCAAACATTTATCCAATAAAAATATTTTAGAGTAGGAAATTTTGAATGATCTAAATCCTAATATCTCAACTTGACTAAGTATCCACCATATTTTGATAAAATTTATGATAACTCATCCTTTCATGTAAAAATTAGTAAATAAAAGTATTGAACCATCTTGTAAAGTTCATATACAATTTTTTTGAGTTCCTCTCCTTCAACCAAGTTACTAATATAAATACATGATTTGGAGTTGTCCATATCAATGTATTTTTTCATATTATACCATTACAAGCTAGGTATGACCTAGCCAATGGTCTCTATTTTAATTCAAAGATAAGAGGATAAGACTTCAACTAAGCATCAAAACAAAATATTTTATAATTCCCCTCATTGAATGTCCATATAATATACTTCTTGATCAATTACAAACTATTTGATATAAAGTTACATGTTGAAAACCCTTTGGGTAAGGTTCTTTTCCTATATAATTTCATTGCGTCAAGAGAAATTGTATATTTTTGAAGTAACATTTTTTCCTAATTCTTTCCTTGATCTCTACATAATATTCACCCAAGCTTTGCCCCTAAGGATAAAATTATAAGCTCGTCCAATATTATTTCCTTAGCAAACCCTATCCCACTAACAAAGATAAAAAATAATTTTTTTCTCACATCCTTTCCAATGAAAGTCTCTTTGAATTTTATCAATTCCTAATTCTATACCTATTGGTAATCTTGAAAGTGACATCATATAAATAGGGATGGATTTCAATGTAGCCTTTTCACCATGTTTAAGAACTTACATTTCTAACCTACCAAAAAAGCTTCCATTCTATTCAAATGAGAGACCCAAAGCTCCTTTTTATTTTATTTGTAATACAAAGGAATACCTAAGTAGGTTTGTGGAATTTTTTATTTTCAAATACTAAATTATACACAGTAATTTTTTGTAAATCTAGGGCATTGTTAATAAAAAATCCTAGATTTTGTAGTATTAACCAATTTTTGAGTAAGGTTATCATGGCATGATAATATTCATTTAAACTCCATGGTCTCATTGATTGAGGAATGACCTAAAATAAAAATAACATCAACAAATTGGAGATGAGATTCGAAGGGACCATTTTTTGGAACCTAAATACCTTATATTTTTCCTTTTAGTTTTACCTTTGAGAAATCCTTCCCTAATATTTATGCAAGAATAATAAATAGATAAGGAGATGGTGGATCACCTTGGTGGATTTCATAAGATGTTATAAAGCAACCAACAGAAAAACCATTGATCAAAATATAATATTTTGTTGTTTTATAACAACGTTTAATTCATGCACACCAATTGTAATCAAACCAAACTTATTGAGAATATCATGTTGAAAACTCTAGGAAACATTATCATTTGGTTTGTTCATATCTAGTTTCATAAACATACCTAGTTTTTTTATAGAATGAAGATAATGTATAGCCTCTTGTGCAAATATTATGCCATCAATAATTTGTTTACCATGAACAAAACCACCTTGTTCCTATGAGATAACACAATATAGAATGCCTTTCAAGCTATTTTTCATTTTTTAAATGATATTTACAAAGGATTATTAGACTAAAATTATCACGATATTTGTCTTGTATTTATTGCAAACCAATGTAATAAAAGTGGCATTGATCTAACTTATGTATCCTTCCTTTTTCAGACCTCTTCAATTGCAAATAGCATATCAATCTTAATAAATTCCAAAAATTAAAAAAAAAAATTGTGGGAAATCCATCATCCTTAATATGATGGAAAGAGAAAACTACTTCATATAGTCTTCATCAAGATTTTATTTTTTTCCTATGTGAAAATTTATGGAATGTTTTAAAAATTCTTATACTATTCCTTCTTAGTTTGCCCAGTTGATAAAATATTTTTGGAATAGTTAATTGCTTCCTTTATTATATCTCCTTTTTCCTCAAATTTTCTTCTATTCATAGTTAAAATATTTTGTGATGAAAAAACAATTATGTTGTTGTAGCATGAAAAAAGTGTTTCTACCTCTTTTTATTGATCCATATCTCCCTAGATTTTTGGAACTAATATGAATTGTCCTTTTTCAATGCATTATGATAGTAAAAAAGAAATTATTTTTCTTTCACATAAGAATCTTGGTCCATTTCATTTATTTCTACTATCTATTGTAATGTTTTGAGCTTGGATTCAATTTCTTTATTTTCATTAAATATTTTACCAAATGATTTGGCATTTCAATTCTTCATTTGCTCCTTTAAATGTTTCATATTTTGAATAAAATTGTGTATATATGATCATTCAAATTTTGTTGCATCCCATAATATTATAATTATCTAGACAAATTCAGGGTCTCAAAGCCACATAAAATCAAAGTAAAATTGATTTGGATGACCATTATTAGGTAAATGACAATTCAAAGAATGGGTTTGTGATCTGATCCTACTTATAATAAAATATCTTAAGAGATTATATACTTTTTTACAACCATGTGTTGGATAATAAGAATCTATCCATTATTTTTGTTGTATGAGTTTTCTCAATGCATCTATCATCCCATGCATATGAAAAAATTGAAGTACTAACATCCCAAAGGTCATTTCAATTGTAAAATAAAGAAAAAAATCATTTATTTGGACCATCCTATAGTACCATGCTTCTTTTCTAAAGGAGATAGAACAATGTTGAAATCACCCTTAAGAATCTATAGATCACAATATGAATCATCATTGTGTTTGACAAAAATATGCTAAGGTCCTTCCAACATCTTTCATAAGGAGTAAATATAGTTAAATCAAATACATTTATAAATCTAACTTCAATTTTTTCCTCTTTCCCACAAGATAGTCTATCAACCCAATTGTTTTCTACTTCTAACAATTGCCAATACCATTTGCATTTGTTTCATATTGTTTCAATACCTCTTAGGGATCTTGTAGAAAAAACTAATAGACAATCACCAATCTTCTAAATGTTTTTAAAAGCATCCTTACATTCCTTACTACTTAATTTTATTTTTTGTATTAAAATAAAATCAAGACTATAACAACTTATTAATTTAGTAATAACACTTTTTTAGGGGTCTTATTCAAACTGCTAACATCCCATGATATTATTTTCATCATCATCACTTTTTATTTTTATTAGTGGTATTAGCCCCACTTTTTGTCATCACTTGTGATACTTTTATTTGGGTCACCAAATCAATATCCCTTTGAGTTTCTTTTTCTTTTTGTGCATGCTTTGATGACCTTCCTATATTTTTCCATTCCCACTAACACTTCCATGTTTATCAATCTCTTCTATTTCTCCATACAATTCATAATGAGACTCATCTTCTAAAGATTTATGTTTCCCTAACATATATAAAATGCAAGGAATATCTCATAAAAACTTTATCGTTTATGTTTCCCTAAAAACCCTAATGTGCATAGATGATCCTCTATAGTAATTACTTTCCTTATGCTACTCTAGAAACCCTAAATTTCCTTGAATATCCTCCATATGCTTTTATTTATTGTGATGCTCTTGAAACTGTAATTTGCAATGAATACAATCTAATACTATTTTTATTTTTGTTGAAGATAAAAATATTATTCTACTTGATAAAAATGAAGATGATTTGCCTAGATTAATCTTGAGTTCACCTCATTTGATTTAAAATTTGCCTCCTTGTCTTTCTTTACTTTAAAATTTTCCATCACCTTCCTTCACACCTTTAACTAATGTATTTCAACTTGTGTATTGTACTTCCTCATACCTTGTGCCATTTTTTCTTCTAATGGTTGACTCAAGTGAACTATAAAGAATTTTGCCATGTGATGATGCAAAGGGGTTTTTCTTACCACCTTCTTAAGAGTGAAAATTCCTTGATTGGACCCATCTTATCCTATGATAGGATCTCATTACTTTAAATTAAAGTTTTTCCAATGCCCAAAAATTTCCATCTCTTTATCCAACATATTCACTTTGAATCTCTTTCCATATGTCTTCTTTCATGATATTTGCGACATTGAAATGCAATTGTTTCATAATCCACTTGTTGATCAAGTTCTCTTGATTCAAATTTAATCCTAATGGATTGTTATAAAGGTTTTAAAATATGCATGGCAACACATATTCAAGTGTATACAAGATGCATTCTCTAGTTGGTAGTTGGTCCTTCCAAAATGAGCTTGCTGAGAGTATTGCCAATATTCTTCAAAACCTCCTTATTAATGAGTTGATAAGGAATTCCAAAAAACTTAACTCATACCATAAGACTTTTAATAGTATATATTTTCATTAAAAAGTTATCACTCCATGGTATTAACTATAATGCAACTTTACCCCTAAACCAAGGACCTCTATCCATTATTGTATATGCTATTTTTTAATTGGAGAAGATAATGAGAAAAAATATTGTTAGAAGAAAATTCATGGATTAATTTGTTCAATCCCCATTTCTACTTGATCCAATTGTGAATCTTAGAAAAACCTATTCAATATCCATGGAACTTACATATTAACCATCAAGTTTTAAGAATTGTCATATCATGCTCGATCATATCATCCTTAATAAACACTTTTGGTGTAGCACCTATAGCCTGGATATGATTTCCATATATTAGGTCTTCGTCTTATCACTAACTAGGAAATTCATACATCCAACTAGGGCATCCTTCTAATAAGGACTTTCAAAAATGACTTTCTTTCCATGTTACCTAGATTTTCTTCACATGAATCCTTTAGTTTTTGAGTACCTATAGGTCTAGGACAAGAAGTGGTGCTCACTCCTTGCTTGCACTTTGCTTTCAATTTTCTACTTATACCTTACCCTTTGTTGGAATTTGATTATACCACTCCTCCGTATATTATTAGATATAATAAGTTAGAGCAATTTCAGGATTAGGTTAGCATCTTCTAAGTTAGGAAGAGGTTACGTTAAAATGACATATCTTTTAATGTGAGATATGATCTGTTATATGGTAGCTCTATATAATGTATCCTTCAGCAACTAATGAAATTCAATGAGTTTGATATTTTGGTCTCAGAGTTGAGGTTAAGTACTCGCACCCTGAGAAATTTCTCATCACTGTTGTGAGTTCAGTCTACCAAGAGATATCATTGGTTAATATGAGTACATGTTAGACACCAAATGGATCATGCATCCATTTGTGTAGAGGAGGATTTTATCTCGACAACGGAGGACGTGCGGTTAGATTCCATCCATCTACGTGAAGATTGGCAAGATGGTAGTGTGATTTGCTATGAGGTAATCAGTTTGACATGTTTACTGGCTATCTAAAGGAATGTTATTGTGCCTTTCATATGTTGTGAGGAGAGTATTTAAAAATATGTACCACATCAATTTTTTGATGCATTTTTTAAATACGTGAAAGAATGTGTCTGAAGACTTGATAGGCAACTTAGTGTGCACAAAGAGTTTTGTGTTGTGAGGAGGTCATGCATTGCCCGATTACAGCAACCCTCTAATTTCGAAAAAAATCATCGCAAGCCAATTTTGGTTCCTGTCATGGTATCGCGTGCCAATTGTGGTTCCTGTCAAATAGCACTACGTTAATTGGCTGCGACGTTACGAAGATAAGAAAGTTTTAAGTGCCTTTTTTTATTTAATTCTTCATAGGGGCATTAAAACTTTGAATCACATCAATTTAAAAAATAGGGGCATAAAATTAAATCGCTATGATGTTTGCTATAACCGGCGTAAGAGGTGATCCGCGTGGAGGCAGAAGCTAGTCAGAGTGAAGCTTACTATCAGAACAATGTGAAGAAAGTGTTGAATATGGGTTCCATGTGCTATAACGAGAGTGGACGTTGAGTCATGACATTTATTGTGATGTCTCAAATGTCTTGTTTGTTGTAGCAAAGTTTGCAGGACGTATGCTGAAGATGATCGATTGCACATTCAAAAAAAAAAATAGACTCACTTAGAAGGCAGAATATAGAGGAAGGTGGAAAGAGAATATAGGCTGGGCGAAGGCAAAATTTGTTTACTAGTCCAAACAATTTGCATTTTTATTTATTTGTGTTCGCGTAGTTGTGCTATCAAAGTATAACCGACTGTGTGAGCACATGAAGACGTGTTGTGTGCACTAACAGTTGGGAGTGTTGCATGAAGACGTGTTGTGGGCACTAACAGTTGGGAGAGTTGCATCATCACGGATGCATTTTAAAAGGTAAATTTTTATTTTGTAAATGATATTAATTTTTTATCAAATTTTTAATAATTTAATATTGTTTTGATTAAAATCATTTATTTTTTTAAATTCATGATTTTTAGTCAAAATTATTTTATTATTACTTAATGATTGATAAAACTTTAATTTTGTAAAATTAAAATTCAAGAATTTAAACCAAGAGGGAGTTAACTTTGTTTAAATATCTTAACACAAAGGGGTATTCTCATTTTGTTAAGTTAGCAATGGCTGCTAACAATAATATTCCTATCCCTGAGTTCAATGGCCTAGATTATGAGTATTGGTCTATCAAGATGAAGACCTTACTCATTGGCAAAGGGCTATGGGATATAGTCGAAGAAGGCTACATTGATCCTACATATTTGACAACCTTGAGTGCAGCAGATAAAACCAGCAAGAAGGATGCTCAAAATAAAGTTTTGTTTATCCTCTATCATCTCCAATCAGCCTTGGAGAAAAGCATCTTTCCAAGGATTGCTTCATGTATATCAGCTTCAGATGCATGGGATGCCTTGAAAGATAGCTATCAAGGGAGCACTCAAGTGAAGCAAGTGAGGCTTCAAACCTTGAAAAGAGATTTTGAGAATCTAAAAATACAAAATGATGAAAATGTAGGTGATTATTGTGTTAGAGTGAAAGCCATTGTAAAAAAAATGCAAACCCTTGGAGAAGACATCAAAACTGAAGTAGTTGTGAATAAAGTGTTGAGAGCATTTCTTCATAAATGGAATCATATAGCAATCATTATTGAGGAGTCTAAATATTTTTCTACTCTAACTTTTGATGCTCTTATTGGTTCTTTGATGTCTCATGAAGAGAGACTACAGGGTTCTACATCAACAAGCTATGGAGGTGATGACAAAACCTTCTCATCCAACGAGGGTGAGACTAGAGGAAGAGTCCAAGGAAGAGGACAAGGAAGAGGTCAAATGGGAGGTAAAGGAATATGAATATGTAGCTCAAGAGGTGGCAATCAAGGAAGAGGAAGAGGAGGTGATAAATCAAAGAAATCTTGTTACAATTGTGGTAAGCTTGGTCACTTTGCTAAATATTTTTGGTCCAAGACTTCTCAAGAAGGGAGAGGTCAATATGGAAACCATGGAGAAGAGGAATCAACTTTTTCAAAATATTTCCTCACATATGTAAAATCAGATCAAAATCTTAATGAAACTTGAATTTTGGATACTGGTTGCTCAAATCATATGAGTAGCAAAGAGGAGCTTTTTGCTACAATGGATTCCACCTACAAGTCAAAGATCAAATTGAGAGATGACAAGGCACTACAAGTTGAAGGCATGGGATCCATGAAGTTTCCAACCAAAGAAGTCAGAAAGAAGGTAAATAGCATCTATTACACCCCAAAACTCCAACATAATTTTCTTAGTGTTGGATAAATCATGGAAAAGAACTATAGGATTGTTTTTGAAGATGGAAAATGTGTAATTTTTGACAAAAAAAATTGTAATAGAGTTGTTACACAAGTGCCTATGACAAAGAATAGGTTTTTTCCTATTAATTTTGGAGAACAAGGAGGTTCCCAACTTGCTAATGTGGCCATAGAAAATTCAAGGGTGCTTTGGCACTTGAGATATGGTCATCTTAACTTTGCAAGTTTGAAGTTGTTGACTTCACAAGCTATGGTATGTGGATTGCCAAAAGTTTAAGAGAACAAGGAGGTATGTGAAGGTTGTGTTTTGGGAAAATAATCAAGAACAAATTTTCCAATAGGACAAGCATGGAGGGTAAACCATCACTACAATTGGTACATTTAGACATTTGTGGTCCCATGAATACCAAAAACTTTGATAACAATTCTTACTTTCTCATTTTCATTGATGATTTCTCTAGAATGTGTTGGATTTATTTTTTGAAAACTAAAGATGAAGCTTTTGAATGTTTCAAGGATTTCAAAAATAATGTAGAGAATAAAGGTGAGTATGTTGTAAAGAGATTAAGAACTGATAGAGGAGAGGAGTTTTGTTCAAATACATTTCTCAAATTTTGTAAATATTATGGGATCGAAAGGTAATTAACTACTACCTACACCTAAAAAAAATGGTGTGGCTAAAAGAAAGAACATCACTATTGCAGAAATTGCTAGATCAATGCTTCAAACAAAGAAACTTAGTAACATGTATTGGGCTGATGTTGTTAGAACAAGTGTTTACATTTTGAATAGGAGTCCTACTTCTAGTTTAGATGGGATGACTCCCTATGAGGGATGGTATGAAAAAAAACCAAATGTAAAACACTTCAAAGTTTTTGGTTGTCTTGCATATGCACACATTCTTGATGAGACAAGAAAGAAACTTGATCCCAAAAGTCAAGAATGTATTTTCATTGGGTATTGTGAGTCTTCCAAGACCTATAGGCTCTACAATCCAAAAACACATAAAGTTGTAATTTCCAGAGATGTGTTTTTTTATGAAGGGGGAGTATGGGGTCATCATAAAATCAGCACTAAAAATCCTCATCCAAAGAAGAGTTCTACTCTAACAAGTGCAACAAGTGCTACTCCAAGTTTTTCTCCACAAATATCAACAAGTTATTCTCCAATGCCAATGGAAATAGATTCACCATCAAGAGGTAAGAGAACACTTCAGTACCATCCCTCATACCAAATGTTGGATAAGAATTTTCAAAAAAGATACACTAGAAGTCAAGCTAGTGAGATGAATGAAGTTTTGAAAATACTTGAAAATTTGCACATGTATGGTGATGATGACTCTCAAGAGCCTAAGTGTGATGTTGTAAACTATGATTTAATTACTAGTGTAGATATAGAACCATCTATTTATAAAAAAACATGTACTTGTGATGTATGGCAACAGGCCATGAAAGAGGAAATGCCCTCTATAAAAAAGAATGATACTTGGGAGCTAGTGGAGCATCCTGAAGGTAAGAAATGTGTTGGATGTAAATGGGTCTACAAGACCAAGTTCATTGCTTATGGAAGCATTGAAAGACACAATGCAATGCTAGTATAAAAAGGGTTTACTCAAAAGTATGATATTGACTATGAGGAGACCTTTGCTCCTATTTCTAGACGAGACCATCAGACTCGTCATTTCTTTGGTTGCCCACAAAGGGTGGAAAATTCAACACATGGATGTTAAAAGTGCCTTTCTTAATGGGTAATTGAATGAAGAGGTTTTTGTGCAACAACCTCAAGGCTTTGAAGAAAAAGGTAAGGAGAACCTTGTCTACAAACTGAATAAAGCATTGTATGACCTCAAGCAAGCACCAAGAGCATGGTATTCACGCATTGATGGCTACTTTCAAAAGTATGGATTCACTAGGAGTAAAATTGAACCTACTCTCTACTACATGAAATAAGGTAAAGACATTATCATTGTATGTTTATATGTGGATGATCTAATATTCATGGGTAGTAGTGCTAAGATGAATAAGGAGTTCAAAAACTCCATGATGAAAGAATTTGAAATGGAAGATCTAGGCTTGATGTATTACTTCCTAGGCATGGAATTACATCAAAAAGGTAAAGGGATCTTCATATGTCAACACAAATATGGTCACGACATGTTAAGAAAATTTTCTATGGAGCAATGCAAGTCTGTTGCAACTCCAAGAGATCATGGGATCCAATTGAGCAAAGAATATGGAGCACCAAAAGTTGACATGACCACTTACAATAGCATGGTTTGGAGTCTAATGTTACTCACAAACACAAGTCTGGATATTCAATATGTTGTTTCTCTAGTTTCAAGGTATATGGCTGATCCATATAAACTTCATCTACAAGCAACTAAAAGAATTTTGAGATATGTAAAGGGCACATTGGATTATGGGATCCATTACCACAAATGTAATTCTGTAAAATTAGTTAGCTTTAGTGATAGTAATTGGGGCAGTAATATAGATGATAGAAAATCTACTTCAAGGAATTATTTTAGTCTTGGGTCAAGACTAATTACTTGGAGTTTCAAAAAACAGACTGTTGTAGCATTATCATCTACTGAGGCTGAGTACATAGCAATCACAAGTGCTAGTACCCAAGCCTTATGGTTGAGAAAAGTTCTTGAAGAAATATGTGAGAGAAAAAGTGGTCCTACCATATTTTATTGTGGAAATATGAGTGCCATCCAATTGGTACATAATCCTATCCATCGTAGAAGGTCAAAACACTTCTACATGAAGTATCATTTCATTCGAGATATGGTGGAGAAAAAGGTGGTTGAGCTATGACATTGCAGCACTTTGGACAACATAGCAAATATATTCACCAAAGGATTTGCTAAAACTCAATATATAAATTTGAGAGACTGTCTTGTCAGTCCTCTCAAATTTAAGGGGAAAATGTTGGAATTTGCTTATACCACTCCTTCATAGATTATTAGATATAATAAGTTAAAGCAATTTCAGGATTAGGTTAGCATCTTCTAAGTTAGGAAGAGGTTACGTTAAAATTGCATATCTTCTAATATAAGCTATGATATGTTAAATGGTAGCTCTATATAATGTATCCTTCAACAACTAATGAAATTCAATGAGTTTGATTCGTCATCCTTGTCGTCATTCCTCTATTTTGATTTAAAATATGAATTTACAATATTTTTCATAAATAAAAAAGACAATTTTTTTTTTCAAAAATCAAGATTTATTTTTATTTCATGGGTTTTGCTTATAATAAACACTTCAAACTTATTAAAGAAAAAAGAAACTCTATATGTCCTTAGAATATCAAGGTAAATTATCTCATTTTATATCTTTAAATAATTTAATAATTTTTAAAATTCAATTATTAAAAATTTACATGCTTTTACAAAGCAAACTATCACTTCCCTAATTTAGTAAATTATTATTTTAATATGAATATGGGGTTGCAATGACAATTCACACTAAATCTAAGCTTTGCTATAGTGGGAGTGACTATTTTTTAGTAGAATCTAGGGGTTGTCATGACTATCACAGTGATTCCTCTTGTGAATCTAGGGGTCCGATGTTGTCATGGGATCGAATCTTGGTTTGCGGTGATGATTCACCCTAAAGCTAGGGTTTGCTACAGTGGGGCAACTGTTAAAAACTATAATCCACAATGTGTCCTTATCTTCCACTACATCCCATGGTTTCCAAATCTATAGCTCTACACAATGATATATATCAAGGCTTTCAAATATCAATGGACTCAAGATTTTTTAAACTATTCTTTGAGAGGGAATGGTGTGTAGGGTAGTGAGGATGGAGTTCAAGGTTGCAATATGAGTGACTAGAGTAGAAAAAATGGTGAGAATATAGTGGGTGAATATTTTAGGGAGGTGGTAGAAAAATGTGAGTCAAAATATTTTCTTGTTGGCCCTATGGTAGATCATGTGTTTTTACCATGTGGAGAGGTAGGTCCTTTTTGTGGATGTAGGTTCCCTACTAGGTGGTGTTGTTAATGGAATACCTCTAGGGTATTCACTCCAAAAGCCCTTCGATCCTAATGTTAGTTCTTCATTTGCAATGATAGTTTCATCTCATTTAGGTTTGTGTTTTTCAAATGTTATTTTTATATTTCTTCAGTTGAATACACCTACTATGTTCCTAAGGGCTTGATTAATCTCATGATGGAGGACGGGGACTTTAATTTGGTGGGAAAGTTTTTGGGATTTCCTAGATATCATTTTTCCTAAATATTTTTTCATGCTTAAGTTAAATTGTGAAGAGGATTCTAGGTGGGTCCTCTATAGAGGTTCGTGGTTCTTTGAGAAGTGAGACCTCTTCCTATATTTGTGGATCCCATATTTTTACCCTGATACACAAAAAATCAATACAACCTCTCTCTAGGTTAAAATACCTATCTTACCCTTTTAGTATTGGCACGTTGATGATTTATGTGGTATAACCAAGGTGGTGGGTGAACTAATTTATATCAGTGTCACATTTAGAGAAAAATAAAGAATGATTTAAAGCAAGAATGTGCATAAATGTGAATTTGGAAGCTAATTTTCCATCCTTTATTAAGCTCACTTTGAATTTAGGGTCCAAGACCCAACCTATTGTGTATGAGAATCACCCTAATTTTTGTATCAATTCCAAATCTGCTGGTCATATTTTGGGCTAGTACCTCATGAAGAAACCGGTGTTGAGTTATTGGACAAAGACAAGCTCGAAGGGTGAATCTACTCAAGATAAATATTCAAATAGGATAAATTCATAGGGTTGATCTAGCCAAGAGAAGTCCCTAAAGAATATGGCTAAGATAGATAGCCAAGAATCTAAGCCCATTGAGTTTCAATAAGTTGAGTAATTTCATATTCTAGAGCTCTGACGTTGTTCAAAGTGATATGCCATCCCTAGTTTAAGGTTGTGTTGCACCTCCACTTTAGGGTGATATTCCTCCCCTAGCTTAAGACCATGAAGTACCTTCATATTTTTTGGAATCCAAGATTTAGAAACACTTTGAATAGGTAAGTTCTCCTTCTCTGTTGATCTTGTTGTTTATGGAAAACTCCTTTGATTACCTCAATATCCTTGGGCCACATTTTTATAAGATTAATCCCACCTCATCCACTCCTATGAAAAGGGTGGTGAAACTAGAGAAAGGGTCCTCGAGCCCTAAAACTAGAAGTCATAAATATCCCTTAAAACCCTTCTTGGAGAAGGGATTTCTTGGCCCTAATCCAAGAAGTATTAAAAAGGGATTTGTAGATATTGGGGTAGAGCATAATATTAGGAGACCATCAATTAAAGCTCTAAGAAAAAAGGAGATAGAGTTAGAGATCACCAATGGCTCTCAGTCTCTATTGAAGATGGATGTTAGAAATTGTCAACCTTCCTAGCCCTTTGCTAGGGGAAAGAGATCCAATCCCAATTTTTGTTAATGGATTTTTTTCCTAATTTTTTTTACAAGTTTGGGTTGTTGAATTTATGTACATCTTAGAGCCAAAACAAGGGAGGCCCCTACTATTTTTAGAACAGTTTCTGGTTTTTAGTTTAAGTTTGTTCTTATTTCTTGACTCCCCTAGGTGGGTTCACTCCTTCTTGGTTTCTCTTGGTTCTTCCATGGAAGTTGTCGCTTATTTGTTGTAAAAGGTTTGGGGATATATATATATATATATATTTTTTTTTTTTTTTGAATTTACATGGTGGAATCGGTAGCTGCCACAAATTCGGGTAGGCTGTCCAAATTTTATGGCCGCCACAGTATTCTGCGTTGTCCACCCCGGAAGCCACCACATAGATCTTCGCACAGTCCACCCCTATAACCACCATGCCACAATCATTTTAAACCTTTTATGCCACTGAAAGCACCAGGAAAGGGACAAGCGTTCGATCCGACGAGGCCCGAGATTTGAACCTTGGACCTCTGCCTTTGGGGATATTTTTAAAATCCCTTCTTCCACCAAATAAATAAAAAATATCACTTCCCTATATAATTTAAAATCTTTGTTACATAAACTTTCCATGTAAATGTAATTTTTTATTTAGTCTTAATTACATTATTTTTATGTGTCTAATTATTTCATATTCTCTTGTTGTTGTTCCTATCACTCTCTTGTGGAATTTTTTCTAACACATTTGGTCCTATAATTTTATTTTAGTTAAATTTCTTCTAAAATATGACTCCTTCATATTTTATCATTTCATTTTACATTTATATATATTACCAATTTTTTTCTATAGAAAGTATATATTTAAGACACAAACAACTCAAACTACTATCCTACTTTGAATAGTTCTCAAGAAAAACTAAATAAATATATTTTTAAAGGTAAAATTCATGCATATGATTTTGTAAATAAACTTAGCTCAATCAATTGACATTATATTATTTTTATAAAAAATATATTTAATACAAAAAAAACTATCAAAGACTAAATTTTTTTATGATATCCAATCTAATAATTGTTTGGTTACTGAACTAATTTTTTTTATTTATTTGATAAATGAAGGGGTTTTGAGGTCCCCAAACCTATTATAATAGGTTGAGATAGGGCATGAGAATGCACTAAACTAAAAAACTAAATAAAAACTAGCAAAGGGGCAGGAATAACAGGCCACCCTCAACAAGGTAAAATAGAGAGGACCCCTTACAAAAGGTATACCATAAAGTTAGGTAACAACAACTAAAGGAACTAGACCTATCTCAACAAAACAAGATAGAGAGGGTCCTGTTGGGATCTAAATTGACATCAAGCAAAAATTGATACTACGACTGTCTATCTTCTAGATATCTGATTAGGCTTGCACCCGCTAATCATAACTCTGAACTCAACATTGGATGGACTAAATATTGCTCTAGTCCAACCTCTAGAGTAGGTTGGTTCCTTGTCAACTGATAGAGTGTTGACTTAATTAAGCTAAGTAATTTTTTAAGATATAGGGTTATAAAAGGGATTAGGGTTAAGGAATTATGCGTAAAATAGTTGCTAGATAGAGCTAACAACATAAGCATCCATAGGGAAAACCTTTAAGTAAATTATTTCTAGTGTCCCACACTCAAGATTAATAGAACCCAAGATAGAGTAATCTTCATATAGGAAAACAAAGGAGAGATATACTCTAAGAAGTAATTTCAATATCCACAATACTAGCTATCCAATTTAGCAGAATAGATTAGTATCTTTATTAACATAAAAAAATCTCTTGTAAGCACAAATCTAACTATGAAAAGATTTCAATTTATTTACAACTAGTAATCCAATATTGGTGGAATGAACTACCCATAATAGCATTAGCAGAAATGTGATTCACAACATGAACATCTCAATAAAGATATCGAATATGATAGTTCTTGAGTAAAAAATCCAAGTAATACTCCTTCCATTAATTTACAAAAGATGTTACACAATAGGGCAAGCAAACACTCTAGAGCTGACCCTAAAAATTGAGGGTTCAACCTCTATATATAGTTTTTACAATGAAACAAAAAGGTGGAACATTACAAGGATTAGACTATGCTAGATCAATACAATATTATGGTGGTATTATTTCATTCACCTTCAAGGTCTAAAAAATCCACTCGATGACACACACCATGGTAGCTCAGATCTACAACTTGCTTGTTCTATAATGGTAGTTAGACTCCATACCGTTAGAAACAAGATCTAAATCATATACCTTTCTTGGGTACTTTATATTTCCATAGATCTACAATTTCCCAGGTTCTTATTTCTTGGCTCCATGGAAACTTTGCCTACCCGCTCAGATCAACTAGTTCTCATTTTCCAAGAATCTGCTTTTCTATATTTGAGAAAATGTTAACATGATCTTAACCATTGATTCACATGTGGATGACTGTGATTAAACCTTAGCAAAACTCTATAGACAAGTGGCATAGAACATGTCCCTAGGCCACTCTTTAAAAATACTTTTCACTTTCTTTGACTGCTTTGGACAACGGCATAGAGCACATCTTAAAACACACTATGCTTTGAGCGAAATGGAGCATATTGCCAGGATGCTCACTTAGTTCTTCAAACTTCTTAACTTCCTTTTGCATCCACAACATAGAGCATATGTCATAATCTACTCCTCGATATCTGATCCTCATATTTTGACCCTAGTTGACCATAAAATAGAGCATGTCACCACGCCACTCAAGAAAGAGTGTAAAATATTATTTCACATTGTGCCGCTACCTTGTGCTTCTTTTCGGGTATTTTGACATTTTTAACCAGTGGCATGGAACATCTGTTCTGATCTACTTCAAAATAAACATGGAACTCAGTGGTATGGAACTTAAAACTTGGTCACTTTAGTACGCGGGATGGGACAATGTGCACTAATACGCTCTTTGGAGAATACTAACATCAGCTTTGACCAGATTTGATAGCAATGTGGAACATTTGCACTAGGCCACTGCAAAATGAATTAAGCATTGAGTGGTGTGGCAAATATTAGCTTATGCCATTATGAAAAATACTAAGTTTTAAGCAACGTAGAACACCTTGCGCTAGGTCACTTGGAAATACACTATGTTTTGAGTGGTTGGGAGCATCTTGTGTTGCGCTGCTTGGAAATACACTATGTTTTGAGCAGTTGGGAGCATCTTTGTGCCTTAGAAAATATTTTCAAAAATTTTCTAAGGATGTGGCCATTTTGGGCCTACATTTTGGTGCCTCTCGGGTGGATTTTCTTACAAAGCCAATGAACTCAGAGTCTTATCCATTGGGCATCAGGAGTCCAAAAATACAAATCTTCGAGTAATGCTTCGTAGAATAATTTCTATATGACCATTACCCTCTGGAAAATTTGTGAAGCCACCTAGAGGATAACGGTTCACATGGAGATCATACTAGAAACAATGATATCCACCACTCCTTCTGACTAAAAATTGCTCAATTGTCAAGCAAAAATAGAGCTATGCTCTCCCTTATAAGCCCAATCAAAATGATCAAAATATATTCATGAAAAATTCATTCTCTACTCTTTGGATTCATGCTTTTATTATTGTCCTTTGATAGTGTGAATATCAAAAACAAAAATACAACACCTTTTTCATGAATACAAAAATGGTTGAAACATAAAACTTTAGGCTTGCACCTCTTGATGGTCTTCAACAACTCTATTCGATTCTTTTCCTTCTTGCTAAAATTATTCTTCACCATCACCTTCCTGCTCTTGATTAGCCTCTTCTTTTCCTGGTGAGTCTTATTGCTTATCTTTATTATTAGCATTGGTCCTAAACAATTGAATCATCAATTTAAGAGTCTACAAAGCTTGGCTTCAAACTGCCTCAGAAGGTTTATGTTGTGGCTGCTCGACAACTATTCCCAAAGCTTGGGGACCCACATTTTAAATTTGTGTTTTGAGTATTTTGGTATTCTTGGAGCGATAATTTTGATCATCCCTTGCCTGTGAGTTCAAGTTGTAATTTCTCCAAGGTTCAAAGTTGCTAATGTCTCTTTGTTTTATGAAGTTGTGCTTGGTGGTTTCACTTTAGAATTTTGGTTTTGGTTTTAGAGTTTAGTTTTAATGTGTTAGCTTGTGTGCCTTTGATCAACTCAAATTCCATTTCGCGAAGCTAGTTAAATCAAATTTAATAAAAGGAAGGGAAGCAAAATATTAATTTATCTACATATAGATTTATATGGGTATGTTAGTAAAATAAAAAATAAAAATCATTATTATATATATAATAATATATGTATATATATATAAAGTAAAAAAATAATAAAAATAATAGAAATATATAAGCATATATCTATATAATAAAACAACAAATATGTCGATAGGTATTCCAAAACATATGAGGGTAAGGATGGTTTCAGTAGCCGAACATATCCAGTGCACGATAGATTCGATGGCTAGATCAAGGATAGCAACATCAACAATGATGATACGATTTTCCAATTATAAATGCATATTCTCAGTGAATAAATCAGTTACACTCAAGGAAAAGGGATAAGCATAGCCATGGTAGGTTTATAAATGAAATACATATGAAGGGCTCCATCCATCGACGAGGCACACCAACATAGGTGGATAGGGATAAGGTGATAAGGAAGTGATTTCTAGTGTAGAAGCCCACCCTTATGGAGAGCACGGTTAGTTAGCTCTTGGTTATACAATGTGAATTCATAGAATGAACATGGAAATGCACAAAATGGGTGTTAAAGTGGAATGAAATTCTAGCATAAGAATATACCAACAGTGCAGTAGGAGGTAGGTCAAGTATGCCGATGTATACCGAGAAATGGAACTAAAACACATACTAGATAGCAATCATATGTGATGAGAGCCAAATGTGCAGCCAAATAAATATTGTCATGTAACATATGTGAAAGCATAGTCATATCGCTAGCAATGGAGGCCCGATTCATAGTAGAATTTCAAGACTAGAGATGGCAAGAGACGAAGGAGCACCATTTCAAGACTAGAATTTCAAGACTAGAATCTAACACAAGCATGGACAAGGTGTTTGAAGAGCTACCATCATCAGGGAGTAATGAATAGTGTTCAAAAAAATATTAAAGGAAGCAACGATCACTAGATTTTAGATGTTAGCATGGAGAAATGGAATCGCATGGGCCATGTTGGCAATATATGGGAAGGATCAACACATTGAACTTACCGAGAGAATGGATTACATAGACCATGGAAGTACTTGCAGGGGATGTTTTCAGTAACTGAGATCATCACTAAAAATATCGGTAACCTCCTCGAGGAAGCTAAAGGTAACAATGTGACAATATCGTCTAGATTTGGTTGATCTTGTGATGGACTGGAATTCTAAAATTAAGTTCAAAGTTAACACCAGTAAGAGCAATCATGATTGAAAGTCATGCATGGAGGATCCAATTCCATAGTAAAATATAGCCACATGCCAGATCGTCAGATATCAAAAATATGTTGGACCTGTTAGTCTCACAATGACACTGAGAGGGGGGGTGAATCAGTGTAGATTTTTAAATCTTAATTCTTCAACTCTTAAAGAAAAAACAATGAAAGCTTTAAACCACATAAAGAAAATATAACAAGAGAGCATCACACAATACAAGATGTATCGAGGTTCACCAGTTTTGGCTACTCCTCAAAAATTGACTGTTTGGACTCCCATCCAAATCTAGCCTTTACAAAGCAACAACTTTACAATCAATTTACCAGCACACACTAGAAGGAGCACCGACCCCTGATTTATCTACACCAACAGAAAGGAGCACCAAACCCTGATTTACCAACACCAACTAGAAGGAGCACCAACCCCTAATTTACCTACACCAATAGAAAGGAGCACCAACCCCTGATTTACCAGCACCAACTGGAAGGAGCACCAACCCCTGATTTATCTGTACCAACAGAAAGGAGCACCAATCCTTGATTTATCTGCACCAATAGAAAGGAGCACCAACCCCTGATTTATCTACACCAACAGAAAGGAGCACCAACCCCTGATTTATCTGCACCAATAGAAAGGAGCACCAACCCCTAATTCCAAGCACCAACTTGGACTTTTTGAAGCTAGAAGATTGACATAAAAATGCCTTCACTTTTACAAGACCCTGACTGGTCTATTGCTTACTCAAAATATCTCATGCAACACACATCCTTCTCACTCGCCTCTCGCTTACCTCTCGCGCTCCTCTCGCGCACTTCGTAAGATAAATTCCACCACTTAAATTCTCCAAGAAGCACTCCTTTTATAACCATCTTTTATCTTTGTAACTCTAGTTGTAACTCCTTCTTTCATTTCTCATACGCCACTTGTCAATTGTAACGCCTTATTTATGTAACTCCTTTTGTATATATAGAGTAGGCATTTTGTCAAACACATTACATGCAGAGAATTAACACCATATTCTCCTACCATGACTGTTCATCTTCTCGGTCATGACTGTTCGTCTTCTCGATCATGACTGTTCGTCTTCTCTTTGCATGTCTGTTCTTTTTCTCTTTGCATGTCTGTTCTTTTTCTCTTTGCATGTCTGTTCATTTTCTATTTTAACGATTGTTTGTTTTCTATTTTAATGACTATTCATTTTCTCCTTCCATGACTGTTCGTTTTCTCCACATGGGCATGCATCCATTTCTTTCCACGTGTAATGACCATCTTAAATGATTTCAAATCATTAAATATTCCTTATGGGTCCACGTCACTATGCAGTCTTCAGTTTCACCATCCTGGTATTCATGTCACGATATCACGACACTTTTGTTTCACTGCCTTCTTGGCCTTTTTCGAGTCGCAAAAATGCGACATTTCGGGATATTGCGACACTTTTGTTTCTATTCCTGCCTAGCCTTTTTGAGTAACGAAAATGCGACATGTCGCGATATCACGACACTTTTGTTTCTCTTCCTGCCTGGCCTTTTGACATGTCGTGATATCATGACACTTTTGCTTCTCTGCCTTCCTGGCCTTTTCGAGTCACGAAAATGCAACATGTCATGATATCGCGACACTTTTGTTTCTCTGCCTACCTGGCCTTTTCAAGATGCGAAAATGCAACATGTGATATCGTGACACTTTTGTTTCTCTTCTAGCCTACCCTTTTTGAGTCACAAAAATGTGACATGTCGCAATATCACGACACTTTTATTTCTCTGCATTTCTCCTTTCTTTGGCCTGCGAAAATAGAACATGTCATGAAATCGCGACACTTTTCTTTCTCTCTCTTTCTCCTTGCTTCGGCCCACAAAAATACATGTCACAAAATCGCAACACTTTTTCTTTCTCTCTCTTTCTCCTTGCTTTGGCCCGCAAAAATACATGTCGCAAAATCGTGACACTTTTTCTCTCTCTTTCTCCTTGCTTCGGCCCACCAAAATACATGTCACGAAATCGTGACACTTTTTCTTTCTCTCTCTTTCTCCTTGCTTCGGCCCGCGAAAATACATGTCACGATATCGCGACACTTTTTCTCCTTGCTCTTTTTCTTTCCTTTGGCCCGCGAAAATACAACATGTGATATCGCGACACTTTTTCTCCTTGCTCTTTTTCTTTCCCTTGGCCCACGAAAATACATGTCGTGAAATTGTGACACTTTTTCTCCTTGCATTTTCTCGTCTCTTCTGGCCGCGAAAATGCAACATGTCATGATATCGTGACACTTCTTCTCCTTGAATTTTCTCTACTATTTTGGCCGTGAAAATGCAACATGTCGCGATATCGCGACACTTTTTCTCCTTGAATTTTCTCCTCTTCTGGCCGTGAAAATGCAACATGTCGCGATATCGCGACAATTTTTCTCCTTGCATTTTCTCTTCTCTTTTGGCCGTGAAAATGCAACATGTCATGATATTGTGACACTTTTTGCCCTTTGCTTTTTTCGCTTCTCTTTTGCATATAGGCCACTTCGGTCTTCTTGGACAACCTGTAACAACTTCACCCAAACATCAAAAAACATCCTCTTGAGCATTTAAAATCACTATACATACTCTGATTAACCTCTGAACTCCTGTCCACTGCATCAACCGGTCTTTCTGACTGTGTTGACATCAAGGACAATACTATCGTTGCACCTTGCTCGACAATCTCCCCCTTTGGAATTTTTGGCAACACACGTGCAATTTCCTGTAACTCTTGAGCAATTTCCTGTAACTCTTCTCCCCCTTTGACAACAATACCAAAAGGGCTGCTGTAAACTCCCCCTAAGTCCATGCACAACATTCTCAGACAAAAATTGTTACACTTAGCAAAAATCACAAACATGAGCAAAAATATAAACAAATACATAAATGCTCCCCCTGAGAATGTGATCACGATAGCTAGTCAATTCTTGGGAAGCGTGACCACTCCCAATTTATTGCGAAGATACTCAAAGACTTCCTTGGGCAATGATTTTATGAAGAAATTCACTACTTGCTCTGTTGTTGGAGCAAAATCCAACTTAACTTCACCTTTCGCAACTTTCTCCTACGTACAACACGTTGTTGCTGCAATATATTCTGCCTCTACTATGGATAAGAAAATTGACTCTTGTTTCTTATTGTTCCATGTGACCAACCTATCTCCAAGATAGAATGCACCTCCACTGGTACTCTTTCTGTCATCAAGTCTTCTTGGATAAGAACTCTAATCTCTGCTCATCATATTAGAATTCCTGTTGTACCTTGATTTTACTTATTTAGTATAGTATGATCAACACTCAACTTTTAGCTATGCAAAAGTTACTCCCAAATAAAAAATGATCGACTCTCCAGGCAGCCTACGCGTAATTTCTTCAGCCTTTTGACTGCCATCTCCTCCGTGACTGACGACTTTGCATCGCATCAGTTGTGCAGCTCAATGTCTCTGGTTTCTAACAGATGCTATGAATGTTTTCATCGCCTGCATAGGTATTGACAGTGGACCATTACATCTAGCATTGGAACCTCAATCTGCGCATAATCTTCAACACTCGGTATTCTACTTCTTGTTAGGGCATATGTCAGGGCTACTCAATGTCTTAGGCGAACATTCTTCACGCGATTCCAGGGAGCATTTCTCCTCGCTGTGATCAAGGGAATCCTCGGGCAATATCTCACATTTCTCAAATAATACAAGACTTTCTTAGGTGCATAGGCATCTTGTCCTCCTTGGTGCTTCACCACCTGGGCGCTATTCTCTCAACGTCTTTGCCTTGCATATGCCAATTGGCACTCTTGACCAACTGGGTGCTAGTGCCACTATTTTCTTTGACTCTAGCATCTCTTTGATAATGGCTACTTCTTTAGAGAAAATTAATTCTCTCTTATTACCTCCACAAATAGCTACATGAACTGAAATACACTTTGACAACTATACGACAACTCCCCTTGACTACTTCCCTTTCATCCTCAACTAACCAAACAACATAGGAGCATTAAAATAAAACTTTAAGATTGCTCCCCCTGAGGATGTGCTACTTGGAGTTGCTTAGTGCAATAGAGGAGTAGTCTCCTTCAGTCCAAGGAGACATGATTTCCTTTCTTCTTTCTTTCTCCACTCTGGTTTGATTACAGTTTTGGGATCTTGTTTTGACTTCTCTTTTTTAGTAGCTTGTGCATGTTTTTCGAGAAATCTTCTATTTTGTCTCATTCCATTTGGTTAAAATTTTCTTCCCTGAAATTAATTTAATGCAAATGTACTTCAACTATTTCTTGTAGTGTGCCCAAAATTATGACAGTTATAACATTCTACTGCATAATCCATCAAAGGTGAAAAACCATTTCTACTGGGTGGTTGTCTCTTGTGCATCCTTGATGGATGATTATTGTCCTTTCTTTGATGCACATGATTTCTTCCCTGTCTATGTTGCATTGTTTGTGTCTGATGAAATATACTATCTTGCCTTAGATTAGATACAAAATTTCTTGGACAAAACCTTGCTATGTGCCCATGACCATTACATTTAAAACATTGCACATGGTGTTCAACCAAAATAACAGATTTATTTCTACCAGCATAACTCTTTGATCTATTATTCAATCCACAATAAATTGCCTTGTGACCATAATGGTTGCATCCAAAACAATAGCCATTAAAAGCATTATTATGAATAAAGTGAGAGTTATATAACCTCTTTTTTTGTGGTTGCTTTGCTGTAGATCTCCTTTGATATTTTCTTCCTTTTGAAGATTCAGCTTCAAGCTTTTCTTGCTTTGATCCTTCAGCAGTAGAATTCTTCTTCTCTATAGATTTAGAAGATGAAGTTTGTTCAGCTTCACATCCAATACCAAGCTTACACATGGGACTTCTTTATTGCCTTATCATTTTATCTAGCAACTATGTGCTCTTCTCAAATTTGAGATTTGTATTGGCCTCTTCTAGTTGTTTCCTCAATAAAACAATCTCCTTTTCTTGTTTGTAGCTAACAATCTCTTTCTCATTGATCTGTGACCTGAGAGTTTATTCAATCCTTTTGGACTCTTCTACTTGTTGCTTTAGATCACTAAAAACTTTGTTAGATTCCTCTTCACGTTTGCTACATACATCGACTTTATCATCCAGGTGTGACTTCAAGGCTTCTTCTATTTTCTTGGCTTTATGAATTTGTAAGAAGAGATATTCAATCTTATCCCCATATTCTTCCAAATTCTTGGACAGTATTCTGTTCTTTTTCCTTTCTTTATTCAACTCTTCAAGTGCAACGATCAATTCACCTTCTAGATCTACTTCAAGCTTAAGATTTTCATCATATACTTCAAAATTCACTCCTATATTTTCTAGTTTAATTTTCTCTTCCACAGGAACTGAAACTGACTGAGATGCCTTATTGGAGGAACGCCTTCTTTATGTAACTCCTTTTGTATATATAGAGTAGGCATTTCGTCAAACACATTACATGCAAAGAATTGACACCATATTCTCCTACCATGACTGTTCATCTTCTCGGTCATGACTGTTTGTCTTCTCCTTGCATGACTGTTCATTTTCTCTTTGCATGTCTATTCTTTTTCTCTTTGCATGTCTGTTCGTTTTCTCTTTGCATGACTGTTCGTTTTCTCCTTCCACGACTGTTCATTTTCTATTTTAACGACTGTTCATTTTCTCCTTCCATGACTATTCGTTTTCTCCACATGGGCATGCATCCATTTCTTTCCACGTGTAATGACCATCTTAAATGATTTCAAATCATTAAATATTCCTTATGGGTCCACGTCACTATGCAGTCTTTAGTTTCACCATCCTGGTATTCATGTCGCGATATCACGACACTTTTGTTTCTCGTCCTGCTTGGCCTTTTTGAGTCGCAAAAATGCGACATGTCGCGATATCGTGACACTTTTGTTTCTATTCCTGCCTAGCCTTTTTGAGTCATGAAAATGCGACATGTCGCGATATCGCGACACTTTTGCCTCCTTGTTACATGTCACGATATCGTGACACTTTTGCTTCTCGCCTTCCTCCCTTTTCGAGTCACGAAAATGTGACATGTCGCGATATCGCGACACTTTTGTTTCTCTCGCTCGCCTAGCCTTTTGAGCACAGAAAATGCGACATGTCGCGATATCGTGACACTTTTCTTTCTCCATCTACCTACCCTTTTTGAGTCACAAAAATGCGACATGTCGCGATATCGCGACACTTTTTCTTTCTCTCGCATTTCTCCTTTCTTTGAGCCCGAAAATGAGGACATGTCGCGATATCGCGACACTTTTTCTTTCTCTCTCTTTCTCCTTGCTTTGGCCCGAAAATACATGTCACGATATCGTGACACTTTTTCTTCTCTCTCTTTCTCCTTGCTTTGAGCCACAAAAATGCAACATGTCGCGATATCGTGACACTTTTTCTTTCTCTCTTTCTCTTTGCTTCGGCCCACGAAAATCAACATGTCGCGATATCGTGACACTTTTTCTTCTCTCTCTTTCTCTTTGCTTTGGCCACGAAAATACAACATGTCACGATATCGCGACACTTTTTCTCCTTGCTCTTTTTCTTTCCTTTGGCCCGTGAAAATACAACATGTCGCGATATCGTGACACTTTTTCTCCTTGCTCTTTCTCTTAGCTTTGGCCCACGAAAATACATGTCGCGATATCGTGACACTTTTTCTCCTTGCATTTTCTCTTTCTTTTGGCCACGAAAATGCAACATGTCGCGATATCGCGACACTTTTTCTCCTTGCATTTTCTCTTCTCTTTTGGCCGCGAAAATGCAACATGTCGCGATATCGCGACACTTTTTCTCCTTGCATTTTCTCTTCTCTTTTGGCCGTGAAAATGCAACATGTCGCGATATCGTGACACTTTTTCTCCTTGCATTTTCTCTTCTCTTTTGGCCGTGAAAATGCAACATGTCGCGATATCGCGACACTTTTTTCCCTTTGCTTTTTCGCTTCTCTTTTGCATATGGGCCACTTCGGTCTTCTTGGACAACCTGTAACAACTTCACCCAAACATCAAAAACATCCTCATAAGCATTTAACATCACTGTACATACTCTGAGTAACCTCTGAACTCCCGTCCACTACATCAACCGATCTATCTGACTGTGTTGACAACAATGACAATACTGTCGCTGCACCTTGCTCAACAATCTCCCCCTTTGGAATTGTTGGCAACACACGTGCAATTTCTGTAACTCTTGAGCAATTTCCTGTAACTCTTCTCCCCCTTTGACAACAATACCAAAAGGGCTGCTGTAAACTCCCCCGAGTCCATGCACAACATTCTCAGACAAAAATTATTACACTTAGCAAAAATCACAAACATGAGCAAAAAGATAAACAAATACATAAATGCTCCCCCTGAGAATGTGATCCCGATAGCTAGTCAATTCTTGGGAAGCGTGACCACTCCCAATTTATTGCGAAGGTACTCAAAGACTTCCTTGGGCAATGGTTTTGTGAAGATATCCGCTACTTGCTCTGTTGTTGGAGCAAAATCCAACTTAACCTCACCTTTCGCAACTTTCTCCTACGTACAACACGTTGTCGCTGCAATATATTCTGCCTCTGCTGTGGATAAGGAAATTGACTCTTGTTTCTTACTGTTCCACGTGACCAACCTGTCTCCAAGATAGAATGCACCTCCACTGGTACTCTTTCTGTCATAAAGTCTTCTTGGATAAGAACTCTAATCTCTGCTCATCATATTAGAATTCCTGTTGTACCTTGCTTTTACTTATTTAGTATAGTATGATCAACACTCAACTCTTAGCTACGCAAAAGTTACTCCCAAATCAAAAGTGACCGACTCTCCAGGCAGCCTACGCGTAATTTCTTCAGCCTTTTGACTGCCACCTCCTCCGTGACTGACGACTTTGCCTCGCATCCGTTGTGCAGCTCAATGTCTCTGGTTTCTAACGGCTGCCATGAATGTTTTCATCGCTTGCATAGGTATTGACAGTGGACCGTTACATCTAGCATTGGAACCTCAATCTGTGCATAGTCATCAACACTCGGTATTCTGCTTCTTGCTAGGGCATATGTCAGGGCTACTCAATGTCTTAGGCGAACGTTCTTCACGTGATTCCAGGGAGCATTTCTCCTCGCTGCGATCAAGGGAATCCTCGGGCAATATCTCACATTTCTCAAATAATGCAAGACTTTCTTAGGTGCATAGGCATCTTGTCCTCCTTGGCGCTTCACCACCTGGGCGCTATTCTCTCAACGTCTCTGCCTTGCATGTGCCACTTGGCACTCTTGACCAACTGGGTGCTAGTGCCACTGTTTGCTTTGACTCTGGCATCTCTTTGATAACGGCTACTTCTTTAGAGAAAATTAATGCTCTCTTATTACCTCCACAAACAACTACATGAACTGAAACACACTTTGACAACTATACGACAACTCCCCTCGACTACTTGCCTTTCATCCTCAGATAACCAAACAACATAGGAGCATTAAAATAAAACTTTAAGATTGCTCCCCTGAGGATGTGCTACCTGGAGTTGCTTAGTGCAATAGAGGAGTAGTCTCCTTCAGTCCAAGGAGACACGATTTCCTTTCTTCTTTCTTTCTCCACTCTGGTTTGATTACGTTTTGGGCTCTTGTTTTGACTTTTCTTTTTTAGTAGCTTGTGCATGTTTTTCGAGAAATCTTCTATTTTGTCTCATTCCATTTGGTTGAAATTTTCTTCCCTGAAATTGATTTGATGCAAATGTACTTCGACAATTTCTTGCAATGTGCCCAAAATTATGACAGTTATAACATTCTACTGCATAATCCATCAAAGGTGAAAAACCATTTCTACTGGGCGGTTGTCTCTTGTGCATCCTTGATGGATGATTATTTTCCTTTCTTTGATGCACATGATTTCTTCCCTGTCTGTGTTGCATTCTTTGTGTCTGATGAAATCTACTGTCTTGCCTTAGATTAGATACAAAAGTTCTTGGACAAAACCTTGCTATGTGCCCATGACCATTACATTTAAAACATTGCACATGGTGTTCAACCGAAATAACAGATGTATTTCTACCAACATAACTCTTTGATCTATTATTCAATCCACAATAAATTGCCTTGTGACCATAATGGTTGCATCTAAAACAATAGCCATTAAAAGCATTATTATGAATAAAGTGAGAGTGATAGAACCTCTTTTGTTGTGGTTGCTTTGTTGTAGATCTCCTTTGAGATTTTCTTCCTTTTGAAGATTCAGCTTCAAGCTTTTCTTGCTTTGATCCTTCAGCAGTGGACTTCTTCTTCTCTATAGATTTAGAAGATGAAGGTTGTTCAACTTCACATCCAAGACCAAGCTTACACATGGGGCTTCTTTGTTGCCTTATCATTTTATCTAGCAACTCTGTGCTCTTCTCAAATTTGAGATTTGTATTGGCCTCTTCTAGTTGTTTCCTCAATAAAACAATCTCCTCTTCTTGTTTGCAGCAAACAATCTCTTTCTCATTGATCTGTGACCTGAGAGTTTCTTCAATCCTTTTGGACTCTTCTACTTGTAGCTTTAGATCACTAATAACTTTGTTAGATTCCTCTTCACGTTTGCTACATACATCGACTTTATCATCCAGGTGTGACTTCAAGGCTTCTTCTATTTTCTTGGCTTTATGAATTTGTAAGAAGAGATCTTCAATCTTATCCCCATATTCTTCCAACTTCTTGGACAGTCTTCTGTTCTTTTTCCTTTCTATATTCAACTCTTCAAGTGCAACGATCAACTCACCTTCTAGATCTACTTCAACCTCAAGGTTTTCATCACATACTTCAGAATTCACTCCTATCTTTTCTAGTTCAATTTTCTCTTCCACAGAACTGAAACTCGACCGAGATGCCTTATTGGAGGAGGATCTATTCTTCTTACCCATTGCGTACTAATCCAAGATCAACCCTAGCTGATTTAGCCCGATAAAGGAAACTAGCTCTGATACCAATTGTTAGTCTCACAAGACACTGAGAGGGGGGGGTGAATCCGTGTAGCTCTTTAAAACTTAAATCTTCAAATCTTAAAGCCAAAACAATGAAAACTTAAAACCAAATAAAGCAAATATAACAAGAGAGCATCACACAACACAAGATGTACCGAGGTTCACCGATTTGGCTACTCCTCAAAAATTGACTGTTTGGACTCCCATCCAAATCCAGCCTTTGCAAAGCAACAACTTTACAATCAATTTACCAAGACCCAACTGGAAGGAGCACCAACCCCTGATTTATCTACACCAATAGAAAGGAGCACCAACCCCTGATTTACCACACCAACTAGAAGGAGCACCAACCCATGATTTATCTACACCAATAGAAAGGAGCACCAACCCCTGATTTACCCACCAACTAGAAGGAGCACCAACCTAATTTACCAGAAAGGAGCACCAACCCCAATTTATCTACACCAAAAAAAAGGAGCACCAACCCATGATTTACACACCAACTAGAAGGAGCACCAACCCCCGATGCCAAGCACCAACTTGGACTTCAATTTGAAACTAGAAGATTGACATAAAAATGCCTTCACTTTTACAAGACCCTGACTGGTCTATTGCTTACTCAACATCTCTCACACAACACACACCCTTCTCGCTCGCCTCTCGCTCACCTCTCGCGCTCCTCTCACGCACTTCACAAGATAAATTCCCCAACTTAAATTCTCCAAGCAACACTCCTTTTATAACCATCCTTTCTCTTTGTAACTCCAGTTGTAACTCCTTTCATATTCTCATACGCCACTTGTCAATTGTAACGCCTTCTTTATGTAACTCCTTTTGTATATATAGAGTAGGCATTTCATCAAACACGTTACATGCAAAGAATTGACACCATATTCTCCTACCATGATTGTTCATCTTCTCGGTCATGACTGTTCGTCTTCTCCTTGCATGAATGTTCATTTTCTCTTTGCATGTCTATTCATTTTCTCTTTGCATGTCTGTTCATTTTCTATTTTAACGACTGTTCATTTTCTATTTTAATGACTATTCGTTTTCTCCTTCCATGACTGTTCATTTTCTCCACATGGGCATGCGTCCATTTCTTTCCACGTGTAACGACCATCTTAAATGATTTCAAATCATTAAATATTCCTTATGGGTCCACGTCACTATGTAGTCTTCAGTTTCACCATCCTGGTATTCATGTCGCGATATCGCGACACTTTTGTTTCTCTTCCTGCCTGGCCTTTTTGAGTCAAAAATGCGACATGTCGCGATATCATGACACTTTTGTTACTCTTCCTGCTGGCCTTTTTGAGTCACAAAAATGCGACATGTCGCGATATCACGACACTTTTGCTTTCTCTCTCCTTCCTTTTGAGTCAAAAAAATGTGACATGTCACTGATATCGTGACACTTTTTCTTTCTCTCGCTACCCTTTTAAGTCGCGAAAATGTGACATGTCGCGATATCGCGTGACACTTTTTCTTTCTCTCTCTCCCTTTTGATCAAAAATCGACATGTCCTGATATCCTCACACACTAACCCTCTTCAAAACATGTCACGATATCGTGACACTTTTTCTCCTTGCTCTTTCTCTTTGCTTTGGCCCATAAAATACAACATGTCGCGATATCGCGACACTTTTTCTCCTTGCTCTTTCTCTTTCCTTTGGCCCACGAAAATACAACATGTCGCGATATCGCGACACTTTTTCTCCTTGCTCTTTCTCTTAGCTTTGGCCCTGAAAATACAACATGTCGCGATATCGTGACACTTTTTCTCCTTGCACTTTCTCTTATCTTTGGCCGCAAAAATACAACATGTCGCGATATCGCGACACTTTTTCTCCTTGCATTTTCTCTTCTCTTTGGCCACGAAAATGCAACATGTCGCGATATCGTGACACTTTTTCTCCTTGCATTTTCTCTTCTCTTCTGGCCATGAAAATGCAACATGTCGCGATATCGTGACACTTTTTCTCCTTGCATTTTCTCTTCTCTTTTGGCCACGAAAATGCAACATGTCGCGATATCGCGACACTTTTTCCTCTTTACTTTTTCGCTTCTCTTTTGCATATGGGCCACTTCGGTCTTCTTGGACAACCTGTAACAACTTCACCCAAACATCAAAAACATCCTCATAAGCATTTAACATCACTGTACATACTCTGAATAACCTCTGAACTCCTGTCCACTGCATCAACCGATCTATCTGACTGTGTTGACAACAATGACAATACTGTCGCTGCACCTTGCTCAACAATCTCCCCCTTTGGAATTGTTGGCAACACACGTGCAATTTCCTATCAATTCTGTAACTCTTCTCCCCCTTTGACAACAATACCAAAAGGGCTGTTGTAAACTCCCCCTGAGTCCATGCACAACATTCTCAGACAAAAATTATTACACTTAGCAAAAATCACAAACATGAGCAAAAAGATAAACAAATACACAAATGCTCCCCCTGAGAATGTGGTCCCGATAGCTAGTCAATTCTTGGGAAGCGTGACCACTCCCAATTTATTGCGAAGGTACTCAAAGACTTCCTTGGGCAATGGTTTTGTGAAGATATCCGCTACTTGCTCTGTTGTTGGAACAAAATCCAACTTAACCTCACCTTTCGCAACTTTCTCCTGCATACAACACGTTGTCGCTGCAATATATTCTGCCTCTACTGTGGATAAGGAGACTGACTCTTGTTTCTTACTGTGCCACGTGACCAACCTGTCTCCAAGATAGAATGCACCTCCACTGGTACTCTTTCTATCATAAAGTCTTCTTGGATAAGCACTCTAATCTCTGCTCATCATATTATAATTCTTGTTGTACCTTGCTTTTACTTATTTAGTATAGTATGATCAACACTCAACTCTCAGCTACACAAAAGTTACTCCCAAATCAAAAGTGATCGACTCTCCAGGCAGCCTACGCGTAATTTCTTCAGCCTTTTGACTGCCATCTCCTCCGTGACTGACGACTTTGCCTCGCATCAGTTGTGCAGCTCAATGTCTCTGGTTTCTAACGGCTGCCATGAATGTTTTCATCACCTGCGTAGGTATTGATAGTGGACCATTACATCTAGCGTTGGAACCTCAATCTACGCATAGTCATCAACACTCGGTATTCTGCTTCTTGCTAGGGCATATGTCAGGGCTACTCAATGTCTTAGGCGAACATTCTTCACGCGATTCCAGGGAGCATTTCTCCTCGTTGCGATCAAGGGAATCCTCGAGAAATATCTCACATTTCTCAAATAATGCAAGACTTTCTTAGGTGCATAGGCATCTTGTCCTCCTTGGCGCTTCACCACCTGGGCGCTATTCTCTCAACGTCTCTGCCTTGCATGTGCCAATTGGCACTCTTGACCAACTGGGTGCTAGTGCCACTGTTTGCTTTGACTCTAGCATCTCTTTGATAATGGCTACTTCTTTAGAGAAAATTAATGCTCTCTTATTACCTCCACAAACAACTACATGAACTGAAACACACTTTGACAACTATACGACAACTCCCCCTGACTACTTGCCTTTCATCCTCAAATAACCAAACAACATAGGAGCATTAAAATAAAACTTTAAGATTGCTCCCCTGAGGATGTGCTACCTGGAGTTGCTTAGTGCAATAGAGGAGTAGTCTCCTTCAGTCCAAGGAGACACGATTTCCTTTCTTCTTTCTTTCTCCACTCTGGTTTGATTACAGTTTTGGGCTCTTGTTTTGAATTTTCTTTTTCAGTAGCTTGTGCATGTTTTTCGAGAAATTTTCTATTTTGTCTCATTCCATTTGGTTGAAATTTTCTTCCCTGAAATTGATTTGATGCAAATGTACTTTGACAATTTCTTGCAATGTGCCCAAAATTATGATAGTTATAACATTCTACTGCATAATCCATCAAAGGTGAAAAACCATTTCTACTGGGTGGTTGTCTCTTGTGCATCCTTGATGGATGATTATTTTCCTTTCTTTGATGCACATGATTTCTTCCCTGTCTGTGTTGCATTCTTTGTGTCTGATGAAATCTATTGTCTTGCCTTAGATTAGATACAAAAGTTCTTGGACAAAACCTTGCTATGTGCCCATGACCATTACATTTAAAACATTGCACATGGTGTTCAACCGGAATAACAGATGTATTTCTACCAACATAACTCTTTGATCTATTATTCAATCCATAATAAATTGCCTTGTGACCATAATGGTTGCATCTAAAACAATAGCCATTAAAAGCATTATTATGAATAAAGTGAGAGTGATAGAACCTCTTTTGTTGTGGTTGCTTTGTTGTAGATCTCCTTTGAGATTTTCTTCCTTTTGAAGATTCAACTTCAAGCTTTTCTTGCTTTGATCCTTCAGTAGTGGACTTCTTCTTCTCTACAGATTTAGAAGATGAAGGTTGTTCAACTTCACATCCAAGACCAAGCTTACACATGGGGCTTCTTTGTTGCCTTATCATTTTATCTAGCAACTCTGTGCTCTTCTCAAATTTGAGATTTGTATTGGCCTCTTCTAGTTGTTTCCTCAATAAAACAATCTCCTCTTCTTGTTTGCAGCAAACAATCTCTTTCTCATTGATCTGTGACCAGAGAGTTTCTTCAATCCTTTTGGACTCTTCTACTTGCAGCTTTAGATCACTAATAACTTTGTTAGATTCCTCTTCACGTTTGCTACATACATCGCCTTTATCATCCAGGTGTGACTTCAAGGCTTCTTCTATTTTCTTGGCTTTATGAATTTGTAAGAAGAGATCTTCAATCTTATCCCCATATTCTTCCAACTTCTTGGACAGTCTTTTGTTCTTTTTCCTTTCTATACCCAACTCTTCAAGTGCAGCGATCAACTCACCTTCTAGATCTACTTCAAGCTCAAGGTTTTCATCACATACTTCAGAATTCACTCCTTCTATCTTTTCTAGTTCAATTTTCTCTTCCACAGGAACTGAAACTGACTGAGATGCCTTATTGGAGGAGGATCTATTCTTCTTACCCATTGCATACTAATCCAAGATCAACCCTAGCTGATTTAGCCTGACAAGGAAACCTGGCTCTGATACCAATTGTTAGTCTCACAATGACACTGAGAGGGGGGGGTGAATCAGTGTAGCTCTTTAAAACTTAAATCTTCAACTCTTAAAGCCAAAACAATGAAAACTTAAAACCAAATAAAGCAAATATAACAAGAGAGCATCACACAACACAAGATGTACCGAGGTTCACCGATTTGGCTACTCCTCAAAAATTGACTGTTTGGACTCCCATCCAAATCTAGCCTTTGCAAAGCAACAACTTTACAATCAATTTACCAGCACCCACTGGAAGGAGCACCAACCCCTGATTTATCTGCACCAACAAAAAGGAGCACCAACCCCTGATTTATCTAGCACCAACTGGAAGGAGCACCAACCCCTGATTTATCTGCACCAATAGAAAGGAGCACCAACCCCGATTTATCAGCACCAACTGGAAGGAGCACCAACCCTGATTTATCACACACCAAAGGAGCACCAAACCCCTGATTTATCCACCAAAAAAGGAGCACCAACCCCTGATTTACCACACCAACTAGAAGGAGCACCAACCCCTGATGCCAAGCACCAACTTGGACTTCAATTTGAAACTAGAAGATTGACATATAAATGCCTTCACTTTTACAAGACCCCGACTGGTCTATTGCTTACTCAACATCTCCCATCACACAACACACACCCTTCTCACTCGCCTCTCGCTCGCCTCTCGCGCTCCTCTCACGCACTTCACAAGATAAATTCACCAACTTAAATTCTCCAAGCAACACTCCTTTTATAACCATCCTTTCTCTTTGTAACTCCAGTTGTAACTCCTTTCATATTCTCATATGCCACTTGTCAATTGTAACACCTTCTTTATGTAACTCCTTTTGTATATATAGAGTAGGCATTTCGTCAAACACGTTACATGCAAAGAATTGACACCATATTCTCCTACCATGATTGTTCGTCTTCTCGGTCATGATTGTTCATCTTCTCCTTGCATGACTGTTCGTTTTCTCTTTGCATGTCTATTCATTTTCTCTTTGCATGTCTATTCGTTTTCTTTTTTTCTCCTTCCTGTTTTTTTTCTATTTTAATGACTATTCATTTTCTCCTTCCATGACTATTCATTTTCTCCACATGGGCATGCGTCCATTTCTTTCCACGTGTAACGACCATCTTAAATGATTTCAAATCATTAAAGATTCCTTATGGGTCCACGTCACTATGCAGTCTTTAGTTTCACCATCCTGGTATTCATGTCGCGATATCGTGACACTTTTGTTTCTTTCTCTGTCTGGCCTTTTGAGTCGCAAAATGCGACATGTCGCGATATCGTGACACTTTTGTTTCTCTGTCTGCCACCCTTTTTGAGTCACGAAAATGCGACATGTCGCGATATCGCGACACTTTTTTCTCTCCTTGCCTGGCCTTTTTGAGTCATGAAAATGCGACATGTCGCGATATCGTGACACTTTTGCTTCTCTGCCTTCCTACCTTCTTGAGTCATGAAAATGCGACATGTCGCGATATCATGACACTTTTCTTTCTCTGCCTGCCTCCCTTTTCGAGTCGCAAAAAGTGACATGTCGCGATATCGCGACACTTTTCTTTCTCTCCCTCCCTTTTAGTCCAAAATGCGACATGTCGCGATATCGGACACTTCTCTCCTTTCTCCTTTTTGCCCACTCCTACCTCCTCTCTTGCTTCGCCCCAAAATACATGTCGCGATATCGCGACACTTTTTCTTCTCTCTCTTTCTCTTTGCTTCGGCCCGCAAAATACAACATGTCGCGATATCGTGACACTTTTTCTTCCTTTCTCTTTCTCTTTGCTTTGGCCCGTGAAAATACATGTCGTGATATCGCGACACTTTTTCTCCTTGCTCTTTCTCTTTGCTTTGGCCCGCGAAAATACAACATGTCGCGATATCGCGACACTTTTTCTCCTTGCTCTTTCTCTTAGCTTTGGCCAGTGAAAATACAACATGTCGCGATATCGTGACACTTTTTCTCCTTGCATTTTCTCTTCTCTTGGCCGCGAAAATGCAACATGTCGCGATATCGCGACACTTTTTCTCCTTGCATTTTCTCTTCTCTTCTGGCCGCGAAAATGCAACATGTCGCGATATCGCGACACTTTTTCTCCTTGCATTTTCTCTTCTCTTCTTGCCGCGAAAATGCAACATGTCGTGATATCGCGACACTTTTTCTCCTTGCATTTTCTCTTCTCTTTGGCCACGAAAATGCAACATGTCGCGATATCGCGACACTTTTTCTCCTTGCATTTTCTCTTCTCTTTTGGCCACGAAAATGCAACATGTCGCGATATCGCGACACTTTTTCCTCTTTGCTTTTTCGCTTCTCTTTTGCATATGGGCCACTTTGGTCTTCTTGGACAACTTGTAACAACTTCACCCAAACATCAAAAACATCCTCATAAGCATTTAACATCACTGTACATACTCTGAGTAACCTCTGAACTCTTGTCCACTGCATCAACCGATCTTTCTGACTGTGTTGACAACAATGACAATACTGTCGTTGCACCTTGCTGAATAGGACCATCGAACCCATGTAATTTATAGGTTATGTTGGGTATCCAGGGTTTGGTCTACGTGAACATGGCCATCATGGGTGAACTGGCATACACCAAAAACCATGGTAAATATGGGTAGAGAATGTCAGACATAAACAAATGATTCATAATTATTTAGGGTACACTCCTTATATTCGAGCATGGTATCTAATCGAATGTGCCATAGAATTATGGTTATAATACAATGTGGCTAGCTAGGATGATAAACCGCAAGGAGTCATAGTGTTAATTAAATTATTACTCATAGCAAAAGAACCCCATGGGTGGCACATATTTAGGGTAACTACTGAAGCATTCATTAAAACACCTCATTTGAAAGGTTGCACTGTTACTCTTGCAATAAGGGCCACAAAGCTTTAGTGGTTAACATTAGGTCCAAAATTTTCCATGTAGCACGTGTTGTTATGTTTGGGCTTAAGGATAGAGTGTTAGCCATGAAGGTGTTGTAAGAACCAAAAAAAAATTAGGCATGAAAAGAGGCCACTAGGACAGAAAAAAAAAAGAGAAATTCTCGCTGGGGACATTTTGAAAACAGAATTTGGAAATAAATTGAATCAAAAAGAGAAAACGAAATGAACGGATGAAGAAGTGAAATCACAGGGAGCAAAAAGCAAGGGAATGAAGACCAAACAAGAATAAAAGGAAAACCAAGAGTTGGGAAAATGAAGCGAAAGGGTAGATGAAAATTAGAAATATCCATGGAAGCCATGGAAGCGAGGCTAGTTCTTCTTAGAGGAGATCAGAAATGCTACTGAAATTTTGTGTAAAAGAGAAATATTATGTTAATGCAAAAGGTTTTTCAAAAGTTTGGAATTTGTTAGTAAAATAGGAGGATAAAATTTTTTGAATGCTTGGATTTAATTTTTTTATCTTTCCTTTTTTAGGTTTTGGACATATAGATGATGTTAGATGCATTTTAATGGTCACATCATTGAATGTTTGAAGTCTAGAATTTATTTTATGTGTCCTTAGGAGCTAGCACTTAGTTTATTTTGATTGTGCAAATGCAGGTTGGAATAGACTAGGTTGCATGCAAAAGTTTCTCACATCTTCGGTTTTTAGGATAGGGTACCATCAAACTGATAAAGCTTTGCATGTTTACATTTTTAGCATTCAAGTTTATTTCCAAATTTCATTTTTTATTTTATTTATTTATTTATTTTCTAACCCTTCATTTTGCAAATTTGTTTAAAGTTGGAGGATTAAAATAAAAATCGAAAAAAAATCAAAATGACAAAAATAAATACATGGGTGTGAAGAATGAGCTACAATATTTCATCCAAAACAAACTTGAACTCATTCCTAAGCAATTTCGATTTTATAAAAATTGTTGAAAATCGTTGTTTTATAAGGGTTTTTATAATTTCAAAATTTTATTATTTTCACATTTTGAAGGTAAATCAAAAATTTTTCAGCTTTGAATTTTATTCACAAGCATAAATGAACTTCCCTTTATGAAAATTTTAATTTCATTAAAGGAGATTAATTTTTATGGCATTCCATAAGCTATTATTTTTGGAGCAATAAATGCACCTCTCTTTATGAAAATTGTGATTTCATTAAAGAGGGATAATTTATAATGATATTTTGAGGCCATTATTTTAAAGCAATAAATTATTGTCTCTTTATGAAAATTAATTTCATCAAAGAGATATAATTTATTAATTAAATCAAAGGCTATCTTTATCTTCATGATAGAAGCTATATTGAATGAATCCATTCATCATTTCAAATTCACATTCATAGATAGATTTTAATCTTCATTTTTATGTTCAAAGTAGGGTTTAATGCAAGGTAAAACTTGTTTAAAATCCACTTAATCAAAAGAAGATAAAATCTAACCTAAAATATTTCAAGATAAAAGGAATCAATGTTTTACATCATGGTCATATGAGGGCCAATTCACATTTGCATTTCTTTAATTTTTATGAACAATCATTAGTATAGCATAATAAAATAAACCAACACATGCCCCTTGTTAACAATTACTTGCAATCACTAAGGTATTCCTAGCATTTAATTGATATATCTTCATTGAGATTACTAATACACATGTGCAATGCTTATATAGTGGAACCTTGGAGAAGTTGTTTTGTTTTAACTTCTTTGCAAGAGAGGGTTTTGTGATCAAAATCCTAAGGGTGAGTGTGGTTTTGCAATTGGGTAAAATTACCACTCAACATTTTGGCACTAGAAGGAGGGCCTGAATTGGTGTTATTTTATTTATGCTAAATTGTTCATTGTTGTTCTAAATACTTTTGAATTATTCATGCAATGAATAATGTGATTTTGGTATAACCTTGAGAGCTTTGAATTGCTAAATATTTCAAGTCTAGTTGACTAGCATATTTGACCTCATTTAGCACTCAACACTTTGAGAGCTAGGAGGTCATGAATTGATTTATTTTATTGCTATCTAGATGCTAAATTGTTCATGTTACTTGAAATATTTATTCAAATACATTGGTCTTGACTAATGAGGTTTTGTTTTCATATGATTACTTTTAGTGATTCTAATATTCTCTATTTGATGATGTGTTAATACTAACCTTTTTGTAAATTTGAGAATGTTCTTTAATATCATGGTTTAATTGATGCATATCTTTTGGATTGATGCTAACATGATGATCCATATGTTAAAAATTTGAAAGTTTGTTAGTCATTTCATGCTTCTTTGCAAGATATATTTATTTGACTAACAAAATTGGTACTAAAGTTATATCTCCTTGACTATTGCAAGATTTACTCCAATGATGATAGGTAGTCCTTTAAACATACCTAGGCCTTCACATGAGGTGCCTATGGACTGGGTGTCTCATCTACCTTAGTTTAGGCATGATGGAACTTGGTTAGCTGAAGCACACATTCATACATTCATAAATATGATGAGTTGTTTACACATAATGCATGAAGATGTTGGATGTGAAATATTTTCATACATGTTGGATAAAATTGTGCATGATTGGTTTATCAATATTCCTGTAGCTTCTATCACTTCATGGGCTCAATTAGAAGCAATGTTTCTCAACCATTTTGGAATATTAGATGATTGGGATACGATATCAAATCAATTTGCTTCTATCTGTAAAGAACCTAATGAATCCATGAGTCAATTCAATGATAGGTTCCATAGGTTGTATATCAAAATGGATACACATTACACCATTTCAGAAGAGGAAGCCATTCAAGTATACATGGGAGCCATACCCCCGTATTTGCTACATTTTTAGGGGAAAATCTTAAATATCCATCCTTGCCTAGAGCCTACAATACCGCAATAATATTAGAACAATGGCAAGTTGAGGTACAACATGTTCCCATGAGAGATTTTTCTTTAGGAGTTATTGAAGCCAACCTACACCAACCATCTAATCTAGTATCCTCTGATTCAATGATGTCTAATGTGAACAATCAATGGGATGAAGTTGAATGTCCAAATGTTACAACCACCTTAGATATTTTTCAAGAGGAGGTACAAGTTTCAAATCCAATATCCAACAATGAGGATTGTGTAGAGATGGGTTCATCTCTAGAAATGCATGAGTATTCAGACAATGGAATATTTCTAGATCTAACTAGCTTGAAAATATGTGATAGGGCAAGAACTTCCATAGAATCGAATGAAGTGGTTGAAAGTGAAGTTGAAGGAAAATCAATAAATGAATTTGAAGACATAATAGAATTTCACCACTTATTTTTGGAAGACACTTTGGATGAGATTGTTGAAACTGATGGCCAAGAAAACCCACACCTTCTAAATTGTGATGAAATTGAATCTTGGGTTACAAATGTGGATTCTGATCTTGCAAACTTGAATACAAAGAGTAGCCCACTTTTGGAAATCATTGAACCATCTAAGGAAGGTGAAGGTGAATTTGATGAGAAACACATTGATGAATTGGAAGATGTTGAAGAAGTAGTTGAGCATCACCACTTGATTTTGGAAGATGATTATTATGATTCTTGGAAGAAGTGGGAAGAATATACTCACTCCAAACCTTCTAATGAAACTTTTATGTCAATTGATATGTAGGATAATACAATTACTTTCTCACATGAGGATATTACAAGTCCTATAATTTGAGAATTTTTGGAAGAAGGATTGGAATCTCATCAAGTGTTGGAGAATGATAATGATTCTACTACCAAGGATAAAGAAGAAAAAGAATTGATATATGAATCCAAAGATCATGTTATAGATACAATAGAGTTTCATCCCATGAATTTAGATAACAATTTTTATAATGGTTGGGGAAGATATGAAGAATCATCTACTTTTCACACCCCTATAGATGAGATTTATATTGACATGCAGGATGCTAAAATCACCATTTCACATTAAGATATTGCACTTGTATGAATGGAGAAGGTTCTCAAATTAGATCATGATGAATATGAATTTATTGAAGATCTTGTTGAAATATAAAGGGAAGAAATGGTAAATGTTTCTTATGACTCATCTATTTTGGATGAGGAAGAGGTAAAACCTTCTCTTTCATTTTGGGATATTGAATATTTGGATACAAATTCGCATGATTTTCCTGAAGATTCTAAGGAAGAAAATCAGTGGATGGTTAACAAGGAATTGGAACCAAATGACAAAGAGGTTGATCTATTTGAAGCAACTCAAGTGATTGATCATGGTGATGTATTATTTGACACACCCCTTGACCAACAAGATTTATGGTTTGAAAAGGATGGGCATATATTTGATTGGGTGCCTAACTTTGATATGTTTGATGAACAGGTAATCAATGAATATAAAAGACTACATGATGATGAAAATGATAAAGACCATGAGGTAAAAGAGGGAATTTCAAATCCTCACCAAGCCTTGGTAAATAAAAATCTACAAAAGGTAGAATCTAACCTTTTGTGTCCAAGCACCCAAACTGTAGGTGAATATTTGTATAATCACTCATTGGATTCAAATGTTACTTATGATGAAATGCCATTGGAGGTTAATAAAGAATTAGAATTTATTTCTACTCACACCTCTAATAATATTACTTTGTTGAATGAAACATAAGTTGATGTGCTTGAAGTGTTAAATCAAGTTCATAATCAATTAATTATTGAATCTAGGATATAAATTTATGATGATCCTCATTTAGTAGATATCCTAGATGCTTGCAAATTTTTGCATAAGTTTGATTGGCCTACAAACATGAAAAATGAATTGGATTTAAATTTTTTAGAAATAGGCTCTTGTTTGAAAGGTCCCATATTTGAAAAGGAAAGCCTATTTCTAAATCATGAATCGAATTATGAAATTTGTATTTTAAGGAATAGACAAGAAAAAATTGAAGATCAATTATTATCTAATCAATTTAATGATTTGAAGCTCACCTATGGGATTGTTAATGGAACTAAATCAAATTGGTGGGGTGAGAGAGGCAAGATGAAGATTGTTGTATTGTTTGGATTAATATTACTTTGGTTGGATTTCTGCAAAACTTGGCATGTGTATCATGTTATATATTTTTTGAAGTGTGATCATCATGTTTGGGATCCAAGGAAGTGATAGCTCAAGATTTGCACCATCTTGTACATTATTGTATATTGTTGTATATAGTTTTGGTTTTGTTCTTCTTTTGTTGTTGGTTTGTTGTTTTGTGATTTGTATCTGGTTTTGGTTTGTGTTTCTAGTTTTATATTTTGGGTTTTCCTTTTGTTTTGAGGTGATGTTTTGTGGTCACTAACTTATGGTCTCTTGCCCTTTTTTGGGTTCCTTTATTAAGTAGGTTGGAATACCTAATCTGAAAGCAGGTGAACTTGGGAAAAGGCGGATAAATTATTTTGTGATCATGCTCAAATTTTGGGGACTAAAATGGTGGAGAGTGGAACAATGAAATATTTCGCTAAAGCCCCACATGTAACTCACATATTAAAGGGTATTTCTAGAAGTCTTGAAGGATGAAGTTATCTTGATTTGCAAATTTAGGCAAAAATCCAACACACTCTACTTGTATGCTTCCTAACCCTAGTGATGAATGAATGTTTTGCAAAGTTATAAAAAAAAGAGGAAATGAGCATTGAAAAGCTTGATCAAACCAGTCACAAAGTCTAGATAACCTTACCTGGGCTAAAGACATCTAATCGACAGTAGGGATATTTCTAGACACAGCTTAGTTATAAGAAAGGCTTTGCAAAGTATTAAGCAAAACACAAGGGTGAGTTAGATAAACCCTACCGGAGCTATAGACGTCTGACTGTGAGTAGGGCCCTATCTGTAAAAGTTGTTTTTATGAGTCATGCTTCATAGCCTAGATGCAAATCGGGTGATGGAATATGGAAGGTTTTAGAGATGCAAAATGAATCACTTTTTCACACACTAAGAAAAGGCATATGGATTTGTTGTTTATATTCGAAGCTGTTTACTCCCACCTTCTCAAGACATCGCTAAATAATGGTTATTTCACTAATATTTTGTGTTCTCATTTTATATTGGGTTCTTAACCCAAAATGCTCAAGAGAATTTCCCAACAGAGTCACCATTTGTTGTGGCTACTCCACAACTAGCCCCAAAGCTTGGGGACCCACCTTTTAAATTTATGTTTTGAGTGTTTTGGTATTCTTGGAACGATAATTTTGATCATCCCTTGCCTGTGATTTCAAGGTGTAATTTCTCCAAGGTTCAATGTTGCTAATGTCTCTTTGTTTTATGAAGTTGTGCTTGGTGGTTTCACTTTAGAATTTTGATTTCTATTTTAGAGGTTAGTTTTAATATTTTAGCTTGTGTGCCATTGACCAACTCAAATTTCCTTTCACGAAGCTAGTTAAATAAAATTTAATAAAAGGGAAACAAAATATTAATGTATCTATAATAATAATAATAATAATATATATATATATATATATATATATATATATATATATATATTAAGAGTAAAAAAATAATAAAAAGAATAGAAATATATATGCATATATCTATATAATAAAATAAAATAAATCATTACTTTCATATTTCTAAAAGGGTCCTAAATTGTTAGTGTAATTCCTATTATCATTTATTTAGCACTTTGTTTTGGAATATTATAAATACATTAAGTTTACTTTGTGTGCGGGAAAGATACTGCAAGTGAGGATTCGACGACCGAGAACTTTAGAGTAAGGAGCCTGACGAACGGGTCCACATGGTGGCACAACAATGTGGGGATCTTGAGTATGTGGCATATGGGCCAACTTCGAAAGGATTTGGAGGGCACCAATTTAGCAATGACATGGTTGACAAACCAGGACCCTCTGACTTAGACACCTATGACTACATGGATGGTGATGGCCAATGGCGGAGAGGCCAGTCACTACATGTACTCCCAAAACGAGATAGTGCGTGACTTGGATAACCTAGATTCCAACCTGAGTGGATGAAATGATAAGGGTGATGTGTACCCAACTATGTACATATAAGGCTTCACGGTAGATGACGAATCACAGGAGTTGCCGAAATGTGAACGTATAGAAATATATCGAGGATGCCATAAGGGATTATGCACGAATTTGATGTGGTAGATAGCCTGGATTGCCACATTGGGCAACGTATATAGGTATGGCAAGATGTTGTGAGTGGGCATGGTGGATCATAGGTGGATGGCATAAAATCAAAGTTCAAGCCATTATATAGCCACCAGATACATACGAACCCTATGAACATAAAATCCCCAACGACGGGTAAGTGGCGAACCAAGAAACTGCGCACAAGGGATCCAACGAATCTATATATGGACCATGCCTTCGAAGATGAACAATGATGTCTTGGATTTCATGGTCGACAATCAATGAAAGTGATAACAGGGGCAGCCTGTGGATCAGGGCAATAGAGAAATCATCCGATATCTATTTATAGTGATGTAACATGTATATCCCAAGTCTAGCATGGCGTAGAAGGGGTGTGTTGGTAGTATTTTTGCACTTTCTAAATGTAGAAGGGTACCGTGGGTTCTAGCAACTAATGAAGCTAAAAAAATGTGGTGGTACTAGATGTAGTGTCTGCCAATTACGGGAGAAGTCTAGCAAGTTCAGATGATGATGATAAGGGGTTTTAAGCCCAACTCGAGAGCATCAAATTGGTAGGGATCATTGTGAACATACAGTGTTGCCACAAAATATACTGATGGGGATTTCATACATATGAGGGTAAGGATGGTTTCGGTAGCCAAACGTATCTAGTGCGCGGTAGATTCAGTGGCCATAGCAATGTCAATAATTATGATATGGCCAATGATGAAAGTGCATTCTCAGTGAAGACGTTGGTTACACTTAGGGAATAGGGATAAGCATAGACGTGGCAGGGTTGTAAATGAAATATAGATGGAGGGCTCCATCCGTCGATGAGGTACACCGACATAGGTGGACAGGGACAAGGAGACATGGATGTGATTGCCATGCACAGAAGCCCGCCCTTATGGAAAGCACAGTTTGTTAGCTCTCAGTTATACAACATGAATTCATGAAGTGAACATGGAAACACACAAGGGGTGTTAAAGTGGAATGAAATTCCAGCATAAGAATATGCCAACAACGTAGTAGGTGGTAGGTGAAGTATGCTGAGGTATACCGAGAAATGGAACTATAACACATACTAGGCAGCGACCGTCCATTATGAGAGCCAAATGGGTAGCCAAATAAATATTGTCATGTAACAGATATGGAAGCACAGTCATATCGCCAGCAATGGAGGCCTGATTGATAGTAGAATTTCGAGATCAAAGACTGTAATATATGAAGGAGCACCATTTCATAGATTTTATGTTATTTTTGCTTGCCACATATGCACTTCTTGCCAGCTTGTCATCTCTGTCAAAAGACAAGAGAATGCGGTGCTATGCGTTGTAAAATGGCAGCGTACATAGGTAGAATCCAACATAATCATGGACAAGGTGTTCAAAGAGCCACCATCGTTAGGGAGTAATTAACGGTGTTCAAAGTAAGGTTAAGGGAAGCAGTGATCACGCAGATTTTGGATGTTAGCAGGAATAAATAGAATCACATGGGCCACCTTGGTGATAGACGGGAAGGATCAACACACTAAACTTGCCTAGAGAATGGATTACGTAGACCATGGAAGTACTTGCAGGGGATGTTTTCTGTAACTGAGATCATCATTGAAAATACCGATGACCTTCTCAGGGAAGCTACAATGTATCAATGCGATAACATCATCTAGATCTGGTTGATACAATGACAGACATGGGACACCGACATTAAGTTTGAAGTTGAAACCAGTAAGAGCAATCATGATTGAAATTTGTGCAAGGAGGATCTAATGTCGAAGTAGAATACAACCGCATGCTAAATCTTCGGATATCAAAAATATATTGGAGCATCGAACCCATGTTAGTTACAGGCTATGTTGGGTATCCAAAGTTTGGTCTACGTGAACATGGGCATCATGGTAGAACTAGCATACATCAGACACCGTGGTAGATATGGGTAGAAAATTTTAGACATAAACAAACAATTCACAATGATTTAGGGTATGTAACCAAATGTGCCACAGAAATATGGTTATAATACAATGTGGCTAGCTAAGATGATAAACCGTATGGGGGCATAGTATTAATGAAATGATTACACGTAGCCAATTAACCCCATGGATGGCACGTATTGAGGGTAACAACTGAAGAATTCATTAAAACACCTCATTCAAAATGTTGGACCGTTACTCTTGTAATAAGGGCCATGAAGCTTTAGTGGCTAACATTAGGTCCAAATGTGCTACGTTTGGGCTTAAGGACAAAGCATTAGCCAGAAAGGTGTTGTAAGAAACAAAAAATAATTAGGCATGAAAAGAGGCCACTAGGACAGACGAAAAAGAGAAACGCTCGCTGGGGACATTTGGAAAATAGAAGTTGGAAATAAATCGAAACAAAAAGAGAAAACAAAACGAACGGACGAAGAAGTGAAATCACAGGGAGAAAAAAGCAAGGACACAAAGACCAAACGGGAATGAAAGTAAAACCAAGAGTTGGGAAAATGAAGTGAAAGGGTAGATGAAAATTAGAAATATCCATGGAAGGCATGGAAATGGGGCTGGTTCTTCTTGGAGGAGACCAGAAATGCTACTGAAAATTTGTGTAAAAGAGAAATATTATGTTAATGCAAAAGGCTTTTCAGAAGTTTGGATTTTGTTTTTTAGGAGGTGAAAATTTTCTACATGCTTGGATTTTATTTTTTATCTTTCATTTTTCAGGTTTTGGACTTATAGATGATGTTAGATGCATTTTAATGGTCACATCATTGAATGTTTGAAGTCTGGAATTTATTTTCTGTGTCCTTAGGAGCTAGCACTTAGTTTATTTTGATTGTACAAATGTAGGTTGGAATAGACTAGGTCGGAATCAAAAGTTTCCCACATCTTCGGTTTTGTAGGATGGGGTACCATCAGACTGATAAAGCTTTACGTGTTTACGTTTTTAGCATTCAATTTTATTTCCAGATTTTTATTTATTATTTTTTTTTTTTCTAACCCTTCATTTTGCAGATTTTTTTTTAACTTCAAGGATTAAAAAAAAATAAATGACAAAAATAAATACATGGGTGTGAAGAATGAGCTATAACATTTCATCCAAAACAAATTCGAACTCATTCTGAAGCCATTTTGATTTTATAAAAAAATTTGAAAATCATTGTTTTATAAGGATTTTTATAATTTTGGAATTTTATTTTTTTTCACATTTTGAAGGCAAATCAGATTTTTTCAGCTTTACAGTTTTTTTTGCAAGCATAAATGAACTTCCCTTTATGAAAATTGTAATTTCATTAAAGGATATTAATTTTTATGGCATTCCATAAGCTATCATTTTTGGAGCAATAAATGCACCTCTCTTTATGAAAAATCTGATTTCATTAAAAAGGGATCATTTATAATAACATTTTGAGGTCATTATTTTAAAGCAATAAATTGTTGTCTCTTTATGAAAATTAATTTCATCAAAGAGAGATAATTTATTAATTATATCAAAGGATATCTTTATCTTCATGATAGAAGCTACATTTAATGAATCCATTTATCATTTCAGATTCACATTCATAGATAGATTTTAATTTTCATTTTCATGTTCAAAGTAGGGTCTAATGCAAGGTAAAACTTGTTTAAAATCAACTTAATCAAAAGAAGATAAAATCTACCCTAAAAATTTTCAATATAAAAGGAATAAATGCTTTACATCATTGTCATATGAGGGCCAGTTCATATTTGTATTTCCTTAAGTTTCATGAACAATAATTAATATGGCATATTAAAATAAACCAACACATGCCCCTTGTTAACAGTTACTTGCAATCACTAAGGTATTCCTAGCATTTAATTGATATATTTTCATTGAGATTACTAATACACATGTGCAATGCTTATGTAGAGGAACCTTGGAGAAGTTTTATTTTAACTTCTTTGCAAGAGAGGGTTTTGTGATAAAAATCCTAAGGTGAGTGTGGTTTTGCAATTGGGTAAAATTATCACTCAATATTTTGGCACTGAAATAAAATTTTAGTACTAACCACAGTTGAATCTGTGGTTATTGTTGTGGTTGAAATAGAGAAATACATGGGAACTAAAAAAAAACATAAAAAATTATGAGTAGGTGTGGATGATACAACTTGTGCTCTATATTATATTGGGGATTGTTATGGCAAAGGTGGAATGACCCAGGATGATGTGACTGGGACTTTGGATGAATGTGGAGGAGATGGATTGGTCTGACCCTCTGTATTAACTATTGACATAGGTGGTGAATTATGAGGGGGAGAGGGCACCTTTGTTTTTATATTTTCTTGAGAAGGGGAAGGAGATATCTCTAGGGAAATAGGAGGAGAAGGAGAAGGGATAGTAATCATACCTTCACCTATATATGTAGGATATTCTAGAATCACCTCTGCACTTTGGTGTTGCATTTTTTGTACTAACTTCTATCCAACTGAAATAGGAATATTTTCAACAATATTCCCCTTATCCACTTTTAGTTTCTTGCAAACCTTATTTTGGGTCCCTTTTGATGCATCTTTGGTCTTTCTCTTGAAAACTCAAAACATTGCCGACTTATCACTCTTTATATCCTCTTTGGATGGACCCTCCTACAATACATATTCAGTAGTAGGGTTCAGCTCAACTATGGCTATGATAGTGAAACTCATAGGTGTTAACACAGTAGTTGCCTCTTTTCTTCCAATATAAATTAGCCTCAAGAGGCTCTCCACCCAAGGCTAGGTGTTTGGGTCTACTAACTATCTGAATGACTTATGTGTTCACTGCCCTGTTGTCAGAATAATGAATTTTACTCATTAGCTGGGCCCCTACAAGGTATTTCTCCAATTGCTCCATTGAGGGCTCAAATATTTTAGGAGCTTCAGTAGCAACTAATTGAGTGTTTGTTCCTACCTCTTGAGGTTCCTCTTGTGAAGGTGGGGAAGGAGAATCTATTCCTACTTGAGTCTTCTTATAAATCGGTACCTAATTCTTAGGGTCCTTAGCTTTCTATGTTTTAATATGCTTGTCATATCGCTCAAAAAACTCCTCATCTATTACTTTATCGAATTTGGATTTATCTATGCCAGTTTCTACTCTCATTCTCCACAAATCTATGATTTTGTCTTCATCCCACTTCTTATTTTCAAGCTCCTTAATCTTAGACTCCTTTAACTGATGGCTTTCATTGTTAGTAAAATCAAAATCAACTACATGCTCATAGAAATATAACTACGAGGGAAGTTGTTTTATTTTAGCGATATTCCAATGGGGCATTTTATTTCTTATTCCTCCCCTGTTCAAAAAGAGACCTTGAAATCTTTTCAAACTTGTGGGCTTTATCTCCATTAAGGGTAATGTTCCTCTTTAGGAATTTGTCATTGGGGTCATATATCTACCTTTATGGAAAGTAAAACAGCCCCATCCTCTCCAAGTATTGAGTGATTTGTTCACCCTGACCCTTTCTGATAATTGTTATATCGTCAATACTATGGGAGTAAGTCAAAAACATCTTCTCTTCTTACTAGAGCCATAATTCATGTTAATAAAATCTACTTACCTCAAATATTCTAGGGCCAATAATTTGTTAGTCACAAAATGGGGTAGCAAAAAAGGCTTAGTAGTGAAGCCATAGAGTTGGATTACCGTACCCTCTATGAGAATATACTATTCTCATTCTTTGATGTCTGGTACTCTTAACAATTCTTTGGTCAGAGACAATAACCTAGGGCATTTCTCGTACATAATTTTCAAATCTGGCCCTAGGAATTCCAGATTAATCCTGTAAAAATACTCTATGCTCCTCAAGTGAGAAGTCCAATAATACACAAGAATAGGGTCTCCCTTTTAATTCTTCTCTTTAACTAGAATCTAGGGCATAATGTGCCTTACAGTAGCATAGAACATCTAGACCAAATTCCAACAGTGCCAGAAATAAGGAGCTTCTGAATCCCTTTTCATTCTTACCAACTACTCATGCATTCATTTGGCAAGAAAGGCTAGCCACTCGAAGTATATGATATTTATACCTTCCTTCTCTACTCTAAGTTTATACATTCTCTCCTTCAAAATATAGTACACAGTAGCTATTTTCCAATCCTTTACAAACTAGTCATAATCCAAACCCTCTAAACAAGCTAGCATAGAGAAAAGCTTTGGGTTAGTAAACTATTCAATTGGAATTGGGGTATTGGGTAATCCTCTCTTGGGTTTAATGGTTTTGAATTGGCTATAAACCCACTTCCTAAAAGGTTCCTCCTCATGGGTATGCTTTTTCAAGGAATAATATCCAGCTTTTTTAGTTACACTAAAAATTTTAGGTCTTACGGGTGGTTCTACTCCTAGAGCAAAAAAGGTCGTGACAAGCTTTGGCAATGATGTTAAACAAGACTTTGTCCTTAGTTATTTTTAATGTTTTTTTCCTAGGGTCATAGAGAATTACAATGATCGCTATTAACTCGAGATAAGGATGAACCGAATCATAGATATAAAAATATAATAAAGAGAAAACAACAAAAGTACCTTCGAATTTCAAGGTTTTGCCTCTTCGATATTTGTCATTGATGCTCTTTCTAAGCTTAGTTATTTCTATAAGAACCATTATGGTTTCGACCACTAATTTTGATTTATCAATGTAATTTTCTAGCTCTTCATTTACTGATGGCTCTGTTTGTTGGGTCTCTTCAAAGGTCATTTTTCATGAAAATTCTCAGAGCATTCCTCATATATTGTATTTGCAAACAATGCTTTACTATTCCTTTGATTTTTTATGCTATATAGGTTTCGTCTTGATAAATTAATGGGTTTTGCACTTCGAACACTTTTAAATATTTTTTCATGTATACCTTCCACCATTAATGCAGTCGATGTGAGAAACTATCCATTTGCATGCATTTCAATTCAAATGTATGCATCTTGGCGGCTGGAGATATTATTTCAATAATTGATTGGTTATGGTATGAAGCACTTCGCTAAACCTTCGGTGCATTTCATTGTCTTTCTTTACCTTGGAGTGGCTTGGGAAACTCATGTCATAACTTGCAGGTGTTTCATTCATCATAGAGCGACGTAGTTCAAGTGTCTTATTTTCACTCTAGAATGGTCGTGAACTTTAGCGGTATGGAACACATGTTGTGATATGTTGCCACCTTAGTTTATTTAATAGTGGAATAGAGCACATGTTTTATTCTGCTACCACCCTCAGTTTATTTTACAACTTATAACTTTTGAAGTAAAAAAAAAATTCTCCTTTTTTTTATAACACTTTACAAAAATGAAAACTTTCAGTAAAGGGGAAAAATGATATAATACAAAAATATGTACATATGTTATAATGAACTTATATCTCAATCAAAGTAGAGTTTAATATGAAAACCATTGATCGAGATCGGTTGCATGTTTCCTTCAAGATATTCAAGCTAGAAAATATTGGTCTCCTTAACCTCTGCTATTTTGAAAGGACCATCCCAAAAGGAATCAAACTTCCTATGGTGCCCTGGCTTGGGTCTTTTCTCATTACACCTGAGGATAGAATCTCCAAATTTGAATTCTCTGAACCTGGATTTCTTTTTAAACCATGCCTTTATAGCAAATGAGTGCTTTTGGAAATACTCATATGCTTGAGTTCTTTTCTCTTCTAGTTGCAACAAATGTGTCAACATGGTTTCGACTAGATTTTGCTCAGACTCATTTGTGTGTCTACCAACTTGAGGGCTTTAATTTCCAAGTGAACAGGTAACACTACTTCTTTATCATATACCAAGGTGTAAGGAGAGGTCTTAAAATATTTTTTGATGGTGATCATATCTGCCCATAGAGCTTGTTCCAATAGTAGGTGCCAACTTCTCTTGTTACCCTCTAATGATCTTCTCAAGATTATTGGCAGATTTTTGTTAGTTGATTCTGCTAGTCCATTCCCCTGGAGGTAGTAGTTAGAGGTATTTTTTATAGTGATTCCATTTTTGCTGGTAAACTCAATGTATTTAGCTCCTATGAATGTTGGTCCATTGTTGCTCTCTAAAGCTTCTGGGACACCAAACCTTGTGATTAAGCTTTCCATGAAGTCTATTACCACCTCTTGGTTTTATTTCTTTGTGGGGATGGCATATACCCATCTGGTAAGATATTTTATGACAATAAAAAATTATTTATGCCCTATTGAGGAATTTGGATTAATAACTCCTATGAAGTCTAATCCCCACTGCTCAGAAGGTTCTTCAACATGAATTGGCTTGAGGGGAAATGATGCATTTCTAGTTCTTCCCACATACCATTAGCATTCATCATAGGCTCTTATAGCTTTGACGGTGTCAAAAAAACGGTAGGATGGTAATAGTCTACCCTAATTATATTTAAGTTGTGACCCTTCCCTAAAAAATGCCCTCTAGATAATCCTCCATGGAACTCCTCTATGACCTTTTTTTTTTTATCATCTCTTAAGCATCTTAAGAGGACTCCATCAATGCTTATCTTGTATAGACCTTATGGTAATAGAACATATTTCAAATATTGAAGTATATATATCCTTCTCTGTGATGGATTAATATTAGAAGGACACACTCTATTCTAAAAATATTTTGTCCTGATCAACCCATTCTAATTCTTCAAAATGTAGTTCTTAAATATGATCTTCTGTTGTTGACTGATAGGCTATCATTTCTGCTATAATTATTGCTTATTTAATCCTTGGCATAATGCTCTATCTTTGACCAACTTTGTGGGTTGAATTTATACGTCATATTCCTACATTTTAGTAATTCAACCAGCTCTTTTGTCCCCTAGTTTACCTTATAAAATGAAAATTCTAACATCTGGGTGAACCACATAAACCAAGGTTTTTCTTTGAACCAAGTATTGCCTAAATTTTTTAATGACTTCATCACTGGAAGTACTTGTTTCTCAATAAAATTATACTTGGCCTAATATTCATGGAGAGTATAGCTCCAAAATAATATGGGGTGTTCTTCTCCTTCATTATTCTTCTAGGTGAGCACTCATGCATAACTCTCTTCAGCTTCATAAGCATACAGAATGAAATATTTATTGAATTCAAGATTCACTAAAATTGGATTTGTAGTAACGGATTGCTTGATGATTTCAAAATCTTGCTTTCTCACTTCAATCCATTTGAAATCTGCATTCTTCTTTAGTAGTTTTGATATAGGTGTATTGTTCCAAATTTTCCGCACCCTTAACTTCAGGCTAAAGGATCCGCGCCCGGAAGGGGGATGCAAGAAGGATGGGACGGTACCTTGGACTGAGAGGCCCTTTGAAGGTCCCGCCTCTCGAGGGAGGGGTATTAAGGTGATTTTTCGATGGATGGTGGGGTTCACCAAGAAACGTTTAGTGGCAGTCTCCACACCTAGGTTGGGAATGTGTTTAATGTGTTCAATTTTGCATTTAATCATTCAAATCCTAGGTTTGGCCAAATGAATCTAAATTGTTCTATATGAAATGCAGGTTTAAATGAATACAAAAATAGAATTAAACAGAAAATGCAGGAAATATACTAGATTAGAAAAAATCCATACCTGATCCGGATGTCTGATGGAGGTTCTAATTTTTGAAGCAGTACAAATCGCCTCTGATCTAACAGGATCATCTGAAATCAGACAAGATCTTCTGAGATCTTATGAATTCGTCAGAGACCTGCAATCAGAGAAATAGACACAGAATACAGAAAATGCAGCTATGATGACAGAGGAAAATGGTGTAAAATGGCGATAAAGATGTTAAGATGATAATTGCAAATAAAAATGCAAGTAAATTATCTTGTTTTAAATACTAATCATGATTTGATTATACACTTTAAGCTATATGAGTGAACTCCAAGATGCAAAATAGTAATAAGTCTAACTAATGAAAAGTAAAATAGTAGATAATGGACAGAGAATGCAAACTCAGGGCACGGATTGCCTCCAACGTTGGCTGCAGAATCGTCTGCAAAATACAGAATCGTCTCGAATTATGGCGTGATCGTCCGAGATCGTACAGGATCGTCTACGACGATCTGAGCTTGCTCCGGCTAAAGAATGATAAAGTTCCTATAAGAAAATTTGAAAAGGGACAAAGGCAAACAGTAGTCTAAGACATTCTAATGCATGTAAAAATTGAAGTGCAGAAAAATTCAGCCAGGGGAATGTCAAGGGGAGGGCCTAAGATTAAATAGGCATATGAAGGAGGTTGGGAGGTTGGAGATCATCCCAATTTGGGAGATCTCTAATGAGGGGAAGTCTCTAACCGCGCAGACACGCTTTTTCCCCGGTTAGAGACGTCGTTGAAATAAAAGCTAATTATGAAAAATCAGTTTTGGGACGAAATCGTCTGGACGTTCTTCTCCAGATGAATTCGTCCGATCTGAGGTGATATCGTCTGATCGGCGACGATATCTTCCAACGGTCACAACAAATCCTAAAAATGGCATGAAAAACGAGGAAAGCGGTTTAACAGGCGGTTTGGGGTTAAAATTTGAATTTGAATTATTACTAAGGTAATTTTAATTATTTGCTAAGGTTTACTGCGCCAATTTTAGGGTGCTACATTTTGCCCCCTCTTTAGCGAATTTTCTGAGGAAAATGCGTTAAATACGAGTACTTATCGATTTACGAGAAAGCAAAAATTTATTCCCATTTTTAGGCGACGATTCTAGGTCGAATCGTACGACAGCTTACTATGGTGCCCCCTTCGTGTTTTTACCCAAATCATTCGTTTGAGGAAAAAACGCGGAAAAGAAAAATTTTTAAAAATGTTTTTAATTGTTTTTGGATAAATTAAGAAAAATAGGGAAAAACCCTAATTCATTTTTACTGTTCATTTTTACTGATTTCTAGAGCTCTGCAGACAAAAATGGTTGAGACAACACACCGGACCTCTATGGGACCACCTCCTCCACATCAGGGTGGGGGAGGAGAGCTCGAGGGCTTCTCGAGGCTAAGTGTCTATGGACTATAGATTTTGGTAGAGATTGTTGAGAGGATTGAGTATGCCAGGGTATAGATTGTGGCATACCAATCCAGTTTTGATATGATGTATATAATTTTTGGATATATATATATATGATCTTATTTCTAATGATATGACTTGTGCATATGTTTTTATGATGCTTTACTGTTTGAATTATTTGTTGATTAAATTGAGGATTCATGTAATTATGTCGTTTTGAAATATTATAATTTTGATGTCATGCTGTAAGATTTTAAATGAAATAATCTGATGTAAACAATTGGTGGTTGTGGTGTGATTTGATAAAAAATAAAAGGGACTGTTGGTCACGAATACTGCCACGGGAAAGGATTTTTACAATTGCGCCCTAGACCCGGCCAACATTGAAAGGTTGGAAGCAAGAAATGGCTCCCAGGACCAATCTCCAGTGGGGCTGGTTCCCTCTACTACTCTAAAATTGGGTTTAAGATAGGGTTCTTTGGAAAGAGATTTAAAAGGTTGCAGAAAGAAATGGGAAATATGGCCACAGGCCGAAGTGATGGGATCAGAAAAACAACAGCAGGAAACTAAAAACGCAACAACCGCAAGTAACATAAGAAATCAGCTTCATCCTCGCACAATCACATGCCGCAAATCCCTCCAAACCCACATTCCAGGAATTGTACCCTGACCGCGTATTTAAATCCAGTATGCAGAATTTAAATGTAATAGCAATGCAAGAGTACGAATGCTATTAGAAATGCAGAAAACGAGAAAGCAAATTCATCCATGCGACGCTTGAAAAATTAGAAGTCGATCCTTGTATTCCCACGAGATACAATTCCAGTTTCTAGCAGCAAGTTTTTCCAACCTTTGCAAATGAAAATTACATTGGTTTTTATAGAGGTCCGTCCTCTTTGCAGCATTAAAAACGTAAAACCAACTTCCTCGTGATCTACAATCATGCGAAGGAAACGAGGAAGATGATCCCCTTAATTGCAGTCTCGAAGAAATAAAAATTAAATTCCATGAAACGCTTGCGGCCCTTCATTAAATACGATTCTTCGAACATGTGCATGAAAACCGTTGAATTAATCCACGAACCGCAGATTTGAACCAATAAATCCTTTAATTTTGGTGGCACGGGCACTCTTCGTCCTTAACCGCATCGGAAATCCGCAAAATATTTAATTCGGGTTAGCATTAAATCCTCGAAAATCGAAAAAACCCTTTCGGCCGTTCATATTGCACTTGGCGGGAAAGCTGCGCGGTCGCGAAAATGCGACGGGTCGCGAAATCGCGACGGGTCGCGAAATCGCGACGTCTTATCATTCAGTACGCTTTGACCACCGTTGACCCGCGAAAATGGAACATGTAGCGATTTCGCTACATGTTTCCGCCGTTGGCTCCTCCCTGCGCTCTGCCCCGCGAAATCGGAACATGTCGCGATTTCGCTACATGTTTCCATCGCCGTACCAATCGCCTTTTTCGGTCGCGATTCGCTGACATGTCAGCGACGCGCTGCAAGTTTGCACTTTTTGCCTTCGACGCTCACCGGGTCGCGATTCGCTGACATGTCAGCGCGTCGCTGCAATTTTCAGACTTAGTGCTTTTTCTGCCCGCCGACCCGCGATTTCGAAACACGTCGCGATATCGCGACGGTTCCGCCAACCTGCCTGCGTTGACTGCGTTGACCGCGATTCTGCAACATGTCAGCGCGTCGCTGCAATTTTCAGACTTAACCATTTTTTGCTCAAATTTTCTCCTTTTTTCGCCCAAGCTGCATCAATCAAAGGTCAGATCCCCAACAATACATCAATGCATTCATCAATGAGAATCAATGTGGCAAAAATGCCAACATTCTTGGCGGCTCGCGGGGTATACGACTCATCGTATGCAAGAATCCGGAGCCTTAGTCCATTGGGCACGAGTCATATTGGAACTGTAAACAAGCTGCTGCAAAACATGTCAGGGGACTGCTGCCAAACTTCTTCTGCTGTGGAAAACTAGAACTGGAAGAACCTGCATATAACTGATTATGAAATGACTAATGGAATGGAAATGGAATGAGCTCTTGCGGTTGCGCAAGCGGTGACTGCAATGGAGTGATATGAAAATGAACAAAGTTATGGAGTGGGAATGGAACTAGGAAAGCTGTGAAATGAAATGAACTAGACTGTTAGAAAATGCGTAAAAAACTAAACTTAGAGGAAAGGGATAAGAAGGGACGGGAAAAAACAGAAAAGGAAAAAGAAACAACAGCTGTGGCTTATTTTGATTTAATGCAGAAGAAACAGAAGGAAGAAGATGAAGAAAGGAAAGAGAGGAAACGGGGAAGGGAAAAGAAGAAAGTGCTAGAAAGCCACCAAACTGTTGGGAGGAGAAAAACAAAGGAAAAAAACAAGCATCTACGGCTCGCAGGCAACAAGAGCCGAGATGAACAAATAAAAACAATACCACTCTTTTTTTTTTTCTCTTCTTTTTCTATTTTTTTTGTGTTTTTTCAAAATACTATATACAATAATTCACGACATGATTGGCATGTCGCCACCAGACACCCAATCTCAGAATGTTATCCGGTAAATCTGCAATGTCCCGACCAGATCTGATCATACTTAAGTCGGTCCTTGAAATTGGGCTGGCTCCTTCCTGAAGTTCTCCATGGTGCTGATAGGATGCAATTCAGCAGATTATCCTTCTTACTAGTACCCCCATGGAAGACTTCTTCAGGTACCGGATGTAGTGGCTGGAACCAACACCACCACTTTGCAGACTTTACTGGCTGTGGGGTGAGTACAGGCTCCTCTAACTCCTTGATGTGATCACGGGGCTCTTCAAGTGAGAACTCGGATTCTGGGATCTCCTCAGACTCTAAAATTTGCACTTGTTCTTCTACTTGGCCCATCTCTTGATGAAAGCTGCAAGCAATCATATTGTTCATTGCTGGAAAAGTGCTTGCATGTTCCAATCCTTGACTTTGGACGAGATCTGTCCCTTGAACTCCACATGACTGCATCTCAGGGATCTGGCATGAATGTGCAGGGTAAACAGGAGCAGCAACCACCGGAGAAGGTAATGGAGTTTCTCCCCACGGTAATTTTCTTGATAAGAGCAACAGTGTTCTGCTCGCCTTGCTTCCTCAAATATTTGTGGGAACCGTTGTTCACCTGACTGCAGCAAAAAGAGACCTATGTCAGAGTTCAAAGCTCGAACATAAAAGAGGTGGGCTTGGGTGGGTGATGGACGAATCTTCTCTGGAATTCTCTTCCAACTTATCAAGAATCGGACATTGAAGTCCGTGATGCTCTCTTGAGGTGCTCTCTTGATGTACATGAAAAATTGGTAGAGATCCAAAGAACTGTAGAAAGGATCTTCATCAAATCTTTTGATCAGTGCTCCCGCGAGATCATCCCATGGTGATGCTTTGACGTTTGAGCGATCTGTACCATTGCAACGCTCTTCCTTCCAAATACTGAACCAGAAGTCGGATCATGACATCCTCGTGTTCTATGACATGGATCATGGACAGAATAGCAATGTCTTCAACATGTGTCAGAGCCATGCCTTCGGTACCATCATATTTTGCCAGGTTCTTCGGGGCACCTTCGGGAATTTCATGCCGAACTTGCAGATTCAGAGGGCCGGGATCATCCCATCTAGAAAAAACCCTCGCCTTTGTGGCAGTGGTCTGCGGAATCACGGCCATCGCCATTAAGTCAGAGTCGCCAGATGAACATTCTTTGAATTTTTTTTTTTTTTTTTTTTTTTAAACAAAAACAGGCGTCCACGAACAGATCTTCAACTCAGCAAAGTCGCCAGATGAACTTAAAAATCTCCGCTGTGAGGCCAAGACAGCTCATCAAATCTTGAGACCTCCGGGTGTTAAAACGTGCCAAAAACTGTTGGCACTGGTGGGGTTATCACTTTGGAAAATTATGCGTATCCCACCGATTATGAATTCTTGGAGACGAACATGATCTGTCCCACCAGTCGTGCCAAAAGCTGTTGGTCACGAATACGCCACGAGAAAGGATTTTTACAATTGCGCCCTAGACCCGGCCAACATTGAAAGGTTGGAAGCAAGAAATGGCTCCCAGGACCAATCTCCGAGTGGGCTGGTTCCCTCTACTACTCTAAAAATGGGTTTAAGATAGGGTTCTTTGGAAAGAGATTTAAAAGGTTGCGAGAAAGAAATGGGAAATATGGCCACGAGGCCGAAGTGATGGGATCGGAAAAACAACGGCGAGGAAACTAAAAACGCAACAACGGCAAGTAACATAAGAAATCAGCTTCATCCTCGCACAATCACATGCCGCAAATCCCTCCAAACCCACATTCCGGGAATTGTACCACGACCGCGATATTTAAATCCGAGTATGCGAGAATTTAAATGTAATAGCAATGCGGGAGTACGAATGCTATTAGAAATGCGAGAAAACAGAAAGCAAATTCATCCATGCGACGCTTGAAAAATTAGAAGTCGATCCTTGTATTCCCGCGAGATACAATTCCAGTTTCTAGCGACAAGTTTTTCCAACCTTTGCAAATGAAAATTACATTGGTTTTTATAGAGGTCCGTCCTCTTTGCGGCATTAAAAACGTAAAACCAACTTCCTCGTGATCTACAATCATAGCTGAAGGAAACGAGGAAGATGATCCCCTTAATTGCAGTCTCGAAGAAATAAAAATTAAATTCCATGAAACGCTTGCGGCCCTTCATTAAATACGATTCTTCGAACATGTGCATGAAAACCGTTGAATTAATCCACGAACCGCAGCTTTGAACCAATAAATCCTTTAATTTTGGTGGCCTGGGCACTCTTCGTCCTTAACCGCATCGGAAATCCGCAAAATATTTAATTCGGGTTAGCATTAAATCCTCGAAAATCGAAAAAACCCTTTCGGCCGTTCATATTGCACTTGGCGGGAAAACTGCGCAGGTCGCAAAATCGCGACGGGTCGCGAAATCGCGACGTCTTATCATTCAGTACGCTTTGACCACCGTTGACCCGCGAAAATGGAACATGTAGCGATTTCGCTACATGTTTCCGCCGTTGGCTCCTCCCTGCGCTACGCCCTGCGAAATCGGAACATGTCGCGATTTCGCTACATGTTTCCATCGCCGTACCAATCGCCTTTTTTGGTCGCGATTCGCTGACATGTCAGCGACGCGCTGCAAGTTTGCACTTTTTGCCTTCGACGCTCACCGGGTCGCGATTCGCTGACATGTCAGCGCGTCGCTGCAATTTTCAGACTTAGTGCTTTTTCTGCCCGCCGACCCGCGATTTCGGAACACGTCGCGATATCGCGACGGTTCCGCCAACCTGCCTGCGTTGACTGCGTTGACCGCGATTCTGCAACATGTCAGCGCGTCGCTGCAATTTTCAGACTTAACCATTTTTTGCTCAAATTTTCTCCTTTTTTCGCCCAAGCTGCATCAATCAAAGGTCAGATCCCCAACAATACATCAATGCATTCATCAATGAGAATCAATGTGGCAAAAATGCAAACAGGGACTTATAACAATAATTTAAAAGGACATTGTCATTATTATAGACCATTTCATGGAGTCGCCGCTCACTCGGTCGTCAAGCTAATCCCAGTATAGAAATATTGTTAAAAGTAAAATAGTGCTTAAGAGACTGTCTTAAGACTTGGTGTTGTAATGATGGAGATAATGATGGTTTGATGATTTGTTTTCAGATTTTCATAAAAATAGTATGCATGAAAATATGATGTTGCTAGGCATAAATTCCTAAGTGTGATAAAATTTTGAACAATTCCTTAGAATTTATACCATGGTTGCAAAAACTGAATTTGAACATAATGTCATGAAATAGAATAAGTGTTTGTTTGTTTGTAAAGCATAATTGTGTAACATAATGATGCAAGTCACATGTGTTGATGAATTTTTTTTTTTAAATAAATGGAAAAGAAAATTAGAACGATGGTTTGCGCTAGGCATAGAATTATAGATATAAACTTATACCATCATCGCGAAATCCAAAGAAGAACATAGATTGTTGGTTTTATTGCAAGATGCATTTTTTATCTTTGATAAACAGAAAAATAATAATATGAAAACTTTATTTTTGAGATTTTGTGAGAAGATGTATGTAATTGCTTTTATACAAAACAAGAATTCTGAAATAAAAGGATAAAATTATTCCGAAAAGAGTTACAAAAATATTTTAAATTATCTCAAAGAGAAATGTAGATTTATAAGGAATCCTCATGTGCAAATGTGAATTCATTACCGATCTTGATTTATCATAATGATACAAAATCTCTCAAATACAAATGTGTGTGCGATTGTATTGTTCATTCACCAATTTTGAGCAAGATAATTTGATACAAGTAATTTGCCTTGACCAAATGAATGTTCGTTAACCATGATTTTATGCATGTAACCGTACCAGACTACTATGTAAGTTAGGTTATCAAGAGCTAGCTAATCCATAAGCTGACAGAGGTCTGTACAAAAGAAGGTCGCTAATGTGACAGACATATCGCCATGCTAGGATTTACCCAAGGCCAAGCGGGTTGGGCACAAACCACCTGTTATGGGGCTTACCTCATAGTTTTTGAATAATTGAGAATTCCAGGGATTCAAGCTCATCAACCCTTCTTTTCTTTTCAATGGGTAGGGAAAGGAGTTTATTGTATTTTGCTTTTGCTTTTCACTTTTGCTTCTTTTTTTTTTTCTTTGATATTTGAGATAATGCTGAAATATTTTTGTGATGATTCAAATAACCTTTTTCTTTTTCTCTGTTTCTTGAACTTTTATTTTCTTCCTATGCTAGGGATACTTGCTCGAATTAGCTGTAGAGCAAGGGATTTTTATTCTGGGTAGGGGTGAGCTTGTCCTTTTGTCAATTCTCAAAGATTTTAGACCATGTGCATGATAGGATAGCAGGGGAAACTTTTCGCTCAGGAAACCATTTCTACTATGTAGCATCATATCGAATGTGCAATGAAATAATTTTAATGTGAAGAGATATACTTGGTTCAAGTAAATAACAAGATCAGTTCTTTATGCTCAAAAATTTATTTAATTCAACTATGGGCTTTGATATAAGAGAGATGAATAATCATAACAAATAAAATCAAGAGATTTATTCATGTGAATGTGAAAGTGCGGGATTCCAAATAAATGCTAATTTATCCAAAATAATTGAAAATATAACTGCAAACTCCAAGAATTGACAGGTATGAATAAAATATGTTTTTGAAGATTTTGATGATTTTGATGTTTTTATATTTTGATTTTAATTGATGAATTGAAAGAATAAATAATATTACTATTTTTTTGAAATTTTTATATGAATTTTTAGATGATGGAATTGGTGGTATATACAAGATGATCTATATACACTATACAAGGTTATTTGCGTATAGCATGTCTAAGGTTGCTTCAAAATCAAAGGAGGTTTTGAAGGATAATTTGGTTGTGTTGAAGGTAAGAACAAAAGGTGATGAATAAAAGGTAGTGATAACAAAAGCTTTGTTATAATGTAGAATAATGTAGCAAAATATTTGATTTTTATATGTGGAAAATTGATCATGTTACAAAATAGAATGTAAGAAGGATAATAAAGTTCTTCATTTTTATCACTATATTCCAAGTTTTGATAAGATGGAGAAAGTATATGTGAAAGATATGCATGAGTGTTATTTGGTAAACAAGGATGATCATATATGAATGAAGAAAAGTGATGGATAGAAGATAATTGTGACAATAGAGAATGTATAAAACTTGATGTTTCAACCATTAAATATTCTTCAAATGGTGTTGGGTCATCATGTATGGTAACAATTTCATTTGCAAGTTCAAAATTTAAACATTGGTGAAGAGTAGAAGGGACAACCCTCATTGTATGCATCCAAGGACTTCTAAGAAGTAGGTTGTAAGGTGAAGGAAAATATGCTACATAAAACAAAGTATCCAGGATCTTGGATCCAATATTGAGGGGAAAAATTATAGTACCTTGAGCTTCTTGAATTTCATTGTTAAAAGATTTTATAATAACATTTGATTCATTAAGATCTTCCTTTAATTTGAGTTTTTTGGAATAATTGATAAGTGCATAAATTAAGAGAGAAGCCATTATCTACCATGATAGTTTTAACATGTGTTTCTTTACTAGATCCTGTAATGTAAAGAGATGAGTCTTCTTGTGGAGTAGAGGAAGTAATATCCTCATCATAGAATGAAATATGATTAACCTCAAGAGGGTTTACACCATTAATTATGTCCTTAGGTAAAATATCATGAGGAACAAATTTTTGGCTAGGTATTTTGAACAACGTTTCCTTATGAGAACTTTGTAATACTTCTAAAAGGAATATCTTTGCTTGAGGGTTAATCACTTTTTGTTGGCTATCAAAGTGGATTTCAGATTGAGATTTTTATTCTAAAGATAAGCTTTCTATGCTTACATTCCATTTTGGATCATTCTCTAGAGCCAAAGATAGTTTTGAAGGTTGGTCAAATGAGGAATCCATCTCTTGAATATCGAATTGAGTTGATTGAACTTGAGGTTGCTCATTTGTAGTTTTTGTTACAATATTAATAATATCATCATGATGGGACACATTAACATGCAATATTTGATTGGTTTCTTGTTGTTGATAATTGAATAGGGGTTCTTGGGAGATCCCCATGTCTTTATTGATTATTGGTATTTGTTGTGTAGGAGTTTGATTGTTTACTAGAGATTTATAATTAGTTGTAGATTGTAATTCCTTTATATTAAAAATACCATCATCAATCAAATCTTGAATTGAACATCTTAAATATTTACATTTTTGTGTCATATGTCCATCCACTCTATGATATTCACAATGTAGCTCAGGTTTAAACCAATCTGTTGTGGTATCAGGTTGTCTTATGGAAGGGAGTTCAATCCTATTTGTGTCAAGTAAATACTTGAGAATTATATCCATTGGTTGATTGAGCTTAGTAAATTTATGTGATGAAGGTTTTCGAGAGGTTTTTGATACGAGCCTTAAGAATTTAGTCATAAAAGGACCTAATGGTTTCTCACCTCTTTTTTCTTTACTATGGGTTGAATAATGATAGGAATAGTACGAAGTATGAGGTGAGTGCATGGTAGAATTGGAAGAATAAGTATTTTCATGTTGAAATGGATGTGTTGTATTGAAAGAAGAATATTGAAAGGGTGGAGGAGGATTGTATGTGGATTGATAGACATGATATGGATATATGGGAGAATAGATAATATCATTATGAAGAGGATTGGCAAAGGGATTGTCCTGTTGGGGTAAGGATGAAAAATGAGAAAAGTGTGATGGAGGTGGTGTTGAATAGGGATGAGGTTGGTCATAATCAACAAATGTATTTAGTTGAATTCTTCCAACATTACTGACGGGCTCATATTGATTTGAGTAAAAACTCATGGTTTCTTTAGTACTTCTAAAAGTAATATTTAGTATCTACTATTTAGAATTAAATCTAAAACATGCAAACTTGAAATGATGATTTTGTTACCTTTTTTTTTTTGTATACATATATATATATATATATATATATATATATATATATATATATATATATATATATATATATATATATATATATATATTGTTTTTTTTTTTTGTTTATATTTTTGAATCAGAAAGATGCCTATGTTATTCACGTCGGGTTCAACAAAATGTATCGTTCCAAATTTTCCGCACCCTTACCTTCAGGCTAAAGGATCCGCGCCCGAAAGGGGGATGCGAGAAGGATGGGACGGTACCTCGAACTGAGAGGCCCTTTGAAGGTCCCGCATCTTGGGGGAGGGGTATTAAGGTGATTTTTCGACGGATGGTGGGGTTCACCAGGAAACGTTTAGTGGCAGTCTCCATGCCTAGGTTGGGAATGTGTTTAATGTGTTCAATTTTGCATTTAATCATTCAAATCCTAGGTTTAGCCAAATGAATCTAAACTGTTCTATATGAAATGCAGGTTTAAATGAATATAGAAACAGAATTAAACAAAAAATGTAAGAAACATACTAGATTAGAAAAAAGCCATACCTGATCTGGATGTCTGATGGAGGTTCTAATTTTTGAAGCAGTCCAAATCGCCTCTGATCTGACAGGATCGTCTGAAATCAGACAAGATCGTCTGAGATCTGACGAATTCGTCAGAGACCTGCAATCAGAGAAATAGACATAGAATATAGAAAATGCAGCTATGATGACAGAGGAAAATGGTGTAAAATGGCGATAAAGATGTTAAGATGATAATTGCAAATAAAAATGCAAGTAAATTATCCTGTTTTAAAGACTAATCATGATTTGATTATACACTTTAAGCTATATGGGTGAACTCCAAGATGCAAAATAGTAATAAGTCTGTTGGCAATTTTGGGTTTGAGATCCTAGCTCCTTGTCTATGAGTTGTCATTGATGTCAAAAGGAAATGGCATTAATGTTAAGAGGATGTGTTGGCTTCAAAGGTGGAAGATTCCAAGAGAATCTTCTTAAGAGAATCTGGAGAGATTCCATTGGATAGGGTTTTTATTAAAACCAAGTTAAATGGTTTTTATTAAAACCAATGGAGGTTCTCTTTATTATTTATTTAATTATTATTTAAAACCCTTCAAGGTTTTAATTAATTAATTATTTAATTAATTAAGGGAGAAATTATTTTTAATTTATTAAAAATACTTAAAGGTTTCTAAACCTTTTTTATTCTTAATTTATTAAAAATATTTAAGGGTTTTTAAACCCTTTAGAAAGCAATTTCGATTAAATTCGAAATTACCTTCTTTGCAGCCGACGTGTTCTAAAGTCCACGAATGGACTATAAATAGGAGAAGTTTCCTAAGGTTAAAGCCCTCTTGAAAAATCGAATGCAATTAATTCTTGCTTGCGATCGAATGTTCTGTTGACGTCGCGAAAGGGGAGAGCTCATGTTTGAAAAACCTTTGAAAAGCTTGATCGTTTATGTGGGAGGAAGTCCATCTTGGACTTCGTAAGCCCCTTGTGGGCTAGTGGCAGTGTAGGCTGCGTTTGGGCTTTGCGTAGGCGGAGGTCTGCATTTCGATTCCCGCGGAGGGAGCTGTGCATGGATTCGTCACGTTTTTATTAAAACGTATTTTGTGCCACGATTTTTGGATTCTTCAAGGGCAGCCATTCTAAGGTGTGATTATTTTCTTGATATGATTTTTGGCATTGTTTAGCATTGTTTAAAAGACATAGGAGAAATAAGGGGATATTTCTTTGGTTGTATTTTTGAGATTAGTCTTTTGCTATGCTAAATTTAAAAATGGAGATATAAGGTGTAAGTTTTGGTTGTTGTGTTTTTGGCTTCTTTGGTGGTTGTTTTTAAAGAAGAAGAGCTAAAAGGTGTATTAAGGAAAGTTTTTATATATGCTCATTTATCTTGGTTCTAACCCTAACTTGGTTGGAAGTTTGAGGGTTGTGTGTGGTGACAACTTTAAGGATCAATTTTCTTCTACTCCAATAAGGTATGGGCACATTCTTCTTATGAGTATGATTGGTGTATGTTTTCTGAAATAAGGTTGGAGTGAAAAGGTTTTCAACTAGGTATCCTTTGATTGGGTGTAAATCCTATTTTCTGGTTTGTTGAAGACTACTTATGCATTGTTATCCTTAAGGAGAATTTTTGATGAATGCATAATTTCTGGTTTGAGATAGTGGAAGCTTTGTGCACTAGGGTTTATATTTGTGAGTCTAGCTACTTGCATTGAGTTGGTGGAACCCTTGGTTGGCTGTTTTGAGTTTGATGGTTGAGTTGCTTCCATAGAGGTTGTTTGATCAAGTTATTGCTTTACTTGATTCATGATATTGGGCTTACTCCATTGAGTTGATTTGAGCAAGTTATTCTTTGCATTTGGTGATATTGTGTTGGTGGTTGTTTTGTTCAAATATCTTTGGAGGGAAAAGGATTTCTACTTGTTTCCTTTTCTTGTGATGATTGGTTGAATGCTTCAAGGTTAATGTTGAGTTGAATGATGTTGGTTAAACCTTGTCTATAAGCATTGTTGTTAAAGCCCTAATTGGTTGAGAAAAGATATTGGTTGTGGAAAGAACATGAGTAGCATTGTTATATGAGATATTGCATGGTTGGCAATTGTTGGGTTGTGTTTCATGTTCTTGAGAAAAGCATACTACATCTATCTTATTCTTTTGAGATTGAGATTGAGTTGAGATTGATATTGGGAGTTAAGTATAGAACATATTGAGTCTCTAACAATTCTCTTTATGTTTCTATGAGATTTGAGATTGAGATTGGGAGTTAAGTATAGAACATATTGAGTCTCTAACAATTCTCTTTATGTTTCTATGAGGTTGATGAATCTGAGTCTTATTCTCTTTATGTTTCTATGAGATTTGAGATTGAGATTGGGAGTTAAGTATAGAACATATTGAGTCTCTAACAATTCTCTTTATGCTTCTATGAGGTTGATGAATCACATTGGGTCTCTAACAATTCTCTTTGTGGGTTCATGCTAAGCAAGTTTTTCTTGATGAACTTGTGAGCTGATTTGGACAGGTTCCGGTGGGGACTTGTGAGCAGGTTTTGGACAGGTTCCGTTGGGGACTTGTGAGCAGGTTTTGGACAGGTTTCGGTGGGGACTTGTGAGCAGTTTTGGATAGGTTCCGGTGGGGACTTGTGAGCAGATTTGGATAGGTCCTAGCAGAGGACTTGTGAGCTGAGTTTGATAGTTCTATCAGAGAACTTGAGGACAGAGATGCATTGGTTCTTTGAGAAGAACCTGAGGACAGATTTGGCAAGTCTTTGAGAAGGCTTGTGTGCAGAGGATTGATTTGTTCAAGTGTTGGACAGATCTACAGACAGAGGAAGACTTGTACTAGACCGACTGACTGTGTTTGGTACAGGTTGCTGAGCTGTTGTGGACATGATCATAGAAGGCAGAGGTCTCTTAGGCTAAGCATTGAGGACAGGAGGTCTTCGGTGGAAAGGAGTTCCACGTGCTGGCAAGAGGTAGAGACAGTTGATCTTTTGAGGGATCATATCCAGAGTAGAGGGGAAGGTATCTCCTTTGAGCAGAGGCTCATAAATTTAGATTGGGGGAAGGTATCTCCTTTGAGCAGAGGCTCATAAATTCAGATTGGGGGAAGGTATCTCCTTTGAGCAGAGGCTCATAAATTTAGATTGGGGGAAGGTATCTCCTTTGGGCCGAGGCTCATAAACATTGTAATTGGGAAGGATTCCCAAAGAACTTTGAGATAACTTTTAGAGAAAAGTTTTGTGGACGTAGCTCAACCATTATGGGTGAACCACGTTAAAATTGGTGTCACTTTGTGGATGATTTTGTGCATTGCTTTGATATTGCTTTGGGTATATTGCTTTACTATTTTGAAGTATAAAGGAAAAAGTAAAAAGAGGTCTTATACTTGTTCACCCCCCCTCTCAGTATAAGCTTGTGTTCTTCAATTGGTATCAGAGCCGGTGCCTTCAAAAAGTTTAACAGCTTGAAGGAAAAGCTAGTAAAGAACACAATGGATCATTCAAGTGGCAATGCAACACCTATTCTTGATGGGTCAGATTTTGGTCTTTGGAGTGCAAGGATGAAGGTTCATCTAATGGCACTTGGGAATGAGGTTTGGGAAGTGATTGAAGATGAGTACACTATTCCTGAACATGGTCCTAATACTAAAGAAGAAAGGCTCCTACATCACAGACAATTCAAAGGCAATGAATGCAATCCTGAAAGGCTTACAGAAAGCAGATCTCACCAAAGTGATTCACTGCAAGACAACTAGTGAAATGTGGAATCAGTTGAAGGTGGTTCATACGGGTGATACAAATGTCAGAAAGGCCAAGTTGAGACACTTCAAAGGTATGTTTGAACAACTCAAGATGAATGATGATGAAAATATTAGTGACTACATGCTTCGTATGGATGAGGTTGTTAACTCCATGGAAGACCTTAGGTCTTGAGCTTGCTGAAAATGATGTTTGTGATAAGATTTTAAGATCTCTTCCTAATAGATTTAGTGAAAATATTTCTGCTATTGAGGAAGCTAAAGATTTGGATAAGTTGAAAAAGGATGAGCTCCATAGTATACTTGCGGCATTTGAGTTGAGAACTCAAGTGAAGGTTGATGTCAAGAAAGAGGCGGCTTTCAAGGCTACCAAAGAATTCCAAGGGTAAACGACTTCAAGATAGTGATGAGTCTTCTAGTGATGAAGAGGCATATTACAGCAAGAAAGGCAAGTTCTCTAGAAAGCACAAAAGTATGAAAAATGTAAGATGTTTCAATTGTGGAAAGTTTGGTCATTATGCTACTAACTGTACTATTCCCAAGAATGAAAGTGATGAAGATAAACAGGATTCTATGAGCAAGGATTCTGAAAAGCACAAGCATCACAGGAAAAGCAAAGATGAGCACAACAATCAAGGAAAGAGGTATTCTCACAAGCACAAGAAGAGTTTCTACCTAGACAAAGCAAGTAAGTGTTCTAGTAGTGATAGTGAATGTTCTTCAAGTGATAATGAAAATGAGATGTTGTTCATATCAGAAAAAGAGGAAGAACCGAAACATAGATTCATTATCATGAAATGTCTTAGATGTGGAAATTTTGGTCACCTTGAGGATGATTGCACAAATAATGATTTGGTTTCTAGTATGTATGAGGATGCTTCAGAAAACTATAAGGAAGATGCATGTATGGTTTTTGAAAAGGGTAGCACCTCTAGTGATAAGAAATCTGAAAAAGGCTTTGATGATTCAAAAGGAAATCAAATAAAGGATCTTGAAAGTGAACTTATTAGTGCTCTTAGTGCTTTGAAAAAGGAAAGAAAGAAGAATGCTAGACTCAAGGATAAGTTAGATGAATGTTGTATGGAGAGAGATGATCTTATTGAAAATCTTGATTTCTCTATAGCTAAGACACAAGAACTCAAGGATGAGTTAGAGTCTAAGGTTCTTGAGTATAGTGAGTTAGAACAGAAAATGGCTTCTTTGAAAGAGGAAACTAAAGAGTACAAGGATAAGCTTTACTGGTTTCAAGATAGCTCCAAAAAGGTTAAGTCACTCATCAAAGGTCAAAGAAAGACAAGACAACAGATAAAACAGGCCTTGGTTTTGTTAAGTCACACAAGGAACAAGTTGGAGAGTCTAGTAAGAGACTCCAAAAGGAAGAGAGTTCTAATGAGGAAAGTATTTCAGATCATGAGTCCTTGAATGATAGATGCACAGAAATAGAAAACAGAATTCAGAATGAGAAGAAGAAGAAGTTTTCAGGACCCAAGAGGTCAAATAAAGGAAAGTTTCAAGGCGGATGTTTTGCTTGTCACGGGTTTGGTCACATGGCTTCACATTGCATGGCTCAAGTGAAGAAGGTAAATGACAGTTTCAGAAGTGCTAGTTACTTTCAAGGGTATTGCTACTCTTGTCAACAGTTTGGGCACAAGGCAGTTTATTGCAAGGCAAATAACGAGAACAGGTTTGGTCAGAACAGGTTTGGCCAGAACAGGTTTGGTCAGAACAGGTTTGGTCGAACAGGTTTGGTCGAACCAGATGGTGGATTCAAAGATCAGGTTTACCACAGAGAAATAACATTGTTACTTGTTATAAGTGCAACAATGAAGGTCACATAGCTAGACAGTGTAGAGCTGAAATTCCAGAATACAGGAACAGGAACAGTGGCATGATCAGGTCCAAGGATCAAGGCATGGACAAGAACAGGGATGAGAACAAGAACAAGAACAGTGACAGGAACAAGAATATGGACAAAGAGTTCAAGAGAAGGCCCGGCAAGGAAGTTATAGACGTTGATGATGATCAGTGCCTAATGGGAGTTTTACTCCCACCCAAGAATTAATCACCTCAACAGGAGGTGGGGGAGGGACTAAGCTAAGAGGCTCATTCTTAGTCCCGAGCCCCAAAGGTGACCCTTTGCCATTGATGACAAAGGGGGAGAGATTTGAGTAAGGGGGAGAGCCTCAAGACAGGGGGAGTTGTTTATGTTGAGTTTTTGTGTTGTTGAGAAGCATGGTTTGCCATCAATGACAAAGGGGGAGATTGTTGGCAATTTTGGGTTTGAGATCCTAGCTCCTTGTCTATGAGTTGTCATTGATGTCAAAAGGAAATGGCATTAATGTTAAGAGGATGTGTTGGCTTCAAAGGTGGAAGATTCCAAGAGAATCTTCTTAAGAGAATCCGGAGAGATTCCATTGGATAGGGTTTTTATTAAAACCAAGTTAAATGGTTTTTATTAAAACCAATGGAGGTTCTCTTTATTATTTATTTAATTATTATTTAAAACCCTTCAAGGTTTTAATTAATTAATTATTTAATTAATTAAGGGAGAAATTATTTTTAATTTATTAAAAATACTTAAAGGTTTTTAAACCTTTTTTATTCTTAATTTATTAAAAATTATTTAAGGGTTTTTAAACCCTTTAGAAAGCAATTTCGATTAAATTCGAAATTACCTTCTTTGCAGCCGACGTGTTCTAAAGTCCACGAATGGACTATAAATAGGAGAAGTTTCCTAAGGTTAAAGCCCCTCTTGAAAAATTGAATGCAATTATTATTGGCTGCGATCGAATGTTCTGTTGACGTCGCGGAAGAGGAGAGCTCGTGTTTGAAAAACCTTCGAAAAGCTTGATCGTTTATGTGGGAGGAAGTCCGTCTTGGACTTCGTAAGCCCCTTGTGGGCTAGTGGCAGCAGAGGCTGCGTTTGGGCTTTGCGTAGGTGGAGGTCTGCATTTCGATTCCCGCGGAGGGAGCTGTGCATGGATTAGTCACGTTTTTATTAAAACGTATTTTGTGCCACATTTTTTGGATTCTTCAAGGGCAGCCATTCTAAGGTGTGATTATTTTCTTGATATGATTTTTGGCATTGTTTAGCATTGTTTAAAAGACATAGGAGAAATAAGGGGATATTTCTTTGGTTGTATTTTTGAGATTAGTCTTTTGCTATGCTAAATTTAAAATGGAGATATAAGGTGTAAGTTTTGGTTAGTTGTGTTTTTGGCTTCTTTGGTGGTTGTTTTTAAAGAAGAAGAGCTAAAAGGTGTATTAAGGAAAGTTTTTATATATGCTCATTTATCTTGGTTCTAACCCTAACTTGGTTGGAAGTTTGAGGGTTGTGTGTGGTGACAACTTTAAGGATCAATTTTCTTCTACTCCAATAAGGTATGGGCACATTCTTCTTATGAGTATGATTGGTGTATGTTTTCTGAAATAAGGTTGGAGTGAAAAGGTTTTCAACTAGGTTTTCTTTGATTGGGTGTAAATCCTATTTTCTGGTTTGTTGAAGACTACTTATGCATTGTTATCCTTAAGGAGAATTTTTGGTGAATGCATAATTTCTGGTTTGAGATAGTGGAAGCTTTGTGCACTAGGGTTTATATTTGTGAGTCTAGCTACTTGCATTGAGTTGGTGGAACCCTTGGTTGGCTGTTTTGAGTTTGATGGTTGAGTTGCTTCCATAGAGGTTGTTTGATCAAGTTATTGCTTTACTTGATTCATGATATTGGGCTTACTCCATTGAGTTGATTTGAGCAAGTTATTCTTTGCATTTGGTGATATTGTGTTGGTGGCTGTTTTGTTCAAATATCTTTGGAGGGAAAAGGATTTCTACTTGTTTCCTTTTCTTGTGATGATTGGTTGAATGCTTCAAGGTTAATGTTGAGTTGAATGATGTTGGTTAAACCTTGTCTATAAGCATTGTTGTTAAAGCCCTAATTGGTTGAGAAAAGATATTGGTTGTGGAAAGAACATGAGTAGCATTGTTATATGAGATATTGCATGTTTGGCAATTGTTGGGTTGTGTTTCATGTTCTTGAGAAAAGCATACTACATCTATCTTATTCTTTTGAGATTGAGATTGAGTTGAGATTGATATTGGGAGTTAAGTATAGAACATATTGAGTCTCTAACAATTCTCTTTATGTTTCTATGAGATTTGAGATTGAGATTGGGAGTTAAGTATAGAACATATTGAGTCTCTAACAATTCTCTTTATGTTTCTATGAGATTGATGAATCATATTGACAATTCTCTTTATGTTTCTATGAGATTTGAGATTGAGATTGGGAGTTAAGTATAGAACATATTGAGTCTCTAACAATTCTCTTTATGCTTCTATGAGGTTGATGAATCACATTGGGTCTCTAACAATTCTCTTTGTGGGTTCATGCTAAGCAAGTTTTTCTTGATGAACTTGTGAGCTGATTTGGACAGGTTCCGATGGGGACTTGTGAGCAGGTTTTGGACAGGTTCCGTTGGGGACTTGTGAGCAGGTTTTGGACAGGTTCCGGTGGGGACTTGTGAGCAGTTTTGGACAGGTTTCGGTGGGGACTTGTGAGCAGATTTGGACAGGTCCTAGCAGAGGACTTGTGAGCTGAGTTTGATAGTTCTATCAGAGAACTTGAGGACAGAAGAGCATTGGTTCTTTGAGAAGAACCTGAGGACAGATTTGGCAAGTCTTTGAGAAGGCTTGTGTGCAGAGGATTGATTTGTTCAAGTGTTGGACAGATTTGACAGATAGAGGAAGACTTGTACTAGACCGACTGACTGTGTTTGGTACAGGTTGCTGAGTTGCTGTGGACGTGATCATAGAAGGTAGAGGTCTCTTAGGCTAAGCATTGAGGACAGGAGGTCTTCGATGGAAAGGAGTTCCACGTGTTGGCAAGAGGTAGAGACAGTTGATCTTCTGAGGGATCATATCCAGAGCGAGAGGGAAGGTATCTCCTTTGAGCAGAGGCTCATAAATTTAGATTAGGGGAAGGTATCTCCTTTGAGCAGAGGCTCATAAATTCAGATTGGGGGAAGGTATCTCCTTTGAGCAGAGGCTCATAAAATTTAGATTGGGGGAAGGTATCTCCTTTGGGCCGAGGCTCATAAACATTGTAATTGGGAAGGATTCCCAAAGAACTTTGAGATAACTTTTAGAGAAAAGTTTTGTGGACGTAGCCCAACCATTCTGGGTGAACCACGTTAAAATTGGTGTCACTTTGTGGATGATTTTGTGCATTGCTTTGATATTGCTTTGGGTATATTGCTTTACTATTTTGAAGTATAAAGGAAAAAGTAAAAAGAGGTCTTATACTGTTCACCCCCCCCCTCTCAGTATAAGCTTGTGTTCTTCAAATTCTAACTAATGCAAAGTAAAACAGTAGATAATGGACAGAGAATGCAAACTCAGGGCACGGATTGCCCCCAATGTTGGCTGCAGTCGAAATCATCTGCAAAATACATAATCGTCTCGAATTGTGGCGTGATCATCCGAGATCATACAGGATCATCTGCGACGATCTGAGCTTGCTCCGGATGAAGAATGACAAAGTTCTTATAAGAAAAATCGAAAAGGGACAAAGGCAAACATTAGTCTAAGACATTCTAATGCATGTAAAACTCGAAGTGCAGTAAAATTCAGCTAGGGGAATGTCAAGGGGAGGGCCTAAGATTAAATAGGCATATGAAGGAGGTTGGGAGGTTGGAGATCATCCCAATTTGGGAGATCTCCAACGGGGGAAGTCTCTAACCACGCAGACACGCTTTTGCCCGGTTAGAGACGTCGTTGAAACATAAGCTAATTATGAAAAATCAGTTTTGGGACGAAATCGTCTGGACGTTCTTCTCCAGATGAATTCGTCCGATCTGAGGCGATATCATCTGATCGACGACGATATCGTCCAACGGTCACAACAAATCCTAAAAATGGTGCGAAAAATGAGGAAAGCGGTTTAACAGGCGGTTCGGGGTTAAAATTTGAATTTGAATTATTACTAAGGTAATTTTAATTATTTGCTAAGGTTTAATGCACCAATTTTAGGGTGCTACAATAGGTTTCACCTTCTGAGAAAAATCATAGATGAATTTTTCAATAAAATTTATCTGACCAAAGAAGGACTGCAAAGCTTTCTTATTCATGGTAATGGAAGAGAAAGAATGGATTTTATTCTACCTGGATCAATGGCCATACCTTCTTTTGAGATCACATGGCCTAACAACTTTCCCTCATGAACTACAAAAAATAACTTTTTCAGATTAAGAGAGATGCCAAATTCCCTGCACTTTTGAAATACTTGCTCTGGATGTGCCGGGTGGTATTGCTTATCATGGGAAAACACAATAATGTAATTCAAATAGATTAAAATGAATTTTTTGATCAAATCTCCAAAGGCATAATCTATTGCTCTTTGGAATGTGGCTCTTGCATTGGATAGACAAAAAGGTATTCTCTGGTAGGCAAAAGTATCCTATTTGGTGGTGAATGTTGTTTTAAATTGATTTTCATCTTTCACCCAAATTTGGTTGTAGCGAGATAATTTTTCTAATAGTGAGAACCTCTATACCCTTACTACAATCTGTAATATTTGATTGATTTAAGGGATTGGATAGTGATCTTTTAATGATGTTTGATTGAGGTTTCTAGAATCTACACACAAGTAGATGTCATTGTTCTTCTTCCTTATTGGGACTAAGTTAGATACCCAAGTTGAATGCTTGATTGGATATATGATCTTAGCCTTCAGAATCTTTACCATTTCTTCCCTTATTATGGCTTTGATTCTAGGGTTCATAGGCCTCTTCTTCTACCTGAAGGGTTTTGCATTTGGTTCTAGCTCAATTGTATGTTGTATGACCTTCTTGTCATATAATTTAAGATATTCATATGACCAAGCTACAATGTCTTGGTATTTTAGGCATAGAACTTTGATATCCTCATATTCTTCTAGAGAACAAAGGACTCCAACTTTGAGCTTCTTTTCCTTTTTGATCTCAATTTTGTTGTAGATATTTTCATTGATTTCCATGGACTTGATCCTTTTCCTATTGTCAAACAAGATTTCTAGAGTGACCAACCCTCTAGGTATATGATTGTTATTTAGTTGGATGACATCTTGTTGGTCTATATCTTCCAAATTTTCCTCTTGAATGGTAGATATACATGTTTCTTTTACTAGGAAATCAATGATATGTTCATCACTTTTAAACACTTTCCAAAAAATTTGCTTGTTTGGTATTGCAGGCCTAAAAATAATTTGTATTCCTTTATCTTTTGTAACTTATATATCTGTAGAAGGGTTGAAATTAGCTCCCCTCACTACCAATAAATTAGCCAAGGTGTTCTATCTTCTGGGAAAAAAATTAATATTAAGGGCATCAAAGGATTCCATAAATACCATACCCTATTTTTGTATACCTTCAGCTAATGGTGATTACTACTACATCTCTCTCTTACCTGATTGACAATCAATTCATAATCTCCATATATATTCAATATCTTGATGCCATGCTCTCAACTTGCATTAACTTGAGGTATAAAGCCTCGTATTCTACAGTATTGTTAGTGCATGACCATGTTAGCCTATACGTGAAACTCTTTATCTCTTCTTATTGGGACTGCAATAGTACACCAACACTAGCACCATTTTTGCATCTTGCACCATCAAAGTGCATGGTCTAGGTTTCTATTTCTCTTAGGGACTGATTAGCTATAGAAGGGATTCTTTTCTCTATTTCTATGTAAATGCTATATGTACCCATGCCTATACTAAATTGACTATAATCCTCTCTAAAATGTAGCTCATATTCAATCTCTAACTCTTCAAAATTATCCACTAGTTCAAATTCATCTAGAGGAGTGATATTACATATGTATTCTTCAATTTTTTTTGATATGATAAGACACAGGAATCTCTGGTGTTATTATTATCCTCTTCCCTTTGAAGGGGATCACCATTCTTGAATAATACTTGTACATTCATCCTACCAATTTGGTAGTGAATTCTCTTGAAAGGCACAAACTAAAGTAAGGCTCTATATCCACCACCACTATTTCTTACATGATGGTTACCTACGGAGCTCTATGCAGCCTCATTAAAACATATTTTATTACCCCACTATCTTCACTAGTGTCCCATATAACTGTAGAACTCTAGGTAGGATCTAGTATATTCCAGTCCCATCTCCTCATAAACTACTTTGGGCATAATTGTGATGGAAGCCCCTGAGTCGATCATGCAGTTGTGGATAATCCATACCTCCATCCTCAAATAAATGTAAAATGGAGGGGGCTTATTCTTTAAATTAGCAGGGGACATATTGTCTTTCCCAGAGGGCATGCTGAGGATTTTGGTGGCCTACTTTTCTTACAAATATTTATTTAGAGAAGCTTTCAGCAGGTCTATTTGGTCAAGAATGAAGAGAGTATCATATAGGCTAGCCTTGGAGGATATTCTCTTCATTTCCTTTATAATGTTATACTCTGACTTGATAGAGGTGGGTCTTTCAGACCTTCTCTCTGGTTCACCATACTTTCTCTTATACTATTGTGGCCTCAATTATCTACCTCTTGGTTATGGAGGGAAATCTAAGCCTCTCTTGAGCTTCATTATTGGATCTCATCCTTTCTCTCTCATTTTATTCATCAAACCTTTTGGGAAAACTAGCCTTGTTTTCTTGGCCTTTGTGGACGATGTCCCTCTTTTCATTTTCCTAGGGGATAGGAAATATATCACTACTTTGAGCGGGTAGGTACTTATTTTGAGAGAAGACCTAAAATTAATCCATGTTTTATGGATCAACTTGCAATTTTTTATTGCCTGACCTTGTCATGACAAAAATGGGTCCATCCTCATCAAGATATTTTTCAACCATGATCTGATCTGGTTGTCAGAGCATATTCACTCTCCCTTTGTTATTTATCTCTACCTTATTCATAGCTTTCTATACATGGTGTTGGTACATAACACACGATTTTGAGTCATGAGGATCATTGCACACTAGACACCATACATTTACCAGACTTGTTTCAGAAGAAAATTATTGATCTTCTTACATTGTATTTACTTTGACCCCAATGCTATTGGTAGGACCAGGTCCTTGATCCTTGTTGAGATAAGGAAATATTATTTGTTGAGATATCTATATATCTATTTTCTCCATTGAGTTCATCTTATTGCTGATAGTTTTCAAAGTATTATGAATAACAAGGAGCACAAAGGATCCTGGGGTATCTGATAAGGAAGTGATGGAAAAGGAACTGCATAAAGTGATACTTTTGAGTGAGGAATGGGGGTCATCTATGAAAGTGGATATTACAAAGGAGGAGGATCCATATAAAATGTTGTAGTTGTCTTACCTTGGGAATTTGGGGTTTCCAAATTGTAGGGCAACACAAATTCTAGTGGTAATCTTCCCACATTGATGAGGACATTCTCAACATGGACAACTGCATTGTAGACTTGTGGAAAGGTGTATAATCCAGGTTGTTGGGTTTGTAGACCTAACTCTGATCCAAGGGCTCTGATATAATACATAAAAGTGAGGGTTGAAGCAGGTCTACCTTTAGGAGGAATTCTATTCCAAGTCCTACTAAACCTCAAGTTGAAGTTTGAAATAGTTTCTTGTTGATGCTTTTGTATAGATTTGAATTGATTAAGAAGAGAAAAAAGATCAGTAGACTCATTAAAATATTTCACAAAGGGTTATACTAGTGTTTCCCATGAGGTAATGGTATTGTCTTCTAGGGTCTTGAACCAATGTAGAATTTTTCCTCTAAAGGACAAGGCTAGGATTTTGACAATAACATCCTCATTCTTTATGTTGTGGATCGCTTCTAGATTCAGAATATCTTGGAAATTTTCATATGTAGTTTTACCAAATCCATAATAGGTGGTAATGGCATTAGACACAGCTTGAGGGAATCATGCATATGGGTCAATCTAAGGGGACCAACTATATTCCGGCTGGGATACTTTTGCAAGGGCTGATTTGGAACTACATTTTGATTTTGATTTTGATTTTGAGCCATGTTTCTAGGTGTAGTTCCTATTTGGGTTGGCCTTGGGGGTACTGTAGGATGTACCTCAGGCGAATTTTCATCTGAATGAAAATCCTAATTTAAATTTCTTATGAAAGTAGACCCTCTAAAATGGAGCTCGCAATAGAAAAAGGATCATGGGTTATTCCTTGTGGATGACCTAGTATTCAGAAAAAAAATACAAGCTATAGGGATAAATTTCTAGTTTCATAGACCAGGGATTTGCCAAGGAAATTTTCTACTCACTACTTAAAAAGGTCAAGACAATTCACCAAATCTTGATTCCTTTGAGAAAAGGTACAAACAATAAAGAATAATATTGGTTCTAGTGTTTCTTGTAAACAGATCCCATCGGGTGTGCCAAAACTATTGGGATCTGAATTGACATCAAGAAAAACTTGATACTACGACTGTCTATATTCTAGCTTTCTAATTAGGCTTGCACCTGCTAGTCACCTCGTAGAACTCAACATTGGATGGACTAAATATTTCTCTAGCCCAACCTCCAAAGTAGGTTGGTTTCTTGTTAACTGACAGAGTGTTGAATCAATTAAGCTCAGTAATTATTTAAGAGATAGGGTTAGAAAAGGGATTAGGGTTAAGGAATTAAGAGTAAAACAGTGGCCATATAGAGCTAACAACATAGGGATCCACAGGGAAAACCTTTTAGTAAATTATTTCCAGTATCTCACACTCAAGATTAAAAGCACCCAAAATAGAGTTATCTTCATACAAGAAAACAAAGCAGAGATATACTCCAAGAAATAATTTCAATATACACAATACTAACAATCCAATTTAGCAGAATATATTAGTATCTAGATTTAATAGAAATAAACCTCTTGTAAGCACAAATTTAACTATGAAAATATTTCAATTGTTTTACAACTAGTAATCTAATACCAGTAGAATGAACTAACCATAATAGCATTAGTAGAAATGTGATTCATAGCTTGAATCTCTCAATAAATATATCGAAGATGATAGTTCTTGAGTAAAAAATCCAAGTAATGCTCCTTGCATTAATTTGCAAAATATGCTACACATTAGGGCAAGCAAACATTCTAGAGCCGATCCTAAAAATCGAGTGTTCGATCTCTATATATAGTTTTTACAATGAAAGAAAATGGTGGAACATTACAAGGATTAGACCATGCCAAATCAACAGAATACTATGGTGGCATCATTTTATTCACCTTTAAATTCTAGGAAATCCACTCGATGATGCATGCCATGGTAATTGCTTGTTCTATAATGGCAATTAGACTCCAATTCATTAGAAATGAGATCTAAGTCATCTGCATTTCTTGGGGACTTCATATTGCCATAGATCTACAACTACACAGGTTCTTGGTTCTTGGCTCTATGGATGCTTTGCCTACCCACTCAAACCAACAGGTTCTCAGTTGCCAAGAATCCACTTTTGTATATTTGAGAAAATGTTAGCATGATCTCAACTATTGATTCACATGTAAATTATTATGATTAAACCTTAGCAATGCTCTACAAATGAGTAGCGTAAAACATGTCCCTAGGCCACTCTTTAAAAATACTTATCAGCTTCTTTGACTGCTTTGGATAATGGCATGAAACACATCTTAAAATACACTATGCTTTGAGACAAATGGACCATGTCGCCAGGTTGCTCGCTTAGTTCTTAAAAATTCTTAACTTCCTTTTGCATCCATGGCATAGAGCATATGTCGTAATTCACTCCTCAATATCCACACCTCAAGTTTTGATCCAAGTTGACTATAGAATAGAGCACATTTCTAGGTTGCACAAGAAAGAGTGTAAAATATTGTTTTGCAGTGTGCCACTACCTTGTGCTTCTTTTGGTGCATTTTGACCTTTTAACCAGTGGTATGGAACATCAGTTCTGATCCACTTCAAAATAAACATAGAACTCAGTGGTGTGGAACACCTCAAAACTTGGTCACTTTAACACGTAGGATGGCACAATGTGTGCTAATCCACTCTTTGGAGAATTTTGATATCAATTTTGACCAGATTTGATAGGAACATGGAACATTTGCATTGGGTAATTACAAAATGAACTAATAATTGAGTAGTGTAGCACATCTTAGCTTATGCTACTACAAAAATATGAAGTGTTGTGTAATGTAGAACACCTTGCACTGGATTGCTTGGAAATATATTATGTTTTCAGTGACTAGGAGCATCTTGCGCTAGGTCGCTTGGAAATACACTATGTTTTGAGTGGTTTGGAGCATCTTCGTGCCTAAGAAAATATTTTTGGCCTATAGGCCCCATACAACCAACATAAAATATAACTTGATATAAACTGCCAAAAGAACATCATAGCAGAGCTAGTTCAGGATTGACATATCCATATGCTTGTTAACCACATCCCAAATCTCATTGACAAAGGAGACCACAACCTACAATGTACCTAGAAGAGCATAGTGCTTTTCCTCTAGAATAGATAAAATAGTAGGCAAACCAGAAGGAACAAGTCCCCCATAAGGGCTAGCTATCAACATTGATCTACCAAGGTTATTGATATCTTTTTAGCAATATCTTGAGACACCAGTAGTGCAGGCGAGTACTGAACTAAAAATTAAGCTCTCATATATAATCAATATTTAAGATAAAATGATGTATTATAAGGTTCAATGTGTAGACCAATTTGTGGCAAACCCTGTAAGGGGGACCAATGCACATGGTGGTTATAGGGGCGGACTATGTAGATTACTGTGTGACAGCTTCCGATATGGACAACATAGAATATTGTGGTAGCCATAAAGACAAAAAATGTGCCTGGATCATCATGGTGACTACCGATTCCACCATGTAAAATCAAAAATTATAATAATAATAATGGATTATATAATATATAATCATTATATGCATGAAATATCTTCCTTGAGAAATACTATATGTGGCAACACCCCATTGTTTAATAATGAAGACCTTAAATTATCGTTGTCAAGTTAGGAAATTGACTCTATGTGATAATGATGACTATACTAATAATATTTCCTTAATTAATTCCAATTAATCTAATAATTTGATTAATTGTATTGAAAATTTTATGTTATAAAAATGAATATATTATTCTAATCTCACATAGTACATAATAATATATCTAGAAAAATAAGTAAATTAATTTTGAAAGCTATACACAATGACATATTTATAACACCCATAAGTATAAATTTAGTATTTTAGATGATGCACACAATAACTTAGGCCTATATTTGATAATAATCCCCTTGTACCTATGCTCTATCTGAAGAACACAAGCTTATACTAAGAGGGAGGTGAACAGTATAAGAGCACTTTTTACTTTTCTTTTCAAATCAATATTATGCAGTGTATAGATAGCAATATCAATAGTAGTAATCAAAGCAATGCACAAAATACCATACACAATAGAGACAAATTTAACATGGTTCACCCAAATATGGCTACCTCCATGGAGAAAATATTTCTTCTAAATATTTCTCAAATGATCTCTTGGGAATCCTTACCAATTACAATGTTTATGGACCTCTATCCAAAGGATATGTTGATATCCTAAATCTGGTTTGTGGATCTCTATCCATAGAAGAACTCTTTATCCTCTGCTCTAGTTGGTGATCCTCTAGAAGACACTGACTCTACACTAAATGGTGGATATATCTCCACTTGAAGACTCTTGTTCTCACTAAGAAGACCTGTCCTCAATATCATGGCTGATGGATCTCTATCTACTGGAGACTCTGTCCTCTCTACTCTGTCACCTCCAAAGCTCTGTCTCAATACTGTACTAACATAGTCTAGTCGATCTAGCACATCTCTACTCAACTCTTGCACTAAACATAGTCCATTCGGTCTAGCACAAGTCCACTCAAATCTACACTAAACACAGTCCAGTTGGTCTAGCATAAATCTGCTCAATCTATCTCTTTGGTCTGGCACAAACCTGTCCTCAAACATGCACCAAACTTTGCTCTCAAATCTATACTAAACACAATCCAGTCGGTCTAGCACAAATCTATATTCAATCTCTATCCTCAAGCCTTAACTCAAGGCTTGACTCAACTCTGCTAGATCATCCCCAAACCTTAAATAAAGGTCTAAACAAATCAATCAAATCTTCTCTCAAGTCTTCTCAAAGACTTGTCTCAAATCTGCTTTGCAAGCTTCCTCAAAATTTCACACCAATCTTTCCACAAGTCCTATCTAGAACCTGCTCAAATATGCTCTACAAGTCCTCTCTATAACTTGTTCAAATCTGCTCAACAGGTCCACACAGAACTTGTACAACTCTACTCAACAAGCTCACATAGAACTTGTCCAAATCTGCTCAATAAGTCCTCTTTAGGACTTGCTCAAATCTGTATTGTAAGCTTCCACAAAAGCTCACACAAAATCAGTCCACAAGTCTTCTCAAAGACTTACCTCAAATATTCTCTACAAGTCCACACAAAACTTTTCTAATCTCATAGAAACATAAAGATAATTGTTAGAGACTCAATATGTTCTATACTCAATTCTCAATCACTTTCTCAACTCAAATCAATATCATAGAAGCATAAAGAGAATTGTTAGAGACTCAATATGTTCTATTCTCAAAACTCAATCTCAAATCAAATGAGAATAGTATAGTTTGTTTTATGGAACTTGATCAATCACTTCATACATCCACTTGACTAGAATTAATCAACTCTACTCAACCAATCTCTTCAATAAACAACTATTTATTTCAAACCCTAGTCCAAGTATGTAAACATTAATTCAAAATGTTTCCAACAATGCTCAACAACAAATCTCACATAACAATGATACTCATGTTATTTTCAAACTCAAGTCTAAGTCCTTTGCATAACAACTCACTTCAACAACAATGCTCATAAAACATTCTTCATATAACAATGATACTCATGTTCTTTTCAAACCTAACTCAAGTTCTTCACATAACCAATGGCTTCAACAAAAATTCTAATAAGACAAGGTTTTTAATCACAACTCTTAATTCATAAAACCTTGAAGCATTAACTCAACCACTTTCAAAAAGGAAACCCTAATCAAATCATTTTCACTCCAAACTTAATTTTCAAGACAACAATCAATCAACTCAACCAAGAAGGAATTTTCCCATACCTTTTGTTTGACAAGTAGTTGGTCTCACAAATCTGCCACACTCACAATTACTTCTTTGCCAATCTCAATAAGGATTAAAGGATAATTTTCTTCAACAAAACATATCACAAAAATAATATCAAAATTACACCTTACCACTCCAACTTGATTAGTAATCAATATCCTCACAATAATCACAAAAACCCTTAATTAAAAATAACATACTACCCAGGTCCGAGGTGTAGACCAATTGGTTCATCCAAACCCCATAATGGGGGTAGATATCCAAGGTTAAAATCTCGGGCCTCGTCGTACTGAACGCTTGTTCCTTTCTTCGTGCTTTCAGTGGCGTAAAAGGTTTAAAATGATTGTGGCATGGTGGTTATAGGGGCGGACTATGCGAAGATCTGTGTGGAAAATTCTAGGGTGGACAACGTAGAATACTATGGCAGCCATAAAAATAGGATAGCCTACCCGGATTCGTGGCGGCTACCGATTCCACCATGTAAATACAAAAAAAAAATAACATACTACCCATAAATTCTTAATCTTCTAATATTCCACAATAGCAATTTAAGACTTTTAAAAATAAAAATAGAATTCTCCTTATAACTCTTAAAGGTAATTATCAACTACCACAACTTTATTACAAAGAAACCTTTCCAAACTTTACCACTAAACAACCTTATACCTCCAAATTAGGCATTTAATTAAAATTAAAATTAAAATATTACCTTTGCCTTTGGAGGGAATCGAACCCTCGATGTTGCCCCCTATGAGCACCTTAATTATGGCCAAAGTCATCACACAATCCAAGTTCTCATTGAGAATAACGAAGCACCACATGATTCTTAATCTCCACTCTCTCCTTCCACCTTGGCAAAATAACGTGCGTCATAGGCGCTTCACTCAACACACCTCAATATGCACCTGTCATGATTTGAACATGAACTCCCTTGCAAGCCACTACTTTTGTGCTTTCCAAAATGCCACTAGACCACGTTGTCTTATGAAAATTTAAAAATCGAAGTTTCCTCCATTCAACACTTTGTTGTCACGTTTTTCGCATACACTCACGAGCTCTTATTTTCATAGGCCAATATTTTTACTTTCGAGCAAGGATAATAAATTTAAACTTTAGGCATAGTATTTATATGCTTCCTCCATTACTTTGAAAACATCAGAACTTTCCTTGTTGTTTTCTATGATGTTGGTGGAGATCATAAAGGCTTTGAATACCTTTGGTTTTAAACCCAACCTTTGGGTTTATTAAGATATCTTTAGATTTTATAAAACCCACTCTTTGCATTATAAAATATTATAATAAAAATTATAAATATTTTATTTTGGTTTTCACCATGGCACATTTAATATTATAATAACCATTATTATAATATTATAACTTTGATGATATTGAAAATGATTTTTTGATGAAGAGCTCTGGAAGAGAAAACTAGGGCATCAGTTGGGTAGTCGAAGAGATTTCTGGTTACTATGGATTTGAAGATAATATTGTTGCCCCAAGAGAGCCCAATGGGGACACCTTTGGATCCTCTTTTAGAGAGACATAGTTCTTTTGCAAATTTATTAAAGGATAAATCTTCATCAAAGACTGAAGAAGCACAAAAAACTACATTAAAAATGCTCTTTACGGTTGTTGGAAATAGATCAACATCTCAACGAGTTAATGGATGCTTGCCATAGTTAGAATCAAGGCCAAATATTGTCATTGAGCAAAGGATGGTCGAAGAAACTATTTTATATAGATCCAATCATGATTTGATCTGTAAATTCATGGGTATTCACCCTACCCTAAATTTTTTGCATTCTTTGGTCTGACAAAACTAGGAGCCTCTTGGTGAGTATTCTTTGTGGTTTATTAGCAATGTATATTTTATTGTTAGTTTTTCTTTACTTTCCAATAGAAATAGGGCTTTCAAATCAAAAAAGAGGAATCATGGTCTAGCAAGATTATTTGTTCAACCCTGGAGAGTGGGATTTGATCCTTTAATTGAACCCACTGCTATCCCGGTTTGGATTCATTTGTATGCACTTCCAATGGATTTTTGGAGTGAGAAAGTATTGGAAATTATCGGTAATTCCCTTGGAAGACATTTGGGTGTTTCCAAAGACACAATAGAAGGAAACACAACTATTTATGTAATATTATGTGTGGAAATGGATCTTAGCCAGCCTCTTTCGGCAAAGGTGGAACTTGAACTTGCAGGACTATCTTGGATTCAACAACTAGATTATGAGGCATTGCCCTTCAGATGTAGATTTTACCACAAATATGGGTATTTAGCCCGATCTTGCCCAAATAATATGAACATAAAAATGGAGGCTCCTCTAGGAATGTCAAATCTTCCTAAGGAAGGTAAGTCAAAAATCAACAAAGAACCAACCAATATTTCTCAGGGTAAAGAAGCATAGGGAGATGGTTTTGAATAGCCCAAAAGAAGGAGAAGGCAAAAGAAAAAATATGGTAAAGAGCAAACCCAACTCAAGCCCTCCAATAGGTATGATATATTTAAGACACTAATGGACCAAGAAGAAGAACAATTTATGGAAGGAGTGGATGGGAATAATAAAAATAATAATAGCCATGTTCAAGCTCCTCTTTCATCTTCCCCCATCATAGAGCAGGTAATTGAGTATAGTGATTTATCGTAGTTAGAGAGTGCAGGGGCATTGAAAATGCATAACCAAGAGCAACCAATAATTAAGGATGTTAGCATGGGCATAGCAAAAAAGAACAGATAAAGGCTAACTCTAGGGATAACTCAAGTGGAAAAGAGATCAAAAAATAGCAGCTCTCAAGGAGTGGGTAGAAAATCAAATAAGGAATTGATAGCAGTTCAAGGAGACAAATTGATCACTAGAGGATCGGTGAGGCCAATAGATTTTTACTGCTCTCAAGGTAACCAATAATTATACAATCATGGAATTTTAGGGGTTTAAAAAGTATAACCCATCAATATGTTGTTCGAAGACTCTTAGAAAAATGTAAAACCTATTTTTTGCTTATCCAAGAGACAAAAATGTCGTTGGATCTTATGTGTAAAATAGTTAACATACTTTGGATGGGTGTTGGTCATATGGAAGTTGCTGCCCAAGGGGCCTCAAGGGGGATAGGTAATATTGGAACTCTCTTGAATGGACTACAATAGAACATATAGCTTTGAGGGGTGTTCTCACATCATATTTTATAAATAATGTCACAGCTAAACATGTTTTAATCACAAATTTTTATGGGGCTCAAAACCTACATGGTCAGATGCATCAATGGAAAGTTGTGCATAACATGAGAGTCTCAAGGGAAGAGTTAGACTGTATTATTGCTAGGTATTTTAATGCTAAACTATCCCCTATATATCAGGAAGGGGAACCCCTATTTTGGACCCAGGGGATCGACTTATGATTGCCCAAGTCCAAGCATTACACTTGGTGGATATTAAATGCCCTAGAACCAACTATACTTGGACTAATAAGAGGAGGGAGCCACATAGTAGGAAGGTGAAGTTAGACCTTTTTTTGGTTTTAGAGGAGGCATTTGTGAAATGGAATATAAAATTTCAGATTTTATAGGGTCCAATTTCAGATCACTTTCCCATTTTGTTGTAAGGAGGGATCAAGACAATGCAGCATCACAAACCATTTAAATTTGAAAAATTTTGGTTACAAGAAGAGGAAATTTAAAAGAAAATTCCATAGTGGTGGGAATAATGTTGTCCAGCATATGGGACAACAATGTTTAGATTCCACAAACAGCTTCATTATGTCAAAGATAAACTGAAACAATGGAGGTGAGCTAACAAGACAGACTTCTAAGTCCAAAGAGATCCATTGGTGGTCATTTGGGATGAGGTTAAAAAACACTTTAGGGAAGAAACAATTACAAAGCAACTCAAATAAGAGGATGATGCATTGCATAAAGCGATTGAGGACATTGAAAACCAAGAGGAGACCTACTGGAATAGGAGAGCAAGAACCACTTGGTTATTATAAGGTGATAAAAATACCAAATTTTTCCATCGAACTGCTTTTGCTAGGAGATATATGAACAACATGGAAGCTCTTCAAGATGAGAACGGAAACTCCTTTGATAAAATTCCAGGTATGCATTTCCATTCAATGGATTATTTTTCTAAAACATTTAAGGAAAGTATGGTGCAATATGAAGAGGCTCAAAAAGAAGTTATTGTTGTCATACCCTTTGTTATCTCTGAAGAATAAAATCAGGCCCTACTTAAACCCATTCATAGAGAGGAACTAAAGAATGCGGTCTTTGGAATGAGCACCGAAAAAACACCAGGTCCAGATGGCTTTCCAATTGAGTTTTTTCAGGCCTTCTGTAATAACTTGGAGGAGGATGTAATGGATATTATAGAGGATTCCAAAGGTAGTAAAATAATGCTTAAAGCATTAAATCATACTTTCATTACCTTAATTCCAAAAGGGGAGGAGGGGATACATATTTTAGATTATAGACCTATTGCCTTATGCAATTTCATATATAAAATAATCACAAAGGTAATGGCTAAGCGGCTAAAACCTCTTCTACATAGCATTATCTCCTCAGTGCAAGGGGGTTTTGTAGAGGGTAGGCAGATATTGGATGGTGTGGTTCTAGCTCAGGAGGCAATCCATTAAATGTAAACATCTGGTATTAGAGGAATGTTCATAAAATTAGATATGTTAAAGGCTTATGATAGGGTGGAGTGGAGCTTCTTGTCAAAGATGATTGTAGCCTTTGGTTTCTCTCAGGATTGGATAGAATGGGTCATGAGTTGTGTTTCTACTCCGACATACTTAGTGTTAATAAAGGTTCTTCCCTCGCAACCATTTGGAGCTACTCGAGGCCTTCGTCAAGGAGATCCTTGCTCTCCCTATATTTTTCTCATATTTGCTGAAGGATTGGTTAGACTCATATTGAGGAGAAGATAACAAGGTTTGCTAACAGGTATCAAGGTGGGTGAGGAAGTTTTGACTCACCTACAGTTTGTGGATGACACAAGATTGGTGGGAGTGGCCAGCTTTAGGGAAGCAAGAATGATTAGAGATACACTTAATGTCTATCTTAGGGCTACAAACCAAGTCATCAATGATACAAAAATCCAAAGTGGTCTTTTTCAATCTTGATCAAAGGCTTCAAGACAGAAGTTTAGAGATCTTGGGATTCACAAGGACTTATCTCCCAATGGTATACTTGGGGGTCCCTTTGCATTTTAAAAAACTAAAAATAGATATTTGGAGAAATATTTTGGACTATATCAAGGAAAGAATTAATCATTGGTCTCACAAATAGTTAAGCTATGGGGTAGATTAAATTTTTTACAGTTAGTCATTCGGGCCATGCCAATTTATAAATTTTATATCCTTGCTGCCCCACATACCATATAGAAAGAGTTGGACAAGATGGCTAGAAAATTTTTATGGGAAGAAGTAAAATGAGAGAGGAAATGGGCCTTAGTAGTTTGGGATAAAGTAAGCTAGCCCAAGGTAAAAGGAGGTTTGGGACTGAGAATATCAAAGTTAAATAATAAAGCTTTGGTTGGAAATTTTTACTGGAGGTGGATTTCCCAACCAACTTCTTTATTCAGTAGAATTGTAACTAGTAAATATTTGGGATAGGTAAACCCAAATTATGTGGGTCATTTCCCTTTGGATGGTAATGGATCATTAGTGTGACAGGCTCTCAATTTAGGATCTTAGGTAGTAAAAGATGGATTATTTTGGAAAGTGGGGAGAGGGGAGAAGGCACGATTTTGGATAGATTCATGGGATCAATACCCACCTATCATTATTGAATTTCCTGAACTACAACCAATAAAAATAGCCATAGAAACCAAGGGCTGGGTTCAAATTGAAATATATTTCAACACTAGTCATTTGGGGGATTATAATTTTAAGAAATTTAAGAAGTTGGATGAGTGGCCAATTTCAATCCCTCCGGATTTGACACCCATCATGATTAAAATCTTGGCAGAAATATTTCTCATAGGTAGATAGGAGGAGGATGAATTAGCTTGGGGCTATGGGAGCCTTGGTGTCTACACAGTGATGGATGGATATGATAAGATCCTTCTAGAGCCTCCTCCTCATACATATCAGGTTGAGGATTGGAGAAAGATTTGCAAGTCCAAGGGTTGGTCGAAAGTAAACTTTTTTGCTTGGTAGTTCATCCATAATGGAATTCTTACTTTTGATAATCTCATATGTAGGGGAATCATTGGTCCATATCAATGTGTTTTATGCTACAAGAGTGACGAAACAACTGATCACTTAATGTTTGGGTGCCCATTCACGTGCCAGATCTGGGAGAGATGGTTTTTATATTATAAAATTCAAGTTAATGGTGATTTGAATTAGATTAATATTTGGTAAAAATGGAAGAGGGGTAGATTTAAATATAAATCTCTTTGTATTGGTTGGGAGATTGGATTAAAATTCATTTGGTGGCAAGTGTGGTTGGAGAGAAATGCCAAAATTTTTAGAGAAACTTTTTCTTCTTTAGATGGAGTTTGGCAGGTCATTTGGAGCAAAGTCACAGAAACTGTGGCAGTCTATGTTAAAGAGGAAACTCAGGTTGTTATTGGTACAATGGATAAGAAAATTGAAGTGCAAGAGGGGCAGGATAAATCTATGTGGAAACCACTCCCAGAAAGTTGGATTAAAATTAATATTGATGGAGGAGCTGGAATTGGAGTGGTTTGCTGGAATCATGTTGGAACAGTGCTCTATTGGGAACTGCAAGGCTTCAGAAGAGACAAAAACAATGAATTAGAAGCCTTAGCTATCAAATCTTCTTCTATTTGAGCAGTAAAACAAGGTCACAGGAGGATATTCCTAGAATCAGATTCTCAAATAATGGTTGGAGCTCCAGATTGCATGAGGAACTTTGCTTTGAAAACATGGAGGTTGAGGATTCTTGTCACTCAAATTAAGGAATTATGGAGGGAATTAGATGATGTGATTCCAGTTTATATGGGTAGAGATCTAAATAAAGTGGCAAACTTCCTAGCTAAGATGGGTACTGAGAAGGAGGTAGGGGTTCAGTGGCACAGTGACATGGCTATTAAGGATGATATGATTAGGCAGGTTGGTGAGAAAATCCAGTGCTTAGCTAATTTGGATAACCATTCTAGAAATACTATTTAGGATATTTGTGCTTCAATGTAGATCTTCTTTTATAGTTGTAAACAGGTGAACAGTCATTGTAGAAATATATTTTAAGAGATTTGGCTCTAATGCAAATCTTCTTTTACTGTTGTAAAATTGTGTTATCTTTGGCTAAGGCTGGGAAAAGTCTCATCCCAACTTGTAAATGATCTTTGTTTTAATACAAGTTTTTTCAAATTATTTTTAAAAAAAATATTATACCTTTGATAAAGTACCTTTAAAATTTATTTATAAAATTTAAATTCTCACTGAACTTAAATAATTTATAAAATAAATATTATAACTCCTTTTTAACTTATGTCTTTTGCATTGTTTCACTTGATCTTTGGCCTTCTTCCTGGATATTAAATAACCATTTTATCCCCTTTGTTTCCTGCTGAAATATTTGGTATTAATGATGAATTCATCTGGTGACATCAATGACAACTTTGAATTAGGGACTCAAAATGTCCAACAATCTCCCCCTTTGCCATTGATGGCAACCCATACTCTTCTTACAAAAATCTGACCTTTCTTTTTATTCTGCTCCCCTTGGGACATTGCTCCCCCTGGCTCAATGTTCTCTCAATTATCAAATATCTCCCCATTACACAAATCTCTCCCCCTTTGACATCAATGGCAAAGGGTCACCTTTGGGGCTCGGCGCTAAGAATGGGCCTCTTAGCTTATCCCTTCCCCCACCTCCTCATGAGGTGGTTAATTATGGGGTGGGAGTATTTCTACTCCCCAAAAGCATTGTTCTTTACCTTTATTCTTTTCCCTTCTTTTCTAAGTTTCCTGAATCCTCTGACTATTTCTATCCAAGTCATCATCCATGTTCCTATCATCATTCATGTTCTTGTTCCTGTTCCTGTTCTTGTTCCTATTTTCATCCATGTTTCTATTCCTGTTCCTGTTCCTGTTCATGTTCCTGTTCATGTTCATGTTCATATTCCTATCCATAACTGTTTCTAGAATGTCTACTCTACAACACTTTGTTGTGTGACCATTATTATTGCTCTTATAACACTTAATGATATTATTCCTTGGAGGTGCAAATGTCTTAGGATTTTTCCTAGTGAATTCATATCCTCTTCTTTCATGAACCCTGCAATTCATTGCCTTGTGACCAAACTTATTATATGAGTAGCAATACCCATGGAAAAGTTGTCCATTCCCATATTCCTTGTCTTTCATGTGTCCTGCATTGTGAAGCCATGTGCCCAAACCTGTGACATGAAAAACATCTTCCATTTAAGCTTCCCTATTTTGACCTCATTGGTCTCCTATTCTGATTGATGTTCCATATGTATCTTATATGTGCATTGTTCCTATCTTTGTTGAACTCTCTATTGTCCAACTCTTTTTTTGATGTCTGAATTTTTTTACACTATCTTCTTTTGAAGTATCTTCATCTGAAGTTTCCTCTTCAGAACTTGAATTTGACTCTCCTTCCTTTTTCTTTTGAGTTTGTTCAAAACCAAGACCTATTTTGTTTGTTGACCTTCTTTGTACCTTGACTATATTATCCATAATATTTGAGCTATTCTTAAATCCTTTCATATTGATCTTGGAGTCCTCTAAATATTTTTTTAGTAGTGCCACTTCTTTTGCTAACTTCTCACATTCCAATATATTTGCTTCTAACTTATCTTTGAACCTTTTTTCCTTAGCCTTTGATTTTTCTAAATCCTCTATGAGCAATATTCTCTCTTCATCACATTATTGAAACTGAATTTCAAGTTTAGAGTGTTTCTTTATTGCCTTCTTTATCGTTTCAAGGGCATAGATAAGTTCTCCCTTGAGATCATATCCATTCTCTTCTAAATATTATTCTATTTGTTTGCCTTTATCCACATCATTAATTTCTTTTGTCTTATCTTCTATAGGATCACTTACTTCTTCTTCTAAATCCATTAGAAGATTTTCATCCGGTCCTTCAAGTGCATTCTCATATTCATCATCACTAAAACTATAACCATCCCTTGTACAATCATCTTAAAGATGTAAAAATTTACCACATATAAAACATTTGAGAATAACTGGAGTATTTTTCTTAATTGGTTCTTTTTCTTCAATCATAAATAGGACTTCATCTCTATCATTATCTGAAGAACTATCATCACTATCATTTGAGTACTTACTTGCATTATCCGCATAGTAGCTCCTCTTTTGTCTTTGGAAGAACTTCCTTCCTTGTCTTCTTTGTCCATCCTTGCTTTTATTTTGGTGCTTGTGTCTTTCTAATTCCCTATACCTGTGATCCTATTTTTCTTCACCATTGTTGTTCTTTGGCTCTTTACAATCTATTGCAAAATGTCCATACTTTTCACAATTGAAACACTTAACAGATCTTAGATCTATGGATCTTCTAGAACCTTTATCTCTTCTACCACAATTTGCTTCTTCATCAATGGATGACTCACTACTTGATTCTAAATTCTTACCCTTTATATTCTTGTTCGCTTTGAAAGCAACCTCTTTCGGAGGGATAGGATCTTTTGTTCTTATCTCAAAATTTGTAAGCATGCCAAGTAAATAATTTCTTGTCAGACTGAAACTATCAATTGATGTTTCTATAGTAGAGACCTTTTCACTGTACCTTTTTGGAAGAGTTTTCAAGATCTTATCACAAGCATCAGATTCATCAACCTTCATTCCAAGACCTCTCATCTCATGTACAAGTTCATAAATATTACTGAGATAGTCATGAATGTTTTCATCATCCTACATTATTATACTTTCAAATTCTCCTTTGATATTTCTGATCTTAGCTTTTCTGAAACCTTTATCTTCTTCATATATGTCATGCAGTAGTTCCCACATTTCTTTTGTTGTTTTACAATCCATAACCTTAATATATTTTTATCTATGCAACCCTTTTATAATTGCATTCATATATCTTGAATTTACATGCATTAGAAGCTTACCTTCCTTAGCTATAGGAATACTGACTATTGAATTATATCCAAGTTCCACTGCATACCAAACTTCATTGCCAAGTGCCATTAAGTGAAACCTCATCAGCATACACCAATACAAGAAGTCACTTCCATCAAATACTGGTACTATATTATTGATGGACCTATCCCTTTGATCCTTTTGATCCATTGTGTTCTTGACCACTTTTCTTTCAAGTTGTAAAAATATTCTGAAGGAACCCGCTCTGATACCAATTGAAGAACACAAGCTTATACTAAGAGGGGGGTGAACAGTATAAGAGCACTTTTTACTTTTCTTTTCAAATCAATATTATGTAGTGTATAGATAGTAGTATCAATAGCAGTAATTAAAGCAATGCAAAAAATACCATACATAATAGAGATACAAATTTAATGTGGTTCACCCAAATATTGGAACCTCCACGAAGAAAATATTTCTTCTATATATTTCTCAAATGATCTCTTGGGAATCCTTCCCAATTACAATGTTTATGGACCTCTATCCAAAGGAGATGTTGATCTCCTAAATCTATTTTGAGGATATCTATCCACAGGAGAACTCTTTATCCTCTGCTCTAGTTGGTGATCCTCTAGAATGCATTGCCTCCACTGCACTAACTGGTGGATCTCTCTCCATTTGAAGACTCTTGTCCTCACTCAGAATACCTATCCTCAATGTCCTGGCTAATGGATATCTATCCACTGGAGACTTTGTCCTCTCTACTCTATCACCTCCAAAGCTTTATCTCAATGTTGTACTAAACACAGTCCAATCGATCTAGCACAACTCTACTCAACTCTTGCACTAAACACAATCTAGTCGGTCTAGCACAAGTCCACTCAAATCTGCACTAAACATAGTCTAGTTAGTCTAGCACAAATCTGTTCAATATCTCTCTTTGGACTGGCACAAACCTATCCTTAAATCTACAACGAAATCTATTATCAAATCTACACTAAACACAGTCTAGTCGATCTAGCACAAATCTATCTTCAATCTTTATCCTCAAGCTTTAACTCAAGGCTTGAGTCAACTCTGCTAGATCTACCCAAACCTTAACTCAAGGTCTAAAAAAATCAATCAAATCTGCTCTCAAGTCTTCTCAAATAATTATCTCCAATATGTTTTGCAAGGTTCCTAAAAATCTCACACTAATCTATCCATAAGTCTTCTCTAGAACCTGCTCAAATATACTCTACAAGTCCTCTCTATAACTTGTTCAAATCTTCTCAATAGGTCCACACAAAACCTACACAACTCTGCTCAACAAGATCACACAAAACTTGTCTAAATTTTCTCAAAAAGTCCTCTCTAGGACTTGCTCAAATATATATTGTAAGCTTCCATAAAATCTCACACAAAATCAGTCCACAAGTTTTCTCAAAGACTTACCTCAAATCTGCTCTACAAGTCCACACATAACTTGTCCAATCTCATAGAAACATAAAGAGAATTGTTAGAGACTTAATATGTTCTATACTCAATGATCAATGGGCCATATCTCACTCATCCGGACTCGGATTGAGCTAAAATTTTGAGGGTAGATGCCTGAAAAACCCTAGAACGTCTCCACAAATTTTCATATCATTTGGAGCAACACAGATCCTAGCACATCCCTATGTGTGAATGACATATTTGGCAAGCGGCTATGCGAGGGTTTCATCTGGGTTGAGTGCAAGCAGCTCCAGAGGTTGGTTTTTAGGGCCTTCGGGCCCTAGCGGCCAATATTTTTGTGGTTTATGCTCAATATTTTAGTAGGAAATGTTGCAGGGGATACAATATGGGTTAGAAATTTGTCTTTCAACAGATCATACTATGAACTTGAGTGACAACGGCTTCCAATTTGTTGCACAAAAGAAAAGTGAAAACCATACCTTTCCACGACGTCTAGGGCAAGGATTAAAGAGATCACGAAACAAGTTTCAAGTAGTTGATAAAAAAATGGCTCATATCTCAAGTGAATCTGGTGCTAAGGTGCACCCACAAAATAATTCTACTGTGAAAACCCCTATCAAGGGTAAGAATTTCGAAGACTCGGTCCCAAAAATGAATTTTAGGGATGCCCTTCATGGTGGACAGCCTCACCCAATGCTAATATCAATATTAGGGCTTCCCATAAACCTCTAAGAATGCCTAAGATTGATCCCAGGAAAATGGAGTCAGGATGTCTTAAAGCAATCGATGGAACTCCTATTGTTAAGCTTGATATGGGTAACATTCAGACTGGCATTGAAGATTTGGAAAAAAGAGGACTAATTTGTCGGTTCGTGGGTTTTCGATCCGAGTCTATCTCGCTTTCAAAGTCTGGGCTGCAAAAAGTCTGGAAAACTAAAGGTGAGTTACAAATCTCTATTTATCCAAATGGTTATTTTCTTGTTTTATTTGCTAATAATGAAGATAGAGAGAAAAATTTTCAAGGGGGTCCTTGGTTTTTTGGAAGGGCAGGGCTTTTCATGAAGCCCTGGCATACTAAATTTAAAGTCGAAGAAGAGATGCCTTCTATAGCTCCCATGTGGGTTAGACTCTTTGGCCTCCCTATTGAATTTTGGAATCCTACTATTTTTTCTTCAATTGGAAACTCTTTAGGAACTTTTATGATGACTGCTGATTGTACTCAAAATTTTGAACATATTATTTATGCTCGGATTTGTGTTTTAATGGATTTTGACAAACCCCTACCTAAAAATATCACATTACAATTTGGGGAAGACACTTGGGAGCAAGTAGTGGACTATGAGAACATTCCTTTTCATTGTAGAATTTGCCATGAATATGGTCATTTGGCCAGTGCTTGCCCAAATAAAATTCCCGATCAAAAGAAAGAAGATATAAACTCAGCAGGTTTCCAAATACCTAAGAAGAAGAACACTAAAAAAAACCAGTTATGAAGGATCAATCAAAGTCATCTCGCTAATATGTTTGAAATCCTTTCCACAAATGATGTCCCAAGTGAGGAAGAGGAAATAATGGAAACTAAAATCTTAGAAACACAATTTAAATATGAAGGGAAGAACTCAGAGACAAACCAACAAATCAAAGGTTTTCAACAAAAAAAAAAAGGAGAAAATTTACACAAGAAAAACAATATTTCAAATGTCAAAACTTCAAATAATGCAAGTCCCAATATAGACTCCGTTGAACCATCTAGTAAAATTTTGGTTGTGTACGAGCATTCTTCAAGGTTAGAAGCCATCTCAGATTCAATTGGAATAAGTCAAGAAACAGGGAAAAAAAATTGAAGATGGATTCTAATCAAAAAGTAGGTCGCAAGACCAATCAATATCATATGGTAAAAGAAGGTGAAAAGCTTGTAGAGGAAGGTAAGATTAATGCCCTTCCCAACTTTTTTAGCCCTGGTATTAATGAAGATCATCACTTGGAATATTAGAGGACTCAAAGGGAGTCTTTCAAAACAAAATGAAATTAGAAGAATGATTCAGGTAAATCATCCACATCTTGTTTTCCTTCAAGAAACAAAGATGTCAATGGAGGATATGGACTTAATTGCCAGTAAAATTTGGCCAATTGGAAAAGTGGTTTCCCTCAGTTCCCAAGGGACTTCGGGTGGCATTGCTTGTCTTTGGGATCCAAAAGAGGTAGTTATTCACCATATGGTTGGCAGTTGGGGTTTGTTGGCTATAGCTATTCAAAGTAGACATTCCAACCAGATTATGCTCTGCATTACTGTTTATGCTTCGACTTCTTTGGAGGAAAAAAGAAGACAGTGGAAGGATATTACTCATATTATCTCTCATTTTCCTAAATCTTGGATCTTGATCGGAGGATATCATATACCATACCATTCTCTCTGGATGAGAAAAGGGGGGAAATAGAAATTTGGACAAAAGCACCGACCTCATGAGCGAATATATTGCAAACCTCCATCTTGTGGATATCCAACCGAGATAATGGCCTTATGACTTGGTCTAACAGAAGGCAAGGCTTAGCTTGTATAATGGAGAGATTGGATAGGTTTTTGCTCTCTAAAAATTTCTTAATCCATGGTCACATTCCTAAAGTGAAGACTCTTAATAATGTTGGTTCGGATCATTGGCCAGTCATGGTGGAAATGTGGAAAACCAATGTGAGTTTCTCTCCTTTTCGTTTTCAATTAATGTGGCTTAGAGACATTTCCTTCAGACCTCATGTGCAACAATGGTGGAAGGAAGGTAAACCTAGGCATGGGACTAAGATGTTCTGTTTTGCCAAAATATTGCAATACATTAAATCCAAAATCAAGACTTGGAACTGGAAAGAGTTTGGGGATGTTCATAAAAAAAACATGAAGTTATTGCTCATCTTGAAAATTTGAATAAGAAAATCCGTTTAGATGGCCTCACAGAGAAGAGAAGTGCAGATGAAATTAAACTCACAACTCGGTTAGAGGAATGGGAAAAAAGAGAAGAAATCTTATGGAAGCAAAAATCTAGAATTCAATGGCTCAAAGAAGGAGATCGAAACACAAATTTCTTCCACAAATCTCTTCTAGCTCGAAGATCTCACAACTTTATTTCTTCCTTAAAATCAGATTCTGGAGATGTTGTTTATACTTGGGATGGCATGAACTCTATTGTTGTTGATTACTTTTCCAATATTTTTGTTGCTACTCCCCTTGACTCAGCTTCACAATATAATGTTCTTCAAGCAATCCCTTCTCTTATCACTTCTGAGGAGAACTCTATTTTGACTACTCCTGTTACTATCAATGAGCTTCAACAAGTAGTTTTTAAAATGCAAAAATGGAAAACCCTAGGTCCTGATGGTTTTCCTATTGAGTTCTACCAAGAGTTCTGGGATATCCTTCATGTTGATTTATTAGAGGTGGTGGAAGAAGCCAGGAAAGCCAAAGAAATTTTGAAGGTTATCAATAAAACTTATATTACTCTTGTTCCAAAAGCTCAAGAGGTTGATCATATCTCAGCTTTTAGACCTATTGCTTTATGTAATGTTCTTCTCAAAATCATTACTAAAATCATGGCAGAAAGGTTGAAGCCTCTTTTGCATAAGATTATTTCCCAGAGCAAGGGGGTTATGTGGAAGGACGTCAAATAGTAGATGAGATAGTTCTTGCTCGAGAAGCCATCCATTCCATGGATATGCAAAATTCTCCTTCCATGTTCATTCGGTTAGACTTATCCAAAGCTTATGACAGAGTGGATTGGCACTTCCTTATCAAAGTTTTGAGGCAATTTGGTTTCTCTAAGGATTGGATGGATTGGATTATGGGATGTATCTCTTCAGTTTCCTACTTAGTTCTTATCAATGGTAGGCCTTCTCAGTCTTTCCCAGCTTCTAGAGGTATTAGGCAAGGTGACCCGCTATCCCCTTATTTATTCATCATTCTTGCTGAATGCTTGGGTAGGACTATAACCAAAAAGAGGGAAAACAAAACCCTTGAGGGAGTTACCATTGCTCATGGAGCTAGACCTATCTCTCATCTTCAATTTGTGGATGACTCTACTCTTTTAGGTAAAGCTACAGTTAAGGAAGCTTCTAATATTAAGCAAATCATTAGCTATTTTTCTAAGGCTACTGGGCAGTTGATCAATGAAGACAAATCTAAAGTTATTTTCTTTCACTGCTCTGCTAGACAGGAATCCATGGTCTTGGATAAACTAAGATATAAGAAGACCTCTCTTCCAATCACTTATTTAGGTATTCCCATAAATATTCAAAGGCAAAAAAATAAATATTGGAATTGGTTGTTGGACAAAGTCAAGAAGAAAATTGGAAAGTGGACCAACAAGTGGCTTTCTTCTGGGGGTAGAATCACCTTGGTAAAATCAGTCCTTCAAGCTATTCCTATTTATGTTTCTTCCGTTTTGAATATCCCAAAGGTTGTTCTTCGAGAATTGGATCAAATCAGTCATCGTTTCCTTTGGAGTGGTACTAAGGAGAAAAGAAAATGGGCCTTGGTGAAATGGGATACTTTATGTCTTCCTAAGAGTGAAGGGGGTTAGGATTATGGTCTTCAATTAATAACAACAAAGCTTTAGCTGCTAAATTATATTGGAGGATGTTGCATAACCCCAATGCTCTTTGGGCCAATAATCTCCATGCTAAATATGTTGAGAACAAAAGTCCTGAAGACCTTGTTCGCTATCAACTTCCTACCAAAGGTTCTCCCATTTTAGCAGTTCTTAAGACTGGTGAGGATTTGATAAAGAAAAAATTATTTTGGATCATTCATAATGGTCAACATGCAAATTTTTGGATAGATTCTTGGGATGGTCACAAGCCTTTGATAACTCGGTTTCCCGATTGGAGGCCTTGGATGGAGGAGCTTCACCGAGCTAATTGGATAAAGGTGGCTAATTACTGTCGGTACCATACTGGTAATTCAAAGGTTGGTAGATATTGGATCCCTATTGAGGACTGGCCTATTCAAATCCCAGAAAGGCAAAGACAAGATATCCAAGGCATCCTTCATATGAGATCCCTCTCTTGGTCCCATGAAAAAGATTGTTTTGGATGGAACAACACTACTAAGGGTGAGTATTCAGTTGCTCAAGGTTATTTGACCTTATGCCATAATAATCCCAACCATTCTTCTCACATATTTTCTCGATTGTGGGCTCAAAAGCTCTAGCCTAAGGTGAGGTTCTTTAATTGGCTTTTATTGCATCGTAGGGTGCTTACTGGTGAGCAACTTATGAAGCATGGTTTTCATGGCCCTTTTAGATGTGAAATGTGTGAAGAGAATGTAGAAAATATCAACCATATTTTTATTGAGTGTACTTTAGCCTCTGAGCTATGGAGGAGAATGGCCACTTTACTTGGCTTACAGTGGTCCAATTTTTTTACTTTTGAACAACTTTGGAGGGATTGGCCTAATCAAGAGGGTGTTGATCATTTTATTAGGCAGTTAGTTTGGATGGGTTCTACCATTCTTCTTTGGAATATTTGGAATGAAAGGAACAACCAAATTTTTAATCAAGATAGGAAGGATATTCACTATATTTGGCAAAAGACCATAGCCAACTTAGTTGAATCAGTCCATCATCTCCTTAATCACCCCCAAAACTCCCACCAAAGATGGGATCAAGTGATGCAAAGATTGAAGATTAAACCTTCTAAGGGCAACCAACTTAAAGGGAATGTGAGTATTAGTAAGATGGATAGGAATAGAAATTGGCAACCTCCTCCTAAGGATTTTGGAAAAGTCAATACCGATGGAGCCTCTAGAGGGAACCCTGGAAAAGCCAGTGTGGGAGGAATTGGTAGACTTTCGGATGGCTCCCTGGTTTTTACTTTTGCTGAGAATTTGGGTATTCTTTCCAATAACCTTGCTTGAGGGGTATGGTATCCTCGGAGGCCTTCAGGAGGCTACTAAGGTTGGATGGGAAAAGGTGTTAGTTGAGTTTGACTCTCAACTTATGATTAATCTCTTGAAGAATCCTTCTAAGAATCATAAGGTGGATTGGAGAATAAAAAGAATTATTGAGAAGATTCAGTTAATCCAGGATGGGATTTTTGAAAGTTGATTACAATCATGTGGTCAGAGATCAAAACAAGAGTGTTGATGCTTTAGCTAATTGGGCTTTGGACAAAGGTGATCTTACTTGTTATGGCCACCCTCCTATATGGTGGGCTTCTCAAATTAGGGAAGCTCTTCTTTCTATCATTTCTTTGGATGGCTCCAGCTTCGAAGGTACCTAGTTTCTTCTTGTTTTTTTTTTTTGCTTCTCTTTGGTTCATTCAGTTTTTTTTAGTTCCCTAGCTCATTCTATTCTTTATTTTGTTTCCTCTGTTGATTCTTGCCTTAATAGTCTTCTCGGTCTAGATAGGTCATTGTTTTGTTCATTTTTTATTTCTTTTTTCTTTTTTGTTTTTTTTGTTTAGTTTTTTAAGGTGGGTGGGTTTTTTATTTTGTTTTGTTTTTGTGTTCTTTGTGTTGTTTTTTGTTGTTCTTGTGTTTTTGTTGTTTTGTTTTTTTTTTTATGTTTTTTGTTATTGTTCTTGTGTTTTTTTCGTTCTTGTTCTTGGGTTTCTCTTTGTTTGTGTTATTTCGTGTTTTTATGTGTGAGTGTTTTCTATGTTTTTTGTTTTTGTTTATTGTCTGTTGTTGGTTGTTTTTTATTTTTATTTTTATTTTATTTTTTAATTTTTTAGGTTTTGGTTGTGTTTATTTTTCATGTTTTTTTTGGGTTATGTCTTTGTAGTGTTCTGTTGTTTTTGTCTTGTTTGTGTTTTGTTATGTGGTTCTTGTGTTTTTCTATGTGGTTTGTGTTGTGGTTTCTTTTATCTTATTGTGCGTGTTTGGTTGTGCTTTTGTTTTTGACACACTCAAGGAGCATGTTTTTTATTTTATTTTATTATTTTTGTTGTTATTTACTTATTTTTAAATTGGTTTTGTGTGTTTGTTTGCTCCTTGAGTATGTCAAAGGTGGTAGGCCAGGTCCGAGTCCCGGGCATTTTTGGCGGAATGGATACCCCTGCCTCCTTGGGTCTTACCCGAAAGTGGCATCCCTTTTGGGATGTTTTCCACAAATAAAAAAAAAAAATACTCAATGCTCAATCACTTTCTCAACTCAAATCAATCTCATATAAGCACAAAGATAATTGTTAGAGACTCAATATGTTCTATTCTAAAAACTCAATCTCAACTCAAATCATAATATAGTATATTTTTTTTTATGGAACTTGATCAATCACTTCATACATCCACTTGACTAGGCTTAATCATATCTACTCAACCAATCTCTTCAATAAACAACTCTTTCTTTCAAACCCTAGTCCAAGCATGTAAACACCAACTCAAAATGTTTCCAACAATGCTCAAAAACAAATCTCACATAACAATGATACTCATGTTCTTTTCAAACTCAAGTCTAAGTCCTTTGCATAACAACCCACTTCAACAACAATGCTCATAAAAAAAATTTCATATAACAATGATACTCATGTTCTTTTCAAACCTAACTCAGGTTCTTCTCATAACCAATGGCTTCAACAACAATGCTAATAAGAAAAGGTTTTTAATCACAAATATTAATTCAAAAAACCTTAAAGCATTAATTCAACCACTTTCAAAAATGAAACCTTAATCAAATCCTTTTCACTCCAAACTTAATTTTCAAGACAGCAATCAATCAACTCAACCAAGAAGGAATTTGTCCATACCTTTTGTTTGACAAGTAGTTGGTCTCACAAATCTGCCACACTCACAATTAATTCTTTGCCAATCTCAATAAGGGTTAGAGGATAATTTTCTTCAACAAAAATATCACAAAAATAATATCAAAATTACACCTTATCACTCCAACTTGATTAGTAATCAATATCCTCACAATAATCACAAAAATCCTTAATTCAAAATAACATACTACCCACAAAGTCTTAAATCTTCTAATATTCCACAATAGCAATTTAAGACTTTTAAAAATAAAAATAGAATTCTCCTTATAACTCCTAAAGGTAATTCTCAACAACCACAACTTTATTACAAAGCAACCTTTTCAAACTCAACCACTAAACAACCTTATACCTCCAACTTAGGCATTTAATTAAAATTAAAATCAAAATATTACCTTTGCCTTTGGAGGGAATTGAACCCTCGATGTTGCCCCCTATGAGTGCCTTAACCATGGCCAAAGTCGTCACATGAGCCAAGCACTCATTGAGATTAACGAAGAACCACATGCTTCTTAATCTCCACTCTCTCCCTTTGCCTTAGCACATGCATCATAGGCGCTTCACTCAACACACCTCACAATGCACCCATCATGATTCAAACACGAACTCCCTTGCAAGCCAACGCTTTTACGCTTTTCAAAATGTCACTAGACCACGTTGTCTTATGCAACTTCAAAAATCGAAGCTTCCTCCCTTCAACACTATGCTGTCACATTTTTTGCATACACTCACGAGCTCTTATTTTCGTAGGCCAATCTTTTTACTTTTGAGCAAGGATAATAAATTTAAACTTTAGGCATAGTATTTATATGCTTCCTCCATTACTTTGAAAACGTCGGTGCTTTCCTTGTTGTTTTCTATGACGTCGGCAGAGATCATAAAGGCTTCGAATACATTTGGTCTTAAACCCAACCTTTGGGTTTATTAATATATCTTTAGACTTTATAAAACCCACTCTTTGCATTATAAAATATTATAATAAAAATTATAAATATTTTATTTGGGTTTTCACCATGGCACATTTAATATTATAATAACCATTATTATAATATTATACCTTTGATAAAGTACCTTTAATATTTATTTATAAAATTTAAATTCTCACTAAATTTAAATAATTTATAAAATAAATATTATAACTCCTTTTTAAATTATGTCTTTTGCACTGTTTCACTTGATCTTTGGCCTTCTTCCTAGATATCAAATAACCATTTTATCCCCTTTGTTTCTTGCTGAAATATTTGGTATTAATGATGAATTCATCTGGTGACATCAATGACAACTTTGACTTAGGGACTCAAAATGTCCAACACTATCTAAAATAATAATGAGATAAAAATTTTGATTAGAGAGATAATATGAAAGGCATGCATGTATAACTTTATTATGCTAGCAAACAAAGATGAAGTAATTTTAAATTAATTATAGAGCTAAATAAGATCATTGCAAAGAAGAAGCTACATATTGGCTATATTTAAAATTTATTAGATTAACCCAAAGTACTTCATGCTTATTGATCTTACATAAGGATAAAAAATGTTTTTATGTGTTTGTACATATGTATGTATTAGTGTTGAATGTCAAATTAGTCTCACATCTCATGTGCATGTGTATTATCATAAGAATATGCAAAGAATGATTTTTCTATATTTATGTATGTTTTAAATGACATATAACACTAATACTAGGTATTAAAAGGGAATTAAATTCCATCAAGCATTGTATACACTATCCTATGAATCAAGAAATGTTGAAAATTTAAAATCAACAAAAAATAACTTAAATATTTAAAATATATGACTCGGTAGCCC